>OW052082.1:3412500-5812500 GCA_932526445.1 Phragmatobia fuliginosa
CTGTTGTTGGAGCTGTTGTTGCTGGTGTTGGAGCTGGTGTTGGAGCTGTTGTTGAAGTAGGTGTTGGAGCTGATGTCGAAGTTGGTGTTGGAGTTATTGTTGTAGGAGTTATTGGAGTTATTGTTGTAGGAGTTATTGGAGTTATTGTTGTAGGAGTTATTGGAGTTATTGTTGTAGGAGTTATTGGAGTTATTGTTGTAGGAGTTATTGGAGTTATTGTTGTAGGAGTTATTGGAGTTATTGTTGTAGGAGTTATTGGAGTTATTGTTGTAGGAGTTATTGGAGTTATTGTTGTAGGAGTTATTGGAGTTATTGTTGAAGGAGTTATTGGAGTTGGTGTTGTAGTTTTGTTGGAGTTGGTGTTGTAGTTTTGTTGGAGTTGGTGTTGTAGTTTTGTTGGAGTTGGTGTTGTAGTTTTGTTGGAGTTGGTGTTGTAGTTTTGTTGGAGTTGTCGAAGTATTTATTGGAGTTGTTGGTGTTTGAGTTTGTTGATGTGGTTATTGGAGCTTGTAAGAGTTTGTTGTTATAATTTCTAAATTGTTGTTGTCAGGATATAGGTGTTTGTAGTTGTGGAAGTAAGAATGTGTAAGAATGTTTGAAATCTTTTTTTTGTTGCTTAACTGAGATTAAGGGGGTGTGTTGAATAAGTAATCTCACGTTAAGCAACCTCTTTGTATTTTGTTACTGGCAGGTTTTTTATAAAGTTTGAATTATTCTTTAAGAACGATATGTATTTTAAATTAGAAAATTGTGTAGTAAAATATATTATTCCGTTGATTTTTCTAGAAGCAAAAACATGTATCTGTAAATTCTAATACTGTATTAAAATTCTGAAATATGGATTCTATTCATCAAAGTTTTATTATTTCTTGAAAGTATCCTTCTAATAACCAAATAATGATTTAGCCACATCGACCGTTTCCAAGAACACACACACACACACACACACACACACACACACACACACACGCACGTTTGTAATTTAAGTTTATTTTACCTACCTGTTTTTACCTAATTGTTACTAACTTTTGCTACTTGGATAACTAGATTTTAATCTATTTTCGAGGGGAATCGGCGCTGCATGCCGAGATACAGGTTAACGCCTAGTTCGGCTGCAGATGCTCCTTCTCGTGGTTACAAAAACTGTCCAAACTTGTTCTTGTAAAGACAATATTGTATCCAATTGTTTTTTTTTTTTGAGCAAATAAACTTATTATTATTATTATTATTGATAAAGTATTAGCTAGATATAGAATGACAGAATGTAAACCATGTGACACTCCTTTAGTTCCTAAGTCTACTGCATCAGATTTTGTTGATGGTAAAGAATTTCATGGTCCTTACCGTGAACTAGTAGGTGCATTGTTGTATTTGTCAATGACTTCTCGTCCTGATATCTTGTATTCTGTTAACTGTCTTAGTCAAGTCCAGGAGCGACCTACTGCTGCTGCTTGGCTTGGACTAAAGAGAATTAGAGAACCCTAAAGGGAACATCTGAACTTAAATTAATATTTCAGAGATCTGTTACTGATGAGGTTAACTTGAATGTTTATGTAGATGCAGATTGGGGATCTAATGAAAAAGATAGGAAGTCTGTTTCTGGTTATATAATTTTCTTCAATGATTGTCCTATAATGTGGTGTGTAAAGAAGCAAGGCTCCATTGCATTGTCCTCTACTGAGGCAGAGATTTTGTCACTAGCTAAGGCTGTTCAAGATTTAATTGTACTTTATAAGAGCCTATAAGAGCCTGTAAGAGATTGCCTTCGGGCGATAAGGCCGCCACTTGTACCACCTAGTTTAAGCTACCACTTTATGTTTCTATTCTGGTGTACAATAAAGAGATATATTATTATTATTATTATTTATAATATAACTAAAGAAGTTTTGGATTGTAAAACTATTAATATGTGAGGATAATCAGTCTGCGATTAAGGCTGTATTGAATGATAATAATTGTGCTAGACTGAAGCATTTAGACATAAAGTTGAAGTATGTAAGAAATATAATTAAGTTATATAAGATTAATATTTTGTACATTGCTACAGACAGTGTTAGGAATAATCACTCATGTAAAGTAATACCGTTTCTCTGTACATCACTAGTTGGTCTTCACAACGACTCTTTTGTCGGTGGTTGCTTATCTTTGTCTTTGGTGTGTCCCTCTGTGTGTTACTAAAATAAATGTTTTAACTTTATCGGCCACTGAACTATTATTTCAATATATTTAAGAATCGCAAAAGACAGGATAATGACATTTTATATGTATTGATTTATGTCGATGATATTTTATTATTTGGCTCATGCGATAAAAAAAGTGAAGTTATTTCAAGAGAAATTAAGTAAAGCTTTTAAAATGAAAGATATGGGTTTAGCTACTAATTATCTGGGGATAGAGATTAAACAAGAAAATAACAAAACTATTTTAAGTCAAGAAAAATATTTGAACAGGGTTTTAGAGAATTTTAATATGCAAGATTTCAAGCCAGTTCACACACCTATAGATCAAAATTTTGATTTTAAGTTGTTAAATAGGGAATATTCTGAAAGTCAGGAAATTGAGACAAAATGTAGACAGCTGATAGGTAGTCTCATGTATGCTCTAAATGGGACACGACCGGACTTATGTGTTAGTGTTAGCTTTTTGAGCAGATTTCAACATTGTGCAAGTGTAATGTTATACAAGTGTATTAAAAGAATTTTGCGTTATATTAAAGGAACTTTGAGTATGGCATTAGTGTATGACAGTACTGACACAGGAATCCAGGGTTATGTTGATGCCGATTGGGGCGGCGACACAGTTGACAGAAAATCCACTAGCGGATATATCCTAAAATGTTTTGATTGTGTAGTTATATGGAGTTGTAAAAAACAATTATCAGTATCATTATCTTCAACTGAATCTGAGTACATAGCTTTAAGTCAGGCTATTTGTGAAACAATGTGGTTAAAAAATTTATTAAAAGATTTTCATTTTACTAATTGTGAAATAAAAATATTTGAAGATAACCAATCTGTAATTAACATTTCTCATAACAATGAAAATAATAAAAGATTAAAGCATTTAGATATTAGGTATCATTATATAATAGAAAAAGTGTCTAACAAAGAAATCTATTTAAATTACATAAAGACTGATGAAAATATTGCTGACTTATTAACTAAACCATTGGGAAAGTTGTTATTTGTTAAGTTTAGAAATGCTATCTTAGTAGGATAACTATTATTAGAGTTCTGTTATTAAAAGAACTATAATTGGTGAATTGTGTTTAATAGGAGTCAATTGTGTTAATTTACTATTTCTGTTAGTAGATATTAGTATAAAAAGTTAGCAGGATTCTGAATGTAAAAGATTTTTCGTTTAAATATTAGTGTTTACATTGTTCAGTTTATTACAAGTTTTGTTAAAGTAATTACATATTACTTAAGTAGTAAAAAAATAAAATATTTGTTGAGGGGGGGTGTTAAAAGTATATCAAGGTTTTTAATCATAGTCTATGATAGCTAGTAGTAATAAACAACAAACATTTATTTTTGTCTATGCTCTCTCTCTGTAAAACAAAAAAGAATATAGGACGCCATTACATGAAGTGTGTGTGTTTTATTGCAAATACCTCAAATCTCAACAAACCTCGTTCACGAGGTCTACCTCAAACAATTGTTCAAGCCAAGCTGAAAGCAGGCGAATTCTCAGCTCAAGAAAATGGCGAAGGAATAACTGTCATGAAGTGGAAAGACAAACATGAAGTGCTGCTATTGTCTACAAAGCACTCAGTGAGCTTCATAAAGAAGAGAAAGAAAGAAAAAGAAAAAATAAAGCCGAAAATTGTAGTTGATTATAATAATGCTAAATCAACGGTTGATCTATCAGATCAAATGACATCGTACACGACCCCTCTTCGGAAGACAATTAAATGGCCCAAGAGATCGGCGATGGAGCTAATATTGAATACAGCTGTTGTAAATTCGTATAAATTGTATAAATTAACAACTAAAAAAAAGCTGACAGTTGTTCAGTTCAGAACAGAATTGGTTGAGTACGTGGTGCACACAGGCGTCGCAGAAATTAGTGCACCCGCTAGGCCTAGACGATTAAAACATGAATTGAAGAAGAAACAAGGACTGGCTTCTGCCTATCGTGTGACAGGTGTTACAAAGAAAATTGTGCCCAATTTGAAACAATGCATGCGAGAAACAAGACCAAAAGAGTATTAACATACTGTGAAGATTGTCCAAATCAACCTCATTATTGTATCAACTGTTTCAATTTAGACCATAGATATGTATAAGCACCGAATTATTTGGACATATAGATTTTTTGATTTGCTAAGTCACTAATACCAATTCGAATATGATTAAAAACAATTAAAATGTTTTATACGTTTATATATATTCGTTTTATTATGTAAAACGCTCTTTTTTTTCATTACTAATTCGTCCTTGACGTTCCCACATAAAAGCATAAAATTTCTCAAAGTGTTAGTAAAAGTTGCGGTGCCATCAGTTAAGTTACAAATATCAGGCTATGTCAGCCATATGACATACAATTTTATACGAAAAAAGTGGACGACGACGCCTAAACCTCACTTTGAAAACCGGTCTGTTCTGTCAGTCACATGTGGCTGACTAGGCTTAGTTGGTTAGAAAAATGTCAGCCATATGTGGCTGACGAAGCATTATATGTGTTAAGATTGGAAAATTGTAGAAAACCTAGAAACAGCAAAGAACCACTCAATCAAAATATCGTGAGCAGCTTTAATTGTATGGGTATGGGATTCAGTGCCCTGGAGCAAGTAACAACTTCTCTTCTCATTTTTATGTCAAATGTCATGCAAAAGTATGTGAACTCTGGGAACTGGCAAAAAAAAATCTTATAGGAAGCAACAAAAGAAAAATTTGAACTGGCTGTAAAAAATGGTGACGTTAATGCAGATAGCGTACCGATGATAACAGTAGTATCTGATGCGTATTGGAGTAAGAGGTCATACAGGAAAAACTATACGACTTTGTCAGAAGCTGCAGTTATTATTGGCTACAGAACTGAAAAAGTTCTTTACATGACTGTTAAAAATAACAACTGTATGGTCTGCGCGCGAGCTCAGAATCGCCAACTTGAAGTACCTGAGCATGTATGTTATGAAAATTACACTCGATCATCTAGCGGTATGTAGTCAACTGCCATAGCAGAAGGCTTCAAAAGCTCAAAAGCAACTCAAGGTCTTATTTATTCTAAACTCATAATCTCACTCAAAATATTCTGGATACCAAACCATATGCCGCTCTTATTGTTGAAAAGATAGAGTGCTTTAACCACCTCCTCAGAAACTTTTGTGCAAGACTAAATGAATTATCAAGAAATACATGTTACCAAACAAACAAAACATAACATGAAAGGTGCCATAAATCACATTGATTCTTAAAATGATAAATGTTTCGCTGAGAAAGTTATAAATTTAAAACAAGACCTTTTCAATGCAATTAATCACGTGTTTCGCGATCACAGTTCGTACAAGTCTTATTTTTGCAAGTACATCCTCATAAATGAAAGCCATCAAATTGATAAAAACGTATTTAGAGAAATAAAATCAGATCCGATCTTTGCCGCCATAATGAAAATACTGTGTCGATTGATTAAAAATGCCAAAAAATTAATGGCGAATAAACCATTCACTTAGATAATCATACTCAGGACGGTGTGCTGCATCTGTTGTTTCATTTAATGAAATTTCACAAACATACATTAGCAAGAAAATTTATCTGAAAAATCCCAATCGACCAATTAAAAGGTTAGAGATGAGACGTAATACGAAACGAATAGCAAAATTAAAACGCAGACTTACAAAATAATTTTCTGTCAACAGTAATACAGACATTGGTGATAAAGACTACGGTAAAAAGTGCCCAAGGCCTGATTTTAGTAAATCCGATTTCAACTTTGCTAAATCTACACATATGGCAAAAATACCGCTATCCAATGAGGATCTAGCAAGGAGGAAGATCTAGCGGATTTGGCAGACAGAGCCAATGACCTCACCTCAACAACTCCGAGTGTCTCCGCAGTGAGCAATGTTACCCCTAGTTCTGTTATCAGCGACCTCACAAGAGAAGTGGCATAATTGAGGAAGCAGTTCCAAAAGCTTTCGTCAGAAAGGAACAGCAGACCCCGCTCGCGTTCTTCCGGAGGACATCGTGGTACATCGAGACAGCGGTCACAATCCAACTACCGCAAGTTCCCACTCTGTTGGTACCACAAGAAGTCCGGAAGCAGGGCCAACAAATGCGTTCGCCCCTGTGACTACCAGTCGTCGTCGGAAAACTTCGAGGGCGGTCGATAATGTCGGCCGACGACTGCACTGTACCTGGAATTGGTCGTTTATTCGTTACGGACAGATCTTCAAAGACGCAGTTCCTGGTCGACACTGGGAGCGACCTCTACGTCTTTCCATGGTCTGTGCTACGTGATCGTCGTTCACGGACTGAATATACAGCAAATGGTTCTAGCATATCTACATATGGTTATATAAATTTAAACTTAGACTTTGGGTTATGTTGGTCTTTTGTACGGCGATTTGTTGTCGCCGATGTAACCAAGCCCATAATAGGTGTCTATTTTTAAAATTTTTATGGCCTCATGGTAGATTGTCGCAACAAGTGTTTAATCGATATTTTAACATCTGTTACAGCTGTTGCCACCGTAGCCAAATGTCTGAACGTGTCTTCTGTCAAGGTAGTAATGGTCAAGACTCATGACATAATCATGAGACTCGGTTTCACAAGATCGTTTGTGAGTTCCCGGAAATCACTAGACCAGCTGGCAGACACCACACCATACCACACAACACCATCTATCACATTCGCACGACGCCAGGCCCTTCAGTTACATCTTCCCCTCGTCGCTATTGATAAACTCAACATTGCCTAAAAAGAATTTCAGGCCATGCTATCCTGTGGTACTGCTAGACCTTCGGAGAGTCCGTGGTCTTCACCGCTCCACCTAGCACCGAAGAAGGACAACGGGTGGCGGCCTTGCGGAGATTATCGCAAGTTGAATGCCCGTACAGTGCCAGACAGATATCCAATCAAACATATTCATGATTTCCAAGAATTATGCAATTACCAAGAAGGAAACTACCTTCTTAACGGATTTTAAACAAAAAGCGGTTTACTATTCCCTGAAGCAATTATCTCCGTAAAAGACGGAAAAACACGTACTACCGTAATAAATACATCAAACGAACGAATTATATTGAAAATCAGTTGCAAACTAAACTTAGAAAGATTTTATTATAAAGTAGACAAAAATATACCTCAAACACAATATTCTAAAAATAAAGAAAAAAATGATGAATTCTTAAAGAAAAATTCAGATAGACTTAGAATAGATCACGTGAACCCCGAAGAAAATCGTGAAATTAGCAAACTTTGTTACAACTACCGTGACTTTTCCATTGCGAAGAAATACCTTTGACCTTCACATACGATATTAAGCATGAATTAAGATTAACAGACGATAAACCAATTTACGTTAAAATACGTTAAAATTTACGTTACAGACAGGTCTCTAAACAAAAAGAGGAAATTAAAAAACAAATTAACAAACTTCTAGAACAAAATATAATACAAGAAAACAACTCCCCATGGTCATGCCCGGTACACATCGTACCAAAGAAACTAGATGCACAGTTGAAAAAAAGTTTGGACTAGTTATAGATTACAGGAAATTAAACGAAAAAACAATAGAACATAAGTATATCCTTCCTAACATAGACGATATTCTAGCAGCATTTACCATGCAGATCAGCATAGATCGAGTACATTACGAATTCCTTAGAATGCCGTTTGGTCTTAAAAACGCACCAAGCACATTCCAACGATTAATGGACTCGGTTTTACGTGGTCTAGATAACGTTTTAACATACCTTGATGACGTAATTATATACTCTACATCACTATAAGAACATATAGATAAATGCAAGCAAGTTTTGGATAGATACAGAAGACACAACCTTAAAATACAATTAAATAAGTCAGAATTTCTACAAAAACAAGTTAATTTTGTAGGACACACACTTACAGACGAAAGCCTTCAGCCGAACGAAGACAAAATAAAAGCAGTAAAAAAAATCCCAGCACCTAAAACTCGGAAAGAAATAAAATCATTTCTTGGATTAGTGGGATATTATAGAAAATTCATACAGGACTTTGCAAAATTAACAAAACCTCTAAAAAAAGGTAGTAAAATAGTAATAAACCAAGAGTATACGCAAGAATTTGAAAAATGTAAACAAGTACTTATAAATACACCAATCTTACAGTACCCAGATTTTGAAAAACCTTTCATACTAACCACAGACGCTTCAGACATAGCCATTGGCGCAGTACTATCTCAGGGACAATTAGGTTCAGAATGATAAACCAATATCATACGCTTTACGTACACTATCGGATACAGAAGTTAAATATTCAACCATAGAAAAAGAACTACTAAGCATAGAATAGAATAAAAAAGAAAAGAATATAGCATAGTATGGGCTACCAAATACTTTCGCCCGTACCTTTACGAATACATTTTACCATCTACACAGATCACCGCCCATCAACCTGGATCATGTCTATTAAGGATCCGAACTCTAAACTCACTCGCTGGCGCTTAAGATTAGCTGAATTTAAGTATGACGTAAAATATAAAAAAAGGAAATCTAACACTAATGCATACGCTCTATCTAGGATACGCACAATATATCACAATAAAAACATGTTAGAGTGAAACACAAACGAAGCACAGCCTAGTACTTCAAACACAGACCTAGACAATCTAGAAATAGACAATATAGACGCACACTATTAGATTTACGGATAACACCTGAATTACCAAATCAACCGTTAGAGACACAAGAAGCAACACTAATAGACATGTCAATGACACCCCCTGTCTCAAACACACCCCAGCCAATAACAACATCACAACCCGAAATAGAATCAGTTATTACAGCCAAAATATCGGAAATAGATGACGCAATCGATAGACAACTTAAGCAATTTCACATACGGAAAACACCAGGAAACACAGAAAAGCCGATAGATCACGAGGAAAAAATATAATAAAAGATGTTTTTATACCAATTAACAACACTAAAAATCAGATAACACAATTTCTAAAAGAACACACAATACCAGACAGAATTTTCCATTGTTACTATCACTAAGAAGAATTTTTCCCGTTGTTTTGTGAATTTTACAAAACATATTTGGCAATCGTGGCCCTAAACTAGTTAGATGTATTAATAGAGTGTCACTCATAGATAACTTATCGGAACAAATTGACATATTAGAAAATACCACGAAGGAAAAACAGTACATAGAGGAATTCAGAAAACCTACAAACATATACACAGAAATTATAACTGGCCAAACATGCTAGTATCTATTCAAAAATTCATTATAAAATGCGATAAATGCTTAAAATCCAAATACGAACGCAACCCCTTAAAAATACCACTATCATTAACAGACACACCACACAAACCAATGGAACACATGTTCGTGGACTTATATAGCTGCGGAGGAACTACATGCCAAACTATAATAGATAATTTCACAAAATATGCACAAGCTATACCACTCACAACTTTAACCAGCATTCACATAGCTGAATTTCTACTCAGTTTATTCGCTACAATAGGAATACCTAAAAAGATAATTGATTCCGACCATAAGTTTGATAACGAAGTAATCACGGAAATATGTGCAATGCATAACATTCACATACATTTCACAACCCCTTACAACCCCAATTCAAATTCACCTATAGAGAGACTGTAGTCTCTCAACACTTGCAGAAATAATTAGAATTTAAAGATTCACAGACAGAGACGACCCAATAAATTTAATGAAATACACTATTACAGCATATACATAATAATAGCATTCACTCAGCAACAGGGTTTACTCCCTTCGAATTACTTTACGGGCACACACCGTAGAAACCCATTAGAATTACACTGCCCAAGCGAATTTTACCAAGAGTATGTCCAAAAACATAAACAAATAATGGAAAATACTCAGAAAGTCATTCACAATAAATGATCCATTGATAAACAACAAATTATTGAAAGAATCAATAGAGGAACTGAAACGGCAACGTTTAAAGTAGGCGATATCGTCTATAAACAAGTAGCTAAGACAGATAGTGCTAATAAACTAGATCCAAAATATATAGGCCCCTACACGACAGTACGTATACACTCAGAACAAATAGCAGAAAAAGTAGGAAAACACGTAAACTCAAAAACTATTAGAGTACACTTCCGACTATTAAGGCGACCTGAAAATGTTTCAGGGACGCCATCACTTTCGCCATCAGAAAGAAAATCATTAGCTATGAAGTCAGAGTCATGCTTTAGATGTTTAAGGAAATATTTTTACCCAACTACGGTCATACTGGCGTAGCCACAGCAAACGCTCTACTTTTTAGGTGACCATGAAATAGATATTATGGATTGCCGCCGCCAATCTTACGACAATGCTGCAAACATGTGTGGCAAATACAAAGGGATGCAGGCTCTTATTTTGGAGAAAAATCATTTATCGGCGTTTGTACCATGTTGTGGTCATTCTCTTAATTTAGTTGGAAAGGCAGCTGCCTACACTTGTCCATCAGCTGTTCAATTCTTGAATTTATATACGTTTTTCACAGCATACTTGCGAATAACAAATAATGGAGAAACAGAATGAATCGGAATGCTGATCACGAAATTATCGAAGAAAAAAATCTGACAGTTTTATGTCTTGAAAAGTCTTGTCAAGCTGAAGAAAGCCATAGTTGACGGCTATTCGGAAACTCTAACCAGCATATATTCTGATAAAAAGCAAAAAGACATTGCGAAGAATGAAGCAGCGCACCTTTTACAGAAGATGCGTGGTCTCGAAACCACTTTAATTGCAATCTTTTGGAACAAAATCTTGGAGCGATTCAACGCTACAAGCAAGATGTTGCAAGACCCAAAAATGATTCTTGAATCGGCAATGCATGCTTATGAATCATTTAAATCATTTGTGGAATCCAAAAGAAACGATTTTGATAAATACAAGAAAGCTGCCAAAAAAATCTTTTGGAAGACTTTTCTAGTAATGTAACCACAAAGCGGAGCGCCGTTACTAGGCTTACGGACTCGTCTAAAAGATGAGTAAGTTAGAAGCAGGAATTGTGGTCTTATTATGGAACGGAATACTAGAACGATTGCAAGCGACTAGTTCTGCCCTACAAGCAGCTGATCAGGATCTCAACACAGGGTACGCTCTCTATGAGGCGTTTATATAAATACGTTCAAGTATTGCGACTCACATTTTCAGAGCTTGAGGTAAAAGCCAAAGATTTAACAGGTTGACAGACACGTGAGCAAGAAACTTATAGACGAAAAAAGAGAAACACGAAATACGATCATTATAACGGCTCAACTTACACTCGACGACGTAGTTGAGAACTAAACGCCCGGGAAAAGATATGTAACTCAGGTATTTATTGTCACTATTGACAACGTACTCGCAGCTTTAGAAAAACGCATGAAAGCATATCATAAAGTTATTGGTGTTTTCGGAATATTCCAAGAGCTTAAATCTCTCTAATCAGAACAGATTCTGAAAAATCTATTACCATAGTAAGTGCATACGCAGATGATTTGGAATACAGCCTGGGCGATGAATTAGCGCAATTTGCTGCATTGCTGAACTCTGATGTGATAAGTGTAATTAGCAGCAAGAAACACGAAGCTATGGAATCGCAAATTTACAAGCTTTTACACAACTATTCCTTACAGTCTTGTTTCCCGAACGTAGAAATTGCTTTGCGAAATTTGTCACTTATGATCAGCAACTGCAGTGAACGATCTTTTTCGACACTTAAAACGTGTTAAAAATGAGTTGAGAAACACGAGGCGCCAGAAGGGACTGAACCACCTTTCGTTGAATATGATTTACTTAGAGCCGTCGACATTAACAGTATTATTAATAAATTTGCCATGACTAAATCAAAAAAAGTTTGCTTGTAAGAGTGTAGTTTTCTTAAGTATTTTTTATTCCTTTTATCCGAAAAAAAAAAATTAGGGGGCCCCGTGCTAGATTTTAATATAAGGCCCCGCACTGGCTTCATCCGGCACTGTGGTGCACAACACGAAGGCGACGCCCAGCTCACAAAAGTCTACCCGTGACTACGAGCGGTATAACTCGTTCGAAACGTCGGAAAATAGAAGGTATAGTAGAGTAAAAAACATGAGTATATGATAAAGAAATTAAGTTGCTAAAAAATTAATACGATAAAGTCAAAATTCGCAACGAATGTATGAAAATTTCACTGCGTAACACGTACAATTAATATAATAAAATATTACAAAAAGAGATTACTAAAACAAGTTGTAACAAATAACGAAAGGACAGGCGATAATGGTGAAGTTTTATGTTTAAAAGGCCCTGTAAAAGTAACTGTCAAAGAGAAACTAGGAAACAAGAAAACGAAAAAGACCTAGAAATTTTCTTTATTAGAGAAGATGTTAGTAGGTGCACTGCTGGAAAACGAGAATGTAAGACAGAAGAAAAGAATAAATGTCAAATTAGATATACGAGACACGTTGTTTAATTTATTTATATAAAGTGTATAAAAATTAAGGAAGGAAATACAGTTCCACGACTTTCTTTAGATATAAGCCATTTTATGTCATATCGCCCTCTGCAAATGTTAGGGATACATGCATGTGTATAAAACATAGTAACATGAACTTTTTGTTTCTTGCTCTGAAATCAAAAGGCGTTATATTTCAAAAGAACATAGATGAACTAATAACGGCGGCTGCTTGTGATATATAGTAAAGGCTATCCACTTAGGGGCAGATTTGATTCTTATTATAAAATTTGCTACATAATTTGCATATTTTCGTATTATTCACTTTTTTCCGACCGATCTAGCAGCCAATACCGTCAAAAAAAAATCTTTTATTTGCATAATCTGTTCGTAGAAAAATTAAAACTATTTTACTAAACTTGGTCATTCTTCGAATCTGGCCACGGAAAAAGTGTTTCGGACGGCATTGAAGGCGCAGTTAAAGGCAGTTGGATAAAAAGTAGGATTTGGGTTGGCCGTTACAAACGGGTTGCATTTTAAAGGTCCCTAGGTTACGCTTCCAGTGCAATTAACTCATTGTGTTGTGTGTGGAATATTTTCGAACTTTCTACTAAATCTGTTGTTGAAGTACAAGTGGAACCATCACCAACAAACTCTCCATATTCCTTCAAGTTCTGTGCCAAATCAAAATGCGTCGGAATCAACCTACCTGAATCTGACTTACCTTAGACTAACTAGGCCAAACTAAAAACTTCTCAATCATTTTTAGGTTTGGTCTCCTACTATCGCCTATTCGTTCCAAATTTTTCAAAGATTACTAAATCTTGGCAAAACCAACATCAAGTTGCATTCGATGTACTTAAAACAAACTAACTTTAGCGCCTGTTTTTATACAGGGAGAGTGGGTCACAGTGGATTACGGGGTACAGTGGATTATTCACTACAACTCGGGTTGTGTGGGGTTTACGCACACAAGAAAACGCGTTGTTACGGCTCGTTCATACCCCTCTCCTCCGCACTAGTCGTTGAAGCGATATCTTAGCGGGACGACGCACTGTGACACTCTTGCCAGTAGGTAAGTAGCGAAACAATTTTCTTACGTGTTTTTAAATTTGTTTCATCTCAAAGTGATTAACAATTATAAATGTTTGAATTTTGCCTTACGCTCGTGATTTATTAAATCCCTTGTAACGTATGTTGTTTTGTGTTTGAGATAAGTAGTTTCTTTTAGGTTATAATTTCTTTTCCATAACGGTCGATGGGTCACAGTGAATTATTTCATTTTGGGTCACAGTGGACTGCTGAGAGAGAGAGAGTTCCAGCGAAGATGAAGATCAAATGAGTGTTTATTCTGAACGGGAACCGACGTTTGAAGATGATGAAGATGCTTATGAAACGGTGGATTCCAATAATTTTTCAGCACTCAAAAGTTTGCCAAAGGAAGGTGATTTCATTATTGTTGAATTTGAAGTAAAAGGGAAACAAATTTATTATATAGCTAAAGTTATAGGAGAAAAGGGTAATAAGACTGAAGTCAGTTTCCTTAGAAGATCTAACAAAATGCCCAATAATTATATATGCCAAATGTGCCTGACATAGCCACGGTTACTCTGCACGATATTAAGATGATTTTACCAACACCTACGTTTTCTGGCAACACAAAGAGAAAACAAAGTACATATGTACCACTTTGACATAGATTTTTCTAATATTAATTTACGTTAATGTTATTTTTTACCTGTTTCTTAAATTAAAACCCCACCATTATTTTCTAAAAATTTCAAATATACTCATTGAATGAGTATAGTTTTGTTTCATTGAAGCTAAGTTCATTATTACTAAAGAAGTACATATTATTATTATTTTTGTCTTTAATCGTTGATTTGTTGACAATGTTTCTATTAATATGTTATTAAACTTGTATGTTGACTGAAAGTTTAAGACTGTTAAAATTTAATTTAATGTTTAGTAATTAAGCTAAAAGAAACCAATTTTTTAAGTTGACTTCATTGTGATCTTTGTTGAACTTTTAAGACTGTTTTGATTATATAATAAAATGAGTAATAATATGGAAATTATTGTCTTTTATTATATTTTTTTTCTATAGATCCAGTGTGCCCCAGTCGATTCACTGTCACCCATGTATAGATCCATAGTAACCCATTCCCGGGTCACAGTGGATCATTTTCTTTTCTTTTTTAAAGTGGTTATAACTTGCAAGTTTAGGTAATATTTGCCAATAAATGCCTTTTTCTTTGAAGATTAGATACTCATATTATGATCTAATTACAGAGATTAATTATTTAGCCATATACTTTGAAATTGCAGGTATTAAGAAAAAAAATTATCCATTGTGACCCACTCTCCCCTACCCAGACTTCTAAAGTTCATTTTATCATGTGATGCCTCTAAGTACGCAATAGAGCAGTGTTTTCTAAAGGCGCTAAAAGAAATGAAAAGCTAATAGCTTTCGCGTCTCGGACACTTAATAAAAGCGAGTTAAATTATAATACCACAGAAAAAGAACTCCCGACTGTTCTTTTTGGCTGTAAAACCTTCCGTCCTTATATCCATGGGCGCAAATTCTTCATAATCACGGGTCATCGACCATCGACCTGGTTCATGAATCACAAAGAACCAGCCAACAAATTCAGAGATAGGAACTTAAACTTTCTGAGTATGTATATGAAATTGTTTACCAAAAAGTTAAATTAAACGCAGCCGCTGATGCACTTTACAAGCAATACCAGCATAAATAAATAGTTACTACGGTAATACTATCATATTCCCGTCACTTAGAGAAATTAAGAAAATCCTCCGTGAAAACCACGACATACCTATCGCCGGTCATTTGAAAACTTAATCATGTAAAACGGTACTTTGAAAAACAAAAATATTGAATAGTAAAGCATCATAACACGAAAAAATTTACAAAATCCAAACAAAAGAACCATAAGTTGTTAAATTTGGAAAACACATCTAAAGCCGGCTGTACACATGGGGCCAAGGTGTTGGGCCAACGTGTAGAGAGCTACTTGGCGGTATACTGGCTTAATTGGTCTAGTTGGCGCCAACATTGGCGGGCCATCCGAATAGTGTCAGTTTTTAGTGCACACATCAAAGGATCTTGGCGCGCTCCGCAAACAGCGTTCACACGTTGGTGTCTTGTTCAGTTCGTTGTTACTCGTCAGCGGAGACAGTATCGTTGCGCGTGAGTGAAATTAACGTTCCCATGTTCCGATAGCGATGGCGGCGCCGGTGTGGACAAGTAATGAGGTTTTACAATTCATAGAATTAATTGTATCGACATGAAGGAATAATTTGGAATCCACGGCATGAACTACATAAAAATAAAACCAAAGTAAGTTTTTAAACACATTTTTTATAAAAAAAAAACCATTTACAGTTACCTACTATTTGTTTGACATTGTATTGTGTACAATGTAATCTGCTTGTTGTGGTGTTTCCAAAAATGTTTTATACTTTTTCTATATTGTAGGTATATGTAAAAGTTGTGTGGTTAACTTACAACTTGTCAATAGCGGCTGAATTATTTCTAAATGATTTTACTTATTGCAAACTGAAGGCTCTTCCAGAGGCTACAATTATAAAGCCTGTTTTTTTTTTGTAGGCAGTTTCTTGTATTTGTATATCGACTCGCTTCTGGAAGGGCCCCAGGGGCAGGTCATTTAAACAATTTCTATTATTCATAATGAACTATTTTATATTTCAGGTTAATGATGCGTGGATTTGCATAGCAGATAAAATTAATATACCTGTTAATAAATTGAAAAAGAAAAAAGAGTCATTAATTACAACATTCAGAATGCATCACAAAAAGAAAACTCAATCAATAAAATCAGGAATGGGTGAAGATGAACGATATGATCCTATTTGGCCGTATTACGAGCCTCTCGAAGCTTTTTTAAAGGATGTCTAAGTATGCTCCAGTGTGATTAACACTGAGGAAAAGATTATACAGGTAAACAATATTTTAATTTCACAAAATCTTAGTGGTCTCTATTTCTAAAAAAGTAATTCATAATCTTATTTGTGTCGCATTATAAATGTTTTGTTTTTTGTTGTTTTAAATAATAGAATTTTTATTTTATACCAATGGTAGAAGTCATAAGCCAATTTCTCGGTTGAACTAATTTATACATTTTTTTATTTCGATATAGATATGACGGTTCAAATGAAACATTAAATAATTATGAAGGTATTCGTGTTTTATAAGTACCCGCACTTCTTGAGACAGCGCCGAGTTGGCGCTAGTGGAACGTACACCAAGCGTATCGTGTTTACCCCCACTACAGAGATTGGTCTCTATAAAAAGCAGAGCACTGTCATAGTCGGCACGCATTTGTAAGGGATGCGTCTTGGTGTACGGATCACTGTCTCTCGACAGTCAGTACTACACCAGCTTCGGATGTGGAATGTTGTTTTAACAACTAGTACTGTCCATCTTGCGGTGGGTGCACGGAACTCTGTCCCTGACAGTTACTACTGCCCCGGTGAGACCGCCATACCTGACAAGAGCAAGGAACTCTTTCCGCGATAGATGATAGATAGATTATACTGGGTTCCTTCACATGTTGCCATATCGAAGTTCCATTTCTGATGGCTGGGCCGAACCCGACAGATATATAAATGTTGCTTCGTAACTTCTTATTGCCACCCATCTAGGTAATGATCGCGCCATCGTTGGTTACCTTCGGTGAAATTGAAGATTACATTTTATTTTGTTTGGATTATTTGAGTTTAGCACTTTAATGTTCACAGTTTTTTAACCATGCATGTGTTTATTTTGCACGCACAGTTTGTTTATGGTGACTTTATTTTGCATGAAATAGTACTAACAACACTGCATCCCGTGGGCGAGGACGTAGTGGTGTCCGGACCCGGGGTGGCAATGTGGCAGCCCGTGGCAGAACTCAAATGCGTGGTGGTGGACGTGGTCGTCTCCCTAACAGGCCTTCGCTTTCCCAGCCGTAATAACTTATTCCAACTAACACATTTATTTTGTTTATTGTATTTATATATATCATCATCAGCCTATCGCAGTCCACTGCTGGACATAGGCCTCTCCAATTGCACGCCACTCAGTTCGATCCTCGGCTAATATATATTTAAATATATATATATATATATATGTGTATATATTATATATATGTATATTAGATATATATTGGTTTTTGATTTTTTTCTTTATTTCTTTTGCCAATGCTTATTTCAGAATGGTCACGGAAACGCTGGAGACATTGCTAACGGCCGAGGCACTGGAGACGCCACTCCACCCTAAGAAGGTGAGGGTCCTCCCTGCTATGGTGGCCCAGAACCCAGGGTGAGTATTCTGATTGTTTTAAATATTTATACTTGAAACAAACTACTTTTGTACATCTAGTCATAAATGCGTTCTATTATAAAGATTTAATGAAACAATTCTTACCAAAATATTATAAATTGCGAAAGTAACTCGGTCTGTCTGTCCGGCTTTTACGCCAAAACTATAGAACCAATTTAAATTAAATTTGCTACACAGATAGTTGAGTACCTGAGCCTTTTTCAGGTTCTCAACTATTAAGTTCCTAACAGAAAAAAATCGGCCAAGTGCGTGTCAGGCCACGCACAGGAAAGGGTTCCTCAGTCACCTATAATGGTATGTGGATTTAAAATCGTATCCAATAGATAATTGTTATGTTTACGTATTAATACGTAAATTTTGTATGACGTTTTCCAAGTGAGCGCATTTTACCATATAAGCCTTTATAACTCCTGAACTAAGAAAGTCATTTAATCGGTTATAGTTTTCCTTCAAAGTTCATTAAATGGACCAGCATCACGATTTTTTTCAAAATTTTTGAGCCAGCCGTTTAGCTTTTAGAGGGGGGGGGACGCCCTGTTTTTACAAAAAAGTGGCCTTTAAAGTGAAATATCTCGCAAACGGATACCTAAATCAAAAAATCGTCTAGGAAACCCTTTATTGTTTTTAAAAGACCTATCTAATGATACCCCACACGATGGGGTAGCCTCGAGAAAAAAAAATCATCCCCACTTTACGTGTAGGGGAGGTACCCCAAATAAAATTATATTTCATAATTTTATTGTAGCACTTTGACGACGTAATTACAACACGTATTCATGCAAACTTTCATATTTCTAGCACTTACCGTTTGGACGGTAAGTCGAGGACGGACGGACGGACGGACGGACGGACGGACGGACGGACGGACGGACGGACGGACGGACGGACGGACGGACGGACGGACAGACGGACATGACGAATCTATAAGGGTTCCGAGTTATGAACTTCGGAACCCTAAAAAGACTAATGAATATTTATTATGATTTTCAGAGTACAAACTTTGTGGTCGTCCATAGAGACGATCACCCAGCCAACCCCTTCAACTTCTTGGCAAACCCCGCCGCCCATGCCTGTTGACATGGAGCCATCACCTGCCCTGTAACTATTTATTTTAACTATTTATCAAAGAAATCAAAGATACCTTAAATTTTGAAATAGATGCTTTACTTGTTTCTTTTTTGTAGAATGATTGGTGGTGGTGCAAGCAGCAGCGGGACACTGGCGCCCAACACCGTGCGGCCTGCGTAAGTATTTATCAATCAAATTTTTATACATTCATTTTTTTGCTAAGTTTATATGTTTTTAAATATTTGTTTTATTTTGTAGAATTCCTCCGTCTCGTGACAGACGCCTCTCGGACTCCATGATAGCCTCGTTTCTGAATTACGGTAAGTAGTAGCTTTTTTTCAACAATCGCGGAAGTGACGGATTAAGAATATAGAGTGTCACCACAGCTATTCATCCCACAGGTGTCGTTAAAGGCGACTAAGGGCTAAACTACGCAAGGCAACATCAATGCAAAAAGAAGGAAAACTTTCTAAGGAGAGGCCTATGTCCAGCAGTGGACTGTTAAAGGCTGTTGATGATGATGATGATGCGGAAGTAAAATACCTATTACAATCGAAATCTTTTTCCATTTCAGGCAGCGAGGAAGAGTCCGGAGAGGAGGAGGAGGAGGAATTGCTTGTCCAGCAGCCGATCGTGCCCCGGGCGGCGAGGATGTTTCTTTAAGATGATGGGGACATGGCCTCACCACCCGCCTCACCGACGCCTGTTGACGCCGAGCAATCAACTTCAGACTTGCCGCGTAACAAGTTTGCTTTTGATTGGAGACAGATTCCAATGTCTCAAACTGATTCTAGTTTGAGGCGAGAATCGTTCTCCGAAATTAATCGTTGGCATGATACGACTGTATCTGAATTGTACACGTATTTTGCAATCATTGTGGCTATGGGATTAGTCATCAAAAGCCGGGTAGAGGAGTACTGGAATACGGGTAAAGAAGTATTTCTGACTCCTAACTTCTGCACACATATGTCCTATGATAGGTTTATGTTGCTTTCAAAATGTCTACATTTCAATGATAATTATAATTGTTCTCCTGATTTACTTACACGATCCCAGGCCAAACTTAAAGGTCGCAAATGACGCACCGGAATTTCCGGGGGGTGTTAGTAAACGAATTACTATCAGCACACAGTCCACGGGGACCCACCACCTCATACACGCCGCAATCGAACATAACGGTGCATGCCCCGGCGCAGTACAACCAAATGAAGTCCGGGCACCGTTTAAAGCGTAAATGCGCCGTCTGCGGTAAACGGACCAACGTGTACTGTTTACAGTGCGACGTGGCAATGTGTAATTTCACTTGCTTCGGTCCGTACCACAATCGACAGACTCCACAATAACACTTTACAAAACATTACCACCAGCCATACACAAACACACACACCCACACACACATACACACTTGGGCATTTGTGTTCAAGCTAATTCTAAAAAATGCTGGGTCCGTAAAAACTCGGATCTACGACTTGGAACAGACAATTGGATTCACGACGGACTACTAACTGACTACTTGATGTTCAAGACTGACTACTAAGGAACAATTTTTTTTCGCAAGCGTTGTTTCACTGTGGCAACTTTAGTCAGTCTTTCCCGCGACTAGTACTGGTCAGTGCTGGTGTAAATGGTGTAATTTTGTCGTGAAAGTGAAAAATATAATGGAAAAGTAAGTAATAATCAATTATAATTACTAACATGGGTATATTCTTTACATTTTAAGCTAAAAACAATCATTGTTTCAACGACCAAGTCATTTCACGAAGTTGAAGGTTAGCTTTGTTTCGTGATAACTAATAGAAAAATTATTAAACCCAAACGAATATTATGTGTAATCTGATCAATATATATGAACTTGAACTTCAATTTAATCATTACAAAATACGTGTCTTTTAGTTGCAAATGCTGAAATTTCGACCTCAAAGATACGAAAGTACCAAATGTGGACGTTTGGCATGTAGGGCTTTGGCTCGCGTCGCAAAATGGCTGCCGGCCGAATTGATATGGATAAGATCTTTTATTTTATGCGGCGGTCTACGCGGTACACTTAATAATGGTAAAAACGAACTATCTCCATTATTTCTCCATGAACCTGGCCGCACTAGATCTTCATTTTGATGAATATCGAATAAACCAGGAGGTGAATAAATATTCTATGAAGAAGTACTTTTTCTCAAAAAATTGTGTAGATATAGACATGTCATTGTAACAATAGAAGCTTTGGTAGGTTCCAAGGGTATATTTTTTTAAAGATCCTGAACCTGGCGGTTAGTATTCCTAAAGTAATTTCTACTTTAACTCGAGAACGGGATAATTCTTGATTGAATACTCTTTCTGGGGAGTTTAGTGCGTGATGACCGGGAAACGGTTTCATTAAATGGGTACTGAGAGCAAATGCACCATCGCCTAAAATACGTAAGGCATGACTATGTCACTATTAGGAAGTGGAATAAGACGGGGTAAATTCATACTGTTAGACGATAGTTTTTGATATAAGATACTTTGATTAAAAACTCCTCCATCACTAATCCGTCCTTGAGAACCTACATCGGCAAACAAAAAACAATAATTACTATCTACTAGTGCTAGTAAAACAATGCTAAAGTGGCCTTTATAGTTAAAGTATTCAGTTCCCGAGTGTAAAGGTGATTGTATATTGATATGCTAACAGTGCCAGACGCCTCTCGGACTCCGCGATAGCCTCGTTTCTGAATTACGGTAAGTAGTAGCTTTTTTTCAACAATCGCGGAAGTGACGGATTAAGAATATAGAGTGTCACCACCGCTATTCATCCCACGGGTGTCGTAAAAGGCGACTAAGGGCTAAACTACGCAAGGCAACATCAATGCAAAAAGAAGGAAAACTTTTTAAGGAGAGGCCTATGTCCAGCAGTGGACTGTTAAAGGCTGTTGATGATGATGATGATGCGGAAGTAAAATACCTATTACAATCGAAATCTTTTTCCATTTCAGGCAGCGAGGAAGAGTCCGGAGAGGAGGAGGAGGAGGAATTGCTTGTCCAGCAGCCGATCGTGCCCCGGGCGGCGAGAATGTTTCTTGAAGATGATGGGGACATCGCCTCACCACCCGCCTCCGAGATGATGGAAAATATTGTTAGGGAGACCAACAAGTACGCATAGCAGACGGCGACAACCATGCTCCATAATGGAACTATCCGTCCCAATAGCCGTATCACTCGTTGGCATGATACGACTGTATCTGAATTGTACACGTATTTTGCCATCATTGTGGCTATGGGATTAGTCATCAAAAGCCGGGTAGAGGAGTACTGGAATACGGGTAAAGAAGTATTTCTGACTCCTAACTTCTGCACACATATGTCCTATGATAGGTTTATGTTGCTTTCAAAATGTCTACATTTCAATGATAATTATAATTGTTCTCCTGATTTACTTACACGATCCCAGGCCAAACTTAAAGGTCGCAAATGACGCACCGGAATTTCCGGGGGGTGTTAGTAAACGAATTACTATCAGCACACAGTCCACGGGGACCCACCACCTCATACACGCCGCAATCGAACATAACGGTGCATGACCCGGCGCAGTACAACCAAATGAAGTCCGGGCACCGTTTAAAGCGTAAATGCGCCGTCTGCGGTAAACGGACCAACGTGTACTGTTTACAGTGCGACGTGGCAATGTGTAATTTCACTTGCTTCGGTCCGTACCACAATCGACAGACTCCACAATAACACTTTACAAAACATTACCACCAGACAACACAAACACACACACCTACACACACATACACACTTGGGCATTTGTGTTCAAGCTAATTCTAAAAAATGCTGGGTCCGTAAAAACCCGGATCTACGACTTGGAACAGACAATTGGATTCACGACGGACTACTAACTGACTACTTGATGTTCAAGACTGACTACTAACCACTCATAGGTTGACGTCAAAAATGCGAATTTAAATAACAGTTCATGTCCTAAATTAGTATTCAAAAAAAATGACAATAACAGTTCAAATCCTAGATTGGGACGCCCGTCCGCCTTGATTTTTAAGTCTATTTTAGTTGATAATCTGATATTCTCGATTACCGGTTTTTGTTTACAATCGATCGATAATGAACAGGTCAACCCTATGGCATTGACATTGTTTAGTCTATGGAACAATTTTTTTTCGCAGGCGTTGTTTCACTGTGGCAACTTTAGTCAGTCTTTCCCGCGACTTGTACTGGTCAGTGCTGGTGTAAATGGTGTAATTTTGTCGTGAAAGTGAAAAATATAATGGAAAAGTAAGTAATAATCAATTATAATTACTAACATGGGTATATTCTTTACATTTTAAGCTAAAAACAATCATTGTTTCAACGACCAAGTCATTTCACGAAGTTGAAGGTTAGCTTTGTTTCGTGATAACTAATAGAAAAATTATTAAACCCAAACGAATATTATGTGTAATCTGATCAATATATAGTGAACTTCAATTTAATCATTACAAAATACGTGTCTTTTCGTTGCAAATGCTGAAATTTCGACCTCAAAGATACGAAAGTACCAAATGTGGACGTTTGGCATGTAGGGCTTTGATGGCTCGCGTCGCAAAATGGCTGCCGGCCGTATTGATATGGATAAGATCTTTTATTTTATGCGGCGGTCTACGCGGTACACTTAATAATGGTAAAAACGAACTATCTCCATTATTTCTCCATGAACCTGGCCGCACTAGATCTTCATTTTGAAAAATATCGAATGAACCAGGAGGTGAATAAATATTCTGTGAAGAAGTACTTTTTCTCAAAAAATTATGTAGATATAGACATGTCATTGTAACAATAGAAGCTTTGGTAGGTTCCAAGGGTATATTTTTTTTAAAGATCCTGAACCTGGCGGTTAGTATTCCGAAAGTAATTTCTACTTTTACTCGAGAACGGGATAATTCTTGATTGAATACTCTTTCTGGGGACCTTAGTGCGTGATGACCGGGAAACGGTTTCATTAAATGGGTACTGAGAGCAAATGCACCATCGCCTAAAATACGTAAGGCATGACTATGTCACTATTAGGAAGTGGAATAAGACGGGGTAAATTCATACTGTTAGACGATAGTTTTTGATATAAGATACTTTGATTAAAAACTCCTCCATCACTAATCCGTCCTTGAGAACCTACATCGGCAAACAAAAAACAATAATTACTATCTACTAGTGCTAGTAAAACAATGCTAAAGTGGCCTTTATAGTTAAAGTATTCAGTTCCCGAGTGTAAAGGTGATTGTATATTGATATGCTTCCCATCTATAGCGCCCAAACAATGCTGGAAGGTGAATCCTTCTGAAACGGACATCCATTCGCTCGCAGATTCAGGCATCTAAAATAAATAAAAAATAAACTGATATCACTTTTTTACTACAGGATTCGTCATCGACACGTGACTACGAAACAGAGGCAGAAACCGACTTCAATCGTCCCGTTATTGAAAGTGACACATCTCAAGATGGGAATACGAGTACTAAATCAAAAGTTACTGCTCTTCCAACTCAAAGTTAACTATATATAGATAACTCAATGTCAATGCAAGTCGTATTTTTGTTGGTACAGCTTCCCTATAAGTAGTATCTTGCTTAGAAACCATCGGAGAATTTTTTTGTAGCAGGTATTCAAAATCAGTGCATGACATTCGAACGAAATTATCGAACTCCCCAGATGGTTCTGCAAGAAGCTCGGCAAGCTGTTGATTCATAGTCTCTCTAAAAACAAAGAAATATTAACGTTAGTATGGACATAGTATTAATTAGTTGCATATAATTATACAGTGATAATTACCCCATAGCAAAATTTTAGGAAGTCAGTCGGTGTCTCATTCATAACAAGTTTCTTTATGGAATCAATGTCGAAATTTCAAAAAAATATTACGTTTTTCCATACAAATCCAATCAGCTGATCGAGTCTATTTTTACCCACGACGGTAAAAATCTCATCGAAAAAGAATAAAATAGCTCAAAACCTCCGACTTAACTTAGATGTAGCGATAACAATTTTACCATAATACATAACCGAGATTTTATTATTTTTCGATGACTTTTTACCGTCGCGGGTTTTTTTTTAATTTTATTTAATTTTTCTATGTGGTACATACATGGACTCCATAGAGAAAGTTACCTATTGTAAATGTGACACTGACCTTCTAACTTTTTGCAAAATTATTATCAGCCTCTATATCAATAATAACTAATAACACATATATATGTACCTCGTTCTATTTCGATGAATAGTCACCATCCACCACCTTCTTTTGCGCCATTTCTTTTTAGTCACTCTACTTTGGTGCACATGTACGTAATAATTAAACGCACTGTATAAATTAATTGCCGCGGCTATAAGAACTTCTACGTCCATCTTTGAAGCGCCAATGCAGAATGATCAGTAAGCCAATGTGTGAACAGGAATCTTGGTTTCCATCATTTTTGCCCAACACATTGGCCCAACACCTTGGCCCCATGTGTACAGCCGGCTTAAAAAAATACTTGACATGAGCTTAAGCTATAGCAAGCAATAACGGCACATGTCTACTGTGCCGAACTCCGAACAACGATAGCAAAACTTGCAGTAAAAAAGCTTCGACTAATGAATCGGTCTTCAGCATTATTGCTTCACGATATCGCGATAAGATTGAGCATGTAAGTAAGCTTTATTTGCCTATAGAGTTATAAGTTATAGTCTCCGTGTGGTGACGGATTAAGAATACAAAGTGTCGCCACCCCTATTCATTCCACGGGTGTCGTAAGAGGCGACTAAAGGAACAAAATAAGCAGCTAACATCACTGCCAAGAGAAGGAAAACTTGAAACAAACCCTTTACCAACCCGTCTGGCCAGCGTGGTATAGTAGGCCAAAACCTCCTTTATGGAGAGGCCTATGTCCAGCAGTGGACTGTTAAAGGCTGTTGATGATGATGAGAGTTATAGAGGTTTAAGAATAAAACACTTTGTTGCAGCGGTTCTTCGGGGCCTGTTTATGGGTTAATGGCATTTGTCATGTCATTATTTTCCCGCCGCGTTTAGTGCGCTTAATGACTGCGTGAGTGACAGCTTGATTTATAAGTGTTGGTTTTTTAATAAGACCGTGCATTGAAAATGGCGAGTCGAATAGTGAAATTGCAAAGGAATGTATACTTCCGCACTCTAGATATCAACGATTTGGAAGAATGGAGATAAAATAAAAAAAAATTTCGAAAACAACTTTTTAAAACTTAAACGAACGAGGACAAGTGAACATAAAGTAACAGAAGATGCTTTTTTAACATGTTTTAAACATAAGAGGGCAAACAACGTCCCAATAAGTTGTCTGATTCTGCAAACAAAAGCCAATGACTTTGCTCGTCTTATGAGTAAGGAAAATTTGGAGTGTTCGTCGTCTTGGGTAGAACGTTTTTGTGCGCGTCATAATATTGCGGTGAAGCGGCTGGCATTCCTGGAGTTCCAAGGAGTGTCTGAAGAGTGGCTCTCTCATAAGTGGCCTGCACTGTGCGAAGGATACACACCAGAGGAAATCTTTAATGCTGATGAAACAGGATTGTTTTAAAAAGCTTCTTGATGTCAGTGACGGCAGATTGTTCAGAGTTTTAAAAATTAAATTAGTAATTGCTGATGACTGACTGCACGGTTGGCCTAGTGGCTTAAGCGGTCGCCACGCCGCTTCCTACTACGCCAAGTGTCGTGGGTTCAAATCCCACGTAGGACAACACTTTGTGTGATTCACAATTTGTTGTTCTGAGTCTGGGTGTGCTTTGTGTCCGTTTCATGTATGTTTGTAAAGTCCCCCGCGACACAGGAATTTATATTCCTAATGCGGGAGTTGTCTTTTTAAATGCAAAACAAAAAAAATGAAAAAAAAAAAATTGCCACACCTCCTACTGACCGGAGGGGAAATCATGTGCTTTCAAATAAAACTCCAGAGAACAAAATTAAAATTGTTGAAAACTTTATCCATAAATTTCCAAAATATGAGTCTTACTTTGTAATGTAAAGTATATAAAGTAATGTTTTTTGTACCTGACTTGAGCTTGGCTGAACTGATTTTTTACACAAAGAATAAACCCCACCTAAAAATTCAGCGGTCAAATCAGCGCATGGAGAACTTCAGGGATAAGCAAAGTACTAGCCGTCACGACGCAGTCAGAGAGTCGATCAAGGACGAGCTTTTTGCGGGAGTTGAAGACGAGTTTAACCGTCTAGCAGAACAGCAAACTATGCAAGCGAGCATGCTCTCTGTAACAAGTAGAGGAATCGGATTTGGTACCACACACCATACATATGTCGCAACCCAATATTCCGATAACATTAGAATTCCAAACATTTACTCTCAATTTCGAGCTTACTTAGCTCTTTTTGAGGCAAAGGTCATGGACCTTATTCCACATTACCCAATCTTGCCCAGATTCATGGAAGAAACAAATCAACATCAGGGGCTTAACGCAGAATTTTTAAAGATTATAAAAACTTTCACTTTTGTACCTACTCCAATAAAGAAACTTATAGATGCGATTGGGATTTTAAAATGAGGAGAAAATATATATTCCAGTTGTCGCCGCAACTCCAGAGGTTGACGGCCAGCTCAGACCCAGACCAGAGTCCACTGTCTACTCCAATTTGAGAGCTACAGTTGTAGCCTTAGCTAATCCCGCTACCCCGGCAAACGTTCGCCGACGCTACAGGGACAGTTGCGCCATTCCCGGCGCAATTTGGCATGATAATATTTTACAGAATGCAGATGAAATAATTCCTGCCGATCACGATTTTGAGAACGGACTTAGAACGGACATAATGATGATTTTGCCATATCTTTCGCGATTACAAAAACACGCTCCAAAAATGGTTGGGGGGCCCTTAGAAAATAAAACTATTGGAAGTGCTTCTATGCTCCTTAGTAATGAATTAGAGACTTTGAGGTGCCCAGATCGAAATATAAATTCTCTTCAATTCTGTTCCTTTAGGAAATCTGTCTATTTTAAATTGTGGGCCAACTGTATCAAACATTAACAACATCGGCGTTGGTTTTAGTTTTGATATCGAAAACGAATATTTGTCAGTCGAAGATAGCAGTTATGAGACACATCAAAATAATTGTGACAAACTATCAGATTTTTTAAATAATTCCAGCTCTAAATATGTCTCTTAAATTATTGGTTACATTACGGGATTTGTAGACAGACATCTGTTAAAAAAATTATGTGTGACATCTGCAAAAAAAAACCATACTAGCACGAACCAAATTATGGTTTCACAAACTAATCAATTTAAAGGATTTTCATGGTCTGTGCTACGCAAGTGAAAATGTTTACACTGTATATAAACAGATAAGATTATAAGACTAGAACAGCGCATAAATGGTCGAATAAAACACAACCAAAGCCTATTTGTGTTCCTTAGTTTTAAAACGTACCTGCATTTACAAATATTTTCTAGTATACACATTCCCATCCACAACCTGCTCTTTTAAATCACATAGTTTATAGAAAAGTATATAGTAAAGTTAACACCTAACTAAAGAAGACAACTCTACAATAAGCTTAACTTATTTAAAAAAAAATATGTGTTTTCAGCTGTCGGTTTTGAGTTGTTTTAAGTTTCCAATATATTTAACTCCCTCCCACTACGTCGTGCTAAACTCACTCGCCATCTTACCTTGTATTAGGTCACTGCTTGTGCCACTGTTAGAACTTGTAACGCAATAAACCAGGGCTAATATAGTCCATATTTTATTTGTCCACCTACCAACACCGAGACCATAACATTCTTAACATCTGTGTTTTAATATTATGATAAAAATTTTTTTAAGATTTAAAGGTGATCCGTAGTAGAACCAACCTGATACTTGATAATTTGAATTTCGCTACGCAATCACCTTATTCTAAATAACAACTTTTAAGAATTGAGGAGTTTCGATAGTAATAGTATATGTTCTACTACCAAAAATTTAAATAAATTATTTTACGAGTTAACATTTGTTTCAGTGATGTACACATGTCCCACCCAAAAACATATTTACGCTCAGATAAAAGTATAATTATGGGTTTAGAACACAATTTAACTACTAACTTTCAACTTCTACTACCAATCTACTAACAATTTAACTTTTAACTTCTTAAAATACTAACTCAATGTCTTCAATAAAAAAATATACAAATATTCGTCTTCACTCCATGACTTGTCCTGCCGGCTAACTTAAGGTGGTAAAATAAAATTGTTTAAATTGTTCAAACGTCAAGTGACAGTACAAATGACGTTTGAAACTAACTAACTACGTGTCGACCCGCTGGAGCGCGCGCAATCAAAAGGCGTGTGAAGTGAAAAGGACATTCTGCTCAAACTATAAACGCGAGTGAGTGTTTCAAACCCCTAATAAGCTCGAAAACCCACCTCGCCGTGGTAAATAAAAAGACTGCAGTGCCGAAAACAATCTTCTCAGTGCAATACTACACGAGATCCCTGCAACCAGCTCAAACCAATCACCAACACGTGAGTACATACCTTTCATTCACCCCCTTCAGCCCAAATACCTATCAGCTCCCGGCCCTTATCATCTAACCTCCCCCACGCTGCTGTAGCGTCTGCGTCTGCACAAGGCGTGGAAGCTACACATGTCAAGAAACGATTGCCAGTTGCGTCCATTTATTACAAAAGATATAATTAATTTACCTTCTTGCTTACGGAGCGAAAAATCTGATTATTCAAAAATTAAGATTTTTTCTAATATAAGCCCCCTGATACGAGAAATTATGAATATAATGATGAGAAAACATTACACCACTGCTAAAAAACCATTACCGTCAAAAGAAAAGCAAGTTTTACCAAGTAAGATCAAAGCTGGCGAAAACATGAAATGAACAAAACCAATAAAACAGACTGGTAAACATTTTGACTCCAGAAATCTGGTTGCGCCGTTTGTTATTTTGAATATAAGTGCGGCCAGCGTGGGTAGGGTGTACAATCCTCAGTTTGTCCAATGAGCTACCTGGGATTGCAGTTTCGTACATGTGCATCAAGCACACCGCACCGCCGCGCCTGCTTGAGGCGCGCTACCATCAACAACGGACAATAGACAGTTTGCATTCGCCGTCAAAACCGTGACGTTGACGGCTCGCTTTCGTTATTTTTTACTTTTTGTGCTGCAGTGTAAAATCTTCAATTTCTAACATTCGCTGTGAGTTTGGAGTGCCTTGGACCTTCATCACGCTGCTGCTTTAGCCTAACCCTAGGCGAGCGAGTTGGCAAGTTCAAGATTAGTACTTCTGCCCTTGTATGAGTTTGCATTTGTATTTGATTAAACAACGGCCTCCATCCCCGATCTCGCCTTCAGTCCCGCTGGGGTTTTTAGCTAATTCTGCTGATTCTTTGTAAATGCCGTCAAATGGACTAATAAAAAGAGTAAAAGAGTAAGAAAAGAAGCCACACACATTGAAATCATGCTGGAAAAAACTGTGGCCTGCTCTGACTGCGGAAAATGACGAAGAATCTGTGCAAGTTCAAACTTTGACTGCAAACATAGCTGAAATCGCGAATGGAATAGGGCGAGATGGGTTCGAACAGATAGAATCAAGTGACATTCAGGAATTGCTTGAATCGCAACATGAAGATTTGACTGAAACCGATTTGGAGGAAATGCTAAATTCACCATCCATTATAGAAGAGCCTTTAACAAGCACTGGAAACGTCACATTTAATTTGAAAAACCTTAGTGAAGGTTTAAATAAATAAAAATAAAAATAATAAAACAGCCTTTATTAATTCATATCCATATTACAGTTTGATGTTAGTAAAAAGTTAGTAGTAGATACATTTAGTTTCTTCTTTGAATGTTAGTAGTTTTAGTAGTAGTCTATAATTTAATTATTTTTGGAAATGAACCCCTCCTTGGGTGAAGGTCTCCTCTAGTTTTTTCCACTTTTCTCTTTTTTTGCCGATAGTTAACCATTGGCTTCCTGCTACTTCTATTATATCATCTGCCCACCTTCTTTTCGGTCTACATACTCTTCTTTTTCCTGTGGGCCCTTTCCATGCTGTAGTTTGGAGTGTCCATCTGTTGTCTGTGTATCGTGCTATATGACCAGCCCACTGCCATTTCAGTTTTAAAGCTTGTGTAAGACCGTCTGTAAGTTTTTTTTTGTCTAATAGTTTCGCTTCTGATTTTGTGTATTTTCCTTATGTTTAGGATGCTCCGCTCCGCGCGTAATTTTTTGTTTAGTTTTGGTTGTGAATATCCAGGTTGGACAACCGTACAGTAATGAAGGCAATACACAGGTATCTTATACGATTTTCTTTAAGTTTATTGAGTAGTCTCCCTTTAGGATTTCTTTGAGTGACCAGAATTTTGTCCAAGCTAAGTTTGATCTTCTTTCAACTTCTTTGTCGTTCTGAAATTTGGAAAATGAAATCTGTTTGCCTAGATAGATGTAACTGTCGGTATATTCAATAGTAATTTTGTTCACGCTTATAGGTTTTTTGAAGCTGTTTGTCAAAATTTTGGTTTTTGTAGCATTCATTTCCAATCCTATTATTGAGCTTGCATTATCCAGTGAGCAGAGCATATCTTGTAGATCATTTGCTGATTCTGCTCATAAAACTATGTCATCAGCGAATCTGAGATGGCTTAAATAGTTGTTATTTATTTTTATAACACTAGTTTTTCAATCCAAGCTTTGAAATATATTTTCCAGCACAGCAATAAACAACTTTGGAGACAGAGGGTCACCCTGTCTAACTCCTCTTTCTATATTTATTGTCTTTCCTCTAGATGCTAATCTTACATTACTTGTGCTATTGTTATATATAGTGAAGGTTTAAGAATGGCAAATGAGCTTTGCGATTTCTTTATGAACATTGATCCGTCTATGGAACGAAGTCTTATTTTTAAGAGGCAAATTTCTAATGCGACTGTTGCGTATCAGTCTGAATTGAAGGAGCTTTTAAAAACTGCCAAGCAAGAGAAAATTACTAGATTAGACAAGATTTTTTAACATATAGTTTTTTTGTCACCTAGGAACGTATCCCCTATAATCCCATGTAAATTACTATCCCGTATTCACGGTTTCTGTATTCGCGGCATATTAAAGTACTAAAATTGTACTAAAATTCTTTTTGTAGTCGTAATATTCAGAGCCTGATCTTCCTGGGCATTTTATATTCACCAATTTTCCATCCATTGCACCACAACAGTTTGGAAATTTCCATAATCTATAGTAGTCTTCCATTATGTTATTCCATTCATGTTGACTTCCAGGAACCTGTAATAATAAAAGTGTCAACATTTTAATTACAGGATGCACCACAGACTCAAAATGAAGACTCTGCTGAATCTGAGCAGACTCAAGCTGACAGTGAGAAACAGAAGACGCCAAATTCTGAAATTAGTAGGAATGGAAGTAGTGATCTGATGACTCCTTCATATTCTCGAAAGCCAACAAACAAGAAAAGGAAGATTGATATACCGATTGATAGAGCAATAAAAGAATTAAAAACTATAAGCGAGCAAGCCAAAGTCCAAACTGAAGATGAGTTTGATTTGTTTTGCAAAAGTTTGGCAGTACAACTCAAGAAAATGCCCTTGAACAGGGCTTTGATAAGTCAGGAAAAACTTCAATCTGTGATGACTCAGGAACGGTTAACACAGATGTCACAATCATTTCCTGAAGTAATTTACTCGGACTCCAGCACTCCATCCCCATTTACTATCAACCAGTCGCCTCTATACCAAAATACAACACCGGAGTAGTAACTACCTTGTCACCGAACAAGTTTATACGCTACCACAACCAGTGCCTGTACCCGTGAGTTCACCACAAGAGACCAATGAAGTCACAATTGTCCACATATCCACCCAAGAGCAAGAAAACATACTCTCACAAGCTCTAAAAAGTATTATGTAAATGTTGATTCTCTAAATTAAAATGTTTCAAGAAAATAACTTAATATTTTATTAAATAGATATAACTGACCTTAATAACCTTTCCAAGGGCTGTCCAAATGGCTTCACATACTTCTTGAAAAAAGTAGGATATTATAAGCCACAACGGCGGTAGTTAGCATTTATAAACCATAACGGCGGTAGTTGTAATTTTTTTGGCTCCATTGCTTTACTGCGCTTGGGTATAAAAAGGAGCACTCTGTTGTACCGGCACGCATTTCTAACAAATGTGTCGAGGAGTGTGGATCATTGTCTTTGGACAATTAGTACTACTCTGTTAACAGACGTGGAGAGCTGTCTTTGACAAGCTAGTACTGTCTGAATTGCGGTGGGTGCGTGGAAAGCTGTCTAGCAGCTAGTACAGCCCTATGTGACCGCTCTTGCTGTATAACTAAGTAATTTGTTTAGATTCGTTACTTAATTAACGGTTGTTTGTGTCTAATTGCATTTATAAGATTATTTTGTAATTAATGAAATAAATTGTTTAGAATTAGAATAAATTGTTTAGAATTATAATTCTTCTTTTATTATTTTTCACTTCTGGACTCTAATAATATTGTATTTCGAGGTACTCTGTACAAAAACTCTAAACTTCCAAAACTATCACGTGTAGCCAGGTATCTAAGTACAATTTGAAGTTTTATCCGGGTAGGTATGCTATCTCTCATTAAAGTGTTTTCTTTCGTTATTAACGGAGCAACAAGAAGTAGAAGTTCTTCAAATTTACTTTCATCCATTCGAAGATGATTACAATATGAATCAGGATCTTCAACGGCTAGTTCTCTCAACAATGTATTGGAAGCTCCTAATAAATTTCTTCTTGCATTCCATGGTCGCACCCACCACCGTCGGCGTTTTCTTTTTTGTCAACTCTTTGATTCAATGATCACAAATTAAACTAATTCCAAGACGTACGACTTCATTCGATGACATACTTAAAAGAAAGAACAATGAATGTTCATTTTTGTATCATTTCGTGTAAGCCGTGTGTGAACATAGAATGAAAAAAAAAATGAAGCATTCACTAGAGTGAACAATCATTCGAGTGAACCGTTTGATATCACTTTAACAGATGTTGTTCCCGGCCGAAACCGGTTCGTTGAAATGCGGCCGGCCTGCGCGCCCGCCGCTCTTAGGGCTCCCACACATAAACACGATACGACGTCGTGTCGTACAACGATGCGGCGTCGTGGAAATCTACGACACGACGTCGTAACGTGTCGACGCACGATACGACGTCGTGATGTTAGAAGCTCACGATGCAATCCTGCGCAGTTGTTATTCGAAATTCAAAGATGACAGATGGTATTGAAGTCGATCATTTAATTATCCTAGTCGAGCAGCATCCTGTACTATGGAACAAAACATCTGAAGAATACAAGAATAAAAATGTAAAAACAACAGCATGGAAAGAGGTGTGCGAAAATTTATTTCCTGATTTTTAAGAATTAATTTTCCTGCTATATGTGGTGTTATCCGATGAAGTAACTCTTCGAAACTTGATGCACTTATTCTGAAGTAATCAAAAAAATTATTGTGGTTTTTTTTTAAGGCATTGTACTCGTACTTCTTTATAAAGTGACTCCCTTTATTCATGTTTGAAAGAAATGGGTGGATCCAATATATCCGTAATATGAGTATCTGTCTTTTCTTTCTTCGTCTTCTTATTAATAGCAGGAGCAGAATGCGTCTAGAGCGGTCTATTTTTCGGAATGAACTAAAACACCACCCCACTGTATCGACGGCATCGTGCGTGGCACATTACGTTACGATGTCGTGTCTTTTTACGATCCTCATCGTAGATTTCCACGACGCGACGTCGTAACGTAAAACGACGCCGCATCGTTGTACGACGCGACGTCGTGTCGTGTTTATGTGTGGGAGCCAGCGCTGTCAGATGTACCATTTAAATAGTATTTGTACTACTTTTTCCAAATTTCTTCCTCGTACTACCGCAATACGAAAGTAGTACGGATAATATACTGCTTTTTAAAACTTAGCTGTCTTTTATTTAAAATTAAAAAAAAATAGTTTATAGTCGTTAGATGTATAAGTTCACTATGTTGTCTGTGGAAGGATGATATTTTATATTTGGTTTTAGGTCTGTGGTCGATGAATCCATACTAATCCATAGACTGGCATAGACTAACTCGGTTTATTACGTATGTCAAGAACGGATCTCAAGACTTCCCCGATTCATAAGCTCTTCGAGATCGTTGGTTTTACGTCATATTTTGAAAAGTCAATATTAAATACAACTTACTTGTTATCAAGGGATTCTCAAGTTACCATAATAGTCATTGCATTTTGTTTGGTTAGCTAAAAGGTGTTTGTGGTTTTTAAACTGTAACTGTGCAATCAATTAAATCGGATAAGAAATGTCAGACGAAAACGCTGGACCAAGTACTCCGAAGAAGACTTTGAAAAGGAGAAACGAACTACCTGCCTCAGAAAAAGCTAAGCATCGAGCTCAAAAATATAGATGTGATTGGGAGAAATTAGATTTTTTTAAAGGATGGGCTTCAGCCCGGCAAGAACGAATTTAAAGCAAAATGTACAGTGTGTGACGTAGAATTATTATCCGAAATCCATGTTCTAAGAACACATGCTAGTCGCCAGAAACATATTAAAGCTCTAGAGTTGGCACAAAATACTGCAAAAGAACGGAGCCTTATGACAAGTTTTGTTACCAAAAATACTCCCAAAAATAAGGTTGTTATGGCAACAGAAATAAAAATAGCTGGATTTCTAGCGGAACATAATTTAGCTTTTGTGGCTTCAGATCATCTGTCAGATCTCATAAATAGCATATTAGAAGATTTCGGAGTTGACCATAAGATTGCTATGAAGAAAACAAAAGCAACAGCAGTCGTAACTGAAGTGATTGGAAAGAGTGAAAAATTGAGACTTGTTGAATTGTTGAAGAGTCACAAGTTCAGTGTCCTTACAGATGAGTCAACTGACATCAGTACCAATAAATCGTCATGCGTAATAGTCAGATATTTCGATACCGAAAAAAATAAAGTGGTTAGCCAACTCTGGGAGCTGTGTAAAATTTTCGATACTGATAATCCAGATGCAGTTAATTAAGGGGCGACTGGTAAGAATTTATATAACATTTTAATGAAATCATTTACCAGTCAGAACATACCAACAGATAATATTGTGGGCTTTGCTGCTGACGGATGCAATGTCATGATGGGGGAAAGTAATTCAGTTGCAAGCCGTCTGAGAGAACAATGCCCAGGAATTTTTATAATGAAATGTGTTTGCCACTCTGCACACTTGAGTGCTACAGAAGCCTGCAAACAACTTCCACGTCGATGTGAAGATCTAGCTCGAAACATTTATAGTTTCTTCAAAAATAGTTCAAACGGCAGTGCAGACTAAAAGAGTTTCAAGAATTTTTGAATATCAAACCTCACAAAATATTACATCCATCTCAGTAGCGGTGGTTGTCATTAAATGCAGTTGTCGAACGATTGCTAGAACAGTGGGATGCGTTAAAGTTGTTTTTTACCGATTGTTGGCTTCACGAACGACTTGTATCAACAGAACTGACATTTAACAGTTTAAATGACCCATTTATAAAAATGTACTTCATGTTCTTGTCATGGGTACTACCGAAGTTCACAGGATTTAACAAACTGTTTCAATCTGAAAACGTTGTTATTTTAAATCTTAACGAAAAGATACGGGAAGTGTACAAGGACATATTGTTTTGTTTCTTGAAACGGGACTGTGTCAACATGACAGATTTAGCCGCTGTTGATGTTGACTGTAAAGAGCAATGGTTGAACGACTCTCAATTATATCTTGGTATAAAAGTCATGAATTACATTACCAGCCCTGAAATTCTGAGGAGGCCAGATCTGCGCCAGGATTTTTATAAACGTTGCCGCGAATTTATGATTGTCAGTGCTAAAGAAATTCAAAAGCGATATGATATAAATGACCCTATTTTATCAAAATTGGAATGCTTACAGACCACAAATGCAGTATTTAACACATTTAGAAATAATGTGCCATCCTTACAGCCTTTGATGATATTGGTCCCTCGAATTGCAGGATATGACAATGCTATGCAAAAAATTGACGATGAATGGCGGAATCTGCCAAATATAATAATAAAAATATTAATTTAACAACAAGTCCTGATAAGTTTTGGGGCGATGTTAATAAACAATTTGATGATTATAAGTCGTTATCCCAATTTTCATTGGATTTATTAATTTTACCACATTCAAGTGCAGATTGTGAAAGAATATTTAGCCAAGTAAACCTGAACCACTCACCAGTTCATGTCCCTGAGAGGGACATGAATTACACCTCTTATTTAAGGTCTATTTTCTCCCAATTTATCATTCTGGATCAAAGGTTTTTGGTCACGTACTAACACGAATGAACATGTAAATCCTACCAAATTAAATTTGAAAAATGTTTGGTAGAAATTTTTTCGACGGTTGTTGATTTAATCTATGGCAATTTCGGTCACTCTTTTCCGTGTTCGAGCGCTTGGTGTTACGACGTGCTAATTAAAATATTTGTGTTAATTAGTGTTAAACATGGAAAAGTAAGTACTAATTGATTATAATTACTAACATGGGCGTATTCTTTACATTTTAAGCTAAAAACAATAATTGAAGCAACGATCGAACGAATGTCGAAGTTGTAGGTTAGTTTTGTTTTGTGTTATAGGTTACAATAATTATGAAACCCAAACGAATATTATGTGTAATCAGATCATTATATAGTGAACTTCATTAAAATCATAACAAAATACGTGTATTTTAGTTGCAAATGCTGAAATTTCAACCTCAAAGATACGAAGGCACCTCATTGTCCTCGTGGAGGACGAGCACTAGGTAGGGCTTCGCTGGCATATGTCAGAAATTATGTGACGATCGAATTACATGGATCAGCTTTTTGTTTGAAGATTTTTTTGAACTTTTAATCTTCTTTTAGTTTTGTTTGGATTACTCGATTTTAGCACTTTATTGTTCACAATGTTTTAACCTTGCATGTGTTTATTTTATATGTGTTGGCTTATGGTGGCTTTCTTTTGCATGAAATAGTACTAATATGAACAGTGAAGTTCGTGGGCGTGGGCGTGGACGTGGGCGAGGGCGTGCTAGCCGTGGTGGTGTCCGTACACGCGGTGGTGGTGTCCGTACACGCGGTGGTGGTGGTGTACGGGCTGGTGGTGATGGTGCGATAGGCCGTGGCGCGGGAAGTGTAGTCCAGACGCGTGGTGGACAACGTCGTCCCCGGCCTTCGCTTTCCGAGCCGTAAGTTTGTTTTCTTTAATTTTATTTATTGTATTTACATCTATAAACATGTATATATAATACATGTTTATAGATATATAGTGGTTTTTCGTTTCTTATATTTTATTTATTGTATATATATATACAATAAATATATATATATATAATATAACAACATCAATGCAAAGAGAAGGAAAACTTGAAACAAACCCTATACCAACCCGTCTGGCCAGCGTGGTATAGTAGGCCAACACCTCCTTTTCAAGGAGAGGCATATGACCAGCAGTGGACTGTTAAAGGCTGTTGATGATGATGATGATATATTGGTTTTTCGTTTCTTATGTTTTTCTTTGTCTTTTATTTTATTTATTGATTTATTACATTTATTTTATATATGACACTGCTTTTTTCAGAATGCTGATTCAACCTATTGAAAGCATACCAATGGGCGCACCGTTGGAGAGGCCACTCCACCTTAAAAGGGCGAGGCTCCTCCCGCCTGTGGTGCCCATTGACCCAGAGTGAGTATTCTGATTGTTTTAAATATTTATGTTCTTATTAGAAAAAAAGACTAACAAATAAATATTTATTATGGTTTTCAGAGCACAAGGTTTGTGGTCGTCCTTGGTGACGATCACACAACCTATCCCCTCTACATCTCGAGAAACACCCGCTGATGTGGTGCCATCACCTGCCCCGTAAGTATTTATTTATTTATTTATTGCGACTGCTGATCAAGAGGTCTCAGGTTCAATTCCTGGGTCGGACCAAATATTATTTGTGTGATTCACAAATATTTGTTTCAGAGTCTGGGTGTTTTCTATGTACAATTATTTATTTATTGCAACTGCTGATCAAGAGATCTCTGGTTCGATTCCTGGGTCGGACCAAATATTATTTGTGTGATTCACAAATATTTGTTTCAGAGTCTGGGTGTTTTCTATGTATAATTATTTATTTATTGCAACTGCTGATCAAGAGGTCTCGGGTTCGATTCCTGGGTCGGACCAAATATTATTAGAAAAAAAGACTAACAAATACACACATCAAAAGTGTCTAGGGATCAAGCATTTTTATGCGGATTTCTTGAGATTGAGATGTGGCTTTGTAATAAATTTATGATTTTATAAATTTATATGGATCCTTTTTGGTGCATTTCATAATTTGAATCAGGAACTGTCAATCAAATTCGAGTAAAAGATGAAAATCAGCTGCCAATATTTTCCCTATAAAAACATACAACGCATTGAAGAAATTATTAGTGCTACTGTTTCCCTACTACTGATTAAAACCAACGTTATTATGGAGCGGCGACGTCATTTAAGCAGGGAAGAAATGCTCAGAGCCGTGGGAATGATAGAAGCTGGTTCCCGGCAACGTACTGTGGCTTTAGCTCTGAATACAAGTCAGAGTGTTATCAGTCGACTTTGGACACGTTACCGAAGCACTGGTACCGTGGCTGAGCGCCATGGAGGACGGTATCGCTGCACCACACGGAGACAAGACCGATACATTCAAATCTTAACTCGAAGAGCTCCAACAATAACCGCCATGATGTTAGCCGTGAGGCTTCATCACTCTTCAGGGAACTTAATTAGCGACCAAACAGTCAGAAACCGCTTGCATGAAGTGAACCTTCATTCCCGAAGACCACTACGGGTACCACCTATAGCAATGCACAATCGTAGGATTCGATATCAATGGGCTCTTGAACACAGAAATTGGGCAGAAGAACAATGGCGTTTCGTGTGCTTTTCTGATGAGTCTCGTTTTGGTATGAGACCGGATACAAGACGTATACGACACTGGAGAACCCCTGGACGCCAACAGCGATTAAAATCCTGCCAGGAAGTCCATCCTTATAGTGGTGGAACCATCATGGTATGGGCGGGTATTTGGATCGGCGGAAGAACTGAGTTGATTTGGATCAGAGGCAACCTCAACGCTCAAATTTATGCTGAGACGATTGTATCAGACGTCATCGTTCCTCTACAAGTGCAAATCGGTCCCTTATTTCAGTTAATGCATGATAATGCACGACCGCACACCGCAAGAGTTGTAAGACAGACTCTCGCCGCAGCTAACATCAATGTCCTGCCCTGGCCTGCTCAGTCGCCAGACTTGAACCCGATTGAGCATGCATGGGATATGCTACAGAGAAGAGCTCTGCCGAATATGGAGGGTATCCAGTCGCAAGAAGACCTTTTTTTGTTGTTGCAACGAACATGGGCGGCCATTCCACAGCGTGATTTGGATGAACTCATTTTGAGTATGCCAAACCGATGTTCTTGTGTTGTTAGTGTTCGCGGTAGAAACACGGATTATTAATTGTTTAAGTTACCTAATAAAATTTTAAAGAAAACTGTTATTTCAGTCTTTTTTTCGAACTTTAATGTTAGTGGTTCAAATGTCAAAAATCCCTTTATTAGGAAAATGGCAAATTTCTTTACTAATGCAAAGGTGACTTGGTTTATCGTTACTGTGACAAACGAAAACACTTTATTTGATGAATCCTTAAAGAAATTTTTAATTAATATCAATCAGGAGAAAAGTTATTGCAAAAATATATGTTGATCCCTAGACACTTTTGATGTGTGTATTTATTATGGTTTTCAGAGCACAAGGTTTGTGGTCGTCCTTGGTGACGATCACACAACCTATCCCCTCTACATCTCGAGAAACACCCGCTGATGTGGTGCCATCACCTGCCCCGTAAGTATTTATTTATTTATTTATTGCGACTGCTGATCAAGAGGTCTCGGGTTCAATTCCTGGGTCGGACCAAATATTATTTGTGTGATTCACAAATATTTGTTTCAGAGTCTGGGTGTTTTCCATGTATAATTATTTATTTATTGCGACTGCTGATGAAGAGGTCTCGGGTTCGATTCCTGGGTCGGACCAAATATTATTTGTGTGATTCACAAATATTTGTTTCAGAGTCTGGGTGTTTTCTATGTATTATATGTATGTATTTACAAAAAAAAGTATGTTTATGTATTTATATCTATCATAATACAAGCTCTGCTTAGTTTGGGACTAGATGATGTTGTGTGTCAGATGTCCAAAATATTTATTTTATTTATTTATTTATTCATTTTCGCTTTTTTTTAAGTTTATGTGTTATTAAATATTTACTTTATTTTGTAGAATCCCTCCGCGTAGTGCCAGACGCCTCTCCGACTCAGAAATCTGGGATTGTCTCAACTATGGTAAGTACATTATGACATCAACTTTTTTTCATCATCATCAACAGCCTTCAACAATCCACTGCTGGATATAGGCCTCTCCTTAGAAAGGAGGTTTTGGCCTACTATACCACGTTGGCCAGACGGGTTGGTATAGGGTTTGTTTCAAGTTTTCCCTCTCTTGGCAGTCGGTCGCTAGGAGGGAACCGAGTCCCGCCTGCCACCACTGCGACTGCAGTGAGGACACGGCCCAGCACACGCTGGCGGTCTGCCCCGCTTGGGCGGCGCAGCGCCGGGTCCTCACTGCAGTCATCGGAGGGGATCTCTCGCTGCCGGCCGTCATAAGATCGATGGCCGGCAGCGACAGTTGTTTTACCGCGGTCGCAACCTTCTGCGAGGACGTAATCTTGCAGAAGGAGGTGGCGGAGAAGGCCCGGGAGGATGCTATCCAATCAAACCCGATCCGCCGCCGGCGCCCCGGGCGGCGGAGGCGCGCATACCTGCGTCTCATGCCGCCCTGAGAGTGGCCGCGGATGGGCGGGACGGGTTTCCCGTCCGTCCGCAGTAGAGGCCAACCGCGAGGGGGCGGCGTCCGCGTGTGACCGGACGTTGCCCAATCAGAGAGTATACTTTGAGGTGGTGCCCGCAACAGTGCGGGCAGGCGCCGGTTGGAGTCCAGAAGGAAATCCCCTCCCTGGACTCCTTCCAATACACAGGCGCAGAGACGGTCACACCGTGTGGTTTTAGTCGGTTCGAGTCCGACACACCACCCCACCGTAACCCTCGACGGGGTGACGGTCCGCGGGGATTTCCACACGTAAAAGGGTTTGTTTCAAGTTTTCCTTCTCTTTGCATTGATGTAGTCTTGCGTAGTTTAGCCCTTAGTCGCCTTTTACGACACCCGCGAGATGTATAGGGGTGGTGACACTCTGTATTCTTCGATCTTCAAATTCTATCGAAATCAAAACTTAACTTTTTACTTTCAGGCAGCGAGCCTGAGTCGGAGGAGGACGAGGACGATATGAGTTTTGGTGCTCAGCCAGTGTTTGTGTCCCGGGTGGCGAGGGTGTTTCTCGACGCAGAAGATGACGAGGGCAATGCCGCTACACCCGCCACACCGACTCCCACCGACTCCCATGGAGATACTGTATATCAGCCTAGCAATAAGTTCTTTTTTGACTGGAGAATGATTCCAATGACTCAAACTGAATCTAGTTTGAGGCGAGAACCATTCTCCGAGATTAATTGTGGCCCTACGTTCTCTTACACGAGCCCATATGAAGCATTTACTGCCATATGGGATCGTGAAATTATAGAAGTGATAGTCAGGGAGACCAACATTTATGCGCAGCAGACGGCGACAGCAATGGTTTCTGATGGAAATATCCATCCCTGTAGCCGTATTACTCGTTGGCGTGAGACGAACGTAGACGAAATCTACACGTTTCTTGCCATCGTTTTGGGTATGGGGTTGGTAATAAAAAGCCGTGTAAAGGAGTACTGGAGTATGAATGAAGATCTTTTCCAGACTCCTAACTTCAGCGCGCATATGGGTTATGATAGGTTTAATATGCTCTATAAATGTTTACACTTCAATAATAATTTGAATTGTGATCGTGATTTGTTAACAAGATGTCAAGCTAAACTTTTCAAAGTGCAACCTCTATTAGACCATCTCAATTTCAAATTTTCTACGTTATATAACTTGTCTCAAAATTTAGCTCTGGACGAAAGCCTTACTATGTGGAAGGGTTGGCTTGACATCAACCAATTCATACGAAACAAGGCAGCCGCAATTGGAATAAAGACGTATGAAGTGTGCGAATCCAAGACTGGATATTTGTGGCGTTTTGAAGTGCATGCAGGTCATGAGACCTCATCACTTCATGATGATGATCCAGTCTCTGGATTAGTTCCATCCCTTGTGCTCAGACTATTGCATGGTCTTGAGCATAAGGGTCACACCGTATGGATGGACAACTATTATAACTCCCCAGCCACTAGCGCGGGAATTGAAGGTCCGGGGATTCGACTGTGTGGGAACGCTCCGTACAAACCGCCAATTCATACCATCCGAATTTCCAGTTTTCCTTCCGAAGACTTAACGGAACCCTACTTGTCTGCCGAGGAGGATCTCCAAGCTATCAAATTTTCACTTTTTAAAGCTAACAATAATTTCAAAATGTTAACAATAACTTTGAAATATCTGTTGACTAGAACGGAGTCTCTATTACACCATATCTATCACAGGTTAAATCGCGTCTGTTTAGATAATCTTCCAGATACAAACCTCATAGACACTTTGTGGAACGAATTCCACACTTTATACGCATCTCTTAAACTACTAACTTCCCCGCCCACGCGCCACAAATCGCAGACAGATTGCTCAGTCGAGTCGAATAGCCTCAGTATTAACGCATTAACTTCCGAACGTAAACTTTTTTCTGAGCTTGCTAAATTTAAATACGACGGTAGATCGTGTGTGCGTGCCTTTATTCAAAAAATAAACGAATTTATGTCTAATAGAAACATATCGGAAGATAAGATTCTCTTTTTCGCTTTTGAAATATTCTCGGAAGACGCCTGGTATCGTAATAGAAAGGACAGCGTTCTCATCTTGGAGTCAGCTGTGCCAATTATTAAAAGGCGATTTTAGTCCTCATATTTACGACTATAAATTGTTATCAGAAATAAGACTTCGCTCTCAAGGCTTTAACGAAAACATAACTTTATATAATGTTTAATATATATAAAGTTTATATATCGCTAAAATGCAAGAATTGTTTTTTCGTCTAGATACACCTATCAGCGAATCTGAAAAACTAGAAATACTTCTTTAGAAGGCCGAATGTTATTTACAACATTCGGCCGTGTTATACTAATTCTCTGTTAACCACAAACGTATTCGATATTCCCAGTCCAATTAAAGCTTGTGAAAACTTTGAAAAATATGATAGCCGTAATAAATATTTCCGCGAACCGCCTGGGATATCTTCTAATACCCTAGCACCGGAATTCGCATATAACTACCCTCCTTTTTATAATTGTAACGGTAATAGCAATAATTTCTATAAACAAAATTTTTATAATAATTATTCAAATACTAAAAATAAACAGTACTATAAACCGTATCGCACAACTCCTGCTACACAGGTAAATATTGTTCAGGGAACTTCGAATGTCGCTACTAAATTTTGTCCTCGTTGTAGAACTACAACACACTCACTCACCGAGTGTCGTCAGCCAAAATACCTAATCTGTTATAAATGCGGTTGGAAAGGTTTTCGTGTCGCTGACTGCCCTAACTGTAATCAATCATAAACCAGACATCTCGCCTTCAAAAAACTAAATAATCAGGATTGGAGACATAACAACCATCCAAACTTTAATAAAAAGGAATGGAATAATTGGTTGACCTACATCAGTAATTTTTTTACCTGTTACCGCCTTTCTTCAATCCGCAAATCTAGTATTGCAGGCACTACTCATGTTCCTCTCTCGGAAGATAGCAAAAACACTATCAATCTACCAGTTTCCGTCATTAATAATGACCCTAATATCTCACTTAAACCTAATTCAAATTTACCAGTTTTACCACATTAACAAGCGGTGTAAAAACACCCAACTAAAGAGGAGGCCGCCCTTGGACTATCAAAACGGAAAGAACAAACTATACAACTTCAAAAAGAGTTTAAACCCACTCACTAAAGACTTTCAATTGAAGGAAGTCACTCCGTCTAAGCGGAGTTTAAAAATCAAAACGGAAAGCCACTCGGTGCCCTCTACAGGTCACCTCGGTATTAAATATTGCTTGTTGTTTCCTATTAAACGGGCTACGCCAGAAATAATCTCTAAAATTTTAGAAGAAAATGTCTTCCTCGTATATGGCGTCCCGTCTCCCTTAGTACTCGATAGCGGTAAACAATTTATTAGCGAAAAACTTAAAAATCTAGTATCTAAATATTAAATTCCAATCTTATATTACACACCACTGTATACGCCTTACGTAAACACAGTGGAACGATAGAATAAAATAATAATGACAGTTATTTCTACCTTTGTAACTAACGACCATAGAATCTGGGATAATTTATTAACAAAAATTCAATTTGCTCTTAACTGCTCAGTGAATGAAACTACTGAGTTCAGCCAACACTTCCTAGTCTACGGAAGAGAAATTGTCACCTGTGGTTCTTTCTATATTGCTGCGAATTCCGATCCAAATATAATTCATGAACCACATGACAGTTACGCCGAAACCTTAGGCTATCTACAGCTTGACCAACAAGAGTAGAAATTAATTAAGGAGGAACTAAAATATTTCCGCAAATGACAACACTGCAGCAGCTGTCAAACGTCAGTCAAAGTTCGCCGTTTTAGACTTGTTCGAGAATTATTTTTTGATTTTTGGATAAATATACGTTTTGTTCAGTGACTCGTTGTTTGAAATGGGTAAAACAATAAAGAGTGGCGTTAGAGAAGTGATATTTAATGTTTTTAAGAGATGTTTGGCGGAATATCATGCTGGAAAACTTCTTACTAAATTGGATGACCTTTACAACAGAATTGCTTCCATGACTGGTATTTATACACTTGTAGCAACATGCTTAGTATTTTTAAATAGTATTGTTTTATTAACCCTTCGGGTGCCTGGTGGGTCTGACATACCCATCACTTCAAAACATTGACGATATTTTTTTATTTTTCCAACCTAACGCGCTGCGCTTCTCAGTAGCTTCGCGATACAAACTAGCGGCCACTTTGTCTCCTCTCCCGTAGTCCACAACGCGGAAACATTCATATAAGACGTGTTTTATATGAGCTCGGGTCTCAGGGACCCGACCAGGCACGCCGCGTAACTTTTATTCCGTAATTACTTACTTTTGTTTTTGCTTGTTTATTATGTTTTGTATGGTAACTTTTTTATGAAAATAATATTTTTCCATGCTGAACCCAATAATGGCGAAAGTGATGTTGAGATGTCTCAGCCATTGAGCAATTTTTCTCACGCGCTGATTTTTTTTTAGCCTACCAAAGTCACTCTACACTGATTGATGGAAAGCATGAGTAGAATCCAGGAGTAGGGGCATCCATGTTCATTGTGAGGGTAGGCAAAGTAGCATGGTGAACCATACTTTGGCAGCCTGGTTAGATAATTCCGCATCATTTTCCCAGCCTTCGAAGGCCGGGAGAATGATGCAGAATAATTGGGCCTCCGGTCTCACACTCGAAATATGACAGCAAGAATGCTGTCATTATTAGGATGGTCTTCTATGTGAGGGTTGTACTGCCCCGGTCGAGCCGGCCCATTCGTGCTAAAATCAGCGTGGCTCTTCTATCTTTCTTCCTTCCTTATAAAGGCAAAGATAATACATTTTTTTTACAAACAAATATGCTTATTCAGAGACTACACTCAACGAACTAAAAGCAGTTATTGCATAAAAAGGGCTTGTTATTTATGTCCTAATAAAAAGGATCGCAAGTCCAGGTAGGTACACTTGTCTCTTGCAAAAGCCACATTTATGCACACGATTTTTGCTACGAAAATTGTCACACAAATACTGAGTAGCTATAAGCAAAACCCTTTATTTTTATAGAAAAAATATAATAGTCAGTAAGTTCATTCATCTCTGCCTAAAATTACCGTGCAGTCTGATTTTAGATCTCAAATAAAAAGTTTACTATTGTTGAGTTAAGAAGGTACTGCACGAAATTGTGGGATTTGACGTATTTTCAAATGAGTAGTACTGTGCGCTGCATTAATTAAATACATCAAAAGTATTTGTATAGTTTAGGTCGATCCTTGCACAAGATCTCCGCCGAAGTTGGAATTTGAAACAGATACATATAAAATTAAAAAACGATACATATATGTTGTGTGTCAGATGAAATCTTAAAAACATTTTTCTTCGAAAAGATAGTAGATTTTACGTCTAGAACAATAATTTTCATATGACAATATTTGTATTTACATCGTGCAGGGTTTAGCCGGTGTATAATTTAATTTAAAAGTATAAATCTAAAAATATTGAGACTTTTCAATTTTTAACACAAACGCCTGATGCACATTGCACATTGCGCAGAAAAAAATATTGCTCTAATTAAATTACTAGGTCTGAAACTTCAAAGCAGAATGGGTCTAATTACTAATATTAATGAGATCAATTTTGTTTTGAAGTTTTTTTTAGACTTATGTCAGTATTGTATTGTGTATCATGTCTATATGTCATTGGTTATACTTACTGGCAAATAAGAAAATTGGAAAAAAATCAAATTTCGAGTCGAATCTGTACAGAGTAATGCGAACGCAGAGCAACAAATGTACGAAACACAATACAAACGTACAAACGCAAATAGGTAAATATCTCAAACAGGTATGTTTAATGTTACTGTTATAATTTTAATGTAAATGCAATGTTCCGTTCACAATTATTCGTCAGTTGCTAATCAATCAATACAAGTAATCAAGTAATCAAGACGGTAGAGAACTTCAAAACGTAAATATTTACCTTTGATTATAAACATATATTTAATCAAAGGTACCTACCTACTCTTATCAAACTCACTTTATTATTAAAGGCCTATGTTTTTCAGGTTACATGTAATTATAAGGTCAAGAAAGAACTTATAGTAGAAAAGGAAAACACAAATGAAAGCAAAGCCACAATTCGGGTACTTGTTTAAACCAAGAACTTACTCACCACAACTCTCCATTTGGTTGCAACTTCAGTAATTTAAAAATCAATGGAGAATATAGAAATTGTTTTCAGTCCTCCTGTTTCATAGTATGCAATATGTGTAATGCAAAATTAAGATTGGAAAATTGTTGAAAACCTAGAAACAGCAAGGAACTTGCACTCAATCAAAATATCGTGAGTTATTAAGTGTATAGATATGGGATTCAGTGCCCTGGAGCAAGTCAAAACTTCTCTTGATATACCCTGCATGTCAGAACATTTTTATGCCAAATTTCATGCTAAAGTATGTGAACTCTGGGAACTGGCCAAAGTAAAAAGCATAGAGGAAGCAACAAAATAAAAATATTAACTGGCTGAAAAAAATAATGACCTTAATGCAGATAGCGTACCGATGATAACAGTTGTATCTGATGCGTATTGGAGTAAGAGGTCATACAGGAAAAACTATACGACCTTTTCAGGAGCTGCAAATATCATTGGCTACAGAACTAAAAAAGTTCTCTACATGACTGTTAAAAATAAAAACTCTATGGTTTGCGGGCGAGCTCAGAAGCGCAAACTTTACTTCAAGTTTGTATTTCTGAGCATGTATGATATAAAAATTACACTCGATCATCTAGCGGTATGTAGTCAACTGCCATAGTAGAAGGCTTCAAAAGCAACTCAAGGTTTTATTTATTCTAAACACATAGCTAATGGTGATTCCAGCACCTACAAAAATGTTCTGGATACCAAACCATATGCCGCACTTATTGTCGAAAAGATAGAGTGCTCTAACCACCTCCTCAGAAACTTTTGTACAAGATTAGATGAATTATCAAGAAATACATGTTACCAATTAAAATGCCAAAAAATACAGCTCCAAAACGTGCTACGCGTACGGCGATCGGTGAAAGGTGCCATAAATCACATTGATTCTCAAAATGAAAAATCTTTCGCTGAAAAAGTTATAGATTTAAAACAAGACCTTTTCAATGCACTTATTCACGTTTTCCGCGATCACAGCTCGTGCAAGTCTTATATTTGCAAGTACATCCTCATAAATAAAGGCCATCAAACTGATAAAAACGTATTTGGTGAAATAAAATCAGATGCGGTCTTTGCCACCATAATAAAAGTACTTTGTCGATTGATTAAAAATGCCAAAAATTTTATGGCGAATAAACTATTCACTTAGACAATCATACTCAGGACGGTGTGCTGCATCTGTTGTTTCATTTAATCCCGCAATACAGACATTAGTGATAAAGACTACGGTGAAACTTGCCCAAGGCCTGATTTTAGTAAAGCCGATTTCAACTTTGCTAAATCTACGCATATGGCAAAAATACTGTTACAGCTATAGTCTGGCCACGCTAACTCTGCAGTGGAATAAATGGGCAACCCCAAAAAGTTTTTTATATGGTATACTTTTTCTGATGTCACTTTTGTGGTACGTGAGCTGTCACATTGTATATGCTGTTTGTTGTTTTTCATATATTTTAAAGAAAAATAGTTAAACCTATAAAAAGTGGAGTGCATAAGTTAATATATAACATGATAAGTAAATTCCAAGATGTGAAGGCACAGCATGATGTCGTCCTTAGCCAAAAACGACAATGTTTACAAGATATCGAAAAGTTGACGTGTAAGTAAATCTACTGATTTTGATACTTCGCCGTTTTATTTTACCATTAGATGTATCTAAGAACATTTTTTCGAATACTCATAGCCTGTTCATGATGCTGACAAGAAGCTCGTGTCATATTAACGTCCAATTTCAATAACATATCTATCTATAGATTTGCTTCCTGTAGATAGGATTTAGGTCATAAGCAACTATTACATAAATTATAGATACTCAACTCTTAACAAGTATTTATTTTTAGAGATTCCAGGTAGTAAAAGTGATGAATTAAAACCTCATATTCAAGTTGCCCCACGGAAGCTGAAGGCTCTTGAAGAATTTACCATCAATAGTGAGAACCTGTTACTTACGTATTTATTTTCTAAAATTTTCGTTAGATTATTAAAATAGGTACAACGTACATCCAATACATATTGCATTGAATACAAGTTTAAATTAAAGTTTAAAAATGATTTATATTTATTTCTACAGGATTCAGCGAACGAACTTTAAGTGTGATCAAAAATAAGGGCCAAAATAATCAAGGGATCTGGAGGGTTCCTGGCAAAAAGCGTGCGGCTCGGGCAACGAAAGTTAATATTGTCAATTTTGACCAATGCGCCAAACGAAATACAATATATCAGTATTATTTGACCCGAAAGAAAGTGCCTTATATTATTGACGAACGGACAGTCCTTAAGGAAAAACAAGATGTGGCGGCATGGAGCCATAGATTCATAATAAAATTTTGATATGAAACGAGCCTGTAGAAACAAGAAAACCTAATGTATTTCTTGATGAAACCCAACAATAAATTATGTTTATCATTCAATAATCTATCGTTATTTTTATACTGTCCTTGAGTTGTTTCATAGATCTTAAAGTAAAGGCTAAATTAATATTAATGTGTAAATAAACCATAGCTTCAGTAGATTTTTAAAAGTTAGGAATCAGAATTATTACAACCTGTATTGTATAGGTACAATGCCCTACCTACTTATGCCCTACATCAGAATATAAACAAAATAAGTTGGCTAAAATAAAAATAAATCAACTAGTATCAAATTAGTTTTTCGTAGTATAGACGGTGTTACCATCTATAGATTTTCAAATTCTATAATTTTCTTACTTCTGCAGAGTTAGCGTGGCCAGACTATATCCAATGAGGATCGTCACGCACTTGAACGGCGCACTGTATTAAGCTGATTCGATTGAATGGCTTCAGGAGCGGAAGCTTCTTGAAGCTAATTTTGAAAAAAAAGAACATGTAAAAGGGGCTTTATAAGATGTGGACCGGTCGTCTTTGTCTTCTTCTGAATTTCGTCAAGCACAGTGTCTTGTATATTGATATTTGCTATTCTCCCAGTGCTCGTACCACCTATGCATTCTACCTTCCGAAAAACATCTGTACACTCTTATGAATACGCGGTAATCTGGATGACGCGCTGTAGGGTATCTTTCCCTATAAAGGAATGCATCAGCACTTGCGCTACTTCTACATTCACCATAAATAAAGTGCATGTTTGCGTATGAAGAAATAAGACTGATTTATTTAACAATAAAGATAAATATACATGAACAATGAACCTAAAAACTAAAAACCTTAAAAATTATAATAAAACTAGAATATATTATTATAAGGAGTCCCTTTAGGCAAGGTTCCGAAGATACTGGCAGCGTTCCCCCTTTGAATAGCTATACTAATTCTTTGTCCGAGGTAGCTGCCAGCTCTTCGGTCCCCTGTGACGTCGACTAACCTTCTAGATATTTCTTTAAAAAGCGCTATAGCGCTGGGACCCCACGGACCAAGGGTCTCGACACCGAATGGGACAAAATCATATTCGGAGCCTAGACCCTTGTATTTGCATGCTTTAGCTTTTTCAGCCGCTTCACGTATTCTTGTGCCATATATTGAATACGCGGCATACTGATACACGAAACCAGTCCAGATACAAGCCAAGTCGTCGTAAAATCACCAAACTAAAGTCCAAATCAGTGAGCAAAACGAAGAGTCCAATGATTTGACTCTTACTTAAAACGATGACTTCTGGCTGTTTAGCCAGAAATCGTCGTTTTAACACTGATTGACAATCACAGAGAACTGCAAAAGGAATGGGAACATGCGATACCGAACAAGTCAAGCGACGCACCAAATACTTGCCATTGCTATGTGCCATGGCGCGAGAGAGATAAGGTACAATAGTACAAAGGTACAATAATAATATACTCGTCTCTCGCTCGCTTACACTGTACTTTAGTACTGAATTTATTCACCTATCTCTGTCTCATAATTAACAAAAAATTACTTCGGCCACACTCAGGTAGTAAATAGCGAAATAACATTATCACACGTCCTTTACTACACTAAAAAGGAAGCTTTAATTTTCTCTCTTTGGATAAAATTATGTATTATACCATTTTTTTTAATATAGTTGCTGCTTAGTTTTTCATACATATTTTTTTCACAAAAATCTCATATCTGTCATAATTTATTTTGATCAAATTTCATGTTAATTTTTTTCCAAAAAAGTATAATAGGCACTCATACTATTTACTGCATTTCTAATAAGATTTTTTGTGAGGAATAAGATAACTTCAAAATTTGGGCAACTATTGGATTTCTTTTGGGTTTTTTTTTTGTACGCTGGATAGCTATACTACTACGTGCTTTAGGATTACCCATTCTTTCTGGGACACCCTGTATAGATGATATACTTATATTGACAGGAGCTGGATGTGAGAAGCCCAAAATCGATCAGAGTGGTTTGCAATGGGAGAGGCCTATGTCCAGCAGTGGACTTCGATAGGCTGATTATGAAAATGAATAGATTCTAGAAATTATTACTTTTGAACAAAACTTCCATAAAAACGACTGAATATTTAGAAGATATGTGTTACTCTGTGTGGAGCCTACTCTGTACAATTATTTTACATATCTTAGATAAAATGTTTCACGTAGGAAGCGGCGACGGTGCTGCCTAGCGGCGCTGCCGCGCAACTCTGCTCGTAAATACCTAAACTCGGCGTTTTTTGTTCGCGCAGCACACTCTTAAACATAGGTGTTAATTTTTGTTAGGTAAAATGTGAGAAGTTTAAATAAGATAATAAACATTTTGTAAAACAACTTTAGTTTCAATTTTTCCAATCACATAATATAAATGTAAGTGAGAATTAATAAAAACCCTGTATTTAGCTTTCTGACTCGTTAAGTAGGTCAAAACCAAGCATTTTGTTTACGACTCTCACAGACCCACCCGGCACGCGAAGTGATTTTCAGGCACCAGGCACCCGAAGGGTTAATATGGTAATGTTAATTTTAGATTGCGCGCTGCGCCTCGGCCGCCGCACAACGGCTTGTTATCTCCTTATGGTACATTGCTCGGGCGCATTCGGGCCCAATCGGTTTTGCCGCCGCGATCAGTCGAAAGAACGATACGACGCCGAGAGGCTGCGTGCACGCCATCCGCTATCCGAGTGACGGTATTGACGCGATCTATTTATAATTTATATTTCTTTCGTTTTCGTGCACTGTCACATTTCTTCTTCCGTGTAAACTTTCAATCCTTCTGTGAACTGCGTTTAAACTACTATACTTTATATGTTCTCTAAATGTATTTTATTACTTCGCGATACATTGCCACACACTCAAATTTTATATAATATACGTAATTTACGATATAAATTACAATAATTATTAGTTAAATGAGTAAGAAAAATCACCACACCGACGTTTTCTACAGATTTAATCTAATTTTAGAGGTTATGTTTAGATCCGGGAAAAGTAGCTTTGTATAGCGCGACTGTATATTTTGGTCGATACACACTTTACATACAATGTTTCATTTTGATTACAGGCAAATCGAAAAGTACTGTGCGACGCATAATTGATGATGGGCTTAAAAACGATGGCAAGTTTTCAACACCTGCAAACCATAGAAAAGGCCGCCCAAAAATAGAATAAGATGACTTCACTATCTGTGCGATTTGTCAAAGATTCAATTTTCATACACTGTACTAAAAATAGCACCAACTTTGCGAAAGTTGATAGCGGTAGCAAGAGAAGAATTAGGTTTTTAAAGCGGCCGTGAGAAATTAAGGCAAGTTTTACATGCCATAGGTTTTTCATATAAAAAATGCTCTACAAATAGAGAAATGCTAATAGAAAAAACAAATATAGCAGCAAAGAGGGAAACATATTTGCACACATTCAAACAAAATAGGGATTTGCCTGTGGAGCTCCAAAAACAAATAGTTTACTTAGATGAAAGTTATATTTATGCTTCTTATAAATTGAGAAAATGCTTGCAATCCATAAATATCAAAGGCATAAAGCCTGATGTTTCAAAAGGAAAACGTTGGAGTATCGTCCATGCAGGAACCGCTAATGGATTTGTCCCCAATGCTTCACTTATATTTAGTGGCAAAAACAAAATGGAAGATTATCATTCATAAATGAATTCTTACAACTTCACCAAGTGGGTGACTGAAGAATTGATACCAAACCTTCATGAAGTTTCCATAATTGTCATGAACAATGCGACATACCATAGTGTGGTTCGGAACAAGGCTCCAACTTCAGCATCCCGAGTAGGTGATATAAAACTGTGGTTGTTAGAAAACAACATCCCATTCGATCCAGCTACAAGAAAACCTGGATTATTAATGCTAGTTGAAAAGCACAAGCCAGAACCGGTGTACCAAATAGATGAGCTGTTGGGGGAACATGGCCACGAAGTGGTAAGACTTCCACCTTACCACTGTGACCTTAACCCTATAGAGCTCATCTGGGGCATAGCAAAAAGTGGCTGCATGTAACATTGGAGCAATCGATATAAAAAAAGCAACTGAGGAAGCCTTTCAAGACATTACTTCTGAAACATGGAATAAATGTGTTAAACATGTAAAGAAAATTGAACAAGATTACTTTGAAAGAGGAAGAACACTATGAACATATAGACAGACTGGTAATTCATGTTGGAGAGGAAAGCAGTGACAACGGCCATCTGAATTCCCGGTATCCCAACACTCCCAAGTGTATCAGTAATTAGCAACGAAATAATAAACACTACAAGGAATAAACTATGTCTCATAAGCACGAACCATAGAATTAAATTACCTAATTTAGCAGAAAATACACTAATGGACACTGAATTATGTCATTATATTACACCTCAAGACAATACGCAGCAGATGCTGAATGGACTAAAAGAAAAGCTATTGAATTTTACTTTAAAGGTCTATTGTGTAATATTGATAGGCGAAGAAGATTTTAAAGCTACTAACACATACTTCGACATTGTTTCAGTTCTTAGAAAGGTATTGCTAGAAATAAAACGAACTAATGTAATTATTTGTACACCAAGATATTAGTACGCCTATGAAAATGTGTATATCGGCGCAACACAACATTCAACGAACTACGCCATCGCTGCACGTGTCCTCACTGACGTAAACAACTCGCAACGGTCGACCGCCCCACTACAATGCCTATAAAAAGCCGCCCGCTGCAGCGGAGCGATTATTCGTTTGTCTGCGCTCGGACAGCAAACACCTAACTTATTGAGAATTATTCGAAGCTAATCAATACTAATTAAAAGTGAATTCTGGTTGAAGTAAAGTTTATTTTAAGATATTTCTGAAAATGAAATACTCCAAAAATAATAATAGTAATACGTCACTGTTTTTAAAAACATTACCGGGCTCACCGTACCGTTTCCGGGCACACCGTTCCGTCATGTATAATTCAAGAGTAGAAATATTTAATAACCTTTTGTATTTAGATATATTAACACATGAACATGCTTATTTCTTAGATATTAATAAAAATTTAAAGTGTGACTAATATGTTTGACAAACGCTACGGTGTTATAACTGACTTTGGATTTCAAACAATTTTTAATGTCATTTTTAGGGTTCCGTAGCCAAATGGCAAAAAACGGAACCCTTATAGATTCGTCAAGTCTGTCTGTCTGTCTGTCTGTCTGTCCGTCCGTATGTCACAGCCAATTATTTCCGAAACTATAAGAGCTATACTGTTGAAATTTGGTCAGTCGATGTATTCTGTAAACCGCATTATGATTTTTACATAAAAATAGAAAAAAAACAATACATTTTGGGGGTCCCCATACTTGGAACTGAAACTCAAAAATTTTTTTTTCATCAAACCTATACGTGTTGGGTATTTATGGATAGGTGTTCAAAAATGATGTTGAGGTTTCTAATATCATTTTTTTCTAAACTGAATAGTTTGAGCGAGAGACACTTCCAAAGTGGAAAAATGTGTGTCCCCCCCCCTCTAACTTCTAAAATAAGAGAGTGATAAAACAAAAAAAATATATGTATTACATTACCATGCAAACTACCAACGAAAATTGGTTTGAACGAGATCTAGTGATTAGTTTTTTTTTTAATACGTCATAAATCGTAACACGCAAATTACCTTTCATCCAATCAATACACTAGTATAAAAACATCGATGAAAGTTACAACGAACTACAAAAACTTTTATATGATGCTACTTGCTGCTACGAAACCCTTCATGGGCGAGTCCGACTCGCGCTTGGCCGCTTTTTAATATGATTGTTGGCATAGAAGAATATAATTTTAATAACATGGCTTTTAATCACTCTAACATAAACACTAAGGCTATACTTAACGATAAATGTAAATCAACAGGGAGCTTTATCGACTGTAAACCGCTATATGTGTTGCAACAGAATAATGCAAGCTTAATATCAAAATCTGGGGCTCTTACAGTTTCTCTTACTGAACTCTCAAACAAAAAACAAAATGTTGACGTGGTTTGTATAACTGAACATTTTATTAAATCAGGCTTATGAATCTCATCTTGATGTACCAAATTATTATTGGGGCGTATGTTACAGTAGGCAGCTCAGTAAAAGAGGTAGAGCTTGCATATTAGTTCAGATGGGCCACAAAGATGGGATACAAAGAGATACTGGAGGTTAGTTCATTATCAATCGAGGGTGTTGTCGAGTGCTGTGCGATAGAATGATTATTTTGTTAAAAAACAATGTAACTACCAAATTATAAGACAATAAAGATTCAATGTTCATGCAGCCATGTTTACTAATCCATACCTTACTACCAATAAATAAAATGTACGTAGAAAGGATTAGGATTTCGTGTGCCGATTTCAAGTGGGGTCAGCTCCCAGTTTAGGCCTTCGGTTCGTGTGCAAGACCAATTGCGTTAATCAACAAAAAACTCTTATTTTAAAAGAACTTAAAAAACAAGATAACATTCATGAAAATACATTTATTATTGGTAGTTATGATATTATTAATGAACTTAAAAATACAAATAGTGTGAGCAAAGATGAAGTAACCACTAAAATAATTAAATCAGTAGGACATCTGATGTGTGCAATCTTTGCTTTATTTTAAATTTATGTTTAGTTAATGGGGTGCAACCGGCCAATTTTAAAACATAGATAATTAAACCTCTTCATAAAAATGCGATAAAGAACAAATTCAATATATAGACCCATCGCACTAATATCAATAATTTCTAAAATCTTTGAAAAAAAACAGATATACACATATTTAGAAAACATTCTTTGCCGCGAACAAAAGGGATTCAGACAAAATAAGACAATAAATATGGCTATTTACGTTTTTCTACAAAATATAATGATAAATATCGATAAAAGGACACGCGTATGTGCTGTGTACTGTGATATGTCGCAGGCATTCGATTATGTTGATCATAATAACCTACTTAAGAAAATAGAATGTTATGGGGTGAGAGGCAACATCTTGAAGCAGCTTGAATCTTACCCATCAAACAGAAAGCAAGTAACATCAATCTCGAGGATATAAAGAAAAAAGAAGAATTTACACATTTATCTAACGAACGCTATGCAACACATGGGGTACTACAAGGTAGCGTATTGGGTCCTCTACTATTTATCTCACCAAATTTCGTTACACAACTTATTACCCTTTTTGCTGACGATAGTACATTGACCATAGCTTGTAAAAATATTGACACCTACCAAAATGACATTAGTAATTGAATATCTTCTATGATCTCTTGGTTAAATGATAATGACTTGAAAATGAATTCGAATAAAACCAATATAATGCATTTCAGTATAGATATAGAATATGATATTAATCAAATAGAGAATATAAATACGGCAAGGTTTTTTGGACTTGTAATAGACACAAAACTCAATTGGAAAGCTCACATAGAATATGTTAGTAATAGATTAAGTAAATCTTCATATGCACTATTTAAACTTGCCTCATCAGTTGATACTGATACACTACTCACAGCATATCATGGCCTAGTTGCATCCGTTTTAAGATATGGTGTGATATTCAGGGGAAATTCTGCTCACAAAGATATTGCTTTCAAAGTACAAAAACGTTGTATCCGTGCTATGTTTGGGCTAAAAATAACAGACAGTTGTAGGCCATACTTCGTAAAACATCAAATTTTAACTCTCCCAAGCCTATACATTCTGGAAGTGTGCGTATTCGTGAAAGCAAACCCTACACTGTTCCCTCGCCTGGCAGACGTAGTGAAGCATAACAGGTGTGACGACATTAAGCTGTACGCACACCGCTAAAATTGCTCTGGGCAATACTTTTTGAATGGCTTCTGAAAATTTTAACAAGCTACCACCACTGTTCAAAGGTCTCAATAAAAACATTTTGTAAATAAAGTTAAAGAAATATTCATAAAGAAAGCCTACTATAGTATTTAGGAGTTTTTGACTGATACTATTGTATAAATTCGTTCTCGTAATTATAAGTGTGTGATTGTCACTCCTCATTGCTACATTAAACAACACGACATTTGTATAATTTTTATAAGTATAGATATTTGTACGCCAGCTATGGCAAAACATGTTTATAAGTACTGTACCACATTTTGTTTATACCATGACATTTTTCTACACAAGTTTTATGCAAATAAATTTATCTTTATAAACAATAACGACTCATAATATTACTAAAATGGGTGTGGTTCGCACAATACCTTCGGATTGGTCAATGAAACATTTTGTAAATTCAATATTTGTTCTAGACGGATGTGGTGAAATTTTAAAAGCAAGAAGGCTTAACAGAAAATCTACTGAAAACGACAAAAAAGTTTGGATGCCTACTTAGTCTATTGTGTTCACTTTCCGCTTCCTTATTTATTTAAATATCGCAACTCTTGTAAAGCCTTTCCTTTTTGTTTGTAGCGATGGTTATATTATAGGTATTCTGTGAGTGTTTTAAAAATTTTAGACGTTTTTATTAAACACAAAAATGTCTGGCAGAGAGGGTATTATGTGGACTCATTTTGCGAAAAAAGATAATCTTTTTGCTATTTGTAAATACTGCAAGCAGACGTTGTCATATAAATCATCAACTGGGAATTTAAATATTCATTTCAAAAAGGCTAATGCATTTATTTAATTGAAACAAAAAACTGATGTTAGGCAAACACCATTAATTATTGAGAATGTAGCCGATCACCAGACAAGTACGATGGTAGTGGCTGCTTCCGCATATTCTGCGTTGACAGATAGCGGTAGTTCTTAAGCTTCTCGTAAACGTCAAACAACCATACAACTTTACATAACAAATAAAATTAGCTCAGATGAACAGAAACGTATAGGCAGAGATTTGCTGGAGTTATTTAAAACTATCAGCCGTTTAGTACAGTAGAAGATAAAGGCTTTACAAGATTTAAAAAAAAAACAGACCAGGATACACTCACTCCGACAGAAAAGCAGTTTCGGCTGCCATACTACCAGCTCTCTAAAAGAAATGTGTAATTCTTACAGTCTTTGTGGTTTGTGTCAATGTGGAATTTTTAAATTAAAATCCATGCCATGTAGCGACAATCTGTTGAATTATTATTAAAGTTCAAACCATTTTTGACAAGATGTGACTGATTGGTGGTATATTGAATGAATGACAGTTCATTCAATTGCGTTGGATTCAATATTGCGCTAACGCACTTTTATTCGCGTGTTCAATAAAAAATAAGTTTGAAACAGGTAGGGAAGTCAATTTTTTTTTCTATGTTTTTTACTCAATGTATTTACATGTATCTATTATATACGTATTAACCCGAGTAACATTATAATAAAACTTAAGGATTTTTTCTCAAACTACTATTCTGGAGACTTGTAGATGGTATTAGTCACATTGGAAGACATATATCTAGCTCTCATTTATCTATATATTAGAAGTTCTTGCTAACGCTAAAAGAAGACAAGCGTTTAAGTAGAGGGTAACATGATTACCGGATTAGTGACACAAAAGTAAATTTACTGAAATGGAAAGTCAAAAGATCAGTATTTGTTTTGTCAAACTATTATGATCCTAAGAATGTCGGAAAAGTTAACCGTAGAGAGCGCTATGGTACCATTGTTGAAGTATTCTGTCCTGAAGCCGTGAAAGACTGTAACGCGAATATGAATTTTGTTGACAAATTACATCAAATAAAAGGAAGTTATATTGCTGACAGAAAATCTAGCATAGGATTTTATAACCTTTCTTATTAATAATATTATGCATAGTTAAATAACACTAAATTTCGCCTATCCTTGAAAGGGATTTTGTTCAAAGTATTTTTTTCATGCATTGTACACATTACCAATAACACATACAATACACACTCATGCGATCACTAAATAAACCTTAATTTAAATATACAACAATTTTCGACTTCGCATCTTATTACATAAATTGTTGTTGCAAATGAAGAAAATCTTAGCGCGAAGTGTTCGCGTGACGTGCAAATTGCGACGCTTACTAGCGACAGTGAATATGACGTGACTGTCGAAGAAGTGTTGTGTGGGCCGAAGTTAACCACAAACTTATTGTCTGTCAGTCAGTTGGTTAGAAAAGATAACCGAACCGAAGAAAAGATAATAAAAATATCATTGGATTATCATATGGTTATCATCATTATATCATACGGTTATCATATGGATGTAACATTTACAACAGAAATAGGCAATTAGTCGCTGTGGCATCATTGACAAACGTTGTTTACAACATTTATATCTGTGGTCCCAATTGTCATGTATTGTTTGTTGTTAAGTTCTTTCTTTTGGACATGCTGGTTCGAGAAGTGGTGAATTATTGGGTAAAGTGCACAGTGATTATGTGGTCTAATGGAAAATGCTTCGATTCGTGGGTCCAGGTACTTTATTTTGTACATATACGTATATTTCATGAAGCAGAAAAGTGAAGCTTTCAACACTTCCAGAATTATAAAGCTGAAGTAGAGAACCAGTTGAGCAGAAAAATTTAGCACTTCGAACTGATAACGGGAAGGAATTTTGCAACTAAAATTTTGATTGTTCGGGGAAAAGTGGCATTTTACACCAGAAGTCGAATCCCTACACGCTAGAGCAAAATGGATTAGCGGAGCGTTTGGTCGCACAATAGTTGAGAAGGCGAAGTGTTCAATAATTGATGCCAAGCTAGCTAGCTAGCTAGCTACAATTTGGTGAAAATCTATCTAAGGGAAAGAAAAATAAACCAAAAATAGAGAAAAAGCATATGAAGGTAAATGATTTGAAAAACTTAGACCCAGAAAGTATTAGACTTTAAGGTGCAGTGAGTAATATTAAATAAAGGGGATAGTAATATTATATAAAGGGGAGTGTACTTCTGACGTAGGCATCGCAGAAACACCCTCCTCAGTGCAGAATGAGGCACTCAGGACTATTGGGTCTCATTCCTTTCTTATGTCGCCCACTGCGTCAAAAACCATAATAGTACAAGTGCGACCCGAAGAGGGTGCAGATTATGAATGCTACCGCATGACAGCGCGGCAGGCACACTCTCTTCTCACTGTTCTCGAACTGCACGCGAGAGTGTTGCGTGCCTTAGGATGGCGAAGAGAGGCCTGTGTCTTCGACTCGTGGGTGGGCGAGCGACGCATCACCGCACGAAATGGAAACGCCGAAGTGATTAAAGTGTTACTTCGTGATTTGAAAGAGATAATGGTCATCAATGCTCAGATGACTACTACCGTGGGACATCTAGTCCCTTTGCTTTTAACACGAAGATTGTCGCCGCATATGATCAACGCCGTATACCGGATCAGAAGAAGAGATGAAGATTTTCATGCTTTTCTAATAAGATACGTATTCTCCGTGGCACCGGACCCTGACAGCCAAGCCCTGGCTGAACATTTAATCGATACCAGTTTGCAAGCTCGGACTACAAAGCGTGCTTTTGAATTCTCGGACCCCCCTACAGTACGACCAAAACGTTTATGCCTTGCTGAATCCGAAGTAGACCTAATGGATAAATGAGGCATAACCACGTTAGTCGGTAACGACGTTCCTGTTACATCACGTCGGGGTCACCACTTTAAGGTGCAGTGAGTAATATTAAATAAAAGGTGGCACTGAGGAACTGACAGTTTATTAATTACACGGTTGAGATTACAAGTCTATATGTTTACCTATTTAGAGCCTAAGGTCACGACATATAATAACGGTACGGGTTCACTTGACCAAGGCGCGGCGACGACTAACTATTGTGTCGCTTCCTATTACTGCGTGGGCGCTACTGTACATACGTAGATGTACTATGTACATACAGTGTGTCCCTACAAGACTATTGATAGCCAGTGTTAAATCCGAGAAATCCAACAAAAAGAAAACCACAAAAAAGTCAATAGATTCCGACACTACAAGTTTGTCAGTTGTCATGAGTGTCCATAGCGACTCGGACCTCATAGATGTTGATTTCAGTGAAAACAGCTTTGATGTCAAGAGCCACACTGCCGCGCTTACGATAAATACAGTAAGTCACATTTTTGTCGAAATTGAGTTAAGTATATATATTTGGAATGTAGAGATCGAAACCTACATTTTTGCATATTTAAAATTTGAAAATGTAGTATAGAAAATCAAATAAACTTAACCATAATTACAGTAAGACACATTTTGCGCCAAAGCATACTTATAATGATTGCAGTATGAGCACATACGTTTTGCTACAGTAAGTAATTTTGCTGTTATTATTTTTAAGATATGAGAATTTTTCATCAAGTATCACTGAAACATATTAGCAGTAAGTGGCACTTGCTATTATTATATTAAGTGTTGCAAATAAAACATTAGTTTACTAAACCTTGACATATCTACAGTAAGAGTATATACTATATTAATGTCTATGAGTTTAACAATGTATTATCTTAGCATAAGTACAATAAGTTCAACTAACTGTGTATATGATAAGTCAGCGAATTGAAATATTTATTTTTATGCGTAGTCGTAACAACAGCAAGATTACTACTGTAATTTTATTAAGGAATACTTTATATTATGCGAAGACTTGCCTGGAACATGTTAGGTAAACACGTTCCTTACTGCAAATATTATAAGGCGTTTAGGGTCCGAATGGGTAGTGCGGGGCGGGGCAAGTGCGTAAATTTACATTCGCTGGTCACTCAACTACACTGGCTGTCTTGAAGAAGATGTGGATAATGCCATTGTTGATAAATGCACTATTCGTTATTCCGTAGATTTACAAAAAGTAATCATGTTGCCAAGATTAGACCAACATAAAGCTTCAATTTTTTGCCAGGCAAAACATCTAAAGATGAAGTGCCATTCGCAGTTGTATGGAATGAGTCCATCTCAGGTCACCATCAACATGACATAATTTCAATATCTATCGCTTTTTAGCTTCACTAACGAGATGTCGAACTGTGCTTCTTAAAATAAAAATTGGGCATTGATGTCATTTTTAGTACATGTTATTAATAGTTAATTAATGTCTGCGAATATAATCGAGGTACGTTATTTCGAGCCAGGACATACGTTTATGTCAGCTGACCATTTTCATCACCAGGTTTAGAAAAAGTTGGGTAAAAATAAAGTGTACGGTTTCGATAATTATATCCAAAGAGTAAAAATGGCAAACAATCGCAAATGTATTGTCAAATCATTGGGTGATTCGTACTTTTATTTATATGAAGACTTATCGTCGCAATATCAACTGAGAAACATGGAAAATAGGATTTACCTTAAGGATATAATGGTAGTTAAAGTTGAGAGGGGTCAATTCATATGTATGAAACAGGTCATAATGAGTTGTTTCAATCATTGGACTTTTTACAAGCTAAAATTTTAAAGACCCAAAAGTTTCCTGAGGCGAAGTCTAAAAATAGTCCCAGAGTAATCACTGCAGATCGTAAAGCAGATATTAAATAGAAGCATGTACCTCTGATGCCTGAGAAGAGAAGAGATTTTTAGTTAAACATTCCAGTTTCGAATTCTGCAACAAATTTATTAACCAAAGAGTTTTGAGTTCATATTTTTTTTAAATATATATCTATATGTAAGCCTACATTATACTAGTCAATTAAAAGACATTTTACTATTTTACCATAAACTTATACTCATATTATATAATTATGTATATAGGTACCTATGTACCTAACTACTAATATTAATTAATTTGTAAGACTAATTTGATTTGATTAAGTTTTTTTATTTTTATTAGATTATCGAGGATCTCATAATCTATATAAAAGAGTAGAAATAACCGTTCGAGAGCAGGGTTGTATAGCTGCTTTCTGTCAATCTACGTATTATTATTATTTTTCCAAAAAGAAAACTGTCGTAGTTTTTTAGAAACAAAGTGTTTATTTTTGGTGTTTTTTTTTACTGTGTACGAAGAAGTACAAACATAAATTAAAAAAAAAAATAGGTACGGTAAAGGTGTTATTTTTCTAGATACAGCTACAGAGCTTAGTTTATTTGGTTTAGGATTGTTTCATGTACGAATCAGATTGTACAAACACGAATTGATTTTCTTTTAGTCAGTTTATAATATGATTTCTAAATGCTTGAAAAATTTAATAAATGGAACAAACTTGAGTAATTATTCTATCAAACTGTTATTTCATAAGATCTCTTTTGTTTCATTTATCTACAAATAATTTTTATTATAGCCTTTAACAGTCCACTGCTGGACATAGGCCTCTCCTTAGAAAGGAGGTTTTGGCCTACTATACCAAGCTGGCCAAACGGGTTGGTAAAGGGTTTGTTTCAAGTTTTCCTTCTCTTTGAAATGATGTTGTCTTGCGTAGTTAAAGTCATAATTGCAGTATGTAGTTCAAACTAAAGATTGTTATAGTAAGTCACACACTTACTGTACCAATACTAAAAAACCGTTATTTTTTCATTATTAAATACTTAATATAAATATTTTTTCAGCTTTACAATTTAAATATTATTTCTAAATAAAAATGATAATAGACAAATTGTTATAAAAGCCGATATTTATGAAATATTTATGAAAACTTAGGTTTAACCTATACTTCGGAAGAAACGTCAAAAGTAAAATTTAAAATAATCTTTTACCGCCTTTTTCTCAAAAGTGTCTCCAAGGCACTGTATATCTTACACTTACTGTATATATGAACAGAACAAGAAGCAGAACAATGAAGGCTACGAATGTAACAAAGACTACATAAAACTAACTGTACTTACATAAAACAGCCATCAGCTGCAGAAAACGTTCAAATTCCTGACCACGATGATAATTTGATTGCTAGATCACATGTACCTGTAGGTTCTATTGAAAAGACTGATGGTGCCATCAGTCTTTTGTTAAAGACTAAGTTAGAATACGAAACTGATAAGACTGGCAACAATTCAAGCAATTCAGCAACGATGTGTGATATTATGATATTATAAATTTGCGAGAGCCCGGGATTCCTCAAACTCATGTACCCAATGATTGCTACCAAGAACATTTACAAACGCAAAAAAGATGAATCTGAAGTATGATAAATTTTGCATTTTGCTTTTACAACAAAGAACCTACAGACACTAAAGAGCTCCAAAATTGGGACATAAGGGATTGCAACAAGTCATCTGTTACATCCATTGAGTTATATGTACATACTAGAGAACGCAACGTCTAGTACATCTTTGAAACGCTCTTAGATGTATACCTCGGCCGATGTATCTTGGCGAGCCAGAAGTTCGTGCAGATGGTTGCGCAATGACTTTTTTTTGGACCAATATGGTGGCATGAGGCGACGTACGGGGGACGGTGGTCTAGGCTAGAGATTGACCATCAGTAAACACAATCGACCCTTTATTCAATCAAGTATTGTAATCGATTAGTCTTATTTAGAAGTTAATGCTTCTTGTTTGTATGAGATATTAAACGAAATAGTTTTACAAATATAAGTGAATTTTGTTGTTAATAAACGAGATTTCGACTTTAATAAAAAAAAAACTAATATTTTCTTTATTCTCAGTTGAAAAACATGATTTACTTAAATATCAGTTAATTAATAACGTCTACTTTAGTAACGACTGTTTGAAAAAATTAAAAACGTTCTTATGAAATGGAAAAAACAAAAAAAAAATGACTTAATTTCAATCGATTTGAATAGATATCGATCAAACAACACCCTCAGGCACGCGTATTGGACATCCCTTTTTTGTTACTTCGTGCTTATTCAGCAATGCTCGGTACACGGTAATCTGTCTCAGTCACACGTTAGCATCGGTGTCGTGTTCGTGTCGCTATCTCGGTCTTGAGCACAGTCGGTTACAAAAGTTTTCGTTGTTCATTATTATTATTATTGTTAAGTTTTTTTTTGTTTAGTCTCAAGTTTGTTTTATTTGTGTTCTTTTCAAGTGTCAGTTGGCAGTTATATATTATACGCCAAATATGCCACCAAAACATAATTGTGTGTTAAATGGCCAGGCGAGAAAAAATATCTACGATTTAACGCAGTAAATGAAAAAAGAAAAAGAAGAAGGCGTAAAAGATGTAGATAAAGTTTATATAAGAGTTGCTAACGCAACTGGTGTGTCCTAACGCACAGTGCAGCGGATCGCAACTGAAGGCAATATTTCGATCTTACTTTTGTTACGTTGTAACAACATTATATAGCTAACACTAAACATATTTTACTATAAAAACGTACTCGGGATGATCAAAGAAATTTTAATACACAAAAAAAAAAAAAAATTTGCAATTGCTTTACGTGATTCAAATACATTATTTTATCATGAACTAACAACATTAATAGCTACAATACTATGTGGTTGCACATTAAGAAGCAATATTACTTTCAGAGGCATTTTACAATTGAATGTAATTAATGTAAACAAAACTTATCAGTTGCAATAATGTACCAAAGTATTTATTTAATTTGTACTAATTGGTCACCTAACAGAGAAATTCTTTAGGAAATAAAAGAAATGACAATAACAGTTTTCTTCACGAATGTACATGCGCTAAAGTTCGCAGAGCCTATGTTCACGTTCGCCAAGATACGCCGACCGTATTATACACGTCCATCTGCTATCTCAGTAATCTCAGTCACGCACCCGCCGCGATTGCCGTGACACGCGTTGTTTGACTCGTTTGACTACACAGTAAAATCAAAAATGCCGGGCTACATTTTAAAAAACTGCAAAAACCACTCTAGAAATGTAAATAGACAGTGGTATCACATTCCATCGGTAAATTATTGAAAATTTTAGCAATATCTCAATGAAACGCATTTTTGTAATTATTATTTTGTGTTGTCATTTTTTAAGCATGGAGTATGCAACACAGATAGGACATATGATTACTACCTATTACCTATAAACCTATACTATATGCAGTGACTTGAATAACTAAAATTTCATCGTGAAACCGTTCATATTATCATTTTACATATGACAGATTTTAAACCAACTTCAAAAAAAGGAGGAGGTTCTCAATTCGTATATTTAAAAGAAAACTGTCAAAAGAAACTACAGTGCGAAAACAACTTCAGGAAAAAAAAAAAAAGAATTGAGCGCCAACAATACAGATATTTAAAGCTTAAATGTGAAAATTACAAAAACATTGTCAATAGCTTGAAAAGTAAATTTGGATTTGACTCAATAGCCGAAAACGATCTTATTGCCAAATCTGAATTAGTGAAGCTGTACAAGTCATACATAAAAAAAAAACAGAATAAGCATGTTGTACTGTATTCTGCGCCTTTGCGAAAATTTGCTTTAACATTGCACTATTATTCGCCTGCAGCTTATAAATATATCAGAGAAATCTATACATATAATAAATCTGTAGAAAAGTCATTTTTGTACATTGAAGAAATTGAAACAAAAAATAGCCAGCGTGTGAAAAGATAAGTAACAGAACCCATTTCCATCATTTTTGAAATTTTTGTCTGTTTGTCTGTTTGTCTGTTTGTTTGTGCGCACATCACGTAAAATCTACGAATTCAATGCTGACAATGTTTATATACAAAAATTATACGCAACTTGAGGTTTAACTTAGTTTTTGTTTCATCGAAATCGGTTCACTCTATCAAAAGATATGATTAATTTAGTGAGTTCAAGAAGTAAAATATTACGTTACGCAATTAAGTATAGTACTTGCAACGACATCTTAAGACTAAAAATAGAACTAATGTTGATAGTTGAAATCTAAATCCGATAGATGGCGTTGTGCAAATGACGTCATTTTCTGAATCGCGGTGTTAAGATTTTCCGCGCGAGGATGACGTCCACCGTGTTTACTAGGCAAATTGGGTTTCGTTAGGTGTCTTAAAAGTTCTTGCGTGTGTCGTAAAAGTTCTTTGGTTGCTTGGTTTATCGATTTTCTAAATTGGTCGAAAAAAAAGTATTTGCTTATCTTATTGGTTTCGTTTGGTCAACTTTAGTCATTGGTTTGAAGTACGAAGTTAAGATTGTATTTGATTTACTTCGTAGTTTGAATCCAATAGTGCCAATCGTTATACAGTAAGTTAGTGTTGCCAATTCGTTGAGTCACGACCACGAACAGACGATACGTTGTCACACTAGACTGTTCGACGCACCGTTCTTTTAAGTTTGTAGGCTATTCAGTCATAAGTGTTGTTAGTTTTGTTTATTGCTTTAATTTTCCTTGAAAATGCCTCAAAGAAAAAAAACTAACCTTTCGCTGCGTAGCCGAAATGCGAAAAGAATGAGACTTTGTAGGTCTCAGGAATCGGAAGAAGATCGTGAAGCACGGTTATCTGCTAACCGAGAGCACATCGCTCTTTCACGTGAATCGGAAACGTTCACCGAAAGGGAGTCACGTTTAAGTTCACAAAGAACACGGACCGCGACTTTGCGGTCTCAAGAGAGTATCCAGGAACGCGAAGACCGGCTGTCTGCTGATCGGGAGCGCCACTCTCTCTCACGTGAGTCAGAGACATTCACAGAAAGGGAGTCGCGCTTAAGTTCGCAAAGAACTCGGACCGCGACTTTGCGTTCTCAAGAGAATATCCAGGAACGCGAAGTTCGGCTGTCTGCTGATCGGGAGCGCCACTCTCTCTCACGTGAGTCAGAGACATTCACAGAAAGGGAGTCGCGCTTAAGTTCGCAAAGAACTCGGACCGCGACTTTGCGTTCTCAAGAGAATATCCAGGAACGCGAAGTTCGGCTGTCTGCTGATCGGGAGCGCCAGTCTCTCTCACGCGAGTCAGAGACTTTCACAGAAAGGGAGTCGCGCTTAAGTTCGCAAAGAACTCGGACCGCGACTTTGCGTTCTCAAGAGAGTATCGAGGAACGCCAAGCACGTCTGTCATCTGACCGAGAGCGACACGCTCTCTCGCGCGAGTCTGAATCTCTCTCCCAAAGAGAAGAACGATTAGAAATAGCTAGACATAACTATGTAGGTGTACAAAGAAACAATGAAAGTTATCTTGCATCTGAAAGGGAAAGAATAGATGAACTAAGACGAGCAGAAACAGCAGAACAACGTCAATCTCGCCTAGAAATAGAACGAGCTCGATACCATATGAATAGAGAAACAAATAGCGGAGCTGATGAGTCCATGGAAAATGACGATGCAAATATTTTATTACCTTGGGACAATAGGGAAAAATCAGGGTTCACATATTCGTCTAGAATTAATTATGCTGGCTTTACTTTCGTGGGTGACATGAGAGAAATTTGTAATTTTTGTCATGCTTTGAAATGGAGGAAAGAGACAGATGGAATGTGCTGCTCAAATGGAAAAATTGTTCTTCCAAATTTCCAAGATCCACCACACTTACTTATAAGTCTCCTGAATGGCGATCATCCCCAGTCGAACCGTTTTTTGGATAATATTCGTTTATATAACAGTGCTTTCCAAATGACTTCCTTTGGGGCAAAACAAATAACGGAAGGACCGTTCATGCCAACCTTCAAAGTACAAGGTCAAGTTTATCACCTTATTGGATCTTTGCTGCCAGAAAATGAACCCAAATTTCTCCAAATTTATTTTGTATCCGATTACACGCAACAGCTCAATGTTAGAAATCACAATTTTCCCCAGCTCAATGCTGAGCTTTTGGGTCAACTTCAAGAATTGCTGCATCGCGTTAACCAGTACGTTCGTGAATTCAAAGCTGCATTGGAGTCAATTCCACAAGGCAGCAATGATTTCAAAATTGTTATAAGTGCCGATAGACGTCCTGTGGGTGAACACCGTGGAAGACACAATGCACCCGTCGCAGATGAAGTTGCAGTTGTTTTAGTCGACCAGGAGTGTGAGAGACGTGATATCGTGTTGCGTACACGCGACGATCGCCTTCAACGCATTTTGGAAACCCACCGAGCTTACGACGCCCTGCAATATCCACTAATCTATTGTCATGGTGAAGATGGGTACAATTTTGGGCTGTACCAAGTGAACCCTACTACGAGAGTCACTAATTATCAAAAAAAAATATCTGCTCAACAATACTATTCCTACCTTTTACAAATAAGGCAAAACAGTTTCGTATATTTGCAACGATTTCGTGGTTTGTTCAGCCAATTTATTGTGGACATGTACGCAAAAATAGAAACTGAACGTTTAGTGTATATTCGCACTAACCAGCGACGGTTACGCGCTGAAGAATACGTGCACTTGCGGGACGCCATGCAATCAGATAATAACGTCGAAAACTTGGGTCGATTGGTTATTTTGCCATCCAGTTTCACAGGCGGTCCGCGGTATATGCACGAACGAACGCAAGATGCTTTTTGTTACGTCCGTAAATACGGCCGGCCGGACCTTTTTATAACATTTACAACAAATCCAAAGTGGACGGAGATTTGCCAGGCACTTCTCACAGGACAGGCGTCATACGACAGACATGACATTATTGCTAGGATTTTTCATTTAAAACTCAAAGTCTTGATTAATCTACTTACAAAGGAGAAAGTTTTCGGTTCAACTCTTTGTTTTATGTATAGCGTCGAGTGGCAAAAGCGTGGTTTACCCCACGCGCACATTCTTCTGTGGCTGGAAGAAAAAATTCGTCCCGATGCTATAGACAGTGTCATAAGTGCAGAATTTCCGGACTATAATGCAGATCCGATTTTGCATGACATAGTAAAAACACATATGGTTCACGGGCCATGTGGCCTCTTAAACAGGGAATCACCGTGCATGAAAGATGGTCAATGCTCAAAAAAATACCCCAGAGCACTGAAAGAACTAACTATGGCTGGGGAAAATGGGTATCCGCAATACCGGCGAAGATCACCGTCACAAGGTGGTTTCACAGCTACTGTCAGATTCCGTGGACAAGAAATAATTCTAAATAATAGTTGGGTGGTACCGTATTCTCCAGTTTTGTCAAACGCTTTTCAAGCACACATTAATGTTGAAATTTGTAATAGCGTCGAATCTATAAAATATATATGTAAATATGTTAATAAAGGTAGTGATCAAGCCATGATAGCACTAAGAAATAACAACCAATTTGATGAAGTGACAAGGTATCAATCTGGCCGATACATAAGCTCTTCGGAGGCAGTTTGGCGCATTTTGAGTTTCCCTATTCATGAAAGGTATCCGCCAGTCATCCATCTTGACGTGCACCTGGAAGGCGGGCAGCGAGTTTACTTTCAGCCAGAAAATGTGGCAGAAAGAATGAACAACCCAAGACAAACCACCTTGCTCGCATTCTTTCGCCTTTGCGAAAGAGACAATTTCGCTAAGTCTCTGTTGTACAATGAAGTGCCACATTATTATTAATCGCAGGAGACGTGGAACTGCTGTAGAAGGCGAGTCCGGCATTTTTAAAGAACACGTGATTGGAAGAGTATACACGGTGCACCCAAATAATGCAGAGTGTTATTATTTACGCCTTCTTCTTCACACAGTGCGAGGACCTACTTCTTTTGCTGAGCTCCGCAAAGTGGACGATATAGAATATCCCACATTTCAAGCTGCTTGCCGCGCACGGCATTTATTAGATGGCGATCAGCATTGGGATGATGCTTTAGCCGAAGCATGCGTCAGTGATAGTCCACATCGTTTGCGCCATTTATTTGCCATTTTGTTGACATTTTGTGGCCTATCGGACGCTGGGCAGTTGTGGCAAAAATATAAAGACGCGTTTGCCGAAGATTTTTTGAGACAGCAAAATATAAATAGTGAAACTTCTGACCAAGTACGTGAAAGCTGCCATAATAGGGCTTTGCTGGCTATACAAGATATAGTTACAAGTATAGGAGGGAACCCCCTCAGTCAATACGGCTTGCCGACACCGACAGTTGGTGGGGAACGAATTAATAGGGAGTATACATCTGAAATAAATTACAACCCCGAAGAGTTAGCAGAAATATTGCGAAATGGCTGTTCAAATTTGACGTCAGAACAACGTCAAATCTTTGATAGAGTATGCTGTAGTGTAGAACATTCATTAGGAGAAATGCTGTTTTTAGATGCACCTGGTGGAACAGGTAAAACTTTCCTCACTAAAGTTATCTTGGCTCAAATAAGGAGCCAAAACAAAATTGCCCTTGCCGTCGCTTCCTCAGGAATAGCTGCCACTTTATTACCAGGAGGAAAAACTGCACATACAACATTTAAAATACCAATCGACTTGGACCGCACAGAAAACCCTGTTTGCAACGTGTCTCGCAATAGTGATAAAGCAAGGGTTTTACGCGATTGCGCCCTTATCGTTTGGGACGAGTGTACGATGGCAAATCGTAAAGCTGTGGAAGCTGTAGATAGAACGTTGCGAGATATAAGACAAAATGACCGACCGATGGGAGGCTTAACGGTGCTATTCTGTGGAGACTTCAGGCAGACACTCCCTATAATACCCAGAGGAACGAGGGCCGATGAAATAGGTGCCTGTTTAAAGAGCTCTATTTTATGGCGTAGTGTCATATTAACTAATTTGAGCTTTAATATGCGAGCATATTTGGGAGGTGACGCAAACGCGCAGGTTTTCTCAAATTTACTACTTCAAATTGGTAACGGCACATACCCGACTCAAGAAGGAGGTAAAGTAACTTTAGTCGAAAGCCTGTGTTCTTCTGTTGCCTCACAGCAGGAACTCATTTCCTCTGTATACGGAGATCCATCAGAGATCTCGAACCATGACGCTGCTTGGCTATGCCAACGAGCTATTTTGGCACCTCGCAACGACCAAGCAGCAGCAATAAATTCTCAAATATTGGTACATGTTTCTGGAGAAAGTAGGGAATATTTATCTATTAACACGGTTTTAGAAGAAGGAGATGCCACCCACTATCCAGTAGAGTTTTTAGACTCTCTAAATACACCAGGTCTTCCAGCACACAAAATTTATTTAAAAGTCGGAGTACCAATCATTCTACTCAGAAATTTAAGCCCACCAAAACTATGCAATGGAACTCGGTTGAGAGTAACAAATCTCCAACGAAATGTCATCGAAGCCGAAATCTTAACAGGTTGCGGCTCCGGTGATGTTGTTTTCATTCCCAGGATACCCATTATCCCCAATAATTTTCCGTTTACTTTCAAACGTGTGCAATTTCCTGTAAGCCTCTGTTACGCTATGACTATTAATAAAGCCCAAGGCCAGACGTTATCCGTTGCGGGTGTAGACCTTACTTTTGATTGTTTTTCACACGGCCAACTCTATGTTTCTCTATCACGTGTTAGCAACCCAAACAACCTTTTTGTATATGCTCCGGGTAATTCCACCGCTAACATAGTATATAGAGAAGCATTAACGTAATCAACTATACCAAAGTCAGGACTCTTATCTAAATCATCAAAAAGGTGATATACTCTTATCTAAACGACGTTGTTTTGCTCTCGACAACCACGCGAACGAAGTCGCGGGCACAGCTAGTATATAATAAAGCTCTTCCACATCCTAGTACAATTTTCAGATGGTATTCAACGATTAATGCCGAGAGGGCGGGAGGTTTCACCAAAGAATCGTTTGATGTTTTAAAGTGTCATCTATAGTGCAGTCATTGAAGCATTATTGCTCCGATTTTTTTTACTGTGAATCGAATTGCATATAATTTTGGAATTTGGTTCATCTTACCCTTAACTTCAAAAGTGAAAATGATTTGAACTCCGTAACCACCCTGGGGGTGGTTGCCACCCCTTCTCGGGGGTGTTTTTTTTTTTAAATAACCTCGGATATCGATAGAAGGCCTAATTTTAAGCAAAAAATCACCTATAAAGTTTTTCAAAAAATCCAATACTTTTCAAGTGGCATATTGGCAATTGAAAATTCGCAATTTTTTCACGTTTTTCATCGGTTTTTTGCAAATATCTCCAAAAATATACGTTTCATCGAAAATTTTATAAAGGACAGAATTGTAGCACGTAAAACAATGAACAATTTGGTTTTTTATAAAGTATTCTAAGTGCAATATTAAGCTAGATATTAAAGATTAAAGCCGTTTTTATTTTGTCTGAAATTTAATATATGTGGTAAATGCCATCTAGTGTATTTTTCGCTTCAATGACTGCACTACTAGAAAAAATCCAGTAGTGTGCTCATTGATCTTTGACGAAATCGCTATAAGACAGCAAAAGTTATTTCACAAAGATCGCAAACTTGGTTCTGTCGACTTTGAAGCAGGACCTATAGCTATAGGTGTTGATGAAACAAAAGCATCACAGGCTTTAATATTCATGCTTGTTGCATTGAATGAGACGTGGAAATTACCTGTTGGGTACTTTTTAATAGCTGCTATTGATGCAGAAAAAAAGACAATGCTAATTAAAATGTGTCTGGAAAAGTGTCATGAAGTTGGCGTAACTGTCGCCATTTGGTTGCGCCGTTTGTTATTTTGAATATAAGTGCGGCCATCCTGGGTAGGGTGTACAATCCTCAGCTTGTCCAATGAGCGACCCGGGATGGCAGTTCGCTCATGCACATTAAGCACACCGCCCCGCCGCGCCCGCTTGAGGCGCGCTGCCACCAAAAACCGGCTAATAGACAGTCTGCATTCGCCGTTAAAACCGTGAGGTTGACGGCTCGCTTTCGTTATTTTTAAGTAAAGTCGAGTACGATGGCAAAGTCACAAATGATTATTTCTCTGACCGTCAAAAGCGTACGAAGCTCAATTGTTCAAGGGTCTTTAAAATTATATTTTTTATTCAAAACATTTTGTAACTAAATAAACATTTACAATGAATATTCATCTATTACTTTTATACTTCTTTTACTTAGATAAGTGTTAAGTTTAACGAATAATAAATACACACTAAGCGTAACATACTTATTAACTACTTCCTAAGCTTATTAGGTACAATCAAGGTCCAATGCTATTTAAAGTTCTTTCTGTAGACTGTCGAATTAGTCAACATCTGTTTGACTTTGTCATTGGTTGTCACAGTACGTTGAAGGAAACGCGTAAGCGCCATGAAAATCACGGCATTTACAATCTTTTAGTCGCGAGAAAACTAAATCCTAGCAGCGATCTAGCGCAGCGTGTTTACATGGTATAATTAGACTACATAGTTAGCTGCAGCGGATTTTAGTTTTAACTCTTAACAAAAAATTAAGGATGATGAGTTCTCTTGTACGGTAGTACCTATAACTCCATGTTTATATCATGTGTAACTGTAGATTCTATAAAAAAATACTAGAGAAAACATGTAGAAAGCAATCAAGAACTTGAAGACGCACGCAATGGAATATTTATATGTGGGTGTGGGCGTAAAAAAATTAAAAATATATTTACACAGTAAATTTCTTGAAAACAATAAAAAACCACGGCTTGCGTTTCAGATTTTCAAGAAAATTGATCGAGATGTGGTTGATGAAAAATAATGTGATGAATATAAATCCTCTAAAGGCCGAAACATCCCTACTCGCTGAAAAAAGCGATGAGATGTATTTTTGAGAACCTCGGTTATCTACAATACCTATTCGTAAAATTGTTATTACTACCTCTTGTCGAATAATTTCATGTTAATTTTGAATCACAGCGCATGATGATAGAGTGACTAAGCGCATATTTTACTCGGAGCTGCAAGCGCTGCTACCTTGACCCGTCGCAGTGGGAGGTTGCTGCGGCGGATAGGCCACTTTGGAGGTGTACTGTTCGCACTAAGATGTTTGAGTTCGAAAGGCAGCGGAGAAATGTGCTCGATGACAAACGGGTTGAGCTCAAGGCCCGAAAAGCGGCGGCCATTTATTATAATTATATCGGAGGGGTGCTGACTTTTAGTGAATGTAGACGTACATTCACTGCGAAAATGGGATAGATCAGCCACCTGGGAGCACATCAACGAAGCTCACGCTGAGCAGTTCAAAGTCGCCGTGGCCGAATACGGTCTGGATAATAGTAGTTCAAGAATGCGAAGACATTTACTTGAAATAGCAGAAGTGCGTAATCTTATTCAACTTTGGATTGATCCGCAACAGATAAATAAACACAGTTCATAATAAAAGCAGTGGGCAGTGGCCCACCAGGCATGATAATAACATTGAAAGGATCAAGACGACACTAAGATCAGCTGATGCCAAAAGGGATTTCCTGGAATTGATAACTGCTGCTAAGTTGAAAACTGGGGTTGGGGGAGATTATAAAGCAGTGACATTGTCCAGAATGATTGCGTGCTTCCCCGAAGCTGTCTGTGAGATTCTCCATTATCACAGTGGCCTTCCAATGGCGGTGGAATATGTTCAGCTTCTTAGCATACATAAAGAGTACCCATCAATATCAAGGCATCAAGTTGTTGCCTGCATAATCCCCTTAACAACTAGGACCAAAGTTCTGTCAAAAATTCTGGATGTGTTCATGGTCCCATATTTGCTAACTTCTGAGCAAATAAATCAGAAAAATAAAGATTGGAAGAAGTTGTCACCTCAGTCTAGAGCCATTGACTCTAGCAAATATCTCAATAACTCTTTCAACTCTAAAGTTCTCAATGATGAAATGAGAGTTAAATTGAGCAGTAAATATGGGATGATGACAGGAGGTGATTTGTCATCACAATGGGAGTCAGTTTCTGCTAAAGCAGCAATATGGTTGAAGAAAAATTATGATTTCACTCATGATATGGCAGAAGATTAGTTTTAAATATGACTACTATTTTAGTTTAAGTTAGTTTTAATTTAGCATTATATTCCTATAAATTTCTTATTTTAACTTTTAACATTATGTGATAATTATAAAATGAATCTTATGTTCATCTTTCTTTTCTTTTCTTCTTTACTATAATATTATATAATCAAAATCTTAGATGTAATTTAGGTTAAGTAAAAAAAAAAAAAAAAAAAAAAAAAAAAAAAAAAAAAAAAAAAAAAAAAAAAAGACAGAGGGCGCTGATGGTCGTAGTAACATCGGCCTCGTATCTATTTAATAATTTAAATGCTATAATCAAATATTCAAGCTATATTTTATTACTGTGGTGTTAGTGTTTACCTAATAATTCTCGTCTATCGTTTGTGAAGAACAATACAATGTGGAAAATAACAAAACAGTGCAAAAGTGTAAGACCGTATTAACTGAAGTGCGAACAAGTACAGTACAGTGAATAAAGCCAAGAAACCACCAAGACAATTTGTGAATTACACCGAACCCAGTATTATAACGATAAAACATTGAAAAACTCAGTGTCGTACTAAAATGTGAAAATAATGTGAATGAGTGTTGTATCAACTATTGTTTTGTACCCACATTGGCTTATTCGCTTAGCAAAAATAAAAACACCTTGAACCCAATAACTAATTTACTAGTTATCTGATTGGATTGAATAGAGAACAGTTAATTCATAATAGTCAACTAAGTGTCTGTAGCTTATGAATAACTTGGACGCTCACTGTTAATGCGAATGGATGTAAGTTCAAAACCTGACAAAAACATCTTTTTGTTCTTTTGTGGACGACATAATTATGTTTTGTTTTTGTGGTATTCGTAATAGTGTTACCTACTAGAGTATGAAAATAAAGAAACAGAAATGAAATGAATTTATAGAAAAATGAAATAATTATAGAATCTTTCAAGATCATCTAACATTTTATACCTAATTATTTACATGGAATAAAGACTGTTGACAAAAAAAAAAAACAAATTATTTAAACTTTGAGATTAATTTATCGGGACAAATTCAGTATAAACAATAACCTGTCTTCGTAGCATAGACAGACTGTACTAGGATTTGAGAGTAGTGAGTGCGGGTTCGAAACCAATTAGGAAGAATTTTTCGGTCCCCACTTTTTGTGTTATAGTTTTAATTATTATTGCAATAGAGAGAACTACTTACCAATGGAGGACAATAATGTTACTTTTAGACGACAGCCAATTCCACGAACAAAATCGTATGAGGGCTTAAATGAAATCAATTCATTGAACTCCACAATGTCGGAGGAATTAATGATGAAGAGTTTAGATACCACACCAACTAAAGACCTATACCTTCCGACGACTTTAAATATTGAGGTTGAAACACTTAAGTCAAACTTAGATAGTACGCAGAATGAACTCGAAAATGTGATTTTGGAAAACAATGATCTTAAAAGACAAATAAGTAAACTGCTTAAGGAAATGGAAGTCCTAAAGCAGTTGTGTTCGAGCCCTATGACATCTGTCAGGAAAACTCAACGTAAAATCAGCAATAAAGGACGTCGTTTAACGGACGATTATAATGTTGCTTCTCCGATTTGTTCTAAAAAGCAATCGCCAGTGACCACTAGCCCACGTCCAGAGATGGTCCAGCAGCCTGTATCAGACAATGTGAATGTTCAGGAAGCACTTAACACTACAACACACACTTTCCAATTACCGATTAATCAGGAAGAGAAGGATACTACTAATTTAAAAATATTCAAAAGTCGAAAAATAATATCTCCAGGTTATCTACCCTCACAAGAATCACATAGCAATAGGTCTAAAAAAAGAGTCATAATATTAGCTGATGAGCAGGGGCGCGGCCTACGAGACATTCTTCAAGGCCTACTCGGAACGGATTTTTCGGTATTTTGTTTTGTAAAGAGCGGGGCTAACCTCGGTCATATACTATCTGCATTGAAACCTCACATCAAGACTTTAGGCACTCAAGATTACGTCATTGTCTTGGGGGGGGGACATGATAGGAATCCCTATGATTTCGAGCACAATCTGCATTCTTGGTTGTCTACGATTTCGAATACAAATATTATATTTAGTGAGGTATCATATAATAAACATCTACGTGAAGAAAAATTAAATTATATTTTGCGATTTATGTGTAGGCGATTTGGTAATGCTGTTTATGTAGATATGAACTATGTAAGATTTATACCTAGCAGGTCTTATTATACTCTGAATGTAGCTAGATCGTTGCTAAAGGAAATATTACGCTTAGATTACTGTTATAAGAGAATGCAATACGAAGAAACACAGCAGAGACATATTATTGTTAGCAAAAGTTTTGTAGATAAATATACTCAAACCGATTTAATTGTAAACGACATCGATTTAAATGTCAATTGTAATATATTGCCTGAACCTGAAAATCAACCGGCAGACCAGATGCCTAGTCAGTTATTTCGTAAATAATTATGTTACCCTACTTCATCAAAATATAAATGGTCTAATGAACAAATCAGATAAACTCACTGTTACCTTGGAGGAAATGACATTTAAAGGTATTGAAATTGACATTGTATGTATTTCGGAACATAATATGATAGAAGGTGATGAAATTTACTTATCTTTACCAGGCTATGGGCTCGTGTCCTTTTTCATGAGAACCAGTAGGCACGGAGGTTCATGTGTTTTACTAAAAAATAGCTATCAGTTTAAGCCCTTGAATGAAATAAACAAGATGTCGATTGCAAACATAATTGAATGCTCAGGTGTTGAATTAGTAAACAGCCAATTGAATATACTATGTATTTATAGACCACCAAGTGGTTCAGTAAATATATTCCTTTTAGTTTTAAATAAAATTTTGACTAAGTTATGTGCTCATGGTAAAAAACTGTTGATATGTGGTGATTTTAACATAGACATTTTGAATCAGACCCGTGAGTGTAGAAATTTCGTTCAGTTACTTTTAAGTTTTGATTTGAAGTTGCAATTTAACCAATCAACACGCAGTATTAGTCAAAAATGCATTGATAATATCGCTCATAACATACGAGGTTGCAAAGGTGAAATAATAGATCTTGCCTTATCCGATCATTCGGCGCAGATATTGACATGCCCTGTAAAAAGGACCTGTCTGATTAAACATTGGCATACGTACAGACGCTGTTTCACTAAATTTAACAGGGAAATATTTATTAAATATTTGAAACAGGTTTCTTTTCATGAAGTTTATAAGAGTCAAGACCCCAATGAATCTTACGAGTCATTTTTTGAATTGTTTAGCTTAGTGTATAACTTATGTTTTCCTTTAAAAAGGGTCCGCGTAAGCTCAGCGACAAGACCTAGATGGGTATCTAAAGGAATATTATTATGTAGTAAGCGAAAACGGGAGCTCTTATGGAAATACAGAAAACATTCAACTGAGGACAATCGAATTAAATTTAAAACCTATGCCAAACGCTATAAAAGAATTATTACTCTGACGAAAAAATGTCAAAATAACCACTATATCAATTCCTCTTCAAATAAAGGCAAAGCAACTTGGAAAGTGATCAATGCTATTAAAAACAAATACCCACAGGAAGGCGTTCAGAAACTGGTAATTAACGGAGACGTAATAACTAATCCTACAGGTATTGCAAATGCCTTTAACGACTATTTTGTGAATATAGGAAAATGTAGTAACAGCTTACAATCTGAAACAAAATCAAATATAAATAAAATGACGTGGAATTGTAAGTCTGTATTTATGCCTCCAACAAATCCCTACGAAATATCAAAAACTATCGCTACACTGAAGAACTCACCAAGCGTGGGATATGATGGTATCAGTACACAAATATTAAAAGATGTGGCAGATCTTATATCATATCCCCTAACTTATATTATAAACCTCTGTATAGAAAATGGTACGTATCCGGAAAAATTTAAAATTGCAATGATCAAACCCATTCATAAAAAAAATTGTAAGTCAAGCATTAATAATTATAGACCAATTGCTTTGTTGCCTGTATTTTCCAAAATCTTTGAAAAACTGATATATAAATGCATATATAACTTTTTTGAAACGAACAACTTATTCACAACATCTCAATATGGGTTTAGGAAGAATAAATCGATAAACTTGGCACTGTATGATTTCTTGTATGAGGTTTTGATTAATATGGATAAACGACAACCAGCCATAGCTCTTTTCATGGATATTTCAAAAGCATTTGACCGTGTCAATCATGAAAAACTTCTCAACAAACTCAATACATATGGTGTCAGGGGTAATGTACATAAATTGCTTGAATCCTATCTCAGAGACAGAAAACAATTCACAGAAATAAGAAGGGTATCTTTAACGAGTAAAACTGAAGAGACACATATATCTAATATCAAACATGTAGTCTCGGGGATTCCCCAAGGTAGTATTTTGGGTCCTCTTCTGTTTCTTATTTATATAAATGATATGCCTACTGTGACAAAATATAAAATGACCTTATTTGCTGACGATAGCACGATTCTATATACTGGTAATAATTTGACATATCTAAAAAATGACATTTATACATCTATGACTACATTAATACAATGGCTCGATGGCAATGACTTAAGTATAAATTTGGACAAAACATATTTAATGCTATACAAGCAAAGAAATAGAGAGGCACTCAATTTAGATGCAACTTTTCAGAACAAGAAAATCGGAGAAATTGATGTTACAAAATTTTTGGGTCTTTACATTGACAGTAGATTGAATTGGGGATCTCACTGCGAATATATTTATAAAAAACTAAATCAGTTCTCGTACGCTCTATATAGGCTAAGAAAAGTCGCAAATCTGCCTACCCTGCTCACAGCCTATCATGGCTATGTTGCATCTACTCTTCGATATGGGATAATTTTCTGGGGGAACTCAACATTAAAAGATGATATATTTATTGCTCAGAAACGTTGTATCAGAAATATATGTCATTTGCAACCGACTGAGTCGTGCAGGCCTCATTTTAAAAAGCTTAGAATTTTAACTTTGCCTTCCCTTTTTATATACGAGGTAGCAATATTTGTCAAAACTAACCTTGATTTATTTGAGTTTCGGACCAGGGCTCGGAATTGCGACAAACTATCAATAGTAGCTAGCAGAACGAAAATTTTGCATAACAGTGTTTTTTGCTTGGGTCCTCGCATATACAATAAAATCCCATCAGCAATAAGGAACATAGTCGAAATATACCATTTTAAAAAAGAATTACGCCACCTGTTACTTGAAAAATGTTATTACTCAGTCAAGGACTTTTTAGAGGAGAGATCTGATTGTTATGTTTAGCTGTTATGTAATTATAAGTGACTGATAATGAGATAATGTATAATGTATTGTATAGTCTTTAATTTGATTTTGACATTTCCATCTTATTTAATTGTAATATTTAATTAACTTAATTTTAATTTGTAAATATTGTATGCCCAAATGGCAGGACATAGCTGAACTCCATATTTTGTAATCATCTTATGTACCTATGATCCACAATAAAATAATTTGAATTTGAATTTGAATATGAATAAAAAAAAGTTTTAAATGTACATTGCATCGGATATTGTAATAATAAAGAAAACTATTATTTAGGTACAAGTTTCGAGTGATAATGTTATGTGTCATTCATGTTGGACGTCTGCTTGGGATCAAATACGGCATCCGAGAAGTCCATCAATTGAACCAATTTTTGGTCATGTCAGAGTGTGCATCAGTTGCGGTAGTTCTCTAATAAGGCAAAGATCACACATATTGAGGATGGGAACTCCACGTGAAATTCGCATAACAAATATGATTACTGAGCAGATTGCACCACGTGAGGTAAGAGACTATATTGAAATTAATTTATTTAGTGCACATCTGTAAAAATATGTTTCTTCAACCTGTACTAGAAACCTTTACCTACCTAGAATAGACCTAGAACAGTCTCCGACCGCCATGTCGGGGGAAAAAAGGAAGGAACACATAAAAATATAAAAAAAGCCTGTAACTACTACTCCTGATAGGTTTCTCAGACCAAGACCACAGCGCGGTCACTACTGTGCCAGGGAGGTTGTAAAACAAATTGAATTTTAACTAAAATGGTGATTTTCTTTTTGGGTGGTGTTTGAATAATTAATTTTTGGCTCTATTTATTTTTTCTCAGTACTTTCTATTTTATGTTCCAGTTGCCAAGATTAGCCCACCGTACCGCGATCAATAGAATAACAACAACCTCAGATTGCCTAGCCTAGCAACCTGAGATTGATAGATTGATATTCTAGAAGATGCTTCTCAAACAACACAAGATATTCGGTGAAACCACATGATATTCGGCTGCCTGATTATACTCGTTCATCAAGTACTCAACGCCATGTTTTTTGTAATGAATCCAATCGACTTTCAAGTACCGTCATCATTACGAGTATCTTTACTCTGTGACTACAATTATTATGTGCCTCCAGATTGTAGAATCTGTTATCACCATTTAAGAAACAACCAGTGGGATTTACTTACTCCATCGATTCTTAGTCCAATAAGAGTTCCGAGTCGTGACCTTCGGAACTTCACTATTATTTGGGCTTTACAAAGAAGCAATTTGAACAAATTCTAACAGAAGTTCCTAGACTGCTTAGCTCCATATTTAATGAAATTAAAAACAGGAGACAGTGACGAGCGCATTTCAGCATTATTGCAAGTACCAAGAAGTACTTTAAAAGGTTACATGAAATTCATGTAACCTTTTAAAGTACTTCTTAGCTCTCTTTTCACATTCATGTCATGAATGTGAAAAGAGAGCTAATGAACCAAGATTTTGTCCCCAGATACCTTGAACTAAATCATAATTCAAGAGCAGAAATTGCTCAACGGAATATTTTAACCCCAAATGGTTTTTATGGGGGACAAGATAGTTCACCCATAATAATTGCTGATGGTACATATATTTATATAGAAAAAAGTTCCAATTACCTTTAACAGAAAAAAAACCTACTCATTGCATAAATATAGAAACCTAGTAAGCAGATGAGTCTAAAAAGAATGTTTCAGTCAAGCTAACGGTTATAAATAACAATATTTTAGTGATTTAGTGATTAATTTCAAGCTAGTAAGTGATTATTACTTCTATTTATAATATACATTTGTGTTTTGTGATCGAGTTGGAAGCTGAGAGTAAGTATATTTTTATTTATGAAAAGTTTCGTTCCCGTTATGACCGTTATAGGATTTCGGCGGTTTTTTAGTTGTAATTTATTAATGTGTGTGACCAAATCTGTTTAAAAAGTTATATTAACCGCTTTGAATATATATTCAAGAATAGTTTTCAGCCAAAACAATACAGGATCGCTATAAATCTACTTGAGGATTTCTATTTTTGTTCGAACACAAGGAAAGTTCCTAATGGCGGCCACATACGTAGCGGTATACCTGAACGGTATACCGGAACTGAAGGAGAGTGTGTGTGACAAAACTTGTACAAGTTTCCTGACTTGCACAAGTCTGGTAGACAGATCAAAACTACGATCTGTATACCTGCGCAAACTAGTTTGTGCAAGTATGCATGAGCGTGTGTGTCGGAACGCTTCAGTCGCACGCGCGCCAGCCCTTCGGTCGGTTTGTGTGTTTATTTTCGCGCCAAAATGTCTGTCGATTCACGCCGCAGTAATAGAGAGAAATTAGAAGAGTTTATAGATTTATACAGGAAGTTACCATGTCTATGGCAAATAAAAAGTAAAGAATACCATATTCGCGACAAAAAGAACGCTGCATACCAACAATTGGTAGATTTTTTTAAAGAAATAGAGCCGGACGCGAATCGGGAATCAGTGATTTGAAAAATTAATACCTACAGGACAAATTACCGAAAAGAACAGAAAAAAGTCGAAAATTTGAAGAAATCAGGGGCAGGCATCAACGATGTATAGGTGCCGAGTCTATGGTACTACGATAAATTGCATTTTATCCGCGACCAAGAGACGCCAAGAACCTCGCAATCGAACCTGACTGAGGAATCTACGGAGGAATCTACGGTAAGATTTTTGTTCTAGCTTCACAAAAAATTAAACAAAATAAAATTCAATTCTAACCGCTTAATTGCGTATGGGACCTTGTGGACCCGGCCAAATTTCGAACGAAGTTGAGAATGTGTCCTAATGGTCCCTAACAGTCACCGCGTCATAAATCGTCTGTTCTTGTCTAAACTATACAAATTGACATGAATGTCTCTTTTTTACGCGATGCGTCATTAGTTCATCTATGCTAAAAATATAACACGTGTCTCTAAATGTTACACCTGAACCGGAAATTTATTGTGGGCCGTCATTCACTCGTAACGTGTACCTGCGCGAACGTGTCGAATTTTGTAAAATCCTGTATTGCTGTATTTTAGTGTAATTCAACCAAGTGAATAATACATTAGAATATGTTATATATTTGTGTTTTGTGATATAATTTGAACCTGACAGTGAGTATTTTTTTATTTATATATATAAAGTTTTTGGTCCGCCTTGTGACCGTTCGAGCATTTTGGCGGTTTTGTGAGTGTGATTTAATAATGTTTATGACTAAATCAGTTTAAAAAGTAATATAAAACGCATTGTACATGTATTCAAGAATAGTTTTCAGTCAAAACATTAAAGAATAGCTTTAAATCTACTCCAGGATTGCATTTTTTGTTCGAACGCAAAGCAATTTCAAAGAAAGTTTCTAACGGCTAACATGGCGGAAGGGTCAATTTGCAGTTAGGCCTAGGTTACACAGAGCGTTTCTTGGTTGGGATATGGTTTCTTCCTTCTATGGGCGGAGAGCGGATTTCGCCCTCCGCCCGAGGATGTGCGCGAGTGGCGGGAAGCCGCTCGCCGAGCCACCATACTGAGATGGTCGCTCCGGCTTGCCACCCCACGCGCTGGCTTCGCCTTCGCCTTCGGCTGGGCAGGGCGGCAGCACGGGATCCTTTCCTTCCGGCTGACGCAGGTACTTTCCGGGCACGGTTGCTTCGGAAAGTACCTGCACTCGGTCGCTAGGAGGGAACCGAGTCCCGCCTGCCACCACTGCGACTGCAGTGAGGACACGGCCCAGCACAAGCTGGCGGTCTGCCCCGCTTGGGCGGCGCAGCGCCGGGTCCTCACTGCAGTCAACGGAGGGGATCTCTCGCTGCCGGCCGTCATAAGATCGATGGCCGGCAGCGACAGTTGTTTTACCGCGGTCGCAACCTTCTGCGAGGACGTAATCTTGCAGAAGGAGGTGGCGGAGAAGGCCCGGGAGGATGCCATCCAATCGGACCCGATCCGCCGCCGGCGCCCCGGGCGGCGGAGGCGCGCATACCTGCGTCTCATGCCGCCCTGAGAGTGGCCGCGGATGGGCGGGACGGGTTTCCCGTCCGTCCGCAGTAGTGGCCAACCGCGAGGGGGTGGCGTCCGCGTGTGACCGGACGTTGCCCAATTAGAGAGTCGAAACTGAAGTAGGTGCCCGCAACAGTGCGGGCAGGCGCCGGTTGGAGTCCAGAAGGAAATCCCCTCCCTGGACTCCTTCCAATACAAAGGCGCAGAGAGGGTCACACCGTGTGGTTTTAGTCGGTTCGAGTCCGAAACACCACCCCGCCGTAACCCCCGACGGGGTGACGGTCCGCGGGGATTTCCACACGTAAAAAAAAAAAAATGGTTCCTTCTATAAAATTTAAGTTTTTGAAAATAAACAAATATATTTATTGCATTGTTAAATGGAATGGGTGGCGTGTTATAATTTTTTTTTTTTAATTATTATATCAAAGTATGTTTTTTTAATTACATAATTCATACAATTTTCAATACAATTTAAATTTAAAATCAAATAATTTAATTGGAATTGTTTTAAATGTTTTTATTATGTATTAATTAATTTTATTTATGAATTTTATTTTTTAAAAATTGCAATACAGTATAAACATTAATATATTAATAATTTATATATATTTATTTACATATGTTTTTATTGTGTATTCATTTGTTTTAATATTTTTACTAACCGCTTTTGCTTGTGCTTTATTTGCTTATTACAGTTGATAGAAATGGAAGGTACTGCGAACCGCGGCGGTCGAGGAGGCAACCGTGGTCGTGGTCGTGGTCGCGGGCGCGGCGTAGCACGCTCCCTTAACTTTGCACCTATGTATATATTATGTTTTCACATGCTTTCTTTATTTCAGAATTAATTATAAGTGCTTTCTTTTCATAAAATGTGTATCTTTTAGACTAGCAGATGTGAACCCAGCGCCTTCGGCGCCTTCAGTGCCCTCAGCTGTTGCTGGGCCGTCGCAACCGACGCCGTAAGTAAACATTTATTTTATTTCAGACATTTTATCACCATCTATTTATTTATCTATTACTGTATTTTCTATCGTTTCTTTTAGATCATTCGCTGAGGAGCGCAAAAAAATCAAGAAGATGCGTGCCTTGGACAAACGGCATGTGGCTAGCTTATCACCTGAGAAAAGGGCACGGCTTATCGAGATGAGGGCCAAGAAGGAGTTCGGGCATTTCCTAATGCCCGATGCTCCTTCTCAGGACCCCGGCAGGAAACGGAAGTAAGAACATAAGAGTAAACAAACTAATATTTTTCTCACAGTCACCCAATAGTTCAATTATTCTCATATTTTTAGGGCAACATCACCCTTGCGAGTGCCGTGCCCTTTGATGCCCGGCACGCCAGAAACGCCGCCCCCGCGTGTTCCTCAACCCTGGGAGCTAAAATAATTAGGTGTGTAACTTGTCTGCAGGATATTGTGCCCCTTATTAACTGATCCAATCTAACATAATTATTTTAATCTGTTTTTATTCAGCACTGGCCGGAAGCGGACCCTCTTCGGCTCCAGATGTTCCGGCTGTTCCGGCTGTTCCAGATGTTCCGGATGTACCAGAACGAGGAAGAGCAGGCACCCCGCCTATTATTGAGTAAGTTTGAACTTAATCTCTGACATATAGAATTGGAACCAACCACCGCCCTGAGGTTGATTGATGAGTCACTTATTGTGCCATTTTTATTTCACAGCCTCAGCGAGATCGAGATGCAATTTACACCAACCACCGCCCTGAGGTTGATTGATGAGTCACTTATTGTGCCATTTTTATTTCACAGCCTCAGCGAGATCGAGATGCAATTTACACCAACCACCGCCCTGAGGTTGATTGATGAGTCACTTATTGTGCCATTAATCCAACACTTCGAGGGGTTAACGCCGAGCACCTCGTTCTCTGCCGATCAAAGCCAATCGGTAAGTCATATTTATCTATTTCTCGTATGTGATGAATGTCTGGTTGTATCATGGGACTGTGTTTCTTATTTTAGGTGAAGATTCTTTGGTTGTATCATGGGACTGTGTTTCTTATTTTAGGTGAAGATTCTTTGGTTGTATCATGGGACTGTGTTTCTTATTTTAGGTGATGATTCTTTTCTTAGGTTGATCTTTTACCTGAAGCTAGTACTGCCCCGGTCGAATCAGTCCTCTCCTGCTCTGCTTGGTGCCAAATCAGCGTGGCTCTACTACCAAATTTCGTTTCAGAATCTCCGATATTCGATATCGGGCAGGAAGTCGAGATTGGGCAGTGGCTGGTGCATCCGGGCAGCGAAGCAGAGGAGGACGACGACGTCGACGACGTCAACGTTCGCCCGCAAGTCCGCAGGAGGCGCGCTACGGACTTCGCAGAGGAGCAGCTGACCACCGAAGAGTCACATGTGTTGAGGACAATCGACAGGCAGGACGATTGTGCTCTGATGGAGGCCAGCGAAGAGGATATGCTGGTGTTTAACTGGTCAAGGTTTTCTCAGGGGAAAGAGAAGTTTTTACGGGGTATGCGGGGCCCACTTTTTCCACTGAGGGTATGTCCCCATTCCAAATTTTTAACAAAATTTGGGATGAGGACATTATGAACCTCATTGTCGAAGAGACTAATAAGTACGCGGCAAATCTTCTTGCTGAACCGAATCTAGCTCAATCTACCCGCCTGAAACATTGGACTCCACTAACGCCACAGGAGTTGTGGACGTTTTTTACAGTTATTATGTTGCAAAGCATCCATCCTATCCCTGTGGAGAAAGAATAGTGGTACCCATGTTTGCCCTGTTTGAAAGTGGGTAACTTCAACGATATTATGCCCCGCGATAGATTTCTACTAATTAAACGCTGTCTACATTTCGTAGACAATAGCTTGAACGCAGGAGGTGTCTCGACCAAACTCAGCAAGGTCCAGCCCATCTTGGATCATCTCAACAACAAATTCAGCACTTTGTATTTGCCTGAGCAGAATATTTGCATCGATGAGTCCTTGTTGTTGTGGAAAGGAAATCTCTCCTTTTCACAACTCATAGCGACCAAAGCTGCTCAGGTGGGTATCAAAAGTTACGAACTTTGCGAGTCCAGGACGGGAAGTCGATTATCTACACCGGAAAAAAGGACAAAGAGGGGGATAATATCGGCGATTGCGCGAGCAAGGCTGAGCCTGAGAGTGCAATAACCTGAGTTATTGTACCCAAAACAATTGTATGCCCGGGTCAACCTACAAACAGATTATGGCATCAGTAACAAAAACTGTGATCCTAGCACCACCATTAGTATATGTATTGGCAATAGTTCTAAGATTAAAAAGGAAGACATCACTGACTGTGTTTCAGAGTTGTTGAAGTTGAATTGTAAGAAAATCATATTGTGTGCTTTTCCATATTTTGAAAATTTAAGTAATAGTAAAAACAATTACATTAACATGTTAAATAACCATATACATTTTTTAGTAGGTCACTTTAGTGATAAACTTATATATCTTGATATCAACACTTTTGTTGATAAACTTAGATCGACTCGGGGTAAAGTGCATCTACCTATTAGTTGTAGACACAAAAAAAGCTAGGCTATTAGCTTTTAATATTCACACAGACATAAGTAGTATGTCTAAGTTTAGTTATATTATTAACACGGCGACTATTAGTAATAATAGTAATGTACAGGTGACTTTAAATGAATATAGCATTAGTGCTATAAATATTTACAAACATTGTACTGAGGAGAATCCATGTGTCACATGGATTCTCCTCAGTTTGGTTTTTAGACAGCCACAGACGAGTGGATAAGCGTCTAAGTAAGAAATTTTTCGATTTGCAAAAATTGTTGAAGTTGCAGAATTATTCAATGGAATGTACATTAAAAAAAACGTACTATGCTGTTCATAAAATACCCTCCAGTTGCGAGAAAATTTGCTTTAGAGCTACATTTTTACTCGCCATCTGCATGCAAATATGTACGTAAAATGTTTAAATTTACCCCACCCCCATACTTGTTCGATACCATATGTATGGTATCGAAGTGTAAATGCGGAACCTGGGATATGCAACGAAACGTTAAATAGGGTTGAGGAGCAAGTAAAATAAAGTGATAAAAATATTTTATTTGCTTTAGTTGCAGATGAAATGTCTATTAGGAGGCAAAAGATATAGACATTTAAAATCTATGAGTGTGTAGTAGATATGGGTTTAGGTAGCGACGACAGTAACCAAATGGCCACCCAAGCTTATGTGTTTGTGTACGGTGCAACCGCACTCTACAATTACTGCGCTCTCATCATATTTGTATCATTACATTACTACCATTTTTATTGTAAATCAGTGCACAACTCGCGTTCATACGACGTACATGTCACTCACCTAATTAAGCATACTATCAATAAATATCAGTTAAATATATCAGTGTCTATCAGTTATCAATTTAGCAATCATTCCCAAGCTGTACAGTTAACAGACTGTACATCTTTTATGGTCCTTCGAGTGTAACCGTAACACGGGACTAACAGCGCGAGTGTTCTATCAAGATACATCGAGCTCCCGATTGCGGAATATCAGCACACCTGTGGACACTAGCAGCGTCACATCTCGCTAGGAGCAGCCCCAGGAGTAAGCACAGCAGCATACATACAGTGTGTTTGCAGTTCAGCATTTTCAAGTAAGATCATTCCATTTAATCTTTAAGTCTTAATTCATCATGGAAGACATTCACATAAATCAGGCCGAACTTTTCGGCGCTATGACAAATCTATTCACAAACATTAAGAAGGATAGTGCTAGTCGTAAGACTGATGATTATTTTAAACGGCGTTTAGAACTATTAGCCACATACTGGGCCGATTATCAGCACAACCATGATCGGCTTTGTATGGAGGAAAGCAGGTCTCACCCGTATTTTTTAGAGAACCAGTATGAACAGGCAGAACGATTGTACAGGTCTATTAAAACATTACTTAGACAGCAGCAAGCATCATTGGAGGTGAAACCTTCTGATATCTCAGATCAAGAGGAAGTCTCTCAGCAGAGAGAGATAGACGGCGTCTCAGCAGAGAGAAAGGATGATCCATCATCAATACAAGCATCTCCAGTTCGCTCTGCCAGAGGAACGTCTAGCAAGTCGGACGTTATGTATAGAAAACAAAGCAGCAATATCAAAGCATTTAAAAGAACCGTAGCTAATTTGAAATTGAACGAAATTGAGGAGAAATGGGATTTGGAAGACGCCCTAAAAGAATTACAATTAAGATGGTCTGTAATCGACAAACTTCACTGGGAATTGGACGGAGAGTTAGAAGTATTGGACGAACAGTATGAGCAAACATACTCTAATCAGGAAAATGTATACAACAAGCTGAGAAAGGCTATCAATAGCAAGTTAGGGTCTGTTGTTCACAAGATAAAATCAACCCCGAAAATGGAGATACCTATGTTCAGCGGATCTTATCAGCAGTGGACTACATTTAAGGATTTATTCCTTGAAACAATCCACAACAATAACTCTCTCTCAAAGGCACAGAAAATGCAACACCTCAAAAACAAATTGAAGGGAGAACCCGAGAGACTTATTCAACACCTTAAAATATCATCAGACAACTATGTTCCTAGTTGGGATATCCTGAATCACCGCTACAATAATGTTAAATTGATTTGTAGGGCTCATTTGGACTCATTATTCAGCATTCCGGCAGCACAACATGCTAATGTCAATCATATCAAACGTCTGCATGACACAACGATTGAGACATTAGAAGCCATCAAGAACATGGGGGTGGACGTAAGCTCTTGGGACCTTATTCTTGAATATATTTTAACTCCAAAATTAGATGTAGTCACTTATGATGACTACAGTTCATCATTAAAGGATTCCAGAAGTATACCAAAAATTCAGCACTTTTTAACATTTTTAGAAGATAAATTCACGAATATGGAGTCGTCACGCAGAAAGCTAGACAATCATTTCCATAGATCTATCAATCCCAGCAGCTACAAGCAATCATCATATCAATCTAAGCATTTATATCAATCATTTTCAACACGTGGAGAGGTTGTTTCACAACCGACAGGCAACAAAATTGCCGATTCAATCAGAAATTATAAGTGTCCAATTTGCAAGACAAATGACCACGGCTTGTTTCAGTGTAAACAATTTCTGGAAATGACGCCGCAAATAAAACATAAAACCATAGCAAAATACAATGTGTGTCAAAACTGTCTTTATTCGCATAACGGCAACGCTTGTATTTCAAACAAACGATGCCGCGAATGTAACAGAAATCATAATACATTACTTCATGCAGCATTTACACAATCGAGTTATAACTATTCCACTGCAAACTCATCAAAGGCAACGGATAACTCGATACGCGGTTTGAAATCCGAAGCACCGCAGCTATCGCGCGGCAATTCACACGTATCACTGAAAAATAATATGCCAGATGTACTTTTACCGACGGCAATAATCAAAGTACAAGCAAACGATGGGTCTTTTCATACTTTACGTGCACTTTTAGATCAGGGATCCCAAACTTCCCTTATAAGTGAAAGGGCAGCTCAGCTTCTGGGTGTATCTCGCAAAAGATGCCCAGGGGTTATTTGGGGGGTTGGTGAAAAGGAAACCAACTGCAAAGGATTTATGACAATCAACTGTGCGTCTACATCCGGTAACTTTAAGTTTGAGGTCGACGTTTATATCATGAAGAAATTAGTAAAGAATCTACCCAATCGTACATTCCAAAAACCTACGTGGTCATACTTAGATAATATCACACTAGCAGATCCTGATTATAATGTCAGCCGTTCAATCGATTTACTTCTTGGTAGCAGCATATACTCGAAATTATTATTAGAAGGAATCTGTAGAGATTCTGAGTACAGTGCATCAGCACAGAATACCCGCTTAGGCTGGATATTGAGTGGAGATATCATACAATCATTGCACTGTAACGTCGTTATACATAACCTGGATGAAATCCAGAAATTCTGGGAAATAGAGGACATCACTGAGGAAACGTCTCTATCATCAGGAGATCAACAGACTGTAGATTTTTATCAGAAAACTACAACTCGGCGAGAGGATGGTCGTTATCAAGTCAGATTGCCTCTTAAGCCAAACTTTAAAAATATGTTAGGATCTTCTAAACCCAAAGCAATAGCACTATTTAAATCATTAGAACGAAGATTTAAGCAGAACCCCAGCATTCAACATGAGTATCAGAAATTCATGACTGAATATTCAGAACTGGGTCACATGAAATTAGCAAGTAACAGCTTAAAACCTGAGTGTTTTCTTACCCATCATTGCGTACAGCGCCCCGACGCAACCACTACTAAATTTAGAGTAGTGTTTAATGCGTCCGCTACAACATCAACAGGCAACAGCCTAAATGACATTATGGAAGCTGGACCTAATCTGCAGCAGGACCTCCAGTCCTTAATTCTCAAATGGAGGCAGTACAAGTATGCATATACTGCTGACATTGAAAAAATGTTCCGACAAATTTGGATACATGAAGACGATCAGCGTTATCAGAAAATCATATGGCGCAGCTCATCATCAAATCCTATTCAGGAGTACCAGTTAACCACTGTTACATACGGCACCAGAGCCGCACCCTTCCTGTCTATGATGACATTGAAACAGCTGGCACGAGATGAAAGAGACAACTACGCGAACAGCTCAGCAACAAAGGTCCTTGAAAACTCGTTCTACGTCGACGACTTACTACACGGATCTCATTCACTCGAATCAGCAAAATTACTCACCTCAGATCTTATCAAACTATTAAAATCGGGAGGTTTCAATCTCAGAAAATGGAAATCAAATGTCCCTGAGTTATTGGACCACACTCAAACCGATGACAACATTCAAGATAATTTTAATTTTAAGCAATCAGAACAAACAAAAACATTAGGCCTTATCTGGAATCCGAAAAATGATACATTCCGGTACGAATTGAAATTCGAGTCAACGCCTAATCCTATCACAAAGAGAACGTTATTATCAGACATCTCGAAATTATTTGACCCCTTGGGATGGCTCTCACCACTGTCAACTAAACTAAAAATCATTTTTCAAAAAGTATGGTTGTGTAATATCAAATGGGACGAGCCTCTACCGGAAGATATTTTATCAGATTGGGTAAATATCAAAAATAATTTAGTCCGCGTGAATCATTTACAAGTGCCACGTTGGATAGGCACAACAAATAAGCGTAACAGTATAGAATTACACGGGTTCTGTGATGCATCGCAAAAAGCATACGCATGTGTAATATACTGCCGGATCACAGGAGATGAACAATCACCACCCGTGCTATTAGTCGCGAAAACAAGACTTGTACCCATCAGCAAATCAGTTTCATTACCGAGACTAGAACTATCAGGTGCACTTCTACTGTCAAAACTTATGTCCAAAGTTCAACAGTGTTTGTCAAACTACAATTTGAACATATACGGTTGGGTTGACTCAATGATAGTATTGGGTTGGCTAAACGGGGATCCAGCACGATGGAAGTCGTTTGTAGCTAACCGTGTAAATCAGATAACTAAAATCATGCCCAATAATTGCTGGCGTTACGTTAAATCATCTGAAAACCCAGCTGACTGTGCTAGCCGAGGCTTGGATGCAGGTCAGCTTGAGGCTCACACTCTGTGGTGGAAGGGTCCTCTGTGGCTTTCAACATATAACCCCCTAGAGGAGCAGAAATCAATTATTTTTACAACAAACGAAGAACTGAAAAATTATTTACAAGTAAACGTAACCCAACAACAATACAATAGCAGTGTATTAGATTACATAATATCAAAGTACAGTTCATTCTCTAAGCTTGTAAATGTTTATGCAATGCTTTTGAGATACATTACACGATTACGACTAAAACAAAGGGTACAGAGCAGACATCTTACTCTACAAGAAATACAAAATGCAACCTTGAAGTTAATTAAATATGTACAACAATCTGATTTTTCAGACGAAATAAATAACTTACAGCAAGGCAAGCCTGTTTCTAATAAGAGCAAAATATTGAATTTGAATCCGTTTTGTGACAAAAACGGCATCCTTCGCGTCGGTGGGAGGCTCAAGCACGCCAACATCGACCCCCGAATGAAACATCCAATCATTTTATCAAAAAATAGTCGTTTAACCGATCTTATAATAACTCAATCACATATTTTTACGTTTCATGGTGGTCCTCAGCTAACTTCGGCATTTATACGCCAAAAGTATTGGATTGTTGGCGGAATCAGAGCCGTTAAATTCCAGTTGCGTCGTTGCGTCAAGTGTCGTCGTCACAATCCTATCAATCAGCACCAAATAATGGGAGATTTACCACCAGAACGAACAAACCCCTCACGCCCGTTCCAAAACGTTGGTGTAGACTATACAGGTCATATTTATATCAAGGCCAACAAAGGTCGCGGAATAAAAACTCTTAAAGGTTATGTGGCTGTATTCATTTGCATGGCAACTAAAGCAGTTCACTTGGAGCTAGTGTCAGATTTAACAGCATCAGCATTTCTGGCAGCTCTCCGTAGAATGATAGCCCGCCGAGGTTTACCAAGCAATTTGTATAGTGACCAAGGAACTAATTTCATTGGAGCAAACAAGATCATACAACAAGAGTATAAGGATATCCTTAGCACATTTAATCAAGATTTTCAGGCAGAGATAACAAAGCTGGGGATTGAATGGCACTTTAACGCACCTTCATGGCCGTCAGCAGGAGGGCTATGGGAAGCAGCTGTTAAAAGCCTCAAATATCACCTAAAACGAGTAGTCGGTGAGCAGCGGTTAACATTCGAAGAATTTAGCACAATTCTTTATCAGCTGGAAGCTTGTCTAAATTCCAGACCTCTATGTCCACTAACCGAGGATTCAGCAGATCTAAATTACCTTACACCCGCTCATTTTTTATCATGTGGGCCAACTTTGACACTCTTTGAGACGGAAAGGGACTTACGTACCCGCTGGAATTTATCACAAAGAATTTATCAGGATATATGGAAGCGCTGGCGTAGTGAATACTTGACCCAATTAAACCCAAGAAGTAAATGGAGACGCCCCCAGCAAAACATCAGGATTGGAGACTTGGTGTTGATACACGATGCCAATTTACCTCCTGGAAGATGGGCAATGGGAAGGGTGATACAAACACACCCAGGAAGTGACGGATATATCAGAGTAGTCACGCTTCAAACAAAAAACGGTGTAATGCAACGACCAATCGTCAAGCTTACACCATTATTAGATTGTTCAGAACAGAACAAAGAACAACCACCATCATCAGATCTACCAGATCACACAGCATCAACACACCCCTCACATACTAGAACTCGGAACAAGACGAGTTATACGTTTACATCTATAATAACACTACTTTTTATTGCATTGTCTTTAATATGCAACGTACAAGCTGCTTACAACATAACTCAAATAAAAGGCAATCAGGCAATTTATTTTGATAAGATATCGGAGATGAGCTTAGTACAAGATCAGTGGAAAATAATCGTTTATTACGATATGAAACCATATTGGCATGGGTCTGATATATTTAGCATTTACATGAATCACCTTGAACAACTATGCACACAAACAGAGAGGAGATCCTATTGTGACGTAATCATGTTGCAGTTACGTCACGGATTCACAGAACTACAATACTATGACCGCATGTTACTTAGTCAGCAATTTGAGGCGCGTACGCGCACGAGACGAGGTCTTATCAACGGTGTAGGATACATTGCAAATGCGGTCACTGCACTCTACCAATCATATGTGGAGATCATGTTACAACTGAACATATGACGGGCGTCAATACAATAGCGATAGGGAACAACTGCGTCATCAAGCCTGAGACCTTTACTATTATGTCACATAAGCATCAAACAAATGACATGCAAGTGACACCCGATATTGTAGCCGTAGACGTTGCGCCCATAAACCACCTTATCAACTTATCAGTACCCGTAAATGACATTGAAAACAGTGAAGAGAATTATCAGACTTTGTTGCAAAATATCTCGGAACAGATAATTCAGCTGAAAGCAGCCTCCAACAAGGAACTCGATATCGACCAGGATGTATCATACCACGATGTCCATCACTACGTCGCCATCTACTGTGTGGGGGCGGCAGGGTTAGCCCTCGCTGCCTATGTGTACGTGCGTTCGCGCCGGCACCGCACCATTCAGCTAGAGCGTACACCTGCAGAACCTAACGTACACTACCGTGCCAGCATTAGTGAGCTAAGTGCAAGTGCTATTCCAAATCAATGTGTTCAGTGCGCGAGTGACGTAATTCGTAGTGATCAGTGTGTGAAAGAAACAAAAAAAATAAGTGTTTCCGTAACCGATAGAGCTACTTCACCTATCATTAGAAAATGTAGTTTTAAGCCATCATCTAACAACTTAGAGATATAAGTAAAATTGTATTATCACCTTGTACCATCAGGTCATACTAACACCATCATTTCACAGCATCAATCATCTCGCAATTCGCGCCCGGGAGCATGTACGGTGCAACCGCACTCTACAATTACTGCGCTCTCATCATATTTGTATCATTACATTACTACCATTTTTATTGTAAATCAGTGCACAACTCGCGTTCATACGACGTACATGTCACTCACCTAATTAAGCATACTATCAATAAATATCAGTTAAATATATCAGTGTCTATCAGTTATCAATTTAGCAATCATTCCCAAGCTGTACAGTTAACAGACTGTACAGTTTGTTAATTGCAATCAATGATTCCTGGGAATTACCATTAGCCTTTTTTTTGACAGTATTGAGGCAGATATGAAAGCGAATTTAATAAGGATGGCTTTAGAAAAATGCAATAACATCGGTGTGCAAATTCGTTCTGTGACGTTCGATGGCTGAAAAAGCAATATTGCAACAATGAAAACATTGCGTTGCGTGTTGGATGACTTATAAAACTTAAAACTGATTTCAAACACCACAGTGCTGATTATAATGTAGTTTTATTTTTTGTCATAAGTTAAAACTGATACGGAACACCTTGGAATCTAAAAAAGTAATATTTACTGGTAAAAAATCAATTAGATGGCAATATTTATCTGAATTATATAACCTGCAAGAAGAAAACTGCTTCCACTTCTGGAATAAAATTTCATATCGATATGTCTATTTTAAAAATCAAATAATGAACGAGAAGTTAGCAACGCAACTTCTTAGTAGAAGCGTTGCTAAAGCTATAGACATTTGTAATAAAACCTTCAATATTCCCGCATTTAGAGAATCAGAAAGCACAGTAGATTTTATTTAGATACTAAATTATCTTTTTGATATCCTAAATACTAGAAACCTTAAGGACTTTGGATTCAAACACCCTTTGAAGAAGGGTAATTCACAAAAAAATAATGTCATTCTTGTCCCAAATTAATGATTACTTATTACCATTAGCGTTACAAATAAAAGAACTCTTAAAGTCGGTACTCATATAAGAACTGTGTTTTCAACTTAAAAAATGCCCCTTATCAAAACACAGAATAATATTGGGTTATTAGGATTATTAGTATGCATCAACAGTCTGACTTATTTCTATAAAACTTTAGTTGCAACTGACATTCTTTATTTTTTGTTAACATGTAAACTCAGCCAAGAGCATGTCGAGTTATTTTTTTTGAACATACGGAGTCAAAATGGAAATAATAATAATAATCCCAACACTAGACAATTTAAATCCAGTTTAAAAAAAACGCTGTCTCATTTAGAACTGGGCTCTAAATTTACTGGAATAACTTAACTTGTCAATATGTTACCGCTTTGAAGAAATCGATAAGAAAGTTTAAGTTTTGCCGAAATTTTAAACAATAGATCCATAGAAGAGAGTTATAATAAATATCGAACAAATTACACTCTCTCTTCGCATGAGTGGTGGCAAATCAATGCAAAAAAAGTATGATAAAAACTTATATAGGTAAATGTTTTAAACGCAAATATTGAAAAGGATTTGTTTTCTGGGGGAAACGAACACAGCCATTAAATAAGCCTAATTATACTGATTATAGAAAAATTCATCGATTGATTGTGTTGCAAATGTAATGTATGAACTTCTGAATATACATCATATTTATATTAATTGAAAATTCTTTTTCATCTTTTGGAGTTCTTTTCGTTGAATTTTGTTTCGTGAAATTCGTTGGCATTTATGTCAACATATCAGCAGAAGGTGAGCCTGAAACAATTTCAGACACTGAAGAAGACGAAGACGGCGTGTGAAGATTGGAATAAAGTGTTTTTGTGTGTGTGTGGTTCTTCATAAGGAGCCTATTGAAAAGTTTGATGAAATTTCAGTACAAATAAAGCAGAATTTTCTATATAGAAGTGGTCCTCGTACATATTTTAGTTAATTTTTCTCTGACAAAATTGTGTCGATAATAGTGGAGCAAACCAATATTTTATCTCAAAACAAGCAGAAGAATTGGGTTTATGTTTCTGATGTAGAAATCCAGGCATTTCTTAAATTATTGATATTAATGGGTATACGTCCTCTTTTTAATCTAGATCTATATTAGGCAACGAATCTACTTTTTTGCATCCCGGAAATTGCAAATGTAATGACATTCAAAAGATTCAAAATGATACTAAGAAATTTACACCATTTGTGATAGTAACTATGGCTATCTTTATGAATATTGTGGCCCACAAGTAGCGAGCACTTCATTAAACTCACCTTTAGATGCTATGGCCAAGCAGATTTCCAAGTTGACAATGCAAGTTCAAGCTTTGACAACGCAAGTCAACCATATATCACGCTCGAATACTAGACGCAGTGACCAGAATCAGCGAGGAACAAGCCGCAATAGGTCACAGTCGAGCTACAGAAGAATCCCTATCTCTATCCTAATATATACATATATATAGCGATTTTAAACGATGTCCGATCAGCAGACGTCTAACTTTACCGAGGATAATAATGCTCAAAGGGGTTCAAATCCTGGCGCAGCAGCCAACCGTAGGGGTGGTCGTGGCACTAGAGGCAGAGGCCGACGCAATCAACACAACAATCAGACTCGGAAAAACTTTAATAAAAGTAGAATAGAAGAACATCGGGTAAAGACAGGATTTCAAACTTTGTCTAATATTCTCAACAGAGCTCATCAGATGATCACTGATTTTGTAACTAGAAGGAGGCCTATTTCCATACAAAGATCGCATGCTATTGATAAGCAAGTGGTGAAGTGGATTTCAAAACGTCAACATTGCATATGGTTGTTGAACCAGAGCTCAAAAAATATTAGAAATGGTAGCTCAAACATGCCTTCTAAAAACACCTTATCGCAAAGTTTCATACCAAAAATTTATAATGAGACAGTTGAATCAGTTTAGAACCAGCTTAAATCTGCCCAAGCAGTTTCTGTGACAACTGATGGTTGGACGTCTGACTACACGAAAGATAGTTACATTGCGGTAACAGCGCATTTCATAAATGAAGAGATGGAATTGTGTTCGTATACATTAGAATGCACTCAATATAGAGATAAGCACACAAGTGAAAATTGAGCAGAATTTTTAAAAGATTTTTTTAGGCGCTGGAACATTTACTTTAAGGTAAGCGCTGTCGTGTCGGATAATGCAGCGATTACAACGGCCGCAATACGTTTGGGTTGGTGGAGATATATATACGCTTTGCCCATCAAATTAACCTAATTGTTAAGAAAGGCTTAGGAGAAGTCTCACCAATGTAAATTTATCAGAATGGCAAATATAATTTATTGCTTTAAATTCAACAAAATATTTATATGGCAACATTAGGATATGTCAAAAAAAAAAACTTTTAAAATTGACATTCGAAAACTTTTTCGGCAGTTGCGTTTTAAAAGTTTTTGTGTTTTATTATATTATTGATTTCTTTTTAAGACGACTTGGACTGTTAATGGACTGTGATTTCTTCTGTAACGAATTTACCCGGCTTCTCAAATTGGATACTGTTTCCTGTTTCTTAAGATATACCTGGTTCGTCTTCGGATTCTGCTTCTTTCAACAAAATGCCTAAAAAATCTGAATTGAAATATTATTTGGGGTTAAAAGTGTTTGTGTTTTATTATATTATTGATTTCTTTTTAAAACGACGACATGGACTGTTTATGGACTCTGTGATTTCTTCTGCAACGAATTTACTCGGCTTCTTAAATTGGATACTGTTTCTGTAGAATTTATAAATTAGATTCCTTTGATGATAAAGACTACCTCGCTGTCATAGATTCTTACAGTAATTGGATAGAATTGTCTCAGTTACAGTCAAAAGATGCTCACAATGTAATTAATAATAATAATAACCCCCCTGGGGGACCACCTTGGCGTGGTGGGGGGCTTACGGGAAGGCATGAACTTATTATACTGACAGTACGAACTCGACGATACCCTGTAAAAGGAGGAACAATTGGTTAACAACATCTTTGCTAAACCCTTCCTAACTAACGGTCCCAAACCCAGAAGAAAAATGGTTTTAACTAGAAGTAGTTCGAAACGGCCCCAAGTGCCCGGCGGGCCCAGTACCAGTGGTGGTGACGACGATAGCCAGCCTGTGACTGAGTCCAGGGGTGCGAAGAATCTCCGGGCGGGAAGAAAAACTCGTCAAACGACACAACCTACACTCGGTTCCAAAAATTACGGGTCAGTCACAAAAATTGAAATACCTCCAGAACTGTAAAAGCTAGATCAATGAAATAAAAAACAGATTAAAGACTTTTTAGTTGCGCTTCTAATAGCATATTATTTAAACTGGTTGATGAAAAAAACTTCATTAGAAAAACAAAATTTTAAAAAATGACTATTTTTAAAAACAAAATTTTTGTTTGTTTCATGTCATTATGGATGCTTTCCATTTCTATTCTGTCACAAAAAAAAATATCGTGAACGTCTTCCACGTGCATAATTATTATTCTGTGAGGTGAAGCATGGCAGTCACGCTAGAGGAATGTACCAGAATCCTAACTTTTTTGGAACTTGGGCGGAGCCAGCGTGAAACAGCCAGAAACATTGGTGTATCTTTGTCGACTGTTCAGCGGGTAGTCCAGCGGTACCAAGAGACCGGATCACACCTTAGAAGACCAGGAAATGGCAGACCAAGATGCACAACGGCCAGGGAAGACAGACAACTGGTGGCTACAATGCTCCGAAATCGTTTTCAAACTGCTGTTGGTCTAAAAACTCACTTTATTCGCTTTGGAGGTGGCAATTTAAGCGCTCAAACAGTAAGAAGACGTCTTGCTGAAGCAAATTTGAAACCATTGAGGCCCGCAAATGGCCCCAAACTGGAACGGGGACATCGAATTGCAAGACAGAGATACGTGCGCGAACACCTAAACTGGACACTAGACGATTGGTCTAGGGTAATGTTCACGGACGAGTCTAAATTCATGCTTTATAAGCATGATGGTAGGCAGTTGGTGTACAGAAGACCAGGGGAGCGCTTCCATCAAGCGTGTGTGGAGGAAAAAGTGGCGTACGGTGGAGGCTCCGTACAAGTTTGGGCTGGGATTTCTGCTGAGGCCCGCACCGAGCTGGTGCTCATTCAAAATGGAACTCTAAATGCAGAGAGGTACGTGGAAGAGATCCTCAATGAACATGTAGGTCCTTTCATGGCCAGGATGGACCGGCATGGCATATTAATGCATGATAATGCGCGTCCCCATACCGCCAGAATTGTACATGACTACCTTGAAGAGGTCGGTATCGAACTCATGCAGTGGCCAGCGCGAAGCCCGGACTTAAACCCCATCGAGCACGCCTGGGACGAGCTTCAGAGATGCGTGAAAGGTCGAAACCCCCCACCAATCACGCTTCCCGAGCTCATACAAGCACTGGTGGAGGAATGGGAAGGTATTCCTCAGCACCGGCTCCGAAATTTGGTGTACAGCATGCCTAATCGCCTGGAAGCTGTCAGAAGAGCTCGTGGAGGCAATACAAAGTATTAAATGAAGAAAGTGATGAAAAACAGCAAAAAAACAATCATAAAAAAAATGTAATCTTAAGAAAAATATGACTACTTTAGTTTTTTTTTAATTTAAGATTAATATTGTGGGTGTAACTAAGTTTTATTTTATTTTTTATCTGTATAATTAAATTCTCAATTGAACAGTCTTCGTTTCATTAGGATGGCATACGTAGTTCGGGAGATATTCGGGTTTATGTGACTGACCCGTTATTTTTGGAACCGGCTTTAGTTACAAGGATTCCGATAATTTAAGCGATGCTCCACCAACACCTTCAATATTTCATTCATTTGAATCACCTTCATCATCCCCATTGTCATTTACTTCTTCCACGCCATCAACCACTGAATCTGCTGTCTGAGAACGTTGTGCAGGAAGCATATGCCGCAATACCTGCACCCGCCTCAGGCACAAACCGTACGCGAAAAAGATGGACACAAGAAATTAACGAATTCATCTGGCGTACGTACCTCATAGCTACAAAATTAAACACTAGTAAAGTATACCTTAATCACCTACACCAGGAATTCACACAAAAATATCCACAAATGCAGGCATCTAAACAAAGACTAGGAGATCAATGTCGAGCCATAATTAGAAACAATCTTCTACCTCAACAGACTTTAGACAACATCAAAGAGGAAGTTTCTGCTTTTCTACAAATGCAAAATACACAAGTAGATTGCGGCACACATCCACACAATACAAATATACAAACACAGAGAAGAAGATGGACAACTGAATATAACGAATCAATAATTAAAAATTACTACAAAATAACACAATTAGGATCTAATAGGACAGCATACCGTAAACCACTTTACTTTATCGAGCAGTAATTGCAGAACATCCTGATTTATCAGAAGTTAGCGAACAAAGGATATCCGACCAGCTCCGGGTAATTTTGAACAACAAATTGATCAGTGATCAAAGACAAGAAGAAATCCGTAACGAAATAGCAAGTACTCTTAATATTCAAAACACTAATCAGGAAGACTACATCTCGCATACACATTGCAGTACATCAGAAACTGAACTACTACTAGAAATGCATAGCCCACACAAGGATTTACTCACCCAACCATTGTCAACACATAATTTTCGATCACAATTAAATTCCACCGCTTCAGAGCTTATCAATAATAGAAATATTTAATATTGCAATGCTTAAATTCAGACATAACAGTAAGTATCGGACGGATGGACGTATTTACACACAAGTTCGTTAATTTCGGAATCCTCGGTGCGAAGTCAGACTCGCACTTGTCCGGTATTTTTATAACGGTCAATTCTTTCATTTGTTTCAGTTTCTACATATGATCAAGATACTAAAACTTGCACGACTTCACGATATACATCATACAAGTATAAATCTCCATGAAAATTACAATGGCAGATAAAATTGCCAAATCAAGTGTTTTTAGAAATGGTAGAGAAATTGCCTGAACCTATAAAGATTTTTAAAATCTACCGGGTGGGCCGTTAATAAGTGCACTTTTTGTCTCGCTCTAACTCCCGAACGAAATAACCGAGACGCGCGGGGAGGGTATCTCCTTGCAGCTCGAGATCTAAATTTTTAGTCGCAATGAGTCCGTTCACGGGAGAGCAGCGCGCTTTCTGCGTTCGCGCCTTTTATGAAAACAATCGCTCATACGTGACTGTTCGTCGGCTTTTTCGGGTAAAGTTTGGATTACGCAACATCACCGAGTGTCCAAGTACGAATGTAATCAAAAAATGGATCGTAACATTCGAGGCAACGGGATCAACGCAAAAACTTCGACCTACAGGACGTCCACGTTCCAGGCGGACTGCAGAAACAATTGAACGCGTACAAGCTTCTGTGCGCGAGGATCCAAGAAGCTCTACACGGAAACGCGCTGCGGCCCTGGGAGTACCCAGAACGAGTTTACGTCGCATTTTACGGGATGATTTGAAGTTATACCCTTACAAAATTCAGATTGTCCAAGATTTGAAAGAATCCGATTTTGTTTCACGGTTCAATTTCGCAACAGAAATGTTACGGAGATTCCCTCACTTCAATAACATTATCTTCTCAGACGAAGCTCATTTTCATGTCAACGGATTTGTTAATCGACAAAATTGTCGATACTGGGGAACAGAAAATCCACGCTTAAAACATGGACGACCGTTACACTCTCCGAAAGTGACCGTTTGGGCCGGAATAGCCAAGTGGGGGATCATAGGGCCGTATTTTTATGAAGATCGATACGGGCGTAATGTTACTGTTAATTCAGAGCGTTATATTTCGATGCTTAGAGATTTTTTAGCTCCAAAACTGCAAGAATCGAGTGGTTACACTATTCACACCTGGTTCCAGCAAGATGGCGCTACCTGCCATACAAGTAACGACTCTCTGGAGGTCGTTAGAGAAATGTTTCCTCGAAGGTTGATATCGAGGAGGGGTGATATTGCTTGGCCACCCAGGAGCCCTCACTTAACGCCACCGGATTTCTTTTTATGGGGCTACCTCAAGAGTAAGGTGTACTCTAATAATCCTTCAACGACGGCTAAATTAAAAGCGAACATTGAAGAAGAAATCCGCTTAATCACTCCGCAACTTTTGACAAAAGTGTTCCAAAATCTCAGAGTCAGATTGGAAGAGTGCTGTAGGCGAAATGGACAACATTTGGATGATTTAATTTTTAAAAAATAAAATTCATTTCGTTTTGTATAATTTAAAATAAATATTTTATTTAAAAGCGCTACAGTTGTATTAATATATTTTTTTTTAAGTGCACTTATTTACGGCCCACCCTGTACAACTAAAACACTCGAAAAAACCAAGGGGCCGGAAATATACATTAAAAGAGAAAATACTGGCATTAACCATTTTAAAACAAAGTCCCAAGGCCCATACCCTTCTTAAAAATCTATTTGTTCTACCATCTAAAAGATATATCTATAGGGTTTGAAGAGTTCGGCTACAAAAAAACCAACAAGATCGCTGATCATGCATTAGTGTTAATAGTCAAAAGCATTAAGGGAAGATTTAAACTGCCCATTTCTTTCACGTTTTGCCGAAGTGCAACAAAAAAGAGGAATTAAAAGTTATTATAAAAGAGGCTGTAAAAGCTATAACATCTACTGATTAAAAAATTATTTATACAGTGTGTGATCAGTCTTCAGCAAATTATGAGCACAATAAAAAGCTTACATGAAGACACTGTGCAGGAATATTTAGGAAGAGGTGAAGAATTTAAAAGCAATGGCTTTGAAGTTGATGCTGTCAAAATCTTCTCGCTCTTCGATCCACCACATCTACTGAAGGGAATTAGAAACAATTTTTCAGTCAAGAATATAAGGTATATTCAAAATGTAGTCATCAAGACAGCCACATTGGGAGCATTTAATTATGTTCATTGAAAAAGACAGTGGAGAATATGAACTCCGATTAGTTAATAAATTGACAGACACATTGTAAAAGACAAGATCCCAAAAATGAAGGTGAAATAGGCTGCGCAGGTATTCAGCCAAAGGCTGTCAGCTGCCATAAAATTTTGCACAAGTAAGTGGTACTACTGATATCAAATCAAATCAAAATTGTTTATTGTGAAACATAGGTGAATACAAGATGTTCATAGTAGTAGTTAAGGTACAATAATTTAAAATTAGTTTATCAATATGTTATAGTTAAATTTATAGAATTAAATACATGCAAAATCAATAATTATTCATCCACTAATTCTCACATAAAGAAAAATTGTCAAGAAGTATATGTAATTATCTTTAAAAAAAAGTATAGGTACAATATTCTATGTTGTAGACGAATAACAACATACAGTTGAAACAGTAGTGTATATTAAACAGATTTACAAATGGCGAGGATATCGCATATAGACATGCTGTCGAATTTAGAACCTCCAAAATAAAACGATTTTAACCGACTTCAATAAAGGTATTAAAATGGTTAAAATAAATTAAGTAACTTTAATCACTTTTTTAATCACTGCTGCAGGATAGTGACTACACTATCCTTCTTTTCCTTTTCTATCAGAGGCAGTATTATTGAGTCTTGTCTACCCAGAGAACATGTCCATTTTGACATAATTTAAAGTACGATTTAGGTTAATGATAGTTCCTCATTGTTATTTTCTTTAATAATTTTAAGGATCTAATTACTTAAACAAAATCGTACGAAATTTTGTACTTTAGCTACTCCAAGAAACTTAAGCAATCGGCGACTGCTCACGACTTGAAACTAGTTTAAAGATGAGATTTCATTCTAGAACCACATAAAATCAATGTTCACTTCACACAGTTTTACTAAGTTGCATTTATATTTGACTGTGATCAGAGCCGCTATAGTTTTTGATGTTTATCGGCTTGTGTTAAGATATACATGCTCTAGTATACTACATTTTGACTCGTATCTTCATGTTAGTTTTTCATTTTACAGGACATGGAGTTCATCCCAAGGAGTGTAGTGACACAGCAGATCTGTTATTCCTAGTAGATCAATTATTTGAATCATTCAACGACAATTGCTATAAGGAAGACCATAAACAATGCAGAAAATGCATTAAAAGTGGTTCTCCGTATTTTAAACTATGGGCTCAGGTATTACCTACTCTAAGATCTATAGGTTTCGAAACAAAAAAAAAGATGGCAGCATAACATATGAATGGCGCATTCTACAGTCGGAGGCCAAGACATACTTTGGGTCGCTGAGCCAGCGAAGTAGTAGTAGTAGTAGTTTATCATATGAAAAAGTTCCATCAGTGAAAAATTTCATTTATGATATAAGCACTTTTAAAGAAATGTGGACAATATTTTTTCACACGAAAGTTATATGATAACGAGCATTTTGTCAAGAAATTTTAACCAAGACCCTCTTGTTTTTTTTTTTTTTGAAAATAAGTAGCATAGGTATACGAAATGTTAACCCAAGGTGTGAGCAATTTATTAATGCCTACAAAACTTTATTGATTAATAATTTTACCACCCTCCTTTCTGTAAACGCCAACTGTGAAGATGATAAGAGACGTATTTTACAGTCCTTTGAACAATTTTACTAAGCGAAACTTGCGCTCATAAAAATAATAATGAAAATATACCGATAAATGTATCCATGGAAGAATTGGAGACTCATACCGAGCCTGGTCAAGACATTGAAGGTTTGATTTCTAGTGAAACAAAAAACATGTTGCAGGCTTGGTACTTAAGAAAGCGAGAACAAACATTTTGAAAAACTGTCCTGTATGCATCAAAAATCTGATAGCAAAAGAAAATGAAGAATCATCATATATTTATGAAAAGGATTACACAAAAAAGTTTATAACTTATCCTACAACTGGGTTTTCAATTATGATGAAAACATTTTTCGCTTGATAGCTAGATGCATACAGGAATCACCGGAGTCTAGATTAATAATGGATACCATTAAATTGAATGTTGACATAGTGAATTTGAAATATTAAATAAATGTAAAAGCGCACGCTTCTATATTAAAGAAATTTATAGTTTCATTAACAATAAAAATAATTCTTTACAGTTGGTGTACAGGGGTCAATAAGATTTTAAAAGGTAAAATCACAAAATTTACTAGAAACTAACAAAATAAAAACAGATGCTTTAAGGTATTATAAAACTAGTGTAAAATATAAAACTAAATAAAGTACATACTAATGTTTTATTTTATATTATTCAATTTAAATAATCCGTCTTTAGTTATATTTTCCGATTTGAAGTAAATCAATACGAATAGAAACGGTTTATTTAAATTGCAACTTGAACTATAATGTTAACGCGCTGATTGTTTCTCCCGCCGATATTTATTTAAATTTAATATTATAATGGTTAAATGTGCTGTAACAAGTTGTAAGAATGAACTAAAAAGAAGAATGATATTTATTTTCATCGGTATGTAGTGTTTTGATAAGAAAACATAGATTTTAAGAAAATTACTCAAGCCGAGAAATGGTGCTGCAGGACGCGCGCGGGTGGTATCATGCAGCATGCGGTCCCGCGCCCCCCGCTTCCGACCTTCGCCGCATTGGAGCTATAGGCCGACCGTTTATCTGAGTCCTCGCCTGCGCGGTAACAGGGGCGCGGGGGTATGACGACAAATCGGACTGAGACAGGAGTGGGCGGCGGGCGAATTTTTGTTTGTAATCGCTCATTTCGATCGCACGTGTTAATTGTTGCGGACGCCTTATGAGAGATACACATGCGATAACAATCTCAAGATGAATCGTAAGATCTTCGGTCATAAAGTGAATAGTCAGTGCAAGCAAATGGCTTTAAACGTGTACGAATATTTTTAAAAAAAGAAACGACCCAAATTCTGTTGAATATCAACAAGACATACATTTAAACAAAACCGTAGCAGAAGATTCTAGATACAGTATTTTCCGTTAGTCCAGTACTAACGGAAAATACTGTATCTAGAATCGTACATCAAGGGAAATTATTGAAAGACAACGAAAGATTCAAATCACCGAAAAAATCAAAACAGGTTCGCAAAAAAATAGTACAAATAGACGATTTCACAAAAAGAGTGGTAAGAAGAAAAGTCACTCAGTTTTATACAATTGAAAAAAAAATACCTACTCTGAAAATGTTGAATGCTGTACTTAGAGAAGAGAATATATTACACTGCGGAAGGGAATATTTAAGGCTGTTGTTACATGAACTAGGTTTTAAATTTAAGAAATGCGGTTCTAAAAGGAAACTCCTTATTGAACAGCCAAATATAACATCGTGGAGGTGGAAATACCTAAGGAATACTAAAAAATATCGTCGAGAAGGAAGATATATTTTATATCTTGACGAAACATATGTAAATGAGTCTCATAACGTTTCAAAATGCTGGCAATCTAAGGATGTATATGGCGTACTATCTCATATTGGAAAAGGGAACCGTTTGATCATCGTACATTGTGGAGGTCAAACTGGATTTGTAGACGGAGCACTTATAATATTTAAATCCAAATGTAGAACAGGTGATTATCACGATTCTATGAATTTCGTGAATTTTAGTAAATGGATAAATGAAAAGCTAATGCCCAATATACCACCAAATTTCGTCATCGTGATGGATAACGCAGCTTACCATTCGGTTCGAGAAGAAAAAAAGCCGACTATGGCTTCTACTAAGGCAGTTATGCAAACATGGTTACGACAACACGGCGTGGTTTTCGATGATAAGCTGAAAAAGGACGACTTATCAAAATTGATTAAAAAGACAGAAAGTGAAGATATTTATAAAATTGACGAGTTATTGAAAAGAAACGGGCAATTTAGAGATGATGAAATTTTTAATGCAGATGAGACCGGTCTGTTTTATAAATTAACCCCAGAGAAGACTTTGAAATTTAAAGGCGAAAAATGTACAGGAGGGTAATTATCAAAGGAGAGAATTACTGTGATGGTAGCAGCCAGCATGAGTGGCACTGTTAAAAAAAAACTTCTCGTAATCGGAAAATCTCAACGTCCCAGATGTTTTAAAAATGTACGGCATTTGCCAGTGGATCATGAGAGCAATCAAAGAGCCTGGATGACCGCTGACATTTTTAACAAATGAATACGCGCATGGGATCGTGAACTTATGAAAAAGAACAAGAAAAGTCTGCTGTTAGTTGACAACTGTCCTGAACACCTTGACACCGAATAACATAATGAGTGGATTCGAAAAAACTGGCATATTTCCCTTCAACCAACATAAATTTAATGACGCTGATTTTGCATCCGTAACTAACATAACAGACCGTCCTATGGAAACTGTTAGTAATGAGCCACAGCCTTCGACATCGTCCACTTCTCCGCCAACAATATTGTCTAATCCACAACCTTCAACACCGTTAGATCCGCAGCCATCAACATCATATGATGCACAGATATCAACATCAGTTGATCCACACGAATGTTTTTCCCCCCAAATCGTGCGACCACTACCTAAAGCCGGACCACGAAAGTCAACTATTAACAGGGAGCAAAATCAAAATCAAAATCAAAGCATTTATTTCAAGTAGGCCAGTTACAGGCACTTTTGAATTGTCGAAACAAAAATGTAGCTACAGTCCCAGTCACAAGACATAAAAACTGTGAAAGTACTGTAGTTGCCCATTCCCTAGCGTAGATCTCTATGGAGAAGAACGGGCAAGAAACTCCATGGACACTCTTTTAAATCAAAATGTTTTTTACAAAATCTTGGTTACATCATTCATGTTGAGATGGTACATTATGTGAGAACGATGTAGCAAGACGTGCACGTTAAAAGTGTCCATAGTACAACAAAAATACAATTGAAAATTAAAATTTAATTCAAATAAGCCGTGGCAACTAAGAGATGACCAGTCACAACTGACAGCGCCCGTTCACGAACATGACGCATGGATCCGCACCATTCAACTCAACCATTTTGAAGGGAATTAAATGATCCGACACACGCGCCACCATCAGCGTGACATTTGAGTGAGCATGACATACTCTCAACCGCCAGGGCAGATTCAAGTCAAGCGCGCGCCGAAAAACTGCTATTTTGAGGGACACACCAGAAAAAGAAAAGCTACGTAAAGAACAAGAAACCTTGAGTAAGAAAAAGGCTAAAGGTGTAATCAAGAAAAGCAAAGCAACTAAAAGAGTTGAGAAAGTAAAAAAAGCTATTTTACAAGAAGCTAATAGTGATTCCAGCTCTGACGATGAATGCTTCTGTTTGATTTGCTGCGAGAAGTACAGTGACAGTGTTCCAGGCGAAGGTTGGATTCAATGCAATCTTTGCAAACAATGGGCCCATGAAAAATGTATCTCAAACAGAGGTAGCATTTACTTTATTTGTATTAACTGTGATTCAGAAACGATGAGTCTGATAAAGATAATATAGAGATACCAAGACATGTTGATTATGTTAATTTGTTGAAGTTAATAATTAAAGAAGAGTTTGATTTTTGTGTTACGGTTATAGAAGTATATTTTGTTTTATAAAAAATTGTTTGTTAAAAGTTTTTAAAAGATTATGTAAGATTAGTTATAAGATTTTAAATTCAGGCTATGTCAAAATTCATAATGAATACTACTGTCTTGTTTAATTGTATTCTTCAATAGAGACTGATTAGTGATTAAACTATTATAAGCTCAACAAAGTTAGAAATTATTAGTTCGACTGTTACTGTTGTAATACATTTAGAAAATAAATAAATTTTGTTTGGTAAAAAAATATTTTCTTTTAGAATAGAGACTTTTTAAACAATATGTATCTTGGAAATATAATAAAGTTTTTGGTTTGTTTAAAAATTAAAATATTTTTAACTTTTTGTTTTTAGAATAAAAATAAACGACTGAATTTTATTGAACTAAATATTGTTTTAGTTCCATAAAATCCATTTGAAATAAAAATTAAATACTGGACCTTTTTGCCTCCTGCCTGTCCCTTTTTACCCCTACTATGGGGCAAAAAGGGACAGACGACAAGGTCTAAAAAAGTTGTAGAAACACATATTTTTATAATAATAATTCAACTGAAAATTGAGACAAACATACTCAGATAACTGTTTGTTTGATTAGTGTTATTGATTTTGATATTAGAGTCAGTTTTCACAGTATTATTCGAAATAGTCAAATTGGACCTTTAAGCCCCGCCCTACCCTACTCATGAAACCAAGGTGTATGCCCAAAAGATTTATGTGTTAACTAGACGGAAAAAACCACCATCTCACACAATAGAGTGACGCTATATAGCAAAGAAACAAAGGATGATGATTATTGAAGAGTGTGAAAAACAATTCAAAGAAAAAAGTATAGTTACAAAACAATCTAGTTCTGAAGAAATTGCATCTAGTAGTTCAGGTATATATATTTTATATTTATTTATTAGAAAACAGCTAAAAAACTGAATTTTATTTTCAGTATTATTACATATATTTATAGTATACTCAAAACCACATAGATTTTTTCTTGGACCTAATAATCACGTATTTATTTTCATTCATCATAATTATTTTCACTTAAATAAATCATTTTTTTCACAGCTAGGCAGATGGTTGAAGAAGTTCCCCAATTAAGACCAAATAGATAAAAAAAAAATGGACAAATCAGATAAGTATACATCTGTAAAAAATTCAGAAGTAAAGCTACCCAAATAAAAGTCTGTTTGGTTAATCAGATGATATCACCCTTGAGGTCATTTCTACATACTGTCTCTACATCACCATTCAAAATCAAACATGTTATTAATAGTGAACCATCAAGACCAAATAAAAATGTTTTTTGTAAAATAGTCACACAAAGAGAACGATCAGATATACTTCAAGAACTCTCTCTATAACTACACAGAATCAACAATATCTGTAAAATCTTCTTAAATGGAGTCTACCTCCTGACTGTAGCGAGATGCTAAAAGATGACAAAAAATTAGAATATTTCATGAATTTAGAAAGCACCTTGAACAAAATAAAAAGACGCCCGCGTTCATATATTGGCATTCCTTAAACTTGTTTATATCTAGTTAACTTGATTCAAGAACAGACAAATATACCATATAACCAATATTACTGTCTAAAAAAGATTGGTCAAATAATTAATTCTATGATCTTGCTGATAACTTTTTTGGCTTTGATAAAAGTTATCCAAGCATTATTTTTCTTTAAATGCACCTATAATAGCAAGTCTATTGCATCCTTTTATTGTACCAATAGTTAAGGAATTGAAAAAAAAATATTACCTATGACTATTAGACATAAACTGTATAAGGTGACTTGTTTATTAGATTGCTCAGAGACTTAAATATAAAAGCCTTCAAAGGTCTTGCATCAAGCTCTATTCTGGTCTGATAACAAGAAATCGAACACAATAAAGTACCTCATTTCTTGTACACCTAATGGCTTGATCAATTATATTTCAAATGGTAATGGAGGCCGAATAACAGATACATGCATTGTTGAAATTTCAGACTTCTCAAAATGTTAGCAACCTAATATGTGGGTCATGGCAGATAGAGAATTTAAACATGTAGAAATCTATTTACGACAAATGGGTGTGCTATTTGTACGGCCTCTAAGTGTTGCAACTGGAGCAAAGTTAACTAAAGTTGAAGCCAGAGAAACCAAAAAAATTGCCAGCTTACGAATTCATGTTGACCGGGTTATAAGACGAATACGTGAATTTAACATGTTAAAACCACATGCCTGTCTTAACTTAAGTTTGGTCAAAGTCATTGATGCTGTAATAACTTATGTTATAGCTTGTGGTTTGATTAATTTACAAGATTCTCTTATTATATAAAATACACATGTTTTTTTTTTGTTAAAGATAGTTTTATTATTCGTTTTAATACGTGTTTAAGAAAGTGTTAGTTTGTGAAAGAAATAATTGGCGTCGAAAAGAAAGTACAATCTTCTTTGGATGCACTTTGAAAAAGGCAAAATGCCTGTTTCAAAGTGCGTCAGACCGCGCCGAAAAAGGCAAAATGCGTCTACTGCTCTCGTATATTAACATATGAAAACCGTTCATCCCAAAATAAATAATAAAGTTGACAGGCAAGGAACTCTCAGTGAAGAAAATATCTCTGCAACATCGAGCAAGCCGGATGTGCAGGAAGTCACATGTATTGAAACTTGTAGTCGACCAACTTCTGCCAAAAATACTATCACTGTTACTACCACCACTGGAACTGCCAGTACTAGCAGACAGAACATGCCATACATTAAGGACTATACAGTTTTTAAGAAACCACTACCTCAACATAAATTACCGTCTCCGTCTCAAGGCTGAGGCTCCGTCACAGCCTTGAGACTGCAAAGAATTGCCACTGAGGCGAGCAACACACCTGTCTTCTGCGATACATCTCTACCATCACTTCGATCACACATATATACATATACACCCGAGTACCGCAAGGAAGTCTTTGATGTACTACACAATTTACACCATCCAGGAAGTTCAGCTACTGTGCGACTCGTCACTCAAAGATTTGTAGAGCCTGTAGAGAGTGGGCTAATCAATGCTTGGAATGCAAAAAAGTAAAGTTTCTCGTCACACTTCATCTACACTTTCATCATTCCTTCCACCATCCTCGAGGTTCTCGCATATACATCTCGACCTCGTAGAACCATTATCCTCCTTCCAATGCTTACAGGTACTGCCTCACTGTCATTGACAGGTTTACACGTTGGCCTAAAGCATACCCGCTAAAGGACATTACCGCCGAGACCTGTGCTGCTGCCCTCGTGTCTGGCTGGATTGCCAGATTCGGTTGCCCTGATACACTTCGTCTACCCGGCCAGTTCATCAGCCCTAAGGACAACTACCAGACAACTGACGGCACCCAGTGCACGACACGTCTTCGCGCATGCATGGTAAAGCTAGCACCACGTCCTACGGCCTGGCACTCCACTTCTGCCTTTTACGTCCCACGCGATCTCCACACCTCTACGCACGTCTTCGTGCGCCATGATCGCGTGAGAGGGGCTTTGGAGCCTCCGTACGCTGGCCCTTACAGGGTGGTCCAAGTTACAAACCAAGTTCTACACTCTAGATCTCAACGCCAGGACTGTCAATGTATCTATTGATAGGCTCAAGCCAGCGTACGGAGTAAGAATAGCGCAAGGTCTAGTCAATAGAGATGACGTCAGGAGAGCCACTAGCAGTTGAAGGGTTCGCTGCCAGATTTTTACCGACCGAGCTCCGTGCTCTATGTGCGGATTAGCGCATGCGTGCTGCCGCCACTGGCAGTTATCGGTTGCCTGGACAACACTGTCATTCTAGATTCTTCTTTCTTGCTTTTCTAAAGATCCTATTGTAAAAACTTACTACAAAATATATAATTATTATCTACTTTACTTCAATTCTCACTTTATGTTCCTAAACCTTCTGATCTGGAAGAACTACTCTGCATAAGTGTATAACAATACAAAGTATGAACACAACACGTAGGTAATTATACGGGTGTATAAATAGAATGTACTCGTCATAGTATCTATCGAACGTACTAAGTAAAGCCGGGTACTCATTAGCGAACTGTAACCGTAACTGTTGCATGTTATGTAACCAAAAATTATAGTGTGTACGTGGTTCGCGAACTTGCCGCGAGCGGTTCGAGTTGCAGTTCGCAGCGATCCGACGATAAACAGGTACTCATTATGTAACGTAACCGTTGGACGTTACTGTAACCACAAATCACAGTGTGTACGTGGTACGCGAGCCTGCCGCGAGCTGTCCGAGCCGATGGATGTCGGTTTTTGGCGCGAACCAAAGGAAGCTCGCGGTGCGTTCGTGGACGTCCAAAGAAGGTCGTTGCAGACTACGAACCTATGTATAAGTATTCTTCTCGAGATGAGTGAGTGGACAGAGGATAAATGTCTTTTGCTGATAGACGCCTACAAAGAAAACAGTGTTCTATGGAATCCGAAAGACAAAGATTACTACAAAAAACAAAGAAAAAGTAGATTAATTCTTTCCCTGTACATTCGATGAGTCCACCATTTTCGTGGCCTTTTATAATTATCGATTAAAGCCTCTATAAGTATATATGCTGCACACGCGAAAGATATATCGTCCGACATCGCCAGGCTCCAAACGAACACTGCGTCAGAGCCGGCTTGTCGTTACGTTCACAGTAATGTGGACATCGCGTACACACACTGTATCTGTTCGGTAACAGTTACAGCCGACTGAATGAGTACGGTGGGTTAGGGCGTTCGATGGACATATTCAGTTCGATGGACACGAAGACTACAACACGCGTACACACTAGAACCACGTTACTGTAACTGTCCGGTTACAGTTACAGTTCGCTAATGAGTACCCGGCTTAATGTTAAGAGTGATAGTGTTTTCGAGTAATACCTGTCTGTAAAAGTGATGTCATATCACATTACATTGGCAAGTGATGTTTTGCGTCTGATGCGTATCTATCAACAAAACACAATGAACAATCGACAAATCGTTGTGTTCAACAAAAATAAATAAATATCTCACTGACTTAAAGACATTCTTGATAAGCAGGGTAGATTGAAATTGTAATACTTGACGATGTTTATTTCTGTAAGTAAAAAATACACCTAATGAGCGGCGACTTAAGGTAGCATTCCGATGTTGGCGACCGCGACCGACGACTGCGACAGGCGACCGCGTGCGACAGGAGTTGTGGTCGTCGGCAATCATCGGCTCGGCGCCGCGCGCGCCGCTTCGGCTTTAGTTTACTCCCACCCACCAGTCAATGCAGTCTGCTTGCATCCGACGCACACTCCGCGCTAGTTGGCTATAGCTCTGTTAATAGATTTCTCTCGACGCTTACCGCTATCCTTAAATTTATGTTATAATTTCTTATTTATATTTCTCTAAGACTTGTAACAACTTTTTTTGTTTAATTGGAATATTTCGAATTCATAACACAAATACGGTGACGTATTTGGGTAAGCGCCATCTTTCTCAGGTTAGCGGTAGCTCTTACACATCTATCTTAATCGGTTTTAGAAAAACTTTCACCCGCGAGTTGTCAGATGGCGTCCTCACACTTAAATATATCCATGACGAGATTAATATTCTGTGTTGAATTTCGTTCTAGGTTTATCTATTGTCAAAAGTCTATTTTGTCTTTGAGAATCAGGTGACGTTTTGTAGTTTTGAAAGGTGGGTAAGATTTTTATTCCAGAAGGACCTTGAAATGCAATATAAAAGGCAAGCCATAATTCCCCGAGGAAAGCATTCTTAGTTCTACTGTGATATTGTACGTAACTCTGCCTGTCTTAATATTGGTTCGTGAAGAATTCCTGTTGTGTAGCCCGCTGTCCAAAGTGGTAAGAAATCTGTCTTTTATTTAAACTATATTTCTTTGTGCCAATGTCTGTTTGTTTGAATAAGTATTTAGGATTGTTATCTCTTCTTCCTAGGGTTTCAAGGATTGGTACAAGAATTGTTTCAAGGATCCATTAAAGTACGTTTATACGTGGCCTTCATAGGCTGTACCTTCTGGCATTATCGACGGGGCCCACTAGCTGTGAGTGGGTTATCCGGCGTGCAGAGGTCGTCGGTGTGAAGGAGAACAACCACACGTACAACGGATCTCCTAGGCTTGCCACTGGGTCACGTATGGGTTTACAATTCACTAATTATATTTTTTACTGATACCTACTTTTGTCCACCGGTTCTTCCGTGAGGGACCAACTAGCCATTACATCCGGTCTACTGGGTGTAAAGGTCAAACTGCTCTACAACCAACCGGCGGGTCCAGGATGAAGTAGCCAAGATCAACAAAACTATATTGTTAAACAACCCACCTTAGTAACCTTTTGTATACTCTCTAGTGTTTAAGTCGTGGATCTATTTGTACTTTGTTGATTAATGTGAATATATTTGTGTGAAACTGGAGAGTTGTTTCTTTGGATTCCTTGGACTACCACGAGGCACACATGGTTAATCTTCTGTGAGACAAAGGCGCCCTATAACTCATGCTTACTGCTGTTAGCTATCCGGGGAGTAACCTTTTCTAACAAAAAGGGTTACAGACTGTAACCTTTTTGCTATACTCTTACTATACTTTTGTTGTCTTTTGTGCGTTTCTAAACTTCTCCTCTTAAGTGTAACTACCGTGTTTAAAACTATTGTAAAGTGGGTGATTACATGAACATTTGTTAAATAAACTATTCTACGCGTTTTAATCAACTCTAATACCCGTGGACTGATACACCTACATTGGTCACCCCGACATCACGTCGGGTAACGAAAATGAAGTTACAATGGAAATTTTTCGAGTTTTCGTTCGTCCACCCCCCTTTTGGCCCTATGACCCCGAGATGTGGTTCACACAAATGGAGTGCCAGTTTGCGATGGCGATGGAGTGCCAGTTTGCGATGGCGAATATAACGGTAGATTCTACGAAATTTCAGCACATCGTCTGCGCGTTGGAGCATCGCTATGCGATGGAGGTAAAAGATGTACCCTAAACAACGCAAGCGACCCGGTCGCGCGACCTGTGGGCGTGGCTAGCAAGCGATGGTCTACATTTTTTCATAGTGTTTATAGTTGGCAATAACGAAACGTGCACAAAAAAAATAAATGAAATCCGTCCAATTGAAATCAATCCGCCATTGTCCAATAAGCAGTGTTGAGTGTGGTTACTGAGATTTTAAAAAAATGTTTAACAGAAGGAAATGATGAGTACTTTTATATGATACTTATACAAATTTACTAAGAAATAAATAAAGTTTATGTGTGATATACTATTCACTTGAGAAATAATATAAATATTGAGTATAATGTGAAGAACTTTTGGTGTGTTTATTTTTACGTGAGTGTGACCGTTATCTTGTCATATTTGTAACAAGTGTTTTGATATGCATATAAGTTTTTAGACCATTTATATACAAATACGTTGATAATATTAGTTCTTCACATTATTACATTATTTAGTTGTAATAATGTTTCAAACAGTAGTTCCCGACGACTCCTCAAAATTGAACTGATACTGATACATATTTTTATATTTATTTGTAAATACATACATATGTAATTTTTATGTATATACATAGAAAACACAACTCCGAAACAAATATTTGCCAATCATAACATTTGGTCTGACACATAAGTATATAATTTCAGCAGAAAATAAATTAATTTAAATATATTCCTTTTTTTAGACCCAAGACCCATGACCAAGACATTTTAAACCCAAACTCTCCATATATACTCATTCGGGCATTCTGTTCGTAGTAGTTTTTGCAATTGCCCACCCAGTTAACAATTTATTGGTAAAATGTAGTATTGCTATTACTATTAAATAATTTCTTTGAAGCAAAATACAATTATAAAAAACCAAATCCTAATGTAATCAATTTGGTTTCATTTATTCAACAACTCTAAGAGAGTAAAAAATCGAATAACAATTATTGTGTTGCAGGCGCGATTGTACTTGACTTGTACTACTCAAGTTTACCAGTAGCAGCCAATAGGAGTGATTGACGTCACAAAGGACGCCACATTACGCCGGCTACTAGTAATTAGTACCTATACGACGGGGCTGCGCGGGGTCAGCCATTTCGCGCGTTTTTATGTCGTAACATAAATTTTTGTTTTTTTAGTGACAGTTTTATGTATTTGTAAGTCAATGAGTTCTGTTTTGAGTGCTTATATACATGTGTGATGGTTTATGAGTATTATTGAATGTGTAACAGTGCCATGTTTATAATATGAGTGCAAATAGCTGCATAGACGTGTGAAAAAATCATAACATAAATATTTATCACATTATTTCTCGAATATGTAAGTATTTATTCATAATTTAGTTACTTTATGATATAGCAAATATTATAACGATGACAGTGATGTGCATTTTATATGTTCTAATTAGATTCTTATAAGAAAAAAATCTCGTTTTCGGTGACCATTACCAAAATATTTCGCGAATCGTCTCAAGGTCAAACACTAGCGGCATTGTTGCGAAATTGATGACCGACGGCGGAGGGGTTAATACTTCTGTCTTGCCAGTCAACTTTTCCATTAGATCTTAAGAAAAAGGATATTAGTGCATTCCGAATTTGAAACTCTGCTGAACTTTCAAAACCACCTACCCGTTGCAATGGTATCATGTTATCTAGAGGCTCGGTTGTGATTTGATCGTTTGTATATTAAGGAACACTGTTTCACAAACCTCCGGTACAATTGCAATAGGAGTATGAAATATTATAAATACCTGAGATAAAATTGCAAATTAATTTTCAGTCACTCTTCTAGTTCTGCATAGTCTTTAATTAAAGATTGCTTTATCACGGTCTGTCCTCGCATGATTTCTATAATATGGTTTCATCATATAGACGTCAAGAGCAAATACTTCATCACCAATTAAAAAATGTGGAATGTCGATTTCTGATCCTGGCAATTTGACGGGTTTAGGAGCATTAAATTGATTTGGAGCAATTTTCTTTCCCCTTATTGATTTCTGGAAAATACCACTGTCCCCTTCTTTACCGTAGGAAACTACGTCTACAGCAATAAATTTATAATTGGCGTTCACGATAGCCAGTAAAACGAGTGAATAATATTCTTTATAATAAAAAAATAGTGAACCACTATTTTTGGGCGCCTTGACACGCACGTGCTTTCCATCAATGGCTACAAAACTATTTGGAAAATTCCATTTTGTCCAGAAATCAGCTGCTACTTGTTTTAGTTGAGTTTCTGTAGACACTGACAGAAAAAGAGGTACTAAATTCTTTCGTAAGCTTGCAAGCACTTCTTTTACAATTCTGCTTATATAACATGCTGATATGCGATAGGTAAACTCTAGAGACGCATAAGTTTCGCCAGTAGATAGAGATCTGAAACAATTAGTTAATGTGATGATAATTATTACTGTTACAGGCGTTGATTGCAAGAAAAGATGGAAGTACATTAGAGACTCTTATAGTAGGTGTAAACGCAAAAATAAAATGCCCACCGGGTCAGCAGCCTCTAGTAAAAACAAATGGACGCTCTTTGAAAGTCTGCGATTCTTAGAATCAGTGCCATCAGAGAGAACAAGTAGTTCAAACTTTCAGACTTGTGAAGAGTCATCCCCTCTTGAAAGAGAATCAACAAGTACACTGAAAATGAGTGGACAAGTACCAAGTGAAGGGCAAACAAGCAGTGAAGGGACTAGTAGACATGCATTTAATAAAGAAGATATAAGTGTAGGGTCACCAGACAATGCACGTAAAAGTCAAAAACGTAAGAAAAGCGATGGACATCAGTCATTATTACAATATTGGAAACAGAGAGATCAAAAGAGGCTGGAAGAAATGAAGGAAAGACATTAATGGCATAATTTTTTTTTGCGCCCACATTGGATCCATTCTAACCAAATTACCTCCAATCCTAAAGGTGGAAGCGAAAACCAAGATTTTCAACATTATGGCAGAGTACGAAATGCAATGCAATGGGAGGATGGTGCTTTTTGAGCGAAGAACGATGGAGATACAGTTGAGGATTGCAAACTACATATAAACAAAATGATCAACTTGCTCAAAGGAAACTCCACTATTCCCATCACGAGTGTGACACCGCGAATCAGAGCAGGGATGTCCATATGCTACCTCAGACCAATTGAGCTATTCTGTGAAATATTCCTGACACATCTACTGGATTTTATGGCATCAAGCGAATAAACTAAGTACATAGAGTTTAAGGGTTTTGTTCTTGTACATCTACCACGCTGGCCAGACGGTTTGTGCAAAGTTTTCTCTTTGGTGTCATGTTGTCTTTCGTAGTTTGTACTCTTACGGCAGTTTTCGATAAGCTATCTCTCGTTTAAACTGGAGATAGTCTACATCTTTTTCAATATTTGTGCAATAGGCTAAATTCAAACACTTTATTGATATCCAGGATATTTTTTTTAGAACAAGATTTTAGAACAAATACTCTCTTTAGGGAGAATACAGACCGTTTTTAATATTAAAGTATATTATGTAAAGATACACAGCAAAACAAAACTGTTGCTTAGATTAAGCTATACTTCGAGTATTGTTTGTAACATATTTAGTATTTTTGTTAAACAGCAGGACTCGTTAGCGATGAAATTACTAACAATAGTTTGTATTATCCGACATTTTAAACGAGTCTTATTGTACAAAAAACCAAGTGTATGTGTAAAACTCGCGCTAGACTAAAACAGCGACAAGTTTGTTTCTTTTTGACAGAGACTAGTATCAAAGTTGGCAATCAGCATTTGGACAAAAACATTTTATTGGTATCGCAATACAGATTAAATAAAAACGTTCTTTCAAAGTATACTGTTCAAAACTTGTAATATACTATAGTAAAAACCTGTTAAAACGTGACATCAGTAACAAATCCGGCAATCTTTAACACTTTGAATGCAAACCCGGCAATCTTACGCCTTTGACCAATCAGAGGCTAGAGTTTTTTTGTGTTTTGTATCGGCCGCCAGTACATTTAGCTCTTTGATTTTTAATGAGTTCTTATGTTTTTGTAACTGAATTTAATAAAAAGTAGTGAAAATAATATCATGGAAGACCACCATTACTTTAATAACCAACATTTTGCAAAAAAATGCAAGAGGAATGCAGAAAATTAGACAAGAAACCGGGCTAAGGAATTCTAATGGTACCATTTACTGTTCGAAATGTGAGAGCCATTTCGATGCCAAGAAGAACATATTTTTGAGACATGTTTGCGGAGCCGTACACACTGGAAAAAAGCGAACCGTTCCAATAAATTTTTACTTTGATTTGATTCGGTTCTTGATTTTATGCAACATTCCCTGGTCACAGTTGAACAATCCTGCGTTTAGTCATTTCTTCAATAAATATATGTGCAAATGTACACATGAAGACAGAACCCTTCCCAGTGAAGCATTGCTGCGTAAAGTTTATTTAACTAAGCTATACGACAACAAGATACAAGAAATTCACACAGCTGTTGGAAACAATAAAATATGGATTTCAGTTGATGAAACGACAACATTCATGGGTCGAAACGTATTACATTTACTTGTGCGGCCTTTATTTAGTGACATGCCGAAAAAACCTTATTTACTTGTTAGTAAAATATTAGATATTGTAAATGGGAAAAATGTAGCACAATTTGTCGAAGAAAGTTTGAGAAATATATGGGGCAATAGTTTTGAAGAAAATTTACCTAATGTTTTGATGTTGTGTTCAGATAGTGCAGCATACATGCTTTCAACTGGACGTATTTTAAAAACTATATTCCCAAATATGAAACATGTTACATGCTTGGCTCATGCATTGCATCGTGCAGCAGAAAAAATTAGGGAAGAATACAGAAATGTGGACATGCTAATTTCCAACGTGAAAAAAATATTTTTAAAAGCTCCCAATAGAGTCAAAATCTTGAAGGAACACTATCCTAGTATGCCCTTGCCTCCAGAGCCAGTTATAACTCGGTGGGGTACAATCTATAAAGAAAGCGAAAGAAGTATTGCAAAACCTAACCTTCGACGTGATCTAACCTTTATTGAAGAACATTTTGGAATAATCAGTATTGCAAATTTAAAATTAGAAAACACAATGTTGTCATTAACAGAGACATTAGAAATTTTTGACGAAGTACGAGCTGTCATAGGCTGGAGTTTGCATGAACCAATAATAAAAAAACTTGAAAATGTTATGGATCGAAATCCTGACTTAGATTTTATGATTGACCTAAATAAAGAAATCGAAAATTCTTTGGACGCTAATTCTTTACAAAATTGTTATAGATATGCTCCCTTGACTTCTGTTGACGTGGAAAGATCTTTTTCGCTTTATAAATGGATTATGAGATAACTGTTACAAAAATTATTAAACCCTAACGAATAGTATGTGTAATCAGATTTGTGTTTGTACAAATTTCTGTTTTTGATTTTTTTCTAAGGGAACCAAGTATTTCCGGCGGGTAAAAATGGTGAGGGGGGTTCCGACCCCTCCCGCCCATAATCATTTGTTTGGGTAAAATCCAAAAAAGAGCTGCAGAGGCTACACATACATCTGTTGCAACGGTAAGAAATATCACCACTCAAGCCAATAGCTTAGATTAAATAACAATTTTCAGAACACCTGGCAAAAAACGATCCAGAGTAAAAACAGTCGCAGAAATTCACAACTTTGACCAAGGCGTGATTAAGAGGTGCATACACAGCTACCATACATTAAATAATGAGCTACCCACTGTTGGCAAGCTAAAACAGACGCTAGAAGAAGACATAAATAAACTTTAAAGGTATGTGTATAGAACGAAGTCTTCGCCGGATTATCAGGAGTTGGCATTTTGATGGAAAAAAAAATGAAAACAATCGAAAAGTCCTGATTGAGACTTCAAATATTTGTTTGCAACGTATTGAATATTTGAAAAAAATTAAGAAATATCGCTACACCCTATTATCTATCTATACGGATTAATCATACGTAGATTCATCGGACTCTGCGCCAAAAGCCTGGACCGACGGTAGTACAAAGGGCCTAAAAAGACACATTTCAAAACGACAGCGAGTTCTTACGCGTCCACGCGGGTTCCGAGACTGGATTTGTACCGAATGCGTTATTGAATTTTAAAGCGGGTACTAAATCAGGCGTCAACCACGATAGTATGAATTTCGTAAACTATGAAAAGTGGCTGAGAACTCAATCGATGCCCAATTTACCATTTAATTCCATCGTGGTAGTCGCCAACGAGTCCTACCACAATAAACAGTGAGATATCGCACCATGCTCAAATTCAAAGAAAGCTTACATGCAGACCGAAAAAGGAATACATTACGACGAAACGCTACTGAAACCTCAGTTATACAATTTGATCAAGTCAAACAAGGAAATATTTAAAACATTTTCGATTGACCGAATCCTAGCTGAAAAAGGCCAAATGGCATGGTCTGATATAAAACAATATGTGGCAAGCTAAAATGTGAAATTTGTATAGACCTAATTCAAGAAAAAGTTTTACTGATATGTGCATGGAATTGGCAAGTTATGCAAAAAGGATATAGAAGAGGAATATGAAAAGGGTGACCATGTTGTGGATATGGTAACCAAAGAGTTTATTATGAAGTTTCTGATATGACACTGCTAGTGACGATAACCAAAGCAGCCCTGAGCCCGGGCCTTCAATGAGCAAAATACCCTGTCGTTACAGCTCTATTGTGACACACATGACATGACATTCATGACTCTGACTGAGGATGAGCAGCAAAGAACAAATGTTTTTTAAATCTCGTTGCCTTATCCATATAATTTGTTTTTGTCTTAAATAAAATTTGTCAAATTCGATTATTATTATTATCTACCCCATTTAAACTTAATCACACTGTCACATGATCATCTTTGTATTGAAGTTGTGGTGTTTACATTTACTGATTTAAATAAAAAAGAGGTTAATATTAAAAAGTAACCTGTCACAAGCTTTGCAAAGCTATTATTTCTATTAATCTTTATGCGTGCGACAGTACCTAATATTCTCAACATTTCAGTCAGTGACTATTTATTTAAATATGTCCTTAAAATATTTGTTTATGCTAATTAAAGTTATAATATGATCGCATTATGTTCGCGACTGTACCCATTCACAGCTATCCCCTCCATATTGCACTCAGCGCTAATGTGCCACTACCTATACCTTGATAGTTTGCTTGATATTCATATATTTTGAGTGCACACTCAAGATAATGTGGACTTGTACTTCACACCAAAAATTCCAGGCAGTGAACTTGCTCTTGCTGGTTCTTGATAGCTTAGTATCTAATGATCTCCCACATGATATGTGCGACTTCTCAATTCAACCAGTGAGACCCGCTTGTGGGAGGCCGGCTAAACCGATTCGCTATCACGTGAAATCACAATAGGATACTAAACCGTACACAAAGTAATTGTTATTACATTTGTTTTGTTGTACATGGTTTTTTCTTCTTCTGTTAATTTTTAACAATTTTGAACTAATCAAAGAAATGTTAGATCCAGAATCACATATGAAATCTCAAATTTCCCTTTAAAAATTTGACTGTAATTAATTGTGTTAATATTAGTTTTTGGTTCATTTTTACTTAATCAACATCTAACACAGAATTGTTGACATTTTTATTATGGTTTCATCATCTGTTTGTTTAAACCAACATATTTCTTCAGAGTGGAACCAGTTACCTTTATTTAACTTTTCACAAATTTAGAGTTTTACTTTTACCAAATTTTATGTCATCACAAACATGTTTTTCTTGTATAAAAAAGACGGCAGGGCCAATCTGGACTAAACGCATCCAGGAACGAATGGAGAACCATGCAAGAGGCATACATCCAACAGTGCATGCAAATATGCTGAGGATGATTCTTGAATTAATTATAAATATTTTTATTTATTGTTTCTTCATATTTACCAATTTCATTAAAAACATTTCAAGTGGATATCATTGCTTCCTTCTCTAACTAATACTTAATACTCTGGTAAAGCTCTGCAATGAGGTTTTTCAAAGTCTGTGTGTCAATATGTTTATTTATCTCTAATATTAATCTTTCTTTTTTAGGGCATACTTCAACAGTGATCCTCATTGAAATTCAAATGTAAATGTATATTTAACTTGTGACCAAGTTTGGCTTTCATATGTTTCACATAAATTAATTTTCCAGTATAACAGACCATATCCCTTTCTGCATTCACCATACTTTTTAATAGTTTGTATAATAAGCAAGTGTTTTGAGGCCTGAATTTTTTCTCTGTCCTTTATCATGTCTAAACGTGTACATCGGTTAACATTTGATGTCTTGTGTTTTCACACACTTCTGTATTAAAATTTTTGAGCAATTTTTTTTCATCAATCATCATCATCAACAGCCTTTAACAGTCCACTGCTGGACATAGGCCTCTCCTTTGAAAGGAAGTTTTGGCCTACTATACCACGCTGGCCAGACGGGTTGGTAAAGGGTTTGTTTCAAGTTTTCCTTCTCTTGGCAGGATGTTAGCTGCTTATTTTGTTCCTTTAGTCGCCTCTTACGACACCCATGGAATGAATAGGGGACACTTTGTATTCTTAATCCGTCACCACACGGACATGGACAATTTTTTTTAAGTTCTTGTTCTCCGCAATTGTAATTTCATATCCTGTTTAATTTCGTCTAAGTATTGATCATCAAATTGTATATATTTATCTGCATCTTAATAAATCTTTCTCAAATCCGTGGTCAAGGGAATCCCGTGTTTCATGTCTATTTTGCATTTGTCGTAATGCTCGTGTTTTCTTGGCGGTTTCAAATTATCCGGAATATCAAAACCACGTGTAAATAGGTGTCTCGATTGTGGTAAATGCAGCTCATCTTTGTTTTTTCATCCGATGCGGCCATTTTGCAATATAATATATCCATTCTATTTCTTAAAAATGTCGTTTTAAAAAACAAGTTGTCTTTTTTACACTTTTCTAGGACTTAAACGACAAATTAAACAACCAAGTGTCCTCTGTAAAACGAAGAAACGACTTGAACTTGAAATGAGGTTTATAATGGTGGATTTTTCCAAAAAACAAACTGAATAAAAACGCTAACGAGTAACGACTAGGGATGGCGATCTGAGATCGATTAATCAAAGAATCGATTTTTTAAAATTGATGTTTTGTACTGTATCGATTTAGTGATTCGATATTTTACCCTTAAAAATCAATAATTGTTTTTTTCTGTTTTGGAAAACAAAAAAAACTATAATTACAACTAGAAGAATTATATAAAGTTAAGTTAAAGGTTTAATTACTCAAAACCTGATGGCTGTGTGCTTTGTTTTCGTCGCTTCTCTTTAGTAAATTTTTTTGACTTTGTTGAATAAGATTAAATAATAGGCTGGATGGTGCAAAACCAAGGCCGAAAAATAATAACAAAAAGAAAGACTGTTCTCTCTGTGTTGTCTATGAATTGTAAGAGTAGGCGCACACGCGATGGGCGCGGCGCGGCTCCATGATACTGTGGGGCAAACGCATTCGCAATGGGCACATTTACTATTAAATATTATAGAATGTTAAGCGTGGTCCTGTGAAAGATACTGCATTTGTGATAGGGAGTGCGACTCTTTCCAAAAAAGATTGATTTTTGAATCGATTCAAATCGTATCCTGAAGAATTTAATTATAAAAAAAACAATATCAAAAAGATCGATTTTTTGTTTCAAATTGAATGTACAATGGAAATCCCTTATTAAATAATCTCTAGGATCTTTGATCAGTAAAATTCAGGATTTTCTTGGTTTAGGGAATTCGATGGTAACAATTATTTTTATTACCATATCAAAAGATCACATGAATAATTATTGAATTCGGAACGTCAATGTTCAGAGTCTACAAGACTAACGTATTTAATACCTAATGTATTTAAACCTCGACATAAATAAGTTAGTGACATGAAGCAGTGACCCAGAGATGGTTTATTATGGTATCTTTCCTGTTTTTTATTAAATGGATTCATATTCACATTGTAAATACAATTTGAAAATAAATTATGTTTTTATAATCTTCTAGATCTATAGATCTTTTAAACTTCGATTTTTTTAAATCAATTTTGCTGTTTACCATTCGTATCGAAACAAAAATCGATTTTTTTTTGGAAAGAATCGCCATTCTACTTACGATGCTTTCCTAACGATTACTCGTTACAAATGTTGTACTAAATCGATTCAATGAATAGATATCTCAACCTTGAAAATCATAATTAGATTTTTTCTGTTTTGGAAAAATCCATTTAATTATTTACAATTAACTGAATATTACAGTGTTGTTGCTGCCTCTTTAAAGAAAGATTAGGATCAACAAATCGTCCGTATCCGGAACCTGATCTGATACTTTGATTTGGTAATAAAACTAATCGTTATTATCGCCCTTATTTTATTGATAACAGATCCTGGAGATTGTTTAATAAGGTCTTTATTGTATTTCATAAATGGATTTATATTACATTGTAAATACATACTTGAAAAAAAAACGATTTTTCAGAAATATTATCCGAAATGGTTTTTTTTAATCGTTTTTTATTATTCGAATCATCAGATTACGACATTAATCAATTTTAAACTTGACCTTTTTTGGATATTCATGCAATAAATCTATATATACCGTCCATAGATACTGACTGACATAGATTATTAAGAAGGAAAATCAACACGTAGTTAACTATTCACATTTTTATAAAATTAAAGATCCTAATAGGAATTCCTTTAAATAATTATTATAAGTAGGGGTCACCAAGCGGTCCAATTGAGAACATAATTAATTTTAATAAGTGGCAACATTATTAAAGTTCTATTGTCAAAGACTCAAGGTGCAGAAGACCACCAGAAGACACATTATCGGACGAGCTCCGTGACCTGGGCACCCGGATATTATTTATATAAAAATAAATTTATTGAAATTATTGCGCATAATTAAAGCGTTTTAATTGTAAAAGAAATAAAATTGCGCGACTTTGTGTTTCGAAGATATTACAAAATTAAATTCGGGTGCTAATAGTTTTTTGACATACCTCCCATATAAAATAATAATGTTCGATTACACTTTTGCACCATACCATAAAATTAATAATAACAATAAAAACAATCAAAAACTAAATAAACGCCTCCTAGTCGGAAGGTATCGGTATCGGAAGTCGGTATTTTTTTTTTAAATGTTCGGATCTGAGTCCGAACTGCGTATTCTCCCCAAACATAATCTGGGACCTTTGGTAATTAAGTGATTTTATGCTCTTCTATTTTAATATTTGATTTGAAACTTAAAATGTTTCTCTAAATAAATACTGGCTTTAATGCGTTAATCTTATTACAATAATTTCGGTTTTATCTTGGTTTTTAGCACTTTCTTAACAATTAGCAATTATTCCTCTATTAAAATTTTAAAGTAACAAAAAGAAGAGAGATGTTGCAGATTCTGAAGCAGGCCTGCACCACATTTCGTTATGCGCTATTCGTTATGTGTCGACGCCGTATTCGCCCGAATATGTACGACCAACCGAACCGAACCAACTTGCTGTAATTGCTACATCCGAACCGACACCAGGGGGGTGTCACTCCGCAGTTTAGGTATAGACGGCCGGCTGCCTGCCGGGTCAGATACGCAGATCGAACAGACATCGTCAGAACAGTTAAGAGTTACACGATAGAAAGAGACGCAATTGTAGGTAAATATAATCATAGTGATTTTGCGCTGTGCGATCTGAATTGAACTTAATCTTTTGACAGCGAGGGTATCTATAACTTTAATTTACTTTTCGGAGTGAGTCTTCTGTACTGGTACTATTATGTATTCTGTGCCGACACACTGGCCAACGGATCCAAAGAAGCTTCTAGATGTTCTGGACTTTTTCATAGCAAAAGATACACACCTTATACAAGGCTATTTCATAAAATAAGCTCATGCCTAGATGGATCATCAAATCATGTACCCTTACTACTTACCGTCAGTACAAACATTCTCAATTATGAGAAACCTCCGAAACTGCATGCTAAATATACAGACTGGGATCACTTTCGGGAAATTGTTCAAGAGAATTTGGACCTAAAGATTTCACTTAAATCCCCGCGGACCGTCACCCCGTCGGGGGTTACGGCGGGGTGGTGTGTCGGACGCGAACCGAACACCAGAACCTAGCTTTTTTTTTTTTTTTTTTTTTTTTTTTACGTGTGGAAATCCCCGCGGACCGTCACCCCGTCGGGGGTTACGGCGGGGTGGTGTGTCGGACTCGAACCGACTAAAACCACACGGTGTGACCCTCTCTGCGCCTTTGTATTGGAAGGAGTCCAGGGAGGGGATTTCCTTCTGGACTCCAACCGGCGCCTGCCCGCACTGTTGCGGGCACCATCTCAAAGATTTACTCTCTGATTAGGCAACGTCCGGTCACACGCGAACGTCGCCCCCTCGCGGTTGGCCACTACTGCGGACGGACGGGAAACCCGTCCCGCCCATCCGCGGCCACTCTCAGGGCGGCATGAGACGCAGGTATGCGCGCCTCCGCCGCCCAGGGCGCCGGCGGCGGATCGGGTCCGAGTGGATATCGTCCTCCCGGGCCTTCTCCGCCACCTCCTTCTGCAAGATTACGTCCTCGCAGAAGGTTGCGACCGCGGTAAAATAACTGTCGCTGCCGGCCATCGATCTTATGACGGCCGGCAGCGAGAGATCCCCTCCGATGACTGCAGTGAGGGCACGGCGCTGCGCCGCCCAAGCGGGGCAGACCGCCAGCGTGTGCTGGGCCGTGTCCTCACTGCAGTCGCAGTGGTGGCAGGCGGGACTCGGTTCCCTCCTAGCGACCGAGTGCAGGTACTTTCCGAAGCAACCGTGCCCGGAAAGTACCTGCGTCAGCCGGAAGGAAAGGGTCCCGTGCTGCCGCCCTGCCCACTCCTCGATGACCGGCTGAAGAGCCTCCACGGCGGCGAAGCCAGCGCGTGGGGTCTCCAGCCGGAGCGACCATCTCAGCATGGTGGCTCGGCGAGCGGCTTCGCGCCACTCGCGCACGTCCTCGGGCGGAGGGCGGAATCCGCTCTCCGCCCGGAAGTCAGCCACTCGCCGATAAACTTCGGCGAGCACTTCCGCCTCCAAATCCCACGGGGGTGTTCCGGCCAAGGCACACGCCGCCTCTGTGGACACCGTGCGGTATCCACGTATGGCTCTGACCGCCAGTATCCGCTGGGGGCGCCAGAGGCGCGCCCTGTTCTGGGCGGACAGAGCCGCCGCCCACACACCAGAACCTAGCTATGCCAACCCTAGACAAAACTATGTTGCTACTAATATTCGGAAAAAAAAAATCTAGACAAATGTAAGTTGCGGCGGATTTGTAATAATAGTAGGCATCCCTCGGATAAAACTGCATTCAACAGAGCCACAAAGGAATTAAAAATCTTGATTTAAGATGCAGAAAATACCACCATCAAGGCGCATATTGAGTCTCTTACAGTTACCAGCAGTACTGATTATTCTCTATGGAAAGTATGCAGGGCACATCTTAGACCAACTATACCCAAACCACCGATTCGTTTACATACTAATAAATAGGTCAGAAGTCCCCAAGAAAGAGCAGAGGCATTCGCTGACTACCTTGCCTCTGTATTCATGGGCGTACCCAGCATCTGGCCTAGGGGGGGGCAGTTCAATTTTTTTAGGTCGGATCGTCCGCAGCTGTTTTGTCATACACTCTACTCAAACACACCTACATGAAACATTAGGTATATGTAATGTATACGGATCGTACGAGGATACCGCACCATCTCGTCTGAGGCGGCGACTGTCCTGGCACGTTTCCCGCCTTTTGATATCCTGGCGGATATGGACGCAAAGGTCTATGACCAAATTCGCGCCATTCGCCGGGATGAGAGCGGGGAAGACCAGGATGTGCTCGGAATGCGGCGGAATGCTCACCGACAGGCACTGGCCCAGTGGCGTGCGCGGCTGGAACAGCCGAATATCACGCGTCAACGCGCTGTTGGTGCCTTTCTGCCTAACCTCGAAGCTTGGGTAGGTAGGGAGGGAGGTCATGTCACGCACCGACTTACTCAGATACTCACCGGGCATGGCTGCTTCGGTGAGTATCTGAATAGGATAGGACGCGAGGAGACGGCACAATGCCACCACTGCGCAGCCGACTGGGATTCCGCCCAACACACGCTGGAGGACTGCCCCGTTTGGGTGTCTGAACGCGAAGTCCTAGTTGGCCAAATTGGACGAGACCTGTCCCCACCAGCAATCATTGCTGCAATACTGGCGGGTGAGGAGGGATGGGGCGCAGGGGTCTCTTTCTGTGAAGCTGTAATGCTTCAGAAAGAGACCGCTGAACGGGATCGGGAGAGCGCCGATCCTGAGCGTAGAGGACGTCAGCGACAACACCAGCCCTCGAGGGCACCGCAAGCTACCATAGAGTGGGGATCTTTGGTAGCAGATTAACTGTTGCGGTTAACAGTAGGATGGCGACCTATTCGACGCGATAGGCGATAAAAACACGCCAATTGAGCCGATAGCTAGGGAGAAGCCTCTTCGGCTTCCCTCGGGATAGAGCCTTGATAGGCGCGGCGTCAATCCTGGGGGGGACCATGGATTGGTGGTGGTGCATGAGTCCGGCGATCAGGGTGGGTTTTAGTGGAAACACCACATACCCCTGGTTTCTGTATCCCCGAGGAGACGGGGATCCGAAGGGATTTCCCACCTCGTAAAAAAAAAAAAGGTATATGTAGTGTGCCTTCCAAAAGACCGTACCACGGCGTCCAATACGACGACCAACAGTTGCACGCGGCCTTTTCTTTATTTGGAAAGTGGCCAAGAGAAGAAATCTCCATAAAAATCATAGAAGCAAAAGTGCCCTAGGACACATGTAAAGAGCTACCTCACCAGGTGGCCTTCTGTTACGCAGGAACTGAACGACACTTTTTGGGGCCGACGGGGTTGCCGTCGAAGATTCCATAAGGAGCCACTGACGGTGATCACTGCCGAACTCCGGTAACCGATCAGCCCAACCCGTATACGTATCGGGAGCGGGAGTCTTCTCGAACGGGGAGGAGGGTGGAGAACATTGCGTGGAAAAAAAGTTCTTAAAAAAATTACTCCTAACCCAAGCTGAGGGAGCCCGGTGAAGAGGTTAACGGTTGGGGGGATATACCAGCCGTTAGGGCAACACAACGTTAGCTCACGTATAAGAGCAAAACCATTATGGACGTGACTCAAGAGAATATATTACCCCAGGAGGGTACCGGCCGCGCCGCGGACGGAGAATCCCTCGGCACAGTGAGTGTTCTGCCCACCGTATTCTGGGGGAGCGCAGTTACGTACACAAGGGTGTCCGAGTTCGGGCACATCAACCAGGGCGCACAAGCCCAGTTTTGTGCGTTCCAGGACGCCGATCCCGGTCTCTTCTCGCGCCCAATCAAGGGAGCGCTTAGGAGGAAGAGGTAGCGCAGGGCAGGCGGCGACGATCGAGCGTCTGCCTATGGAATCCCTTAATCAAGGGTCCAGGGTTGCAGAAAGGAGATTCAGAAGAGAGCGATGATTGGCTCTCTGCTCTGTTTCCTCGCGGTCACCACAAACCCGTAAACCGAAACCGAAAAGCAGTCAGATAAAAAAAACTGACCCAAGAAACTTGCACTGCGAAAGGGCACAACAAGGGGTAGAAAGAGCAGTGAAAGTGGAACAGGGATTGAGACGAAGCGTGATGACGCACCGGGTCCATCTTGGTTGCGGCGGAGCTAAGGAGCCAACCTGTCGCCGATATCGACTCTAGTATCGAGGAGTCCCCTTCGGCGATCGAGAAGGCCTTCCAAGGGACGCAAGGAGTCAAAGGCGGCTAAAGGGCTGCTGTCACAGCTTTGACGACCATCAGGACCGGAGTGTCGGAACTCTATAAAAGAGCCGATGAGTCGGCACTGACAGACGCAGTGAGGAGGCTACACAGAGAGAACAAGGCGCTACGCTCTGAAATGGCTTACCTCCGAAAGGAGGTGGAAAAGCTACGCCAAAGGGGACCCAAACCCCCATCAAAACACCCAGGCGAGCTCCATTACTGCCCGAGGTAAGACCACCAAAGCAGCGTTCTCAAAAAAGAGCCGCTTACCGGACCGAGACCAATTCGCGGCTATGTTGGACCGTGTTCTTGCTGAGGTCCGAAAAAAGATAATAGGAGGTCAGTGCCAAGGTACGAAGAACTTGTTGCTTCCACTGACCCTTAGTTCGGGGACGGAAGTGGCCACTGGCGTGGAGTCGCCTAAGACCAAAAAGAAGAGTATGAGGAAGAAGGGTCAGTGGGCTACACAGATGTCACAAGCGCCAGTATCGCTATCCCCTGCGCAGGAGAGGCAACAGCCGACAGCGGCCCCATTATCGAGCGAGATGTGGGTCCCTTGGTCGAAAGATAAACGCCAGGAAAATAGGAGAGACGGCCCAGCCAGGGCGACGGGCTGCTGCTCACCGCCACCGACTATTAAAAGGGTTGTGCCGCGACTTACAACAACAACGGCTGTCACAGTCTCCGTACCTCCTGGCTCGGAGACGATAATAGCCAAGCTGATGGAGAACGCGAGGGACCAACATCAGATTGGGTGATCTTGACATCACAGGTGGTCTCCGCACCAAGCAAGCTATGACCGGCGCCCTGATCCTCTTGAAGGATAGCGCCGCTTCAGCAGACAAACTGGCTGCACGGCTGTCAAAGCCGGAGACATACGTGCCTCCCCGTCACGACCCCAGCCCGTGCTGACACCAGTCAAAACTTATCGGCTGAAGGAGGGACACAGCTGGAAAACAGTCCGGTATAGGAGGCAATGGAAGATTAAAATTTTGCGTCCATCCATAAATTCTTACAGGGGAACATGAACCACTGCCGCGCAGCACAAGACCTGCTTATGCAGACGATCGCTGAGCAATCGGTTGCGGCGGAGCCATATTACGTCTAGAATTATCCCCGGTGGTTTGGTTCGGATGATGGAACTGCCGTTCTAACGCTCGGCTAAGTTCGGTATTCTTCGTCCGCCATCGTCGTGCGCGGTTTTTTGGCGATTGCACCGTGCATTTTGCCAGTGTCTAATGCGCGGTTTATTTCAAAGTTAGAGCGTAAGGCCCCGTTTATACTTTGATTAGTAATTAGGCGAGTTCATACATGTTCTGCGATATTTCCAGGGGGGGGCAGCTGCCCCTCCCTGCCCCCCGCCTGGGTACGCCCATGTCTGTATTCACGCCCAATAATAAAGCAAACGAAGTGGATGACTCTGATGTTAATCAAGCATTGCTGGAAGACTTCCAGCTAGATTTGCCCCTGCAGCCAACCACGCCGCAAGAGATCTGTAAGATAGTAAAAATATGGAAGACAAAAAAGCCCCAGGTTTTGATCTGATAGACAAAAAAGTGCTAAGTGAACTACCGCGAAGGAGAATGGTTTACCTTACAATACTCGTACTTTTCAATGGTATCATGAGGACTGGACATTTTCCTGCGCTGTGGAAGATCTCACAAATCATTATGATAGCTAAACCGGGAAAATCGCCTCACGACATTACTTCATATAGACCAATCAGTTTGCTCCCAGTCGTATCTAAGCTGTTTGAAAAAGTGCTTCTCAAACGCTTGCTCCATAAACTATCAGAAAAAGGAGTCATACCAAATCACCAGTTTGGATTCAGAAAAGAACACTCAACCATAGAGCAAGTACTCATGGGTCTGCAGGTTTATCGAAAGTACCTTTGAATGCAAGGAATACTGTTCTGCAGCTTTCTTGGATATCCAGCAGGCATTCGACAAGGTGTGGCACAAGGGGCTGCTTTACAAGATAAAGACTCTCCTACCGCATACCTATTATGGATTGCTGAAGTCTTACCTCAAAGACAGGATTTTCCAAGTAAAGGAACACGGTTGTACGTCACAGTTTCATAATATACTTGCCGGAGTGCCGAAGGGTTCGGTGCTTGGGCCAGTGCTGTATACCATTTTTACATGTGATCTCCCAGAAACTGATGGATCAACTGTGGCCACATTTGCGGACTATACTGCTATCTTGGCAAGAAACAAGAGTCCCAATGTAGCAACAACACTTCTACAAAATGGCTTAAATGAAATTGATGTGTGGTTAAAGAAATGGAGGATCAATGCTAGTGTGTCAAAATCTATTCACATAACTTTTACCTTGAGAAAGGAAAACTGTCCACCTGTGAAGTTAGGGTCTAATCTGCTTCCAACCAGAGAAACAGTAAAGTACCTAGGAATGCATCTAGACCGTCGTCTTACGTGGACTAAGTACATTGAAACAAAAAGGGATGAACTAAATCTAAGATACAGGGGTATGTACTGGCTACTGGGAAGAAATTCCAAATTATCTATGGACAATAAACTTCTGATTTATAATACAATCCTGAGGCCCATTTGGACATATGGCCTGCAACTCTGGGGATCAGCTAGTGACACACAAAAAATGAAAGTGCAAAGAGCTCGAAACAACATCCTGAAACAAATTTCAAACTCACCCTGGTTCATACGAAATTCAGAGGTTCACCAATACCTTCAGGTCAACACTGTCAAGGAAGAGACACTAATGATCACCAAAAAATATAGGACCCGGCTTCAAAATCACCCAAACTCACTTGTCGTACAACTGACACTGCCTGATACAGTGAAGCGTCTGAAAAGACTTAGAATACCGAACATGGACAGAATGGTTTAGGGCCATGTGCCATGTTATTCTCAAGGAGCAGTGCTTGGTGAAGCATATGCTCTACACGACAGACAACAACAAATCTGCTCATAGTCTGGAGGACTGATCGCACGATAATAAAAAAAAAAAAGAAAAAAAGTGTGTTTTAATATTGAGTTAATAACTTTTTTATGCATAATTAAAAAAAAACATTCTGCACTCCTTTTGAACATAAACTTATTCAACCTAATGGTTTAAAAATTGAATAAAACACATTTTTTTATGAAAAATATTTTTGCATGATAATTTTATGCTATTGTTTTAAATAATATATCGGCCAAATGACCGCCGTGGCTCTTTTTGCAGACGGTCACCCGCTCTCGCCAATTTTCGATGACGCGGTGCACGTGCACCAATTCGGCCGGTATGTCGGCCGTGGCTCGTCGAATGTTGGTTTTTAGGTCACGAATTATAGCTGGATTGTTGCTGTACACTTTAGATTTGACCCAAATAAAATAGTCTAAAGGTGTTAAATCACACGATCTTGGTGGCCAATTGATCGGTCCATTTCTCGAAATTAACGACTCACCAAACTTTCCACGCAATAATTCCATGTTCACTCGAGTAATGTGAGGTGCACCGTCTTGTTGAAAATAAAGGTCGTCTGCATCAATATCATCAAATTCCGGAAAGAAATTTGGTTAACATCGAGTTATAGCGCTCGCCATTCACAGTAACAGGGTTTCCTTCATCACTTTCAAAGAAGTACGGCCAAATGATTCCAACGAACCATAAACCGCTACATACTGTTATGGAATGGTGATTCATGAACCTCAGGTATTTTTGACAAATTGTTAATAATACGACGTGCTTAGTGAACATTATACAATATTTCTATTATTTACAGTGTGGGTTGATCGAAAAAAACAAGGCCTTTTGACTCCTGTGGAGGCTCCGGTGTATCGTATCCCTCTAACACAATGGTACCTACAATCTTCCGACCGAGCGAGGTGGTCCTGCCCATATACGTAGTGTTACATACTCTTTGATCCTGCCTGGCGGGCCACGACACGAACATCTCGCCACAATTGATATCTAAGACAGCGTAGACGCATTGTGTTATGGCGAGGAGATCGTGGTACGCCAGGCACGACTGTCGTAGATATATACAATATCTATACAAATAAATTAGTGTGTTTATTTGTAATATAAAATGAACAGTTTTTTACTAAATGCATGTAAAAGTTTATAGGGTACTGACTACGAAAAAGCAATATTAGAAATTTTTGTATTTCTATAAGTGTCTGTCAATTTGTTCCGGGTAATATTTGGAATGGCGTGACCGATTTTGACGAGACTCTCACTCTTAGCTGGTGACATAAGAAGTTTCTGCCTTCTCTTAGGAGAGTCTAGTATAAGTTTATTTTTAGATGTTAGTGAAGAGTTGGTTTGAAATACTGCAACTGTTTGCACACGTTCATTTTACAAGTTTCGTTAAAAAGTTAAGTGTGTAAATATTTGCTTTCGTTAATTTGTTTGACAATGACAGCGTCATATTTCTGCGCCTAATGAAAATTTAAAAGTATGTAGACCGGTATATCTTTCTATCATCACTAACGACAGCTGTGTGGAAACGCGACAAAAATATTTGATGATTATAATGACGGGTTATTTAAATAGCGAATAGGTAATTAAAATGAACATTATGACCACAAAAACAATTAATTAAGTTTTTTTAAGTTCAATATTATTAACTTTGACATCAGATGGGGTCGGGCCAAATATTTGTTTTGGAGTTTGGGTGTTTTAGTAGTAGGTATTTAAGTATTTGCCAAAAAAAACTGTTTTGAAATTTTGGCCGTCCATGTCTGTTTGTATGAATTAGGTCCATGTATGAATGTATTGATCCAATTTGAATGAATTAGGTGTCAATCGATTCATAGTAGGTAATGACCTAAGTCCATGTGACAGGGTGACATAGACTATTTATAATTTTATCGAAAGTTTCTAAGGTTAGAGTTATAGTGTTTTTAAATGTTTCTTGTTGAGATTTTTGTTTCAATGTTTTTGTTTGTTTGACTCTTAGTCTAATGGTATATAAGCAGTGGTCTTTTGATTGCCGCTATCTCGCTGATTTCTACTGCATGTTTTAGGCTATACTTATCACTCAATACTGTGTGATCCACACACTGCTGTTCTCAGTCTGAATGCACTTTGTGTTCGTTTTCTGTATGTTTGTAAAGTTTCCGCAGTACAGGAATATTTGTAGCGCGGGAGTTGGTTGCAAAAATAAAAACGGCCATGTGTGTGTCAAGTCACGCATAGAAAAGGGGTTCGTAGTCTCCCACAATAGCACGTGGATTTAAAATCATATTCGATAGATAATTATCTTTACTTAATAATGCGTTAATTTTGTGCATGCAAAGTTTTATCTTTCTAGCACTAACCGTTTCGATGGTAAGTCGAGGACGGACGGACAGGATGGTGAATGGTCATGATGAAACTATAAGGATTCCGAGTCATGAACTTCGGAACCCTAAAAAAGAATACAAAAAGGGTCTTGGTATTGAGACAGTTTGAGTTTTGGAAATTGAGGAAAACAACATCTCAAAAGGGAATGTAAAACTTAAAATAAATTTAAAAAAAAACTAACTCTTACAAAATAATTAGTGTATTTCAAAGAATGTTTAGTCTAATTTAAAAAAATATTACCAATTACAAAAACATAAAAAATATATAATTTGATATTTCTTCAGTGTGTCGCTCTGGGCACAAATTTTAAAGGTATTCCGCCTTTTATGTTCTGGACTAACGCAATGGTTGGGTCCGTGATGAGGTTCTGACGACTATTTGCAGAAGGCACTATCGTATGCTTCTTGAGGATCGTTGCCAATGCTAATATGGATTCCAGATTGCCAAGACGCATTCCTGCAAATAAAAGTTATTTCAGCTCACAGGTGTGAGCTATTTTTACACTAAAAGTTCAACCCTTGAAATTCGGGTTTTATACGAAAAATAATTTAAAGTTATATAATATATCAATCTATATTGATAATATGATAAAGCTGAAGATCTTTTCTTGTTTGTGCGCGCTATTTTCAGGAGTACTGCTCGGATTTAAAAAAAATGTCTCATAGTGAGAAATTTAATAAATATACATGAAGAACCTAAAAACTAAAAACCTTAAAAATAATAATAAAACTAGAATATATTATTATAAGGAGTCCCTTTAGGCAAGGTTATTTACTGGCAGCGTTCCCCGTTTGAATAGCTATACTGATTCTTTGTCCGAGGTGGCTGACCTTTTTGTACTTCTGTAAAAGAAATAACAAATTATTTCTTTTATAAAGCCTTATAGCGCTAGGATCCCACGGACGAAGGGTCTCGACACCGAATGGGACAAAATCATATTCGGAGCCTAGACCCCTGTATAGCTATAGCTTTTTCAGCCACTTCACATGCCGCACCAGCTCTGTTGTTGGTTCCATGTAGATGGGAAGGGGCCAGAGTGTCTGAACAGGTGGCATCCCATACCAGCACCCGACCCATCTTCCATGGAATCAAGCTCATACCGTCCGGTCTCTTGCCATCGTCTCTTGCAATACCAGTGGCTCAAGTGGACTTGGCACGTTGACGGTGTCAAGGGACCGGCGTATGATATTGTTAAGTGCGGCATGTCTCAAGAAGCGACCTGCACTTTTTTGGCATGACAGTCCGTGATGTCCTAGCTTGTCGACATCGCTGCCACAGGGACATTTATGAGGTGCGCAGACCGGAACCAAAAACCGTAGATAGGTTGCGATTCGGAGCGTGTCAGGCTCAAGGAATGTTCCTGTATTTGACGAAGGGTACGCGTGAAGCCAGTTAAGAAGCCCAGTGATGGAGGAAGGCTCATCCTTATTAAATAAATATTTCGGACATCTTACACACAGTCATCTAGTCCCAAACTAACCAGAGCTTGTGCTATGGGTACTAAACAACTGATATAAATACATAAACATACTTTTTTTTGTAAATACATATAGATACTAGATAAAGATACTGCTGGACTCAGGTCTGGGCACACACTGTTATCCTATGGTAACAACAGGGATCGACTAGTTAACGTGAGCTTCGAACCACGGAGACTCTCATGGTATCATACCACTAACGATCACCCATTCAAGTTCTGATTGAACCGATGTTGCTTACACTGATTGTTTCTAATCACATAGCATAACTTGGCTATGAGCTCCTCGTACTGTTTAGAAGTACTTGGAGTAATGACCATTTTCTAATTCAATAAATATACCCAACTAATATAATCAAACATATTAACTGCCTACATACCCAAGCAAATCCTTGGTCCATCACCAAACGGTAGATATGTATACTGTTTAACGTTATTAACATTTTTAGGATCAAATCTTTCTGGAATAAACTGTTTAGGTTCTTCAAAATACTTTTCATCGTTCTGAATCGCTTGGACTGGTATAAAAATAGCAATACCTTTGTCGATAGTCAAATTGGTTTCTGGAAACGTAAACTTCTTTGCACATTGCCGCACGAAAACCCCTATAGGGGGATACATTCTCAAACCTTCTTTGAATACCATTTCCAGATACTTCATTTCCATGACAGCTTCGTAGCACATTTTACCGTGTTCTTTTAGAACTGCATCAATTTCTTCTTGGCATTTCTTTTGTATATCTGGATTGTACGCGAGCTGATTCATTGTGAAGCTTATTGTAGCTGCCGAAGTCTCATATCCTGCTGCGAATAATATAAAAGCTTGAGCTATCAAGAGCGAATCATCAAAACTTATTTCACAGGGTTCTGGCGATCCATTCTCGTCCAGTTTTGTCAAAGATCCGCCAACCAAGGTCTGTTTATTACGTAACTCTAGAAGTAAGTCAATAAAATCTCTTCTGCCAATCGGTTTGTAGTCCCTGGCCTTTATAATGCTTTTCACTATGTCCGTAATATAATTTTCAATCTCAGGCGCGAATAATCTGAAATTCTTAAAAGTATCTGTGGCTATAAATTTGGACGCAAACACAAATTGATCTCTTAATTTTATCTCGAAAATTCTCTTTCCAAGTTTCCTGAAGGTTGACGATTCATCGTTCAAAGAATTCTCATCAACGCCAAATCCGCAGGCAACGATTGCATCTGTCGTAAATCTTGCCATTAAATCTCGCACATTTACTTCCTCACATTTAGCAGTTGCTTCGCGAACGATTTCTTCTAATCTGTCAGCTTGTTCCTGCAGTACAGGATACATCGTTTTTAGTTTACTTGTCGTAAACGCAACACTTAACTTTTGTCTCAACACTTTCCACAAATCGCCGTCAGCAGAGAAAAGATTATTCAGAAGAGGTTCTGTTTGGTGCATATTCATACCTTTCGGATAAAAATGAAGGAAATCTGCCACTAAAACATGTTTAATTAACTGAGGGTCTCGTAACACCAACGCTGGATAAACCGACTCAAAGCATCCCACGTACTTTGCTTCTGGAAAGTTTTTGTAAATTTCAGTCATTTGTTCAGTTGGGCTTATCTTGCCCAAGTATTTTCTTAAACTGTTGCCAAAGAATGGGATAGGTCTGCAATACGGTATCCCCTTTTTACTCCAATATTTGAAGTTTTTTGTACCTTGCACATATAGCAGGAATAAAATTAGCGAAATGAAAATTATAATCACGGCCATTTTGCCCGATGTCTGCCTTACAATGAGTTGTATTCAGTTTCTTTGTTTATTTAAGTAAGTGAGTTTACTTATATATCATAACCAAACAAGTTTATTTGAGGTGGACAGTACAATTATTGGCCGAGTGTATATTTTAAAAGCATTTTAAGTTGAGGAGAAACTGGATATTTTCAAAAAACTAATTAAAGTAGGTGATTATATAAACAAATTTAAAATTTAAAATGGCACTATCCATTCTGATCATGTATTATTTCAATAAAATTTCAGACTCTTATCCGTCGGTTGTGCACGAAAATGTAAGCACGAATCCTTTGTCAATCCCGATGTCTGTCTACCTATCTAAATATTGTTCATCTTAGAATATTAAGCATCTAGCTAGATTTCTCATTTTATGGTACACCCTTTTTACGAGATAGCGGCAAAGCCTAGTAAGTTATGTCTGTATGTTCCTCTGTAACGTTAACGTTTAAGCTAATGAACCGATTATAGTGAATTAGATGGCCATAAATTCGCAACAATGACTCGGATGACAAACGGGTGCCCTTTGCATATATCAACTGTAGCAAAAATAATTACGTAGTTTAAATTTTTAAACTTTTACTTGTTAATTTCAAGAATTATATAATCAGTAAATTGAGTGTTGTGATAGAAACATGAACATCTGCCTCGGTCAATATTTGACGTAATTAATAGGTAACCCAATCCATAGTTATTTACTTATTTTCAATTAAGCGATGCCATGAGCAAGTACGAGGTCGAGAGGCTCGGAGACTCAGGCGACCTTTCATTAACATACCTAAACGGTGTTCAGGGTTCGTTAATGAACCTGGAAGCTGGTCACGGTATGTGTGCTAGAAAATTACATAAAGCAGGGATGTTAAGAAGCTCCGTAACCGTAACTGAAACTATCGGATATCCGGAATAAAAATATATCCGTAACCATTTTCAAGTTTCGGATAGTTTCTGGGCGGAGTCTAAATAAAACCACATATTTTAGTGTATTGTATATAACAGTCTTGTAAGTTAATGTACATTCTGCAAAATGTAAACAGTGTGTTAAAAACTTTTCCCGAAAATGGCACTACTTCACTGAAACTATCATAAATCAAAATTATTACATACTATTTGTGTTATTAGGGTTCCGTAGCCAAATGGCAAAAAACGGAACCCTTATAGATTCGTCAAGTCTGTCTGTCTGTCCGTCCGTATGTCACAGCCAATTATTTCCGAAACTATAAGAGCTATTGAAATTACTACTATTGAAATACTATACTATACTATTGAAATACTATACTATTGAAATATACTAATACTACTATATACTAATACTAATACTATACTATTTAAATTTGGTCAGTCGATGTATTCTGTGAACCGCACTAAAATTTTTACATAAAAATAGAAAAAAAACAATACAATTTGGGGGTCCCCATACTTGAAACTGAAACTCCAAAATTCTTTTTTTCATCAAACCTATACATGTGGAGTATCTATGGATAGGCGTTCAAAAATGATGTTGAGGTTTCTAGAATCATTTTTTTCTAAACTAAATAGTTTGCGCGAGAGACACTTCCAAAGTGGAAAAATGTGTATGTCCCCCCCTCTAACTTCTAAAAAAGTAGAGTGATAAAACTAAAAAAAATATATGTTGTACATTACCATACAAACTACTAACGAAAATTGGTTTGAACGAGATCTAGTAACTATTTTTTTTTATACATCATAAATCGTAACACGCATTTTACCTTTCATCTAATCAATACACTATTATTAAAACATCGATTAGACTACGGAACCCTTCATGGGCGATTCCGACTCGCACTTGGCCGCTTTTTTTTACTTCAATTTAATATCCGTAACCGAAACTTACGGATAATCCGAAATAATTAGATATCCGGAACCGTATGATACCGATATTATTTTATTCTTATATCCATATCTGTATCCAGATCTGAAACATATCCATAACATCCCTAACATAAAGTATGAGCTACCGAGTTTAGACTTCATTGATTCGTATTCAGAAGCACTCCTATACACAATTCAAAGTTTTTCCACACAACATTATGTGATCATCGATCGATCGTGATCCACAAATGCTGTTTTCAAGTCTGGGTGCCCTTTGCATATTCTTGAATATTAGCAAATAGTTGTTACAAAGCAGTACGCGATAGAAAAGGATAGTTCATCATCATCATCAACAGCCTTTAACAGTCCACTGCTGGACATAGGCCTCTCCTTGAAAAGGAGGTATTGGCCTACTATACCACGCTGGCCAGACGGGATGGTATAGGGTTTGTTTCAAGTTTTCCTTCTCTTTGCATTGATGTTGTCTTGCGTAGTTTATTCCTTAGTCGCCTTTTACGACACCCGCGTGGGATGAATAGGGGTGGTGACACTCTGTATTCTTAATCCGTCACCACACGGACAGTTATTTATTAATAGGATTAATTATAAATTATATTGCACTTGAAATGTTTCCATCAGACTGCGTTCGATGCAGATCTTACAATTAAAGCGTATTCGAGTCTTCACGATTCGCACGCTGTTATCACTATTTTTATTTTATATCATCGTTTCATTCAATTCTACTATTAAAAGATTTCTTTCAAGCACGTGAGCAAAGTAATTTTTTGAATAAAATAAACCGACTCTTGATGAGCAGAACAGTAATTTTTTTTTTTTTTTTTTTTCTTTTTAAGAAAGACAACTCCCGCATTAGGAATATAAATTCCTGTGTCGCGGGGGACTTTACAATCATACATGAAACGGACACAAAGAACACCCAGACTCAGAACAACAATTTGTGAATCACACAGTGTTATCCCACGTGGGATTCGAACCCACGACACTTGGCGCAGTAGAGAGCGGCGTGGCGACCGCTTAAACCACTAGGCCAACCGTGCAGTCAGTAGTAACTGAAACTGGATATGATTTTAAAGGTAACTACTAAGGTCTTTTTTCTTTTTTAATGATATTTACTCCTGTAAGTAAATCTGTAACAGATATTTTTACACGTCAGACTTTACAGCTAGAAGGCGACGGCATTTCCTAAAACTCAAACCACAGACATGTCTCTTTTTGTCCGTAGACACTGATAAAGCAAATAAACTGCGAGTACAGTAAGTTTAGGGTCTGGCTTGACCTTTTGAAGGAAGGACTGTAGTTTTAAATCTACTATAAGTCTTGTCTTTTGATTAGTAGAGAGGAGAGAAGACAGAAAGAGACATAGAGAGGACAGTACCTAAATATGTCCTTCTCGGAGCCTTTTTCCCGAACTGAATTAAAGTAATCGGACTTCTTAGGTATTACGGCAATCAGCTGCGACGGCTTGCTCTTTAGAAATGCTCATCCATTCAAAGACCGACCAGGCTAGGAAGCCCTTACTCTCAACCACAACCCCCGAATAAGATTATAAAAGGAAAAATAAAAGACTGATAAATCTTATTATATTTATGTCAATATTTTAAATGTCAATAATTAATTAATCTTAAAAGATATATTTTTTATTGCTCTTCAGTCTTCGGCCGAAGTCCCCGTATGCTGAGATCGTACACGACCTCTTCTATCTTCTTCACATCATACTTGAGAACATCGAACCGCTTGCGCAGATGATCGTTCTTCAGATTCAGTAATCTTTTGACAAAAAATAATTATAAGTATTTGTCATAATTTGACAATCGTTAAATAAAATAAATATTTCCGACATTATACACACAACGTCATCTAGTCCCAAACTAAGCAGAGCTTGTATTATGGGTACTAAACAATTAATATAAATACATAAATAGAGTTTTTTTTGTTGTAAATACATATTAAAAACAGAAAACACCTAGACTCCGAAACAAATATTTGTCGATTACACAAATATATGGTCCAACCCGGGAATCGAACCCGAGACCCCTTGATCAGAATCCGCATACGCCAACCACCAGACCAACAAGAATAGAAATACATAGAAAACACCCAGACTCCAGTTAAGAAAAGATTGAGTTCTTTTTATGTATATATTTTGCTTAGTTTGTGACTAGATGGCGTTGTGTGTAAGATGTCCGAAATATTTATTTATTTTAGCCTACCAAAGTGACTCTTACTCTTCCTGGTGGAAAGTATGAGCAGAATCCAGGAGTAGGGGCCACCATCCATATTGTGAGGGTAGGCAATGCAGCATGGTGACCGATACCGTGGCGGCTTGGTGAGATGTTATTGCATCATTCTTCCAAGGTATGTTTATCAAATAATAAATCGTCCCCGTAGTTGGAAAATTAAATAAGTCCGGTTTTGGCGAAATTGACTTTTCCCTATTTTCAAAACACCTAAAACATGCCGCATATTTGAGGGTTTCAGGCATTTTCGTATCGTATTCCGTTCCAAAAATATAGCCATTTTTGTCGGACAGATGGATAATAAATACCTTCAGACTAACACTGTTTTTTAAAGGAAAAATAAATAACTCAGTAAATAAATCAATTACTGTGGTCATCATCATCATCATCATCATCAGCCTATCGCAGTCCACTGCTGGACATAGGCCTCTCCAATTGCACGCCACTTAGTTCGATCCTCGGCTACTCGCATCCAGCTCCTGCCAGCCGTCTTGCGCAAATCATCACTCCACCTGGCCTGTGGACGTCCTACACTACGTTTGCCGAGACGCGGTCTCCACTCAAGAACACGTTTACCCCAACGGTTGTCGGTCCTGCGGCTAATATGGCCAGCCCATTGCCACTTCAGCTTGCTAATCCTGTGGGCTATGTCGATAACTTTAGTTCTCTGCCGGATTACCTCGTTTCTAACACGATCTCTTAGAGAAACTCCGAGCATAGCCCTCTCCATAGCACGCTGCGTGACTTTGAATTTGTGGACCAGCCGTGCCGTGAGTGTCCACGTTTCGGCTCCGTATGTCATGACGGGTAGGACGCACTGGTTGAAGACTTTCGTCTTTAGGCACTGTGGGATCGATGATGAGAAGACCCGACGAAGCTTCCCAAACGCCGCCCAACCCAGCTGAATTCTCCTGCTCACCTCGTCCTCGAAGTTGTTTCCACCCAACTGCAAAGTCTGCCCGAGGTACACATATTTTTGAACAACTTCGAGAACGGCACCGTGTACCGCAACCGGTTCCGGTAGTACATGTTTGTTGAACATGACCTTGGTTTTGTCCAAGTTCATCCGTAGGCCGATGCGTACAGAAGAGTCAGCTAGGTCATTTAGCATCTGTTGTAGGTCCTGCAGCGTCTCCGCCATGATGACGATGTCGTCTGCAAATCGCAAGTGTGAGATGTGTTCACCATTGATGTTTATGCCACGTCCTTTCCAGTGCAGCGTCTTGAACAAGTCCTCCATTGCATTTGTGAACAATTTCGGGGAAATAACATCCCCTTGTCTCACTCCTCGATGCAATGGTATGGGCCTTGTTTGCTGATTCTGTACTTGGACGGACATGGTGGCGGCCTCGTAGAGACATCTCAACACTTGGATGTATCGCCAGTCTACTTGGCAACGCTGCAGGGACTCCAGAACAGACCAGATCTCGATCGAGTCAAAGGCCTTCTCATAGTCCACAAATGCTAGACACAGGGGCAGATTATATTCTTCGGTCTTCTGAATAATCTGCCGCACTGTGTGGATGTGGTCTATGGTGCCATATCCGCTCCGAAACCCAGCCTGCTCCGGTGGTTGGAATTCGTCGAGTCTTCGCGCAAGACGGTTCGTGATGACTCTTGAAAACAGCTTATAGACGTGGCTTAAGAGGGAAATGGGTCGATAGTTCCTCAACCTGGTCTTGTCACCCTTTTTGAAAAACAAAATGACCACACTTCTACTCCACGCCTCTGGAGTTCTCCCTTCGAACAGGACAGCGTTGAAAAGCTTTTGGAGCTCCCTCAGTACGGGCTTACCTCCAGCTTTCAACAACTCTGTTGTAATGCCGTCCTCTCCCGGGGCTTTTCCATTTTTCAGCTGTCCAAGAGCCATCTCGATTTCGTCAATGCTGACTTCTGGCAGATCTTCGGTGTAGTGGCGTGTTAATTTGGCTCTAGGATCCTCATTTTCGGGATCAGGTCGAGATGCATGCGAAGCGTACAAACCGCTATAGAAGCCTTCCACTTCCGAGAGGATGGCCGGCTTGGAAGTAACGACTACTCCACTTGCTGTGGTCAACTTCGTCAGGTGGCTTCTTCTGTGGTCAATGGCAAGTTAAATGTCTAATAATGTAAATAACATGAGTTGAATTTTACCTCAACTTGAAAATTTTCTCACAAAACACTAAATCGCGTTTATCTCAAAACCACAAAATCAGAGTTACTTAATTTTCCCACTAAGGGGACGAAATGCATGTGTTGATGGAGTGCCACCACCCCTATTCAACTCGTGGATGTCCAAATCAATGATGCAGTAGTAATAGGCTGCCATAGTGAGGGTCACCATGCTGCATGGTTTTACTCACTATGTAGATGGTGAGCACTAGTCTTAGATTCTACTCATGCTTTCCATCAGGCAGAGCGAAGGCCCAAGCACCAGAAGCGCTGATAGCCAAGTGACCTTAAGTCATTGGAAACAATCACCGAGGATAAGAACGACGTAACGAAACGAACGTAAAACTTAAGACTACCCTGCGATTCCTGTGTTATAATTACCTGAATCCAGCATTTAATTCCATGACGAATTTAGAAATCTGCAGAGGCTTCTCATAGTCACCGCGCGTGACAGAGTTGACAGCCAGCCGCGCCTGCAAAATATATCAATTACTAGCTGACCCCGCGAACTTCGTACCGCCTAACAGTCGATTCATCGTCACTCAATCAAATCAAACCATTTTATTTCAAATAAACCATACAAAGGCACTTTTGAAACGTCAAGTAGTCAGTCGTGAAGCTAATTGTTTGCTCCAATTCGTAGATCCTATGGAGAAGAACAGACAAGAAACTCCATGGACACTCTTTTCTAACATTGTTTTTATAATTGTTTTGTATTCTCGGAAACTTAAACTTTATGGTATGGTATTAAAGTTCAAATTAAATTTTAAGTATTATTACGAATCTTTTGTATGGGATAATAGAAAAGTGTTGTTTTATGAATTTTTGAGACATTTTTTTATTCCTCGTACTTCGAGGAATATTATAAAAAAAGAATAAGCGAAATCGGTTCAGCTGTTTTCGAGATTTGAGCTTAGCAACACATTCAGCGATTCATTTTTATATTATTTATTTAGGACCTCCGACAAGGAATACACCTTACTACCTGGTGCGTCGTTGGCCCCGCAGTTACAACAACAAACGCCGGCAACATAAACTTACCAGCTCCGAGCACAACTGCAACAGTCCAGTCAGATAATCCTCAACGTCCAAATGGAAACCAGTCTTCTCTTCCACTGCGCTTACTGGAATTACAATTATAACACGTATAAAATACTTTTTAGTTAATTTTTAGTATGTAAGTACAATTTTTTTATCATCATCATCAACAGCCTTTAACAGTCCACTGCTGGACATAGGTCTCTCCTTAGAAAGGAGGCCAATCAGGCCGGACGGGTTGGTAAAGGGATTGTTTCAAGTTTTCCATCTCTTGGCAGTGATGTTAGCTGCTTATTTTGTTCCTTTAGTCGCCTCTTACGACACCCATGGAATGAATAGGGGTGGTGACACTTTGTATTCTTAATCCGTCACCACCAAAAATCGATATAGATTTGTCATGTGTTTGTAAAAACTCGTTTTTCTTTCGCATTACTTTGCAACATTTAGAACCGGATGATACTAGTGCAGGGCCGGATTTACCATAGAAGCTGAAAAAGCTGAAGCTTGGGGCGGCAGAATTAGGGGGGCGACAAAATAGCCCAAAAAATAAATTGATACAGAAAAAAAGTAAGGTTGCGGACACACAACTGTTTTTATTTAAAACAATAGGATTCATATTTTTTTATATATTTAAAAAAGGATTTATACTCCTAATGCGAATACTCGCATTAGGAGTATAAATCCTGTGTCGCGAAACATACATAAAACGAACACAGAGACTTAGAACAACAATTTGTGAATCGCAAAATCCGAAGCCTGAAGGCCACTGAAGCGGATGGCGGAGAAGACCCGTTCCGTCCATTTGCGGCCACACCAGGGCAGCATGACCATGGCATAGCTGATGTGTTCGCAGAAGGTTGAGACCACGGTAATCGTGTATGGCTCTAACCGCCACTATATCCTCTGGGGTTACCAGAGGGGTTACAGACAGGTCGTGTCGGTTGGCAGAAGTTGAATTTGATTCACTCGCACTCCGCCACCGCCGACCAAGTATTGCCAACTCCTGGATATATGGATCGGAACGGGGTGGAGAATCGAAAGGAAGTGTGTTGCGGGGTTCCTCAGGGCACTGTATCCGGCCCATTATTATGGAACTTCGCATACGATGCGGTTCTTTTGCACCTTGCACCAGTCTGCACTCTGGCCTAAGTGTCGTCTACTATGCGGATGATACCCTAAAACTGGCAAGAGGGTCACGCTTTGAGGAAGTGCTTCTGCTCGCCGAGCAATGAGTGGCTTGTGTTGTGGAAAATATTCGTGAGCTGGGCCTAAGGGTGGCGCCTCAGAAAACTGAGGCGATTTGTTTCCATGGCCTACGTAAGCGCTAGGAACCACCCAGCTCGCCCCTCCGAGCTTCGAAGAGCATTTCGTGCGATTAGTCCCCCGGGTTCGAGGGCTAGCAGGGGCGTTCCATCGTCTGCTGCCCAATCTCGGGGGACCAAGGGAAGAAGTTCACTGCCTCTACATGGGCGTCGTGCGATCCATGGTCCTATTTAGAGCACCCGTCTGGTCTAAGGACCTGGCGGGTTCCTCCCGCTGTAAGGCTCAACTTAGGAGTCTGCAGCGGTTGATGGTCATTCGGATTGTACGGGGTACACACATGCAAGCCCTACGAGCTTGTAGGGCACGGCTCGAAACACAGGCCTTTTTTTTTTTTTTTAACGTGTGGAAATCCCCACGGACCGTCACCCCACCGGGGCTCTCGGCGGGGCGGTGTGTCGGACTCGAACCGACTAAAACCACACGGTGTGACCTCTCTGCGCCTGTATTTGGAAGAGATCCAGGTAACTGTTTTCTCCTTCTGGATCCCTCCCGGCGCCTGCCCGCACTGTTGCGGGCGCCATCTCCTTATCCTCTCTATTTGGGCGACGTCCGGTCACACGCGGACGCCGAACCCTCGCGGTTGGCCACTATAGCGGATGGACGGGGAAACCCGTCCCGTCCACCTGCGGCCACACTCAGGGCGGCATGAGGCGCAGATGGGCGCGCCTACGCCGCCCGGTTCGCCGGCGGCGGATCGGGTCCGAGTGGAGGTCGTCCTCCCGGGCCTTCTCCGCAACCTTCTTCTGCGAGATTACGTCCTCGCAGAAGGTTGCGATCGCGGTAAAACAACTGTCGCTACCGGCCATGGAGCAAACTACGACCGGCAGCGAGAGTTCCTCTCCGATGACTGCAGTGAGGGCCCGGCGCTGCGCCGCCCATGCGGGGCAGACCGCCAGCGTGTGCTGGGCCGTGTCCTCACTGCAGTCGCAGTGGTGGCAGGCGGGACTCGATTCCCTCCTCGCGACCGAGTGCAGATACTTCCCGAAGCAACCGTGCCCGGAAAGCACCTGCGTCAGCCGGAAGGAAAGGGTCCCGTGCTGCCGCCCTGCCCACTCGGCGATAACCGGCTGGAGAGCCTCCACGGCGGCGAAGCCAGCGCGTGGAGTCTCCAGTCGGGACGACCATCTAGCCAAGGTGGCTCGACGAGCGGCTTCGCGCCACTCGCGTACGTCATCGGGCGGAGGGCGAGACCCGCTCTCCGCCCGGAATTCAGCCACTCGTCGATAAGCTTCGGCGAGCACTTCCGCCTCCAAATCCCACGGGGGTGTTCCGGCCAGGGCGCAGGCCGCCTCGGTAGACACCGTGCGGTACCCGCGTATGGCTCTGACCGCCTGTTCTAACACAGGCCTGTTCTAGCCAACGCGCTGTTGGAGCCGTTCTGCCAAGCTTCAAGGCTTCAATGCTGGTGGTGACAGTGTTCTTCTGATCAGCCCGACCAGGTCTCGACGCTCGGACTCCCACGCAGGGCAGTCCTCTAGCGTGTGCTGGGTGGAGTCCCCGTTGGACTCACATTGATGTCATTGTGCCGTAACCTCACGTCCGATTGTATTCAGATACTCACCGAAAAAACCATGTCCGGTGAGTATCTGAGTCAATCGGTAGGTCACAGAGTGATGAAGGGTGGGAGGCCGCGGTCTCCTTCTGTGAGAACGTAATGCTCCAGAAGGAGTCCGCAGAGCAGCATCGGGAAAGGGCCAATCACGCTCGAAGGAGGTGACGAAGGGGGCGCGGTAGAGGCAGCTAGTCCCCAATCGTTGCCTAAGAGTCGTTGCAGCTACATCTGGGAGAAATGTGATCACTGCAAGCGACTCGAGCAGGCGACACTCCGCTGCGGCTGAAGGGGTTTCGTCTGGGGCGGGTCGGTGTCCCGTCTTTTATTGTGTAAAACGAGAGGCGCGATATCGTAGTGCCCCAAGGGTAATTTATTGATTACTCTGAGATGTACCCCAGTCATGCGGTAAGGCCAGTAAGGGGGGACTGCAGAAGTCGTTGATGCTGCTGGGCTGCCGGGGCGTTTAGTGAGTAGACCGGTTCGCCGGGAGTCCCACACACGCTCTCCGTCTTACCCACGGAGGATATGGTGCGAAAAGCATTCCCCGCGAAAACAAAAGAAAAGGTGCATGGTTAGCAGTACCTATATTCCTTAGCCTACCAAACCTTATAAGTAGTGCAGTAAAAACCAAGCTTTGCTTAGCTTAAAAAACAACAAAAGTTGTAAAAGTAATCTAGTAACTAGATTATTTCCTAAAGAAAGGAATTAACTTTATTGCCAACAGTGTATCTAATTTTAGGAGTCAGTAGGGGCGGCAAAAATTTTAAAGCTTTGGGGCGGCAAATGTGTAAATCCAGCACTGTACTAGTGGTAGTTATCAGAAATATATATAAAAACAAAAAGTCTTTAATTTTGAAATTTTGAACTTATTTTTAATTTCCTTCCTGTGATGATTTTTGGTCTTCTGTAGCTAGAAATCTTAATTTTTCATAGTATCACCCGGTTCCAGCTTGGCGTCGACTTCTGGGACACCCTGTATACTACATCCTTCAGTAACACTTAGATGGTAAGTGGTTGGCACTCCAACACAGCAACACTACATATAGTACACTATATATAGTAGCAACCAAGCAATGCTCGGTCGCTAGTTACTTAGTATAGATTAAAACTTACTGCCTAATACTTCAGCAGCCGTCTCATGTGTGGCGAGAATACCCTTCTCCAGCCAAATGGTAAGCGCAATCAGGAAACAGTACCGTTGAGTGATGTTTCTCCAATGTTCTTGATACCTGAAATATAATCTTATTTAAATGTCTGCTTACAGCTCTAGAGCAACTTGATAGTGAGTAGCTATTCACAGGATACCCTCTGTCAAAGAATAAGCCTAAATTGTTATTTGAATTACACTATTATGATGCTGTATGTGTTTATGTGTTGTGTGTCTGTATGTGTGTGTGTGTGTGTGTGTGTGTGTGTGTGTGTGTGTGTGTGTGTGTGTGTGTGTGTGTGTGTGTGTGTGTGTGTCTGTCTGTCTGTCCCCTCTGGTCTACCGGTCCGTGTTGCTTTATGGCTCACCAAGTAATTAAATAGAATAATAAATAAATAAATATTTCGGACATCTTAAACAAAACGTCATCTAATCTCAACTAAGCAGAGCTTGTAATTTGGGTACTAAACTACTAATATAAATACATAAACATACTTTTTATTTTACACAATATTTAAGTATTTATAGGTATATTTTACACAAATTACAACTTTATGGCTTAATAAATAAATTCATTCATTCAATTCAGACATTGTGAAACTTGATCTAAATTAGCTAAATCATTACAATTTTAAAATGACATGCATAACAAGTTAAAAATGTATGTAAAACTAACTATGCCCTACGGGGTTTGTCACTTGTTAATCGGATATTGTTCATTGGTTTAAAACTTTTAGCAAAATATTTTTTTAAGTAAAAGTAACCTCACTTACTCTTTGTAACACAAGGTATCTGGCAGTAAAACTCGCATTAAAATCAGTCCTACCAATTCAGAGATGGTGGTAACAAACAGACAGAAGATATATGGTACCGTATATACTTTCATATACTCTTAGTAAAATAATGTTTCAAATTACAGACACTTTAACACCTATATTGTCCCACTGCTGGGCTCCGGTCTCCTCACAGGAAAAGGCCACACATTCCCACACTGGCCAAGTGCCGGTTGGAGACTGGTGAGACACGTTGTGACTACGTAATCTTACCGTTTAATGTTTTTAAGCAGCCCGAAGGCCTTCAACTAAGCTTCTCAACTGCTATCTTATGATAACAACCGGTGCTGCTTAACGTGACCCCCGAATCACGGAAACGATCATCACATATCATGCCACATACGGTCACTGATCTAGGTCTGACCGTACAGTCGTTGGTTACCCTTGGTGATTGTCCGGTCACTCGGTTATGAGCACTTCAGCTGAGCGTTATTTGTATACAAGGATTAAATGCTAAACACAGCTTATAAATGACTTGTTCGTTGATTCAGTGACAAATGACCCTGACTACTTAACTAATGGGTTCTATTCGCAAGGCATTTGCGTCAATACTATTTCTATAGTAAGTCTATGTAATACTTACTACCTCTTTGGTGTAGTGGTTAGCGGGTGTGACTGAGGCCTGCCAAAAAGTGTTCTATGGTTTTTCTTTACCAAACTGCTTAATTAAGTCTTACAGCCAAATGGCTTGATAAGAGCTTGCAGTATAGACGTTGGCGGTATTTCACGCCCATGCTTCATAGAGTATGTTAAACCATCTGTCTTGGATGCCATGAACATCTATGGCAATGGAGATAAAGTATTTGGCAAGCTTAGATATGAAAAATCATGATTCATTTAATTCATGCAACGGACAGACAGAATTACTATTTGCATTTATAATATTAGTAAAGATTTGATGCAGTATTTTTTTATGTACATATTCACTGTTATTATCTTTTTTTTGTAATAAAAATTTCATTTATATTTGACACATTGTTGGTCTACTGGTTTAAGCGGTCTACTGTCTACTGCACCAAGAGTTTTGTGTTCAAATACCACATGGAATAACTCCTTGAGTTATCCACAAATTGTTGCTCGGAGTCTGGGTGTTCCTTGTGTCCTTTTCATTTATGTTTCTAGTCTCCTGCGACACATTATGTTTATTCCTAATATTTCCGGAGATCTCTTTTTATATAAAAACATGTTAAAATGTTTCTTTTTAATTACAGTATAGTAAGCAAGAATCTTTTTTCTAATGCCAATGTCCAGCAGTAGAATGTTGAAGGTTATTGTGATATGATAACGTTATCAAACTATTAATTTGACTACAATTATTAAAGCAGATGTGATCTCCTCTATTCATAAAAGCACAGGCTTTCAAAATAAATGATCATGTAGCTGCATGCCCCATTAGAGGTTCAAACGGATTAATAAATTTATAAGTGCATACTTTAAATATGTAAGTGCTTTTAAAATCCTCACTTGTAATAATCAGTTTCAGGGATAGCCTCCTTTAGTTTCGCGTATCCCTCACGGGCGTTTTCAAATGATTCCCTTGCCTTAAGGCATGCCGGTCCAACTGAATTAGAAACAATTATTATTTGAATTTGAACTGAATTATTATAGTTCCTTTAGTCTATTATTTACCATAGACTGTTCTTTATTTTTTTTACTTACTGCCAGCCTGGTTGTGATGGATCACTTGAAGAATCGTCGTCACTTCGCGGGATATTTGCCCAATGTCTTTACAAATGTTGCGTATAACCTAAAAGAATTACACGTATTATTTGCAAAGATCAACATTGAAAGATGGGAACGGTATTTATATTCCGTGTTCGTTCTTAATAAATTAATTAGGTTAGCAATGCTAAGACACAAAAATAAGCAAAAAGTTTGTATTACAATTTATTTCATTATTTGTACCTCACGTATTTCCTGTTCAGAGTCAAGATTTTTCTGAAAATTAGTAAATATAGTGTTAATAACATGGTTATCACTCATTGTTTCGATTTTTTGTTTATTTAGTTTTACTGAATCAAAGGAAGAGAATCAAACAACGAGTGTTTGGTTTGGTTTTGACAGTAGTGAGTGAGTAACCATAGATAGATTCATAACTTTTTTGAGCGAGCATAGAAAACATACTATGCGCCATCGTTTAGAACGTTATGGTTCATAGTTACATACTACAAATCCTGTAATATATTTTAAATACAAAAATGTGTTTGTTAAATGTTAATAGTATTACCGGTATAAAAAAAATTAAGTACAATCTAACCGACAACCGTAATTAACACAATATTGTTCCTTAAATATTGGGGATCCGAGAACAGTTTCATGACACCTGAGCCCTTTAAACGCGTTCCCGCAAAAGCGTGGGTCCTTTAATTGAAACTCATTTCTATATAGGTATATTATATTATCGATATGTATATTAGTTGCTTAAGTGCTTGTTTAGGCGAGAGACGAATGAGAACGTCTCTTGCATAAATGGGAATAAAGAATCCATAAACTTCGACAATAATTTCATCCTCTTAACTCCACGGGAAATTCCCAGCCAATGCGAATGGTATCTCCGCGTTGACATGGTGCAATAATCTTTAACCTTAACGCCATTACTTTCGACTCTGAGCTCACTAGAGGTGTACTTTATAGGCGGTCTAGTCCGGGTATACCACTGTACTACAGCAGTCTCGTCTTGTAGCGATGATGGATCCACACATATACGTAGTGTTACATACTCTTTGCCACACATAACAGAAGCCCTCTGTTCATTTACACGTGAAGTCTCTGTCATTTATATCAGTAAGATAAATGCTTAAATAAAGTTCACTCATGCATTTACAGTCCATTAATGAACTTCAAATATGTTTAACTAGCTTTCGCCCGCGTGTATGTCGGTTATCGCGGTAAAAAGTAGCCTATGTCCTTTCTCAAGTTCATTTCTATCTTTATACCACAAGGGCCACCACACACTAGCTACTTTTAGCATCGGCGATCGGCAACTAGTCGCTTTTTAGAAGCTAAATACGGCGAGCGAACTCTACACCGCACAATTAAAAACGCCAAATGCGGAGATTGAGTCGCTTTTTAGAAGCGCGACACAGCAGCTGAACGCTACTCTCCGTACACATTAGGATGCCGGTAGCATCGATTTGGCATCTGAGCAGTCGCTAAAACGCGCGTTTCCGATACGCGATCGAACGCAGGAAGTCGCTAAAACGCGATGCAGCATCGATGCAGTTGCCAAATCGCCGATGCTAAAAGTAGCTAGTGTGCTGTGGCCCTTACTTTCGTATTTATAATATTAGTAGGGATAAAATAAAAATTAAATGAATTTATAATTGGTCCTATAGTATTTCGTAACTACGTGTACTATAGGATGACTTCATCGATCTACATATTTTGACTGCACGGTTGGCCTAGTCACCTTAGCACATTCTACTGCGACAATGTGGTGGGAGCAAATCCCCTATGGGACAACACTGTGTGATCCATAAATTGTTGTTCTGGGTCTGGATGTTCTTTGTATCCGTTTCATGTTTGTAAAATCTCTACACTATAGCTAACCCAGTTGTATTTTCCTAATGCGGTAGTTGTCTTATATACAAAAAAAATGTATATCAGATAGAAAAATAACAATAATAATAATTTAATAAATTATATTTAAAGTGACCATCTTTTTACCCAAATAAAAAAAGCAAAATAATTAAAAAAACATTTTATTTTTTAAAATTAAAGTGCAGCAAATGTTCACTTAGCCAGGAGGCCAGTGCATTGGGCGGCCGCCTAGAACGTGAACATGTAAGTGATATACACTCTGGGCTCCATTCTTGCCATCATTAATAACCAAACGGAAACCACTCTGTTCCAAGCCTTGTTCAATGGCAACCTTCTTGGCAGCAATCATCAGATGTCCTGAAACATCCAACACACATTGTTACAAAAAAACATTAGACTAGCTTTCGCCCGCAAATCCGCCTGCGTGTGTGTCGGTTTTCGCGGTATAAAGTAGCCCATGTTCTTTCCTAGGTTTAATAAAAAATTTGGTACACATGTTTCAAATTATCATAAATATAAAATTCTCGTGTCACAATGTTCATTCCCATACTCCTCCGAAACGGCTGGACCGATTTGTATGAAATTTTGTGCGCATATCGGTTAAGCTTGAGAATCGGCCAACATCTATTTTACATACTTCTAAGACGCGAGCGGAGCCGCGGGCATCAGCTAATAATTATATATTATATTATATATAATTTCATTAAAATAGGTGCAGTAGTTTTGGCTTGGATAGCGCTACAGACACACAGTTACTATCACATTTAGAATAGAATATACTTTATTGTACACTAATCACATTGTTGTTGTTATATACATATTGCAAGTAGACATGTACAATGGGACAGATCGACAGGAGATATAAATAAAAAAGAAAAAGATTAGTTTCAATGTTTTGGAGCTACGGGGGCAATTAATTATGCAGATACATAATATAAATACTCAACAATAACTGGAATCTTGTAGTAATTTAGAACAATTGTGAGCATAGGGTACCTACAAACTTAGGTAATGATTGGGCGATCTGAATTGAACTTAATTTTTTTGCCTAGGGTCCCAATTTCTTTAATTTTCGGAGTGAGTCTTCTGTACGAGTACTATTATGTATTCTGTGTCGTAATGCTGTATTCTCTGCATTCATAATGCAGATGGTAACTACTACTTTTACGGTATAGTTAATATAAAATAGCTCATTTAATAATCAAACTCTTTAACTATTTAATATAAGTGTAGTTTCATCATCATCATCAACAGCCTTGAACAGTCCACTGCTGGACATAGGCCTCTCCTTAGAAAGGAGGTTTTGGCCTACTGTATAACGCTGGCCAGACGGGTTAGTTTCAAATGTAGTTTAAGTGGCAATTATTTAATTTGGTAATAAATAATTGTAATATTTACCTTTAATTTTGTAATAATTAATTATAAAATTTACCTTTAATTTAGTAATAAATAATTGTAAAATTTACCTAAGAGTTGTTCATCACTGTCATCAGCTTTAGACAACTGAGTGATTGGCTTCCTTGGTATCACTAATATATGCGTAGGAGCCTGAGGATTCACATCATGGAAAGCCACGCACTATAAATGTATAAAAATAAAAATATTAATGGCCACATTAATTATTGGTTAGATTTCATAAAAATAAAGAAGAATCTGATAAGAATTCAAGATAGGTATATCTAAGTCACCTGTTCATCTTCATAGACGAATTTAGCTGGTATTTCCTTCCTAAGTATTTTTCCGAAGATAGTATCGCCACCGGCAGATGCGGTTTGCGCTTTTTCGAGTTCCCCGTCCTCCATTCTCGCTATAACTGCGTGGAAAAAAACTAATGGTAACAAAAAATTATTCATTTTATCTTTTAATTTCGCTATAAATAGTAAATCTTGGTTTTTACTCACCGGCAGTTGACTAAAGATTATGTCGATTAGCCGGCAATCTGTCACCTTCAGACTTCTCTTTCTCTATTCTCCTCTACTTTAGTGTCTTTAGTAGGAATTTATATTAATCATTATGCCAACACAACGCAGTGTTTGTGACAGTTGTTGCAGTAATGCAGTGCAACAACTAGGGTTGCACTCTTACTTCATCTTAGGGATGTTCTTTATTTTAACTCGTCGTATTATAAAAATGAATTAACAAGAAAATATATTTCAGTGAAATCACATGTTTTTTATATTTAAGCCAACCAAAGCATGAGTAGAATCTAGGAGTAGGGGCCACCATACTTTTTTTGAGGGTAGTAGTAGTAGTAGGGGTATTCATGGCGGTCTGGTCAGATCTCACACTTACCAACGAAATATCAAAGACGAGTATACGACAGCAATAGTGCTGGCATTATAATGATGATCTTCTGTGAGAGGGTAGTACTGCCCCAGTCAAGCCGACCCATTCGTGCTGAAATCAGCGTAGCTCTACTAACAACATTTAACCGATTTTAAAAATAAGTTCCATCTCTCCAGCCTTGTAACATTTTTTTCGAGTGGAGTAACGATTCCAGTATACAATGATTTATGTATGGCTCATTCTAACAAAGCGACATGATTATCGATCTGTATTGTTATAAATGTTAGATGTTATAAAGTTTCATCCATACGTTGTTGGCATACCCAAAAGACGAACTAAACGGTTTGACAGTTCGTTTTTGGTGAGAGTCGCCAGAGTTTGGAACGACCTGCCTGGGTCTATTTTTCCTGATGAGTTGAACTCTGGAGCCTTTAAGAGTAGAGTGAACAGGTTTCTTTTGGATGGGCGTGTACCATCTTCGTCTTCATCTACACTTTCCATCAGGTGAGATGGAAGACAAACGCCTATTCCACTACAACAATAAAAAAAAAAAAAAAAAAAAAAAAGATGTAGACAAGTAGTTTTAGATGAAAAAAGAGCAACATTCTCCATCTCTTAAGATATAGCTTTATGTATGAAAATTAATTTATATAAGTAGAGAATGGCTAAATAATTAAGAAAAACATGAAAGAAATTATGGCTAGAAAACAGAAAACGCACAATAGAATAGAATTAAAGTACAAGAAATTATAATGATCAGAAATAAACTTTGAAAGAGATAAGACAAGAATGATGATGTCTTTTTATTAATGCGTTTTCCTGCTTAATTTTTTTTATTCGATTTGCAATTTTTGAGGGTTTTGTGTGCCTAATTTTCTAACTCAAAAGGTGAAAAATTAGTTTTTACACACATATTCTGATTTAGATATATCATAATTTAAAATACTTGATGATCATATTTTTGTCGCCAGTAAACCGTTAACAATATTTTCAATTCAATGACTCTTTCTATAGGAAAAAAATTTTTTTAACATGAGTTGAAAAGGAAAATATAGAATATTGTCTGTGCCCACTTCTTGGGGCGTTAAACACTTTCAAATTCATTTTGCGTTAAAATAAAGCCTATCCAAACAATAGTAAATAATGTGTCTATTATGAATATAGAAGTATAAATAATGTTATCTTATTTGTCACTAGCTTTTGCTCGCGGCTATGCCTACGTGTTATTCTGATGCATAACTGTGATGACCTTTTGTACCCCTTTAAGGGTGGAAATTTCTAAAATAGGAGAGGTCCTACGTTCCTTAAGGAACACATTTGCCAAATTTCAACTTCCTTCACCCAGTAGTTTCAGCTGTGCGTTGTCTGTCAGTCCGTCAGTATCGGAACAGTTTTTTAAACATATATGTATATATATTTTTAAATTATCCTCAGTGTAAGAACTCCAACTTTATGAATGTCAGTCAAAACTCGATGATCGAGTGTTTCCGAGTACCGCACATCCACATCACTATTCACACAGACTATTCAAGTTAATGTTGCCAGAATGATCAATAGAGAAGTGTGTAGTAGATAATCGGAATGGAGACACAAATACAGTAAAACAATAAAAAAAACGCTGTCACTTATTTAATAAAAACGCTTAAAAACTAATGCACCGCTTTTTTCTTCTATCACAGTAAGTGATATCATATACTGATAACGACTCTTCCTACAGCCTAGCTCCAGGTCCCATGGGCCAAACCATGTGATGCAAAGCCCTACCAAAAACATGCAACGCCTTTAATTTCTTTTCCCGATGATTTTCATCAACCATCACATGATATCCTGTTCTATCGATTCCCATATCTAATGCCACTTGCTTGGCTACAATCAACATATGTCCTGAAACAGAAAAAAGGTCGGCACAAAATAAACCAAAACCAATGTCTTTTTATTTATTTTAATTTATGAAAATGGCCACCACATTTGTCTTCCGCCTAGAACTTGAACGTAAAATTGATTGATAGTTTGACATGAGTCGACGCCTTCATTCATTACAACCCGGAAACCTGTTTTGTCGATGCTTTTTTCTTTAGCGATGCGGCGTGCGATGATTAATAGATGCCCTGAATTATATTTTCATTTATTAATATGGACATAAATTATGACACACTATAGGCAGACGCTCCCCTCTGTTAAAGTAGAAGTCCAAATGGGCTTATTGGACTGTTTAGATACATGTATATTGTTTTTAATGTTACGTGCGAGTTCGTAATGACAGGCGTATGTTTAAAATGGGTATGTGGTAAGATTTATCCCCGCAAAAAATTACTGGCTGTTTTATCGGAAAAAGTCGCTATAGTTACCCCCTCGGGTCCGCCGGCTTGTGTTCCTCTACCTATATGACGCACAAGTGAAGGCTTCTGCCGTCTAACCTACTATTTGACGCACAATCCTAGAACGCATAGTTCTTGCATATGTGAGGAGGAAGGGGGGTTGACTCGACCTTATTGGTACCACGATAGACCCGATGATAAGCAATTCTATCGTTGCTGCCTTGTTGAGTCCCTCCCCTAAGATCAGAGGGAGGATGGAGGAATTTTGGAATCTCATTTACTCGGAGCCGGCTCATTTATGGCGAAGCATGGCTTTCACATGATAATACGGTAAAATAGTCTTGGTCTTGATAGAGAGAAGACATTTCATAATTTCACCTGATATTCCCTGACTCTTTCTATTTGTTTAAACTAAGTACAGTCAGCAATAATTCGCCCGTTAGTAGTACAACTGTCGAAGTTAAATAACGAAACAAGTTATTAAAACAATGAGGTTGAAAGTTTCGTATTATAGAAATATCACAGTCAAAATAATTATGATTTTATTGGGTTAGGCGTCTCCAGCGAGGCTACATAACTTCTCCATTGTGAGGGGTACTAAATGCTTCTTTGTCACCCTAAAATACCAACTAACACCAAAATAAAATAAGTTTCAGTTACACTTTGAAACCAACTTCGACACATAAGTAACACAAACCTAATATTTTTTCGTCATCAGCTGACGCGTCCGCAAGCCTAGCTATGGTCTTTTTAGGTACCACCAGGAAATGTATCGGTGCCTGCTTGTTGTTTTCTTCATCAATTACAAAGCACTGAAAAAGAAAATATGGATAGATCACAACAAACAAACACATCACAATTGTCTCGTATCTAGGACGCACGGAGCATAAGAACTGACAAGTTTGCACAAACACAACAGGTACATAACGTTTTGTTCTATTTATTATGAGTCCTCAAAAAATATTTAGTTCGGAGTATCATAGGAAAAAACCACCAACCGAATCTGAGTCTTGGCTTAATATCTACCTAGATTCAGTACACAACTGGTGGATTCTATGCGGTCTTATTTATTTTGAATTTATTATTGTTGCTGACTGTACCACTAATCTTTTTTGTCATTTCTGGTAAAAATAATATGGTTAGACTATAATATGGCATAAAAATGAATCCGGAGTTTATAATAAGTTAACAATAATTTTGTTTTATCTGATGAAACCTAATGCAATATAGTAGAAAATACAATTAGGTATCACAATAGCCTATAGGAACTGTTCTTAAAATGGCGTATTAAAAACATATGTTACATATATATTATATTAAGTACAAACCTCTTCATCTTCGAATATAAACTTTTTTGGTTGTGCACCTTGAAAGAAATCTATCCAACTCGGGTTGTCAACAGCAGTTTTCATTACAAGATCCATAATTTGTTTACAAATATTCACGGACAGACACTATATTATATGAAACGACTAAAATGAAACCCATTTACTCAGTTTCACTTATCAATATTATTCAAGTAATAATGATAGTGCGTTTCTTGATATCTTTATGAGTCACCTGTGTGTTATTAATTGTTATTATTCGATATAGATAAAAGTATAAAGTTTTATAGGTTTTGTTTGCAATAAATAAAGTGAACGATTACAGAAACAAAATGATTCACTCAACTTCTTTTGCGTTCGATGACATATTTAACCTTGACAGCGTGATTGGCGGGAAATCAAAAAATCGAAATAGAGCACAAATTAAATTAAAAAATAAAAGTCACAGGAAACAAAACCATTTAATATATTAAGTTATAAATACATAACTTTGCTATATACAGCACAATTATTAATAGTTATATTAATGTTATTATTAATACAATACAATGCAGATCACAGTCTTATACGGTATAGTTTTGAAGTGTCCCGCGAAGAACACATCTACATACGAATATATTTTACATATTTAAATTTTAAATTACGTTTATTAAAGATGGTGAATGTTTCAGTTCTTTAAATTAAACAAAGTAGCTTTAATACAATATGAAATTGACTTATTTAACACTATTTGGTTCAACGACGGCACGAAACTATTTAGTGCAGTGTTGCAAAACCACGTATATACAAATTATGCAAACACTAATTTCATTATTGCTCATTTTAAGCTTTAAAAAAAATTAAATCACGTAGTTTTGACAAACTGAAACATTACCGTAAATATATATAATATGGAAGGAAATTCTTGGAATACGATGTTTTTTTAAGGTATATATTAAAAACAATAGATGATAATTTAATTTTAAAACTTAAAAATAGGATGTAATTTTATAATTAAATTTTTTCAGAACATTTCATCAATGAATACCACCTATAATTAAAAATTCCATGTAAAAAGGCCGTTTTTCTTTCTTCAGACCCCACACGTACCCCAGGTTCACACATTTCTTTAGAAATAAGTTACATCATTACTCATAAACAATAAAAACTACGGCTATGCTTGTAACGTAAGCCATAATTGAAATAGAAAAAAAAATATATGTTCAGAATTTATGATTAAGACGGTTCTCAATGTTACTCAATAACCCATGTTTCACAAACAAATAAAGATAGTTGATAATATTTAATTCATGATATGCTGAGCTAATTCATGAGAATTCTGTCCACAATTGATCTTAGTTGTTACTCCAGCCTTAAATATCAAATAGCAAAAACATTGTTTCTGATAAAGAGAAAAAACATCCCATTCACTCAGACAACTTCAACAAAGGTAGTGATTCTCTTGTTAATATCACCAAGATAAATTGGACAAAAATTTGTTGTTAGATTATATACTTTAATCTCAACTACTTACAGTCCATTTTACAATATCTTATGCATGGATGTTTAGTTTAAAACCAACTAAAAATTCATCGGTGACATACCTACACTTGTATATTAGTTAAAAACCTTTAAATAACATATATCTAAGATTGCACCTGTACTGTATGTGTCAGTGAATTCGTTCTCGTTCACTGTTAACGAATGAGGTGTTATTTTGTTATTCATTCACTCGTTCACTATGAATGAATGAGAAGGAAGCATTGTCATCTCGAGTATTCTCGAGAGTACGTGCGGATGACACAGTTCAGTCGATTGTTAGCAACGATAGCGAGTGGACGCGTGCGACTGTGAGCCGACAATATAGAAGGATATACTACAGCACCTTTTAACAAAACGATTTTCGCAATAGGTATACCACATAATACACGATAATTTACATGATTGTGATTTTGATTGATCAATCCACAGAAATTCAGAAAATTCTGCATTAAGAGTTTGGTGTAGTTGGCATTTACATGACGTCTATTTTTAATTTCGATACGTCTAGTTTGACGTTACCTATACACTCTGCTATGGTTACAGTCCGTCCAACCAATGAAATTAAAGTACATAATTAAAAAACAAGTGGTAGTTTAGGTTAGTTTAGTGATGTGAATACAGAATCACGACCATTAATCACTTAACTTGATCTTTTTCTATATCACTTTCTTAATGAAAAATAAGGAGAAAATTACTTAATAGGTATGTTTTTTCTGTGAGCTTATAGTATCACTTAGTTTGAGCTGTCATTTATGACATTTGTCAAAGCAAGGCCCCACCACTGACAATCTGCGAGCCTAGTGTGAGTTTTTTTACACCAGCTACCGTAGCTCTACATGAATTAAATCCTTTGACAGTTTGTCTTTCTAACTCTAGTACATGACATTGGTGAAATTGTGGTCACACTTTACATCAAATCAAAAATTGAATTACATCAGCTCGATCGTATCGTTGCCAAAGCAAGCGGGCGGCGGGGGCGCTTAGTGAGATACACACGAGATGTCCGCCCGCACCTGTCTCAGTCCACTTTGTCGTCATACCCCGCGCCCCTGTTACCGCAGGCGAGGACTCAGATAAACGGTCGGGTGTTAGACCCCTTTGCTTCGTTACGTGGACTCAGGTTATGTATTACATTAAAATCTGTACATTATATTTATACATTTGTTAGTTTTAAGTGCATAATATTTTAGACATCTGAGGGTAGAAATACAATTCATTCGATATATAAAAACGAACACATCTCGAAGGATAGTTTTCTAAACATAGTTCTTTAAATCTAAAATATATGCACTTATAAAGGACCTTACACACTATGTATAACATTATATTTATTTACAAATTGTATCCTATTTTGTGGGATGCGGTCACCACTGTTTCTCATAAGATTTACAGTTAGTCTCGTTTTAGTTATACCAATACATTAGTAATCTATTTCGTTAGGGTTTGTTAATGTTATTAATGTGTACGTTTTCTATGTTAATGTATTGTGATGCTTTACTCTTCCACTTACAAACTCATCTAATCCATGTGATGAGTTCTAATCATCTTGCTTATTGGATGAGTTCATCTCATCTTGCATATTGGATGAGTTCAACTCGTCTTGCATATTGGATGAGTTCAACTCGTCTTGCATATTGGATGAGTTCAACTCGTCTTGCATATAGGATGAGTTCAACTCATCTTGCATATTGGATGAGTTCAACTCATCTTGCATATTGGATGAGTTCAACTCATCTTGCATATTGGATGAGTTCAACTCATCTTGCATATTGGATGAGTTCAACTCATCTTGCCTATTGGATGAGTTCAACTCATCTTGCATATTGGATGAGTTCAACTCATCTTGCCTATTGGATGAGTTCAACTCAAACTTACACTAGTCACGTAATTTTTGTCCCTCTACAGTCGGTTTATTTTAAGTCATGTTTTTACTTACTTCTTAACCGTGACTTATAAACGACATAATTAAATAAATTTATTTTATACAGAGGTATTTTATTGTATTTACAACAAGATTTATAATAAATTATCAGTCAATTTAATCAAACTGAATTAGTACTTATGGGATTTACGTATTTATATTTACATACAAAAATTTAACAGAAAATCATAATTTTATAGTTATTTAATAATCGTTTTATTACATCGTATTGAAATACAACTTAATATTTCCAATAAATTAACTGTTTAAAATAATCACAAGACTGACAAATAAACCACGCTCTACAAAAGCAATTCATGTTATTATTATTATTTAATGTGACAGATGGCTACGAAACCGACGAAGTAACTGAAGACGCGATTTTATATTGTATCACATATATGTTCATTCTTTACGTGCCAGTTTTATTGTAAACTAGCTGATTCCCGCGGTGTTGCCCGCGGTTATTGTTGAAAATCGCGAGTAACGACGCGGAGTGGAGCTAGTCTAAATATAATTTATCTAAGTTACTAGTTATATCGCGAAGTCGCGTCAAAATCGGCCCAGCCGTTCCAGAGATAACCCGGATTAAACAGACGACGGACAGACAGACAAAAATTATAAAAATTGCATTTTTCCTGTAAGTACATTATATATTGTTCAAAATATGTTAATTTGATTTTACACACAGACTATTTTATTTATTTGTATTTATGCGGTGCAAATACTTTTTTTCGTAAATACATGATAACAGATAACACTCAAACTCAGAAACAAATATCTGCATATCATAAATAAATAGAAATCTAGTGGTCAGCGTATGCGGCTGCTAATCAAGAGGTCTCGGGTTCGATTCCCGGGTCGGACCAAATGTTTGTGTGATCAACAAATATTTATTACGGAGTTTGGGTGTTTTTCTATGTATAGTAATGTATTTACAAAAAAAAAGGTATGTTTGTTTATTTACATATATCAGTTGTCTAGTACCCATAATACAAGCTCTGCTTAGTTTGGGACTAGATGGCGTTGTGTGTAAGATGTCCGAAATATTTATTTATTTAAAACATTTGGTCTGACCCGGGAATCGAACCTGAGTGGCGCAGAGGTAGAATATTCGACTGCTGTGCTTGAGGTCCCGGGTGCAAATCCGACCAAGTGTTTGTATGATCTACAGAGTTGGGGTGTTATCTATGATAATTTACAAAAAAAAAAGTAGAATCCTATTAATCAATCTAGCTTTCATAGTTAAAGCTCTGCTTAGATTGAAGCATGTCTGAAATATTTATGTATTTTATAAACATTCAAATGTTGCTATATTTTTATCTTTACATTATACCCACATTGTAATCAAATCCGTAATAGTAAATTTAACTACTTATTATAATACCAGTTTTCGCCCGCGGCTCCGCCCGCATGTATGTCGGTTATCGCGGTAAAAAGTAACCTATGTCCTTTCCCAAGTTCAGTTCTATCTTCATACCAAATTTCATCAAAATCGGTTCAGTGGTTTAGGCGTGAAAGCGTTACAGACAGACAGAGTTACTTTCGCATTTATAATATTAGTAGGGATATTTCAAGATTTTTTTTGATGAAGAGGACATTGTTATCATGATACATCAACTACCCTACTGAGTCCAACAAAAAATCGGTTGTCTGTAAAGTCGGTTTAGTGACGATAGTTGAACGTGACAACGTCATAAGATTGTGCCTCTTTGTCGCTCGTTCCGCGCTCTCGTTTGCACTTCAAGCTTTAAATGGAACGCCTCAGAGCGAGGTAACGCCGCATGAGTCGTTTTTTCGTGCGTGCAGCCGGCTCCATCGAATTATAAGACGTTGTCACGTCAAAAAGTGAAAATAATCATAGTCAACGTTATCATATGATTTTTTTGTACATTGGTTAGGGTTGCCAGCCAGTTGTAACCTGTTAGAAGACCATGCATGGAGAGGGAGACCACTTTATCTATATAAAGGTCCGTTCGTTGGTGTAACTGTTAGCGTATGCGACTGCCAATCAAAAGTCAATTCGGTCAATGTTCTTGGGTTTTTCTTACATACGAAATTCTAAATAACAGCCTAGTTTGGAAGGTGGTAGAGTTTAAAGCCCGTGCTTAGTAGTGCTTAGTAAACTGTCGAACCCGGTTGTCATAAACAATTATGGCAATCGTGATTGAGAAGTCGCATAAATATACTGTATTTTTTTTACATTAAATTCCCACGGGTCGTCTCCCTACCGAAGCTTGAGGCGGGGCGGTGTGTCAGGATCGGACCAAATAGAACCACACTGAGTAATGTGGTACTGATGTTGTTACGACTTTATGTGACGTACTGCACACACGAACGTCGCCTCTTCGCGGCTGGCCACTGAAGTGTGACTGCGGATGAAGGGGACGGATTTTCCCCTTCCAACCGCAGCCACTCTTAGGGCGGCAGATTGAGGTTTATTTGAGGTCGTTCTCCCAGGCTTTCCGGGCTGTGACCAAAGTGTCATCGGCGTAATAGAATACGCCAAGCCTGGGGGAAAACGGTTCAATGTTCCACAGGAGTAGTCCGAGGACAAACCCCTGCGGAACACCGCACGCAAGCGCTCGAGGTCTCTAAACAAAATCTCGGTCCTCGTACATGATGGTACGCTCCTTTATACCTACCAAGAGCATGTCGTCTGCCAATGGCCACCTTAAGTACTCTGACACTCTGTGGTATAATCAGGGGGGTGTCACTCCGCAGTTTAGGTATAGGCGACCAGCTGCCTACCCGGAGAGGCATGCCGATGGGGCTGTCGCTTACGCTCGATGCGCGTCACGTTCGTCGCCGCGTCGCTCTAGCACATTATTTAAATTTTTGTTATACTTTTCGATATATAAAATGGCATCTAATAACAAACCTCAATCTTCTAATCCATGTTAAATAATATAGTTCTGTTTACGGATGTCTAAATAAAAGGTTTTAGGTGTTAAGTAGGATATACCGATATGATATCATTTAAAACGCCATTTGTTGAAGAAAGTACCTACAGCAATTATTATAACAACTACCTTATGTTTATTTGGACAGTAATTTATTCACTAAAGTACTAAAGAAAAAGTATTTATTAAATATTAAAATTATTTTTAAAACCTGATTACGTCAGAACAAATAAGAGTTACATGATAGAAAGAGACGCAATTGTAGCTAAATATAATCGTAGGTGATTCGGCGCTGTCCGATCCGAATTGAACTTAATCTTTTAACGCCTAGGGTCTTTATATCTTTACTTTTCGGAGTGAGTTTTCTGTACTAATACTATTATGTATTCTGTGGTATAATAGATTTTTACTTTCCTGATGCAGCTAAATGGCAGACTATGAAAATTTGTTCTACCTTTGAATTCAGTTACCTTATTTTTTATTACAACAACCTACCATACCTTTTATATAAAGTTTTTTTATAGAAAGCAGCTTATTGGCACGACCCCGTGTGTAAATGGCAACCCTAACTTACTTATATAATTATGTAGTTTATCACAGTTGACTATGATTTTATTCCACGCCTACTTCTCTGATTATGAGACTTCTCAGAGGCCAAAAAATTAAAACCCTGTGGCCTAAGATCAATCTGTTTAAAGTCGTCACAAAATAAGTAGCCCCTTTTGACATTTGTCATCGTATTTTGAAGGTTCCGTAGCCAAATGGCAAAAAACGGAACCCTTATAGATTCGTCAAGTCTGTCTGTCTGTCTGTCTGTCCGTCCGTATGTCACAGCCAATTTTTTTAATCAACGATTAATTCGTGTTTTTGAGTGTATTTTTTTTAATATAAAGTTAAACTTGATGCTTAATTTATGATACGCGTTGTGATAGTGTATGGGTAACATAGTAATTAAATAGGATTATGAATTTGATTTTTGACATTGAAAAATCAAATTCATAATCCTATTTATTTAATCGTTGATTAATAAACACGATAACAATTGTCAAAACGGGCTTCTTATTTTGTGACGACAATAAGACTTGCATTTACACTGTACAAATAACTTTAAATTTTAAATCTTTATACAAATCTCCAATGTTCACATAAGGAGAATTAATTTCAATAATTTTAGGGCGATTTTAATTTTTTTTCGAAGAAATTTCGCACTTGACGGGATAGAAATTATCTTTTAAAGTATAATTACTAGCGGCCAGCGCCCTTGGGACGATATAAATAAATATAATTTAAATGCTATCATTTGTCACAAAAACTTATGCTATATAAAATCTAGGCAGACCTAGGGCGGGGTACAATAAAAAACTATAGTACTTTGTGGCCTTACCTCTAGGGCCACATAAAAGTACATATTTAATAAAAAATATGCAGGCAACGGCTGAAGTACTGAATCACTTTGACGTGATAACTTATATACGTTTAAAGTAGGTTAATTGGAAGATTATAAAATTATGGTCATTTAACCAACTTTACAAACATTTTTTTGTAAATTAAATACGTTTTGTCTTACAGAACTTTTGTTCGAACAATTCTTGTAATGGTAGATTTATAATAATTTTCACTAACGCGATTCAGAATTCAGCATTTCGAATTAGTTCGCGTTCTATTTAATAGATGGCGTAAGATGAACTAAAGTGCAAGCTGACCTGTATATTTTTTATTTTGACAAGTGACATTTATCCCAATTTGTGAATTCATAAACGAAGTACCAAACGTAAAATATAAATAAAACACTACTATATTGCACCTATATTAAAGTCTATATTCCTAAAACAAAATTTGAACTTCATTTGAGATTATGACACGACTCAAAATCGAATTTATATTTATAAATTTAAAGTCGATTTTGGTCTGTCAAATATACCATAAACATCATCCTATAGACAATTTGTCGTGTTACCCCGCTCCAGGTCTGCGAATTAACTATGGACTTGAATACACTGACACAAGATTGAAGTCTTTGAAATGAGCTCTATGCATATGTTAGCCCCATTTTCGATCGTATTTGATCCACAGGAAGTCAGGTGTAAGGTAAACTCGCTTACCGCGAACGAAGCAGGAAACTATACCGCGGTAGGCGGTACGGGGTACACCACTCTGTTGAAGATAACATTAATGTATTATTCATACATACAGAAAGACACATTTACATTATTAATTAAGAGGTATCAGGTTCAAATCCCGGGTCGGGCCAAAGTGTTTTTGTATTTTTCTTAGGAAATCCTTAATAGCAGGTTGGAGTTTGGAAGTTTGGCAGTTAATGACGCCCGTGCCTCGGAGAGCACGTAAACCCGTCGGTCCCGGTTGTCATGAACATCTATGGCAATCGTTATTGGGAAGTCAGTGCACTCAAATATACTGACAACTAGTTCAATTTTCGAATTTCAGTTCTCCCTTAGGGTTGCGGAGGTCCGATGCCAGTCGCTCCGTGGAAAAAATAAAATTCAGGTAAAACCGGTTGAACTAGTAGCCGACCCCAAATAAACTTGGGAATAAAGGTTCGGAAAATGAGTACATCATCATCATCATCATCAGCCTATCGCAGTCCACTGCTGGACATAGGCCTCTCCCATTGCACACCACTGTGATCGATTTTGGGCTTCTCGCATCCAGCTCCTGCCAGCCATCTTGCACAAATCATCACTCATCGTGGTCTGTGGACACTACGTTTATCGAGACGCGGTCTCCACTCCAGAACTCTTCTGCCCCAACGGCCATCAATTCTGCGGCTAATATGGCCAGCTCACTGCCACTTCAGCTTGCTAATCCGGTGGGCTATGTCGATGACTTTAGTTCTCTGACCTTAGACCTTAGTTGAATAGTTATGTACTTACTCTAAAATCGTCCATGAGTCCCAGTCTTTTGGCGGCCATCTGGTAACTCTTGGCGTTATGATACATAACCTTGACGGCCTTGGCACTCTCAAAGGAGGCCATCACCTCAACGGCTGTCATTTCTGGCAGCGAATTTATAGTTTTTGATAGATGTGCGTCGTAGTTTTCCTAGAAATTGTAATATATTTATATTTTCTACCAGCTCTTTGACTGCACGTTAGGCCAAGTGGTTTAAGTGGTCGCCATGCCGCTCGGCACGTGTCGTGGGTTTAAATTCCACGTGGGACAACACTGTGTTATTCACAAAAAATGTTGTTCTGAGTCTGGGTGTTCTTTGGGTCCAATTCATGTATGTTTTAAAGTCCCCCGCGACTCATTTACGGGAGTTATTTATATTCGTAAGGCGGGGGTTGTCTTTAAAAAAAATAAAGGAAAAAAAGTCGTGTGGCACTCGAGGACTGCCGCGGTAAAGCTATTGCATAGCATTTTTAATCAAGTTAAGCAATTATATTATTTTTATTATGTAGTTTTTTTTCTTTGATATTAATTCAAATTAACAAAACAATATACACTGTATTTTTACCAACATACATTCAAAAAATATTATCGCCAAACAATATAATCATCCTATTAACCGAAAGACAATGCCAACAAAGGAGAACATAATAGTAATATGAGCATATCTATGTATTAAAGAAACGAAATAAAAAAAGAAGAAGAATCTAGAATGCCGGTGGCGGCAGCACGGCACGCAAGCCCGCGGTGAAAGCTATACAATAGCTTAAAAAAAGAGAATGTTACCTTTAATAAATATGAAAGGTTTAACTTGGTGAACTCGACGAATTCTTGATTCAAATGTATGTTACGTAAATGTAGGTCGAAGAACAACCCTTTACTGACACCCACCTGTAACATTCAATAAATGATTAATTTTAACTAAAATCTCGTGTAGTGTGTATACCTTGATTGATAGTTATGTAGTCAAACGGTTATACTTCACATGACCCTGTCCAGCTAAAGTGATCCCAGAACACCGCTGAATGAGATCACAAGAGGTTTTTTTATTATTATACTTTAAAAATATATATATATAAATATTTGGGACATCTTCCACACAACGCCATCTCTCTCAGTTCTCCCTCAGGGTTGCAGAGGTCGTCCGATGCCAGTCGCTCCGGGGAAAAAACTGTCATTCAGTAAAACTAGTTGAACTAGTGGCCGACTCCAAATAATATTGGGAATAAGACTAGGAAGAAGAAACTATTAAAAGCTAAAAGAAAAAGGTACAGATATAAACATTTCTTACCTTCCCAAAGGAATATGTTCTGGAAATTTCTGGTCTTATACAGGATTTACCTTCTATATTTTCGGGATTTCGGAGCCAGTCATCGAAGAATCTGCAATTTACATACAACATTATTATTTTATGATACTATAGATGACAGAAAATTTGCTGAAGTGTTTTGCACTAGTAATTTTTTTTTAATGTAAGCCTATCAAAGTGACTCTACTCTGCCTGATGGAAAGCATGTGTAGAATCCAGGAATAGGGGCCACCATCCTCATTGTGAGAGTAGGCAATGCAGCATGGTGACCCATACCATGGCGGCCTGGTCAGAAATTCCGCATAATTCTCCCGGCCTCCTAAGGCCGGTTGAATGATGCAGAACTATTGGGCCTGCGGTCTCACACTCGCCAACGTAATACGACAGCAAGAATACTGTCATTATTAGGATGGTCTTCTGTGTGAGGGTAGTACTGGCCGGGTCGAGTCGGCCCATTCGTGCTGAGACCAGCGTGGCTCTACTACGTTCAATTTACAACTTCTATTCAATTTCGTCTGTATGCTTTCTTTCTTTTTCTTTCTTTTCTTAAAAGACAACTCCCGCATTAGGAATATAAATTCCTGTGTCGCGGGGGGCTTTACAAACATACATAAAACGGACACAAATAACACCCAGACTCAGAACAACAAATTGTGAATCACACAAAGTGTTATCCTACGTGGGATTTGAACCCACGACACTTGGCGCAGTAGGAAGCGGTGTGGCGACCGCTTAAGCCACTAGGCCAACCGTGCAGTCAAAATACTATCTATATTTTTATCCTCTGGGCTATTTTTTATAAACCTGCCAAAGTGACTCAGCTCTGCCTGATGGAAAGCATGAGCAGTATACAAGAGTGTTGGTCACCATCCGCTGGGCACACAATGCAGCATAGTGCCCCACACTATGGCGGCCTATTGAGATACTTCTGAATTTTGGGTCTCAGGTCTCGCACTCACTAACGAAACATAAAACACGACTCAAGAATGCTGTCATTTTCTGGTTGATCTTCTATGTGAGGGTAGTACCGCCCCGGTCAAGCCGGCAAATTCGTACTGAAATCGTTGGTCTAGTGGTTAGCGTATGCGGCTGCTGATCAAGAGGTCTCGGGTTCGATTCCCAGGTCGGACCAAATATTATTTGTGTGATTCACAAATATTTGTTTCGGAGTCTGGGTGTTTTCTATGTATAATATGTATGTATTTACAAAAAAAAAGTATGTTTATGTATTTATATCAGTTGTCTAGTACCCATAACACAAGCTCTGGTTAGCTTGGGACTAGATGATGTTGTGTGTCAGATGTCCAAAATATTTATTATTATTATTATTATCAGCGTGGCTCTACTACCTACTCTTTTTAGGGTTCCGGAGTTCATGACTCAGAACCCTTATAGATTCGTCATGTCCGTCCGTTCTCAACCTACCCTAACGGTTAGTGCTAGAAAGATGATGAACTTTGCATGAATATGTGTTGTAGTTACGTCGACAAATTGCTATAATAAAATTATGAAAAATATTTTTATTTAGGGTACCTCCCCTTTACCTAAAGTGGGGATGTATTTTTTTTCTCGCTTCTACCCCATCGTGTGGGGTATCATTAGATAGGTCTTTCAACAACATTACGAGGTTACTTCGACTATTTTTCGATTTAGGTATCCCTTTCCGCGTTATTCAACTTTAAGCCGCATTTTTTTTGTAAAAGCTGTCTTTGCAGTTGGAGCCTTGGAAGGTTCTCAATTTTTTTTTCCTCCAAAGAACTCTCAGTCATTGCTTACAGCATATACTAAATGCTAGTGAAAGTCCAGTCAAATTCGGTTTTGCCGTTCTAAAGATTAGCAGGAATAAACAGATGACGAAATTTTCTATGTATTTATTAAAAAGCTGTTAGTTTGAAATTACAAACATACACACTGGTCTTCCACGTTTTCTTTTACCTTCTATCTTTCCTTCCAGTATGGTTTTAAAAAGGTTGTTGTGTCTTATCAAATGGAAAACCATTTTGCCTATTCTGTTGTCAAAAAAAATTGCTTAGGCCTAGATTGGCGTACATTCAGCAAGAAAATGAGAAAGTAGGAGTCGTGGCCTATCGAGAGGTCAAACGGATTGCAGAAAATAGACAGGAGTGGCGATTGCTCAACCGATAAGGGACTGACCCTTAAATTGAGAAGAAGTATACACAGGCGGTAGATGCCAAAATGCCAAAATGACTCTTCAGACTACCCAAAACCAAATCTTACAGTATCCATCCATACAGTATCCACCATCCATCCATAATCCATATCCAGTATCCGTCCATATTCCATCCATATGGACAGATCGCCGTGAGCGCTATTGTAATACCAATTGTAAATTTATATTTATATCTGTATACAAGATTGTAAAGTTGTAAATGAAGTTGTAAAAATAAAATAAAATAAAATGAATCCTATTTATTTAATAACACGAATTTATGTATTGTAGTAGTGCGACTGCCTCGTTGGTCTAGTGGTCAGCGTATGCGACTGCTAATCAAGAGGTCTCGGGTTCAAATCCCGGGTCGGGCCAAAAAGTATTTTTGGGATTTTCTTGGGAAATTCCTAATAGCTGCCCGGAGTATGGACGTTTGGCGGTGATTCACGCCCGTGCCTAGGAGAGAGCACGTTAAGCCGTCGGTCCCGGTTGTCATGAACATCTATGGCAATCGTTATTGGGAAGTCAGTGCCCTCAAATATACTGACAACTAGTTCAACCTTCGAATTTCAATTGTCCCTTAGGGTTGCGGAGGTCCGATACCAGTCGCTCCGGGGAAAAACTGTAATTCAGGTAAAACCGGTTGAACTAGTAGCCGACCCCAAATAAACTTGGGAATAATGGCTAGGAGGATGAGTAGTGCGACTGAACAGTCCACCTAGAGAAGTTGTAAACGTTTTAATTTTCTATTTCTCTGTTCTCTTGTTTCATTGGCTAATATTTTGTTGTGATCACGTGACTGAGTGACATTAGCCAATGATACAAGAGAATAGAGAAATAGAAAAGGAGAATAGAAAACGAAAAACGTTTGCAATTTGGCTAGTGCTTATTAATCGTTCGTCTACATACGCAGCTGGCCATTTAGGTGCGAGTTTATTCCAAAATTCCCTGCGCAGCATCCATCCCAACCCAGGGAAGAAATCTGTGCGGTGTAACAGTTCTGGGTGAGATCCATCTATTACATCCTTCTTGCCGTTGTCATTCCAAGCTGATATACACCTGGAAACAGATTATAATAAATAATAATCAATAAATAAATATTTTGGACACAACACACGACGCCATCTAGTCCCAAACTAAGCAGAACTTGTATTATGGGTACTAGACAACTGCAATAATTCATTTACATATTTTTGATGTGAAACATCTATAGGTGCACGTAAAATAGATTTCTGGCCTGGCGACTGGCGACGCGTCGCCGCGGCACGCTATACGATGGTATATATATACAGTCTATATGCAGTAGTGTGTACGGTGGGGCGACGTACACACTACTGCATATAGACTACTATTTTAATAATTAGTAATATTTTATTTTATCATTATGACATATTTAGTTCCTATTACAATATGTTCTTTTCTGCATATTACTTTTACAAAATAATGGCGATGTTTCACATCTGCCAGGCGTCCCGTGACGGCTCACATTTTTTATTTTATTTTTGTAAATACATACATATTTTACAAAGAAAACACCCTGACTCTGAAACAAATATTTGAGGATCACACAAATATTTGGTCCGAGCCGGGAATTGAACTCGAGACCTCTTGATCAGCAGCCGAATGCGCCCACGACTGCCAATTACTTTACCAGAGTCTGGGTAGTTATATCTTTTTATACATTAGACAAAAAGTTTGTAATATGACTGGTTTTCAACTTACCACAAGGAACTATCCTTGACGAGGAGAGGGTATGTTCCGAGGAAGTACTCGAAGAAATCTGGCGATATATCGAGGTCATCTGTAATATTAAAACAAGAAACATTTTAAAATTATAACCCTAATATTTGTGTCCGTGTGCTGACGGATTAAGAATACAGAGTGTCACCACCCCTATTCATACCGCGGGTGTCGTAAAAGGCGACTAAGGGATAAACTACGCAAGACAACATCGATGCAAAGAGAAGGAAAACTTGAAACCAACCCTATACCAACCCGTCTGGCCAGCGTGGTATAGTAGGCCAATACCTCCTTTTCAAGGAGAGGCCTATGTCCAACAGTGGACTGTTAAAGGCTGTTAATGATGATGAACCCTAATATTTAAAAGTTCTGGCAAAAATTTTATAACACTATCTGACTCGGGGAACTTCGTACCGCCCAATTTTGACATTTCAAAACTTGATCGCAGCCCTAACAATTGCGAATCTAAGCCATTAAGAATGGCTTAGATTCGCAATTGGTAGCACCCACTTGAACGCACAAAAAAATCATCAAAATGGGTCCAGCCGTTTAGAACTAGTTTAATTACAATTACATTTCAAGATATTTCACCCACGCTATTATTACAAATCTACTGACACCCCATTCGTTAAAATCGGTTTAGTAGTTTATGAGTCATGGTGAAATAAACACATACTGCCAAAACTATTACCTTTCTTTTTGGTCCGCTGAAGTCCGGTAAAAAGAAAAAAATATTTAAATAAAATCAAAAAAAAAAAATTGAAATAAACCATACAACTGCACTTTTGAAACGTCAAGTAGTCAGTCAGTAGTCAGTCGTGAAGCTATTTGCCTGTTCCAATTCGTAAATCCTATGGAGAAGAACAGACAAGAAACGAAATTTATTATATGTGAGGACAATGTAACGATGCTGATATTTACACAGGTAGTGTCCAAAAATAATTAAACAATAAATAGAAGTTGTGAGATGACCAGCCCCATTAAATTTTTTATAGCCTGCCAAGGTGACTATACTTTGCCTGATGGAAAGTATGAGAAGAATCCAGGCTTAGTGAGATGGTTTCTCACATCCCACCGGTCTTGTACTCACCATTGAAGCACGACAGGATGATCTTCTGTCATAGGGTGGTCTATTGTGGCTCTCTCTCTCTCAGAATTGATGGAGCATGCACAAAACCGGTATAGTGGGCATGAGCTTGGCTAGGGATTCTTACTAAGGGGTGCCGCTTTCAAATAGCTGTCATTAGTGCCGCCGGTATACAGTAAAAATTGAAATGGCCTTTTCCAGGCAAAGAGTTACCTGTAACGTGATAGTCGTAACTCTTGGGAGACTTTCGTTTTGTTTCGAATTTCGCTACCTATCAAAAGGCTTAAAAATATCCCAATTGTGTGTGTAATACATAATTTTTTATCTGATTTGAATACTCGTAACGTACATTGTACTTAATAAATCCGGAAACTTTAATAAAGATTGTAATCGTAAATAATTTCCTTTTTCATTCATCCTGTGATAAGCAATCAATTGATACTGTATTTTTATATTGTCTTTTTTATCAAAACTCATTACCTATAATCGAGAATTCCGTTTCCTGCTTAGTCCTATCATTGGGTTTTCATCTGTTAAGTAAATATTTAGAAATTGTTCGTATGAAGACAGGTTAAGAATATTTATCCTTCATCCTATTTTTTTTCCTATGCAAAAATCCGCCCGGACACAACCAGCTGACTCGAACCGACTAAAACCTAAAACGGCTTTCGAGTATTATAAGCCGAGGAACCAGGTGTACCCTCGGACTGAAGTCCCTAGAACCTCGACGTACCTCGGGCTACCCAAGGCTTTCAATCCCTATTTATCCCCTGGGAGCAATATATGCAATGCAAGGCAACATCAAGTAAAGAGAAGAAAAATTTTAAAAATTATAAACCCATTTTTTTTAATTAATGTGTGAAAACCCCTACTGGTCGTCATCTGACCGGAGTTTCAGAGGCAGGTTAGTGTTTAGGTATCGGACCGCCTAAATAGTGTGCCATACAGTGTGCCTGAAATTGGAGGGGTCCGGGAACTACTGTTCCTGTTCTGTGTTAAGACATCCGGACCCCTCCCAGCGCCTGCCCTCACTCACGTAGGCACCATCCTTAAAGGCTAAAATTGTCTATTTAGGCTAAGCTCTCTATTTCACGTACGGCACATGCGAACGTTGCCTCCTCGTCGCTGGCCACTGAAGCAGACGAAGGGGAAAACCTGTCCCATCAATCGCAGCCGATTCCAAAGCGGCGGCGTGAGACGATGGTAAAAGATCTCGTTTGACCACCAGCGTATTATTGTAAGCTAAAATTTCCTCTTTATTTCTCAATAGTCTCATGATTTCATGGCAAGTGACTACCGTCTACACGTGAACGAGATACATCATCATCATCAACAGCCTTTAACAGTCCACTGCTGGACATAGGCCTCTCCTTGAAAAGGAGGTATTGGCTTACTATACCACGCTGGCCAGACGGGTTGGTATAGGGTTGGTGTCAAGTTTTCCTTCTCTTTGCATTGATGTTGTCTTGCGTAGTTTATCCCTTAGTCGCCTTTTACGACACCCGCGGGATGAATAGGGGTGGTGACACTCTGTATTCTTAATCCGTCACCACATGGACATGTTGTATACGAGATACATATGTGTGTAATTCTTCTTATTCTTAATAGGAAAATAGAGGCTAGAATGTGAGAAACGTATAATAACATAAGAAATACACTCGGTCAAAAGATTTTGTGGCAAAAGAATTTATTATTTCCTCATATTTTGATATAAATTAAAGTAGGACAATAGTAAGGCGCTCCGTTAACACCTTTATCGGTAGTAGTTTTATGTTACTTTTTTACAATGAGCTAAGGTTTCTTATCAGGTTGTGAAACCACTCGGAAATACGATTATATGCAATCTTATAATTATTACAGAATTATTATGAAATCACATTTCTGTGAGGTGATGAATTTCTTGAATACGGAGCGTCACTACATCCCTATTTATGCCGTGTGTATCGTAACAGTCCACTAGTGGAGTAAACTACTCAACGACAACGGCACTGCAAAGGAAAACTTGATACTAATGCTATACCAACCCGTCTGGACAGCTTAGTATACCTAGCAGGCCAAAAACTCAATAACATATGCGTATATCCAACAGTGGACTAATAAAAGTTTATCTTTCATATCTTGTTTTATCTAATTTATCTTTTAATCCTGAGAGAGATCTGAGTAGTAACACGATAACACAGAAAGTCAGTGTTAAGCATTACTATCCTTGTTTTAACTCGTATACCAGCCGTGCTATACAGATTGCATTTCCAAATGTAAACGTTAATAGAAAACTTATAAATGTATAGAAATTACATTTTCTTGACGCTAAGTTACGTGGTCAAAACAAAATATTAACCAAAAAACTAAAGATATTCGACATCAAACACCGGCTACTTGGTGAAGGGGCTGATGATCAATCTTTTTCCCTAATTTAAAGGGAAGGGAAGTGAAGAGGGCACTCAAAAACGTAACTCGGTGATGCGTCTGCACCTATTAACAATAAATTCCTCGATTTGACCAAATCAGTATAAAGCTACAAAATCATTCCGAAGTATAAAGTAGTACATGATGGACCCGTTTTTCTAGATTGTCTATTAATAATAGTTTTTTAAAGTAATCAAATATGACTTAGTCAGCCTGTTTAACTTATGACATTTATTGTGATATAGGCAACAACTGGAATTTTGCATATCTTAACAAATTTGTTGAATTCATGACAAAGTCTATTGTACATTTTCTAAAATTTTGATAAATTCCGATTTAGCTCATTTTCAACAAGTTTAACACGGTTTTACTTGCGATTGTCACCGCTAGGAATATTGTGTATTTCTCCTAAAAAAATTATTTGATGAATTTACTATTTATACTAATACTAGATTTCGCCCGCGGCACCGCCCGCGTGTATGTCGGTTATCGCGGTAAAAAGTAGCCTATGTCCTTTCCCAAGTTCAGTCTATCTACATACCAAATTTCATCAAGATCGGTTCAGTGGTTTAGGCATGAAAGCGTAACAGACAGACAGAGTTACTTTCGCATTTATAATATTAATACGGAAGTAGGGATTTACCTTTCTATATTTATTTAAACTAAGTTGATACTATCGATCGAGATAGTGTATAACTAATAATAATAATATTATAAACTATATTAAACACTCTGTTTGTCTTTCACGGCTAAACCACTGCGTCCGAATTTGGCATGGAGGTACTTCGATTTCTGAGGAAGGATATAGGCTACTTTTTAAATCGACATAAACGCGTACCAGCGGGCAAAGCTCTATATCTATCAGTATGGCTCATTCTTTAGTTTTCGACAAATAGGACCAAAACTGGAACTTATTCGAAGTTTATTTATGTCAACGCGCGTGACGGTCCACACTATACATATTAATATCATTGAAACGACGCGTAATTCGTTCCACTCTACTTCTTAGTTGTTTATTTCAATAATAACCGAGTTTGTTTACCGTTTTCATTGATATGCCTCTCGAAGAATAGGCGCTACGGTCGGAATTATACTTATTCGGTGTGCAACTGTATTGAATATGTTTTTGCAAGCGACATTATAGACTATCCTATCTGCTTCATGGCCTTTATTATTCCAAAGTTTTTTTTATATATTTAAGCCTACCAAAAGTGACTCTACTCTGCCTGATGGAAAGCATGAGTATTATTTAGGGTCAGCTTCTAGTTCAACCTGTTTTACCTGAATATCAGTTTTTACGCGATTGGTATCGGATCTTCGCAACCTTGAGAGTGAACTGAACTCACTAGTTGTCAGTATATTTCTAAAGTACAGGTGTCAAACAGAGACGGAGCCTGCATCAGTAGCGGGCAGGCACTGGGAGGGGTCCAGAAGGAGAAATAAGTTCCCTGGACTCCTCTTGAAATTCAGGCGCACATAGGGCACACCGTGTGATTGACACCGTCCCGCCGCATAGAAAACCCAATAACGATTGTCATAGATGATCCTATTAAAAAATTCTTGAAGGATAAACCCAACAACAGCACGACCCGGGATTCGAATACTCTTGATGAGCAGTCGCATACGCTAACCACCTGACCAATGAGGCAGAAGCGCAAGATCTATACATGCAGCTATTTATTTCATGCACCGAGTGATAATTGTATTGAATGTTATGGAGAACCTTGGGAAAGGCCTATGTTCATTGATTCAGCTGAGATAATGAAGGCTGAATACACCAAGATCCTGCTTTCTGAGAAGATGCCTATTACTAGCAATGGATTGTTGATTATATACTACTAGTAGCGGTTGCTTGGTGAGGAGCGAAGTCAAAATAGATTACAACGTAAATATCCACATACCTTCAACTATTATCACAGCTTCATGACCAAGAGTCTCGAACATATACGACAGCGCAAACTTGAAATGTCTGGCAATCTTGTAGTATCCTTTTAATTTTATCTCTGAAGCTTTTGATAGAGGAATCTCTGAGAGGTCCGGCTGCCTGATTATCGTGATGCTGGGATCAACTGTTGTAAATGATTTGATCACATTGTAAGTTGCGTTGTGCCCACAGTCCTGAAATAAAAACAATTATTTACATAACAGTATTTTATATACTATCAAAGACTAATACTTTTATCTGCCTTGTTGGTCTAGTGGTTGGCGAATGTGGCTGCTGATTAAGAGGTCTCGGGTTCAATTCCCGGGTCGGACCAGATATTTGTGTGATCTACAAATGTTTGTTTCAGAGTCTCGGTGTTTTCTATGTATGATATGTATGTATTTACAAAAAAAAGTATGTTTATGTATTTATATCAGTTATTTAGTACCCATAATACAAACTATGCTTAGTTTGGGACTAGATGACGTGTGTAAGATGAAATATTTAATTTATCATTATCATTTGGTAGTAGCGCCTTGCTGATTTAACCTGGCATTCTATTTGTGGTGAAATCACCATCACCCCACCGAGGGTTACGGCGGGGTGGTGTGACGGACTTGAACCGACTAAAAACCACACAGTGTGCCCTCTCTCCGTGCTTCTCCGTTTAGGAGGAGGAGAAATCCAGGGTCAGATTTCTTTCTGGACTCACCCCCGCAGCGCCTGCCCGCTCCTGATGCGGGCACCGTCTCACTACCCTCTTACCGAAGAGCAACCTTAAATGACAGTATTGGTGTTGTCGTGATTCATTGATGATTGTGAGATTAGTGGCCCAAGATGCAGAAGCTTCGCAATGCCATAGTGTGGGTCACCTCACCACCTACTCATGCTTTCTATCAGGGAGAACAAAGTATTAAATAAAAATAAATAAATATTTGGGACATCTTACACACAACGTCATCTAGTCCCAAAGTAACATCATATAAAAGTTACTAAGTAATAAAAGTACTAGTGTATTGATTGGTTCAAAGGTAAATTGCGTGTTACGATTTATGACGTAATAAAAAAAAAACTACTCACTAGATCTCGTTCAAACCAATTTTCGTTGGTAGTTTGCATGGTAATGTACAACATGTATTTTTTTTAGTTTTATCACTCTCTTATTTTAGAAGTTAGAGGGGGGGAGGACACACATTTTTTCACTTTGGAAGTGTCTCTCGCGCAAACTATTTAGTTTAGAAAAAAATGATATTAGAAACCTCTACATCATTTTTGAACACCTATCCATAGATACCCCACACGTATAGGTTTGATGAAAAAAAAATTTTTGAGTTTCAGTTCCTAGTATGGGGACCCCCAAAATGTATTGTTTTTTTTTCTATTTTTATGTAAAAATCTTATTGCGGTTCACAGAATACATCGACTGACCAAATTTCAACAGTATAGCTCTTATAGTTTCGGAAATAATTGGCTGTGACATACGGACGGACAGACAGACAGACAGACAGACTTGACGAATCTATAAGGGTTCCGTTTTTTGCCATTTGGATACGAAACCCTAAAAATTGTATTTTACAAAATTGCCTAAAATTTTTCAGTAAATTTCTATCAAGAATTAAGAAATAGTTGTTTTTCTTTATCTCATAGTTGCTTTGTCAACGTTAGTGACCCTCAAATTAACGAAAATAATTTACGACTATCACCCACAGTCACATTTTCAGTCGCTGGCAATGATAACGATGAACGACAATGAAATTCTATACGCCTTTGAGCGATAACAGAACAAATATGGTATGAAAAATGTCGTATCGTCAAGCTGCCATTGGTAATTTTCAGTAATTTTCTATGTAAAGTCACATTACATTACATAGAAAATATGCAATAATTGTGATACTTTTCAAGTAATATAGTTCACAACTTATGAACTATAAAGTAAAAGAGTATGTGAACATTAAGTGAAAATGACCGCTTTACAGTTGTATTTATTTAATTAAATATAAGGTTTACTGTGTACACCAAATCTCTAATATTTATGGCAATTAATGGTCGTCTGGTGGTGGAAACCATTTATCATTTTTTAAATTTTTTTAGCTTTCTGCACTTCTACATACAAACTTCAAATTTATACACCTCCGTTCGCATGATTTTCGTGAAAATGGATACAATATTTTTACTTTACCGATTAATATTTAGATTACAATACTAAAAAACAAATTATGTACATATTATTAAAATTATAAATTTCGATTTTTTTATTTAAGCACGAACGGATCTGCCTGAATAGGGCTTTACTACCTTTATCGACAACCCATAACGTCCCACTGCTGGGTTCAGGTCTCCTCTCAAGAGAGGGTTAAGGCCATACGTCCCCACGCTGGTCGAGTGCGGGTTGGGGACTGGCAAGACACGTTGTGGGTAGGTACGTAATCTTGTTGTTGGATGTTTTCAAGCCGCCCGAAGGCCTCCAACTAAGCTTCACGACTGCTATCTTATGATAACAACCGGGACCGACTGCTTAACGTGACCTCCGAATCACGGAAACGCGCATTACGTAAAACGGTCACCAATCTAGGTCGACCACGCCGGCAGTTCTACCGGCCCGGCAAACCTGCCGGTCTGGCGTAGTGGGAACCAGGCCTAAGACCGCGGTATCAGTCTAGTTTAGCTGAAACCATTTGACTACTCAAACGAAAAAACACAAAAAACCTACACGGTTTAAGCGAGTGATTGTGATAAATATTACATGTATACTGTAATGCCTTGTCCATAATAAATAAAAAAAATAAAAAAATGGTTTCAGCTAAACTGCTTTTTCTTGTTTAAAATGAGTTCCTTAAACTACTATGCCCTTTTCCACCATCTATACTTAAACCGTCTCCTTAACATGGAGTTTCTTGCCCGTTCTTCTCCATAGAGATCTACGCTAGGGAATGGGCAACTACAGTACTTTCACAGTTTTTATGTCTTGTGACTGGGACTGTAGCTACATTTAATTTTCATTTTTGTTTCGACAATTCAAAAGTGCCTGTAACTGGCCTACTTGAAATAAATGCTTTGATTTTGATTGAACCGTCTGTTAACGTATGTAGCCCTTATATTCTACGAGAAATATAAGTACGAGGTTGCTGGATATGGCTTAGGGTTACCTATCTCTTAAGTGGATGTTGGAAAGCACATAAGAGTATTGAAATATTATCACCTGGCTCACAACGATGGGGAATATCTCCTTACTCGGTCTGAACTTGACCAAGTTATTGAGACATCTCTTGACTGTGATCCTATCACAGGCTATCACTAACACTGGCAGCACCGGTGTTTTGACATCTGTAACAAACGACATTTAAAATATTTAGATACGGAAACAAGTTTTAAAGTGTTCCTACAAGTCATCATCAAACTTGAGTCAATGTTTCGGTCCGAGTCGGAGCAAATGTTTGTATGATCTGAAAATATTTCTTTCGGAATTTGGATGTTTTCCATGTGTAATATCTATGCAACTACTTTCGACTGCCTTGTTGGTCTGGTGGTTGGCGTATGCGGCTTCTGATTAAGGCGTCTCGGGTTCGATTCCCGTGTTGGACCGTATATTTGTGTAATCTACAAATATTTGTTTCGGAGTCTGGGTGTTTTCTGTTTAAAATATGTATGTATTTACAAAAAAGAAATTGGTTAATGTATTTCTATCAGTTGTTTAGTACCCATAATACAAGATCAGATTAGTTTGGGACTAGATGATGTCGTGTGTAAAATGTCCGAAATATTTATTTTTAAATATTTATTTATTTATATCAGTTGTCTAGTACAAATAGGACAAGCTCAGCTGAATTCGAGTACTAGATGTCGTTGTGTTAGATATCTGAAGTTATTGTTATAAATTACGAAATTATGAGATTAATCATCATTAAAAAAATACGGCGAATTATTTGAGAACCAGTATCTTTTTTGACTCGTTTAAAAATTCACATTAAGGGGCCCCCGGAGGCTGAATTGTCCATACAAACGGTATACCAAGATCATTTGCAGTATAAACATATTTCCACGATGGTATGTTGATATTCGGACTTAGACTGTATTTATTTAGGTTATAACGTCTTTATTTTTTAAAATAAACGAATCTAGAATAAAATATAATCAAATTAAATTTTACATATTTTACATTGTAAATGTCATGTTTTCATTTTGTTTTTTTCTGTCTTAAAAACAAAAATATTTATAATATTGTTTCATCAATAACATATCTCATATTATTATGCTACTACTTACACAAAATAAATCGAAAAAATATTGAGTTTTCATTCATGATTTTCGATATTACGAAACACATCCATATTTTCACAAAAATTTCAAGCAGTTAGTAGTGCTATCGCATCAAAAAATATTTCAATGTGTTTGTGATTCGTGTCAGTCAAATAATGATAGCCGAACCTTCTACGAGAGAGTCCGAATTACTACGAATGAATGTCAATCCACATACACACATACAGCGGTGCACTCGTATCTACGTTGTATTTTGTCAAACAGAGACAGCAATATTTTACGAACAAATTTCAACTTGCAGTTTCGAGTGTCGCACGCCGGCCTCATAACGGCCGTGAAGCCACAACCAAGAGCTACATAAAAACTACGTATAGGTCAGCCATATTGGCCAACAATAAATTACCCTAAACAACCCCTATACCTTCATAAATTACATGCGAGGATGCCTTTACGATTTATTCAATACTAGCTGGTATCAGTGGTTATTGTCGTAAATCGCGAGTAACGAAGAGGAGCGAAACTAGGCTAAGAAAAGTTACTCCTTAGTACTAGTGAGGCCTATGTCCAGCAGTGGACTGTTAAAGATGATGATGACTAGTGAGTCCCGTCAAAATCGGTCCAGCCGATCCAGAGATTATCCGGAACAAACAGACAGACGGACAGTCAAATATTTAAAAATTGCTTTTTTGATATAAGTAACGTATTATTTATACTCTCATATGCATTTAATAAAAACTGTGACGCTAAAAAACCCTATATATTACATCATCATCAACAGCCTTTAACAGTCCACTGCTGGACATAGGCCTCTCTTTAGAAAGGAGGTTTTGGACTACTATACCACGTTGGCCAGACGGGTTGGTTTCAAGTTTTCCTTCTCTTTGCAACTATGTTGTCTTGCGTAGTTTATCGCCTCTTACGACACCCGCGGAATGAATAGGGTGGTGACACTGTATTCTTAATCCGTCACCACACGGACAGACACTTTAATTTTATTTATTGGTATAGAATTGGAGGACGTAAGGGATGTCGATTATTGCCGATGGATATAAAACTCTACCGTTGTTACCAGCCTGGCATAGCGGCGAGAGGCGCAACAACATCCTGCCCCGGGGGTGAAACTAGTCACCCCAGGATGTACCTCAGACGTTAAGGTACGGCAGGGGGGATACCAGAAGTTGCTGACGCGATCCTGGTGTTCCTCCCAACTACCGTGGTAGGCCGGCGCAGGGTTTAGTGGGTAGACCGGTTTCCCGGGAGTCCCACACACGCCCTTCGTTACCCCACTAAGGGTATGGTGCGAAAAGCATTCCCCGCGTAAAAAAAAAGGTACTTCGAGTAGTTAAAACCTAAGACTCTACCAGCGCACGTGTCTCCCTTGCTCAATGATCCCGGGTCCTACAAGCGGGGCCTGAAGAAGCATTTCTACGTACTAGGCTTCAAGAATGTTAGTCACCGTGCTTCATTGTCCCCATTAAAAGTGAACATGGTATTTACCACTATTCCTGGATTGTGCTGATGCTTTCTAACAGGCTGAGTTGAGTCTTTTTGGCAGCTAATTTATTAAAAAAAGAAAATGTTATATGTTTTTGATCATACGACAGTAAATACAAGCTTCTCTAGTTTTCATTTTGCCGTAGTTACGTAAAATAATGAAAAGTCGCACGGTTACGAACATAATCATAACAATCCCACTGCTGATGTCATGTGTTGTAATGTAAATTATTTATCAACAGACTATTGAACATCTGTTTTTTAACTTTATTTATCTTATATGCACCAATATTCTTCAGTAGCCTAAGGGCTATAAACTAGATTCCAAAACAACGTGCTTGCAGCATCCCTCCAAGAACGTTTTGTTTGTACATTTCATGAAAGAAATAAGACCGTGAAAATAATGAATCATTTGTGGGAGAATCACGCAAATGGGCAGACTCGACCGGAGTAATTACACAACCTCAAAGAAAACTTATGTCCAGCCATTATTTCACTGCTTTTCACCGTACCAGTCATATTACCTCTTACGAGGAATTGATGGGCATCAATTTGGTTTGGTAAATATTTCATTGCAAGGGTACGCCTGGTTCCCCGCTAGTATTTAGACGGTTTGACACCAGGACAAAAAAAAAGAAAAAACATATGTACATATGCATGGCACTTATTATGGGTGATGGGTTTCTGGTTTATCTTACTTCCTCCATAGAATACAAAGATGTAATATTTTACCATCGATTTTTAGGTCACGGTCTTATTCCAGGCAAGATGGCTCCTCAACGCACCTGTTTTGTGTACAATAGTATATTTCTAGCTAGAAAGAACATCGAACAACCAATTACCAATTACATGACATCTATATAATAACATTTAATAACGTCGCGTCAGTGTGTTTCACATGTTTTGAAAATTTGTTGTTTTTTATATTTTAAATCTTTATATTTTTTTATATTTTAATTTTACCTTTAAAGATTTTTTTTTATTATACCTTTTTATATAATTTCAAAAGAAGAGGATACTCTATGTTGGACTGTGTGTATTTTTTAAATTTTAATTTCTTGATTTTATTTTCTACTGTCAGGTCTATACCCACCCAGCAGTGGATTGTTAAAGGCCGATAACGTTTCTTTTATAGATCGATTTAAAAACAAACTCTGATTTTTATTCAGACTTTATTATTTTATCAATCAATTTTATCGCCTTAAAATGTTACGTATTATAACATAACAGAAACTCCGCTCTGCCCTCCTCATATCCCTGAAGGCCACTGACTACAAACCGTCTCGATTTCCGTACAAACCGACCAGAGTAATTCTTTTATTGGCTATGATTACCTATAATCATTTACGTTCAATCTCCGTATCACGAGCGTGTATGCATTGATGAAGAGGAACACGGCACAACTATGTATTTCCATGCTACACTCTGTATCTCATCAATATCACCATAACTTTTTAATGTTGCCAACAATTATAGCCAACGTGACAAAAAAAATATAAAGGATTCGATGCTCAGCAGTTAACAATACTGGTAACATCTTTAGTTCTTGTTCGTATAAATACCAATTTTCTTGGATTATAACCATAGTTATACCTACATATTAAAAAAAAAACACAACTTTCGTCCCTCGTTTTTTACATTAAAATTATTTTCTACGTTTTTGTTTAGTTTTCTAAAACTATTTTTTTACAAAGACAATTTATTTTTTAGTTTTTTTTTTCCAAATAAGTGTATTATCATCGGTCCTCGATAAATCTACAAAGTTTGAACGAAGACTAGCCGTTTAAAGTGGGTCAATATCGCACCCAAAGGAGTCGGTTACAAACATACAAGTGAAGTTAATAAAAAACGTGTTAAAACGTTTTAATTTAAAAGAATCAATTGCGCAGCATAATAGATAGTTACAATAATGATACTTTCAAGAAGAGAACAGCACAAGTTGCACATCAACTCATTAAAAAAAAACAACTGATTACGAGTCTTTTGAACCAACAATACACCGTTAATATCATTATAAATATAAATAAATAAAATTATAGTATCTGTATGTAATATCAAATAAACAGTTTTTTACTAAATGCATATGAAAGTAAATACGGTACTAACATCATCATCATCATCAACAGCCTTTAACAGTCCACAGCTGGACATAGGCCTCTCCTTTAAAAGGAGGTTTTGGCTTCTATACCACGCTGGCCAAACGGGTTGGTAAAGGGTTTGTGTCAAGTTTTATTTCTCTTGGCAGTGATTTTAGCTGCTTATGTTGTTCCTTTAGTCGCCTCTTACGACACCCATGGAATGAATAGGGGTGGTGACACTTTGTATTCTTATCCGTCACCACACGGATTCCGTCGCCACACGGATCCACCACAAGGTTTTTTTAAATTTTTTTCTATCTGTCCGTTTGTTCCAGCTAATATCAGGAACGGCTGGTCCGATTTTAACGGGAACGATTTTCACTAGCGGAAAGCTGATGACCTAAGGACTAATTTAGGCTATTATTTTAAGGACTAACTTCACTCTGCGGAATTATTCGCCATTTACAACGCCTGTAACAGTGGGAATCAGCTAGTTTTGAATCAAGCAATTGATCAGTAATGCCATGTGTCATACATACGACTTTTATCATTGAAAACAAGGATAATCAATGTTTATAATATTCCTTTTATACTTAATTTAATTTACTCGGCATTAAGAATACCGACTGTCTCCAACCCTATTCATCCCTAGGATGTCAATGGAACCGACTAGGGGAGCAACCTACGTAGAATAACATTACTGCAAAGAGAAGGCAAAACTTGATACAACTAAATACCAAGCCGTTTGCCCAGCGTGGTATGCATAGTAGGTCAAACCTTCTCTGTGCTTGGAATAATATGTTCGTTCAGAATTTATAGAGGTCTAACTTTGCACTGGCAAACTTCATACAAAAATAACGAAATAATAAGCACGCACAGTGTCACGCACCGGTGACGGATTAAGAATACAGTGTCACCACCCCTATTCATCCCGCGCGGGTGTCGTAAAAGGCGACTAAGGCTAAACTACGCAAGACAACATCAATGCAAAGAGAAGGAAAACTTGAAACCAACCCTTTTTTTTTTTTTTTTTTAGTGTGTGAAAAATCATCATGGACCGTCACCCCACCGGGGGTTACGGCGGGGTGGTGTGTCGGACTTGAACCGACTAAAAAACACACAGTGTGCCCTCTCCGCGCTTCTCCGTTTAGGAGTAGGAGAAGTCCAGGGTGGGATCTCCTTCTGAACTTCTCCAGCGCCTGCCCGCTCCTGATGCGGGCACCGTCTCTGTACGACGACCCTCTCTTAGGCGGCGTCCGGCACACACCGACGCCGCCCCCTCGCGGCTGGCCACATAGTGCGGGTGGAGGGACAACCCGTCCCGTCCACCCGCGGCCACACTCAAGGCGGCATGAGGCGCAGATGTTCGCGCCTCCGCCGCCCGAGTCGCCGGCGGCGAATCTGGTCCGATTGGATGTCGTCTTCACGGGCCTTCTCCGCCGCCTCCTTCTGCGTGATTACGTCCTCGCAGAAGGTTGCGACCGCGGTGAATGCGCTCTCGCTGCCGACCATGGAACGAACGACGGCCGGCAGTGAGAGATCCCCTCCGATGACTGCAGTGAGGACCCGGCGCTGCGTCTCCCATGCGGGGCAGACCGCCAGCGTGTGATGAGCCGAATCCTCACTGCAGTCGCAGTGGTGGCAGGCGGGACTCAATTCCCTCCTGGCGACCGAGTGCAGGTACTTTCCGAAGCAACCATGCCCGGAAAGAACCTGCGTCAGTCGGAAGGTAAGGGTCCCGTGCTGCCGCACTGCCCATTCGCCGATGACCGGCTGAAGCGCCTCTACGGTGGCGAAGCCAGCACGTGGAGTCTCCAGCCGGACCGACCAGCGATCCATCGTGGCTCGGTGAGCGGCTTCGCGCCACTCGCGCACGTCCTCGGGCGGAGGTCCAACTCCACCACTCTCCGCCCGGTAGTTAGCCACTCGCCGATAAACGTCGGCGAGCACCGCCTCCAAATCCCACGGGGGTGTTCCGGCCAGGGCGCACGCCGCCTCCGTCGATACGGTGCGGTAACCCCGTATGGCTCTGACCGCCAGAGTTCTCTGCGGCCGCCTAAGGCGCGCCCTATTCTGCTCGGTCAGAGCCGCCGCCCACACCGGTGCACCATAGAGTGCCATAGACCGGACAACCCCCGTGTACAGCTGCCTCGTGGCGACACTGGCTCCTCCCAGATTGGGCAAAAGACGCCCAAGGAAGGAGGCAGTGCCGATCAGCTTCGGAGCAAGCTGTTGGAAGTGCTCGTCGAAGAGCCACCTACCGTCTAGGACCAGACCCAGATACTTAAAGTGGGCCCGGACCGGTACGAGGACCGAGTTGACCTCGATGGAGGCGCCGGCGGGTGGACCACGACGGGGCCCATGGAAAAGTAGGGCTTCCGTCTTTTCTAGGGCCACCCGCAAACCCAGCGCCTCAATGCGCCCGACCACGAGGGAGACTCCTGTGGTGGCCAGGCGTGCCGCCTCTTCGAAGGTCGCCCCCCGGGCTGTCACAAGAGTGTCGTCGGCGTAGCAAATTACACCGACGCCGGGGGGGAGACGCCCTCGCAGGACCCAATCGTATCCCATGTTCCACAGGAGTGGTCCGAGGACAGACCCCTGTGGAACACCGCACGACATGGCCCGACGTCTCAAGACTCCTTCTCGGTCCTCGTACATGACAGTACGCTCCGTCAGATAGTCTGCCACTAGCCGCCTCAGGTACTGTGGCACTCCGTGGTACTGGAGTGCGGCCCTGATGCAGCTGAATGGCAGACTATTGAATGCGTTGGCGATGTCCAACGACACCGCCAACAGCACGTCGCCTGAGCCCACCGCCTGTTCAGTCGCGGCCTTCAGACGCAGAATTGCGTCGACCGTCGAACGCCCCTCCCGGAATCCAAATTGGGCGTCCGACAGATCGGGGCCCACCTCGCGCAGGTGCCGGACGATGCGGGCGTGGAGCACCCTCTCGAACAGCTTACCCGCCTCGTCCAGCAACACGATGGGCCTATAGGCCGCGACCGAGTCGGCAGACCGACCTGGCTTCTGGAGCAGAACCAGCTTCCCGCTTTTCCAACACTCAGGGAAGCGTCCGGACGCCAGACTAGCGTCTAACACTCCCCTGAGGCGGTCCGACATATGATCGAGGGCTCGGGCCAGCACTCGGGCAGGTACCCCGTCTGGCCCGGGGGCGGTGTTCTTGGATCGAATCCTTAGAACAGCCGCCCCTACCTCTGATTCTCTGACGGGCGGCACATCAGCCTCGCCTTCGTCGTCGCCTCCGGCCATGACGGCCTCCGGCCATGACGGGACTTGAAACCAACCCTATACCAACCCGTCTGGCCAGCGTGGTATAGGAGGCCAAAACCTCCTTTTTAAGGAGAGGCCTATGTCCAGCAGTGGACTGTTAAAGGCTGTTGATGAAGCACGCACATAGCCAATTCAACGAAAAGATCACAATCTTTGGCTGCCGTCCACAAAGATCTCCTGCTTAGATCCGCCGGAGAATTTGTCTGAATTTTTTGTCCACACTGATTAGTAGGATCTATTTCGATTTTTGTTCCATTTTCATCCTCTAGGCCTGAAAGATTTATTTCGAAGTCACCTACAAATACGAGTCATATTTAAAGAAGTTGCTATACTTGCTTGAAACCATAAAAGTAAAGCAACCATCAGCAGACTGTATTTAAGAGGAAAACATTAACAATTAACACTAAAGATGAACAAACAACGAGAGAGCACTTTCCTTGTTTAGAATTTAATTTAAATGCAACATTTTTAATTCCCTTTTTCCTCGGCTTCGCATTTCCTCTTTCAGCTGTCAAATTGTCCGTTCATTATTATAATTTAAATAATTAAAGATTCTTCTTAATTACTCTCTGAGTGGCCAAACCATTAAAGAAAAACCCTTTTCAATCTCTGTCATCTTTCAATCTAGTTGAAGGGATTTTCCTTGTCAATAGAGACAAGGACGGTTCCCTTTAACGAAACGAACGAGAAGGTATAGATCCTCTTTAGACTCTTCTGTCTTCCGTTACCACATCGAAACCAAATATATATATTCGATTAACTCTGTCCGTCTATTTGTTATTATAAAATTTATAATAATAATTTGTATAATATGGATGATATTCGATAAATGGATTATTATCTAACGCTAAATCAATTTTTCAATTCACACCACTAATTTTCCAGATGGTAATCCCAGAAATTACTGGTGTGAACGCAGTAGCGTTTAATCAAACCATTAAAATCTTCTGCTTTATAATATACTAGCTTTCGCCCGCGGCTCCGCCCGCGTGTACGTCGGTTAACGCGGTAAAAAGTAGCCTATGTCCCTTCCCAAGTTCAGTTCTATCTTCATACCAAATTGCATCAAAATCGGTTCAGTGGTTTAGGCGTGAAAGCGTAACAGACAGACAGAGTTACACTAGACTAGCCAAGAATCGCGGTGTTGCATGGGGGACTCAACCTAAAAGTAGCCTTAATTACTCTTTATGTTCTGCTTTGTGCCAGTGAAAGTTCTGTCAAAATCGGTCAAGGCGTTTCAGAGATTACCCACAATAAACAGAAAAACAATTTAAAAATTGCTGTTTTGATGTTGGTACCGTATATACTTTAATTTCATCAGCCAATCGCAGTCCAATACCACAGAATACATAATAGTAACAGCACAGAAGACTCACTCCGAAAAGTAAATTAAAGTTATAGATACCCTCGGTGTCAAAAGATTAAGTTCATTTCAGATCGCACAGTGCCGAATCACTACGATTATATTTACCTACAATTGCGTCTCTTTCTATCGCGTAACTCTGAACTGTTCTGACGATGTCTGTTCGACCGGCGTGTCTGACCCGGCAGGCAGCCGGCCGACTATACCTAAACTGCGGAGTGACACCCCCCTGCCAATACTAAACATAGTCCTCTCCAATTTGACGCCACTTAGTTCGATCCTCGGCTATGATATGCTGTATTTGTAAAGATTAGTAATAAGTAATATAATAGGTTACAGGTTATCGACTGAGATAAGCACCTACACTACAGTAGGCGGTTATCTGCATCCTCTAAGATATAAACCAAGTTACCGAGAATTATTTTTATTTGAGCCCGTCAAAATCTCTGTTCGACGATAAATATAAGTAGAAGTAACTGACTGCCTTGTTCGTCAAGTGGTCAGCGTATGCGGCTGCTGATCAAGAGGTCTCCGGTTCGTTTTTCGGGTGGGACCAAATATTTGCGTATATTAGTTTCGGAGTCTGGGTGTTTTCTATGTATAATATGCATCGATCGTAGATCGTTAGATAGGCTCTCATGCGTCACGGAATTGTCATAATTTCGCATATTGGGTACGTCATCACTCATCATAGAATAAATAGAATATTGATCAGAAGTGATAATCTTCTGATTTCTGAAGTATATATACTTAGACAGTACTGTAAGGATTCAGGATTCACCATGCTGCACGCTTTTCTAAGGCTGTATAGCCACGCTGATGTGGCTATACTACCTTAGAAAAGCATGCAGCATGGTAACTCACACTGCCTTATTGATTTACTTCTGCGTCACTGGGTCTGATAATTTAGTAACACTGCTAACTAATAATCTTGATCATTACCATCAACAGCCTTTATTAGTCGATAGCTAGACATGGGTTCATTCATTTTTAACAGAATTAATAGATAGTGACACTACCATTATGTATTCTTCATCCTTCACCACATCCATGTTAATTTTATAAATTCTAAAGTAACTCTGCTATTTCAATGAAATAGTAGATAATTGTCTAATACCTTACGTAAGATATATGTTTTTGCAGTAATAGAAATTTATTAGGTTAATTCTACGATAAGATTTAAATCTTGATAAGTGCTCGATATTATGTAGATAGCTTCAGATAAAAATAACACACTAGCACGAAGTCTTACAAAATTTTCTTATTTTACTTGCCTATTGATGTTGTGGTTCTTGTGATAATGATTGATAAGCTGAAAGTTGTAGGTTATAATTATTTTAAGTAGTGTAGGACGCCCACAGGCGAGGCGGAGTAGCAGAAGTTGAATGCGAAAAGCCCAAAATCGATCAGAGTGGTGTGCAATGGAAGTGGCTGATGTCCAGCAGTGGACTGCGATAGGCTGATGATGATGATGAAGCGGAATGAAATCAGTGTAATTGCCTTATGTAGAGCTACTAGTAGGTAGGACACAAAGTAACTTGATGTTTTTCCATTACCCAATTTCCCAATCAAACGCAAATTAATATTATTTCAAACGATGTCCAGTGAGTATTCATATCTCATATTCATTTTGTTTATTTAAGCCTACCAAAGTGACTCCACTCTGCCTGATGGAGTAAAATCCAGGAGTAGGGGTCACCATCCTCATTGTGAGAGTAAGCAATGCAGCATAGTGACCCATACCATGGTAGTCTGGTCAGATGTTTCTGCATGTTTCTCCCGGCTTCGGGAAGCCGGAAGAATAATGCAGAATGATTGGAACTCCGGTCTCACACTCACCAACGAATGCTGTCATTATTAGGATGGTCTGCTGTGTGAGGGAAGTACTGACCCGGTCGAGCCGGCGTATTCGTGCTGAAATCGAGTCTCTACTAACCATTTATTGTTGGTACAATTTATTATACAGAAAACACGACAAATCGATTATTCACGCTCTATAACGCGTGGGGTGATCTCAATAGAAAAATCGTTTTATTTGGTCAATCAATTTATATTATTAGTTCCAAATATATCTATAAGTACTTAATAATAATCTGTTAAGTCGTTGGTCCCGGTTGTCATGGTCATGAACATTTAGTGCAATCATTATTAGGGAGTCAGTACCTTCAAATATACTGACTAGTTCAATTTTTGATTTCCAGATCGCCCCCAGGGTTGCGTAGGTCCGATGCCAGTGAATCGGTGTGAAAACTGAAATTCGGGTAAAGCCGGTTGAACTAGTTTTTTTTTTATTGGAGGTACCCGCCATCGCAGGGCGTTACTGCCTTTCAGCATTCTGTGACCCGATTAGTTTCACAGCTCGTTATTTTCATTTTTATTATCTCTACTATTATTCTCTATTTTACAAATGGATGGTTGAACTAGTTTACGAATAGGTTACGACGATAAATTTAATTAGTACTTAATTCTTTATAGCTTACAATAGGTAGGCATATAACAATTAGTAACAATGTAACAATACGACGATAATGAAGGACACGTTCATTAAATACTGTTATCATGCATTTTACACCTATATAAATAAATCGAATTGAAATGTCTGTATGTAATAATATCAAATGAACAGTTTTTTTACTAAATGCATATCTATACTAATATTATAAAGCTGAAGAGTTTGTTTAAGTATCACTTGTAAATAGTTTTAGTCAAGATAGATGGCGTTATGCCCATTTTCTGAATCGCGCTAATTTTTGTCTCCGAGACGAGTATATAACCTCGAGGAACATTTGTACAAGGACTATTCCACACCCAATAAACATTTTGTACTCTAGTGTTTTATTGCGGTTCACACCTGGCAGACCCTTGGAGTCATACTCAGAGTTTGTGTGTTTGGTTGATCGCGATAATCTTAGGAACTACGAGTCCTATTTGAAAAAATATTTCAGTGTTAGCTAGCCCATTTACCAATTGGAGCGAATCAATGAAAAAGTTTTTAAAATCGGGAGCTTATATTCCACTTGAGAGCTTTCGTCGCGTGCGCTACGTAAACGGTTAAAGTTCGGTAACAATCATGTATGACAGAGCAGCGCAAGCGAACACAAACAAGAGCGCCATCTACCAAAGGATATGAAAGGATATGAAAACTATATGTAGTAACTACTAATCCTGAATCGCGATAGAGAAATTCTCGCGGCGATTAACATATATACAACATCACGTGGCCCACCAGGCATGTTCAGCACGCCTCGTCGGAGGATCCTCCCCTTGTGATGGAGGAACACGACACCCGTTCATCTACACCCTTTTAAAGTTCTGAAAAAACTATTTTAAGGTTGGCTCACTATAACCTTTTTTTACGGAAAACATATTTCCGTGGTATAACATCACGTTACGGGCAATAAAAAAGGCAGACGGGGCTGGGTGGAACTCCTAGTATTTAATAACATATTTTTTTAAATATAGAGCCTAACAATGTGACTCTACTCTATCTAATGAGAATCTACGAGTATAAACATACTTTTTTTTTGTGTAAATACATGTACATAGAAAACACCCAAACTCCGCACTCATGTTAGACTGCACGGTTGGCCTAGTGGCTTAAGCGGTCGCCACACCGCTTCCTACTACGCCAAGTGTCGTGGGTTCAAATCCCATGTAGGATAACACTTTGTGTGATTTACAATTTATTGTTCTGAGTCTGGGTGTTCTTTGTGTCCGTTTCATGTATGTTTGTAAAGTCCCCCGCGACACAGGAATTTATATTCCTAATGCGGGAGTTGTCTTTTTAAAACAAAAAGCAAGCAACAAAAAAAATTGCGGATCACAAAAACATTTGGGCCGACCAGAAAATCGAACCCGAGACCTCTTAATCAGCAGTCGCATACGCTAACCACTAGACCACGCCCCGCTGAAAGTACCCAGGATTATACTCGTAATGGCAGGGGAAGACATGATCTGGTGCTATAGATGTAATGCAAATGTTCTTCTAAACTGTATGACCTATGTGTAGATAATGTGAAATTAACCGATAAATAAATTTATCATCAGCAATTTATAACACAAACATATCGTTGACATACATTCGTTAATTACTCGTTTAACTTTAATTTGCCTCGAGGTTTCTGCCGATATATTGTACATTTGATAAATTAATCTTTCCCTTGGGTATTTATTTTTAATGGAAGGGACCATTTAATCTAGAGGGAGACAAAGGTAGTATGTACGAAATCATCGTCACAACAGTCTACTGCTGAATATAGGCACCTCCTTATCAAAGAGGTTTTGGAATGCTAAACTATGCGGGCCAGACGGGTAGGTATTAGGTTTTCCTTTGTTTATGAAGCTAATATTCGTAGTTTGCTGATAAACTAAATTATAATGACTTCATAAAGCCTTGAGAAGGAGGATGTTGCCAATAAGAGGAAAGTCTGTACGTATGTCAAATCGAGTTTCGAATGTTTTAAATGTATCCGTTTTGAAGAAAACACACTTAAAACTGGATAATTTAACAGTCTGAATGTCACACACGGCGAGTTGGTAGACATAACAATTACGCTGTCCTCATATTTCATGTGTTGCAAAAACATTGTTACCAGAAACTTGATATAGAGTTTCCTTGGAGGGTTTGATACATAAAATGAAGGCATTGGAAAAGATTATTTACAACTTACTAACATATTGTAGGTAGCCCGTAAATTTTAACAGAAATCTAAGCACTTAGGTACCCCTTTAAGTTTATTGAAAACGAGAATATCGCTAAGGGTTACCCATTTCTTAGAGGCCTCTTAAATTTAGGGGACATTTTTGAAAACGGCCATTAATCAGGCATGAAGCTACTTGTAGCAGTCTGCTTCTCTTGCCAATTTATAAATGAGATATTAGAAGCTCATAATCGATCAGAGTGGCCTATATCAAGTAATAGGAGAGGCCTATATCCAGCAGTGGACTGCGATAGGCAAATGATGATCACGACCACCCTGAACGATATTATTTACCTAGTAGACAATTTTAATTTCACGCTCGCCCTTACGCATAGAACTAAATAAACGAAAGCAAAGGATTTCGCTGTCGATAAATGATAAATGATAAATGATATTTATTTCTGTAAGTAAATCTTTTCAGACATTTTTACAAGTCGGACTTATAGCTAGAAGACGCCGGCATTTCCTACGACTCACTCTGGGAAGAAACGCCGAAACAAACCACAGAGGTGTCTTTTTTTCTTTTTTTTTTTTAAGTCCGTGTACAATATTAAAGAGAACTATGTGAGTGCAGTATAGGGTCTGGGTTGGCCTTTTGAAGAAAGAACCATAGTTTTGAGTCGACCTGTCCATACAGACGGCACACGGGCCCCAGCCATCGTGTAGCCTAACCGATGTAGTCAGGATCCACAACCCGGAACACGACACTGCCGCCAGCAGGACACTTGAGTAGGCCGTGGAAACACTCAAAACCACCAGAAAATTACTAAAATATAAACTAACATTACAAGCCTACACTATACTCACATTTACAAACTTAAAAAAACAAAAAATAAATAAAAAATACTATACAAAACAAAAATTAAATGTTCATCACTTGTGGGAGCGAGCAGCATCAGTCCCAAGCAAATTTATCATTTAAAAAATCAGTAACTGTGTAGTAAGCTTTATCACACAGTTTCTGTTTAACCAAGGACTTAAATTTGTTAATACTTAATTCATGAAATTTGCTTGGAATCTTATTGTAGAATCTCACACCCTGACATCGAAAAGACTTGCTCACTTTTTGTAGTCTAGTCGTTGGCAACACGAGTTTATCTTTATTTCTAGTGTTTATATTATGAATGTCGCTAAACTTTGTGAATGAATGTATATTTTTCTTAACATACACTAGATTTTCATATACATATTGAGATGCGACTGTCATAATTCCAATTTCTTTAAACTTATCCCTCAGTGACTGCCTATAACTGAGATTATAAATTGCGCGAATAGCTCTCTTTTGCAACACAAAGATACTTTGAATGTCAGCAGCATTTCCCCACAACAAAATACCGTATGACATTACACTATGAAAATAGCTAAAATACACCAGTCTTGCGGTGTCTACATCAGTTAATTGGCGAATTTTATAAACCGCGTATGCTGCAGAACTGAGTCTATTCGACAAGCCATCAATGTGTGGGCCCCACTGCAATTTAGAATCTAGAGTTATACCCAAAAACTTAGTGGTGTCCACAAGATCCAACTCCTTTCCATTTATCAGAACATTAGTTTTTACCTGCTTAACATTAGGTGTAAAAAATCTAATACATTTAGTTTTTTTCTCGTTTAAGAGCAAGTTATTAACGTTGAACCAGTTCACGACCTTGGAGAGAGTGTTATTCACATCGTCAGTAACTAATTGCTGTCGTTTTAGTCTAAATAAAAGTGACGTGTCATCCGCAAATAGCACTATCTCCTGATTATCTTTTATCAGATTAGGTAGGTCATTTATATAAACGAGAAACAAAAATGGGCCGAGAATTGAGCCCTGCGGAACCCCCATAGTGACCAGAGACTCGAGGGACCTCTGTCCATTAACTTCCACTCTTTGGGTCCTATTACCCAAATAAGAGATAAGAAGATCCAAAGCAGTATTCCTTATTCCATAGTGATGCAATTTCCTGATCAATGTTTCATGAGAAACGCAATCGAATGCCTTGGATAAGTCACAAAAAACACCCAGCGCATCCTGTTTATCCTCCCAGGCACTAAATATATTTTCCAATAGTTCAACACCAGCGTCACTTGTCGAGCGTCCTCTTCTGAAGCCAAACTGTTTCTTGTGTAGAATTTTGTTTGCGCTAAAGTGAGTTTGTAACTGATCCAGTATAATTTTTTCAAAAATTTTACTGAAAATAGGTAACACCGAAATGGGTCTATAATTTGTAGGATCGGACGTGCTACCCGCCTTGAACAAAGGAATGATCTTACTGTGTTTCATTAAGTCAGGAAATACACCACACTCAATGCACTTATTGAAAATTAAGGCCAAATCTGATGCAACTACGTTAATAATTGATTTGGTTATTTGTACAGAATTACCCCAAAGGTCAGAGGTTCTCTTTACACTAAGAGCACTGAACGTTTTAACAATATCTCTATCGGTGATACAACTAAATCTAAACTCAGTATTACAAATGTTAATATTTTCTTTCAATAATGATTCTGCAATAGTGGGGGACGAATTCAATGACTCTGTGGTCGAAACTGGAATGTCTGTGAAAAATTTTTCAAAAGCTGTGGCAACGTCTAAATCGGAATTTATTTCTTTATTATCAATTAAAAGACTGTAATTATTACCTTTGTTCTTTACTTTTCCAGTTTCGGCATTAATTATTTCCCATGTCATTCTAATTTTATTTGAACTATTACTAATTTTAGATTTTAAGTAATTAACCTTTGCGAGATGACATATTTTTTTAAATAAATTGGAATATTGTTTAACATATTCTCGAAATTCTACACTAGTGTTATAATTTCGTTCTTCATAAAGCTCATAAAGCCGTGTTCTACTTTTAAATATTCCAACCGTGGCCCATTCACTGAAGGTTGTAGTACCCCTAACTGATAACTTCTTAGGAGTAAAAGTTGACTCAAATTCTGAACAATACATGTTAAAAAAAGCATTATATAATTGATTAGGATCATCATTATAACCCAAGCACGGCAGTTTACAAAGCAGTTTATTTTTAAAAATTTCCATACGAGTTACAGTTTTAGGCACCACAGTAATATCTCGTGTTACCACTATTTTATTTTTTATATCAAACGCACACATCTGTCCACAGTGATCAGAATGTAGTTTATTTATTATTCCTTTAGTGTGTGGCAATAGGTCAGTAAATATATTATCTAAACACCTGGCTGTGGTGGCAGTGATCCTGGTAGGCTCCAGAAAGATGTTATCAAGGTTGTATGATCTAAATAGGTTTTTAAACCTTGAACTCAAGGATGTATCTTCCAATATGTTTACATTAAAATCACCACACACAACTACATTTTTGTTTGATTTACATACTTTCTGCAAGACTTCATTCAAAGTTTTTTCAAAACTAACATACGATGAGGATGGAGGCCTGTATACACTCAATACAATTAGTTGCTCTAACTCCACACATGCTATCTCTATTGTCCGTTCAACAGAGAAGCCCACAATATCAGTACGGTTCTTAAAACTAAAATCCTTTCTAAGCAAAATCAATGAACCGCCATGTACAGCATGCTCCCTGCAGAACGAACTACCTAATGTGTGATTACTGAAATTGAACATGAGCTGATGACTTTTAAGCCAGTGTTCTGTAACACAAAAAATATCAATTTTGTCACAGCTCATGAACAACTCAATCTCTAGGTGCTTACTAGACATTCCTTGAATATTTTGATGCACCAGAGTAAAAGTGGTCCTTTTAGGTGTTTCTGATACCATTCTATATGGTATATTTAAGTTAGAGGTTGCCTCTATTATATTACATTTATTAGTTATCTTATTATTTTTAATTAATTTACAATGATTGAACTTTCTGCTAGTGTTCAAATTAATAATGCAAGAGGTAGTCTCTATTGTCTTATCAGTAAATTTAAATTATTTGAGATGTCAATCACATTAACAGGTAACTTATTGGATATGTCATTTAGATTTTTATAAATGTATATGTATAAATGTATATAATAAATGATAGATTGTTCAGGTTAGTTTCAAAAGAAGAGTTGAAATTCTATATGAAATAGACTGTTTGTAATATAGACTACTGTCCTGGGATCATGGTGTTTCACCAGCTATAATCATCTCGTGGGTGTTTTAGAGCCGATTAACAGCACTGTAAAAAGAAGGAAAACTTGACTAAATCCTATTGCAAACGTCTGGACGGGGTATAGTAGGCACGAGCTTTTTCAAGTCTTGCCTTGGCCTAAGAAGTCTCCGTTTTACAGTAAGAGACATACACTCTCGAACTAAACGGACCGAGCAAGCAAAATCAGCGCATATATGTTTACCACTATAATTCCAGGTCCTTTACGCGAGACGTGAAAACGCATATCAGTAAGCCGCCACAGCGTTGGCGAGCTCCCTACAGAGGTTATTGTCTAATTGGGGTACGCGAAAGGAGTATCGCCACCTTTACCGCCGATTTGGATCAAGCCTATCGGCTTCCTGACGCTGCCGAGCTAAGCTCAATCAAGCGCAGCGAGTAGTGGCCATGGCGGAATGCTCAACAGAAAGAGACCGCTGAACAGAATCCGGGAGAGGGCCGATCCCGAAGCAATGGGTTATTAGACGCTGATAAGGTGATGTGATAAAATAGAAATGTTCACGCCCTCAAACTACCACATGGCTTGCATTCATTTGCATATCAACTAACAAGCAATGTAGCCAGATGATACTGTGATTGGATAAAGTTGGCCACACGATTATTCATCTGGTGTCATATTGCTTAGTGATAATAGACATCATTATTCGTCAAGGATAATGTTTCGTTTTGTTTATCTAACACTGTAATATGCATTTAGTATTTTAGATTCGTAAAATTGATCTGGGTGACGTAGGCTATATACCAGGGTAGCCATCTATCACCACTGCGACTGCAAAGTGAGGACCCGGTCCAGCACTCGCCGGCCGCGCCTGGCTAACGTAGGCTACAGTCATCGGAGTTCTCTCGCTACCGGCCGTCATACGACGTACGCGAGTGCCATACGTCGCCATAAATAGAGTTAAAGCCAAGATGGTGCAACGGGGTGGTACCGGTAGACTCAGCCCTTTCGTGTTGAAATCAACGTGGTTCAACCAATTGAAATGTAATAGCAAATTAGTAGATAATATCACTATGATCAATTGAATTATTAAACGGGAAACTGATGAATTTCATACACTTCTCAAACTTTTTTGATAGCTAAAGCGAATTTTTGGTTCTCAGTAGATCCATTGACCAGATCCATGGTGTATCTAATGAGAATAGTTATTCTCATTTGATCCACAATGAGAATTTTTAGGGTTCATGTGCTTGCGACTTATTTTGTGTCGATTCCATCTGTTAGGTCATCCATCCTCAACTTACTGCCAAAACGATTGGTGCTAGAAAGATCAAACTATTCAGGGATATGTGCTGTTATCCCGTTGACAAAGTACAAGAATAAAATTATGAAAAATATATACTTAAGTATATAATTAATAATTAATTTATTATGAATATATAATGAAATTGAATAAATAACTGTAATTTGTATGTTAATTTAAATTTAAGTTTTATTGGTTTGAAGTTAATCTCTAATAATAATATGTGAGAAGACTTACTTTAAATAAAAAAAGACCACTCCCTCATTAAGAACAAAGCCCATGTAATGGGGACTTACAAACACATGAAACACAAAGAACACCCAGACTCTGAACAACAATTTGTGGATCCAACAACAAAGTAGTGTCTCATATGGGCTTGTATTTGCAACACTAAGTGATAGGTTGTCATTTATAAATTTCATTTAAAAGGATAATTTTAAAATTGTGATCAAAATGTGGAAAGTTTATCAGTTCACTTTACAATTTGCATTTCAAACAAAAAACTTGGCTTACAAACAGACCTTCATAAAGTCACTCCTATTTCTCAAAGGGAACAGGCAGAGACAATAATTGAACTCCGCTGATTCCTCAACACCTCTGACTCCTCAACACTTCTTTGGCTACTTACACATTCAAACTTGACTAGTGATCCATTTTTTTTATCATTCATTTGATTAAGACAATGATTTCAAGAGTAAAGTTTTAAATACTTGACATTGGTAGAAATATCTGATAGTTGATTTTATTCGGCTGACTGCCATCTCATCAAAACAAGACGAAGAACTTGATTTATAGATATTAAAAAAGTAATAAATACAACTGGTACTTACTCTGTGATGAATGAATGTCTTTTTCTTCACCTTCCTCATTAGCATCCTCCAATATATCATCTTCTCTTTTTATCTGTTGCCTCACCTTTTGCAGTAGGAGATTACTATCTGCTAACTGTGATTCCATTTGTTTCTCTAAACTATATATTTTATTTTCTAGTTCTATCGCATTGGGTCTTCTGCTAATCGCCCTTGGCACTTCTATAACTGACGAATATGATATAAGAAGCCATAAAAATAATACTATACTGACCGCAATTATCAATTTTCTTAGATTTAAACGCATCTTGTTTTAAACTTAACAATGAGTTTTTGAAAGAAAATATATATATTAAACACAGTTTAACTTGTCCATAGTCCATTCACACACATTCCCGTTTTTCCTTGAATGTAAAAGTAAACAACAAACATCACTGAAATAAGAATTCGTACGGAAATATTTCAGATTACAACATTAACACAGTCAAAATACTATTCGTTCAATCACAGTTTAAATCGGTAAAGTTCATAAAAAGTGCTCATAAACACTTCTACTGTAAATAAAGCGTGGAATTCAAGTTTATGGTATTGAAAAATTACGAATATTTTTATTTAAAAATCACAACAAACACCGATGCGACGTGTGTACACGTCAAAAACAATTGACGGCCGACAGCTGTGTGTGACCAGCCACGTATTGAACATGGCTGATAAAATACTGCATTAAATACTTTACTGATAAGGACAAAAGAAAAACCAATGAAATATTAAAATACATGATATTAATTATCAAATTATTCCATACACAGGTTACAAGTAGATCTTAAACCGAAATAGATAGGTTTTGTTTTTCGAAAAATCTGTGATAGTAGATATATAACAGATGGCGCTGCTAGTAAAAACCAAATTAAAATAGTAAAAACAAATTTTCCTTTATATGATTTCAACAATTAATACAAAGTCCTCACAAAAATGAGAAAACCAGGACTGTGGAATACATTAATTCACATTGGTCACTACTTTAAATGTAAAAGGTTCCGTAGTTCATGACTCTGCCTGATTTGCCACCTGTCCCGAATTTCCCGGGACACTCCCGATTTCGATGATTACCACAAGTGTTAGAAATGGACGAAATTCATCAGTTTCCCGTTTATCATATATGTATATCATTGATCATAGTGATATCTACGATTTGATTTGATTTGATTTGTCACTAAGTACCTGCCATGTAGCGTGTGACGGCTGGTAGCGAGAGATCTCTAATGACTGCAGCGAGAGCCCGACGGGTCAGCGTGTGTTAGACCAAGTCCTCACTGCAGTCGTTACAGGCGTGACACAGTTTACTTCTAGGAATCAAAGAGACCATGCTGCAATGTCATCAGACAAAGTAGAGTCACTTTGGTAGGTATAAATGTATAAAAATAAAAAATTACACAGCATTTTGACAAATTTTCAAAACTGAGCAAGGTCATTCTCAGATTAAGATTTCTGAGCATTGGTTTCTAAAAACTGCATTCTGGTTTTGATTGAATCAGGAACTCATTTGGGTGAATCAGCATTTTCCTACTTAAAACAAACATAAGATTTGTTTTGCTTGTTCTTTTAAAAATAAAACTACATAATTGTATATTGAACTATGTATACTGTTTCATATGAAATTTCAAGAAATGCCTTCGTAAGACCGCACAGCCTGACACAAAAAGACCTAATATTTCACACTGATACCATATTTTAAGGCTGTCATTTTTGTTATTCATTCGTGTACGTATAATTATCGAGCTTAAAAACCTTAGGTATTTACATAAAAAACCCATTTAAAAATTGTTGTCTATCTGTCTGTTTATTCCTTAACAAAATTCAATTACAATATTTATTCCTTAACAAAATTCAATTACAATAAAATATACACATACATCTACAATTTCATCTATATATCTTTTAATATGACATTAAATTGTTATATATATTTTTTTTCTTTTTATTATTGCAAAAATTAATATAAGTGAACATTCAAACACTATTAACACTAATGTTTATTTTTAAACATTTAAACGCAATATTTAAACATTTACACGACAATAAATTATATATTATTTTATGGAAGTATGTATTTTTTTTCTTTAACATTAACATTACATTAATGTAAAATAAACATGCTATATAAAATTAAATGTATTGCTTTCTTATTTTACACTCTTAGCACATTTCGCAATTTAATTTACCAATATATTAAATTACTTTTTATTTTTATTTGCTGTGTTCGTTACCGTAGTTAAGGACCTCGCGATCGAGTAAAGGCCTCCTCCATTCCAGTCCACTTGTCTCTGTATGTCCAGTTGTTTCCCACTATCTTTAAAAAATCATCTGGCATTGGACCATTTTTTGGTTAACAGTTTCGCTTACATTGGAGGTGGAGACAAACTTGTATAAGAAATAAGCTTGTTGTTCAAAGTTAATGTGTAAGATTCAAATCCTTTCAGATATTGCACTCAAGCTTTCTATAACAGGTGCCTATTCATGGGTGGAGTGGAGGGTTGTAGTCTGTGACCCCCGCGGTGACCAGCCGTATTGGGGGACGTAGAGAGGCGGCTGTCTTGTGTCATGTGTTAGATGTAAGAAACCTTTTATGTCTTTGCGTAAAGGAGATCTGTTTTCTTTATTATTATTATTTTTTTGTTAAATATTTATCCATTTTATTTTTCTTTATTGGGTTTTTGGTTACCTTTTGCTGACCATTATTGTCATTTTGTGTTTCAGGAGATTGTAATAATAATAATAATAATAATAAAGCACAACGATTGTCGGATCAAGTACGAGCTATACAGCGCTGTCACCTGCTGGATGATGCTGTACTTGAGAGGATTCGCTCTGACATACGGAATAGCTTGGCTGTCCCTTCAGTGTCGCATGTTCAGAATGTGGTACCACAAGATGAAGGTGTTGATGCAGTAGTGGACAGTGAAATTATATCCGTAAGTACCCATTGTAATGATAAGATAAGGAGCGCTTTGGAGGATGCGATTCAGAAATACCGATATGTTAATTCTAATAACAGACCCCGGTTGTCTCGTTTGCCCATTCATAAACGAAATTTAGCGCTAGTGAGTGCCCTGGATTCGTTATTACTGGATTATTTCAGTAATAGCGAAGATCTTAGTGATACACATTCCATTCTATACTGTGCGGCAATTGCGGTTTGTCGTGTAGCTGGTGTTAAATTTGTAGAAAATATAACTGCTACTCGACCAAAAACTACTATGCCAGCTTGGCAGTATAGAATCGAACGTCGTATTGCTGAGACAAGGACACTCATTGGTAAGCTAATTAGTTTTAGATCTGGTAATATGCGACCGAGAGTCATGCGCTTTGTGAAACAGGCATTCGTAGGGACTGCTATCAGTCCTCAACGGTATATGTCATGTGTCACAGAGCGCATAGACTTTCTAAAGCAAAAAGTTTATGCATGGGCAAACAGAATTAGGCGGTATAAAAAACGAGTAGATCGGTATAATCAGAATCGGATGTTCCAAAGTAATGAGAAGTGGGTGTACCGAAAATGGGAGGAATCGAATCCATGTGTGAATGATGGGCACTTTCCAGATCAAAATACCACAAATACATTTTGGCAAAACATCTGGTCGGTGCCTGTCATTCATACAGATGGTGATTGGCTTTGGGATGTCAAGCGTTCATGTGAGCCTATAAAACCCATGGAACCTGTGGCCATCAGTCCAGAAGACGTTAGTTGTGCAGTCCGTTCATTACCGAATTGGAAATCACCTGGTCCAGACGGACTGCACAACTTTTGGCTTAAGTGGTTCCGTAGCTCACATGCGTGTTTGGCATCGCAATTTCAGACATCGTTGGATTCGAGTTCATTACCCCCATTTTTGACCACTGGCATGACCCACTTACTCTATAAATCTGGTGCTGCCACGGATCCCAAAAATTTTCGGCCTATTACTTGCTTACCAACATTATATAAACTTCTTACATCTATTCTGAGACTCAAAATTACTACTCATCTTAATAATAATTCGATACTTTCCGTATTTCAGAATGGATGTAGAAGTGGGACCCGTGGCACTAAAGAGCTCCTTATCGTGGATATGACCATTAGCCAACAGGTACGTCGTAATCGTAAGAGTTTGGCGACATGTTGGATAGATTACAAGAAGGCATATGACTCAGTTCCACATTCATGGCTTTTGAAGGTGCTGGAGTTGTATAAAATTGATACAACTCTATGCACTTTCTTGAAGTCATGTATGGGGCAATGGAGGACAGTCCTTCGCTATCCTGGATGTCGCCAAACTGCGGTAAACGACGTACTTATAAAGATCGAGAGGGGCATCTTTCAAGGTGACAGTTTGAGTCCCTTGTGGTTTTGTCTGGCCTTGAACCCTCTTAGCACTCTCTTAGAGGGTTCAGGGTTAGGCTATAGGTTACAGAAAGATGATCGAGTTATATCTCACCTTCTTTACATGGATGATCTGAAACTTCTGGCCTCCACTAAATTACAATTGACAGCGTTACTAAAGGTCACTGAAAACTTTAGTAATTCCATCAAGATGGAATTTGGTGTAGACAAGTGTGCAGTCATGTATGTGAAGAAAGGTGTGATTGTAGAATCTGAAGGAATAGAACTTTCAGATTCAACAAAACTCAGATCTCTTTCTGCCACCGAAACCTACAAGTATCTAGGTTTTTCGCAGTCCTTAGGAATACCAGAAACTGATATGAAACAAACGTTGCGGGAACGCTTCTTTGGCCGCCTGAAACAAGTCTTTAAGAGTCTTTTGTCGGGGGGTAACAAGGTGCGAGCCTACAATGGTTGGGTCATGCCGGTTCTGATGTATTCCTTTGGTATACTTAGATGGACTCAGACCGAATTAGATGCCCTTGACAGGAGAGTCCGTACCTTATTGACTGCATTTCGAATGCACCACCCACGTTCGTCGGTTATGAGATTGTATATCCCGCGAAAGTTTGGGGGTCGTGGATTTTTAAATATCAAGACCCTACATAATCGCGAGATATACAATCTCAGAGAATATTTTCTTAATACTGATGTGGGAGTGCATCGCAATGTGGTTGCAGTGGATAACGGATTCACTCCACTCGCTCTGGCTAAAGAGAATTGGCGCAAACCTGTAGTACTTAGTACTGATGATCGCAAGGAGGTATGGAAGGGTAAAGAGCTTCATGGTCGGTTTTATCGGGCTTTGAACGGGCCCGATATAGACTTTAAAGCATCAACTTCCTGGCTACGGTATGGTGATCTCTTTGGAGAAACCGAAGGTTTTGTTTGTGCAATTATGGACGAAGTTATCATGACAAATAATTATCGAAAATATATCCTGAAGGATGGTACGGTTGACTTATGTCGGGCATGTCACCGTCCCGGGGAATCTATCAGGCATATTATTTCTGGTTGTTCTCGTCTTGCTAACGGTGAATATTTGCATAGACACAACCAAGTAGCCAGGATCGTACATCAACAACTTGCCCTTAAATACAAACTTGTGAATTTGGAGGTGCCATACTACAGGTATGAGCCCGACCCAGTTCTCGAGAATGGTCGTGCCACATTATATTGGGATCGATCTGTTATCACAGACAGGACTATTGTTGCCAATAAGCCTGATATTGTGGTGATAGATCGATTAGAGCGCCGCGCAATGATTGTCGATATCGCTGTTCCTCATGACGAGAATCTCGTGAAGGTTGAAAAAGAAAAACAAATAAAATATTTGGATTTATCTCACGAGATTGTCGATATGTGGAATGTCGATTCGGCGATCATTGTTCCGATAGTCGTTTCTGTTCATGGTTTGCTAGCCAAGAGCCTCGACCAACACCTTAAGAGGCTCACGTTAGATGGCTGGATCAAGGGTCTGATGCAGAAGGCAGTTCTTCTTAACACGGCACGTATAGTGAGGAGGTTCTTGTCTTTGGAGCCCTAACCACCGGTTTCTTGGTCCCTGAACCCGAAGTCGGTGGTCTACTATTTTTTATATTTTTAAATGTATTTTTTATATTTATATTTAAAAATGTAATTAGTATGTTTATAGTCTTGAATAAAGAGAATAATAATAATGTTTATTTATTTCTCCTCACAATAACAAGACTTTTGTAACAGATAACAATGAGTAGGTACAATTCGATTTATACATAAGTATGCAGTCCAGTGTATGCGAGGAGCTGGCGTCTATTATAGGCGTATACCTGTATTACAGATCACCAGGACCTCACCCCACGGATAATGGAATAACATGTCAAACAAAACCAAAAATTATAACTATTACATACGCGAAAGTTTACATGTAGGTTTTTGAGGAGACTGTACCATGCATAATACTTTCAGCTTATAGCTGATAGGATTGTATATTTATCCTAATTTATGTTGAGAATGTGATTTGTGTAAGAGTGGGATTATCTCTCTCTCTCTGTCTGTGTGTGTGCGTGTGCGTGTGCGCGCGCGCGTGTGTGTGTGTGTGTGTGTGTGTGTGTGTGTGTGTGTGTGTGTGTGTGTGTGTGTGTGTGTGTGTGTGTGTGTGTGTGTGTGTGTGTGTGTGTTTGTGTGTGTGTGTGTGTGTGTGTGTGTGTGTGGTGACTATTTAGCTCGTTATGGAATTTATGTAAAAGGGCGCTTGTATTGGGTGGTGTAGATGTCAGAACTATTTGAAATCTGATAAATACTTTTAATTTTTCTTATTTTCCTATTTCTTGTAGCAGTTTCTCCGTAGTACTATAGTTCAACGTTAGAAGCCAGTCTCTCACGACTACCTTACATTTGACTTTCGTAAGTGAGTAAATAGAGAGAACCCTGTTAATTTTGTTGTATAAATTACAGCCTTGAAAGCAAAAGAAACGGTGAGCAAAGCACGTTTTGAGAGATGGTTTTGAACAGACGATATCTTTTCTGCGTCGATTCTCAGTTGATTGAGGGTCATATGTCAATCGGAAATGCTGTATTGAAACGGTTTGGAGTATATAAAGTTGACGCACTGTGAGAACTTTAATCTGCTTATATACATCAATGGTTGGGTGAAAGAACGGCAAGGACAGACCAACCTTCAAAATAGCACGTTGAGCTCTTTCAACTTTTAGCATTAAGGTTTTTGTTGCTCCACCCCACGTGGGTATGCAATAGCTGAGTTGAGGTTGGGCGAGTGCTAAATAAATCTTTTTTATTAGTTCTTTATCAGCTATTTGTCGCAAGTTTTTAAACACATACATTAATTTACGTGTCCTTCCCGCTATGAGGTCAATATGTTCGGTGAAACTTAGTCTACTATCGACCATTACTCCCAAATACTTAATTGAGTCAGTCCTTTCAATTTTAGAACATTGACAAGTGAGGCTGGGACCTTCATTGTTAAAACATTTGTGGGATATGATATTATATTGGGTAATGTCAATATCTGGCTTTCTTAGTGAGAAAGTGATGTACATAGTCTTTGTAACATTTAGCGTTAGTATGTTATCATGTAACCATTTAGTCACCATATTAAAACCCGTTTGTGCATTGTGAAAAACTTCATCCCACGTCTCACCACTAAATAGCAGAGCTGTATCATCTGCAAACGTAATAATTTTGGCTTTAGGAAGTTTTAGTTGACACAAATCGTTGATGTAGGTAAGAAACAGTGTTGGTCCTAGGCTACTGCCCTGTGGCACGCCGAAATAAACTGTCAGTTCATCGCTTGTGAGATTATCAATTTTTACACACTGCTTTCTTTCTGTGAGATAACTTTGTAATAGTTTCAACTGGCAGCCTCTTATTCCCAAGTACTCGAGTTTTCTCAACAAGATTGGTATAGAGACTGTGTCAAAAGCCTTGGCAAGATCTAGAAATATGCCTATGGTTTTTGTTTTGCTATCGAGATTATTCACCACAAAGCTAGTTAAATCCTGAACTGCTTCTGTAGTTGACCTATTGGATCTAAAACCGTATTGAGCCGAGGATAGAAGTTTGTTTTCCTCAAGATATTTAATCAAACGTATGTTTAGCACTCGCTCTATTATTTTTGACAGAGTTGAGAGTATAGAAATTGGCCTGTAGTTTTCGACACAGTCTCTATCCCCACTTTTATGAATTGGAAAAATCCTTGACCTCTTTAGGGCTGTGGGGAACACGCCAGTCGAAAACGCAAGGTTACATATGAACGTGATGGGTTCAGCCAATATGTCCCTGTTTTCTTTAATAATGTCAGCAGAAATCATGTCTAGTCCAACAGCACTCTCATTTTTTAGTCTATTTATTACAGTTTTGATCTCAAGTTGATCAGTAGGCAGCAGTACAAAGGAATTAGGGGACGATTTTAAGATTTCAGTTTGGGTGTTAGGTGTAATAATGTTTTGAGCTAGTGTTTTTCCTACGTTTGCGAAGTATTCATTGACATTGTTAATTGATGTCACGGGGTCATTTGTTTTAATTAATTCGATTGGGGAGTACTTTGTTTTAGCAGTGAATGTGACTTCTTTTATAACTTCCCACAGTTCCTTGTTGGTTTTGTTTGCTTTTTGTAGCCGAAAGGTGTAATATTCGTTTTTCCTGTTTCTCAACAAAGCAGTGCAGTAGTTTCTATGCCTCTTATAAGTAATCTGTAGATTTACGTTTTTAGGGTCTTTTTTAAGTTTTTTACACAGGTTATCGCGATTTTTTAAACATTTAAGTATACCCAACGTTAACCAGGGTTTAAGTAATGTTTTTCTTGAGGATGTTTTGACGATTTTTATGTTGTGTTTAATTAGAGTCTGAATCGCTTCCATTAGAAAGTTTGTTGCCAGATTGGCATCTTTTAATGTGTATAAATAACTGAAATCAAATACTTTTAAGTCCATAGTCAAACTGGAATGGTTTATTCGATTAGTTAATTTTGTGGGTTTTTGCATGCGCCTTGTGAAAATAAAGAGAGCGACACTGTTATGGTCGGTAAGGGTTGTTTTGAGTACGAGGGTACGCGCTGTAGACTTAGTCTTTAGCATAACATGGTCATAGCAAGTTTTACCATGAGTCGGAATTGTGTGTGCCGGCATAATTCCATGATAGGCCAACATGTTCAAATACAATGAATACATTTTGTCTGAACTACCTTCACATATGTCAATATTTATGTCCCCTAGTATTATTATATTCGGTACACTGGTGTAGCTTGTTAGTAATTCGTTTAAGGAATGAATAAAGTTTGTAACATTTTTGTAGCCTGGTGGTCGATAAATGGCCAGGGCTATCGTGTTGATATCTGTTTTTATAGCTAGGCAATTTGCCTCGACTATTTTTGGTTCCTCAATTGATATTATTAGGCTACTCCTGCAATAGACTACGACGCCTTCGTTTTGAGTAACATTGTTAACTGTGGCGAAATTATTGTACCCTGTAAGTTTTGGGATGATTGGACCAGATTTAAGCCAGCACTCCGTCAGGACGATACAATCCCAGGTTACTCCACATCTAGAAATCAATGGGTACAGTTCCGCCATGTTACAATTAATACTTCTGATGTTTTGTTGGAGCCATTTAAAACTTTTATCTGAGTCTGGTATAATCATCTGGCAATCCTCTGCATCACAGAGGGTTGCTTCAGCCTTGGCTATACAATCGATTTCATATTGAATTTTATTAAACTTATCGAATTCTATTTAATTGGTTTTCAGAAAGAATTGACATCAATTCAAAAATTATCATAAAAATGGCTCGAATAATAATTATGTCTATATATTGGAAGTTAAAACTGTTTTTATCATCTTTTAAGCTTAATTGAGGGTATGAGATTAAGTTGTTAAGCGCGTCTACTGTGTAAATAGTGTATGTGATGTCAGTGCGTGAGTGTGTGTATTGTATAAATTGTTTAGCGAATAATGATGTAGAATTTTTGAGATTGTGTAGTGTATTTGGTTTATAGTTTAGTGTGTAAGGCTGAGCCAAGGATAAAGTGATAAAATTACGAACTATATAAATCACAAAACGGTAGTAAACAAAGGAGGCATTAAAGTCTATACAGTATATCAAGAAACCGCTGCAGTTATTTAGTCATTGTGTGAGCCTAAGTTTATCCAAGTCATCTTCACTATTGATACACACTCGCTGATCGGTTTTATTTCGTCTCAAATATACCCTCCCATATGATGTCCAGCAGCTATCGTAGTGATTTCCTTTTGCGAATAATCTAGCCAAGTAGTGTAGTCGTCTATTTCGTTTTGTTAGAGATTCGCCAACATAAATAGCCCTAGAAGGCTCTTTTATATTTAAAACAGCAGTATTTAACCGCTTATCAGCTGGTTTACCCTTGTTATGCGCAATTATAGATTTAATGAAATTTTCTTTTGTGATTGATGAATTAAAATCTACTCTTATTGGTCCATTAGCCTTATCCCTTTGCTTAAGGCGGTACACGTCGCGAATATCAATGTCTTTTAAGGGTATGTTCATTAATTAATTTAAAAAGACAACTCCCGCATTAGGAATATAAATTCCTGTGTCCTGTGTTCAAGACTGTGCCGAGCTTCCTAGTCATTTCCACCAAGCTTTGCTTCGTTTCCACTTCACTAGCCGGTATGTTTCGCAATTCAACTGAGCAAGCGCGTGATTTTTTCTCAACTTGTTTCAACTGTGCCTCCAGAGATTTTATCTGTTGCCTATCCCTGTCACTCTCCAGCTGCAGTTTTTTCATGTCCAGTAAGATATCGTCGTACTTCTCAGACAAGAGTTGCATTGACAATTTGATTTGATCGTTTTGTCTCATTATGGCATCCATGTTTGATTTGAGCATGTCAAATTTCTTTTCTTGCCTATCTTGCCATTCATCAAACATGTTTTTAAGGTCTGATAGTGTTATGCTTGCAGTAGAATCCATATTGTCTTCAAGTCGCCGTTTAAGTCTTCTTGTTTTGTGATAAAACTCTCTTATATTTTGATTGGCTTTGATGTCCAAAATGTTGTTCAGCATTCTCTTTGTCTGGTAGAATAACTAGTTTGTTGTATTTTATATAACCTTTCCTTCCTTGAACTTTTTCTCTTTGAAGTTGAATGACTAGGTTTTTTCTTTGTTCTAGAACTTCAGGTGGATAATCTTGATTGACATTGTATGAGGTATTTTGTAGCATTTTTTTCTTTTTGAGTATTTCTATCTTTTTTTCCCATAGTGGTAAGAGTGACAATAATTGGCCTAGTTTTTTCAGACTTTTTCCTCAGTCTAGTTATATATTCTATGTCTCTATTCTGACAGTCTATTTTCATACCGTTTAGTATAATATTTATAATTTTATTTTGTAGGCTGAAATAGGAGTTTTCAGTTTCTTCTACACCGAAAAATATCAAGTTCTTCCTTCTTATGATACTTTCAAATAACTTAATTTTTTTACTTTGGTCTTCAGTAATTTTTTCAAGTTGTTGTTGTCTGCAATCTAGTCTAAGGAATTTCTCATCTATGTTTTTATTTATTCTTTTTGGTATATTTTCTTTTATTTCTTTCAGTTCATTTGATTGTTCATCTAACTTGTTTTGAAGGGATTTCAACATTTCTGCAATTTGTTCCATTTCGTACTGCTTTTAGTGCTCTATATGACTATTATATAGAAATAATTTTTTTTACGCCCTCTGGAGATTTTTTTATCTATTTTATCTATCCCTTTACAATAACAACTGCCAACTCGCCGACTCGTCCCGCGTCCCGACGGCCTATTGTTTTTGTCCAGATTTTTATATAAATGTACCTAACAATCGCTCAATTTGACTTCACATTCTTCCTCTTCCGCGCAGCGTTTTTTTTTTAAATCTTAATTTGCATTTACATTTATTAAAGTAATTAAAACTGGTAAGGCACAGATGTTAAACACATAATTCTGTCTTGTATTTATCTCGTGTTTTGATCAAATGCTTATTTTTAACGTGTATTTTCACTAATGATGACATTGAAACGGTCCAATATCGAATTTCAAATTTTCATCAATTTCTGAATTGCAAATTTCACTAAATATAGACATACGCCTGCCAAGGTATACCTGATGGAAAACCAAAGTAGAATCCAAAGGTGGGGGAGCCGTACTCACTGCGTTGCAGGCAGTATGGCGGCCTAAAGAAATGCTTTTAACGCCCCACTTAAAAGTACCCGAGAGTAGGAAGGAACACACATGAGTTGCAGTGAGTTCCAGTTTTTCACTGCTCGGCGCGAGAAGAAATATCAGAACCGTTAAGTTCTGGTGCATATTTCTTCCATTCTAAAGCGGTGACTTGCAAGGGCAGCACGTGTTGTTCTGCAAGGCGATTCACACACTGCACCGCGCTCCGTCGCGTAGCGCGGAGTGGCAGATTTTAATATTGTATGCAAGTAGGTACATCGATTAGTATAGAAAACACGCCAGGGGCGCGTGAGCGCGTGCGGCTAGCAGATTCGGGAATGGTTGCCCCGCGCCTACGCGCGTGTTCGTGTCGCCAGTGCGTGAATCGCCTAAAGGAAGAGACTAGGTGGGGTCAGTTGGATGAGGTCTTCAGAACACTCCCCATAGTAAGGGCAATAGAGGACTGCCATGGAAGCAAAATCTCTTCGCAACTGCAAAGGTTCGAGAAACTCGGTGTGAAATGATTCGGACTGCTCACCTCTGCAAATGATCAAGAGCGTCAAGCAAATACTGCACGGATCCATGGCAAAGATGAGAGGTAGTAGAGCCACGCTGATTTCAGCACGAATAGGCCGGCTCGACCGGGGCGGTACTACCCTCGCACAAAACACCAGCCTAAAATGACAGCACTCGTGCCGTCGTGTTTCGTTGGTGGGTGCGAGGCCGAAGAGCCAATGATGCAGGGATGACTGATGACTTGACTGATGACAAACGATTGGTGCTAGAAAGTTGAAGCTTTGCATGAATATGTGATATGCCGTATATGCCGGCGTAAATACCAACAATTGGCAAGTAATTATATTTTTGAACCGTTTGGGGTGGAAACGCTAGGTTTATGAGGTCCGAGTGCTCGTGCTCTGTTTGAAAAACTAGCTAAGATAAATAATTATAAAAATTGATACAACCATTCCAGTAAAAATCTAGACAAATACGATTCAGCCGCTACTTATATTAGCTAGAACTGGAACACTGGATTTTTTATGAAAATAACTAAGGTTTTTAAGCTCGTTAATTGTTCGTACACGAATGAATAACAAAAAAGACAACATTAAAATATGCTTTCAGCGTGAAATAATATGTCTTTTTGTGTCAAATATTTAGTTTGCCGTTAAGAAATACCACAAATTCCAAAATCACCACAAAAACTCTTTGTAGGTTCCGGATCATAAATGTTCGAAACATTGAATGTTTACTTTTTGTTCGGAACTTAATTACCATTGCCATAAACAAAAATTTTAAGAATTTATTTGAATACCGCGCTCTTTTTTTTGAAGGTGCAACCAAACATAGACAAAATATGTGAATAGGTACATACATAGCCTCAAAGCCTACATAACGATTAAAAACAACCACCGAGGGTAAGCAACGACGACACGGTCAATACCTGGATGGGTGACCGTTTTCGCCATGACACCATGAGCGTCTTGTTATTTCGGAGGTCAAGTTAAGCAGTTTGACATAACACGTAGATATAAGTAGATATGCATTTAAATATGTAGATAACAGCGCGTCTCGCCAACAGGCTTGACAGCTTGGCGAGTAGATGTTTGTTTTTTTTTGTCATTTGTAAAATGTTGTTTTTAAATAAATTAAAAAAAAAGCCCGGTTGTTATCATACGATAACATTTGTTAAGCTTAATACTATAGGAGGCCTTCGAGCGGCTCCAAAACATCCAACAGCAAGATCCACAACGTTGTTTTGACAGTTGTAACCTACACTCGGGTGGAACCTAGAAGGCTATATGCCTTAAACCTCTCTTGAGAGGAGAACCGAGCCCACAGTGGAATATAAGGGTTGTTGATGATGTAAATGACGCAAAGGGTGTGGGTTAAGAATACAGTGTATTGATTAACATTTATTTAAATAGGTATGAGCATGTAACCAAAGAACAGATGTATATCCTTCTTTTCTCTGAGTATATCTAAATTAAAAAAATGAGTGCCAAATTGACTCTACTCCCTCTGGTGAGAAGCATGAGAAGAATTCAAGAGTGGCCACGCCACAAAACCTACTGTGAATGCAGACAATGTTGCATGTTGACCCACACTATGGCGGTCTAATCATCATCATCATCATCAACAGCCTTTAACAGTCCACTGCTGGACATAGGCCTCTCCTTAAAAAGGAGGTTTTGGCCTACTATACCACGCTGGCCAGAGGTTGGTTGGTATAGGGTTGGTTTCAAGTTTTCCTTCTCTTTGCATTGATGTTGTCTTGCGTAGTTTATCCCTTAGTCGTCTTTTACGACACCCGCGGGATGAATAGGGGTGGTGACACTCTGTATTCTTAATCCGTCACCACGCGGTCTAATAATAATTTATATTTATGCATGTATGTAGACTGTATACTAAGAGCAGCAGCAGATCCCCTTCGCAGAGATCGTGATACTTGGCGATTTTAACGCCCACCACGCCGAATGGCTCAGCTCTAACAAGACCGATCATGCGGGGAGATCTGTTCACGATTTCGTCCTGGCATATGGTTTGATACAACTGATTACTACGCCTACGCGAATCCAAGACTGGAAACCACGAACCGTCCCTGTTAGACTTCCTGCTGACTTCTCATCCGGACGCGTACCAGCTATCCGTTGACGCCCCTCTTGGCTCCTCAGATCACTGTCTAATCCGAAGTACGGTGCCACTCACACGCCTATCACGACCACGACCACGACTTGCTTGTCGCCGCCGTGTATGGCACTACAAGTCAGCAAATTGTGATGGGATGCGGTCCTTCTTTGCGTCCTACCCTTGGGGGCAGATTTGCTTCACGCAGGATGATCCTGACGTCGTTGCTGACGTGCTGCTTCAGGGTATGAAGCTTTTCATTTCATGCTCTGTGGTCCCTCTTGGTGGTAGATTCCAGCCTTGGTTTGGTAAAACATGTAAAAAGGTTTCTTGCCGGGAGCAGGATTGTTACCGGGCCTAGAAAATTTAGAGAAATAGAGAAAGTGTGAGTTTTACATTCCTGTGACGTATTGGTGAAAAATTACGAAAAAAGACGACCATAGACGACATTTTTAATAATCTTTGCATAGCATAGAGCATCGCGGTCCACCTGCTGACTTACCGGTTGCATTCTCCTACTAATATATTCTAATAAACGCGAAAGTTTGTGAGTATGTATGTTTATTTTTCTTTCACGCAAAATGTACTGAACGAATTTTGATGAAACTTTACAATAATATAGCTTACATATCAGAATAACACAGGCTTCGATTTAACGCGATAACCTACACGAAGCCGCTTCCGCTGGCGCTGTCTATTTGCTTACATCTTATAAAAGCTACATAACGGATTTCAATGCAGTTTTCAGTAATGTATAGAATGATTCAAGACAAAGGTTTATAGTATAATAAATGCATATATCACAAGAAATAGGATAATTTTGAATAAGAACTTCCGTGCGAAGTCGGGCCGGGTTGAAGTTTATTACCATATGTTTGAGTAGCTGAACCCCACGATGACAGCCGCGGGTAACACTGCTAAGTGCTAGGCGAAGTTAGTCAAAAAAAATGCCTAAGTTAATTTTATATGATTTGTAATCTGCCTGCTATGGTGACTCTACTCTGCCTGATAGAAAGCATGAGTGCTTAAAATCCAAGATTGGGTACCACCACACTCTCTACGAACGCGTGTTGCGTAAGTGTTGCGACGATTGAGGGTCTATAAATAGAAAGACTTCAAAATAAAAATCGTTACGAACTATTACTCTATCATAGTTAAAGTTCTAACAAACTAAACTACACTTGAAACTTGTGAGTCACATTAAATTTAAACTAGATTAGTTGAAAAGCTAAGGGCTCCTACTGCTTGTATTTCTGTCGCTACTTCGCTAGTTACCAGTCTTTTAATAATATATTTTCCTAATATTTTCTTATATCTCAAAAAAGTAGTTAAACAATACCGAGTCAGTCAAAAAAGTACAAGAAAAGTTAGTAAAAAACTCTTCTTCTTTAAGGCCTGGATTTTTATTCCCAACATTATTTTGAGGCAGCCACTAATTCTACGTTTTTATTATTTTATCGAAATGAAATAAAAGATAAAACCTAATATATTTATGGCACTGATTGCCCAAAATATATTCGACTCAGATCTTCACGGCATGCCGTACTCTACCCGACACGGGTGTATAACATCAAAAACCTCCATACTCCCTATATTCTCTGGGCTATTAACTTAGAATATCTATTTCTACAGAAAATAGGTAATCTAAGGCAATTAAGAATTTAAGAATCAACACTTTAAGCCCAAACGACCCGGGAATTGATCATAAGACGTTACGACAAACGCTAACTGCAAGACCAGCGACGCTTTAAAAAAATATCTAACCATAAACGTTCTAAAAGTAATATACTCCAAAACTTACTAAAAATAAAAAGATATCAGAAAACAAATGTAAACCATAATAAAAGCAATAAATAAAACACAAAAACGCTGTCCCCGTCGGTCTTTCATAAATCCGACATATTTTGTCATAATTATGTAGCCCGCGGTGGCGCTTACACCTTTTTTTTTTAATTTTTTCTACCATTGACGAATGAGTGGTGTCCTCGTGAAAGAATAATTGTTGGAACTGTGGTAGTATTTAATTTGGTTCTGTCGTTTTATTCTATTTTTAAATTAATGATTGAGAGTAAGTTTATGATAGACAGTTATGAGTTTGTGATATATTTTTAAAACCGTAACGGCGTTATAGCGTAGACTTAGACGTATATATAAGTCATTAACCGACTTCAAAAAAGAAGGGGAGGTTCTCAATACGTCGGTTTTTTTTATGCATGTTCAGCGATAATTTCGTCGTTTATGAACCGATATTAAAAATTATTTTTGCATTGGAATTGGCGTAGCTTATAGGTGGTCCCATCGTCACCATATCGATATCTGATGATGGGATCCCAAGGAAATCGAGGGAACTCCTCAAATATCATAGGCACAATTGTCGCGATTTGGGTACTCGGAATAGTTTTTCATTGAAGTCGGTTCCTTTTTGTTAAAATTATTTAAATAAACCTTTTAATCCTTGATCACTGTGATTATTTCTCTGAAGAAATAATAATTCAAAGAAATACTTATCTGAGGAAGATGCTATATTGGAAAGATGCGAAAAATTCAATTTCCTAAAATCGAATTGGATCTACTTATGCAACAAGGAACCAATTCACACACATGCCAAATCGAGATACTTATAGTTAAAAATAGGGTCCTCATCTCCATTTTGGTATGTGTGTCGATTTCGGTAGGTTCAATTAGGCTCCTACGGGTGCAATTACATTTGTATCTTCAATGAGTATAATGAGACTCAATGTGGTGTGATAGTCTGTGATAGTCTGTTTTATTTAATTATCAATAGCGCTTATATACTAAAAATGGTGCGTGCCTATAATTGCTTTATTTAATCTTTGACTGTATCTTATAATATGTGGCTTAACTAACTACGTGTAATAATGTAGGATATATTGTGGCTACACCATTCTTCTGGGAACGCTACCAGTAGGCGATGATATGGAGGATTTTTTTTGACGCCTGCACTCGTATTAGACCAGGGTAGAAGCTTTTTACAATAATAATAAGTGAAAAAAATAATAGTAGGATGCAAAACATTGGAAAAGGAGGAGAATATAATAAAAATCAAAGGAAAAATAATTTACGGCGATCTTATGTCGGGAAGGGAAGGGGGGAGGTTTTAAGGGTAAAAAACAGTTTATCTCGATTTCCAGCAAAACTACAAGTCCTATGGAAAAAAGTTTAATGGCAAAGTTGTACCTAATAAAAAGATCTGAAAATAATAAAGAAATAAAATTATTTTTTCACGAAATTCAAGAAAACTTACCTTTTATGTCCCAAATACACTGTAATTTATTTGATTTGAAATGTTTATTTTTTCACCTTATTTTGACATAATATCGAAAAAGCAACCTAATTTTTCACTTGTCAAAATATCAACAGTTCAAAAAATTGGTGTGTTTTCTGTTCAATGAAATCACTACTTTCCGATGGTGTAAAAAAATATATATTTCCATAGTAAATCTTCTCAGAAAATGCTAAAAATCGAAAAAAAACTCGAACTTAAATTATATCAAATTTTTATCGTTATATACAATTTTGAACTATTTATTAAAATTTACACTTTAAATACTCGAAAAACGTAATCGGAGTAAAATCTCTATTTCTTTTACAGTTTATCTGTGTACCAAATATCATTTAAATCTGTACAGTAGCTTTGGCATTAAAGCGCCCATGACAGACAGAGTTGCTTTTGCATTTATAATAATACCTTGTATCCGCGGCTCCGTTCGCGTCTAGCTCCGTTATCACAGTAGATAGAATAAGAATAAGAAATAAGATGTTATTCTGATATATAAACAGCATTAATGTAAAGTTTAATAGAAATCCGTCACCACAAACACCCATACATAGTCACAAACTTTCGCATTTATAATGTTAGAAGGATAGGATTAGTAAGGATTGCAATTATAATTCAACAAAAATATATTAAGAACATTCCTTTACGGTACCCTAAATCATCAATAAACATTTGACAAGTCTTCGCCGGGCCCCGTTTCCGCATACCCGAATGCGCTATACCGTGGCGTCTAAATTGTTCCCGCATGCGCAGGAGTTTGACATCGACGTGCTCAATTATACATGTGTGTGTAACTATCGAGATTATCTCTTAATTAGTTGATTTCTCTAAACGATTTACGTCATCTGGTTGGTGTTACGCTCATCAACGACCCTTAACGTCCCACTGCTGGGCTCCGGTCTCGTTTTAAGGGAGGGTTAAGGCCATACGTCCCCACGCTGGCCGAATGCGGGTTAAGCCCGATTTCCACCGCGAGCGGAACGGACCCATTAATGACTCCTTTTACCTCGCAATACAAAACTGCATACATGTGTTTCCACCAACAAAGAGTTGATTCATTTCTCATTTTCCGTTCGTCTCGCTCCGCTGAGTCCGCTCTGTCATTATCCGCTCGCAGTGGCAAAACTCTTTGTTGGTGGAAATGCAAACCTATTTTGTTTAAAAGGAGTCCGTTCCGCTTACCATTTCTCGCTCATTACCCTTTCGCGGTGGAAATCGGGCTTTAGGACTGGCAAGACACGTTGTGGCTAAGTAAATCTGGTCGTTGGTTGTTTTAAGCCTCCCGAAGGCCTCCAACTAAGCTTCACGACTGTTACTTAACATATCTTGCCCCAATGCTTACCCTCGGTGATTGTTTCCAATTGCTTAAGGCCCATCGACTATAAGCGCTTCTAATAATACGCTTAAGCTGCAGTTTTTTTTTATTTATGAGCTTGCCAAAGTGATTCTACTCTGCGCGATGGGAAGTGTGAGTAGAATCCAACAGTAGGTACCTTTTTTAATGTACCCCAGGTATTAAACCCCTACATATTATAAAATAAAGTTCTACGCCGTGTCTGCCTGTCCTATCTGTTCGCGATAAACTAAATAAAAAATCGGCAAAGTGCGTGTCAGGCCACGCACAGAAAGTGTTCCTCAGTCACCCATGATGGATATAAAATCGTATCAAATAGATAGGTAATTGTAATCATCAACAACCCATAACGTCCCACTGCTGGGCTCAGGTCTCCTCTCAAGAGAGGGTTAAGGCCATACGTCCCCACGCTGGCCGAGTGCGGGTTGGGGACAGGCAAGACACGTTGTGGCTACGTAATCTTGCTGTTGGATGTTTTTAAGCCGCCCGAAGGCCTCCAACTGAACTTCACGACTGCTATCTTATGATAACAACCGGGACCGACTGCTTAACGTGACCTCCGAATCACGGAAACGCTCATAACATATAATGCCACAAACGGTCACCCATCTAGGTCCGACCGCGCCGTCGTTGCTTACCCTTGGTGATTGTTTCCAATCACCTAAGGCCACTCGGCTATGAGCGCTTCTTTTTGTTTGTAATGTAATTGTAATGTTTACGTATTAATACGTTAATTTTATATGACGTTTTCCGAGTGAGCGCATTTTACAAGTTAAGCTTCTATAACTCCTGAACTAACAAAGTCATCTAATCCGTTATAGTTTTCCTTCAAAGATTATTATATGGACCACCATCACGAATTTTTCCAGATTTTTTGAGCCAGCCGTTTAGCTTTTAGAGGGGCGGGGGACGCCCTGTTTTACAAAAAGTGCCCTTTTAAGTGAAATATCTCGCAAACCGTTACCTAAATCAAAAAATCGTCTTAGCTACCCTTTATTGTTTTTAGAAGACCTATCTAATGATACCCCACAGGATGAGGTAGCCGCGAGAAAAAATATCATCCCCACTTTACGTGTAGGGGACGTACCTCAAATAAAAATATTTTTCATAATTTTATTATAGCACTTTGTTGACGTACTTACAACACATATTCATGCAAAGTTTCTGTTGGGAAGGATTATTCCAGAGAATTATACACAGTGGTATCTTGGAAATACAGAATATATTAATAAAAATAATACCTAAGTAAAAACACAAAACGCTTCAAGTAGACATAGGAATATAAGTGACACATTCTATAATATATATTCAAACATATTATAAAATATATTCTAAAATATATTCCTACTTCATAAGACCATGAAGGTGATATATCTTCAACACACCTCCTTCAACTACATGGGCTTATTAATAATACTACCTAAATTATCGCACACACAAACCTAAATTACAGATCATAGATTCGTGCCTAAAACGGGACAAAGGCTTGGTGAGTATATCAGCCAACATCTTATCAGTCGATAAGTGTTCCAAACTTATAGCTTTATTTTCACGTAGCACATCTCTAATAAAGAAATGACGTATATCAATGTGCTTACTCTTCGCGTGATAAACACCGTTATCCTCGGTTAAGCAAATCGCACTCAAGTTTCCTATGTCTACTTGAAGCGTTTGTGTTTTTACTTAAGTATTATTTTTATTAATATATTCTGTATTTCCAAGATACCACTGTGTATAATTCTCTGGAATAATCCTTCCCAACAAAGGTTATGGGCCCAGAACCCAGGATGAATGAATACAGAATATATTAATAAAAATAATACTTAAGTAAAAACACAAACGCTTCAAGTAGACATAGGAATATAAGTGACACATTCTATAATATATATTCAAACATATTATAAAATATATTCTAAAATATATTCCTACTTCATAAGACCATGAAGGTGATATATCTTCAACAGTTTCATCTTTCTAGCACTTACCGTTTGGACGGTAAGTCGAGGACGGACGGACGGAATATATAAGGGTTCCGAGTTATAAACTTCGGAACCCTAAGAAACCACTGCAACAGTTTAAATGAAATATTGTACGCAAATAGTTTAAGGTCTGAGAAAGAGCATAGGCTACTTTTTACCGCGATGACCAAAGTAGACGCGGGCGGAGCCGCGGGCTATAGCTAGTATACTTATATACTAGACTGCCTTGTTGGTATAGAGGTTAGCGTATACGGCTGCTGATCAAGAGGTCTCGGGTTCGATTCCCGGGTCAGACCAAATATTTGTGTGATCCACAAATATTTGTTTCGGAGTCTGGGTGTTTTTCTATGTATAATATGTGTGTGTATTTAGAAAAAAAAAAGTATGTTTATGTATTTATATCAGTTGTTTAGTACCCATAACACAAGCTCTGCTTACTTTGGGACTAGATGATGTCGTGTTTAAGATGTCCAAAATATTTATTAATTATTTATACCTACGTTAGTTACATAACGATAGACATGATTCACGGCATACTATAAACTTACAAAGATAATTATACAACAACACCCTTTAGGAGAGGTCTCTGTTGATTATCTACAGATGGCTACGTCCATCTGTAGATAATTAACAGAGACCTCTCTCCACAAAGCCTCTCTCTACAAAGGAGGTTAAAATTACTAATCACTAAAATCTTTTTTTCATAAGCCATATTTCGGATCATCGCTACTACGACCTTATCTATTTACATCGCTTCGTTCAAAAATCACATGACCATTACTATTGTTCAAACCTCATTATCAAACCGTGTACGATAAATATCATAACTAATTACATCTAAAATTAACAAACACAGCAGTAAGAAACACATATATAAATCAATTAAGTCGTCTCCATTCCGCTCCGAGCATCTGACTACTCTAATTAAGCTAACTAACTAAATAATTATAAGAATTAATGCGCCCGCGCATATATCAACTAGGTCCTCTTATAAATCTCCGTTTGATGTCCAGGAGACTGCGTACGCGCATCCCGGCCACGCCCACATAACGCTGATTGGCCCAACTCTAATTATAACTTTGTGACTCTTCATGAGCTATTTGCATCGTTTAACTACGAACAATATAAAATAAACCTTAAAGATATCCGATAAAGATGAAATTTAAATGTTATGAATTTGAATATACTGTCATCTAGAAAGACGCCCATTAGTAAAAGCTCTCAATCTTCATTCGAGCCAGACGTACTGCTGCCAGATAGTACTAATTTTGATAGTTATTCGATTTTAAGCTTTACTGCATTTAAAATAAGACGGTTAGGTAAAAATGTGTGCTTGAAGCCGATTATGTTTTTGAAAAGAGGTAGTTAAAATTCCGTCCGCAGTTTCAGCCGACGAATTGACAAAAACGCATCGTCGAGCTTTGCTATTAGTTTAAATTATGAGACATTAAATAGTTGGACGCTTAAAGTGTGATTCAAAATGTCTCCTAACCTCCTTCGAAGCGCACGCTGACATAACAACAAAATAAATTAATTAAAAAATCGTAAAAATAATCACAATGGAAAATTCGACAAAGGAAGTTGATGAAATAAAATCTGAACGACATGACGCGAAATTGAAGTTTTCCATTGATAATTTATTGGCGGATAAATTTGAAAAATGTAATTCGAACGATTGTGAACCATCGACTAGTACAGTGATTAGTGATTTTACTAGTGATGTGACTGATAATGTGGATTCTGATGATGATAGGTGTAGCAATAGTTCTGAAAATGTGGATGTTGAAGGTTCTACAGTTGGTGATACGCAGGAGTTTCTTGATGTTAAGACTGCTGATTATGGACAATCAGGTAGATATTTTTACGTTCACTCTGCTTTATAATATACTTGCTGACCCGGCGATAAAGTAATGTGTTTAGATATTAACTGGTAGTGACAAATCGACAACACCGCCAACTAACACGCCCCGGCCGGTACCGCCAGAATTGCTTTGTTCCTGCATTTTAAATCTGTAATATCTTCAAAGGTATTCATTTAAATTACATACTGTAAAGGGCCATATTAATTTATATTAAATACACAATTTATTTAAGGTACTTAATTGGATAAGGATTAATACTGTGTTGCCTATAATCGCTTCGTAAATAAACCATTATTTCTCGTAAAAAAAAAAGGTTATTGTGGGTTATCCCTAAGAGATAGACATCGCGGACTTTTTTGTAGACCTTTTTAAGATGTACAATACTGTAGTAAGTACATTATTTTGATCTATCTCGTAGGGTACAGCCAGCGTTTGCAATATAAGCGTGAAAAACATCACTCTAGAAACCTCTAAAATTATTATCTACTATAGTATGCATGTATTATACATAAAAACCTTCCTCTTGAATCACTCTACCTATTAAAGAAAATTTCATGAAAATCCGTTGCGTAGTTTTAAAGATTTAAGCATACAAAGGAACAGAGAAAGCGACTTTGTTTTATACTATGTAGTGATAGTGATTTTTACTGGGTTTCACGCATATTATATAACTTGCGTCTATTTCTCCGAAGGGATAGTTGCATAGGTATTCAATGCCCACACTATCCTGGTCGGTAAATATAATTTCAGTCTTACAAATGTGATTGAAAAACCATTTTAACCATTTATTTTTGATTTACAAAGACAGGGACTTAACACATACAAGATATTTTGATTTTATTATGCATCAAATGCCAGTTCAGTTCCAGATTTTTTGAGCCAGCCGTTTAGCTTTTAGAGGGGGGGACGCCCTGTTTTTACAAAAAAGGGACCTTTATAGTGAAATATCTCGCAAACGGATGCCTAAATCAAAAAATAGTCTTGAAAACCATTGTTTTTAAAAGACTATCTAATGACACCCCACACGATGGGGTAGCCACGAGAAAAAATCATCTCCACTTTACTTGTAGGGGAGGTACCCGAAATAAAATTATTTTTCATAATTTTATTGTAGCACTTTGTCGACGTAATTACAACACGTATTCATTCAAAGTGTCATCTTTCTAGCACTTACCGTTTGGACGGTAACTCGAGGACGGACGGACGGACGGATATGACGAATCTATAAGGGTTCCGAGTCATGAACTTCAGAACCCTAAAAAAAGGTTTATTTTAAATTGAGAAAATAAAATACTAATACTCACAAGTTGAGACTTGTCAAACTTGTCGTTGTAAGACTACTTATTATGTTCTGTATAAATGGGTTTACAACCTGTGGTAGTGTCAGGTCAGTATTGAAAAACTTCATATCTTTCATAAATGAAAAACTTGACAATCGTATAACAACATATTCATCACAATAATCGTTGGAGAATAGAGAGCCACATACCGCGAATTTAATTACGATGACCTCACAGACTAATAAGCAACAAGAAAATAATTACACCGGCTTTCGATAAGACCATTTTAACACTCCGGTTGAACCGCCCAATATCCTGAAGCAGGTTTCTTTTTGACGTTTATTTTTTGCGAAAATTAATCTAAGATAGTGCAATAATTTTGGAGGTTGTAGAGCTACGCCGATTTTAGCACGAATGGGCCTGCGCAACCGCGGCCGTACTACCCTCACACAGAAGACCATCCTAATAATGACTGCATTCTTGCTGTCGTATTTCGTTGGTGAGTGTGAGATCGGAGGCCCAATCATTCTGCATCATTCTCCCGGTCTCCGGAGGCCTCAAGAATGTTGCAGAAACATCTGACCAGGCCTGCATTGCCTACCCTCACAACGGGGTGGTGGAGAATGGTGACCCCTATTGATGGATTCTACTCATTCTTCCCATCAGGCAGAGTATAGTTACTTTGGTAGGCTTAAATATTAAAAAAAAGATATCCATTCGGTACTGTAAAAAATCAGGCTGTCTACTAATGACCGGCTTCTCATTGACTAGGTGCTAGTTACAGCACACAAGTATTGCTCCATGTGTTATTTGAACCCACAACACTTGGTGAAGTAAAGTGGCGACCGTTTTAATCCACTAGCCAACAATGCAAAAAAAATGATATCAAATCTACTCTGGTTCTTGATTACTTCGTCTTTCATAAAAAGTTCAAAATTCAAGTGCTTAAGAAAGAACTTCTTTTTTGATGACAATGTATAAATCCTTTCGGTTCTCCTTCTCCTTGGGACACCGAAATCCGAAGCAGACGAGATGTGTTCCAACAGCCAGCCTCCGAGGCGAACCCGGACCATGTGATTTTAGGTCCCCCGGGCCGGTCCCACAGGAAGCCGGATACTTCTTCGATCAGTAGTCTCTTTTTGAAGCATTACAGCTTTAGAAAAAGCATTGCGCTCTAGCGTTTCTCTCTACCACCAACAGCATGGCATATAACTCCTAAGAGGAAGAGACCTCCTCCGGTTTTCTTAACCAAACGCCATGCGGGGGTGCCAGGACCAATCGGTGAGCGTGTTGCCGTATTTGAAATCCGTCCTGGACTTCCGAACTCGGTGGGCTGCCCGAATCATAGCCCTTCACGTCTTTTCCCATCAAAAAAGTTAAACGTATTTGTCACAACTACATTATAGTTATGGTTTTTATGTGCGAGACGCTGTGACTGTGTGAATGACGCTACCTACTTTGAATTGAAGCCGATGGACGAATAACTCGATTATTGATATAATATCATTGAAATGTACAAAATCATTGTTGCAAATGCAAATGCAAATGTACAAAATGCACGGTTGGCCTAGTGGTTTAAGCGGTCGCCACGCCGCTCTCTACTGCGCCAAGTGTCGTGGGTTCGAATCCCGCGTGGGATGGCACTTTGTGTGATTCACAAATTGTTGTTCTGAGTCTGGGTGTTCTTTGTGTCCGTTTCATGTATGTTTGTGGGGTCCCCCGCGACACAGGAATTCATATTCCTAATGCGGGAGTTGTCTTTGAAAAAAGAAAAAAAAAAAAAAAAATGTACCAAAGAAATTTACCTTTCCTGAAGATCCACTCGGAGAAAATGCCTTATGCCATTAAGTCCGCCTTTGTACAACAAATGCAACAAGTTTTTAATTTATACATCTATATCTATGCTATGCAAATAAATAAAATTGTAGTGTAGATATGTATACTTATGTTTTAAGCAGGCACCACACTTCGCTATGCGCTATTCGTTATGAGGGTTAGTCGCGCGCATACGGCGAAGTGTGGAGAGTATATTCGTTTCGTTCATCATAAAAATGGCAATGACACATCTCTACAACACACATATTTGCCTTATTTGATGCTTATTTGGCATACCAGTTCGAAGTGTGGATGGCATGTTTGTTGTTTGCGCGCATAACTAATATTTGGGCGAATACGGCGTAGACACATAACGAATAACGGCATAACGAAGTGTGGTGCCTGCATAATATAACACCGCGGGACTCAGCCATTAAAATTAATAAATATGACAGGATGGGTCATTCGTCGTCATAATTGTACCACATTTTTTTATCACAAATGTATTTACTACTAACCTACTTAGGTATAAAAATAAAATAAAATAATCGTTTGAAAGACGATTGTACCGTTTGTACGTACTGTTTATAGTACATAAATTATCATAATGCTGAAAAGTTTTCTAAAAAAATGTTATATTGCAACTACTCACAGACAACAAAACATTTTTATCTAAAATAATGAAGTGATTCTAGACGTCCTAATCATCTATTTAAAACCAAAAAAAATCTGCTGTCATTGATTTTATAAACTTGCCAGTAATAAATAAGAGACATAGCGACAAGTAAAATACGTGTAAAAAATTATTTTTTAATATCTAAATAACTTAAACTTTCGCATGATTTATAGAAGTGTATTTTACTATTTACCTATCTATACCATATACTAACTGCCTCGTTGGTCTGGTGGATAGCGTATGCGACTGCTAATCAAGAGGTCTCGGGTTCAAATCCCGGGTCGGGCCAAAAAGTGTCTTTGGGTTTTTGTTAGGAAATTCCTAATAGCAGCTCGGAGTTTGGAAGTTTGGCGGTGATTCACGCCCGTGCCTCGGAGAGCACGTAAAGCCGTCGGTCCCGGTTGTCATCAACATCTATGGCAATCGTTATTGGGAAGTCAGTGCCCTCAAATATACTGACAACTAGTTCAACCTTCGAATTTCAGTTCTCCCTTCGGGTTGCGGAGGTCCGATGCCAGTCGCTCCGTGGAAAAACTGAAATTCAGGTAAAACCGGTTGAACTAGTAGCCGACCCCAAATTAGCTTGGGAATAAGGCTAGGAAGAAGACCTATCTATACCATATACGAGTCATCTTCATCATGGCTCTTGAAACGAAATGAATCAGTAGTGATAGTTTCACTCCGTATTCCTGATCTATCACCAGCGTGACCGGTCCCCCCCCCCACCTCCTAACCAAGTTGCAAACGTTTTTCCTTTTCTATTCTATTCTCTATTTTCTTGTTTCATTGGCTAATGTCACTCAGTCACGTGATCAAAACAAAATATTAGACAATAAAACAGGGGGTGCTCATAGCCGATTTTAGGTGATTGGAATCAATCATCAAGGTTAAGCAACCACCGCGCGGTCGGACCTAGATGGGTGACCGTTTGTGGCATTATAAGTCTCAGCGTTTCCGTGAGGTCACGTTAAGCAGTCGGTCCCGGTTGTTGTTATCATAAGATAGCAGTCGTGAAGCTTAGTTGGAGGCATTCGGCCGGTTTAAACCATACAACGGTAAGATAACGTAGCCACAACGTGTCTTGCCAGTCCCCAGCCCGCACTCGGCCAGCCTGAGGACGTATGGCCTTAATCCTCTCTTGAGAGGAGACCTGTGCCCAGCAGTGGGACGCAACTGAATAAAATACAAACTGAATAGTTTGCTCTAGAGACGATTCCAAGGTGGAAAAATGTGTCCCCCCCCCCCCCCCCTGTAACTTCTAAAATAAGAGAGTGATGAAACTAAAAAAAATATATGTTGTACATTACCATGTAAACTACCAACGAAAATTGATTTCAACGAGATCTAGTGAGTAGTTTTTTTTTTAATACGTCATAAAGCGTAAACCGCAATTTACAACGAACTAAAAGAACTTTTATATGATGTTACTTGCTGCTATGGAACCCTTCATGGGCGAGTCCGACTCGCACTTGGCCGCTTTTTTTCTGTCCGTCATTTTGTTATCGGCGGCGTTACACGGGGTTTCTGTTGTGAAGGTACTGGTACAATCGAATGTACACCGCTGGCCGAACCTAATCTGCAAAATAAAAAATAAAAAAATTTATTGTCAACCTTCTAGGCAGTGACTAAACATTTAGTATAAACAGAGGTTCTAATTAATTCTTCCGCTAACAAAATAACTTTAAGTACACGCCACATACTTCAAACAAAGGAATAAATCATAGAAACATGAGCTTGTAATTCTAAACAGAGCATAAATCATAAATCAATGAAAAAGAAGTTAAAAAGTCAAAACCATTGACGCCTTTCCGCGCCATTTGACTCCACGCCTTGCTCCCGCGGTTCGAGTATTTTTGGCGCCAATTAATCTGTTAGCTCGGATTCGGATGTCTTTACTTTTTTATGAAAGAAGAGACTAAAAGACGCATAATGAATAGGTTCCTGAAACTTTTTCCCTTCAAAATAAAGCATGTTTCTTAATAAAAAATAATACATTTTGTAATGAAAATGATATTATTTTATTAGTTGTGAAACTAACACGATCAATAGGAAATGCCTTTCCGAACAACGCTTTCCATTCTGGAAGGTTTTTGCTTTATATGAACCAACTCGGTAAAACACGTCTCGAGTTAATATCGAAAATATAATCCTCCTGGGTAGGCGTTTTAATATTGAGGAATATATCGAACTATCTTCAGGCTTGTTGAGTCGTCGGAGTTACGAATTATGGCGACCTTATGGGTCGTATCGAATCACAATTACAGTGTACTCTTTGGCAGCCATGTTTATTATATGTATATGCACTGATACTGCATACCTTAGTTAGTAAAAAAAGAGTAGTAAACTCTTTTTTTACTAACTAAGGTATGCATATTTATACTGATATACGGCTATTATTTATCCTAAAACATATCGCTGCAATGCATATAATCACGTCTTGATCTCAACGAGGAAATCCCAATTCTACGTGCTCGATATAGACTCATATCTGAAATATGCTGGCCAAGCTTATCTCTGTGTAAAGTCCATCAATTACTTTAAATAATATATGACGCAGGAATAAGGAACTAAAATATTAACAGGAACTAGCAACTTCGATCTTCTACCGCCAGCCCGTACTCGAGTTAGGGAGAATTCAATACGAGTTAAATCGAATAAAGCACAACTCGAGTTAGCTCTAGTTGTAGGTCGGGTTGACACATCTCTAACTGTTGCTTACAGCTTACAGCTAGACACTTTTTCAACTTGTGCCCAAAATAGGAAAACCCACTTTACCTGACCCTTCACACTATGTAATTACTAGACAATACCTAACAGAGGCCATTGATAATAGCCTTAATAATTGTTTTCAAACATCTTACATACAATGTCGTCTATTCCCAAACTAGCAGAGTTTGCAATATGGGTACTAGAAAACTGATATAAATACATAACCATGTTTTTATTTTGTAAATTAATGCATATTATGCATAGAGAATACCCAAACACAGAAACAGTTTGTCTGACCCGGGAATCAAACCGAGACCTCAAGCACAGCAGTCACATACGCTACCACTGCGCCACCGAGGTTTTACACACTAGTTGGCCCACGCAACTTCTCTGCGTCTCTTTTTAACTATGCTCAGCTCGTATTGGTTGTAGTGTGAATATATACAGCCACGATAACTGAGCTCTCTGAACTAAAAGAATATAACCAGAACAATTAACCAACCATTTGTTTGATTGTTCCACTATTTTTTTTTACGTGTGGAAACCACCTCGGAACGCCAATACGCCGGGGTTTGTCGAAATCGAACCGACTAAAACCACACTGTGTGCCCTCTATGCGCCTGAATTTTAGGAGGAGTCCAACGAACAAATCTCCTTCTGGATCCCTCCCAGCGCCTGACCGCACTACGCGGGCGCCATCTCCTCTAACTCTCTAAATGGGCGACGTCTGGCATATGCAGACACCGCCCCCTCGCGGCTGGCCACTACGGCACTCAGGGCGGCATGAGGCGCAAATGTGTGCGCCTCCGCCGCCCGGTTCGCAGATGTAATTTCGCAGATAAAACAACTGTCGCCACCGGCCATGGAGCGTACGACTTCGGCGAGCACTTCCGGCTCCAAATCCCACGGAGGTGTTCCGGTCAAGGCGCAAGCCGACTCTGTGGACACCGTGCGGTATCCGCGTATGGCTCTGACCGCCAATATCCTCTGGGACCGCCAGTGGCGCGGCCTATTCTGGGCGGTCAGAGCCACCGCCAGCACCGGTGCACCCTTCCACCAACCAACACTAGAGCATTCGGCTAAATAAACTCAAACGGATAAAAAAACTATCATTGAGCGTGTGTGCAAACATTTTTTACTATTTAAAATCAACACAAATATTTAAAAAATAAGACAAACGTTACGAACTGAGAACCAACGCCTTTTTTTAAGTCGGTTAAAAATAATAAAAATGCAACAAAATGAAAATATGACAGATAGCTGACGTTTGTGAAATTAATCTATTAAGTACCTACTGGTAACTACCGATAAGTTTTCCAATATTTTTAATTGATACTGCACTAGTGCGATAAGAATTTTTCAAAACGGATGAACATGATATAGAATAGTGTAATAAGATCGATACAGACCGACAACGACCTCCTCTTTTGAATCGTTTAGAAAATAATATCTTAGAATACAAAAAAAAATGAAAACAAGACAGCCAACTGACGTTTCTGACATTAATCTTTTTTTTTAACTTTATCCACCTACAGACAGATTACTACAAAACAAATATTTCTTCACAAGCACGAAATGACATGAGCTGACAAATTTTGCTTTTCATCAATTCTAACTAAGAATAAATGTTCTTTAAAATATATATTCACAGTTTCTACATTATTACACGTAATCGTTATTTTATACAATAAATAAGATTTTTGAAATAAAATAATGGACTATTTTTCTTAACCCATTGCACTGAAATAGAAAACGTGTAGAAACCTTTTTTTCACTCCATTATTACAATATTCTTGAATTTTTGTTGTCTTTTTAATTTATTTTTCAAATTTTTTAACGATTTTATGATTTTTAAACACAGAAGAAATTTAACCTATCAAAGAAATATCAGTGGTGGTTGAGGAGTCGCCGCTATTTGATTAAATAATTAAGAGGTGGTTTTTTTGTTTTTTTGTTTAATTGCCGATCTTAGATTTGATTTTTACACTCGAAAATAAGCCACAAATGATGAAACAAAACATGCCCGTTACCTCGGGTCAGGTGCAATAGAAAGGGAGCGTTCTGCACGGAATAAGAATGTAGTAAGCGCCAAATTAATTTTATGGTAATTACTCGAAAATTGTACATGATTTTTTTAAAACACTAATAGAGTCCCTTGGTAATATATTTTTATGCAATGTATTAAAATATTGACTAAGTAATATACATATTTATGATAATAAATTGATTTTAGTGGAACATTAGACGTAACTTTGTGATTATTTTCTATTGATAAAATATTACAATTTTATGTTTTCACTCAGACCAGCCCCTTTCAAATACAATGTAATATAAATATATATATATATATCAGACCAGGCAATTTATCTTCATACCCCGTCTTAAACACTACATAAAAATAATGAGAAACATTTTACACCCATGTACATGTAGATTTGAACAGTATTTCAATAATGTTCCCGTTAAAACATTTTAATTTACTTCATTTGAAAACTGAGACTCGGAATTTTAAGAGTATGAACGCTACCCATGTAGTTTTTTCTTTAGCAACTCCTAGCTAATTTACAAGTACAAGTAGGGACAATCACACAGGAGATATTATAGTGCACCAGTGAGTGCGCAAAGATAGGTGCACACTCTGTTTCCTCACACTCATAGTCCGGTGGTACAATGAGATGGCTATCCAATACGATTGAGGAAAGATTAGGCGCAGGACCAACGGCTTTACGTATCCTCCAAAGTACGGGGGTAAATAAGACCCCAAACTTCCAAACTCCGGGCTGTTATTAAGCATTTCTATAGTCAGAAAAAGGCCTTTTTTTTTTTTTTTTTTTTTTTACGTGTGGAAATCCCCGCGGACCGTCACCCCGTCGGGGGTTACGGCGGGGTGGTGTGTCGGACTCGAACCGACTAAAACCACACGGTGTGACCCTCTCTGCGCCTTTGTATTGGAAGGAGTCCAGGGAGGGGATTTCCTTCTGGACTCCAACCGGCGCCTGCCCGCACTGTTGCGGGCACCACCTTAGCTCTCGACTCTCTATTGGGCAACGTCCGGTCACACGCGGACGCCGCCCCCTCGCGGTTGGCCTCTACTGCGGACGGACGGGAAACCCGTCCCGCCCATCCGCGGCCACTCTCAGGGCGGCATGAGACGCAGGTATGCGCGCCTCCGCCGCCCAGGGCGCCGGCGGCGGATCGGGTCCGAGTGGATATCGTCCTCCCGGGCCTTCTCCGCCACCTCCTTCTGCAAGATTACGTCCTCGCAGAAGGTTGCGACCGCGGTGAAACAACTGTCGCTGCCGACCATCGATCTTATGACGGCCGGCAGCGAGAGATCCCCTCCGATAATAATATAATAATAATATAATAATAATAATAATTTATTTCATTGACCAATTACATATGTTACAGTATAGGACATTTAATATAAAAATATTTCTTAAGGTATTAAATAGGCTAAATTATACATTAGCGTAAAATTAACGAAATCTATTAAATTATACATGCTTACATTAGTAAAAAATTTTATATTAAGCTCAAAAATTAAAAAGCTGCTTGCCTGAGCTAGGGTAAACCTGTGTTTCAGGCGATCGCTTGACTCAGAATTGAGCTGTTAGTTCTATGTTACTAATTTATACAAGAATTAAAATATAAAAGTTATCTATTAAAAAATAAAAATTAAGTACTACAAATGTGTCTACCAAAAAAGCGAATGATAATGGCTGATTCAGACTACTTAAATGTCTCTAAAATGTTTTCTGTGTCTGTATAGTTTAATTTACCTATATAGGCTGTTAGTGTCATCTTGCAATTTTTATTGTTTAGGCTGTAAATGTTTAGTACCCTATTAATTCTGTTGTACAATAGTGGTCCTAAGAATAAATAAAATCTATGAATGAATCTATGACTTGTTTGAGGCCTGGTACATACTATGTCCTTTCTTCTCTTATCCAACGGTCTGAAATTACTATAGGAAAGTTCAGAATGCTGTTTTAAAATTGTGTGCAGAATAAATAACTGTCGAACTGTTAGTACATCACACGCCATGTAGAGCTGGTGTGTGGGAAAGATGAATGGGCGGGATGTTGCTACTTTGAGCACGGCTCTTTGGGCTCGTTCTAGAGGCAATAATATTGTCTTGGCCGCACCTCCCCATGATGATATACAATAAGTGAGTATAGTTTGACATAACGTTAAATACACTTGCTTTATTAATGTGTTATCTGCTACATTACGAAGATACTTAAATATATATATTAATTTCCTTGTTCTTGTGCATAATAAATCAATGTGTTTGCGAAAATTCAAATTTTTGTCAAGAATGACACCTAAGTACTTCACGTCATTGCTATTTGCTAAAGCGGGGCACTCACATGCACAATCAGTGAATGTTTTGCAGTTATGTGCATATATATTTAGATTACTAATAGGATTATTTGTACCTCTCATTGAGAATATAATGTATTTTGTTTTTTCTATATTTAGGGTTAGTAGGTTTTTATGAAGCCAGTTAGTCACTATGTTAAAGCCCCTCTGAGCGATTTGAAAAACTTCAGTGCGAGATTTCGCAGTAAATATTAGAGCTGTGTCATCCGCGTAAGATACTATGAGACCATTAGGTATCTTTAGGCTACAGAGATCATTTATATACACCAGAAACAAAGTACAGCCCAAGGTACTACCCTGGGGAAAACCATAACCAGTGTTCCTGACTTCAGAACTTATGAAAGAGCCAATTTTCACACACTGAGTGCGATCAGTGAGGTAGTCCGAAAATAAACGAAGTTGCGTTCCCCTTATTCCAAGCATTTCAAGCTTGTGTAATAGTATGCTACAAGATATACTATCGAAAGCCTTGGCAAGGTCCAGGAAAACCCCAATTGTGTGCATTCCCTCATCCAGGTTACTAGCTATATGATTAGTTAAGTGATGTACTGCTTGATCAGTTGATCTTTTTTGCCTAAAGCCGTATTGGTTTTGTGAAAGCAAGTGGTTGTCCTCGAGATATTTAATTAATCTGTTGTTTATTATTTTCTCCAAAATTTTTGACAGGCCCGATAATACTGAGATGGGTCTATAATTATTGAAACATGTTTTGTCTCCTGACTTGAATACAGGTGTTACTACTGCTTTTTTAAGCGAGCTGGGGAATACACCTTTCTCCAAACACAATTGGAATATATAAGTTAATGGGGGAGCAAGTAAATGTCTGAAATTTTTTAGTATTGTGTTAGAAATGTTATCCCATCCCACAGCACAATTATGTTTTAATCCGGACATGGTGCTTAATACTTCATTGATGTCGGTATTTAGCAAGACAAAAGAGTTAATTTTTGATGTAGGCATAAATATGTTTGATTCGGCGGGGTTTTTTGTACTTGTCTGTAAGAGTTTTTCTGCGAGGGTTTTGCCCATGTTTGCAAAATGATAGTTGAGTTTTTTCGCTGCCTCAGACGGGTTTCTATAGCTGTGTAACAAGTCCAAAGGCGGTTCAGGATGTTTTGACTGGAACGTGTTATTTTTAATAAATTTCCAGACAAGCTTACTATCTTTACCAGCTTTTTGCAATTCACTTTTTTCGTGTTCAATTTTTAATTTTCTTAAAAGGTTGTTGCAGAAATTCCTGTACCTTTTATAAGATATCGATAGAATTATATTTTCAGGCTCTAATCTAGATTTACGGTGAAGCTTGTCTCGGTGTCTAATGCAGCGAACGAGGCCAGGTGTAATCCATGGTTTTATATTTCGATATTTTCTAGATAGTTTTATTGTGTCAGTATTTTTAGAAATTACATTTTGTAATGAATCAATAAAGTAGTCTAATGCAACACTTGCGTCGTCTGCATTATAAACAGGGTCAAAACAAATACTGTTTATGTCATTCTTAAGGCTTTTCATGTTGACTTTAGTATAGCTGCGCATGCAATTTTTTCTAGGTAATGTTAATTGAAGTGTTAGTAAGACAGTCTGATGATCTGTAAGTGTAGAATTAGTTACTAATGTGAGGGAGGGATTTTTTGTTTTTATGATAAAATGATCTAAGCAAGAGCCACTTTGATGGGCAGGATGACAGTGTGCAGGTAAAAGTCCATGGAATGAACAAATATTTAAATAGCTTTGAGCACTAGTATCAGTGCACCCTGAAGCAATGTTAATGTTGATATCACCGGCTAAAATTATATTATTATAAGAGGAAAGAGTATTCAATTGCACTTCAAGCGATTCTAAAAAGATGTCCACGTTTTGAGAAGGGGGTCTATATATGGCTATAATAACTGTATCAGGATTGATTCTGATAATTAAACAATTACAGCCATTAAAAATTGGTTCCTCTACGGATATATTTAAGTTATTTTTTATGTATATTACTAAACCATCGTTCTGGTTCAATATTAAATTAGTCTTATATAGTTTGTAACTATTAAGAGATGGTAATTGGGGCTGCTGATTAGTTAACCAACATTCTGTCAGAATGATAATATCACAGTTTACATCAAGAGCACTATACAGTACCTCAAAACCATTCATGTTTTTGTGTATGCTGCGAATGTTTTGATTTATTAGTGTCAGTGATTTTTTTGTATTCTGTACATAATGTTTGCAGTCTTCGACTTCACAATATTTAAACTCAGACACAGAAAAATTATCTAGGTCACAAAGCAACTGATTAGTCATTGTTATATATGTAATGAATTAAAGATTGAAGTAAAAATAAAATAGGTTTTAAGTGCTTATTCTATTGATTAATTTCTAGCGCTCTTAGGCGCCTTCATAGTCTATTGAATTTATATATCTGTCCTCAGCGTATTTCCTGGCTGGGCAACTAGCATCACCAGTTTGGTGATCACTTGTTCGCTTAAACCGTTTGCACGTCGCACAAGTGGGTGCTGCAGCTTTGTTTTTACATTCTTTATAAGTATGTCCTTGCTCTCCACAGTGGCTACAGACTGGGCTGGTTTCACGACAATATTTAGCCGCATGTCCAAACTGCTGGCAGTTAAAACACCTGGTCACCAGTGTGAAGTCTCTTACTGGACAAGATGTCCAGTTTATGAAGATCCTTCCATGATTAATGAGTGCTTTTCTAATATTAGCAGATACTTCAAGAATATAGTTACATGTAGAAAGACCCTTCTTACCTGATTTGTGGCTAAGTTTGATGGCTTTGAGACAGGACTCACGAGATACATCGGGGAACATGTCCGCCAAGTTTTGCAGATAAATGTATTCTATTACCTCTGTTTCAGGCAGAGCTGCGGGCACACCTACGACAGTAATTCTTGGATTCCGTTTCGCTGGTTCTTCAAGTTTAAGGCCCGATGAAGCTAATTTTTCTGACTGCTTCAGTTTCTCTATGTCTCCTTTGGATTCAGTACTGATAAGGACGCCTCCATTCCCTACTTTCCTAAGTCCTCGTACGTGCAGTTTTAGTTCCTCCGGGGAAATAATTTTCTGAACTAAAGATTTTGTTTCTTCGCTAGTTCTGGACTTGTCAGTGGGGTAAATAGCGAGAGTACTCATTTTACTCGGGCGTACGAACTTATCAGCACCTTTTTTCACCATGTCGGCGAAAGAGGTTCGTTCTTGTGGACACAATTTTTCTTTAACTTCAGTCTTAAATTGATCAATAGAACACGCTACATCCTGGGTCTCCCGTAAATGTTGGATAGTGGCATGTTGAAGGACAGTTTTCTGCTTTAAGGACTGATATAATATGGCCATTTGAGACGTACCTGATCCGATTTTACGGCAGACATTTGTGACACGCATCTTCTGATCCGTGTTCATTTTTCCATCCGCTACTATGCAACAAACTTCACTTAATAGGGCATCAATATTTGACATCCATTTTTGGATATCCGTGGTCGGTATTACCTCGCTGGGTAGATTGTTAGCTTGGCTTAAAAGTGGTTCTTTGACCATTGGCTCTACTGATTGAGGTACAGGCGTTGACGGAGGACTCCTACGTATCAGTTGGCTACGACAGAACGGGCTTGATCCTTGGTTCGACATTGTACCAACACAAGTATAATGTTTGAAATTTGTTTTAGTTCATGTTAAACTATTAGTTATAAAATAGAGTCAGTAAAAATGAATCACTTTCGCTCACGACACACTTTGTGTAAACTGCTTACAGTACGAAATAGTCAATAAAATTATTTATTATTATACTTTGAACATGTTGTCCGCTACAAAAAACACGTCTGCTTAGTCAAGCGATATGAAATATCTATATGACTGCAGTGAGGACCCGGCGCTGCGCCGCCCAAGCGGGGCAGACCGCCAGCGTGTGCTGGGCCGTGTCCTCACTGCAGTCAAAGTGGTGGCAGGCGGGACTCGGTTCCCTCCTAGCGACCGAGTGCAGGTACTTTCCGAAGCAACCGTGCCCGGAAAGTACCTGCGTCAGCCGGAAGGAAAGGGTCCCGTGCTGCCGCCCTGCCCACTCCGCGATGACCGGCTGAAGAGCCTCCACGGCGGCGAAGCCAGCGCGTGGGGTCTCCAGCCGGAGCGACCATCTCAGCATGGTGGCTCGGCGAGCGGCTTCGCGCCACTCGCGCACGTCCTCGGGCGGAGGGCGAAATCCGCTCTCCGCCCGGAAGTCAGCCACTCGCCGATAAACTTCGGCGAGCACTTCCGCCTCCAAATCCCACGGGGGTGTTCCGGCCAAGGCACACGCCGCCTCTGTGGACACCGTGCGGTATCCACGTATGGCTCTGACCGCCAGTATCCGCTGGGGGCGCCAGAGGCGCGCCCTGTTCTGGGCGGACAGAGCCGCCGCCCACACCGGTGCACCGTAAAGTGCCATTGACCGGACAACCCCCGTGTACAGCTGCCTAGTGGGGACACTGGCCCCGCCCAAGTTGGGCAGAAGTCGCCCTAGGGCGGAGGCAGTGCCCACCAATTTAGGTCCAAGCTGTCGGAAGTGCTCGTCGAAGAGCCACCTACCGTCGAGGACCAGACCCAGGTACCTCATCTGGGCCCGGACCGGTACGAGGACCGAGTTGACCTCGATCGAGGCGCCGGCGGGCGGGCCGCGACGGGGCCCATGAAATAGCAGGGCCTCCGTCTTCTCCAGAGCCACCCGCAGACCCAACGCCTCGATGCGCCCGACCACCCGGGAGACTCCCGTGGTGGCCAGGCGCGCCGCCTCCTCAAAGTTTGCCCCCCGGGCCGTGACCAGGGTGTCGTCTGCGTAACAGATTACACCCAGCCCGGGGGGGAGACGCCCTCGTAGGGCCCAGTCGTATCCCATGTTCCACAGGAGTGGTCCTAGGACAGACCCCTGTGGAACACCGCACGACATGGACCTGCGTCTCAAGGCGCCATCTCGGTCCTCGTACTCGACGGTACGCTCCTCTAAATAGTCTGCCACCAGCCGCCGCAGGTACCCTGGCACTCCGTGGTATTGGAGTGCGGCCCTGATGCAGCCGAATGGCAGACTATTGAAGGCGTTGGCGATGTCCAATGACACCGCCAACACCACTCCGCCGCCTCTCACCGCCTCTTCGGTCACGGCCCTCAGGCGCAGGATCGCGTCGACCGTCGAACGCCCTTCTCGGAAGCCGAATTGGGCGTCCGACAGGTCGGGCCCCACCTCGCTGAGGTGCCGGACGATGCGGACAGAGAGAACCCTCTCAAACAACTTGCCCGCCTCGTCCAGCAACACGATGGGCCTGTAGGCCGCGACCGAATCGGCAGGCCGTCCATGCTTCTGGATCAGTACCAGCTTCCCGCACTTCCAACGCTCAGGGAAGTGTCCGGACGCCAGGCTAGCGTCCAACACTCCCCTGAGGTGGTCCGACATGTAGTCGAGGGCACGGGCCATCACTCGGGCTGGAACCCCGTCCGGCCCGGGGGCGGTGTTCTTGGACCGAATCCGTAGAACAGCCGCCCCGATTCCCTGACAGGCGGCACATCACCCACGCTGTCCCGACGACGACCACGACGGGCCATCGACGGGGGTGTGTGTTCCGCCTGCTGTGCTTTTGTCGCACCGCACGGTAAGGCCGACCCCAGGGGTCACGCTCGAGACTCTCCAGCATCTCCACTCTGGACGCGTCTTTGGCGCGGCAGATGGCCAGCCTCAGAGTTTCCCGAGCTGCTCGGTACTCCTCGTGAAGCCGGTCCACCTCCTCACCGCCTCCGCGGTGACGTCGCCGACTCCGGGTGTGGGACCTCCGGGCACGTACGCAGGCCGCACGGAGGTCCGCCAACTCCTGGGACCACCAGTAGACCTCCTTCCGAGGAGGCCGACGGCCACGAACGCGGGGCATGGCCGCATCACAGATGAGCGTTAACGCATCGGCGAAGCGACCAGCCCCCACGTCGACCTCCTCGGTCGGGGCCTGCGGAGACAGCCAAGAGCAAACAATGGCCGCCTCCTCTAGTAGGTCCCTGTCCAGCTTGGCGACAGCCCACCGCGGAAAACGGGAGGGACGCCGCGCCGCGTGACCCCTACTGGCGTCCTGGGACCGGGAGAGCTCGAATCGGATATAAAGGTGATCCGAGAGCGTCTCAACCTCATCCAGGACACTCCAGTTCCTTACTCGTGCGGCGACTGCAGGGGTAGCGAACGAAAGGTCCAAACCCAACCTGATGATCTGCAGTCGCATACGCTAACCGCTAAACCAACGAGGCAGTCTCTCAGTCTTGCCCTTTAACAAAATTCTTAGTTAAATGTTGTAGGACATTGTATTGTGCTACCACTATATTTTCTTTGTATTTCCTTCAAGATATACAAAATTAAAAGCAATATCACACTTTACGAATAAACGAGAGTTTATCGCTACAATAAAATACAGATAATAAATATGAACGAATGGGAAACATAAAAAAAATCACAGACTTCTTTCATTGACAATTGCCAGTATTTTATTGTAATGGGTGTTTTTTTGCGAAAAGACATCATTAAACGTTAATTTATTTACGATCTGCCAACTATAAAACGGCTTCGAAGCCCAATGTCTTTGAACGAGCAATTGCGGCCTGAATTAGCCGTTTGAATTGGTTTCCCGCGTTCCACGCGCACATGGAAATAAAACCATTTAATTTCTCACAAACGCATCGGGATAGGGCTGCCACTACTGTATTGCAGGCCGAATAGCTTATAGAAAAAAACACAAACAGAGAAAACACAGTTCACGTAGTACAGTCAAATCGGATGAATTGGATATTCTTCCTAATTATGACTTTTAAGTCTGGAAAATGAATGTAATTCTTTTCAAGAGTAACTTCACACAAAAGTTCTGCTAGAATCCATACAGCCTTGTTTGATATAATACTTCAATAGTTTTGATTCTTTACCGAATATAGGTACCTATTGTATCTATTAGCCACTTTTAGGGATACACTGGAGCTTAGTAGCTCAATGAAAACGTATTTTTTTCATTTTTAAAAAGACAACTCCCGCATTAGGAATGTAAATTCCTGTGTCGCGGGGGACTTTACAAACATACATGAAACGAACACAAAGAACAGCCAGACTCAGAACAACAAATTGTGAATCACACAAAGTGTTATCCTACGTGGGATTTGAACCCACGACACTTGGCGCAGTAGGAAGCGGCGTGGCGACCGCTTAAGCCACTAGGCCAACCGTGCAGTAAAAGTCAAAATTTCAAGTGATAAAACCATTTAATATGATTCTTATGATATTTAAAAAAGTTTTAGTATGCTAATCGTGTAATGGCTAATTGCAAATCTACCTAAAAGTAGAAGTACGGTAGATTAATAACAAAATAGATTTTTCGAAGTACCGACAGTTTGGTAGGTATAGCCTGACAAGTAAAAATCGCAATCTCAAACTTGAAGATGCTGCTGGGCCAATGTTAGGCGCAAACACCTATGTTACCTTACTCTTGAATAGATCCTAGATACGTATTTAGGATTAGAGCGTTCTTAGATTCGATGATCTTATATAACGTGCAATTGTTGTCTCCCACGGCCTCTTAACCGAATTGACAGACACGTATAAAAAGTCTCTTAAAAACTTAACTATGATTGCATCGTGTACTATAATCATACTTAAAAAGCAAAATATTTAATAATGTAGGATAAAAGTGCCAACCCTATTTATATATTACACCCGTTAACCGCACACTGATGTCTCATTTTCTAAATTTGTTACGAAAAGATAAATCTCCACGCGTCTCGACTCTCGTTAGCTAAATCTTTCTCCCCCATAATTATTCACCCGTTAGTAAAAAAAATGGAAAATAAACATGAAAAGAAATGTCTTCCAACTGAAATTTAGTAAGTGGCCGGAGCTCATTAAAAAGCTGTAAAATTCTATTACCAGACAACGGATGAACGAGACCGAACGTCATAGAGTCGAACACTTTTGTCTATGAGTATCTCTTAAAAAAAGGAAGTTCGAAAGTGATCTTTATTTTAAGGAGCTTAAGAGTGTTGATTTATTTGTTTGTTGTCATTGTAAAGTGACATTCATAATGGCGGGAAACAAAGACTCAGCGTTGACAAGTGAGGATAAATTGACATTAATTGCCTTACTACTGTCGTGTCGTAGTGTTTTGCAAGCATGTTTAATTTTATTTTGGTTGTGGTGTGATTGTTTTAGACGCTAATTAATTTACTTTCTACATTATTGTGTACGATTTGATATATTGTGGCGCACGCTCTCTTTTCTGTTAGAAATGTTTTAAGATCTGACAATAAACCGTTAACTATTATTAACTAATATGTGACCCACGCAACCTCATCTTCGTCACCTATTACTATTGTTTGTATTGTTCTATCAGATTTGTATGAGTGATTCAACCTTAAAAGCATGGGCATGCTGTCGCGGACTTTCTTTTCGATTTTTTTGAGGGAAATAATTCTTTCGTACATTGTTTTCGTGAAACTAACTAACCGTTTACGCAGAGCACACAATGGAAGCTCTCAAACGATATTTTTTATATTTATTATGTATGCATTACCTGTCAAAATAACTCTACTCATAGCGAACGTGGCTAATGCTATATAGTGACCCGCACTATGACGGTCTAATGAGATGCGTCTTCACGCCCTGCTCCCACCATGATCCTGGGTCCTATACCCAGAATCATGGTGGGAGGCTAACACGTGCACTGGTGGTGATTTCCAAGTATTGACTGCTCTACCCAGGAAGGAAGAACCGACCGACCTTTAATACGAGAGCATGTGTCTACCATTCTAAAGCGATGACTTCCAAGGCCAGCACCTGATGTCATGTAGAGGAAGGGAATAAGTGGGACCAATTGGAACACCTAGTCAGAACACTCTACATGATATAGGCGATAGTGAACTGTCATAGAAACGACACCTTTTCCCAACTGCAGAGGCTCGACTAACTTCGGGACTTTCAATAATTCAGACTGATCGTCACTGCAACCGCTCGAGAACATTAAGTTAATTCTGCGTAGATCCATAACAAAAGTGAGCACAGTACTAAACAGATTCACGGGTAATAAGAACCGTCTCACTTTGTTCACTACACGTAGCTACCACGAAGGCATCTTAGTGAGGCTCCAAATGTAGTCACACTTATTGGAAGGATCCAGGATACCAAGCTTATCTTGCAATGTGGCAGTTGAGTGTTCTGAAAAGTGGGGAGGGAAAAAAGAGACCGTTTTATATATTCTTGGCATTAAACAGAGATAATGATAGAGACAGACAGAGATAATGGTAAAGATATTTAAAAGCAGTTTGGCTTTATCCTGCGGCTGATGGGCAAGTGATCAATCTGGATATTTCAGCGCTTTTATCGAGGGCTGGCAGTGCTTGGATTGCACTACTTGAGCCAATCGCCAGAACTTTTATCTACTCGTCGCATAAAGTTTGTGGCCAAACCATGCAGTGCGTTGTCCATCCAGTCTAATGTAAGCCCTCTTGCATTGCCATCACCGTCAGGGTTTCCATGAGCGATGGCCCTAGCCCAGGCTCGAGTTGACGACAGGGGGGTGTCACTCCGCAGTTTAAGTATAGTCGGCCGCCTGCCTGCCCGGACGAGCATGCCGGTCCACTAGACGTCGTCAGAACAGGTAAGAGTTACACGATAGAAAGAGACGCAACGGTAGGTAAATATAATTGTAGTTGTTTCGGCGCTGTGCGATCTAAATTGAACTTAATCTTTTGACGCCTAGGGCCCCGATTTCTTTAATTTACTTTTCGTAGTGAGTCTTCTGTATGAGTACTATTATGTATTCTGTGCTGAGGAGTAGTGCCATAGTCGTGTTTTCGTTGCCACAGGTCGTGGTGGGGCAAAAAGAGGAATTGAAGTGGTCGGAGCATTCCACAGCATCTAGGACTGGCACATTGTACCTACTGCGCTGGGTGATTCGTCAGGTGTAGTCCTAGGAATGTGGGCGCTTGGCCGTTGTTTAGACTCTTGGACAACTCGTCTATTTGAATATCTCAATATTCAAATAGACGAGTTGTCCAAGAGCCTAGAATGATTCTGGTACACACACACCGAGGCACACGTATATTTAGCTAAAAGAGCTAAGTTCCAGGTGATATAAAAGTATGGAATAGGATGGGTTCTCAATACAGCATTATAGGCAACAAACAAACAATAGCCTGACGAAAAGACAATCAATCGCACCATCTCAAGATGATGGTGGATGTGGCTGACTTTTGCAAGGACTTCACGAATATTTGTGAACTCAAATCAAAAAGCGGATTGGTTTGAAAAGGGAAGGGGCTAGTCATAACCTGTGTATTCATATCCTAATAGAATACTGTCAATCATTTGAAACTTCTCTAATGCGATAATAAAGACGTTGACATATTCAGAACGAATTTAAATATAATTGGCTGCACAATACATCAAGACGTTTGCTCCAATAAAAAATTAAAAAGTGAAATGACATTTATTTTGCGCGCTCATTAGTGTGTTCGGATATATATACAGTGTAGCGTTCACGATTCAAGATGGCGTCGTTGGAATGACACGTTGATATATTATCACTAATTACTCAGAGCGGGGAGGTGTTTATTGAAAATAACTGCTGAGGTGACGACGAGCCTTGTCTGCTACGATATCTATGTCCGTTCAGAATGACTTCCGTAATATATTACGAGTAACTATTTTAAGGTTTTTCTTCTTCGACATGTTCAATTTAATAATAGGCATTTCTCCGTATTCTATTCGTACTTTTTACGTTTACATAAATTAATATTTGTTTTAATTGAGTACATAAGAATGGTTTTTATTTTCTTACGTTACAAATATTCCTGTGAACATGAACATCCATTGTGAAAACAAAAAGTGTTGTCCTACTTAAATTTTGAAGTATGAATCCGCAAAACTGGTGGGTGACTGCTGAAGCTATTCGTATGGAAAGTTTAATGTCAAGGTAGTAAAGCCACGCTGGTTTCAGCACCAATCGGCCCGCTCGACACGATACTACCTACACGCAGTAGACCAACTTAAAAAGGCAGCATTAGTCCGGTCATATTTCGTTGGTGAAAGACCGGAGGCCCATTGATGCAGAAGCATCTCACCAGCCCAGGGTCACTATGCTGCATTGTCAGCAATTACAATAAGGATGGTGACCCCTACTATTGGTTTCTACTCATACTTTCCATCAGACAAAGTAGAGTCATTTTGGTATGCTGAAATAAAAAAATAAAAAAAAATTACGCTATTCAAAATATAGTTCCATTACGTAATAAAAACTAGATTAAACTCTGTACACCAGTTAATACAGCACATCATAAATTCATTCTAAACGCGTATTTGCTATGCTATTGTAACATTGCTTTCTGAGCAAAATTTATTGAATACGTGTATTGTTTGTTCGTTCTTTAAACAAATACTATTTACTACTAAATACATTTTTAGTAAAAGTAACGTTTAATTCATCACCATCGTTTAATTATAGAAGAATTTTTTTGATTAAATTTTTTGCAGTAAATGCATTTTTTTTGCAACAAAATCATTTTGAAAATTGTTACTTTAATATGCAAAAAGACACTTCAATATATTTAAGTATCTAAGTACAAACATTTACACAAAAAAATACAATTTACAGGCATAGACACCTTAATCTGCACGTACAGAATACATTAAATTATTTGGCCACAAAACCCAATCAGTCAGATTTAATCGACGCCATGTCAATTTAGTTCTAAAGCGTCATAGTTTTCTGTCTGTGTTGTAATAATTAATTAGATGCGATGTTACTTGTTGACAGCGGGGTGTTATTGATATTTGGGCCATCGGCATCTTGGCAATTGAATCATTTAGATTTTATTGCTACTAGGTGCTGATTATTTCAGCGTATAGACAGGTACAAGTTTTTCAACAAGTAATAAGAATCATCATCGTTGTATCGGCCTTTCTTTAAAAAAAAAAAAAAAAAAGAGACAAAATCATCATCATCAATCATCAACAGCCTTAAACAGTCCACTGTTGGACATAGGCCTCTCCTTAGGAGGGAGGTTTTGGCCTACTATACCACCCTGGCCAGACGGGTTGGTATCAGGAGTGGGCAGGCGCTGGAGAAGTTCAGAAGGAGATCCCACCCTGGACTTCTCCTCCTCCTAAACGGAGAAGCGCGGAGAGGGCAAACTGTGTGGTTTTTAGTCGGTTCAAGTCCGACACACCACCCCGCACACACGTAAAAAAACATAAGGTTGGTTTCAAGTTTACCTTCTCTTTGCATTGATGTTGTCTTGCGTAGTTTATCCCTTAGTCGCCTTTTACGAAACCCGCGGAATGAATATGGGTGGTGACACTCTGTATTCTCAATCCGTCACCACACGGATACGTCACCACCACACCACACGACAGACAAAAAATCATATCTACTTTCGTTTCATTTATTAAAAAGTTTATAATTTGAAATTACACACAGACACTTCCATTTTATTTATTTGTATAGATAGACTAAATTAGTTACACAGGAGAGTACAGTATTCCTGCGTCATATTTTGGTTTAAGTAAAAGACGGAAATTATACAGAGATATTATGCTTGACCAGCACATTGAAAATATGTGCCGATTATCGAGCACGTAGGATTCCGGCTGTCATTTCCTTGTTGATATTAAGACGTGTTTATTGTGCAATGAAACGATAGATTTAGAATATATAATGTAGCTATAAGATCATAACTAAGAGATTCCATGTACATACTTTAATACGTAAGGTTAGAATAAGAGTACAGTGATTAATTAATAAACATGGCTCCAAAAGAATACACGATCATTGTTATTCGATATCCACCTATAAGTCGCCATAATCGTGGACCCCTACGACGTAACAAGACAGAATAAATAAGTTCGCTATATACAGCAGTTTCCATTAGTCGAAAGAGGCCAAGACTTACTACATTTTATAAATTTCTCATGTAAGTGAATCTGTGATTCTTTATGAGAATAAAGTTTCTTAAGCCCGAACTTCGGACACTTTCGGCCAAAATACCAAACCAAAGCCAATCTTGAACAAAGTTGCAACCAACCTGCGGCTTTGTCTTATGACAATAGCCGATTAATCGGCTTCGGTCGACCATTAGGTACTCTGTGGATATAAAGCAAAAATTGTTTTACAAAAAAATTCTGTAAACTCGATGTACTACTCCGATCGCGGCTGATAGATAGATAGATAGATAACTCTTTATTTGCACACCATATTACAAAGTTACATGAATGAACAGAATAATTAAATATCAAGTGTACAAAGGGCGGCTTTATTGCCAAAGGCAATTTCTTCCAGGCAACCTTAGATTATGTTGATGAAACACGGATCCACCACAAAATTAACTAAAAATAAATACTCTAGTACCTGTTACAGCATCTTCCTAGTTTTTATCCTCAGAGCGACTATCATTGAACCCTGAGGTCGAACTGAAATCGATTTTATGGATAATATTTCGCGAGGCAATCGCGTTTGTCGTTTGTCGTATAATAAAAAAAAACAATTGGCATAAATGTTCTTGACAAACGGGAACGGCGGCTTAGCGTGCTCTTCGGGTCACTATCGAGAAACACCGCCAGGATTTGTAAATACGTGCTGTTAATAAGAAGTTCTTTTCAAATAACATCTAGATCAGCACGGCATTTAAGTGCCCCTTACAACTGCAACATAATGTAAAAGAAAATTAAACACATTTTTTTTGTTAATATTACAGGAAGTTGCTCTTCTCGGGGTAAACGTGCGCGAACAGCATTTAGCGCGCAACAGATCAAGAGCTTAGAAGCGGAGTTTGAGAAAAATCGATACCTTTCCGTAGCAGCAAGAGGACGACTGGCAAGACAGTTACGTCTCACTGAAACACAGGTGATTAGAATATGTTATAGATAATAAGTATGTATTCTCTTTTCTGAAGTCATCTGTAATAGGGGGTCATTCATTTATGACGCGAGACGATTTTACCTAGTATTTTACCCTCTTCCTACCCTTTTCCTTTGTCTGTGCGGAAATCCCCAAGGATACCATCAGTTATATCGGACTGTAACCGATCAAAACCACGCGCCTCCTGGGGCACTAGAAGTCGGGGAAACAGGTGCACCCATGAAAGGAAGGCCCTGGAACCCCAACAACCCTCTCCCTACCGTAAATAAGAATATACACACCGCCTCCATACTTAGTCATTATTACATCTTCTTCTTCCTACCCTCTTCCCAAAATTTAGTAATTATTACATAACAATCTTATATAAGGAAAAAATGAATATCGCTACATATATTGATGTCACTACACATTATAAAATAAAGTCCTCCGCCGCGTCTGTCTGTCTGTCTGTTCGAGATTAACTGAAAAATCACTGCACCGATATAAAATAATTTTTTTACAAAGATAAAACCCTGAGAAAGGACATAGGCTATATTTTACCGCGATTACCGAGTTATATGCGAGCGCAGCCGCTTACGAAAGCTAGTTTATAAGCTAGTAATAAAAGTATCAATTTTTAGCAAGGTTTTTAATAATAATATCATCATCATCATCACCCTATCGCATTCCACTACTGGACATATTATTTTCTTTAAACATACTATATAAAGGTGTTCAATTTTATAATTTTAAGAGCATATACATGTTTCTCCAATAAATATTAGCATGCAACATTTTTACAGTCAACTTTTTTTTTTTTTTTTTTTTTTTTCTCCTTCTGTAACGTGGCGATCTGTGCAAACACAATAAGCCATTCAGATGAGAAGTTTCTGGAGCCGTGCATGCTATCTGATGGGATCACTATCAAATCCCTTTCATTTGGTGTCTTCAAATCTTATTGTTAGTGTAGGAACACTATGTCGTTTTAATCGGGAATATGTAACACTTCCCGTGCCCTCCAACTTAGATGCAAGTTCATTGACGTGTGTTGACAATCTCGTCTGATAGCTTTCACCATATCTAGCGATCTCCTGTTTGATGGTAGCGATTTTAAGGTCTTCGTATATATATTTGTTACTTATATAATAAGGTATATCTAACATGGCTCTCAGTGTTTTGCTCTGGAATCTTTCCAGAGTCTCTATATTGCTATTACTAGCAGTACCCCATAGCTGGATGCCGTAAGTCCAAATTGGTTTGAGGATGGTCTTGTAAATAGCTATCTTGCTTTCATGTGACAGACTTGATTTACGTCCTATCAGCCAGTACATTGATCTGACTTTCATATCCAGCTGTTTACGCTTGGTCCAAATATGTTTTCTCCAGGTGAGTCTTCGATCAAGATGCATACCCAAATATTTGACATCTTCAGCCTGAGGGACCACTTCATCAAAAAGCTTTACTGGTGGACAAGTTTGCCTTCTTAGGGTAAAGGTTACATGGACAGATTTTCCTTGATTGACTTTGATACGCCATTTATCGAGCCACTTTTCCACTTTATGTATGTGTGTTTGTATTTTATCTGTTGCTATAGCGGGATCCACGTCTACCGACAAAAGGGCTGTATCATCCGCATAGGTGGAAGTTATAGTATCAGCGTGCGTAGGAAGGTCTGCAGTGAAAAGTAAATATAGAATTGGTCCCAATATACTTCCTTGGGGTACTCCTGAGAGAATTGCATTTAAAGAGGTTACTTCGTTACCACATTTCACCTCAAAGTATCTACTGTGTAGGTACGATCGTAGAATCGGATAGAAAGAGTGAGGCAGTAACGTTTTAATTTTGAAAAGAAGTCCGTCATGCCAAACTTTGTCGAACGCCTGACTAATATCGAGAAAGACAGCAGAACAGAACTGTTCTGCATTCCAGTGCACGACTTATTGTATCCGTAATACGGTGAATCTGCTCTATAGTTCCATGCTGCTCTCGGAAGCCAAACTGGTGTAAAGGGATGACTTCTGGTAGATAGGGGCGCATCCTGTTCAGCAATATTTTTTCTAATACTTTACCCAGCACCGGCAATAGGCTTATTGGTCTGTAGGAGCTTGCATCGTGTAGAGGTTTTCCTGGTTTCGGTATCATTATGATCTGTGCAATTTTCCACTGAGCCGGGTAATTTGCCAGTCTTAGGCAGGCGTTGTAGAGGGCCGCGATATGATTGATGCCCTTCGTAGGCAGCTTTTTGAGCAGTTGCGCGTCGATCAAATCATAGCCTGGTGCTTTCCCCCCTTGTAACTTTTGGATTTCTCTCCAAACTTCGTTGGGGCTAGCACTTTTTAGTGGTAGGCTCATTTGCAGTGGTGCATCCAGATATTCGTAGACCTCTCTGTCGTGTTCAGCATTTTTGTTAGGTAAGGGACTAAAAACAGTTTTGAGGAAGTCCGCATATACTTGTGCCTTTTCAAGGTCTGTTTTTGCCCACCTGCCGTCAGGAGCTTTTATGGGTGGTATATGCTCCTTCGGTCGTTTCAGTCTTTTTGTTATTTTCCATAGGGCATAGTTAGTGTCTTTATTGGGAGTAGGGTCAGCTAACTGCTTTTGTAGACGTTCGTTTTCTGCTTGACAGATCATGTGTTTAATTCCTCAGAAGCCTTGTTGAAACGTCTTTTGTCACATGGATATTTCGTATTATGCCATTTTTTCCGCAGCAGTCTTCTTTCATTCACCTTATCCTTTATTAGTTTTGGGTAATGGGCTACTTGTGTTATATTCGGTCTCAGTATAGGCGTAGATTCTTTGGCTGCCAAGTGAATGATTTTATTGAACCTTTCTATAGATGTTTCAACGCTATCTAAATCGTTTAGTGGCAAATTCAAGTTAATTGAATCTGATACTATTGATCTGTATTTGTTCCAGTCTGTTTTGTGGTTATACAGTCTTTGTAGGCTTTCAGTTAATACAACCTTATAGTGAACATTAGCAATCACTGGTGTGTGGTCTGATGACAGGTCGGTACATTCTTCTATGTTTATGTGTCTGAGTGGGATATTTTTGGTGATGAAGAAGTCCAATAGGTCTGGAATCTTTTTTGGATCCGCGGGCCAGTACGTAGGAACACCATGTGAAGCACAGTGAAGATTAAGGTCGTTCGTAGTAACATAAAGTTGTCGACCCCGTGGCAGTGTTAGCCTTGACCCCCAGAACGTGTGCTTTGCGTTCCAATCGCCACCGCAGATAAATCTATTTCCCAATGTGTTGAAAAAAGTCTTAAACTCATCACTTGTGATAACGTGCCTGGGCGGGCAGTAAATAGGAGACACTGTTGTTTCTGTTTTGTTATCCTGGATCCTGACCGAAGTTGCTTGTATCTTTTCGGATTTGTTTTCCCCAAATAGATAATGTTTGATATTTTTCTTTATTACCACCGCAGCTCCCCCATGTGAATTACCCGATGGGTGGTTTGTAGTATACACCATGTAATTATTAAGCTCAAAGTGAGTTTTTGATGTAAATCTTGTTTCTGAGATCAAAGCCACGTCCACTCTTTCCAGTTTCAAGAAGAGTTCGAGTTCATGTCGACGTTCTGTTAACCCGTTGTGCTTTACAAGGCTTGTGATTAATTGGATCATACGATCCATCGTGTTGTCTAACATAACGTTTATTATGTTTTGAAATTTATTGAACATGGCGTCTAGCACTTCCCCAAAATTGGTTGGGTCCTTGATGTCGGTTGATGGTCCTGATGTGCCTTCATTTTTTGTCACTTGTGCATAAGTGATATTTGGTTTCGAATGATTTAAGAGATGGTAGTTTTTAAATTGAAGATTTCTTTGTACAGTTTGTATTGGCCTTTTATTGTGTTGATTTTGTAATGGGTTGTTTTTGTTTGCATCAGTTTCTTTGCCCTTTCCGATCTTATTTTTTGTTAGTAGGTCTTTGTACTGTTGGTATTTTGTGCAGCCTTTGTAACTTGCTGGGTGTAGTTCTTGGCAGTTAGCAAAAGTTGCCTCTGTGTCCGGTCTTTTTAGACAGCTTGTTGTCGAGTGTTCCTCCCCACATTTTACACATCTATAAGGTCTATTGCACTGGTTTTTGGCGTGTCCAAATCTTTGGCATCTTTTGCACTGTAATATGTCTAGCTTTTTGTATGGTGCTTCAAATGTAACTTTTACAAAATTAACTCTATTAATTTTAAATATGTCTTTGTTGTTTTGTTTGGGCTCAAGATCTATGTAGAACAAGGGTAACGGTTGTTTCGTGTTTTTATGTTTTACATTAGTGATATGCCGTATTTCATGCCCAAGTTCGAAAAGCTCTTTTTTAATAAGATCTGTATCTTCTGATGAGTGTAAACCACGTAATACTACTCTATAGGCTCTTTCGCTCTTAAGTTTGTATGTGTAATGACTGACATTGTTCTCTATAAAGTTAGCTCTTATTTTTTTATATGTTTCTATGTCGCCAGGCATTATTTTAACTATGTGTCCTGACCTCAGAGTTGTCATAGTATATTTATTGTTGTTTGCAATTGAGGAGAGGAGTGCTTTTAATTTTGTTATGTCAATGACTCCCGTGACAAATATGGGTTCTGGCTTTGGTGGTTTAGGCTCCTTAGGTTGTAGGTTGGGTTCATCGTTACTTACAGACTCTAAGATCTGAAATCTGTTTTCTGTTGTTACTGCATATGTTGTTTTATTTACTTTACTATTTTTCTTCGTAAATTCAGGACTAGATTCTGCTTTTCTTTTTATAGGCACTTGGTCGTTTTGCCACGTTTGATTTATTTTAGTTTGTTCATCATTCTTTTCAGATATATTAGTTTGTACATCCACGTCATCGTTTGGACTGGTTTGTTTTGGAGCTTCAATTGGTAAAGTTCCAAGTGAATTGCTCCTTGCGCGTGCAAATATGCTGTTCTGTAGAAGTTGTTGTGTAATTTTTGGTTTGTTTAGGTTTGTTTTTTCATTTTTCGTACTCATTTTGTTCCCACGAGAAGGGTCGATATAAAAGGTCACTTGAAGGGTGACGCCCATTCCTCCAAGAAGGCCATCTTCAACGACGTTTGCCAGGTACGCCGAGGTTGGCGCTCGGTACTGATCTCCCACCAGTCATGCATTCCATTGGCACGTATCCCACCGTGGAATTGGGGTTATTATTTTAAAGAGATTTTCTTCCTCTTAGCACGGGCAATTAAGCCAAGACTCCCGATCGCTGAACTGCGGTTGCGGGCGTGGGTATTCATTTCCTAACACCCACTGTTAACTAGCTGGTTAGGCCAGGCCGGGTTATTTGTGGGGTGCTGCTGGCTAGAAAACCTCCACGTGGTGCACCCTGGGCGCTGGCGATAGCACTGTTCCTCCTCATTTCCTCCGCGTTATCTGGAGGGGAGGATTATCGCCAGCGGCTAATATTCTAGCTGGAGAGGAGCCATCATCGGCTCCCGGGCAAGGCCTGGTCCAGCGGGGCGGGCGTTTCCGCCGTTTCCCCTGCTGGCTCTTCGCTCTTCGGAGCAAGGAGGAGGTTAACCTCGTTAAAAAACCGAAGGTGGGACCCTTCATGGGTCGGAGTTTCTCCCGCTGGTAGCGGTGGAGAAAGGAGGGCGGGCTCGGCGTGTACTTACACTACCACCGAGCAGGCAGGGGGACGTAGTCCTCCTGCCACCGTCGGCATAGCGTAATCCCGGCTCTGTCCGGGGACGTGGGTCTTGGCTTAACCGCCCGGACCGCGAGGAAGAAAACCTCTATAAAAAATTACCCCGAATCCCAAGTTCTGGTGCGTGGCCAGGGGATGCATGGCTGATGGGAAGTTCAGTCGCAAGCGCACCCCAAGCCGAGGTACCTGCGGCCCCCTCGGCTGGGTTAAAAAATTTTCGCTTGCCCGGGTATTGGGGGATCTCTGCCCGGGTCGACCTTTATTTCTCCCCCAATCGTGGGTTCAAATATGGAAAATGAAAACAAAAAACAAACGAAACAAATAAACAACGGCACGGAAAACCAAAAACATAACGAAACGGCACTAACAACGGACACTGATGTGAAGAAAGGAAAGGGAAAGAAGAAGGGCATCCTGAAGGGGAGCTCTTCTGGAGTGGACGTCTCTACGTCGATGGAGGCTGTGGTGGCACTCGGGCCGCCCACCTCGGTGGGGCTCCCAGCAGTCAAAGGGACTACTGGGAGCCAAAGAAGAGGAAGAAACGGGCGTTTCGAGCGGGAACGCTCTAAGTCGGCAGTCGCGAGCAGGAGCGACAGCCGAAAGCGGGAGGCGAATAATCCGGACAGCGACTCGTCCATCGAGACGCCAGTCGCGAAGGGCGTCCGCACAGACGAGTCGCGAGCCCCTGTGTCACTGCCGACGGACTCCGTGTTCTCGAATGCGGAGTCCTACAGGAGGAACAGGGCGGGCAATGAAGCCGAAGCGGAGGAGGAGATCGCCGATCTCCTACTAAAGATTCGGGAGCCGGTGGAGGGGGAACCCCCCAAAGCTCCCGTGTCCGTGCAGGAGAGGGCGAGCGCGGCGGTGGCCATAATTAACAAAGTGGCCATCAAGTCCACGAACCTGAAGGGCGTATTTGTCAAGGCCCTGAAGGACTCCTCCTCCGCCCTGTCGGAGGTGGTGGGGAAGCTGTGCGGGGATATGGCGCGCCTCGACGAGGCCAACACCCGCCTGATAGCCCAGATGGCTGAGCTGAGTGCGCAATTCGCCCAATTCCGGGCTCAGCGTGCTCAGCCGATGGCCCCGGCCTCGCCTGGGTCGTCTCCACCGGAGGCCCCGGCCCCCCCCGGGCCGTCTAGGGCAGAGGTACCGGCCCTGCCCGGACCGTCTCGGGTAGAGGTTCCGACCCCGCCCAGCCCGTCTCGGGCAGAGGTCCCGGCCCCGCCTGCGCCGTCCCGGCCAGAGGCCCCTGCTGGCGGAGAGTTCCCTGACGCCATGCTGCGTCAGGCGCTCGACGCTATGACGCGAATGCTGGACGGGCGACTGGCCGGCCTGGAGGCGAGGCTTCCCCCCGCGCCAGTTGTCCGCCCCCCGCTCGCGTCGCAGAGGCCTCCGGTTGCCACCCTGGTGGGAAGCCGCGTCACCTACGCGGCGGCGACGTCAGCCCCGCCCCCCCCCCAAAACCAAAAGGGACCGAAGAAGGGGGCCGCGAAACCGGCCCAGGCGCCGGCCAAGGCGCCGGCCAAGACGCCGGCCAAGGCTCCGGCCAAAGCGCCGGCCAAGAAGGGGCCTCAAACGGCGCCCCCAAGTGGAGCGGACTTCCCCCCGCTTCCCGCTCCGGCACCTCCGACGGGCCCCTCGGAACCAGCCCCCTCTAACGAGGATTGGCAGGTTGTGGGGGCCTCGAAGAGGCGGGGGCAGCGGCAGCGAAAGCGGGCGAGGAAGGCCACCCAAGGCGCAGCCCAAGCCCCGCAGTCGCCGCCGGTAGCGGCAGCGGCCTCCAAAAAGAGGCCGCGGAAGCTGCAGCCGCCCAAGACCGCGGCTGTAGTGGTGACCGTGTCGCCGGAGGCGGCCAGTGGCGGGCTCACCTACGCGGCCCTCTTCAAGGGGGCCCGTCCCGGGCTAGCCGCTGAGTTCGGGGCCGCGGGGATGAGGCTGCGCCGCGCCCAGACGGGAGCTCGAGTATTCGAGTTCCCGGGGGCTGAGGGCGCCAAGACGGCCGACACCTTCGCCGAGAGGCTGCGGGAGGTGTTTGCCGCCCAGGACGGTGTCAAAGTCGCCAGGCCCACTAAATGCGCGGAACTGCGCATATCGGGTCTGGACGACTCCATCACGTCGGAGGATGTCCGCGATGCAGTCATGGAGAAGACTGGCTGCACCGCGGGCACCATCCGAGTCGGCACCGTCCGGCCGGGCCCGGGAGGCCTCGGCTCGGTGTGGGTCAGCTGTTCCGTGGCGGCGGCCAAAGTTTTGGCCGACGCCGGGAGCATGCTCGTCGGCTTCGTGAATGCCAGAATCACGGTTCTGGCCGCGAGGCCGATGAGGTGCTACAAGTGCCTCGTCGCGGGACACACTCGCACCAAGTGCGAGAGCTGTTTCGACTGCAGCGAACTTTGTTTCCGCTGCGGTCGAACCGGGCACAAGGCGGCAGACTGCTCTGCCGCCCCTCACTGCCCGATGTGTGCGGCGGGCAATAAGCCCGCCAACCACCAGATGGGGCAGGGGGGCTGTAAGCCTCCCCGCGCCTCTCGGCAGACGCCGGAGGCTAGCCTGGCGACCCGGGCTGCCTCCGACGTCGATCAGGCGGCGACGTCGTCGCCCATGGAGGGGGTTGTAGAGACGATCCAGTAATGGATCAAGTCTCCAACCTCCTGGTCCAGACGAACCTCAACCACTGTGCCGCGGCGCAGGATCTCCTCCTGCAAACCATGGCGCAGTGGTCTGTAGGTGTTGCCGTAGTCGCGGAGCCTTACTTCGTCCCTCCCCGTCCAAATTGGATGGGTGACTGGGACGGCTCCGTGGCAGTCGTCAGCTCCACGGCGGCTCATTCCCCGCCCTTGTCACTAAGAGACAAGGGTACTGGATATGTTGCCGTCGAATGGGGGGGAATCACCATTTATGGTGTATATTTCTCCCCCAACCGGAGTCTGAGCGACTTCGAGGTCTTCCTCAACAACTTGGAGACCTCGATACGGCGATTGGGGTCTGGGCACGTCCTCGTGCTGGGGGACTTCAATGCAAAGTCCATTGCGTGGGGTTCCCCGGCGACGGACGCCAGGGGCGAAGCCGTGGAAGAATGGGCGGCATCGGTGGGCCTCTGTTTGCTGAACAGGGGCGCCACCAACACGTGCGTGCGACAGCAGGGGGGGTCGATAGTGGACCTTTCGTTCGCTACCCCTGCAGTCGCCGCACGAGTAAGGAACTGGATTGTCCTGGATGAGGTCGAGACGCTCTCGGATCACCTTTATATCCGATTCGAGCTCTCCCGGTCCCAGGACGCCAGTAGGGGTCACGCGGCGCGGCGTCCCTCCCGTTTTCCGCGGTGGGCTGTCGCCAAGCTGGACAGGGACCTACTAGAGGAGGCGGCCATTGTTTGCTCTTGGCTGTCTCCGCAGGCCCCGACCGAGGAGGTCGACGTGGGGGCTGGTCGCTTCGCCGATGCGTTAACGCTCATCTGCGATGCGGCCATGCCCCGCGTTCGTGGCCGTCGGCCCCCTCGGAAGGAGGTCTACTGGTGGTCCCAGGAGTTGGCAGACCTCCGTGCGGCCTGCGTACGTGCCCGGAGGTCCCACACCCGGAGTCGGCGACGTCACCGCGGAGGCGGTGAGGAGGTAGACCGGCTTCACGAGGAGTACCGAGCAGCTCGGGAAACTCTGAGGCTGGCCATCTGCCGCGCCAAAGACGCGAGTCGATTGGAGATGCTGGAGAGTCTGGAGCGTGACCCCTGGGGTCGGCCCTACCGTGCGGTGCGCCAAAAGCTCCGCACACCGGGCCCCCCCCTTACGGATACTCTCCAGCCCAGCTTCCTGCAGGAAGTGGTCGAGGGCCTATTCCCGCAGCGGGCGGAACACACACCCCCGTCGATGGCCCGTCGTGGTCGTCGTCGGGGCAGCGTGGGTGATGTTCCGCCTGTCAGGGAATCTGAGGTAGGGGCGGCTGTTCTACGGATTCGGTCCAAGAACACCGCCCCCGGGCCGGACGGGGTTCCAGCCCGAGTGATGGCCCGTGCCCTCGACTACATGTCGGACCACCTCAGGGGAGTGTTGGACGCTAGCCTGGCGTCCGGACGCTTCCCTGAGCGTTGGAAGTGCGGGAAGCTGGTATTGATCCAGAAACATGGACGGACTGCCGATTCGGTCGCGGCCTACAGGCCCATCGTGTTGCTGGACGAGGCGGGCAAGTTGTTTGAGAGGGTTCTCTCTGTCCGCATCGTCCGGCACCTCAGCGAGGTGGGGCCCGACCTGTCGGACGCCCAATTCGGCTTCCGAGAAGGGCGTTCGACGGTCGACGCGATCCTGCGCCTGAGGGCCGTGACCGAAGAGGCGGTGAGAGGCGGCGGAGTGGTGTTGGCGGTGTCATTGGACATCGCCAACGCCTTCAATAGTCTGCCATTCGGCTGCATCAGGGCCGCACTCCAATACCACGGAGTGCCAGGGTACCTGCGGCGGCTGGTGGCAGACTATTTAGAGGAGCGTACTGTTACACAGAAATTTGAAAGGCTCTTTTTAAAAAAAGATATGAATATATTTGAAGGACGTTTATTAGTTTAGAAGGACTCGAAAAAAGGGCAAGTGTCACGCGCGGATGATGGAATCGAACTGACTTGAGTTTTCTGTCTAATTATTATGAATTAACAGAGGTGCTGACTAAGGGATAGGAGTAGGGCCGTTAGGCACTATTATATACATTACATATATATAACAGCCCCCAGGGTTTTGACTAAACTTACCCCGAAAGGGTTAAGTTTATGTAAAGGTTGTACGGATTTTGGGTGCTGGAATGTCTGAGGAAGTAGCAGCAACTTCTGTTAGCTCTTCGGCTTTTTCAATTTCAAATTTAGAATGTTGTTTGTTTAAAAGGCGGTGACATGAACCCGATTTTATAAATTTACAAAAAAGAACAAACAATATAATTACAATAATAATAGAGATAGCAATAGTTGTATATGAATAATATTCGCCATACAGGACAATATGAGGTTTTTTAATCAATTTATCAAGGTTCTCTAAAATACGACTACTTTCTATGTTTTGGTGTGAAGTAATAGAATCAAGGTTAATATTAGTGAGATTTAAAATAGGAATCTGCGGCCTAAGTTTTGATAATGTTTCAGAATTACAGCAAGAGTCATTTATTAGATTAAAGTTAGTATTAATTATTTGAAGTTTAATTGTTTTTGAATATTTAGGTATTAACCTTGAGTCTTTATAAAATGCTGTACAATGAGAGGGTAAGTTTAATATACCTGTGACTGATATTATAATTTCGGTGCTAGTAGAACCTTGACAATCTATGGATAATTTTGACGGGTTTGAAATAACATAAACCCATTTATTATTAGACAATGTTTGCCAAATATCTAATTGGCCTTGAAGGAATTGAGTTTTACAATTACTTGGCACTTGTTTTAATGCTTTTGAGATTAAATCCGATTCACAGATCGCAGTCCTAGAACTCGAATAGGTGTCTAGATTATCGCATATATAATACATACTATGTATAGTCTTACAGTTACTTAAATTATCTAACTTAGTATAATAGGACCTATCTCTAGTGATAGCTAGGTATTTAGCAGATGGAATTATCGTAGTGTAAGTATCATTAGCTACAGGAACCGGATATGGTATACTATGATACAATTCATAGTTCTTTGAGCTAACTAGAGGAACCTTTAAAACAAATACAATTTTATTACAATTATAATAAGTAGCCATTTCTGAAATATTCATTAATGTATATATATTATCTAAATCTAGGGTTATCGGAAATTGATGATAATCAGCTAAAAACCTATAATTATCAGCAAGCTCAGTAAAAACTGCTAATAATAGAAGGATACAAAACATTAGATTTACTAAACATAATAGCATTTATAATATCTTATAGCTTAAAAGATAATGTTAACATACTACTTTTCTAACAAGTTTACATTCCATTAAAATTTGTTCTTAATACTAATTTATCAGTTAACAAGGTCAGATTTTGTTGGAAAAGGGCTATGTCATCGATGGCGCTGTTCAACCGTTGTTCATTGGCACTTAATTTATTTAATGTGTCTTTAATTGAAGTAAGGGTTGAAGTGGTAACTAAAATATTTTGTTTAACTAATGTAGATAATGTTGACTGATCTTTTTCTATGAGTTCAATAGCATTACTATATCGAATAGCGTCATCTTCATCCATAGTACCAAATAACTTTTTAGATAGGGTGCCAATACCCCCAAACCAAGCAGAACGTTTGGCGACCTTGGATTTTGTTTCAATTAAATGAGAGATAGAATCAAAATCTCGGACAATGTCGTTATATCTTATTGATAATGGCTGGTGTAAGTTAAGACATTCGATATCGGTATATAGAGCAGTTTGTTTGCATAGGAACTTAGAGGTGCCTATCACACCGTTCAGATTTTTAATGTGCGGTTGTATATAAGAAATATCGATAGGAATTATAACGCTAAGAAAACCATCTATTATTCTTAATGATCCAATAGGGTCAAAGTATATTCCGGAATTATTCGTAGATGTTTCGACGAACATCTCTTCTGCAGAACACAGAGAACTGTAAAGGAATATTTAAAATAGTAATTTAAGGAAATAATAATATTAAGAGTAACTAAACTTAAATTATTACTTATATCTATGTCGGGAGTTATATTTAATTATTGTCATGAGCGAGTTTCACCTCGTCATAATGATGTTTTACGTGTCGTCTATTAATTAATAGAGATAAAGTGTTATTTCCATGGATTTTTACAACCTTGTATGGCCCTTTCCATAAAGGTGAGAGGGCCTTACGTAATCGTAGGTGATTTTTTAAGTATACGTAGTCTCCTACTTTATACTGTACAGGACGGCTATGTCTGTCGTAGTAGGTCTTTGACCTTTCTTTGGAAATACGAATGTTTTCTTGTGCTTTTTCACGTGAGACTTTTAAACGATGTTGTAACATTTTAATGTATTCTGGATATGTTATATTAGGGGAAGAGTCAAAGATAGAGTCGGGAATATATGGTTTATGACCGAAAACGAGTTCGTATGGAGTAAATCTGGTCGTGGTATGGACACTACTATTGTAACATAACATAGCGGTATAAATAAACTTGTGCCAGTTTGTATGACTTTCATTTACAAATGATTTTAGATATTCTTTTAACGTAGAGTGGCTTCTTTCGAGAGCTCCTTGTGTTTGTGGATGGTAGGGTGACGACCAGATTTGTTTGATTTTTAATAATTCGCAGGTGCGTTTAAATAGATCGGCAGTAAAGTTTGTTCCTTGGTCGGTAAGGATCATTTTTGGTATACCAAATAACGTTATAAAATGTACAAGGCATTCGCAGGATTCTTCTGCTGTGGCGTTTGAGATGGGATAAGCTATAGAGAATTTGGTCAAGTCGTCCTGAAGGGTAAGTATAAATTTCAGTTTTGTAAGTCCAGCTTCAGGTGGAGGTCCGACAATGTCGAGGCTAATTCTTTCGAATGGGCGTGTAGAAGTAGTTGTAATCTGCATGGGAGATCTATTGATTTTGCGTAAGGCTTTATTAGATTGGCACAACTTGCAATTTTTCAACATAATTTTCTATGTCGGAGCGCATATTTTTCCAATAATAACGCTCTCTTATCCTATCATACATTCTATTAGACCCTAGATGGCCCGCGATAGGGATGTCGTGATTTTCTATAAGTAGTTTATTTATTTCAGTAGGTACTGGGTAAATTATTGTATTATGGTGTATGTGGACTTTGATGTTTGTATTGTTGAATAGATAAATAAGCATGCCATAAATTTTAATAAAAGAGTTTTGTTCGAATGGGTTTTTGAAATCTGATATAGCAAATTCATTAATATTGCCGGATAGGATAATTTCATCTCTAGCCGCTTTTAATGTTTTGAAGATGTCAAGGTAAGTACAATTATCAAAATAGTAGACCTTCGTAAATAATAGATAATAAGTTTTTTCTTTAATGATTATTTTCATAAAGCCGTGGAGTTCTCTTTCTCCATTTATTATGGTATTTGGATCATCAGCGTTACCTATAATTTCTTGAATATACGGATTTGATTCATCGAGATCAATAGATACAGGGACGAGTATGGTTTTATTATTACTTTTTAAAAGATTTTCGTTATGTTCTTGTACTTGGGTATTATAGGTTTCATTTTTGTTATTAAAAGATTTTAGAAAGTCTGAGTATTCATTGTTGGAAATGGTATTATCTTCTGCAGTAGCAGGGGAGGTTGTTGGAGTAGGATGACTTAAAAGATCAAAATCTATGTTCGGTGGTGGATTTGATGGACTCATATCTAGAGCACCTAAATCAATAAGGTCTTCAAGAATTTCATGAGGAATTTCTGACTCTGGGCTAGTGGTGGTATTATCATTTACCCCAGAAGTGGATGGCTCTTCGTCAGTAATTGCGTTAACGGGATAACGAGAGAGAGCGTCGGCTGCTGAATTGAGCTTACCTTTTCGGTAGACGATTTCGTATTCGAATTCTTGAAGTTGAAGACGCCAACGTTGCAGTTTACTACTCGGATCGGTATGATTGAAAAGCCATTTTAAAGGACGATGGTCGGTTATGATAATAAATTTACGACCAAACAAATATGGTCTGAAAGTTTTACAACCCCATACAATAGCCAACAGTTCTTTTTCTGTTGTGCTGTAATTAATTTCGCACTTATTTAGTGTTCTGGATGCGTAGGCCACAGGATGATCTTTTCCCACTGGGCCTTGAGATAAGATAGCAGAGATTGCGTAGTTACTTGCGTCACAAGTAAGGTTAAAGGATTTTGTAAAATCTGGATAGATAAGAACTGGAGCAGTAATCAATTTATCTTTGAGCATTTCAAAAGCTAACTGTTGTTCATTAGTCCATACAAATGGAACATTTTTCTTTAAGAGATTTGAAAGTGGTTTTGATAATTTTGAAAATTCAGGAATAAAACGTCTATAGTAAGATATAAGACCTAGAAATGATTTGATGTCCTTTGGACATTTTGGTATTGGGAAATTTTCAACGGATTTGACTTTGTTTGGATCAGGCTTTAAACCATTTTCTGTTATAATATGCCCTAAGTAGCCGACTTCCTTTCTTAAAAATTCGCATTTATCGGGCTGCAATTTCAAGTTAAAACTACGAAGCTGTTGAAAGACAGCTGTTAGATTCTGAATGTGACTATTTAAATCATGTGAATAAACAACAATATCATCAAGATATACAAAGCATCTTTCGCCTTGAAGGCCTGTTAGGACATTATTCATAAGACGTTGGAATGTTGCTGGCGCATTTTTTAGGCCAAAGGGCATTCGAGTGAATTCGAAATGTCCTTGGGGAACACTGAAGGCAGTTTTACAGGCGTCTTGTGGAGCCATTTTGATTTGATGGAAGCCGGAAGCGAGATCAAGAGTTGAGAAGTATTTTGAGTTACCTAATTGGTCTAGAATTTCGACAATGTTAGGGATAGGATAGATTTCACCAATTGTAATGTCATTCAATTTTCTATAGTCGATGACTATGCGCCATTTCTTTTGGCCTGAAGCATCGATCTTTTTCGGAACAATCCATATTGGAGAAGACCAAGGAGATAGGGAAGGCTTGATAATATTCTGATCTAACATTTTATTTATTTGAGAATTAACTTCTTGCTTATGTATTTCCGGAAAACGATAAGATTTGACATTGATAGGCTGATCAGAAGATGTGCGGATTTCATGTTGAATAGCATCGGTTGAGGTAAGTTGATCATTAGGTAAATGGAATATGTCAGAATATTTTGAGCAAACATCGTAAAGAGCTTCATTTTCTTCAGAATTTAAGTGTGAAACTCGAAGAAGGTTAAATACTTCATTAGTTCTACTAATACATGATTTATTATTATAATATACTTGACAGGTTTCATAGTCGATTGGATGTAAGGTGAGTCGAAGATTTGAATTTAGAGAAATAGGACTTTCAGAGGTATTTAAGACTGTAAGATTTATTCGATTATTCTTTTTAACTTTAGTCAAACAGTTCGCTATAAGTAGAGTATTACTTATGTGTTGGTCAAGAATAAGACCTTCTTTTAGTTCAGGGTTAGTTACTGAACATTCTATAATGATTTCAGAACGGGGTGGTATTTGATAGATTGGATGAGTTAAATTTAATTTTATTCTGTTTACTCCTAGGTTAAGAATTTGGCGATTATAATCAACAGAGCATTGGTAATGGGTAAGTAGATCATTTCCTATGATACCGTCATAAGGAAAGTCCATTGATTCTACTACGTGAAATTGATAGGATATTGATTCCTTGTTGAATATTAGGTTCATATTGAAACTGCCAAGGGTAGGAACAGCTTCTTCGCGACTATCTATGCCTTTTAGTTTTATTATGTTGTTGTCAAGTTTCAGATCTGAGTATGTTTGAATGGAAGTCTTCTGAAGTAGGCATACTGAAGATCCCGTGTCTACAAGTAAGGTAAGTGGTCTATTGGAAACGGATGTTTGAATAGAGACATGAGGTAATGATATGTTATCTTTAAAGGATATTTCATACACCTTACTTGATTTACAGGAATTATCTTGAATTTTATTAGTAGTTGAATGATTCTGGGCTCTTGCTTGGGGCTGGCTACCCGTGTGACCCTCGGATTTGGAAGAATGGGCACTTGTTTGGGGCTGGTTACCCGTGTGGTCCCTGGATTTAGAAAGATGGACACTTGTTTGGGGCTGGTTACCCGTGTGGTCCTTGGAACTGGGAGTATGGACACTTGCTTGGGGCTGGTTACCCGTGTGGTCCTTGGATTTAGGAGGATGGACGCTTGCTTGGGGCTGGTTACCCGTGTGGTCCTTGGAACTGGGAGTATGGACACTTGCTTGGGGCTGGTTACCCGTGTGGTCCTTGGATTCAGAAGAATGGACACTTGCTTGGGGCTGGATACCCGTGTGGTCCTTGGATTCAGAAGGATGGGTGCCGTTGACATGGTAGGATTTAGTTATGGGTTGTGATTTGGGTCTCACGAGACACCTCCGTGAGCCCATTATTCGTTTAAATTATGCTCTTCGTGGTTTTGAGTCTCGTTTGAACTCATGGATGGTTGCGGTTCTGGATTATAATAATCGTCTTCGTTGACTGTACAATTAACGCGAGCGGGCTTAGGTTTAAATTTCTCCTGATAAAGTTGTTTTTGGAATTGGGATGATGGGCCAGTTTTAAATCGATTATTATTATATTCACGTTTTAGGCATGTTTCAATAGTGTGACCTTGACTTTTACAGTAGCGACAGAACAGATTTTGATTATTTAGAGCATAATGTCTAGGCATTTGCGGCTTGAAATTTGTGTTTTGATTAGACGGACGAGAAGGATTCTGAGGTTTAGGATTAGTGCGATAAGGTGTATAGTTTTGGGAATTACGTTTAATATAGGAGTTAAGAATTTTCTCTTCTGACACTGCGAAGTTAATAGCTTCGTTAAGGGTGGATGGATTTCTACAACGGACTAGGTTAGAAATTTCGGGCTTAAGGCCAACCAAAAAGGTGTGGAGTGCTAGGTCTTCCATGGCCGCTATACGACCAACTAATTCGGTTTTCTTTTTATTAGATAAAGTAACTTCTGTTAGAAGCTTTGATAGACAAGTTTCTAGACGCAATGCAAATTGACTAACTGGTTCATTTAGTTGCTGGCAATCCCTTAACTCGGTCATGAGATGAGCGTAATGTTTCCTTTCGCCAAACTGTATTTTAAGGAAGCTACTCAACTGATCCCAGGAATCAAATTCTTTAATGGAGCAAGCTACCTCAGCCTTGCTTTCAAGTTGGGATAAAATAAATTTAAATAAAATTGGTTTTTGGGCGTCAGAAGCTAAATTAATGGCATTATCACAATTATTTAAAAACGAATTTAGTTTTTCTCGTGTCCCGTCGAATGGTTTAATGAATTTAAATAATGTTGAAATTTGAACGATTTCATTTCCTTCTAGTTTGGGAGTCATTTTGTTAGATTTAAATAATTATGTGTTCACAAAAGGCAGAGATTGAATACGATTCGGTGTAATAGACGGCCACTGAGTTCGTTACAACTTACAGTGAGGTCTAGATAAGAGTGAGCGTCTGGATATCGAATGTCTTGTTGATAAATTCTAAGAACTAGCTTACAATAACAATATCTGTGAGAAAGTTACAATAGGAAAGTTTTGTAAAAAGAATAGTTATAATAGGTATTGATTACACGAAATAGAACACTTTTTCGAATTTTCACTCACTGAATTCACACACTCGTTTCGAGGAAATTATCAGGAATGGGCCGCACTTTTGTAATAAAATAAAATGTTGTGGAGACTTACAGGAACACGTAGAAAATATACTGGAACATGACCACCTCTCTTTGTTTCGAATTAGAGATTTTTCTTTCAGGAGCAAAGCAGGAACAATATCACTGTCACAACACCCACGATTTAGATTTTAAATCAGGTTTTAGGATACACTTTAAGTAATATATTTATGGATTTTGAATATATTAATGGATTTTGAATATATTTATGGGTTTTGAATATATTTATGGATTTTGAATATATTTATGGATTTTGAATATTATGAGTTCGTTTTAGCACTGACACTTTTGTTGAATAAACTGAGTCTTGAAGGAGACGTCCCAAGGATACCTTCACCTTCGGTATCCCACCGCTGCCACCAATGTTACACAGAAATTTGAAAGGCTCTTTTTAAAAAAAGATATGAATATATTTGAAGGACGTTTATTAGTTTAGAAGGACTCGAAAAAAGGGCAAGTGTCACGCGCGGATGATGGAATCGAACTGACTTGAGTTTTCTGTCTAATTATTATGAATTAACAGAGGTGCTGACTAAGGGATAGGAGTAGGGCCGTTAGGCACTATTATATACATTACATATATATAACAGTACCGTCGAGTACGAGGACCGAGATGGCGCCTTGAGACGCAGGGCCATGTCGTGCGGTGTTCCACAGGGGTCTGTCCTAGGACCACTCCTGTGGAACATGGGATACGACTGGGCCCTACGAGGGCGTCTCCCCCCCGGGCTGGGTGTAATCTGTTACGCAGACGACACCCTGGTCACGGCCCGGGGGGCAAACTTTGAGGAGGCGGCGCGCCTGGCCACCACGGGAGTCTCCCGGGTGGTCGGGCGCATCGAGGCGTTGGGTCTGCGGGTGGCTCTGGAGAAGACGGAGGCCCTGCTATTTCATGGGCCCCGTCGCGGCCCGCCCGCCGGCGCCTCGATCGAGGTCAACTCGGTCCTCGTACCGGTCCGGGCCCAGATGAGGTACCTGGGTCTGGTCCTCGACGGTAGGTGGCTCTTCGACGAGCACTTCCGACAGCTTGGACCTAAATTGGTGGGCACTGCCTCCGCCCTAGGGCGACTTCTGCCCAACTTGGGCGGGGCCAGTGTCCCCACTAGGCAGCTGTACACGGGGGTTGTCCGGTCAATGGCACTTTACGGTGCACCGGTGTGGGCGGCGGCTCTGTCCGCCCAGAACAGGGCGCGCCTCTGGCTCCCCCAGCGGATACTGGCGGTCAGAGCCATACGTGGATACCGCACGGTGTCCACAGAGGCGGCGTGTGCCTTGGCCGGAACACCCCCGTGGGACTTGGAGGCGGAAGTGCTCGCCGAAGTTTATCGGCGAGTGGCTGACTTCCGGGCGGAGAATGGCTTTCGCCCTCCGCCCGAGGACGTGCGCGAGTGGCGCGAAGCCGCTCGCCGAGCCACCATGCAGAGATGGTCGTTCCGGCTGGAGACCCCACGCGCTGGCTTTGCCGCCGTGGAGGCTCTTCAGCCGGTCATCGCGGAGTGGGCAGGGCGGCAGCACGGGACCCTTTCCTTCCGGCTGACGCAGGTACTTTCCGGGCACGGTTGCTTCGGAAAGTACCTGCACTCGGTCGCTAGGAGGGAACCGAGTCCCGCCTGCCACCACTGCGACTGCAGTGAGGACACGGCCCAGCACACGCTGGCGGTCTGCCCCGCTTGGGCGGCGCAGCGCCGGGTCCTCACTGCAGTCATCGGAGGGGATCTCTCGCTGCCGGCCGTCATAAGATCGATGACCGGCAGCGACAGTTGTTTTACCGCGGTCGCAACCTTCTGCGAGGATGTAATCTTGCAGAAGGAGGTGGCGGAGAAGGCCCGGGAGGATTCCATCCAATCGGACCCGATCCGCCGCCGGCGCCCCGGGCGGCGGAGGCGCGCATACCTGCGTCTCATGCCGCCCTGAGAGTGGCCGCGGATGGGCGGGACGGGTTTCCCGTCCGTCCGCAGTAGAGGCCAACCGCGAGGGGGCGGCGTCCGCGTGTGACCGGACGTTGCCCAATAGAGAGTCGAAACTGGAGTAGGTGCCCGCAACAGTGCGGGCAGGCGCCGGTTGGAGTCCAGAAGGAAATCCCCTCCCTGGACTCCTTCCAATACAAAGGCGCAGAGAGGGTCACACCGTGTGGTTTTAGTCGGTTCGAGTCCGACACACCACCCCGCCGTAACCCCCGACGGGGTGACGGTCCGCGGGGATTTCCACACGTAAAAAAAAAAAAAAAAAAAAAAAAAAAAAAAAAAAAAAAAAAAGGCCGGGTTATTTGTATTTCATGGGCCTCGTCGCGGTCCGCCCGCCGGCGCCTCGATCGAGGTCAACTCGGTCCTCGTACCGGTCCGGGCCCAGATGAGGTACCTGGGTCTGGTCCTCGACGGTAGGTGGCTCTTCGACGAGCACTTCCGACAGCTTGGCCCTAAGTTGGTGGGCACTGCCTCCGCCCTAGGGCGACTTCTGCCTAATCTGGGCGGGGCCAGTGTCCCCACTAGGCGGCTGTACACGGGGGTTGTCCGGTCAATGGCGCTTTACGGTGCACCGGTGTGGGCGGCGGCTCTGTCCGCCCAGAACAGGGCGCGCCTCTGGCGCCCCCAGCGGATACTGGCGGTCAGAGCCATACGCGGATACCGCACGGTGTCCACAGAGGCGGCGTGTGCCTTGGCCGGAACATCCCCGTGGGATTTGGAGGCGGAAGTGCTCGCCGAAGTTTATCGGCGAGTGGCTGACTTCCGGGCGGAGAGCGGATTTCGCCCTCCGCCCGAGGACGTGCGCGAGTGTCGCGAAGCCGCTCGCCGAGCCACCATGCTGAGATGGTCGCTCCGGCTGGAGACCCCACGCGCTGGCTTCGCCGCCGTGGAGGCTCTTCAGCCGGTCCTCGAGGAGTGGGCAGGGCGGCAGCACGGGACCCTTTCCTTCCGGCTGACGCAGGTACTTTCCGGGCACGGTTGCTTCGGAAAGTACCTGCACTCGGTCGCTAGGAGGGAACCGAGTCCCGCCTGCCACCACTGCGACTGCAGTGAGGACACGGCCCAGCACACGCTGGCGGTCTGCCCCGCTTGGGCGGCGCAGCGCCGGGTCCTCACTGCAGTCATCGGAGGGGATCTCTCGCTGCCGGCCGTCATAAGATCAATGACCGGCAGCGACAGTTGTTTTACCGCGGTCGCAACCTTCTGCGAGGATGTAATCTTGCAGAAGGAGGTGGCGGAGAAGGCCCGGGAGGATTCCATCCAATCGGACCCGTCTCATGACGCCCTGAGAGTGGCCGCGGATGGGCGGGACGGGTTTCCCGTCCGTCCGCAGTAGTGGCCAACCGCGAGGGGGCGACGTCCGCGTGTGACCGGACGTTGCCTAATTAGAGAGTAAATTTTGAGATGGTGCCCGCAACAGTGCGGGCAGGCGCCGGTTGGAGTCCAGAAGGAAATCCCCTCCCTGGACTCCTTCCAATACAAAGGCGCAGAGAGGGTCACACCGTGTGGTTTTAGTCGGTTCGAGTCCGACACACCACCCCGCCGTAACCCCCGACGGGGTGACGGTCCGCGGGGATTTCCACACGTAAAAAAAAAAAAAAAAAAAAAAAAGGCCGGGTTATTTGACCGCCGCCCGATGCTCGGCGTTGTGGTTCGTTTAGCACCACCCGGGGAGCACGTGTAGGGTCTTCTTCAGGTTATCTTCCTACGGACGCGAACCACTCCACCCCCACATAGTCTACTGAACAAACTTCTTAGGCGCAAACTCTTGTAATCATGTTGAATGGAATCATTTTAAATTTTCGAATATTAATCACTACTCTATTTTTATGATCTTACGTAAGAACTATCACGATAAACTATTACCCTTTGTTAGAAAAAATAAGCCATTGTCGACACCCCCTCCCCTCCTAAATTATCTTACTTAATAAATTAATGACGTCTAGTAATAGATATCTATCAAGACTCATTATTAAGCTCAAAAGTTTAAACCAATCAATGAAAGAGTGATTAATACTTGCTTAAAAGTTACTCATTTTCTGATAACACATGCCACTTGTGCCTTACCATACGCAGGACAAGGGTATTAGGATTAGGTAACGATGTAATAGATCCTAAGCCTAATAATATGCATAATACAAAAATAAGTAAAGAAATAAACGGAAACATTTAATAAGAAAACTAAAATGTTTGGCGCCAACAAAGATTCCAATAAAATAAAAATTATTCTTTCCTGTTTTCAGATAAAAATATGGTTTCAAAATCGAAGAACCAAATGGAAGCGAAAATATACGAATGACATAGAGTTGCTCGCTCAACAGTATTACAGTAGCCTCGGTATTGTCAGCCCAAGGCCAATGTTCGTCGGCGACCGTCTCTGGATCTTCAACTACCCAAATCGAGTCCCACCCACTCAACAACAGCAGTGGATGAAATCCTTAAATCATATGAACTCACAAAATCAAATCATCGACAGAACTAGCATGTTTAGAACATTGCCAAAACCAGATCTACCTATTATACCTCCAAGTGTGTATCCGACCGATCGCGTTTACATGGATCGTTTAAGTTTGGCGGGAAATCCAAGTGTCAAAATTGCTAGTCAAAATCGCGCTTTACCGCGGGAAATTTATAACAATATGGCACAAAGAAGTATCGATGTGTATAAAAATAATATTTTAAGTCATAGTAGCCCTCCACAGGAGTCGAATGTCGATCATTTGAGGAGATTGGAAGAAAACTTTAGTATTTAAATTTATAGAATATCGAGTATTTATATCAATGGTTTATTGTATTACCTATATTAAAATTAGACGTTTAACTGGTTTTTGTTTTTATTTTACTCTAAAAAATGTAAAAGAAAAATTTATACGTTGTCAAATAGATAACTTTAAACTTCAAATGCTGCAACATTTTCATCAAGCTACATACAAGGCATAGATACTTTATTTAATAACTTAATCATAGATATAGTTATTATTAATGATAACATATTTAAACATAAATAGTTTTCGTAAGAAAACTTTTTTATCGTCATCATCAATAACCCTGTCCCACGGCTGGCTTCATATTTGCTCTCAAGGGAGGAAATACCAAACGTCTCACACTGTCCGAGTGCGGGTTGGCGGACCGGTATAACAACGTCATACCAACTTCAATATCACAGCCATAGAAACTTTTTCGGAAAGACCTGGCTTGATGCATAGTTATAAGTTTCCTTATTCATGGATATAATTGCTGTAAAAAAAAAAGAAAATATTTCTACTAAATCGTAATACAGAGAAACTACTAGTCTGACAAACATCCCTAGACAAGAGACGAGATTGCTTGGGTAGCTAGTGCCCCATTGGGAGTGGTCCAGATGGAGATTTGTTCCCTGGAAAATTCAGGCGCATAGAGGGCACACCGTTTGGTTTTAGTCGCTTTGAGTCCGACACACCGCTCTGCCGCAAACCCAGGCGGGGTGACTAGGGGGTTTACACAGGTAAAAAAAAACTAGTGCCCTAAGCAATCTCGTCTCTCATCTGTGTAAGTACCCTATGACCTGTACCGTGATGTTATAACAATCTAAACAAATTTGTTTAAAATAAAAAGTGTTATAGTGAGCCGACTATGAAAAATAGTTTGTTAGAAATTTTAAAGGGGAATTGTTATTTTATACATCGTTTTATTAAAAGTTTAACCGACAGCACACGCAATGAAAGCTCTCTGGAGGAATAATAAATAATTTTCCCCCGTTTTTAGAAGATTTTTTATTTATTCTGCGCTCCTCCGAATCTTAGTGTAATTATATTATAGCCTATAAGCCTTTCTCGTTAACTAAGCTATCAAACACTGAAACAGTTTATCAAATTGGACCCTTACTTCCTAAGGTTGGCGAATTCAACCAAACAAACAATGATTATTCCTACAGGTTCATACGTGTTCGTAAATTAGGAGTGCATTTTCTTGTTAGACAAAGACAATTAAAGTACGGTAAGAAAAAAATTGGGCTTTCTTTTCTCGAAACCGCCTTTTCTGATTTACTGCCGTCTCGATTACCACGACACGACAGAATAGCGAGCTAGCAGTCAGCGTGACAGATATCAGAAATATTTATTTTTTTAAAGGTAAGCTGTAATACTTCTATACTATTATAATTTAGGCAAACAAAGAGAAGAAAAACTTGAAACTAACAGTTTACCAACTGGCCAGCGTGGTATAGTAGGGCAAAACCTCCTTTCAAAGGAGAGGCCTATGTCCAGCAGTGGACTGTTAAAGGCTGTTGATGATGAAGATTTAGGCTAACGCAACCAGTTTTCTGTGTAGCCCGTACAGCACAGCCCCGGAGTGGAATAGCATGTTTTTGTGATGTAAAACAATCTGTCATTTTCGTTTAGGAAATCTTCACAAATACCTACAAATACAAAAACAATAAAAAAAAAGTTCAAACTAAAAATAAATTTCACACACACATAAACACATTCTGTGTCATTATTCAACTGCTTTTTTTTATCCCGGGACCTTTAAGAGGGGCGTCAAATTCACACACTGGAGGAGCAGATCTGCCTCTTCGAGCAGATTTTACCGCGCCTCCGCGCCTGACAGCTTTGTACATGGTCCGCACCAAGCTAAAGGTTACTTTCCTAATATGTTCCTAAAACTTTTCTATAAATGTGATTTATATATCGTATATAAACTGCTGCGGCCCGCCCCGCCTATGAGCGCGGCGGCAGAATCTGCTAGCGGCACGTGTTGGCTAGTGGCGCGTGTTCGGTGTGTTGGACCTGGCGTGTTTTCTATACTAATCGATGTACTTGCATACAATATTAAAATCTGCCCCTCCGCACTACGCGACGTAACGCGGTGCAGTGTGTGAATCGCCTAAGCCGCCATATTGTGGGTTGGCATCGCCACACTCGCAGACAGTCTGGTGGCCGTTACTCCTGGATTCTGCTCATGCATTCCATCAGGCAGAGTAGAATCAAATAAAAAACTAACAGTTGGGCTTTAACCATTTAAACCTTTGAAAGATAGAATCGCCTGCGTTTGGCTACTTCCTAAATCGTTACTCATGTCTATGTTGTAGCCAATCTACATGTGTTCTCACATTTCACAACAAACGTCCCCCTGTGTTCTGTTACATGGAAAGCATGTTCGGAAACCTTTCTGACTTGTGAATGGTAATTTTAAGATAACAAGACCTATGTGTGACCTAAGTGAGATGATAATGCATTACTCCGACTCTCTATCCATTTAATGGTATATTAATGGTTCACTTTATGCATTGGACAGAACCATATGAAATAGCAAAATTTAGAAAGTATGGCCAGATTTTAAATTCACTACAATCATTAAACAAACATTTAAATTTAAAATTCAACTTAAACTCTTCAAAAAAATGTGGAACGCTTCACGATTTTGCGTGTCATCCTTGCGCAGGGGCCATGCTAATCTTCTCTGTATCGTTCCAATTTTAGTATATGTACTGCCGAAGCAAGTACACTTTTCTAAAACAATTTTTGGTATATATGCATACATTCCGTGCAAATTCTACTAACGCGAGTTAGAATTTTTTCGTTTTATGACTAAAGTACTCAATATTTATGGAACATATTTTTTCTATATACGTAAATTAAGATCATTTATCGTATACAAATTTCAATTGATGCAATTTAGACATTAATAAAAAGTATTTTATAAAAACTTTAGTTTTGTACTACGAAGTTTTTTAACAGCGACATCTATGAAGAGTACGACAAAACATAACTAACTTGTTAGTAAGACTTGTCTATACAGACTTGGTAGAAACTAGAGGGCGCTTTAACAAAGCCTAAGTTTATTGTGTAAGGCCTATAGCTATTTAATTTATTTATGTACTTACGAAATAACTATATTTAGAAATGTCATTTACAATTTTTCTTATAAATCATTAACAGCTTCACTGGAAACCTGTTACTTTTAATTGCCGCCTCCAGAATGCATTTATGGCTAAGTTACACTATATTGCTATTTTATTTATTACTAGCTGAGCCCCGCGGTGTTACCCGCGTTTGTTGTTATAACCTCGGGCAACGCCGCGGCTCGTAGCTAGTCTTAAAAAAGTAGCTTAGGTTATTTCTTATATCATCACCTATCTGCCAGTGAAAGTCCGGTCGAGCTGTTCCAGAGATTACCCGGAACAAGCAGACAGACAGGCAGACAAAAATTGAAAAAATATTTTTTGGCATATATGTACCGTGTATCCTTTAAAAAAAAAGCGATTATTTTAATATTACAAACAGACACTCCAATTTTATTTATTTGTATAGACTATTTCGAACTAGTCGCTCTTTTATTTTCAATGTTTATTAACCGATATCAAAAAAAAGGAGGAGGTTCTCAATTCGTCGGAATCTTTTTTTTTTATGTATGTTCAGCGATAATTTCGTCGTTTATGAACCGATTTCAAAATTTTTTTTTGCATTGGAATGGGCGTAGCTTACAGGTGGTCCCATCGTCACCATATCAGGATCTGGTGATGGGATCCCAAGGAAATTGAGGGAACTCCTCAAAACAAAAATATCATAGGCACAATGTCGCGATTTGGGTACTCGGAATAGTTTTTCATTGAAGTCGGTTCTTTTTTGTTAAAATTATTTATTACTATTTAAATAAATTTTACTGCAATGACTTACCTACCTACGTCGTGCGTCGTCGTTAGGACGGGTTTGTAGGAAACTACAGAAAAAATGATCTATTTCTTCCACTTCTGTTCAAATTACTTTATTTCATATGTTAAGCTAAATTAGCATGATACACACTGTGATAACGGCTGAAATATCAATATTCGAAAATACTAAATAAAAATTCGAAAAACTGCTAGTATCACATCAAGTTTATGAAGGTCCACAGCTGGACATACGTAACTTATGTAATTCTATCTTTAGTAGGTTCTGACCTACCATTCTTGGCGAGATGTGACCGCTGCAAACGACTCGAGACAGGTGACACCCCCGGTGTGTCGTCTAAGGTGGGGCGGTGTTGCGCTTCTTACTGCGTAGAGCGGTAGGGGCGTAACAACGTCCTGCCCTGAAACTAGTCACCCCGGGATGTACCTCGGTCTTTAGGGTACGACAGGGGGGACTCCAGAAGACGCTGATGCGTTCCTAATGTTCCTCCCAACTGCCGAGGTAGGCCGCCGCGGGGTTGTGGGTAGACCGGTTCCTCCGGGAGTTAAACACACGCCCTTCGTTTACCCCACGAAGAGTATGGTGCGAAAAGCATTCCCCGCGAAAAAAAAAAAGGTTCTGGCCTACCATACCATGCATAGACGGGTTGGTATATGTCAAATTGGTATTGTTTCTCTTCGCAGTGCTATTATGCTGATGGTTTACTCCTTAATCGGCTCTTGCGACACCCACGTGACTTTGAAGGAGAATACGGATCGGTTAGTCCGTAATCCGTCTATCACCACAACGATTATTTTGTATCTACTACGCGAAAACAGCTGTTTTGTAGTTTAGGTAGAGTTATAAAGACATTCGTACTTGTTCGCAACGCACCTATCCTACCTACAGCATTTCTATCTTATTCTCAGTTTTGATGTTTCAAGAAGTACCCAAATTAAACTTTCTAAAGCTTTAATCACTGTTAGTGACATTTAAAATCTATTCATAAATAAATATTAAGTCATATTCATCCTATCTTGACCCTATTTTTTACCAAACTACGCCGAAATCAATAGAAAAGGTGACTTTTAATTGCCTACATTTGTATGTTATACCGTAGCGTCTAAAGTACTTAAATGATTTTAATGAACTAAATGTAAATAGAACCTCAATATAAGCTCGCGTGACATACACTATCTATTTGCATTTTATCGCAGTCCACAACTGGACATAGGCTTCTCAGATTGCACGCCATTTGTATATAATTTACAAGCCTTTTTCTTATAATCGTAGAGAAACTGGACTAAGGCGATTCACACACTGCCCCGCGCTCCGTCGCCTAGCGCGGAGCGGCAGATTTTAATATTGTATGCAAGTACATCGATTAGTATAGATATAGTACACGCCAGGTCCAACACACTGAACACGCGCTACGACGCGTGAGCGCGTGCGGCTAGCAGATTCGGGATTGGCTGCCAGCGCCTACGCGCGTGTTCGCGTCGCCAGTGTGTGAATCACCTAAGCAAGGACATCTATTAAAGCTCTAAAAATATTTTGTATTAACTGTTGCCACAATTGTTGGGAACAAATTACTTTTAATGCTGTCTGTACACTTAACAACTAAAATAAAACAATTTATAATTTTAAATACATAATTTATTTCTATGGTACAAGATATTTCAATGATTTGCCGTTACAGAATTTATAATTGCAATATCAAAACAAAATGTACATTGTAGGTTTCCGGAACACTTAACTTTATTTACTGATTATTACTCATTTTTATAACAATTTAGTTCGTAAATATAAAAAATTATGTCCCACGCTTGGATGTACTGATTTATATAAACACTTTAAATCATCGGTTTCTATATAAATAATTTCACCAATTTGCCCTAAATGTCCATTTCCACGCATTCGAGACACATTTTAATTATTTTTCTCAATAAAAACATAAAAAATAACAAATCGCACATTCATTTCCTGCTTTTACACTTTTTTTAAAGACAGTTGCCATAAACAATATACTTAGTTAAATGTTAATTTTAAAATGCGTTCGAAAAGCACTTTAGGCATAATTTATTGTCTATGTCTACATACACTTCACATGTCGTGTAATGAGGTAATATTACTGACTACGAACTGTCAGGAAACAAAGAAAAATTCAAATTTAGAATGTATAAGACATGTTCGTACAGCAACTGTCTGGCCGCCATTTTAGATTTCATCATGGGGCTTACAAATATAAAATGCACGTTGTTCTGTCTGTTGCATGTTGTGTTTATATGTATTATACTGTATATGCTATGCGCCTGGCTTCGCTCACAAGTCCTTATCGACACTTCACTTTACTGCTGCATTTCACGGAGTAGTGCTGTGTTACCTGAGGGCAGAGACAAGACATTAATGGCATACATTCACTCACACAGCTTTATTTATTACTAGCTGAGTCCTGCGGTCAAATAAACCTCGAGTCAAATAAATTCTGTTTAACACTGCTCTAAGAGGCCCTGGTAGAGTCAGTAAATTTGTTTCTAATTATCTTTCACCTACTTATTAATTAAGATAAGAAATTTTGACTTAGTGCGAGTTTGAAATAATCACCATGGTGGTATCCAAGAGAATTTTGGTTTGGTTTGAATCTGAAACAATCACCATTGTGGTATCCGAGAGAATTTTGGTTTGGTTTGAGTCTGAAACAACCACCAAGATTGTCTCTGTATATGCCACCCGCCGCGGTGCTCCAGCCGCCAGCGCCGCGCTTGTATGTACAGATAGTGAGAAGAGTTGAGAGGGATGGGTGGATGGGTGTTGGTACCTGGCTAGCTGTCGTCCTGCAGCGAGTTGAACCGGTTGCCGAGGGCGAGGGGCTGGCGGGCGTGGGGCGTGTGTGCGGAGGCGCCGCCCGCCGCGGTGCTCCAGCCGCCAGCGCCGCGCTTGCCGGCAGCGCCCAGCACCGGGAAGTAGTCGTCGTTGTGAATGTCCGGCGCGTGCTTTTGCTGTAACACATACACATAACAGTTAGCCGCTGAACATCGGCCTTTTCATTACCAAGGGTTTCTACATACTATACATAAGTTATGGTAGAGTCGAGTAAACATAGGTGCGCGCTCTTTGCTCCTATAGGAAAGCTATCCGACACGACCAGGAAGACATCAAGCCATCATGATTGCTTTGGTAGCGCAGTGGTAGGGTATGTGACTGCTACGCTTGAGGTCACGGATTCGATTCCCGGACCAAATGTTTTCTATGTATAATATGTATGTATTTACAAAAAAAAGTATGTTTATGTATTTATATCAGTTGTTTAGTACCCATAATACAAGCTCTGCTTAGTTACGGACTAAATGATGTTGTGTGTAAGTTGTCCGAAATATTTATTTATTTGTGTGATCCACAAATATTTGTTTTAGAGTTTGAGTGTTTTCTGTTATAATACGTATGTATTTACAATAAAAAGTATATTTAAGTCTTTTTATTAGTTGCCTAGTACCTATAATTGTGTAAGTTGTGTGCGAGATGAAAAAAATAAGCATGACCGACAGCTTATGGAGGAGAGTTAAGGCTTCCAAACTGCGAGCTATTATTGACCATGTCTATATTCAAAAAACTTTGATAACACTCCCAACGTCCCACCCTGGGAATCGAACCCAAGACTTCTAGACCGGTAGACCAACATAAAAAGCCTGACAGCAGGTTTTTTTAGAAACTTCCAATTTAGGTTGTGGAGATCTTATAGTAGTCGTTAAAACCGAAACTTAGTTCTAAGTCAACCTAGTTTACTTAAAAACAATAAAATACATGACCCACACTCAGAACAACTTTTGGATCACACAAAGTATTGTCCCATGTGAGGTACCTTCAACACTCAACCAATGACTGCTTAAACCACTACACCAATGCGCAGTCAGAAGAAGTTTACGACAGTCAGAGGAAGAAGTACATTCAGATGTCACTTCTCTGAAAGTACTTCTTCTTCTGACTCACCTTGCTTTTATTTCAAGTAGACGTTTTTGAAAGAAAGAAAGAAAAATATTTATTCATGGTCCACACAGTAATTTAATACAATAGAAACAAATACAGCCAGCCAGCCAAGTTGCAAAGGTTTTTGTTTTCTATTCTCTTTCTCTATTCTCTTGCTTCATTCGCTAATATTTTGTTTCGATCACGTGATAGATTAAATAAAGTAATTATACGCACGCACCATTTTAGTATATAAGCTCTATTGAGAACTAAATTAAACAGACTATCATACCACCTTGAGTCTCATTATACTCCTTGCCAGAACAATGGCAAAGGTGACATTAGCCAATGAAACAAGAGAATGGAAAAAGAGAATAGAATACGAAAACCGTTTGCACCCTAGCTAGGGGGTATAAGGAAGATTAGGTGTACAACACTAGGAACTACATCGAATAGAATGGGTAACCATCTCAGTTCAAAACTGAGCGGGGACCAGAGCTGATTATCAGATGGCACCCTGTATATGGCAACACAATCGTGAGTACAGCAGGAATAAAGAAACAAAAAATTACAAAAAAAAATAAAAATAATAAAAGAGAAATGTCATTAAACATACACGTACTTTTTAGGCAATTTCGAAACGTTACATTAATGACTCTAGATGCTCCATTCCAAAATGTCATTTCTATTGAGAAGAATCGCAAGAAACACCATAATCTTTGGGATGCGTGTGGATTGGTTCCTTTTTGCATGAGTAGGTCCAAACATAGTGTAGATCGTACCTGAGTCCTGCGCGGGTTTTCGACGGGCCGCTGCCGGGAGGAAGGCGGCACGTACGTAGCGGGTTTGACTTCCCGAGGCTTCTCCTCTACGGGCGGTGGTGCAGGAGTCTCTACCTCAGCCTGTTTCTGTAACAACAATTACATACATAATAATGATAGCTACACAATATCACACACGGAAGTCAAAGTTACGGAGTTTTATAAAGCATGACTCATGTCACGTTTCGACTAAGACGAGCGTGGAAGCGAGAGTGCGGAACAAGCGATAGAGGCATGATCGGCCTAGCCACTAAATCGGTCGATACGTTCGAGTAGAAGAGATACTGCGGCATCACTCAACAATGTGAACTGTTTTGTTACCTTTTTATAAAGTGAAGTAAAACGTTAATGTTTTCTTAGGAGTTTAGCACGTAAAATTATCGTCCCTGAACCGACTTTATAGTCAACCAATTTGTTAAAGATTTTAATCGACATACACACCAGGCGGAACCGCAGTCGAAAGCTAGACTTTAATGTAAAAAAAATATATAATACATACAGGCTTATTCCATGGTCCCTTGACTTTGCCACCCTCACCGGGGCCTCCAGCATCTTCGGACGACGAGTCCCGTCCAGACTCGGGCGCCCCATTCCCACCCTGCAACACCTGGATCTTCAGTCCTGTATAATCCTTAACTGGCTCTTCATACTCCTTCCATTCTTCCTCCTCCTGGAATCAAAGAGAAACAATTCGTTTATCATTCAAGTTCAAGGTAGTAGAGTCATACTGATTGCAGCATGAATGGGTAGGCTTAGTCAGGGCAGTAGACACGTACACAGAGGACCAACCTACAATTCGTTGCTGTCGTATTTCGTTGGTGAGTTTGAGACAGGGGACCAATTGCTGCAGTTGAATCTCACTAGTCACCATCCTGCATTGTCTACATTCACAATGAACATGGTGACCTTTACTCTTGGATTCCACTCATGATTTCCACCAGCCAGACTTAGGCAGACCCACATGCATCAGTAGACGCAAATGCACAAGCGGACGGACAAAGCCGGTCCCTATCAGATTCCCAGGGTTGCATTCCTTTAGGTTGCAGCAATATACTGAAGTGAGTGCCATATATGGCACGGCGCAGGGCAGTAAATACGTAACTATTATGGTTAATCAGTATTAACACCACATGGGTATCCGTCTACTACTACTTTTTCTACTTCCTAGCCTTTATTCCGAAGATTATTTGGGGACCCCGGGTACCTTTATAAATTTCGGAACTTTGAACATCGAGAATTATAATATTTTTGAAGGGGTAGTTGATTAAAAATATAACTATCAGAAAGGATTTTGCTTTAAAACTAATAGGTACATGACATCTGACCGAATTGATAACTATACGAGTCTCGGAATAAATGATATTAATACGCAAGTTTTGTGGTTACAAAGTTCAAAATCCCACAGCAAGGTTCTGTGACGTAAGAAAAATACGTAATATTGTGAGTTAGACAGTACAAACCCTCGCTAAATGGGATTGATTGGCCCGTCTCTTCTAGTTCCAATGTAAACACAACTTCAAACAACTAGAACTATCTATAAATGTGTTTCGAAGTGCCTTTCAAATAGCTTCGACTTTTACAAGGGAGAATAGGTCACATTGAGAATAATATAGGTTTAATGTTTGAATATATCATTTTTATATATTGAATTATCAACATTACGTACGTATTTTCGTCAATTGAATTTCTTTAATTGTTTAAAACTAGTCGAGTCCCGCGATGTGGCCCGCGGTTATTATTGTAAATTGCGAGTAACGCCGCGGGGCGTAGCTAGTCTAAATAATCCTAAGTTACTTCTTACGTCATCAGCTTTTTGCCAGTGAAAGTTCCGTCAAACGTTGTACCGTTGTACCGAGTCCAGAGATTAAACAGACAAACAAATATTTCAATAGTTGCTTTTTTGATGTTATTACCGTATTTAATTTGATATGCATTTAGCAAAAAATCGTTTATTTGATTATTACAAACAGACACTGTAAGTTTGTGTGTTTGTTATATTGTAAGGGGTAATCTCGGGATCTACGAAACCGATTTTAAAAATTCTTTCACCAATAGAAAGCCACAGTAGTTATATAAAAAACCGAAAAATAAAAAGGCTTTTACGTGGTAGTCCGTTTTGCAAAGTGAATCGGAGAAAAAACGGTCGAATGAAAGCGTTTCTTACGAACGCTGCCTTAACTATGAAAGATATATTTTTGAGTTCTAGAGATAAGATGTGGAGCTTGAAAATGCCTACAAAAAGTCAACGACAGCATATTATGTCTAACTTTTATATTTAAGTTATGCCCAACGAAGTGGGCACGGGTCAGCTGGTTTTATATATTTGTGTAGATTGTATACAATTTAACTTATACAGTGTGTACGAGAAGAAAACAATCTGACTGAAATAACATTAAGATGAGTTTTCCTCATTTTGTAGGTTAAATACAATGTATTTATTGTGTATGTAATTTGAACTTTGTGTTTATACTATTTTGATGTAATGCTAAGTGAATTGGTAATTCAATACATATAAAATATAGTTCTCCGCCTCATTTGTGTATCACGTGATGTGACGTGTGATAAACTCAAATACACAGAGACAAGTACCCAGATAATCTAAAGCCTGAGAAAGGACATGGGCTACTTCTTACCGCGATAACCGACATAGACGCGGGCGGAGCCGCGAGCGAAAGCTAGTGAATGATAAAGTTTAAGAACTTTGATTTTGTCACTCATGGACTGGTTTCAGTGCCTTGTTGGTCTAGTGGTTAGCGTATGCGGCATATCAAGATGTCTCGAGTTCGATTCCCGAGTCGGACCAAATGTTTGTATATCTGAAAATATTTGTTACGGAGTTCGTGTGTTTTCTGTGTATAATGTGCTTTTACAAAAAAAAAAACATGTATTTATATCAGTTGTCTAGTACCCATAGCGCAAGCTCTGCTTAGTTTGCAACTAGGTGGCGTTGTGTGTCATTCGTCCGAAATATTTTGTTATTTTATAACTTGAGTGATACGTTTTCTCTTACGTGTGGAAACACCTACGGGTCGTCACGCCATCGGGGTTTAGTTTGTAATACCCCAGTGAGACTTTACACCGAACAATGATAAATGTGTGTGTAATGTTTATTGAAACGGTACATTTCAATTAGGAGAACTGTTTCATTACCTATAACACGTCTACGTTAAGTTTGATCGAATTTAAATAGCCATGTCATTCAGGCTATTATTACGAATTGAATAGAGGTAATTAATATTATTTCCACGGGAATTAACGCGATCACTTATTTAGGGTATTACATACCTCTGATTTGCCTGACGTTTCGACCAGGTTGCACCGGCCGTGGTCACAGGCTGACTCTGTAGCACAGGCAGGCACAATCAGAGGTATGTAATACCCTAAATAAGTGATCGCGTTAATTCCCATATAAATAATATTAATTATCATGGAACGCGAAAGTTTAAAAGTTGAATAGAGGTAGTGGTATAGCCACGCTGACTTCAGCACGAATGAGCCGGCTCGAACCGGGGCAGTACTTCTTTTTTTTTTTCGTGCGGTAATTCAAAACCGCACGCCGTCTCGGGTACTATGAGTCGAGGAACCAGAACCAGGTATACCCTCGAAAGGAAGTCCTATGAACCCCGACGCACCTCAGACCATCTATGGCTTTCAGACCTACCGTGCGAGAACTCCGATGCTCCCCTTCCGCCAAATAAAGAAGCGTGCGCGCTTTGCAGCGCTCGCGTTGCCACCCAGGGTGACAGATGGCCTCACTTGTCACCCCCAGACCTGGGCAGTACTACCCTCGCATAGAAGACCAACCTAAAATAACAGCGCTTGTGCTGTCGTCTTTCGTTGGTAAGTATGAGACTGGAGGTCCAAGCTATCTGCATCATTCTGTTTAAATCAAAAGCCTGAAGTGTTGTTGGATTTTTCTTGCAGGATATTTTTTATAACAGCCCAGAGAAACTGATATTCACCCCCTTAGGGTTGCAGAGGGCCGATGCAGTTGCTCCATGGAAAAACTAATATTCAGGTAAGTCCGTTGAACTAGTAGCCAATCTCAAATAATCTTAGGAATAAAGGCTAGGAAGAAGGTCTAATTTTTGTTCATGGTAAGTAAGAATGTGAAATGCTCACATCTGTGGTTTTTGATTTGTACTTTAATTGGTGTTAATGAACTCAATAATCAGATATCAATTAGTTTTAAATGAATTTGTCATTATCCAAATTGGGGAACATTAAGTATCATTAACCAAGTTATTTCCTGGAATCTTGTATCTTGCTTGGTGTATAGCATTTTATTGTTGTAAATAAAGGTGTATCAATAATGAAGAATATTGAAACTAATAAATAATAAGTGTTTACTTTAGACAATTATCCTCGTGTTTATTTAATACTTGACATCACAATTATATAAGCATTACTAATATTATAAAATTGCATTAAAAAAAAACAGATGTCCAAATAAAATTGCAAAGTAACTCTGCCCGTCTATCTGTCTCTATTTCACGCCAAAAGTACTGAAGAGATTAAAATTTTTTTTTTTTTTAACAAAGATAGTCTAGAGCCTGAGAAACTGACATACACGCGGATGGACCCACGGACAAAAGCTAGTAATCTATCTAATAATAATTGGGCCTTAATTACTTTGGGATTTAAGAGCCCATGAATCCCAGACCATTGTGAGGCTTTAATTAGATAGTGTCCCTCCTAATCAACAAACCTACGCATGCTACACACATCTCAATAAAATGTTTCACCTTATTTGCAGATTGTGCAGATTTATTGAATGTGTGTATGGGAAATTGTTTCAAATATAGTTGATAATAGACAATATCGGAGCCGTGTGGAGGATCTAGGAGTGATCTGCACAGATAAGTTGGAATAATTTGTGGCTACTCTCCTTGACTTTGCCTCATTTTCACTTTGCCCACTTAATGTAAATGGTATTATACATATAGACAAATTTTGAATAAAAGAAGTAATTGCAGTAACTTACGATAAAATTTTTGGAGGGAACGGTGAAATTAACTTGTAAAAGCTTTTTACTACTACTATTTATTTTAAATCCATACTTCATAATTATATTTTAAATTCGAAAATAACTATCTGTGTAACCGTTACAGCTTCACAGCTACCCAGCTGCACCAATTTCATTGAAATATGACATGTAGATATTATGGATGGATGTATGTTACTCTGAACCACAATAACCAAACTACACGTGGAGCTGCATGCAATAGCTAGTATATTACATTAAAAGTACGTAGGTGACTGAGCTTTGTTCAGTTACTACCATTTATTGTTTTATTCTCTCAATTAGCTGTAGTGTTGCTGAAGTACTAACCATCAACTTACTAAATGTTACTGAAATAGTAGTAAAAAATATCACAAGCAATGCTACAAACAATGCTAAATAAAAAGCATAAAAACTTGCGTTCTTAAAAACAGATTAATCTACATTGCTTTTTCATTCCCATAGACTCCCATATATTAAACCTCAGCTGTATCATTAGAGCCATTTTTATTTTATATCATTATTAAGGGGATCGTTTCCATTTGCTCGAAAAAGCACTTACGGTTATGACAAGAGAAACAAATTAATTCATTATTTGACAGTTAAAAAAATATCTCAGTTCCTTAATAAAGCAATCTATAGAGAAACCGAGTAAAATTATTAATACGATTATTTATTTTCGAGAAAAAAATCATCAACAGTGACCAAAATCACCGAAATCGACCTTTTCTGATTGGAATGTATCTAGTATTATGTTGCTTTATTTGAAATAAATATTACATTAGTTGCAAGAAAAAAGTACAAAAAAGAGATTAACCATTTAAGGTTTCTATTAATTCTCACCAGAAAGTCATAATTTAAACTTAAACATCATTAATTTTTAGCGGCAAAAGTTCCATACATTTTAGTATGGAGAAATAATTTGCAATAAAACAGAGTTCACGCGATCCAAAAATTCAGTGTTCTCCGAATATTCAAGGCGAGCGCACGCTCGTTTTTAGCTCAACACGCACTGTCACGCACACAGAGATTTGATTGTTTACATACGACGACGTGACTGTGTGTAACTTTTGATAATATTTGGTAGGTCTGAGAATAGACACACCAATCTTTATATTTTATATTATTATTAACCAACTTCAAAAAAGGAGTATTATTTATGTTTAACTAAATGATTTTTTTGTTATTGTACATTCATTGATTACTCTGTCAATTGTGGACCGATTTTTAAAATTCATTTTAAATGACTGCCTCGGTGGCGCTGTGGTAGCGTATGCGATTGCTGCGCTTGAGGTCTCGGGTTCGATTCACGGGTCGGACCAAATGTTTATGAGAACCACATTTTTTTTTTTTTTAGGTGTTGGGTGTTTTCAATGTTAGTTTATAGGGAAACCCTAAAATTGTATAAGCACGTTATAATACGCCCCTATAAATAGTTATTATATTTTTTTTTATTTTGTAATGCTATTCCAGACGCAATATCTGGTAGCCATCATTTCATGATGATGAGCTGATGGTGGAAGATATAACTTTTTAACGGTTAGGAGTTTTAAAATTATTATTGACTTTTATTACTTTATGACTTTTATTATTTATTGACTGCCTAGGTGGCAGTGGTAGCGCATGCGACTACTTTGCTTGAGTGAGGTTTCGGGTTCGATTCCCGTGTAGGACCAAATATTTGTGTGATCCGCAAATATTTATTTCGGGTTCTGGGTGTATTCTATAGGTAAGCAACAAAAAAAGTATGTTTATGTATTTATATCAGTTGTCTAGAATCAATAATATAAGCTCTGCTTAGTTTGGGACTGGATGATGTCGTGTGTAAGATGTTGGAAATAGTTGTTTATTTATTATTGTAATATATCATACTGCCTTGTTGGTCTTGTGGTCAGCGTATGCAACTGCTAACCAAGAGGTCTAGGGTTCGATTCCCGGGTCGGACCAAATTTTTGTATGATCTGCAAATATTTGTTTCGGAGTTTGGGTGTTTTCTATGTATAATATGTATGTATTTATAAAAAAAAAGTATGTTTATGTATTATTAACTGCGAAATAAATATTTGCGGATCACACGAATATTTGGTAGATGATATTCTGTGTCATTCATCTGAAATATTTATTTATTGTTATTTATTATAAACTAGCTTTCCGCCCGCGACTTCGCCCGCGTGGAATTCGTTTATATCGCGCGACACGGTAAGGGTAGATTAAACAATCTTACCTGATTTTATGTTTGATAATAAGGAACTTTGACACAAACTTTCGTCCCCTATTTCAAACCCTTCTACCTTTATTTTCGCGATAAAAAGTAGCCTATGTCCTTTCCCAAGTTCAGTTCTATCTTCATACCAAATTTCATCAAAATCGGTTCAGTGGTTTAGGCGTGAAAGCGTAACAGACAGACAGACAGAGTTACTTTCGCATTTATAATATTAATATTAGGATATGTGTTACCTTTAGTCGTATCTTTCAAGATGTTCAGCTGATGATGGAAAGTAATACTACTCAATGGTTTGGTGTTAGAGGATTATTATTTCACTTTTATTACGTATGTATAAACCGCTAGTCGTATTTATGTTTTACTAGCTTTTGCCCGTGGCTCCGCCCGCGAGTGTGTCGATTTTCGCGGTAAAAAGTAGCCATGTCCTTTCTCGAGGTTCCATATATCTCTATACTAAAATTGATCAAAATCGGTTCAGCGGTTTAGGCGTGAAAAGGTAACAGACAGACAGACAGACAGACAGAGTTACTTTGCATTAAATATATTTAAAAAGAAACACAGTCCTCTGCCTCTTCAACCTGTCTATTAAACTCAAAACATAACGTATCTTAAAAACTACTGCACCGATTTTCACGATGTTTGCAGCAATGGATAGATTGGTTTTAAAGGAAGGTATAATTTGTCAAATTTTAAATGTTTTTTAAATACCTTTATGACCGCGTATCGTTAAACACACATTATTGACATAATAAAATCTTACACTGAGAGTCACTAGTGTAAGATTACGGCCAATTACGGTGCGACCTGGATGAACGCTCTGACGTATTATAAAATATTTATTTAAATAATATTGTGTAATAAACAATTTTATTCTACATGAAATGCTTAAAATGTCTACAGTATTTATTAAGATAAGGATTAATATTACATTGTTCCAAATTACTTTGAAATTATAATTCACAAATAAATTAATAAAGAAATATTAAAAAAGTTTAATTAAAAAAGTATTACTGTAGGTTATTCCTAATTTATGTAACTCGTAAAATTTTGTCAACATTGGCTTTATTTATGTGTTCCTTTAAAATAATAAAATAACATTAATAAATCTTCCTTAAAGGTAACCTTAATTATGATGAAAACCGTATTTAAATACCTTGCGTATTTAAAAGGATCTGAGTTAACAGACAATGCACGCGAGCGAATTTATTTTATACTGTGTAAAACTATTTTATAATCTTTGACCATTCGATTGGTATACAGAAAGTATTATGACTTTCTGTACTGAATGAATCCTACGGGCTTTACGTTATGGCAAGATACATTGCGTGCGTTGTAAGACATTAAAATACGTTCTACAAAGGCGAACAGTTGATGGATATTTAACATAAGCAAAAAACCGAAAGTCGGTGATTACTTGCTACGGCATGTATGCGACAGTGCGCGATGCGTCTGTGTGCATGTAAAATATATATGTGGGTGTTCAATCACAAATTCTCACGCTCGGTGTTGCGGGCCTTAATTAAAAATGCATTTATTTCAAGATTAAATAGTATCATTATACTTCCTACTGTTATTTCCTACTTCCTATTAAAATTAGGAATGTGCAAGTATGTGACTATGTATGTGCGTTTGTTACTCTTTGGCATTAAAACTACTGAACAGATTTAGATGAAACTTTAGTTATATAGCTTGTACAGCAGAATTACATATAGGGTACTACTTATCGCAATGACCGACAAAGCCGCAGATAAAAACTAGTGCATTTATTTACCTTAGTAGTGTGATATTTAAGGTAGAGGTAGCTCAAGGAAATCAGTCATGTATTAAGTTTGTTAAATACAGTTCCATGATGAATCATCGTATAAACAACAAATCAGTAAAATACCGCACACATGCTACTTAATTCGAAATAATTCAAAACAATATCATCAGAATTGGGTGAATTATCGCTAGAAACAATAAAAATCTACGTGCCATATTCGCAAGAAAGCAGGTCACGAGTAGTCGATGTTAGTCACGGTAGAAATAAACAGGGCTTCACTAATGATCGAAAATGACCACTAACAGTCGGGGTGGCAAAAAGATGTCTTACCACCGAAAGTACAAAGAAAATACCACGGTTTGTGATTACTTACCCCAGCTCTTCTTCCGCCTTCTTCTCCTTCTTGCAAAGGCCGCTCCTTCTTCGGCCTTACATCTGACTTCTGTTTTGTGTCGTCCAATTTTTTGGCTATCTCATCAGTGGTAGCAAACTTTTTCACTGCCTTTGACTTTTTGCGATCTTTTTTCGCGAAGAAATCGTCTAAGTCGGCCATTTCTAATTTTGAGTTACGATTAAAAAATTTACTCTGGTAATGAAATAATTACAGCAATATTGGAACTAAACGTAAAGGGGGAAAAATAGGCCCCCAAAAAGTGAAATGATTTCTGTAGCAAGCGTGGCCGACTGTTTCTTTTTTTTAAAATGGCAGATCAAATGTTGCCATTGCCATAGAGGAAACGTCATTTTAAAGTTGCCATTTCATTTCTTATCAAAACTACTATCACTTATTATTTTATAAACTATTATTATTTTGACTGCCTTGTTGGTCTAGTGGTTATCGTATGCGGCTGCTGATCAAGAGGTCTCGGGTTCGATTACCGGGTGGGACCAAATATTTGTGTGATCCACAAATCTTTGTTTAGTAGTCTGGGTGTTTTCTATGTATAATACGTATGTATTTATAAAAAAAGTATGTTTATGTATTTATATCAGTTGTCTAGTACCCATTACAAGCTCTGCTTAGTTTGTAACTAGATGATGTTGTGTTTAAGATGTCCGAAATATATTTTAAATTATGGTTAACTGGAAAACTTAATACTATTGTGAGTATTATACTCACAATATTTAATGAACACGTGAAAAAGTAACTCATTAGATTTTTTTAATGAACGGACATAAAAATAATTTCGATATCAGTGAATAAATGAATGAATTGATGTTCATGTTTGTTTAAAAGATGCATCATTAATCCCATTAATTTTAATACCAAAAATGTGGGAATCTCAGAAAGTACAAAAATTTACCTAAATTAAACAGGTATTTTGTGAAAGTAAAAAAGAAACATCAACTTTGCATTTAAATTAAATGTACTAAAAATCCTAGCTTTTATCTAAATTCGTTTTCTCAGACTTCTTGAAAGCTATTATCCGACCGCCTCAAAAAGTTTGCCGTACATATAAAAAATTGTACACATTGGTCACCAATAACATATCGACGAACTTTATTCAACCGTACAGTTTAACACTTCGTTCACCTGTTATCAGTACGTCGCTCGGACAATATCGGCTCCAGCCAATCGCCGATATCTTTATCTTATCTACCTTGTACCTGGCCATTTTTGTTACAGTTTCTAAAGAGTAAAAAGGAAAAATGTTGGGCCCTCTGGCGAGAATTTCAAATTATGCTGGCAGGAATTACATGAAGAATTTTGTGAGGAACGGTTCACATGGTGGAGTTCCCGGAGAGGTGAGCTGATGTATTTTTTGTTACGTAATCAAAAGGCTGTGCACACACACACAGGATATACAGTTAAATAATTCGGGTGTATGTCGAAAGTTCTTATGCTAGTTAGTTTGTACTCTAGTATAAACATACTTATTTAGTTTAATTGTAATAAACCTCTTGTATAAAACTTTTTGCTATATTATTATTCAATATTAAATTAATTACGGTTATTTAAGCATGCATGATATTTAACAAGTGATGGATGGTGGTTAAGATTACGAAGTGTATTCTTAATCCATCACACCCCTATCCATTCCTCTAAGGGATAAACATTATCTTGAAACGATTCCTATTGGATTTGTTTCAAGTTAATGGTCTAGGTACTATACCACCCGTCTGGTCAACGTGGTATAGTACCTAGGCCAAAACCTCATCTCTAGGAAGAGACCGATGTGCACTTGTGGACTGGACTGTTAAAGGCTGTTGACGATGTCGAGCACGCATGCGTATAATTTACGCTTTTATAAATTTGGGGTACTTAAATAGCATTTTGTCCTAAGTATGTTTAGTTCTACTCTGATCGTGGTCACAGATAATTTAAAACACTTGTAAGATTATATTAGGTACTAGCTGAGTCCCGTGGTGATATTGTTGTAATCGCGAGTAGTGCCGAGGAGCGAAGCTAGTCTAAAAAACTAGCCTGAGTTACTCTATAACTTTCTGTATATATATATATCTTTCTGCCAGTGAAAGTTTGGTTAAAATCAGTCTAGCCATTCCAGAGATTATCTTAAACAACGTTTGGCGTCGGTAGGTATCGTTTTGCGTCGATAGGGATCGTGGGGTGTCGTAGGATGTCATCCATGGTAAAGGCGATAGAGGGCCCGACGTTTCTGATCTTTGGTACGTGCCTAGAAGGAGTCTGAGAAAATCATATTTAAATAAAACAAAATATATTTATATTAAACAAAGGCTACGTAGGTACGTAGGTGATATGTAGCCTTTGTTTTATATATTTATATAAAACAAAGGCTACATATCACTCATATTTTAACTATTCAATGGCGTGTAGATTAATCACACGACAGAAAAAGTAATTTAAACTGCCTCGCACATGAAAGGGTTCCTCGGTCACCTATAATGGTACGTGGATTTAAAATCGAATCCAATGGATAAATTGTTATATTTACGTATTATTGCGTTATTGATGTTTTGACGTATTACCAAGTAAGCGCATTGTACAAGTTAAGCCTCTATAAATCCTGAACTAACAAAGTCATCTATTCCGTTTTAGTTTTCTTTTAAAGTTCATTATATGGACTACCATCACAAATTTTTTCAGATTTTTTGAGCCAGCCGTTTAGCTTTTACAGGGGGGACGCCCTGTTTCCTGTTTTTACAAATAGTGCCCTTTAAGTGGAGTTTCTCGCAAACGGATACCTAAATAAAAAAAACGTCTTAGAAACTCTTTATTGTTTTAAAAAGATCTACCTAATGATAATAAACATATATAAATCGTGTAGGATACACGATTTAGTAGCCGTGAGAAAAAAAAAAATCCCCAAATAAAAATATTTTTCATAATTTTATTGCAGCACTTTGTCGACCTAATTACAACACATATTCATGCAAAGTTACATCAATTTAAGTTTGAACGGTAAGTCGAGGATGGACGGACGGACGGACCAATCATAGGATAACAGATGTATAGCTTAGTCCTCAGCTTACAAACATCAAACGGCAAATTACGTTGCTACAATAAGTATTTTCTGTATATATTACATATAATGCCAACGCTTATTTCAGACTGGTCACGGAAATATATATAATACATAACCAATAAATAAATAAAAACATAACGTTGTCTTGCCAGTCCCTTACGCGCAGTTGCCCAGCGTAGGAACATTTGGCGTTAAGCCCGAGAGAGAGAGAAGCTCAGTAGTGGGACATTATGGGATATTAATATTGATGTACAATATCTATATCTACTTGTTATTTAAGACATGTCGATCGGGTTCCAGCTTTGCAGAGGATTGTAAATATTTAGATTGACTGAATAGATGTTTTGCAAACACAATTCAGTAGCTGTTTATACGAATGAGCCTATAAAAAGAAAGTAATGCTCACTTTGCTACTTGGAATGCAATTATGAATGAATTATGGAAAACTGTGGAAAAATTACAATTTTCTCTCCCTTTTTCTTTAATTAATACCTAGCTTTTCAATGTTTTTAATTCTTTCTACAATATAGTTTAGTTATTGCAATCTATAAAATCACAAAAGAATGACTTCATATTCTAACTACCAATAAAATGCGTAGGTACCTACCCAAAAAACCTCAGAAGCAAATAATATAATGTGTCTACGCTTCCTATATTACCCACATATGCGCAGACGACCGCGGGGAAAGCAGGAGCGCGGGGAACAAGTCAGCTGACGGATAAACGCTCGCGCCCTACCGCCGACACTATATATATACCAACTTGAAATGTATAAATCGCACTCAATTTCGAAAATTTGTAACAATTAAGTTATTACATTCATGTTAAAAAACGGCAAGATATTTTATTTAAAACAAAGTCTTATCCTGGACATATTGGCGACCGTGAAAAAATAAGTATTTGTAATCTTCGACGTCGAGTACCATCGGAATACCGCTACTCGAATTCAAATTTGCAACGGACGAGCGGAAGATTTGGACGATTTTGGATTGCTGCGTATGCTGTTGCCTGGCCCTCTGCACCCTCTGATAGCTGTGAAGACCCTGGTTGTGAAGCCTGTGAAGCTGATCCGGCGAGTCCCGAGGGAAGTAGCCTGGTTAAATCCTTTTCGCAAAATTTTCGCTTACCCTATTCTATCTGTATATTCACTTTGCAGCTCCGAAAGTGTTGAGATTTTAGTGCTACCTATAGTTACGCCTAGCATCTAAATAATTATTTAACCTCGGCTATAGCTATAGCATTGTGAATGAACGCTGCGCTGCAGTTGTGCATGCGTAAACTTAAGTATAGATAGATAGCAAGTTGCATCGATATATAAACATTACTTACAAGATTATCAGTTTTCTTAACGTTTTTTGCTTTAATTATAGTACAAACACATGAAATGAGTAGCCTGCTAAAGTTCTACGTCAAACGCTTGTAACAAAGGCGTAAAGTGAGTTTCATAGAAACAAAAGTTAATTGGAACACTCGTGCATATTATTTACAAGAATAGTCATCTTTACTTCGCATTTACGTTTAGACTAGTTAAAATAACAGATTTTAAGTTGAATTTCAGATTTTAAGTTTGAATTCAAAATTGCCGTTAGGTATTTCTCTTCCACCTCCGAACAAAAAAAAAAAAAAAATATTTTTGCTTATCGTTATCATTAACGGTGATTTCAGATTATTTGAAACGTCGTAAGGTTGACGTTGAATCTGATTCCGACGCTGCCAGTGCGCTCAGGTGGCGGGCGCGGGATTTGGCTATTTCTGCTGGACAGACGGCGGCGGCGTACACCTCGGTAACAAAGGTTACGTTCACGGTACTTGACCTATTTCTTAGTATTTCTATTCAATTCATTGCCTATATCGTAGTTCTCGCGCTCGGTTTGTATTTACATATTTTGTGCCATGGAATTGAAAGACTTAGTAAAAAAGCGCAGCATTATAAAGGGCAGGTTGACTAGATTTAAAGATTATATAAATGTTTTGAATCAGGTAGGAGCAGAGAAAATAACTAGCTTGCAACTAAAAGATTTGTCAATGCGGGTGGATAAATTTCAAGAATTATTGTCAGAATTTAATTCATTGCAATCAGACATTGAAGTTCTTGCTTCTAACGAGGAGGAACAATTAACGGAGAGAGATAATGTAGAAACGCAGTTCTTTTCTCTTCTTTCAATGGCTCAAGAATTAATAGAGGGTAGTAACGCGGATAAAAAATCGATTTGTAATGAAAGTTTGTCAGGTCAATGTACACATTTCATGAATTCTATAAAATTGCCGACTATAGATTTGCCTAAGTTTGATGGCAGCTACTTAAAATGGCTCGAGTACAGGGATACTTTTGAATCTCTCGTGAATAATAATGAGGGTATACCGCTTATCAATAAATTTCATTATTTGAGGTCTAGTTTAGAAGGTGGAGCCGCGATCGTGATACGATCGATTGAGTTTACCGCTGACAATTACAAAAATGCGTGGCAATGTCTATGTGATCGATACAATAATAAAAATATTTTAATCAATAATCACCTTAAGTCGTTGTTGAGTATCGACCACATGACAAAAGAATCGTTTAAGGCATTGCGTTTTTTAATGGATCATATATCAAAAAACTTGAGATCTTTGCATACACTAGGTCTTCCTACTAAGCACTGGGACGTTTTGTTGATTTATATTGTCTCAGCCAAGCTTGATTCTACTACGAGTCGAAAGTGGGAGGAGTATAAAAATAATTTAAAGGATTTTCCTACGCTAAATGAATTTATTTCATTCCTTCGTAGCCGCGCAGATATGTTAGAAACGGCACATTATAATAGGTCCGATAAACAAGAAAACGCTAAGCCGCCATTTCACAATAATAATAAGCCGGTGCGATCTTTCTTTACTGCATCTGATAACAGCAATATGCGTAATCATTCATGTTTAATTTGCAATCAGGGTCATTTAGTGTATGAATGCTCGAAATTTAAAAATATGACGTACGATGATAGGGTTAATGAAGTGTCTAGGTTGAAATTATGTACTAGATGTTTACGTAAGGGGCACAACCGCTATCAATGTCGTTTAAAAAGGGCTTGTCAAGTGTTTAAGGGTAAACATAACACGCTGTTGCATAAACACGATGCTCGCGCGGAGACGGAACCCGTGTCCAGCGCGCTTAGTACATCCAGCGAGTTACCTATCGTCTCGCCGAGTGGGTGCAGCGCGCGCGCGCCCGCTCCGATCGCGTTATCAGCTGTTACGATGACTCATACGTTATTGTGCACCGCACAGGTAGAAATTATTAATGAAGCTAATAATAAAAAATGTTTTGCCCGCGCTGTGTTAGATACAGGTAGCCAGTCGTCGTTCCTTACGAAATTCATGCAAAATCAATTAAAATGCAGTATGAAGCCAAGTAACACTTTGAATGTTTGTGGTTTAAACAACATTAAGACAAATATTTCCGGAAGTTGTGACGTAACAATTAAATCATGTTCAACTCCGTTTAAAACGAATATTTCGTGTTTATTAGTGCCTACTATCACGGGTACTTTGCCAAGCGTTGAAATAGACGCTGCCCAGTTAGATATTCCGGCCGGGGTCGAACTGGCGGATCCTACTTTTTTTAAGCCTACCTCCATTGACATTCTGTTAGGCGCGGATGTATTTTGGAGTATTATAGGTACTAATCAAATTAAGTTAGGGCCTAATATGCCTATATTGCAGGAGTCTCAGCTCGGGTGGTTGATCGCCGGCCCAGTGGCTATTACTCAGGCTAAATCGAAGGTCTATTGTTATTTCAACCAAGTCTCAAGTTTAGACGACTCTCTAAAGAAATTTGGGGAGATTGAAGAACTGCCTTCGGAAACTAAAACTTATAGTATAGAGGAGCAATTTTGTGAGAACCATTTTATAGAAACCACCAGCCGGTTACCGGACGGTAGGTTTTGTGTTCAGATGCCTCTAAAGGAACCCGAAACAAAACTCGGGGATTCATTTTATTTAGCCAAGAGACGTTTCTTAAATTTAGAAAACAAATTAAATAAAAATCCTGATTTAAAAAGGTCGTACAGTAAATTTATAGAAGAATATAGGGACTTGGGTCATCTAAGTGAAGTAGACCGCCCTGAATTTGGTAATTACCTACCTCATCATTGCGTCATTCGGGACAAGAGCGAGACAACTAAATTAAGAGTGGTCTTCGATGGCTCGGCCAAGACCATGTCGGGTACCTCACTAAACGACATACAAGCCGTAGGTCCCGTCGTTCAAAGCGACATACTTTCGATTTTGTTGCGTTTTCGTGCTCATAGGTTCGTGCTTCTGGGTGACATTGAGAAGATGTACCGTCAGACGGCCTTGCATCCCTCTCAACGTCACCTTCAGTTAATTCTGTGGCGAGATTCACCAGCAAACGGTACAAATGTTACTGACCCTAGTGAGTTAAAAGTCTTGCAGCTAAACACCCTAACGTACGGAATGGCCTCATCGCCCTTTGTGAGCACTAGATGTTTAAAACAGCTTGCCGATGAATGCAATGACCAAATAATATCAAATATAATCCGATGGGATTTTTATATAGATGATTTGAACACAGGAGCAGATAGCGTGTTAGAATTACAATATATATATAAAAATGTTAAGCGTATCCTAGATTCTGCTTGCTATCCATTGCGAAAAATTCGCACCAACTGTGCACAGGCCTTTGTGAATGATGACACTATCTCAAACGCGGTAGATATGACGAAGGAGTCCAGCGTGTTAGGCTTGACTTATTGTCCTACATCGGATATTATACATTTTCCAATAAATGTTGATCCTCCTAAGATTCTTACAAAAAAGGTAGTAGTAGCAACCATTTGTAAAATATTCGACCCGCTGGGCCTAATAAGCGCATGTGTCATTAAGGCCAAAATATTTTTGCAGCAGTTGTGGATCGCCAAATTAAGTTGGGACGAGACCATCCCTGAAACACTTGCAGTTCAATGGCAAAGGTTCATTGATAATTTGCACTTTCTGTCTAATATAAAAATTGAACGAAATGCGCGTGGTGTGTCCCCGGTTTTAACTGAGATGCATTGTTTTGTTGACGCTTCGCAACACGCCTACGCGGCATGCGTGTATTTAAGGTCAATAAATGAAAACGGAGAGGTTACCGTTAGGATTTTATGCTCTAAAGCTAGGGTAGCTCCTTTGAAGCCTACTACTATTCCTAGGCTCGAATTACTAGGGGCTTTGTTAGGAGCGCGCCTATGTAAGAAAGTGATCGAGTCACTACGGTTTAAATTCAATAATAAAATAATATGGTGTGACTCAACTGTCGTGCTAGGCTGGTTAAAGACAGATGTCAGAAACCTTAAAATGTTTGTATGTAATAGGGTCAACGAGTTTAACGAAATTACTAGTGATTTTCAATTTAGACATGTACCTACAAAAATGAACCCAGCTGACTTGGCGTCTCGGGGGGTTGAACCTCAAGATCTTTCGTCTTCTTGCCTGTGGTGGGAAGGCCCTTCTTTCCTCAAGAAGGATCAGACCGAGTGGCCTCAGCATTCATGTGCATCAGACCAATTACCAGAGATGAAGGTACACTCGTTAGTTACTGCCTCTAATGTCAATGATAACGACCAATTCATTAATTACGATAGGTATTCAAACTTCGTTAGGTTAAATAGAATTTTCGCGTATGTATTACGATTTGTAAATAACTGCAACAAACGTAAACAAAAACTCACGGGTCCGCTAGATGTAGGGGAGTTGAACGATGCATTGTCATTACTGATTAGGTATAGTCAGTTAGAATCGTTTCCCGGAGAAGTTAAATTATTGCAACAAGAAAAAACATTGCCTAAGAAAAGCAAGTTGTTACAATTAACTCCGTTTAGAGATTCATCCGAAATAGTTCGAGTGGGTGGACGTTTAAATAATTCTGAATACGATTTTGATAAAAAACACCCCATAATATTAGACTCTAAACATGCGTTAACTAAATTGATAATGGCTCATGAGCATGTTAGATTGTTCCATGCTGGCCAACAATTGCTTTTAGCTTCGATTCGAGAAAAATATTGGCCTATTGGCGGCAGATGTTTGGCGCGCCGCATAGTTAAGCATTGCGTAACATGTGTTCGTCTCCGCGCTGTTACTATGCAACCTATTATGGGGCATTTACCTGAAGTCAGGACTAATGCTAATTTCGCTTTCGACTCGTGTGGAGTTGATTTTGCCGGACCATTTATGATTTGTAGCCGTAAGGGTCGCGGTAATCGTATAAGTAAATGTTATCTATGTTTATTTGTTTGCCTGAGCACTAAAGCAGTACATTTAGAACTAGTGAGTGATCTAAGTACTCAAGCCTTTATATTATGCCTACGACGATTTATAGCACGCAGGGGTAAACCTCATGAAATCTATTGCGATAACGGTCGAAATTTCGTAGGCGCTAGCAATGAATTGGGTAGGGTACTGAAGTCAAGCCGTCAGTCCATCTACGATATGGCTGGTAGCGAGGGTATCAGATTTGTATTCAGTCCAGCTTATAGTCCAAAATCCGCTGACCCCTCTCTCGTCCAATTGCACTGATCCTTCTTCTCTGACTCCAGGCCACTTTTTGATTGGGAGACCGCTAACGTCGATTCCGACACTACCTGTGACCACAACTAGACCCAACAGATACGAGCTGATCGAAAAAATACGCCAGCACTTTTGGGAGAGATGGAGGCGAGAGTACATAGCCGAGCTACAGCAGCGCACCAAGTGGCGCACTCCAGAGAAGGAGCTAACCTGCGGAGACGTAGTTATCTTGAAGGAAGACAATCTGCCCCCTCTTCAATGGCGTCTGGGACGAGTATGCCGTCTATGCCCAGGAGCAGACGGTGTCTGCAGAGTCGCGGACGTCACCACATCAAAGGGCATCATTCGCCGAGCCGTAAATAAGATGTGCCTTCTCCCAACAGCTGAATCATTTGCTGATGACACAGAGAGAGGAGCCGCGTCCAAGCCCTCAACTCCTTGAAAGCTGCGGCTTTCAACGTGCCGGAGGATGTCTACGCTTCCTATATTACCCACATATGCGCAGACGACCGCGGGGAAAGCAGGAGCGCGGGGAACAAGTCAGCTGACGGATAAACGCCCGCGCCCTACCGCCGACACTATATATATACCAACTTGAAATGTATAAATCGCACTCAATTTCGAAAATTTGTAACAATTAAGTTATTACATTCATGTTAAAAAACGGCAAGATATTTTATTTAAAACAAAGTCTTATCCTGGACAAATGTTTGTTTCGTTTTTGTACTATGCATCATATTAATGTGTAACTTTTTTTTTAATATTCCAGAATCTTCCGTTTGACATGCACAGCAAGGCGCGCTTAACGTTCAACCTATTTTGGTATGTGGGTTCGGGTTTGGCAGCACCCTTTGTTCTTCTAGTGTTCCAAATGAAGAAGAAATAAATGTCGGTAAGTACTTCAATCTATATTCTTAAATTCTTCAATCCATATTTAATTAATGCAAAAATTTAAAAACTCGAATTAATTTTTTTTTAATCGTTAATGAGATATTGATTAAAATTGACACTTTAATTACTCGAAAAACGTAAAGATTACATGTTACATTGATAAAAATATTGCAAATTGAAATAAACCTACTACTATAACTAACAAATAAATAAGTTAATATTTTTGACGTTTTCGTAAATAATAGTTTAAAATTCGTGTTTTAACACTTACTTAGATCTCAATAGATTTTGAAATGTGACGTCACAAAATTTAAGACCCCTTACTACCCTCTTGACACACAATGTCACACTTTGTCGACCCCCTCCCTCCCCCTTAACGTGTGACGTAATTTATGGATGGCCCCTTATAATATTTAATTATCATAAAATTTTGTCTGTCTGTCACGGCTTAACAGCTGCAACATTTTTAATGTAATTTGTAATGGAGATACTCTGATTGTTAAGGGCATATGCTACCTACCGTGATAAGTGATAACAGATATAACCAGTTATCTATACCAGTGGAAACTCGGGCAAAAGCCAATGATTACAATTAAAGTGGAAGCTTACATCAAATGCTTCTTTAAATTTTCTTCCACGGGTCGAACCAAGTCGTCTGGAAATTTTCATTGAATGGGACCTCTTATATTTGGAAATACATGTTGACCTCTGTAAACATGGCTGCCTATTGAATTAATGGCAACTCTATTGTGATGTTTTGGATTTGGGGAGGATTTCCTTTTCAAGTTTATACATATAGAAGCAGTTTACGTTACCCACAGAAGTAGAATTCTGTACTGTCTGGTTATATTCATAGGACAGGGTATAAAGGTGGTAAAAATTTCCTAGGCCTAAGCAAAGATGTATTCGATGTTGATTTCTGAACAATGTCCTTGTTTATGAATGTTTTTCATTCATAAGCGATAACAATGGACTATTATATAAGTAGATAGATTACCTTCGATTCTTACGACAATAAGTAGGCTATGTTCTTCCTCAAGAATCTAAGTATATATGCAAAATTTCATTGAAATTGGTTTAGCCGTAAAAGTGTAATAGATAGACAGACGGACAGAGAGTTATAGAGTTAGTTAGAGCCATGATAAACTAATTATGCATATAGAACATGGTTTAATTAAATGAAACATCATGTATATCAAAATATCATACCTTCTTCGTAAGTTATTTCTGAAAACTCAATACAGAGTGTTATATAAAAAACTTAATTGAAATATGAAATTGTATGGAACATAAGATTTTTACGACTCATTGTGTTGTAACATGTAAACTCAGTGGTGTTGACCTTTACGTAACTGTGCTTCCATGGATGTATTTCATGTGTTTCCATTTAGGAATTTAGTAACAATAAGTGTAAATATCTACTATATTGAACTCTTCTTCCTGGCCTTCATCATTGGCAAGATCATTTGGAGTCAGCTACTATTTTCATCAGCTTTATCTGCTTGTCAGTTTTTCAATGTAGCAACTGGCATCGGACCAGCTCATCTCTGATTTTCCTGGCCTTAATCATTGTCAAGATTATTTGGAGTCGGCTAGCAGTTCTACTAGAATTATCTGAATGGCAATTTTTCAATGTAGCGACTCGCATCAGAACTTCACAACTCTTTCAGGGCACGAGTTCATGGATTCATTTAACCACTTAAGTATAATTTATTTTGCTTATACAGTTTGACGTTCATCATCATCATCCGCCTACAGTCCACTGCTGGTCATAGGCCTCTCCAATTGAACGCCACTTAATTTGATCCTCGCTAGAAACTCTATACTCACTTTGTTACTCATTACTGCCTTTGCCTTTCTTTCATATCGGGTAAGCGTTTGTTTGCCGGCTTACCTTGGTTTGTGTAAGAGTGATTTCATCTGCAGCCCCGCATCTACGATTTTGTCGAACCGGGCAAAATCTTGATAGTGGCGCCCCCTCCCTTCAGTTTTCTGCCTCCCGTCAGTCCCAGTGGTGTTTGAGAAAAACTGTTAAAACTGCCAATGAGTAGCATTTTTGTGATACTACTACGTTTTGCGTTCATAAATCACTTAGTATGTGTTCAAAAACTAACCGGGCGTATGGAACTAGAAAAGGTTGTTTTTCAAACATATTATATTGAAATTTCATTACTTGATAAAAACCCATGAGATTGTAGGAAAAGAGGCTTCATTTGTTCGATATTTTGAATTCTTGTCTCAAGATTTGGCGCCCTCTATGAAACCACCGCCAGGGGCAAGTGCCCCGATTTTCCTCCCCTTAGATCCGGGGCTGTTCATCTGGGCCATGCCAATTTCTTTGGTGTGGAATCAGAGGTTAATGTCGAAAGGAATTGGGTCTATCATATGTATGAAAAAAAATAGTTGAATCCAACTATTTCTGTGGAGTAGGTATATGTTAGATAGAAAGACGTTATATTTCCTATTGTTAAATTTTTAATTGTAAATTATTATTTTCAGGTACTGATCCCCGTTACCAGTATATTGTTAAAAATAATAATGTTTTTAAGTTGATTGTGTAGATAAAATCTCAAATAAAAAGTTTAAAGGAATAAACTGTAGTTTCTTTTAAAATCAATAAAATTGTACGACTACCAAAAACTACCAAAAAAAGTAAAACTAAACGAAATAGTAGTTTCCTGAAGTAATTACATCTATCTTGTGGTGTATTGAATTTTCAGTTTCTCGTGTTCAAGAATATCTAAAAACTAACAAAATGCTAACTCCTTTGGCTCGTATTTCAAATAAGCTTGGCAGGAATGTAATGGTAAATGCAGTGAGGAGCCACTCTCATGGAGGTGTCCCTGGCGAAGTAAGTTCTGTATTCAAAATTCTTGTCATTACATAATCTCGTCTATTGTTTTACTTAAAATTAAATGTATCGAAAAATTTGTCTAACTTTGTTCTATAATCGTTAATTGTACACGGGCTTACTTAAAATTAAATTTAATTGAATTACGTACAATAAATTTATAACTTCCTGCAATTTAGGTTAGACCCGTTAAATTCTAAAATAAATAAATAAGTAATCAAAGATCGTGCCATAGAGTTTCCTGTTCAATGTTTTTTTTATTTTATGTATTTTTTTTCTTCACACTAAAGTAAATACTAATAAATTTACCTTTAGAAAAAACATAATGTGTGTTCGGTCCATTGTGTAATTATAATCAATATTGTGTTTCACTTCCAGAACCTGCCTTTCGACTTACACAACCGTTACAAGCTGACTGCTTACTTCATCCTGTTTTTTGGCTCCGGTTTAGCTGCACCTTACCTCATCACCCGCCATCAGCTGCTTAAGAAGTAAATAATTTATCATCCAAGATGTTAGTGACAAATACCTTATCTCTAAAATCCAATACTAATAGTATTTTACATCCATCTATCAGAGTAAAATTAATCATCCATAGTTCCATATGTCTTAGAAATTCGAAAGTAAGTCTGTTTATTACGCTTTCATGGCCTATAACAATTTTAATGAAATTTATAAAGGCCTTATTAAATTTTTTGAGGAAGGCCATAGGGATACTTTTCACTATAACAACCGATATTCGTAAAGAAACGCTGGAACCAACACAACATGCAAAAGCATAAACCAAAATCGCACGAAGCGACATTAGCAGTTCCGCGTCGGAACTTGTATTCAAAAATCACTTGAAACTTCGAAGTATGATGGATACTTCGAAGTTTCCTAAGCTGAAAAAAAAACAACTGAAAGTTGATAATCAAATGTTGCATATTTTTAAATTAAGAATCCCATAGGTACAATTTGAAAAAAGTTTCGCTCAAAGATCTCAAACTATAAAGGTTCTATGTCAACTTGAAGTACCTAAATATATAAAACGGTAATTTCATACTTTAACCCCTATAATATTATACTGTTAGGTTTTAACATTTGATTGGGCATTACCAGTAAATTTAGAGAAGGAAAGATATATAGAAAACTAGCTGATGCCCAAGGCTATGCCCGCATGTATGTCAGTAATCCCAGTGAAAGAGTAGCCTATTCCATTTCTCAACATTCTAAGTATCTCAATGCAAATTTTATTTAAATTGGTGCAGGGCTTTAGCTGAGACGGACAGTTACTTCCGAATTAGTGATATTGATCCAACAGCTATTAGTGATAGTGATAATGGTGAGGGAGAAAATATGACATGCCTCTAAGAATTATTTGGCACACCAGCCCCCCCCCCCCCCCCCTAGCCAAGATGCAAACATTCATCGTTTTCTATTCTAAATTAAAACTTAAAAAAAAAAAAAAAAAAACTAAATATCCAAAGAAACCAGTTAATATAAAAATTATTTCTGTTACAGGTAATCTGCAAAATGTGCAAAAAATAGGTTTAAGCTAGCAACACTGTATCATAAATTATGATTTAAAAATAAACATTCTGTTTTAGTGATAAAAGATGCTTTGTTATTATTTTATTATCATCACCACTGCTGGACATAGGCACTTCCATGTGAAAAAGCAATCAACTGTGTCGTTGGCGTAGTGGTAGCATACGCGACTGCTGTGCGTCATCAGGTCTTGGGATCGAATCCCGTGTCGGATCAAATGTTTGTTTAGGCTGCAATTATATGTTTCGAAGTTTAGAGCAAGATGTTAAATGGATTTAAAAATAATGTGTAAAAGCATTATTTCAGTCAATATAGGTTTTATAGTAAAAGCTCTGCTTAGTTTGAAGCTAGATGGCGTTGTGTGTCCTGCTGTCAGTTATCTGAAATATTAAAAAAAAGAAACGATTTTTTTTAGTCATAGACTATCTTTCGATCTGAAACGTACACAGCCGATGTTCAAGGCATTTCTGTACACCCTTGGAAATATTTTGAAAACCTACAAGTGTTTGTTATTAACTTCAGGATGTACTTTGCAAAGTAATTATTTTACCATGTTAATTTATATTGAAATACATTATGTTTACGAAAATAGTAACCCACTGAGCCCCGCCCCTTGACCTATCAGGTTCAGCAAAATAAGTCTTATAATAATGCACAATGACCAATTGACTGCAGACTTTGTTTCAGTATTTAAGAGTATCAATAACTTGTTTCGTGACCTTTGCGACTTCAGTGTCTAGTACACTGTGGAGGGTGCTAGGTGGTGTACTCGTAATCTCAAAAGCAGTTAGTGCTCGTAGCGTGTTCAATGTCAGTGATGAAGTTATGGAACACCTTTTGTTCCATAGCTCTTTATAACCAGATTTAGACATAAAGAGTCTAACAAAGAACATTAAAGTTAAGATATCTGTCTTATCACATCCATGGGTCGCAAACATAGCCAGTCTGATTTTGAGTCATTTACATACTCTGATAATTACATTCAGATTTCAGATGGAAACTTAAAGACATAATGACGCTATCCTTCTATGAGCACCCCATGTAGATTTAGCTGCTGAATTTCAGCAACGAATAAAAAAGTTGCCAGCATTGAAAAATTCACAACATAAAATAGTAATACCCACACTTTGACACTTCTGAGGCTCTGACCACTCCGGGCTCTGTATTCAGCATTTTTTTGTTTGTTCTTTGTTCTGTCAAAAGTAAAAATTGCGTGACAGACAGAGTGCGTCCGGAGTCTGTAGTTTATTTGTCATAGAAATATTTCTATTTACATTCAGATGGAAACTTATAAACAAGTGACTATTTTATTAACGACAGTCCATACACTATACACTGTCCTCTTGTGAGCACCCTATGTAGATTTAGCAACGAATGAAAAAGTTGCCAGCATTGAAAAAATCAAAACATAAACAGTAACATCCACCCACCCACACTTCTGACGAGACTCTGACCAATCCGAACTCTGCATTCAGCATTGTTTGTTCTTTGTTCTGTCAAACAAAAGTAAAAATTGCGGGACAGATCACAGACAGAGTGCGTCCGGAGTCTGTACTTTGTTTGTGTTAGAAATATTCCTATTTATTGTAATCCTTTAAACATAACAACATTAACAACTCAAGACTAAGAATCTCAGTTATAATTGTAATACGTGGAGTTGAAAACTACCGGTAACCTCACATGTAAAATAAAAAATGACTAGTGAATGTTATATTCTCGACAATGGGGCCTACTCGGCTAAAGTGGGCTTCTCTAACATGGAGCCAAAGATCGTTCCCAACTGTATCATGAAAGCTAAGTCGGAAAGAAGAAGACCGTTCATAGGAGCACAAATTGACGACTGCCGAGATGCCTCAGGACTATATTACATTCTCCCATTTCAAAAAGGGTTTTTGATCAACTGGGATACTCAAAAAACTATCTGGGATTATATGTTTAGTAAGGAATGCTGCCCTGTTAACTTCAACGAAACGCCATTGATAATCACCGAACCGCTGTTCAACTTCTCGTCGATACAAGAAGGCATGACTGAAATTTTCTTTGAAGAATACGAGTGTCAATCGTTACTACGTATTAATGCCACAGATTTAGTTGATTATAATCACCGTGCTACTTATAAAAACCCGAGTACGCTTGTGGTGGATTCGGGATTTAGTTTTACTAACATTGTTCCATACATAAAGGGGAAAAAATATAAAGAAGGTATTCGAAGGATAGATGTAGGTGGTAAAGTGCTGACCAACCACTTGAAAGAGATTCTGTCGTACAGACAACTTAATGTAATGGACGAAACTTATGTAATAAATCAAGTTAAGGAGGACTCTTGTTTTGTGTCTCAGGACTTTATGGGAGATATGGAGATAGCAAAGAAGAGAGGTGAGTTTTCAAAACTGATCATACTAATGTTATAAATAAATAAGTTTGTGAGGATGTATTGTCATTTGCTACTCTTTCTTTCAAAAAGTTGCACACAGATTTCTATTAAAATAACTTTTGTTGGCACCTGCCTCTGCATATTTGTTGCGCTATTTGTTTCATTGTATAGCCTATGACACTCACATGTAATATGGCTTTACACATACATAGATACATGGGAAAAGGATAGTGGATACATATTTATTATGTCTGTTACAATTAAAAAATAAAATAAATCATATCTAACTATAAGTCACCTGTAATTGGTATAACTTCAAGAAATAAAGATTATTATTATTATTAGAATAGTATAAACTGCATAGTTCTAAAAAAATAACATTCCGATCTTTGGCTCGAACATAAAAACATACAAGGTTCAAATGAATTATTTCTGTGGGTGGATTGAAATTTTTTTACCCAATGAGTAGTTAAGACATTTATTCTTTATTTAGTTCATTTTTTCTACTGAACCGTTAACTACCTACTGCCATGAACTTCATAAACTGCTGACATCTCCCAACTTATACAACCACAAACACTAGGTAGTTTATCTTAAGAAGTGCCTTCAGATTGAGGTGGGAAAGCTTTTCAGGTCACTTAGTATTATGTATATTACTTATAACATTTAAACATATATATAAACATTTAAAAGTTTTAAAAATTATTACAGGTGCTGAAAACCCTATAGTTAAAGACTATGTCCTGCCCGACTACACATCTATCCGTCGAGGATATCTTCGTACAATTGTCGACTCCGATGAAGAACTAGAACAGCAAACACTCCGGATGAACAATGAGAGGTTTTCTATCCCAGAGATATTGTTCCACCCATCAGATGTTGGAATCGCACAAATGGGCATCCCAGAAGCAATCATGAACTCAATTAACGCTTGCCCTGAAGAAAATATGGAAAGTTTATTGGAGAATATTGTTTTGGTTGGAGGCAACACTTTATTTCCAGGTTTCCGTGATCGAGTGTACAAAGAAGTGAGGTCATTATCCTTAGATCATTATGACGTTAATGTTATATTGCCGAATGATCCGATCACAAACGCTTGGGAAGGTGGGAAAAAGATATTTAGAGATCCAGATTTTTATTCTTTCTGCATGACTAAAGAAGAGTATGAAGAAGAGGGAAAGGCGCTTGCTTTCGAAAGATTTGATATTTAGCGGCGTAAACGAGCGAGAAGATCTTCGGAGTAGGTTGTCTCGCTCGTTAAAAGTTGGGTTTTGACGGCAGTGTGGACATTTGACAGTGCGTGAATGATAAATTAAGGTTTTTTTTATAATAGATTATACTTTTAAACAAATGACTGCCATAAAAATAAGATGATTTTGCTATTCTGTGGTTTTATTTCGCCAAAATGGATTTAAGGCAGGAGTCACATCTATACAAATTGACTGCCTTGTTGGTCCACAAATTGTGTGATCCACAAATATTTGTTTCGGAGTTTGGGTGTTTTCTATGTATAGTATGTATGTAATGTAATATGGCTGTATTTACAAAAAAAATATGTTTAAGTAGTTTATACAGGGCCGGATTTACCATAGAAGCTGAAAAAGCTGAAGCTTGGGGCGGCAGAATTAGGGGGGCGGCAAAATGACCCAAAAAAATTTATTGGTAGGTACTGTTTTTATTTTTTTAAAACAACATACACGCTTATGGAGTATAACGTCTCCGTAGTGGGAAAATTAAATAACTCTGATTTTGTGGTTCTGAGATAAACGCGATTTAGTGTTTTGTGAGATTTTTTTTAAGTTGAGGTAAAATTCAACAACTCATGTTATTTACATTATTAGACATTTAATTTATCATTGACGACAGTTATTGATTTATTTACAGAGTTATTTATTTTTCCTTCCAATAATAGTGTTAGTCTGAAGGTATTTATTATTTCATGTGTCCGACAAAAATGGCTATATTTTTGGAACGGAATACGATACGAAAATGCCTGTAAGGCTCAAACATGCGGCATGTTTTAGGTGTTTTGAAAATAAGGATTTATTTAATTTTACCACTACGGGGACGATAAAATCCTGTGTCGCGGGGGGCTTTTCAAACACACTTAAAGGAACACAGAGAAAATCCAGACTTATGACAACAATTTGTGAATCGCACAAAGTGTTTTCCCACGTTTCCTACGTTTCCACGACAGTAGAATGCAGCGTGGCGACCACTTAAAACACTTTTTTTTGACGTGTAGAAACCCCCTCGGGCCGTCACTATACCGGAGTTTGCATCGGGGCTGTATGTCGGCATCGAACAGACTAAAACCACCAGGTGTGCCACTCTGCACCTGAAATAGCAGCGGTCCAAGGAACCTGTATTACGCCCTCTGAACCCTTCCCAGTGCCACCTCTCACTGAAGTGGGCGTCATCAATTAATTTTCTCTCCATGGCGACGTGCAGCACACGTGGACGTCACCTCTTCTGAAGCCTGAAGGCCACTGAAGCGGATGTAGGGAAAAACCTGTTCCGTTCATTTGCGGCTACACTCAGAGCAGCGTGACCATGGCATAAATGATTTCTTCGCAGAAGGTTGCGACCGCAGTAACCGTGTATGGCTCTAACCGCCAATATCCTCTGGGGTCACCAGAGGCATGCCCTATTTTGGGCAGTCAGTGCCGCCGCCCACACCGCTGCACCGTTCAGTGCCATGGACCAGACAAATCCCGTGTACAGTTGTCTCGTCGCAACATTGGCTCTACCAAATTGGGCAAAAGTCGTCCAAGTGCAGGGGCAGTGTCCACCAGTTTCGGAGTAAGCTGTCGGAAGTGCTCGTCGAAGAGACACTTACCGTCAAGGCCCGTACCACTACAATTACCGAGTTGACCACGTTGGAGGCGCGCGGAAAGTGGCGTACGACGGGGCACATGGAACAAAAGGGCCTTCGTCTTATTCAGGGCCTAAGTGTCGTCTGCTATGCGGACGATACCCTAATACTGGCCAGAGGGTCACGCTTCAAAGAAGTGCTTCTGCTCGCCGAGCAGGGAGTGACTTGTGTTGTTGAAAGTTGAAAGATTCGTGAGCTGGGCCTAAGGGTGGCGCCTCAGAAAACTGAGTCGATTTGGTTCCATGGCCTACGAAAGCGCCAGGACCCACCCAGCTCGCACCTTCTAGTGGGTGACACTGAAGTCCGGGTGGGCCAGTACATGAAGTACCTAGGACCTAGCTCATCCTGGACAATCGGTGGAAGCTCCACCGAAGAGTATTTCGGGCGATTAGTCCGGCGGGTTCGAGGGGTAGCAGGGGCGTTACATCGTCTGCTGACCAATCTCGGGGGACCAAGGGAAGAAGTTCGCTGCCTCTACGTGGGCGTCGTGCGATCCATGGTCCTCTATGGGGCACCCGACTGGTCTAAGGACCTGGCGGATTCCTTCCGCAGTAAGGCTCAACTTGGGAGTCTGCAGCGGCTGATGGCCATTCGGATCGTACGGAGCTACCGTCCATCTCGTATGAGGCAGCGACGATCCTGACTCGACCTCTACCCTTCAACACTCTGGCCGAAATGGATACGATGGTCTACGACCAAATTCGTTCTGTCGGTCGAAATAGCGAAGGGACAGCGCCGGATTATGAGCCTGAAATGCTACGGCAGAACGCACACACGCAGCTATGCCAGCCAACGCGCTCCGTTCTGCCAACATCGAAGCTTGGATAGAGAGGACCGACTGTGTCACCTATCGATTGACTCAGATTCTCACCGGACATGGTTGTTTCGGTGAGTATTTGAAAAGAATCGGACGTGAGCTTACGGCACAATACCACCACTGCGGGTCCCACCGGGACTCTTCCCAGCACACGCTGGGGGACGGCCCTGTATGGGGTCCGAGCGTCGAGACCTGGTCGGGCAGAACGGACAAACCCTGTCTCCACCAGCATTGATCGCGGCAATGCTTGCGAATGATGGAGGATGGAAGGCCGCGGTCTCCTTCTGTGAGAACGTAATGCTCCAGAAGGAGTCCGCTGAGCGGGATCAGGAAAGGGCCGATCTCGCTCGAAGGAGGCGGCGTAGAGGCAGCTAATCCCCAATCGTTGCCTGAGTTGCGGCCACATCTTGGCGAAATGTGACCACTGCAAGCGACCCGAGCAGGTGACACCCCGGTGCAGCAGGGGGGTGACTTCTGGGGCGGGTCGGTGTCCCGCCTTTTGCTGTGTAAAACGGCGAGAGGTGCGATATAGTCCTGTCTCAAGGGTAATTTATTGATTACCCTGAGATTACGCCGCGGGGTTAAGTGGGTAGACCGGTTCGCCGGGAGTCCCACACACGCCCTCCGTTTACCCCAAGGAGGGTATGGTGCGAAAAGCATTCCCCGCGAAAGAAAAAGGTGCATAGCAGTATCGGGCTTTACTTACCTATCTTCCTTAGCCTACCAAACAAAAGTAGTGCAGTCAAAATCAAGCTTTGCTTAGCTTAAAAAACAATAAAAGTTGTAAAAATAATCTAGTAACTAGATTATTTCCTAAAGAAAGGAATTTACTTTATTGTGTACAGTGTATCTCATTTTAGAAGTCAGTAGGGGCGGCAAAAATTTTAAAGCTTTGGAGCGGCAAATGTGTAAATCCAGCACTGATTTTATATCAGTTGTAATATAAGCTCTGCTTATTTTGAGACTAGATGACATTGTGTGTAAGATGTCGAAATAGATAAATATATTCATCATCATCAGCCTATCGCAGTCCACTGCTGGACATAGGCCTCTCCAATTGCACGCCACTCAGTTCGATAAATACACGGTTAGTTTTTAATTACCAAAGAAAAACTAGGGGCAGATACAGAACTTATATACTAACATAAAACACCATAGAACAAATACCCAAAAAACAAAAATAACTGAGTTATTATGGTTTTTAAAATGTTAAAATATGCCCATAATTTATTGTCACCCAAATATTTTACACACGCGTATTTTAATTATCAATGAATAACATTTTCTGTTTCAATGTGTGTGACGCATCGCCCAATACAGTCAAATCAGTTCAAAGCATGCCGCCATTAGGCGCACGCGTCGCATCGTAGGTATTAGGTACCCCGCTCGCACCCGCAACCCGCAGGCTAGGACATTGACACTTTCTTGTTACGTAATATCATGTCGTGAATTATATCATGCGTTATGAACAAAAATTTGGTAGTTTTCGGGAAAATATTAACACGTATTTTATTTTGTTTTAATTACATAAATATGATCAGTATCGAAAGCTGAATACCACATATTTTTTTCTCTGGTCATTAAAAATTAGTCGTGTATATTGTCTACTACTAACTACCTTATATAATTTCGACTGCCTTGTTGGTCCAGTGGTCGGCGTATGTGGCTGCTGATCAAGAGGTCTCGGGTTCGATTCCCGGACTACATATTTGTGTGATCCACAAATATTTTTTTCGGAGTCTGGGTTTTTTCTATGTATAATGTGTTTACAAAAAAAAAGTATGTTTATGTATTTATATCAGATGTTTAGTACCCATTACAAGCTCTGCTTAGTTTGGGACTAGATGATGGTGTATAAATAAATTATATTGTCCTCTTAGCACCACGTGGTTTACAAAAGGTACAGAGAAGCAACAACAACAGCACTGGAGTGAGACGAGTCTGTTACACAGGTGCGGGAAGTAAATGACCTCCTTCTTCCATAATTTTAGGCCGGGCCGGCCGGTGCGACGCTTAAAAACACCTTGCGTGGGTCGCTTTGAGACTTACCTGATATATAGAAAGAACAGGAGCGTAAGAAATATCTAAATTATATGTTGACTTAGTTTACAAACTCTTCAGACCGCACGATCGGCCTAACGGTCGCCATGTTTGTAAAGTCCCCGCGATATAGGATGTATATTGCTTAGGCGGGAGTTGTCTGTCATTTAAAAAAAGACCTAAAGGTCTCGTGTCGCAGTAGCTAAGAGAGTATGTGGTATTTAGGTATTCTAACAAGCCTACTTTGCCGTATGTTTATATATTTTCCGTCGTAATTTCAAGTGCTCAACTACAGATGTAGAAATCGTTGACGGTTTGTTTATTTTTTAAATTGTACCGCAGGTACAAAATATAAGTAACAAAGAAACTATGTCGATAATTTAGTATTTATATACTCTTTGCTACTAAACTCCGTCACTTTAACTGGCCGATAACTATCAAACTGACTTAATAAAAAATAAAACAGATTCGCACCAATCTACAACTATTATTTATATTTGTAATAATTGCGGTTTGAAATTTCAATATGTATGTAGCGAACGTAGTGAAAATAATTCAGCGGGGTATTAAAACAACACCACCATTGCTTGACACCACGGCCTCCCGAAAATTGGCTCAATTCAAGAAATTGCAAGCGGATTTCCAAGTAGAAGATGGCCGCCCCATCTTTTTGAAGAGAGGTTTTATCGATCGAGGCTTGTACTTAACTACCTTGTTGTTAAGTGTTTCAGGAGTATTTCTTACGCTTCTTACTATCTATGACCATGCTAAGCCTGAATCTTGGAAAGAAAAATAATTTTATGTGAAATAAATAATAATTTTCTTTTTGTATTTGTCGTTAGATTAGTTAGTAGCTAGAGTACCTAATTCTAAATTCTTTCCTAGGCGTTGATCTATTAATACCTACATCTATTATACATAGATGATAGATCTCAATGTAACCTGGCTATTGCAAAATTTTATAACCTAGATCTATTAACTAGGTTATGAAAGTTCTAGTCAAAAAAATGTTTAAAGTACTTATATTGTTAAGTTTGTGTCCATGTGGTGACGGATTAAGAATACAGTGAATTAGTGTCACCACCGCTATTCATTCCGCGGGTGTCTTAAAAGGCGACTAATGGTGCGCGTCCATTGGTCCGCGCCGAACGCACGGCACGCAACGGATCAAACGGATTTGCCGATGGCATGCGTCCACTGTATCCGGATTTTTTTATTTAGTTTCGAGTGTTTGCTTGTCGTGAGCAGTGGCGGATTAACCACGTAGCAAGAGTAGCAAATGCTACAGGCCCCGCGCATTTAGGGGCCCCGCGCTTCAACGATTTCCGACTGCTAAAAAGTATCTACTTAAATCGAATCGTAAAAATCGGCCAAGTGCGTGTCAGGTCACGCACAGGAAAGGGTTCCTCAGCTCCCACCCATAATGGTACGTGGATTTAAAATCGTATCCAATAGATAATTATTATGTTTACGTATTATTGCGTTAATTTTGTATGACGTTTTCCAAGTGAGCGCATTTTACAAGTTAAGTCTCCATAACTCCTGAATTAATAAAGTCATCTAATCCGTTATAGTTTTCCTTCAAAGTTCATTATATGGACCACCATCACGAATTTTCCTACATTTTTTGAGCCAGCCGTTTAGCTTTTAGAAGTGGGGGACGCCCCGTTTTTACAAAAAAGTGCCCTTTAGAGTGGAATTTCTCGCAAACGAATACCTAAATCAAAAAATCGTCTCAACAACCCTTTATTATTTTAAAAGACCTATCTAATGATACCCTACGGGATGGGGTAGCAATGGGTGGGTGGGGTAAAAAATTTACATCCCCACTTTACGTGTAGGGGAGGTACCCTAAATAAAAATATTTTTCATAATTTTATTGTAGCACTTTGTCGACGTAATTACAACACATATCCATGCAAAGTTTCATCTTTCTAGCACTTACCGTTTGGACGGTAAGTCGAGGACGGACGGACGGACAGACGGACTTGACGAATCTCTTATAGATTCGGTTCCGAGTGATATACTTCGGAACCCTAAAAAGCGTGAAGTGTTTCGTGTGACATGTATTGCGTTCTCCTTGGCGGTCTGATAGATCTAATTACAATCAAAACAACATGATGACACTGTTAGGTTCTTAGCTTCCATGGCCTCTATTTTTTGAAGCTTTGACATGCCATATTTATTGTTTGAAATACATTTAGTTTCAAAAAATGTACATATTTTAACATAATAGAACCATTTGCTTTTGTATATACCTAAGTATCACAATACTCAAAGTTTTAGTAAATGTACAGGTTGCTTTCTCTCTTCCATGACTCCAAGATGTTCATATTTTGAAAAACCAATTTTTTTTTCATAATTTCTTTTTAACAGTTTGTCGATGCGATAAAAACATTCATTTGCAAGGTAAGTCGAGGACAGACCATGTACATGACGAAATTATAAGGGTTCCAACTATAAAGAATCATATAAGTCGTGAACTAACAGACCAGAAAACTAAAAAGGAAGGAAAATAGATGGAATACTTTATCTCACCTCCTAAGAAATATTTCTTCTAAAATCTCTCATTAGAACAGACAACGTAGAAATCTTTTTTTCATAGTCAGAGTCCCCCCTGATGTACCACACGACCGAGGTCATTCCTGGGGCAGGACGCTGTTGTGCCTCTCACCACTCACCACCAAATATTTTTTTAACTTTTATGGCGCGATCTTGTTAAGTATGTATGTAAAAAAGGCTCTACGAAGCGAAATTTTTCTACGACCATTATTTAAACATTTTTTTTCACTTACAATTAAGACGGTGGCGTCATAATTGTAAGTGAAAAAAAAATGTTTCGAGAAAATTTTGTTAGTTAACAATTGTTTAACTTGTTTATAAATTAACTTTAAGTAACATTTCCAACGGAAATAAATTATTTATAGTGTTTAAAACACCATATTTTTTCAAATTTAAAAGCAAATATTCAATACCTTAAATAAATTAAATAATGTGCCGTACTCGCTTTTGACGCCACGCGTGCTACCTAAAAATGTCGCGCGCAGACCTATTTTCAGCTTTAAATTAAAATTATAAATAATGGAGATAGAGTTCCGGGCGTCCAGAGTTTTATATTGGAAATTTCCTCCTCTTTCAGAATCTTTTTATAAAATTTCTTTAATATTATTAGATTATGAAATATTGGCAAAAAACGAAATGCCATTTTTTTTCATCTTTAATTGTTTATAACTTTTGCAATTTTTTATGTGCTAATACACACTTTTGGCACATTTTTCTACACGTCACTCCGGATCCAATGAGCTATCGCACATAATTTTTAGAGCAGTATCTCTATTTTGTACCATTTTCAAATTGTCGACTAGACTATACCGTTTTTAGGGTGCCGTAGCTCAAGACTCGGAACCCTTATAGATTCGTCATGTCCGTCCGTCCTCGAATTACCATCCAAACGGTTAGTGCTAGAAAGATGAAACTTTGCATAAATACGTGTTTTTATCACGTCGACAAAGTGCTAAAATAAAATCATGACAAGTAATTTTTATTAAGAGTACCTCCCCAACACGTAAAGTGGGGATGTTTTATTTTGTCGCATCTACCAAATCATGTCTCTCTCATTAGATAGGTCTTTTAAAAACATTGAGAGGTGGCCTTAGTAACTTACGTAATCAAAAATCCAAATCGTTAAGACGATTATTTGATTTGGGTTTTTGTTTACGAGTTAATTAACTTTAAAGGGTTTTTTTTTCTTGAAACATCCCGGCGTCCCTTCCCCCCCTAAATGGTAAACGGATGCCTCGAAAAAACTCATTAAAATACCTATGATGGTAGTCCATAGCTGAACTTTAAAAGAAAACTATAATGACTTATATAACTTTTTTAGTTTAAGAGGCCTAATTTGTAAAATCTATATTATCTATTGGACACGGTTTAAAATCCACGTACCATTGGTCGATTGTGGCACCCTATTCTATGCGTGGCCTGACACGCACTTGGCCGATTTCTAGAAACATAATATCCTGAAACTATCCAAGGGCCCCGCGCTAGAATTTGCTACAGGCCCCGCGCTGGCTTAATCCGGCACTGGTCGTGAGTTGACGTATTCGGTCATGGAGATTGATGAAGATATCATTATTAGTTGCTTAATGGAAGATGAATAAAAACGTAAAACTAAACGTAGAATGTGGGTTCATGAAATAAATTTGAAGCGACTAATATTTGGAGAGTATCATTCATTATTTGTTCCGGATTTACAAGATTTTTTAATTACATTCACATGTCTAGAGCTAAATTTTATGAATCTGTATGGTTTACTCAAACCAAATTTGAGGAAACGAATCGATGCTATGACCTTCCAAACATTGTCTCTTCTTTGGACATTAGAATAATGTGGATGTTTTAAATTATATAATTCTTCTTAACTTTCTACTAATATTATCAATAGTGCGTCATCTATTTTATTTTTTTGTCGTTCGCTCCTCATTTAAATAAAACTAATAACACGTGCGCAGTGGGCGATGCCAGCGGCAAACTGATTTGTGTGATGTCACCGGCACGCAACGCATTTTTTGCTCATGAATGCCGGCGTTCGGTGCGGGCGGCGCGGACAGTGGACGCATAAAATCCGTTGCGTGCCGGTGACATCACACAAATCAGTTTGCCGCTGGCATCGCCCACTGCGCACGTGTTATTAGTTTGCCAATGGACGCGTACCTTAAAGCATACACTACGCAATACAACATCAATGCAAAGAGAAGGAAAACTTGAAACCAACCCGTCTGGCCAGCGTGGTATAGTAGGCCAAAACCTCCTTTCTAAGGAGAGGCCTATGTCCAGCAGTGGACTGTTGAAGGCTGTTGATGATATGATTTCAATGTAACCTGACGTTTGCAAAATTTTATAACCTAGGTCTGGTATGTAGGTTACAAAAAGAAATTTTCAGTACTCCTTATATTGTTAGTTACCCGTGGCAGTGGCATTAGCGAAACAGCCAAGATTGTAGTCACGTTGATTGCAGCACGAATGAACCGGTTCGACCGGGACGGGACTACCCTCGCACAAGACTTAAAACAGAATTCCTGCAGTGCAGTGCTAGAGTGCATACGGTCATGAATTTTAATTTTTTTTGTCAATTCTGCTAACCTCTGGAACGGCTGAAACGATTTTGACGGGACTCTAACAGATAGCTAGTGTTATAAGGAGTAACTTGGCTTAGAACTACTTTTAAAGCTTACTGCGCCTGCTTGTTACCTGCAGTTATTGTTGAAAAGTACAACAATAACGCTTTACTAGAAAAGACGGTTTGGTCAATAATAAAACACGTTATAAATTAGCTTATTATTTTATTAGTGCAATAAGGCATCGATACAAAAATAGCGCACGCTACCCTGAAATGCATTAACTTAAAATACAATTAAAATAATTGTTATTTCGAACACCTAGCTACTATTTCAGTGACAGCAATGAATTCAGACGTACATAGAAAAACAGATAATAAGGAATTTGTAAGCTTATTCAAAGTGGAGTCTGCCCCCCAGAACTGGGAGAACATCCGTCTCTCTCACTCTCTCTTCTTCAATTTGCAATGCGTAAGAGCGAGACAGTTGCCGTGCGCGACTGCCAAGCGGCAATTTCGGTTGCAGAAAGTTTGTCTTCCCATGAACTGTGCTTCTTCGTACGTCTGTTCATTGGTGATGGTTTGAATATATTACCATAGACAATATTGAAAACAAATCTATGGTCTCAACAGTCTGTGACCAACTCTACCCCGCATACAGCCATAGCCTATTTCACCCATTTCAATATTCAAGACAATGAACAAAAATTAAATATTTCAAATTCAAATTTCATTTCATTAAAATGTAATCTCCCTACCTATATTCATACTAGCGTATTGTATTATCACGACTATGTTTCAAGGGACCAGGCAGTCGACCTCGGCATGAGTTTTTCGAAGTGGTTAACAGTTCTGTTGTGATGTTTATTACGTGGGTTTGTACAAAGTTGTAATATTAATATTCGTTTAAGTTTCGTTCGAGCCCTTTCAGGACTCTAACGAATGAATGACAATGAATAAAAAAAAAGCACAGACATTGTACTTTTTTTTGTGAAACAGAGATAGCAATAATCCTTATATGCAGTTGTGTACCCGCCAGTAAATCTCGTAAAAGTCAGTCCAACCGTATCAGAAATTAGCAGTTGTACACCTATTTGTCTAGTTTTCGGTGTCACAATAAAAAATAATACTAATTTTTGACAAAAGAACCACATAATCAGGCGTTTTATTATTAAAATACATATTAGCGTACAATAATAGAAGTTATTAAATAATACTTTATTCAATAGAGTCGGCCGGAGAGCGCACGTCGTCTATTTTGAGAATCATCTTGACGAGTTGTGTGGCCAGGGATATTTGCTGCTTCTTCGAGTGGAGTGACTCGATCACGTTCAGTGTTTTCATGTCATTTGAGCCTGGGGAAGAGATTGTGAAAATTTAATTAACATTTCAAAATCAAAAAGGTGGTACTTTCGACCGTTACATTACTGACTCTAGTTGTGTTGTCTCTAAATATCATTTCTATGGAGGAGAGCCGGCAAGCAACTCCTTATGTGACTTTTGTTAAAAAGTCAATCAGTCGGTCTAGCTGTCAATTTTCGTGTACATTATTATTTATGTAGGCCGTGCCTCAGAGAGAGCATGTTAAGCAAACTGACTTGATTATCATGAACCTCTATGGCAATCGTTATTGGGCAATCATTACCGCCTAAATATTCTGACCTCAGTTGCAGAGGTCCGATGCCAGGCGCTCCGTGGAAAAACTGATATTCTGGTAAAACGGCTTCAACTAGTAGCTGACCTCAAAGTTGGGAATAAAAGGCTAGGAAGATGATAATATTACTTATATCTGTTTTTATTTTTTCGCGACTTTTACATATACTCATTTTTTTTTTACTGTAAACATGAATGGATTGAGCTACACGAACCGCAAGTCCTCTCTCCACAGATCGAAACTATTTTCGCAGATTAGTACACAAAAATTTCAACCAGGAAGACGGATACCGACTATCAATATCGTAGAATCCAGTCATCAGCGGGTGCAGTCACCATCGGAAAGACGAAGCAAGGCGTGCGGATGTTGCAAGTTCAAGAAATCGACGAGATCAAGTGCGGGTAGTTACAACTTGCACATCACGAAGGTGACGCTAAACTCACATCACGTACCTACCGGTCTGCCCGTGACCACGAGCGTTGTCACCCACCCACGAGGGTGACCCCGTTCGAAATCTCGTAAAGTAGAAGGTAATAGTTAACCTTTTTTCATTTTCTCTAGTATTCAATTTATATTTCATTTCGAAAAAAAGGAGAAGGAATTATTGTTTTTATTAATTTTTACGCATGTTTTCTATATTCTACATTCAACAAATACTTCTAGACCAAAATTAGTCAAATAAATGCAGCCATTACTGAGTTTTAAGACTAGTATAGATTCTAGTATATTATAAGTAGTATGATAATACTTTTACTAATCAAAAAGTAATATTAAGAAATAGTTGCTCTTCTATTATAATTGAAAATCAATAATACCCCGACGATTTAAATGATTCTTTATGTAATAACAACTGTAGCACTGGTGTATGTAATCATTACCTGTGCCCATGCAGTCAATGCCAAGATTGGGGTTGTTTTCAGCCACTTGCCTCGCCTTCACCTCGGAGAGTGTGTCGATCGGGGACAGACCACTATAGAAAAAAAAATGCATAGTTGATAAACTTCGATCAATAAAAGTACTAGATTAAGGATCAGGAACAAATATAAGACGCTCAAGTGGCCACGTTTGCACACACGTAAACATCTTCATTTCTTAGAAAAAGTTTAATTATGTTAACGACTTCAGTTTATTCTAAACCCTAATGCCTTAAACATAAAGTTTAATTACTATTGCAAAATATATTTATTTAGGTTCTTTCGTCAGAGAAAGAATATTATGGAATAAATTTAAAATTACGTTTGAAAATAAAAAGTCATCAGTACAAAAATATTTATTCTAAAATGATGCTTAAAGTCTAAGACATAAGTTTAAAAACATTTTGTTTACAATTTCATGCTTATTGTATTATGGAACTAGAGTTAGTTCTTGGTATTACGTTTCAATGCTCAGAACACAGTAAGTATTGAAAGACGTAAGAGTTGCCGAATATATTTGTTTTAGGTTTGTTTTGTTTGGGTGCAAATAATTATGGCCGATTCAAAAAGTAGTAGGTACTATTTTACTTTGCCGTTATTACAACAAATAGGTAATTTATAGAAATAAATAAAATTGGAGTGTCTGTTTGTAATATTAAAATAACCGCATTTTACTAAATGCTTAATATGTATACACGGTACATATTATTATGCTAAAATATTTTTTTCACAATTTATGTCTGTCTGTCTGTTTGTTCCGGGTAATCTCTGGAACGACTGGACCGATTTCGACAGGACTTTCACTGGCAGATAGCTGATGACATAAGGAGTAACTTAGGCTACTTTTTTTAGATTAGCTTCGCCCCGTAACAGCAAACGCGGGTAACACCGCGGGGCTCAGCTAGTAAAAAATAAAAAATAATAAAGTAAAAAAAATGAAAGGAATGAAGAAATATGTTTTCGGTGTATTCTTTTTACAGAAGTAATTAAAATACTAATGTAGGTATAATTACCTTTAAACAGATTCAGCTTGTTATAAAGCTGTCTTTTGGAAGTCATTTTTATGCGAGCGGTTTCTTTTTTACAAATATAATGTAATCTTACATCAATTAAATTTTTTCTATAATAAGTTTAATTAGGCTTATTTTATGTCTGTGTTCGTTTCTTCCAGAAAACAAATCATTTTCAATATATGCGTTTAAAACATTTACACATATAAACTTTTTAACATAATTTTTTTACAACCCTACTCCATGCATTCTTTGTTCAAGAATAGGCGATGTTTGATACAATAGTTGATGCGTTGTAGCAAACATTGGCCGAACAATTACAATATTAGTTAATTGAATCATATTATTTATATTTACTATATAATTTTGTTTATTAATTTAAGAAAAGCATTGAATGATATAAACTTAGCGAAAAATAAAATATTCCTTCCAAAACCTTGCTCTTACGTTGGTTATTTAGACACTTTTTGAACGAGCACTACGTCTTAATGTTGGCTATGATTGGACTATACTAATTTGAAATAAGACCACAAAATTATTTGTGGTCTTATTTTTCGGGCCGTTTTTGAAGCGCTTATCGGGAATCTAGTACTATTTGTGATCGAAGTTGATAAAACATAAAATATCTAGGAAAATTATTTTTTTTAGAAAAAAAAAAATATATATATATAAATAGCTTCGGACGCCATCTACCCCCAAACTAAGCAGAGCTTGTATTCTGGGTACTAGACAACTGATAATAATAGACTATAACTACATAAACATATTTCTTTTTGTTAATTACAAATATATTATACATAGAAAACACCTAGACTTCAAAAGAAATATTTGCGGATCACACAAACATTTGATCCGACCCGGGAATCGAACCCAAGACCATTTGATCAGCAGCCACATACGCTAACCATTAGACCAACAAAGCAGTCAATTAGAAGGTATCTCAATAAGGTATTGTCAATAATGACAATTTTTACTGCGCGATTCAGGATCAGTAGATCTAGTTTCGATGATGGCATGCAACGCCATCTTTTGTTGCTGAAGGATAAGAGTTTTGAATTGTAATAATAATAAAAATAGTAGTTCGGATATGTTTTCAAATTCATGTGTGTCACTGGATCGGTTCTTACGGTACCCGACACTGGCTAGTACAGGGTGCGGGTGCAGTGTACACGTACCTGTTCTCTGCGAGAGCGAGCGGGATGGCCTCGAGCGCGTCGGCGAAGGCGCGGTAGGCGTACTGGTCCAGCGAGGCCAGCTTGTCCGCGCCGCGCGCTACGGCCAGCGAGCACGACACCTCCGCCGCGCCGCCACCGTACACCACGCGCGAGTCCTGCACGCACACACACACAATCAGCGAGAGTAAGCAAAGACGACGCGGTCGAGTCTTGCCAGTCCCAAACGTACTCGGCCAGCATGGAGACTTATGGCATTAATCTCCCTCCTGAGTGCCCAAGATGACATGACAGCCATGCCCAGTAATGGGATGTTATAAGTGGTTTTAAGAATGGCAAAGTAAAATTATATGCAACGCCTCCATCCATTTATTTCGATTCTGATTCTAAATATCATTTTCATAAATTATTCAAACATCGCATGGCAAGGAACTGTTGCCGCGCTAACTGATTGATTATTAATATTTTAAAAGTAGGATAATTGGTTCCCTTAAGTTGGTTGCGGAAGTCTAATGCCAGTCGCTCCATGTAAAAACTGATATTCAGGTAAAACTATTTGCACTAGTATTGAACCGGAGAAGAGAAGAAGGATATTCATTACATCTCTTTTTTATATGACGATAAACTAAAAAGTAAACAAATATACTCATCATAAACGAAAATAAATTATTTAATTATTTATTACTGAACCTTTCTATCAGTGTGGTGACGGATTAAGAATACAAAGTGTCACCACCTCTATTCATTCCATGGGTATCGTAAGAGGCGACTAAAGGAACAAAATAAGCAGCTAACATCACTGCCAAGAGAAGTAAAACTTGAAACCAACCCTATACCAACCCCTCTGGCCAGCGTGGTATAGTAGGCCAAAACCTCCTTTCAAAGAAGAGGCCTATGTCCAGCAGTGGACTGTTAAAGGCTGTTGATAATGAACCTTCAGTTTATTTCAAAATAATATTACGTGTTCGAAATCCCCTTGATCAATTTCTTTTAAAATAAGTGTAACTAACGAAAGTGAGTGAAATTATTACCTGCACAAGACTCCGAACAATACAGAGCGCGTCATGCACGGAACGCTTCGCCTCCTCCACAATCATGCGGTTCCCTCCCCTCATGAGCACGGTCACGGCGCGGCTGTTCGAGCACTCCTCGATGACCAGCATCTCTTCCTTTGACGTGCCGAATGCTGATGGAAAAAATAATTTTTACATGTTTCATTCCTGTCAATTTGTAGACAACTAACTTTAATTGTTCATAGCGGTTGGCGTAAGCAACTGCCGATCAAGAGAAAATCTTAATAACTGGCTGAGTTTGAAAACTTGGCGATGATTCACGACCGTGCTTCGTGAACCATCGCTTCGATCATTGGCAATTGTTATTGGGAAGTCAGTGCTCTCAAATTTACTGACAACTAGTTCAACCTTTGCGTTTCAGTTCTCCCTTAGAGTTGCCGAGATCCGATGCCAGTTGCTTCTTGGCAAAAGTGATTGAACCCAGTGGCTGGCTCAAAATAATATTTTTAGAACAATCATAACAGACCCTTGATTATTATAAAAGTGACACTAAAATAGTGTGTATTTTTTCACTACAGACAGAACAACTAGCATGGGATTGAAAGATACAATTTTCTTTTTTCTAAGGACCGACCCAAGGTTCGGTTTCGGCCAATAATTGGCCGAACCTTCGGCCCCGCCGAAACTAGGTGTTCGTGAATTGTCGCGCATCATTCGGCTAACTTCGAGTGAGTGTACGTGATTACCAGTTGAGTTTGCTGGCCGGCGCGATCGTGATGATTTTAGCTTATATTTGTTTTTACTTAATGAAGATGTATTTTTTATATTTTTATGTCATTCATTAGAGTATTGTCCTCAGTGGAAAATAAATAGGTTGTAAGTTGTAATAGAATAGAATTCATTAGATATTTTACTTGGTTCAGTTGAGTTATTCCCTAGAACTTACACAATATGAATATATGTAGAAATTAATGTAACACATAAAAGATGTGTGAAGATACCTGTGATGTTTGATTCAAACATTACTATATTTATTTGTAATTGTTGTTGGATTTAATTTTGTTACATACTTTAATTGTTGCATTTTATTTTGTTACAAATGTTAACTGTCTATATATGTGTAAAAATACAATAGATTTAACATGCTATAAAACTTTAAATAAGTTTCGGTTTCGGCCGAAACTGGGACCAAAACAGAAGGTTCGGTTTCCGCTGAAAATTCTGTTTCAGTCGGACACTACTTTTTCTTTAAACATCAGGTACAGGTACATTATAAACACTTACTAAGTTCCCTAACCAGTCCACAGGAACCAAGCTTGTCCGGAGTCAACTCCTCAAATCTTGGTACGATTCTGCCTCCAGTTGCAATTGCGATAAGCTCCATCTCTGGTCCTCCTACCCAACGTACGGCAGGCAGGCCTTGGGATAAGAGGAGATGGTTCGCTTCATCGTCGAAGCCGAATTGGCAGATAGCCAGGGTTGCACCAGCATCCTAGAGACAAATAAACAATCCATATTAATACTTTAACACTCAAAGTTTGGTTGAAAGCTCCAACCAGGTTTGAATTAAAAAAATTGTTTCATTTGGATAGCACACTTATTAAGGAAGGTGAATTAACATCATGATACTATCAATAGGAACCAAGCAGTAATAAAATGTTGCGAAAAATTTTGTAGTTGCGGGAATCAGCCAGTAATAATAATAATTACTTTCGGACATCTGACAGATCATGTAGCCCCAAACTAAGCAGAGCTTGTATTATGTGTATATACATATTATATGTTACAATGTTTGCATATCATACAAACATTTGGTCTGACCTGGGAATCGAACCCGAGACCACTTGATCAGCAGCCGCATACGCTAGACCAAAAAGGCAGTACAATTAATGATATCCTTACCTTAACACGTCTAACCATTTCCAAGAACTTCTCGTGCTCATACTTTCTGAGTTCCTTGTACTCATCTACGGAGCCAACCTGGAGCTTATGCTTGGTCTTAGGCTTTGGCGGCTCGAACGGGCAGGTCAAGATGGCGAGTTTCACATCCTAGACAAGAAGAATCAATTAGCATCTTATATTTCAGCTTTTATTTTCAGGTCAGATATTAAAGAAGGATGAGTCCCACTACGTAACAAAAAATGTTGCAGATCTATTTGCAACAATTTCTCATATTTCTCGATATGATATAATTATCGTTAAAGTAGTAGTGTAGCGAGCATAACTTGCACCCTTCGCGTTACTAAAATAGTGACGCTTTGATCGACACACACCCAGACCTGATAATTTTCGGTACTTTTATAGGTCAGGGACGGCTCTTAAGCGTCAGCATTTTCTTAACCCAGTTATCTAAGTAACTTGAGTTCTTTAAAGGTCTTTCAAGGTAATGATCATTTCAATACATTTTTTTTTAATTAACGCAAATACGTACATATTGATGTTTATTTAAAAAACGATTAAGTCAAATCAAGGGCAGATGTGTTTTTTTTTATGAAATAAGTATACAGAATTTTGAACTCCGTGTGAAAACATAAAAAATTTAATTAAAGGTAACATACCTTCAAAGTCTTTGGCATTTGTGGGTGGCTCATGGTTTTGTCAATGACGACACCTTTCACTAGCATAGAGTCCTCCATACGTCCTCCCACCTTGCCTTCTACCTTGATGAGCTCGAAGTTTACATCACGCTTCTCTAAGTCAGCTACAGATAGGACAGCCTGTTGGAAAAACATATTAAAACTTAAACCCTTTTTCTCAGGAAGTCCTGTGTCCAGTAGTGGATTTTTAGAGGCTATTTATGATGGCAAAAAGACCAAAGAAAACGATTGTGTGAAAGAATATGACTAGGAAAAGAGAATGGAAGGGTAAAACATCTGCGCTGGACCCAAGAAAAATTGGGATAAGGGCAGGCAGATGATGAAGATTGATGATGGTGAAGTAGCCTATGTCCTTTCCCAAGTTCAGTTCTATCTTCATACCAAATTTCATCAACATCGGTTCAGTGGTTTAGGCGTGAAAGCGTGACAGTTACTTTCGCATTTATAATATTAGTAGGGAATTAGGGATCTATGAATAAAGTTACTAATCTATTGTTAGTATATTTTTTAAGCTAATAAAAAAAAACAGTAAAAAATTGCAAATTTTTATTATTCTCCCCTTTTTGTATGCAAGCTTCGAGGTCATTTACGAAAAACCTTGCTACTAAATAAACTTCTTTAGTCACCTCATCATGTTCATTATGATCGTAGTGAACAATTCTGGGGGACTAGTGTGACCTTATTTTACACTCGAATCAAGATATCCTACCGTAACAAAACTCACACTAAGCAAGAATTGATTTGTTCGTGTCGTTATTATTGTCTCGAACATTTAACAGGCGCGGCCTTTCTTGTATACTTAATAAATAAATATTTCTTTTGTCTAATACACAACACCTATTTAGCTTTAAACTAATTGGTGATAAAGTGGTAGAGCCACGCTGATTTGAGCAATAGGCCCGGTTCGACCAGTGCGGTTATATCACACAAGAGACCTATCTAAAATGTCAGCATTCGGGCTGTCGTTTTTCGTTAGTGAGTGTGAGACCGGATCTAAGACGCCATACGCACTCACAATAAGGATGGTAGCCCCTACATCTGACTTCTACTCATGCTTTCCATTAGGCAGAGAAGAGTTACTTTGGTAGGGTTAAATAAAAATAAAAATTGGCCAAGTGCGTGTCAGGCCACGCACAGGAAAGGGTTCCTCAGTCATCCATAATGGTACGTCAATTAAAATTCGTATCCAAGAGATTAATTGTTATGTTTACGTAATAAAGCGTTAATTTTGTATGACGTTTTTCAATTTTACAAGTTAAGCCTCCATAACTCCTGAACTAATAAAATCATCTAATCCGTTATAGTTTTCCTTCAAAGTTCATATTAAGGACCACCATCAAGAATTTTTCTAGATTTTTTGAGCCAGCCGTTTAGCTTTTAGAGGGGAGTCGCCCTGTTTTTACAAAAAAGTGCCTTTTAAAGTAGAATATCTCGCAAACAGATACCTAAATCAGAAAATCGTCTTGGAAATCCTTTTGTGTTTTAAAAAGACCTATATAATGATACCCCAAACGATAGGGTAGCCGCGAGAAAAAAAAATCAACCCCACTTTACGTGTAGGGGTACCCTAGAGTACACTAAATAAAATTTTTTTTTTTAACACATATTGATGCAAAGTTTCATCTTTCTAGCACTTACCGTATTGACGGTAAGTCGAGGACAGACGGACATGACGAATCTATAAGGGTTCCGAGACATGAACTTCGGAACCCTAAAAATGTATTAAAAAATACTAGGCAGCGCTTGTACTATGACAGCTAGATAGATTTTGAATATATACTTTTTTTTTTAAGTACATACATAATATACATTTAAAATATCAAACCTATCAAACATATATTTGCAAGTCATATAAACTTTTGATTTGATACAAATTTGATATGAACCGAGACCTCAACACAGCAGTCAACAATACATAGAAACACAATTCTAATCAAAAATATATACTAGTTATTATGGTACTTACATCAACTGCTATCTCAGCCATCAATCGGTGACACTTCACAACAACCTTGCTACCAAGTGTGGTCATCGCAACCCTGATCAGATGCTCCCTGGTATCCTTGTTTACTGGGAAAGCTTCACTGACGCTTTCGAGATGGGCCAACGCCGTCACTGCGGCTAGTTCGAAGCCATCAGCGATGCGAATGGGATGTATTCCCTTGTCAAGCAGTATGGAGGCCTGCTCGAGGAGGGCACCTGGACAACAAAGTTTTAATGACATACATATCAAGACAAATAAACAACAACTCGAAGATTCTCCATGTATTTAAGTAATAACAAGTATTCTTGCTATTGTACATTCTTGTAAGACTATCAGAGTATTATGCAAATTCTGCGTCTATTAAAAGAGCTGTGAGCCTTTAGGCCATTGGCCACATCCATGATGGTTCCAGTGAGAATATTATTTTCTAACTTCAAGAAATGCATCTAATAAGAATATTTTTTTGTAAAAATATAAAATTACTGTAAAAGTTAAAACAAATGAATACAAATATTTTGAGTTTCTTTCTCATATCACTTTGTCTTTGTGAAAAAGAATTATTGGGCAAGAGAAGAATCAAGCAATGAAAGTATTGAAGGGGAAAAGGATCAAAACCTAAAACATTTAATTAAAACTAAAGATTGTGTATTTTTTTGTAGATTAATTACCACTTATCCAAATCTTGTAGCCAGAATATAAATAAAAAAATAAAAATAAAATCATAATTGGATGGCCCAAGGATCTGGCTTATGGATCTTCTGAGAATGAACCAAAAATAAGAGAAAGAATACACTTACCAGCCAACACCACAACTCCGGTAGTGCCATCTCCAATCTCATCATCTTGACTCTGTGCCAACTGTACTAGAAGTTTGCCGATCTGATGTTCAACATCCATAAGCTTGAGAATGGTGGCACCATCATTGGTTACGGTTACATCACCATCAGGAGATACCATAAGCTTGTCCAGACCACGGGGACCAAGAGATGTGCGGAGGATACTGGCGATTTGGCGTGCAGCTTGAATGTGGGACTGTGATGCATAATTTTTTTTTAATTAGTATCTGTCCAAAGTGTTGTCATTTAGTGATTTTTTTTTCTTCCAACGCAGATTCGAGAGAGAGAGATTCCTCGAAGATTTAGATTGTATTAGAGATTTATTTATATTTTCAAAGTCTGTGGCTCTATAGATTTTACCACAGATAATAAAACCTCTTTTTGAAAGAGACAAATGTTCAACAATGGATTCTTAAAAGCTGTAGAATATTCAATATTGACTGAGAAGGTTTATAAAGACTTATTTCTAATTAGATTTTTAGTGGTTAAGTACTTTCATGAATGTTCTGCTTTCTTTTAGATTTTATTGCTCTCTTCCTTAAAAAGCTGCAATAACGACTTTTTTAAACAAAATAGAGCCTTTTCGTACATAAATACATTGACTGTCTTCAACTTTTGAGAACAAATGAAATTTGCGTAAGTTTATCATTATTTCGGTTCCCATAAATAAGTATTATCTGACTGAAATACGTTTAATTATGGCTAAATATACTCGAAAAGCAACCTCAGGATGAAGGAAAGTAAGTTCGAGAAGTATTATATATAAAAAAACAGACAGCTTGCTTTGATACCGATCATGTGATTCACTGCACCTGACTTTATAAGTGCTTGTAATTTTAAAACTATGAAATAGACAAGCACAATTACACTTCTAAAGCATTAATATCGTGCTAAATTTAGATTTTAATATAACTTTTATTAATTAAATCCTTATTTATCGTGAAAATTGACGAAATTTTAAATTTATTTTCATATGTTTAGGTTATAATTTATTTAGAATCTTATCTAATAGAACCTAACAGGAGAACATTAAAGGGCTCTTAAACTATTGGATTTAGATAGCTACGGAGGGTCGAAATAAGAAAAAAGTTTTTAAAGTTACCTTCAAGGCATCGGTACCGGTAAGCCTCTTTTGTTTATCCTGGTCTCTTAAGATGATAAATGGACGTCCATACTCGTCAAAGGCTACCGCTCCGGGGAACAGAGCCATATTTCACAATAATATCACTACACAAACTTAAGATGAAATTAGATTTTAGTTTCCAAATTCTTCATGAAAATGGAAACAAAAACCAAATGACAGATTGACACTGACAGGATAACTTCACAATTTGAATTTGACAGTTTGCCATTTACCACAGATTTTATTAAAAAAAATACTTTGGGTTTGGGTGTTTACTTTCAAATTTTAAATTTAAGTTGAAAACTATATTTCACTATTGGGAAAAATGATTTAATCTCTTCAAATTCTAAATTAAGAGTGGTTGTAAACACTGCTCACAAAATTTCATAAAATATAAATTTTTTGAGTTATGACTCGGAACCCTTTTAGATTCGTCCGTCCATCTTCAACCTACAACCCACGGTTGGTGCTAGAAAAATGAAACTTTGCATGATCATGTGTTGTGATTACGTCGACAAAGTGCTACAATAAAATTACAAAAACTATTTTTATTTGGGGTATTTCCCCTATACGTAAAGTGGAGAAGAATTTTTTCCTCGTCTCTTCTCCATCATGTGGGGTGTCATTAGATAGACCCTTTAAAAACATTGCGAGGTTGTAAAACTATTTTTCGATTTAGATATTACGAGTTATTGAACTTCAAACAACTTCAAAGTCCATTTTTTTGTAAAATCAGGGCTCTAAAAGCTTAACGGGTGGCTCAAAAAATCAGAAAAAAGAATCTTGATAGTAGTCTATTATACGTAGTGTAACATACTCTTTGGTAGTCTATATTCAACTTTAAAGGAAAACTATACCCGTTTAGATAATTTTTACATTTCAGGAGTTTTAAGGGCCTAACTTGTCAAATGCACTCACTTGGAGAAACACTTCGTAGGTACTAAAATGAAGGAAAAATAAGTTGATATGACAATTATCTATTGGATATTATATATATATATATATATATAAATTAGAACTTATCAGTGCTTGCCGCCCACGCCCAAAGTAGCACTTTGGGACCTTTAGCTAATAGCACGTAATGCAACCTCAGGCAACCATCCCCCTCTACTAAATGTAATGATTTAAAAGGCAGAAGAGCCACACCGATTACATCACCAATGGGCCGTCTCGACCGGGGCAGTAAGCCTTACATATTACCGTCTCTACCATAAGGGCACACGGGGCCAGTACCCAGGGCCTAAAATCGTCAGGAGTCCCGAACCGACAGTTTGTTTCTCTCACACATATAGTCTCGAAGGATATTATACTCACATTGCATACCGTTTTTTTCAAAGAAATGTTACAGTTCAATACCCAATAATCGAAATAATTACTTAGCTTGTAGTATTATTTATGATTAATATTTTTATTAAACACACTATATTTTGGGGCCCCGAAACTCTTTTATGCCCCGCATAGTTAAAGATGGCCCTGGCCTCACACAGAAAATCAACCAAAAATTACATCATTCATGCTGTAGTTTTTCGTTGGTGAGTGCGAGACCAATCATCGGAGAATGGTGATGAAACATTTCACTAAACTGTCATGGTGTGGGTCACCATGCTGCATTGTATAAACTCACAATGAGGATTGTTTACACGGACACTCCTGGACACAGGAAAGATAGCTACAGTACATAAAGTTCTGATGAAGAATTTATAGTTAACTAGCCTTGGAAGTCAGTGCCCTCTGAAATATACTGACAACTTTCGTTCACCCACGTTCGACAAATTTAGTTCACCCTCAATGTTGCGGAGGTTTGATACCTACATAAAGTGATATTCAGGTAAGACCGGTTGAGTTAGTAGCCCACCTCAAATAATCTTATGAAGATGACTATCACGACTTATAGCACAGAATACATAATAGTACCAGCACAGAAGACTCACTCCGAAAAGTAAATTAAAGTAATAGATACCCTCGGTGTCAAAAGATTAAGTTCAATTCAGATCGCACAGCGCCGAATCACTACGATAATATTTACCTACAATTGTGTCTCTTTCTATCGTGTAACTCTTAACTGTTCTGACGATGTCTATACGACCGGCATGTTTGCCCCGGCAGGCAGCCGGCCGACTATACCTAAACTGCGGAGTGACACCCCCCTGCTTCTAGGCTTTGCTTGTAATACATCAGTAATGGTAAAAATAGAGTAGCAACAAACCTGGATATGTAATTGTAAGAACTTTTCGACGAAAAGATCACACTAGGCATCGATTTTCAGGGCCAAATTATGATAATCCTAAGTTTTTTTAAAATTTGAATGAAAAATCAACTTCTATCGTCGTGGTAGCTGTTTGGCTCTACTGTAAATTGTACTCATCTTTTAATGTCAGTTGCAAGGGATAGATTGTAGATGAACGAAAATAAAACCATCAGTTGTAATACCATAATTTTATTGTATTGAAGTAAATAACCTATATACATTCCCATATCCTTACAAATCATTCGGATTGCGACCACACTTTGGATTCCATTCGGTATTGTGAGAGAGAACGAGAGGTACAAACATGTGGCTATCTCGCTCGTGGATCATGTTAACGGAGACTTAAAGCTAGAACAGTTAACATACTTTTTGACTATAAGATTTTCATTTACATCGTCAACTCCTGCGAAAAAGGAAAACAAAAACATTAGCACACAATTATTATTTTTTAAACTATAACTACATAAAATTTGTTGTCCCAAGTGTATATCAAAGCTTGTAGCTTTGATATACACTCGGCAGTAGTAGCTAGGTAATTAATGGTTAGGTGACTACTCCAACCTCGATACCATGCATGCAGTCCATATAGGTCTAGTAAGTTTATTGGTGATTAATATTTAAAAAAAATTTAAACCTAAGCGTTGACTGTCTCTAGGACAGTCTAGCAATTGTCATTGACCGTTTCAATTGAACGTGCGATTGATAGAGCTTCATACGAATGGTCAATTGCTCGGGAATCGGGTCGGGAACGAATGACCGAAATCGGTCAATCGCTCCAAAAAACGGTCAATTTTTACTTCATTCGCGATTGTCAATGGGCTTCAATCAAAATTGCGTCCATTCACCGTCAATTACGTAGTTGCTTCAATTGCCTCTTTAAACGATCATTTGGTACTTCAATGAGGTAAAAATTGACAATTGCGAATGACTGTCTCCGGGGCACTTTACACTGAAGTAAATACATACCATTATAGCGTTGACGATGTCCGACTGGTTGTTCCTTAGAGCGCGCACAGCCCTTGCTCGTGACACATTGGCTTGTGACATCACAATTTCCACATCCTTATCGTCTACTCCAGTCTCATCTACTCCTTCTTCGTCTTCTTCTTCAGCTATGGGTGCGACAGTCTACAGCAAAAAAAATGAAATAAAATTGGTTTAAATGTTCTTATGACATGGATTCTTTTTAAAGTTGATCCTCAGTTTTTGACACTTCAGACACAGCCAAGGAAGATTTCACAGTAAATCAAAATATATAAATTGGATCATCATTAGTGTCATCAATGGACGGACCATCCACATGAAAATATCTAGTACAGGTATTATCAGCAGGTCAGGTCAATTTTAATTTTTTTGTCCCAGATAATCTCTGGACCAATTATAACGGACTTTCACTGGCAGATGGCTGATGACATAAGGAGTAACTCAGGCAAAATTTTTTTTAGACTAGTCTCACTCCACGGCGTTCCTCGAAATTGAGAACAATAACCGCAGGTAACACCACATGCCTCAGCTAGTACTAAGTAATAGTATTGATATGCTTACCGTGCCAGCAGCACTTGCATCAGTACCGGCAGCAGCGCTCTCAGGGGCCTTGAAACGCTCAGCAGCTGCCATAGTGGCTTGCTGTGACAGATCTTCAATCTTAGCCTCACCAAATACAATATAGGTGTCCGAGTGGGGGTTCTTGTATACATCGGGTGAGTTGATCACGAAAAGAATGTTCTTTGACTTGCGTATCGTGACTCTGTTTACGCCTTGAACCTGCGAATAGAAATGTTTTATATAAAGTACCAGTATAGAAAGCGAAGTCGTTTTTAATGATGTACAACTATTAAATGGTTAGCCTGTAAAGTAAATAAATAATTTCGGACACCTTACACACAACGTAATCTGGTTCCAAACTAAGCAGAGCTTGTATTATGTTAACTAAGCAACTGATATTTTTTTTTGTAAATACATACATATTATATGTACATAGAAAACGCCCAAACTCCGAAACAAATATTTGTGGATAACACAAATATTTGGTCCGTCCCGGGAATCGAACCCGGGACCTCTTAATCAGCAGCTGCATAGGCTAACCACTAAGACCAATAAGGTAGTCAACCTGTGTCAAAAGTCAAGTGTGATCTTCTAGTGCGACTAACGAATAAAGTGTTAATTATTGTGTTAATAATAATTGTTACTAAATATTGTGTTATTTTTTGGTAATCAATCGACGACTTTAATTTATATAATACCCATCTCGTAACAATATAAATGGTGTTGGTCCCTTCATTCTTTGACACTTCAGACACAGCCAAGGTAGATTTCATGGTGAATCAACACACTATGTGAAATATATGATCATCATTAGTGTCAACAAATGAAGACTAAGTACTAACTTAAACAGACCTTGTGTTTATTTATTTAAGTCATTGGACATAGTTTATCGAGATATAAATAGAAAAAGTGTCATTTTAGTCTGTCTGTCTGTTTATTACGGCTAAATTCTGGAACGGCTGGACCAGTTTCCCGAGACCAGGACTTTCAATAGCAGAAAGCTGATGACACAAGTAGTAACATTGACAAAATCTTTAGGCAAGCTTTGCTTTGCGTCAACAATATAACCACAAACTACATCCAGGATATGGTTTAGAGTGAATTGATATCACTAGAACTACCTACTCTTTATATGTAGTCAGGTATGTCAGTTAAAAAATATAACTTTTTTCATACATTTATTATATAACTTCATGTTTAAAAATTTAGGGAACCATATTAGTTCCTGGCTAAATTGATGTATTTTTTACGGTAAACGGTAAAAATACCGGGCCTATTTCAAAAAATCTAATTTCAGTGTTAGATGCCAACATAGAGGGAAGATCCTCTGACCGGGCGAGGTGATTGTGCCAAACAGTTGATGTTGAGCAGTTGTATATGCCAATCGGCGCAAGAATCTCTATATCGCGAGTCAGGATTAATTATTCTGTGGTTCAATATTTTCTCGGTAGATGGTTATGTCTTTCGCTAGCAATGTATCTGGAAGTGGCCACAACCCCTTGTCATATACCTACATTAAAATAAAAAAGAATAATGTATACTCACAGGCTTCAGGCCCAGTTTGCTCATGATCTTACGTGCCTTCTTCTCTCCTCGCGACTGTTTAGCCTTTGAGACGATGTCGATTCCGGCAATGGGGTTGGCAATGCCACCTGCTCCTGGGGCCCCTGGTGAATAATAAGCAAAACTATAAATAAAAAAAGAAATAAAATAAATAATAATAATAAGTCCACTGCAATTTATTGCACTTGGTCACATTAGCTGTACAGAAAACATGTAAATGTAAAATACATACCAGCATCTTCCAGTTCAGGGATAGTGTCATCGGAATCACTGTCAGATGAAGCAGTTTCTTCCTTACGCTTCTCAGTCATGGAGGCGGTGGCCTTGTCAAGCTCAGTGAGTTCTGGCATCTTTGATTCTTCTGTAGGAGTCGTAATTGTGAGTCAGGAAAATTCCTAGTAATCAGTAAAATATTAGGTTATTATGGAAAGCCCTTTTAGCCATCCAATGCATTATTTTTTACAGCATTAGTAATAAACATCTCAAAACTTTACTAAACTACATGAAACAGACAAAGAACGCCCAGACTCAGAACAAGAATTTGTGAATCAAACAGTGTAGTCCCATGTGGGATTTGAACCCACAACAATTGGACATAGTTACACGAAAAGGATCCAATCCACACAAAGTCATTTTCGAGATATTGACATTTGAAGTTTAAAACATATTTGTTCATAGGTGTTCATTATAAAATAGATTGTAAGTATGATGTTATCTTAGAATATTATTTTTATTTTTATTGTATATTTTCTATCATACAGAATATTGTGTGATCGTTTTACTGATTTAGTTTTTAATTCTGGGTAAGAACCACGACGGTTGGATCGATATAAGTGAAAACAAATATACATGTGCCTATAGATGTGGGTTGGTTCCGATGTTAATAATCAATAGAAAACAGCTGTTTTTACGTGTTTTTTTTTTTTACTGACCGATAATATCGATGTGTAGCATCAGTTTGGTGCACTTAACTAATTTTTTACAGTATTGTGGTTTGGATCCTTTTCGTGTAACTACGTCCAATTGGTGTAGTAAAAAGCAGCATAGCAACCACTTAAAACAAAAGACCAACCGTGTACATGGCAATTAATGTACTGAATGTATTAATTAAAATCAAATGTATAATATTTTGTAGTTCTATAATAAACATTTTAACTGGGATGACTTAAGATCTTATATTAGTTAGAAAGTTAATAAAAATCTATTAAAAAAATTTCAGGGTTGCCCGCATATTATACAGATGTGTCATGTTGTTGCTCACAATCTACTAGGTATCAAACTGATTTTAATATTGACTGGCAGAGAAGATAGGATAGTAAAGCTATGATTATTTCTTAATCATTTCATCATCATCAGCTTTTTTCAGTCCACTATTAGACGGATGAATCTCTTCTTACATGTAGAAAATATAAATTAGTAAGTATATCTTGCTATACAAAGTATTTATTTAAATTAACACTACAATGCATTAAAGCTGTCTTACGAATCCTATTTCAGTGAAAATCTAAGGATTAAATGGTGAATAACACAATATAATACCATGCCTAGCCTTTTACAGTTAAGAAGTGGACATCATGGGTAAGATATCATGTTACCGCTAATCCCAATGAGTTATTTATCAATTGGAATTTTCTTTTAAGAGCAAATTTCACTTTTCCAATAATCAGGTATATGTTACCGGTATTACAACAACAGGTATCCCCATGGAGAGGGTGAACCGCGAGTCACAAAACCTAGAAAAGCCTCCAATCCACTGCAGTATTCTGCCTGCATGCGTAAATATGTATAATATATTGCATGTACCATAAATCTATACTCACAACCTTTGACTTTTACAAGAAACAAAGGATAAACGAAATTATAACTGAAAAGGTATGTGAGAGGAGAATGGCCATATACGAATATTACACTAAATTATCAACACTTTTATGTATTTGAAAGGGCAAATGCACTAAACAAATAGCACTGTACGTTTATTTACTTGTTAATCCCCGTAATATCACTGTTATACTTTATTATCACTTGTTTCTAACTTTTAAAGGGCGCGAGTTTAGCTATTTCACCGATAGCAAACATTAAAATATTAACGAATTTAAAATAAAATTTTATTGCAAATCACTAAATTGTATAAATTTCTTACTTAAACGCTAAGATTTCAATAACTTTTTGAGATTAATTACCTTTAGATAGGAATATTCGGTATTTTACGAATCAACGGGGACTCGCTTACTTTGACAAGAGCGAAAAGATCAACTTTATCACAGATAAAAAATTTCGTTCATCGCACAGAAGTTCACAGAACTAATATGAACTTCGACTACAAACAATAGAATAAAAGTTGCATTTTGACAGATTATTTTACTAAAAAATAATGTGAAATTATTTCAAAACTTAAAATTGATACAAAATTACAAGACAACGGTAATAACAGTGGTAAACAGTTAAATCAAATGAAAGTTTTTAAAATTATTGGGGCTTATTACACAGTCAATATTATCGTGATACTGGAATCACGATATTATCACAAGATCGCAAATACTGAAGTGGGCTATTACACTATCAATATTATCATCAATACTACCACTTCAGTGTTACGTTGACTTTACTGGAATATGGTTGTGTTACTAATTCGAAAGGGCTAATTAAGATCTATCAATATATATATTTTTTTACATCGAAATCTTAATTTTTGCAGGCCGGCAGCTAAAACTGACTTAAAAAAATATTTATTTTTTTATTTATTATTATTTATATTATATATATATATATATATATATATATATATATATATACCCAATCTGTATATATAGTGTTATAGTTATAATAGTAGTAAATTAGTGAAGAAATGTAGCAGGATCCAATAAAGCCTTTTTTTATATATATATATATATATATAATATATAAATATTTATTTATTTATTTATTTATTATTATTTATATTATTATATATATATAAATAATAATAAATAAATAAATAAATATTTTGGACATCTAACACACAACATCATCTGGTCCCAAGCTAAGCAGAGCTTGTGTTATGGGTACTAGACAACTGATATAAATACATAAACATACTTTTTTTTTGTAAATACATACATATGATACATAGAAAACACCCAGACTCCGAAACAAATATTTGTGAATCACACAAATAATATTTGGTCCGACCCGGGAATCGAACCCGAGACCTCTTGATCAGCAGCCGCATACGCTAACCACTAGACCAACGAGGCAGTATGTATATGTATGTAAGTATATATATATATATATACTCATGCTTTCCATCAGGCAGAGTAGAGTCACTTTGGCAGGCTTAAATATTAAAAAAAAAAAAAAAAAATATATATACATATATAGATTTATATAAAATAAATTAAATAAAAAATAAAAAAAGGCTTTATTGGATCCTGCTACATTTCTTCACTAATTTACTACTATTATAACTATAACACTATATATACAGATTGGGTAAAGGCCTCCTCCAACGATGAGCACTTCTTTCTCTCTATAGCCGTCTTGTTTCTGATATTCCTAAAAGTATTTTGTTTCTTGTGTTGCTTCTTTAATTCTAATAATGTTCGTAGGATGACGATAAGGTTCTGACATTTTATGTTTTTATGTGTATATATTATCGTTTTTCTTTGTTTCTGTTCTTAGTCTTTGTGGTATCTAATTTTGGAGGGTTGTGGTCGTATTCTTCCACGGTGACCATCCGGATTGGAAGATTATTTTGTTTGTTTCTTGTTTTTAATTGTATGTCTGTTCGTTCTGTGTCGGAGGAGGAGGCGCTGAATTGCTATGCTTGATTGTTTTGATTATAACTCTTATTCGTTGTATTTTTGATTACGTAATTTAGTATTCCTTGTTTAATGATTCCTTCCGAAAAGCTGCTAGACCTCCTGACCGATGCAACAATTTGTTGTGTTTTATTCTTTTTATTTATTTGCGTAATTTTTTCTACATTGGTTTCGGTGGCAATCTCTGGTGACAAAGGCAGCTTCCTTTAAGTGTTATTTTTTGAAGTTATCAGTTTATCATATTTAATTTTAGCTATATTTCCTTTTTCTCTTTTATGTTGTAGTTGTTCTTGTAGCTCCCTTCTCTTCTCTAGTACATATTTTGGATAGTCTTCTATAATGTAAAAATGTGTATCATTTAGTGCTCTTTAGTGGTCGTACTCTTCCACGGTGACCATCCGGATTGGAAGATTATTTTGTTTGTTTCTTGTTTTTAATTGTATGTCTGTTCGTTCTGTGTCGGAGGAGGAGGCGCTGAATTGCTATGCTTGATTGTTTTGATTATAACTCTTATTCGTTGTATTTTTGATTACGTAATTTAGTATTCCTTGTTTAATGATTCCTTCCGAGAAGCTGCTAGACCTCCTGACCGATGCAACAATTTGTTGTGTTTTATTCTTTTTATTTATTTGCGTAATTTTTTCTACATTGGTTTCGGTGGCAATCTCTGGTGACAAAGGCAGCTTCCTTTTAGTGTTATTTTTTGAAGTTATCAGTTTATCATATTTAATTTTAGCTATATTTCCCTTTTCTCTTTTATGTTGTAGTTGTTCTTGTAGCTCCCTTCTCTTCTCTAGTACATATTTTGGATAGTCTTCTATAATGTAAAAATGTGTATCATTTAGTGCTCTTTTCTGTTTCAAAATTTTTATCTTTGTGCCTAGAGTTGTGAAGGTCACTACTAATGGACGTAGTTTTCCATCTTTCTTTCCTATTCTTTTTATTTCTTGGATGTCGTTGTAGTTTATTTTTAGAGAAAGATATTGTTCCGTCCATATAATGAAGTTTCTTTCTAAGTTATCGTATGACTTTTCATTCTCTTCTATGCCGAAAAATAGCAAATTATTTTTCCTTACCTGTCTCTCTATAGCGTGTAGTCTTTTTTTCCTGGTTTTCTACTATTTCCTTCAAATTTTCGTAATTTTTTTTTAATGCCAAAAATTTTTCTTCGAATATGCTGCTTATATTCTGTGTGACTTTCTCAGTAACATTATTTCCCATTTCTCGGATTTCTTGTCTTTGATTATCCATATCCTTCTTTATTGCCTCAAGCACTTTCAAAACTTCTTCCATTATTTTAATGGTACGCGTAGCGTCCTCTTGCAGTTATTAGCGGAAACTCTTGGCTGGGTGGTATCAGTGTTGATTGAAAATATTGATTTTGCGTTTGATTTTTGTGTTGTGACGAAGTTCCGACACTGGCCGCTAGATGGTACTTTCTGAATTAATTTAATATCATGTAATTCCGTGATGGCTAGGATTTTTTTTTTCTTTTATGTGAATTTTTGGTTATGTTAGCTCATAGTAGTAGTTATTTTTCTTTGCATAGTGTTTTGTATATTGATTGTTTTTTGTCACTATTAGTTCGTTTTTCACTAAAACTTTACACTTTCTGAATGCTTATTAACTTCTAGTTTGTTTATTTACAATTTGTATCACTTGATATGCCGTAAATTATTTAATAGTAAACTAATATACAGAGACGATGTCAACAGTGGCACAGTGGCTCCTCCTCATAGATTTATATATATATATATATATGTATGTATATATATATATATATATATATATATATATATATATATATATATATATATATATATATATATTATATGTATATATATATATAGTAAAAAAAAAAATATATATACATATATACGGTTTCAAAATCATTATTATTATTCATAATTAATCATTCGTAAAACACGTACGAACGTGTTTCACTCATTTATGATAATGAATGAATAATCAGTGAATTACTACTTTCCAAGTCAATCAAGTAAAAATGTATAATAAACTGAAACTTTTTTTTAGTCAACATTACAATTGATTTATCAATTTTTATTGGTACTATAGAAGATTCCAAATTAGAATGTTTCATTTTCAAAACGCCTATAAAATCACCGTGTATATTATATATGTATGTGTATATATATACATATTGTATAATATCATGATAATATCGCAAGATATCCGGAAATTTTGAAATCCGCGATACCAAGGGGGCGTGGCGTCAATATTGACAGTGTTGCCAACCCTACAGACCACAATAAAATTTAATTGTTTCGAGTTCAATGTGACCATCTCAAAAAATCTCAATAAAAATATGTACAATTTCAACAAAAGTAAAGATGAAACGTAAAATCATGAAGACTTACAAATTGAAAATGAAATAGCAGCTAGTAATACTATCTAACATGCAGGCACTATAATAATTGCAACTTTGAGACTTTTGATTGTGACATTTCATTAGATCAAAACTTTGGTAAATTTACAATTGTTCTCATTTTAATGGCCTCCCTACAATGTATTATATTTATTACTATCACTAAATTATCTTGTCTCATATGTGTATCTTGTTTAGTAACGTAAGGTGAAACCAAGTATAAAAGCTTGAGAAGCTTTTATACTTGGTTTTAACAAGTCTTCACTCATTCTAAAATAATTTGCTTAATCATTCAAATCATCACCCAATAGCATTTCTTGTGTGATGTTAAAATGACTATATTGGTTTCGTTTTAAAATTCAATCTTTCACCCAACGCTTTCTACAATGTTTTCTTTTATTGAGATTTTTTGAGATGGTCACATTAAACTCGAAACAATTAAATTTTATTGTGGTCTGTAGGGTTGGCCACACTGTCAATATTGACGCCACGCCCCCTTGGTATCGTGGATTTCAAGATAACTTGCGATATTATCACGATACTGTGATACCATCAATACTGCATCAATATTATCGTGATAAAACCAGTATCGCGTGATAATACTGACTGTGTAATATGCCCCATTCTAATTTTGAGGAATGGCAATCTTGAGGACGATTGTCAATTTTATTTAGTGTTGTCAAATACATATATCGATTTTTAAGTTTTTAGTTTTTATGTATACGATGGATGTCTTTAGAATTATTTACGTACATAAAAGGAATGTTCGAATAATTCTTTAGATAAATTAAAGATTATTTAATTCTTGTATTACCCGGTATTAACGAGTCTTTTTTTATTGACGAGTTGGAACACACCTAAGTATCTTTGGCTCCTCGAAGACTCTCAGGAGTGTGTGGTGTGTGTCCACTAAAAACCACCCCGACTGCCAGTCTTTTTCTTTGACCTGAGTGATATGATTAGAAGTAATATGGTCCTCCCCAGAATCAACGCCACGCCATATATTAAGCCTACCAAAATTATTCTATTCTCTCTGATGGAAAGCTTGAACAAAATTCAAGTGTAGTGGTCACCATCTTCATCGTGAATGCAGAGAATGCAGCAAGTTGATCCACACAATGGGAGCCTAGTGAGATGCTTCTGGATCATTGGACCTCCAAACTCGCACTCATTTTAAGTTAGTTTTTCCACTAAATGCATATGAAGGCACAAACAGTATTTACATCCAAATTCAATTTTCATTTTTTTTGTTGGTCCCGGCTAATCTATAGAATGGCTTGACCGATTTTAACAGGCAACAAGCGACTCTCACTGGCAGATAACTGATGGTATAAGGAATAAGGACTAACTTTGCCCCACAGCGTTACTCACGGTTGTTGTGGTAAAGGTACAACGACCACCGCTGATTTTATAACATAAAGTAACATTTTTTACTTACTTTACTTTAAAAATAATGTATATATGTGTGTTAAAAAAATTTTAAAACTATTTTCCAATTCTTAATTTTAGGTGCTACATATCAGTGTAAATTATGCCGTAATGAATTTTACTCAGAATAAAGAACTGACATCCATACATACATATACATTTCTTTAATCTAAGATTATCTATCGTTTCGTAGACAGTAATGATAATCAGAATTCGACAGCACTACGAAAATGACATTTATTCCTTACATGTAGGAAGGACTGGACTGTATAACATTAAATTCATTTCGTTGTTACGTGAATTTCTTAGTTTATTGTGCTGTAGAAGTTTGTTATTGTCTCGTCTGGTTATAAATATAATTATTTATATCGTTGATCTGTCAAGAAACTTTGTTAAGTGCTTTATGTTTAATCGATAGTGATTATTGATTGTAACATGTTTGTGTTTGTGCAGTGATTCCGTGATTCGGTATTATTTTATTCAGACAAGTCCAAAGTGCGTGCTATATAACATAGTGTTTTGTGTTCAAAAAGTTTTCAAACATGTCTCTGGAAGAAAAATTTAACGCTGCGGTCAACGTTATCAGGAGTTTGCCGAAAAGCGGTGAGTAAATTTACTTTTTTTTTCTTTTATATCAGTACTATCATTTGTTTATCTAGGTACTGGCTGGTTTTGGCTAGAGAGGGATGTAACTCAGTTCCAAAGTTTTATTAGGTTTTCTTTTAAAAATTGCTCTGAAAACCTTATATTCTATTTCGTTTTTATGTTACGGACATGTAGACCAATATTAAAATATCTTGAATTATTGGTGTACTTCTCTTTAGAACGGATAATGCAAGGAGAATTATGTGAATTAGAAGTTTATGAAGTGAAGTGATTATGTGAAGTGGCAAAAAGTGAGATATACAAAAGAAGATATTAATTTAATTTTTACATTATGTAACTATGATTTTATTGTTGATAAATATTTATGAACAATATCTATTAGAAAAATAAGTAACAAACGAAATTCTGAATATGAAAATGAAATAATAAAAAAAAATACATATTGACTTAATTGTCGTACAATTGTTCAAATATTAAAAAGTATAAAAACAATTTGGTTAAAGTTTCGAAATACGTCACCTGATTCTGGGGTTGTGAGTGGTTGGGGGGGAGGGGGGGGAGGTGTCGGAACCCCCCCTCACCATTTTTACCTGCCGGAAATACTTGGTGCCCTTAGAAAAAATTAAAAACAGAAATGGTAAAAATTTCGAAATACGTCGCCATTTTAAGGGGTTGTGAGTTTTTGGGGGGATGGGGGAGGGGTCTGAACCCTCTGAACCCTGCCTCACCATTTTTACCCGCCGAAAATACTTGATTCCCTTTGGAAAAATCAAAAACAGAAATTTGTACAAACATTATTTATACCACTTTATATGCATGTTTTATTGCTTTATGCATTATAGTCGACGGAGCCCCGCTACGCGGGGCTCCTATTTCTGGGTGGTTTAAAAAAAAATAACCACGATGGGTAAGGCGGCAGCTTCGCTGCGCTACGCTCCCGCCTTACCCATCTAACCTAACCCAATGAAGTCGGATTGTGCCAATATAATTACCTTGATTAATTAATTACAGTAAAGCAATCCAAACAGAATCCAAGAACGTAGCCAAGTCGTAGAAAAAACACAAATCGATACGGAAGAACACATTCACTTAAACTCGAAAGCAAAGGAATGACACATAAATTTGAAATTTGCTGTCAATTAGTGTCAAAATGTTGCGTTTCGTTTCACGTTTTTCATATAAAAACTAAAAATTACATTTTAAAAACTGTACTAAAGCATAAAAATACGTTCCGTTTTGCATAATTGCAATTGTATTTAAGAATTTTTGAAATTTTTTTAAAAATATTTAGACGCAACTCCGGCAGCCAAAATTACTTGGGGGGGATTAAGACTAACTCCCTTAAGCCCCCTACACCACCAAAACCCTCAGATTCAGGTGACGTATTTCGAAACCCAACCCAACAATTTTGCCAAATAATCTACACACCTAAAAAAAAATATCCTGAGCTTACTTGTAAGATTATTTTATAGTTAATGAAACAGATTAATTTTAATCTAATTAGAATGCCTTTTGCCATATTAGAAGCTTACCTATTCAAGTCTAGAATGTCTACATACAACAAAAAAAAACTTAGTCTATGCCTGGAAGATTGTTTCTTGAAAGACGGTCCTTCATTAACGGTGTTCATTAATCTCATTACAATGATTATTTGAAGACTTTAAAACTCTAAATACTTGACATTGGCAGAAATAGCTAATATTATTTTGTTTTCTGCTGTTTGTTAACTGATCAAAAGAAGTCTATGCCTATATCAAAGATTCTGTAACTGTTGATGTTTAATTTTCAAATGACTATGCCTGAATATGATCAACAGCCTTCAAAAGTCCACTGCTGGACATCGGCCTCTCTTTAGAAAGGAGGTTTTGGCCTACTGTACCAAGCTGACCAGACGGGTTGGTTTCAAGTTTTCCTTCTCTTTGCATTGATGTTGTCTTACATAGTTTAAGTAAGTTTTAAGTAAGAAGTCTATGCCTAAATATAGTACAATAAAACACCTAGTTAAGTTAAAAATTTGAACTAAAATGATAGGTAAGAAATTTATTTACGATTTTGCCCAGGTTCTACTAATTCAATAAATATTTCTTTAGATTAGAGCAAATTTAGCATTAGAGCAATTTTAGGTATTTTATATAAGGAATAATCCTTTTGCTTTACCTATTGACAGTACACATATTTATGATAATTTCAGAAGTTAGTTACTTACTGGGGAAATAGCCTATGATAAATTGTCTCAAAATTATTTAAATGACTTTCCCCTTGTCACTTTGCCCATCACATCAAAACATATAAATTAATTTTAATTAATAATAATACAAATATTTGCCATCTGACACACAATATCATCTATAGTTTGTTCAAGTTTAGAATGCAGTGAGTCATCATTGTTCGCTGGCCTAATGCTACCCTATCCTACCCCGTAACCGATCAAATCTTTTCAAATTACAAGGTCAAGTTCAAAGTGACCAGTTAAAGGCATAGCTTCGAATGCGACAGTTGTATCCTGTATTTGTGTTAAGTAACAGAATTATATTTAAAAAAAAAGAATACCTCACCAATTCGTGAAAATAAAAGTGGTTCCATAATTTATAGTGGAGAGAACAGTAATTTACAATGTTTTTAAGTAATTTAAATAGTCTCATTTAAATTAAATGTGTGTTGACTGTGGATGGCATAGTACAAAAAACGCCAAATGCATGCAGTGTATCCATGTGATTAAAATATTAATGACTTAATATTGATTTTTAACGTTTAATTGTATTTTTTAAATTCATCAAACTTAATCTTTAAAAAATATAAAATGATTGAATTTTAACACCACTGTAAATACACCTTTACCCTGTAGTTGCACTGATTACTCACTGCATTTTTAACGTAAATGAACTATAGTCCAAAGTCCAAACTAAGCAGAGGTTGTACTATGGGTACTAGACAACTGATATAAGTAAATATTGTAAATCCATACTCATTACACACAAATCTCCAAAACAAATATCTGCAGATCATACAAACATTTGGTCCGACCTGGGCATTAAAACCGAGAGATCTTGATCGTAAGTTAGAAAGTAACTCTTGTGATTCTGTTTGTTGTGCTTTTGCAACTAAACCTCCACATTAATTACATTGACATATAGTTAGACTAGCTTTCGCCTGCGTCTAAGTCTGTTATCACTGTAAAAAGTAGCCTATGTCCTTTCTCAGGCTTTAGGTTATCTCGAAACGAAATTTCATTTAAATCGGTGCAGAGGTTTTCGACTTTATTTTATAATATGTAGTATGTATGTTTTGATTGAGGATGCTTATAATGTTGATTATATCCATAATAGTACTGAAAATTCTTTAGTTTTACATTATTAAAATTTGATTGTTTACAAAAACTTGTTACAAAAAAAGTATGTTTGTGTATTTATATCAGTCGTATAGTACAACCTTTGATTATATACATGTCTAGATGGAGTGTTGCGCTGCATTTGCAATAAAAACAACAGGCCAGATTTGCAGGGCTTGTGTGCATGTTACACACACATGCAAGCGTAGACTACGGGCGCGCGCATGACGTGAGAGCGTTCTGAGTGATACCAGCCCTTGAATTTTTCCATAAAAGGAGGGAAAATAATTGTGTATTGATTTTGAGATTTATAAGTATGTAATTTGTATTAAATTTAAAGTCAGTCAATATGCTTTTGAGTTACTAGGTAAAATATATGTTGGTGAAAAAGGGAATTGCTATTAAAGCTTATTTATTCTTAATACTTAACAACAATTTGGTAGAAATATACCCTGTGCCCTAGAAAGTAGTCTGAGGTTCCGGTACTTTGTAAGGCGGTCGAAGGAATGCCAACTCACAGAGGAATTTAATTAAGTTAATATACAACATAGTTATATTTAATTTAATTACTATATTTTTAACTAGATGTTCCTCGCAATTTCTCGTAAATCTTGTTTTTTATATCGTTCTCGTTAAAAACTCAAAGAAGGTATAGCTTCCGATTAGTGAAAGAATTTTCAGAATCGGTTCAGAAATTCTGGAGATTAGTGCGTTTAAACAAACAAACAATCTCTTCAGCTTTACGTCGTACATACTACTTTCATTAATAGCATCCATGGAGCGGCAAAATTGACACCCATATCAGATTAACAATATCTACCACCTTAGATTTCAAAATATATGATATAATATGTATTAACCAGCACTATAGTTATGATTCAACATTTTGTAAATTGGCTAACACTCACATGGGAAATTTAAATTCAATTAACAGGCAACCCTGTAAAAATGCCGTCAAAATGGTGGTCGAACTTTGATAAAATTTCACTGAGTTAATTTAATTATTTCTTTACAATATAGTTATTTAAAGTTTACTTACCGATGATAACTATTTTTTTTTGTTGATTTCAATCGTCCAAAGTAATTCCTGCACACTTTTATCATGCAAAACGTCATTTTTATACGCCACTCAATACGTGTTTACCGTACAATGACAGTAACGCCACTGATCGGCCGCGATGAGCTTAGTCTCTTACAGTTAAATACTATTTTTTTGGACGTTTAGACGTTCGAACTCTCTATCTAGACATGTTTATAATCAAAGAGTACAACCTCTACTTAATTGTCCGAAATATTTATAACAAAAAAATTTTTTTTTTTAAATACACTTACTCTTGGGAAAACATTACTTATCTGGTTATAAATACTTTAAGTTATTTGATTTATTATTAATACATTTTACAATTTATTTAATTTTAGCATACCTACTTAATTATCTTTTTGTTGTTGTATTTTTAACGATAGTTTAAATGATATTGATATACTTAATTATTTTTTCGCATACATTCGCAGGCTTTCATGTCAATTAAGTATATTATCTTTTTGTGTTGTTATAATATTATTTACTTAATTCGCATATATTTTAATCAACAAACAAGCAAAAATGTCTGAACAGACAGCATACCATAGAAATATTACAATTATCAAATAAATACGGACAAATGTCAAGAGCAAATGTTTATAATATATATTTTTGAAATGTACAGGCCCTTTCCAATGATACCAAACCAAACCAACATATTTATCTTAAATTATTTTTAACACAGTATTTTATGACCGCCAGAGGGCGCCACATTAGAATCAGAGACATGTCATATAGACACCTCATTTTTTCTAATACTTACTACGTACCTACATAAGACTTAGTCAAAGAACAGCCGACCTGAAACTAAAGAAGCCGACTGCGGCGTACACCCACATGCAAGTGTAGCAGAAGATCCGGTATAAGAAATATATACCGTCATATTATTATATTATTTATTAGTGATTAAAAATAAATACAATATATATATTCACATTGTACCATTGCAAATAAGTTGAATCTACAACCACACTTGCGTGCAAGTGTACCGACATTATCGAAACGAATGGACTTAAGTCCGCTGCATACGTAACGAGATATTACCTCGGACGGGACGTGGACAGGACGGGAACGTGGTTGCCTCATTATAAACGGGGACTTGAGGTAAATGCATACGCACCGTGACTGTGACTCGGATCTAACGTGCTAGTGTTGTGAACATGGAAAGATGGATTTTTCATTTCAAGTATTGGCTTTAATTGTTATTGACGTGCTAAAACATCTTCGGCGTCGATATTTAGCGCGTCCCGAGCGTGCCACGTTCCCGTCTCGTCCGTGTCTCCGTGAAGTATGCATATTTCCTTATACATTTTGTATGAAACGATGTTTGCAAAACTTCCCGTCCCGTCCCGTCCGTGTAAAATCCCCTTACGTATGCAGAGGCATTTATACGCTATGAGTAACAGACTATTAGCAAGAGACATTAATAGTGCACTATTGAATATGTAGTCTTTAGAAAGGTCTTAGCATAGTTAGCATACTAAACCACGTTGGCCAAACGTGTTTGTTCAAAGGCTCATTTAACTTCCCGTCTCTAAGTCAGTATTCAATAAGGGCCCTAATAGAAGCCGTATATCATGATTATCATACGTAATTTATACCCGTACGTAATGTAGTGTCTCCCTGCCATCATATAAAATTCACGCCTGAATATGCACTTTCACCGCGTAATTGGTACATTTACGTTGCAGCAGTATTAAATATAGATACGTACCATAAAATATTTTACTTTCTGCGCACTTCGATTGATGGGGTGAAGCTCCCCAACAGACAGGGGCAAGGGAGAACACTAGGGCTTATAACCCCAGCCAGACAAGGAGGTAGGGAGAACACTAGGGTAGACTGAAGGGAAGGGTGAAAATCAATGAACAGGGGCTTAATAATAGAATGATTTTCTACCCTCCGGCTACAGAATTTTAAATATTTTTTTAAATTCTATCAGTAGTTATATGTACCTATATGCACATCTGTCGGTATGTAAAATTACGTATTATAGGCCACATGAGCAAAGGAGTCAACTGACGGTACCTATACTCTGTCCATTCCTTTATTATCTTTTTGACAGTTCAACAAATTTGGATATTAGTGACGCCCTCACACGTCACCGATTCGATTTGAAATCAAAATCAATCGATATAATATTATTTAAGTCAGTATTGTAAATAAATAAAATGTGCACTATTATGATATATAATTGGCCCAGAACAAAGAAAACTTCCTAACACAGTCACTTGAAGGTCGGTTTAGTAAGTATTATGTCATTTTTCAAACATAATGTATTATCTCATAGCTCTGAATTTAAACGTTATTAGCCACGCCTTTCAAAGTTAAATTTAACTAACGCATGCATAGTTATATTTTAAGTCAGTGGTCCAAAAATAAATTAATTAATGCAGAAAGTTATTGTTCTTTATTCTAAATTTGAACTTAAAGTACAAAATTTCGACTTAATTTATTATTGCAAATAATCAATCTTGAAGTCATACTATTTTAATTTCCTTTTTAGGGTTCCGTTGCCAAATGGCAAAAAACGGATTCGTCATGTCTGTCTGTCTGTCCGTCCGTATGTCACAGCTACTTTTTTCCGAAACTATAAGAGCTATACTGTTGAAACTTGGTCAGTAGATGTATTTTGTATAAATTTTAGGGGTCCCCATACTTAGAACTAAAATTAAAAAAAAAATATTATCAAATACATTCGTGTGGGGTATGTATGGATAGGTCTTTAAAAATGATATTGAGGTTTCTAACATCATTTTTTTCTAATCTGAAGAGTTTGCGCGAGAGACACTTCTAAAGTGGTAAACTAAAGTGGTAACTTCTAAAATAAGAGAATGATAAAACTAAAAAAAATATATGATGTACATTACCATACAAACTTCAAACGAAAATTGGTTTGAACGAGATCTAGTAAGTAGTTTTTTTTTAAAACGTCATAAATCATAAACCGCAATTTACATTTCTTTCAATCAAAACACTATTATTAAAACATCGATGAAAGTTACAACGAACTACAAAAACTTTTAATTATGATGTCACTTGCTGCTACGGAACCCTTCATGGGCGAGTCCGACTCGCACTTGGCCACTTTTTAATTCATTAAATTTACAGAAACAATACTTACATGAAGTCAAATTATTTTGATCAAAATAATATGATAGATTATTTTAATCGTATAAGCGATTTATCGTGTTTCTAGAACTACTGTTTTATTTTTGTTTTTAGCTGTGCACAAGGCACTTCCCTAAGCGTCTATAAAGTACGACATTACTGTAGTACATTATTACTAAAGAAATACCTATAATTTATAGGCGTGACCTGTCAAAAAGACAATTTAACGAATGGACAAAGTAAGTATAAGTCACTAATGCCGCTCCCCTTAGAGAAATGCGCTTACTGTCGAAAACTATGCATTATGGTTGATAAAATATTGTCTTGTATATGACATTTAACTTATCTGACGTTCTGCGGATAAACCCATAGTATACTCCGGTGGAACAAGACTATCTTTTGAAGATCTAGATCACTGTAGGTCTTCAAAAAATAGTACCATGTATATTCTAAACAAATGTATGATGTACCATGATTATACTAAACAACTGTACGATGTCCCATGATTATACTACTTAAGCAATTGTGGGATGTCCCATGAGTATACTAAGCAACTGAACGATGTGCCATGATTATACTAAACCACTTTAGTAAGATGTACCATGATTATACTAAACAACTGTACGATGTACCATGATTATACTAAACAACTGTACGATGTACCATGATTATACTAAACCACTTTAGTAAGATGTACCATGATTATACTAAACAACTGTACGATGTACCATGATTATACTAAACAACTGTACGATGTACCATGATTATACTAAACAACTGTACGATGTACCATGATTATACTAAACAACTGTACGATGTACCATGATTATACTAAACAACTGTACGATGTACCATGATTATACTAAACAACTGTACGATGTACCATGATTATACTAAATAACTGTACGATGTACCATGATTATACTAAACAACTGTACGATGTACCATGATTATACTAAACAACTGTACGATGTACCATGATTATATTAAACAACTGTACGATGTACCATGATTATACTAAACAACTGTACGATGTACCATGATTATACTGAACAACTGTACTTATTGACTTACTTATCCACCTGAAATTACGAAAGCTACTTAATTTGGGATTTATTATTTTATGTAATACTAGTTGACCCAGCGAACTTCGTACCGCCCAACTTTAAAATTCCAGAACTTGATCGCAGCGCCACCTACCGGGTCTAATTGCGAATCTAAACCATTCCCAGATCCCCTTGAACACACACAAAAAAAATCATCAAAATCGGTCCAGTCGTTTGAGAGAAGTTCAGTGACATACACACTCACAGAAGAATTATATATATAAAGATGTAGAGCTACATACTTAATTGGATTTAGTTCAATATAGAGTGGGTTCACCAGTGCCATTAATTTCGTCGAATTTAGGGCCACTTTTTAGGGTTCCGTAGCCAAATGGCAAAAAACGGAATCCTTATAGATTCGTCAAGTCTGTCTGTCTGTCTGTCTGTCCGTCCGTATGTCACAGCCAATTATTTCCAAAACTATAAGAGCTATACTGTTGAAATTTGGTCAGTTGATGTATTCTGTGAACCGCATTAAGATTTTTACATAAAAATAGAAAAAAAACAATACAGTTTGGGGGTCCCCATACTTGGAACTGAAACTCAAAATTTTTTTTTTCATCAAACCTATACGTGTGGGGTATCTATGGATAGGTGTTCAAAAATGATGTTGAGGTTTCTAATATCATTTTTTTCTAAACTGAATAGTTTGCACGAGAGACACTTCCAAAGTGGAAAAATGTGTGTCCCCCCCCCTCTAACTTCTAAAATAAGAGAGTGGTAAAACTAAAAAAAATATATGTTGTACATTACCATGCAAACTACCAACGAAAATTGGTTTGAACGAGATCTAGTGAGTAGTTTTTTTTTAATACGTCATAAATCGTAACACGCAATTTACCTTTCATCCAATTAATACACTAGTATAAAAACATCGATGAAAGTTACAACGAACTACAAGAACTTTTATATGATGTTACTTGCTGATACGGAACCCTTCATGGGCAAGTCCGACTCGCACTTGGCCGCTTTTTTACATTTGATAGCACTGCCGTACTTCTATCAATCATTTAATTATAAAAAAAATCGGTTGACTGTAAAGTCGGTTTACTGACGATAGTTGAACGTGACAACGTCGTAAGAGACAGATGTTGAACGCTGCCAAACGCGGAGGCCGATTGTGCCTCTTTGTCGCTCGTTCCGCGCTCTCGCTTGTACTTCAAGCCCTAAATGGAACGCCTCAGAGCGAGGTAACGCCGCATGAGTCATGTTGTGTAGTGCGTGCAGCCGGCTCCATCGAATTATAAGACGTTGTTACGTCAATAAAAGTGTTATACGCACCATTTGAATCAGTAAAAACACATGATCCGAAACACTTCGTTCCGAGCGGCTGTTTTAGGAAGCGAGAGAGACTTCAATGGTAAGTCTTTTTAATATTTTTGTATTTCTTTAGTTGTAACTTATTTTCCAATTAAGTAACTGTATAATATGATGTGTAAAGCAATTAGCACAACAGATTGAATCAATAATAATCTTTACTCAAAACTTGTGGTGAAATTTAAGTACAAAACTTGTTAGAATTAATAATAAAATATTCTTCATTAAAAACAATCGTGTTATTTACTGGTTCACTATTGGCACAATGGCCGGTCTAAGTATTGCCAGGGGGGTGTCACTCCGCAGTTTAGGTATAGTCGGCCGGCTGCCTGCCGGGTCAGACACGCCGGTCGAACAGACATCGTCAGAACAGTTCAGAGTTACACGATAGAAAGTGACGCAACTATAGGTAAATATAATCGTAGTGATTCGGCGCCGTGCGATCTGAATTGAACTTAATCTTTTGACACCGAGGGTATCTATAACTTTAATTTACTTTTTGGAGTGAGTCTTCTGTGCTGGTACTATTATGTATTCTGTGGTATTGCTGGTACAGTGTGGTTAACCTTAGGCACATTGATACTTTCCAATCTATTTTTTTAATAAATGAAACTTAACAGCTAATAAGGAAATAAGAATAAGCTACAGTATTATATTGTAGAAAAGGAATAGGTCATTCTTATTTTTACAATGATTGTTGTAATAATTGAGTCACAACATCATAATTACTTTCAAAATCTCGCTTAATCTGTTTGTTACATGTACACTCACCCTAGTTAGTTCAAGATATATTTTGCCAATACAACAGGTAGGTATGCAATAAAAAATTAAATAAATCAATTGACCGGAAAACAATTGAATTAATTAGTTTGGTGCAGCGCAGACGGCACACTTTTTGTGTGATCGAGTCTGCGGCGCACAAAATGTCTGCATAGGGCGCAAAAAGTCTCAACGCACACGACGCACATCTTCGATCATTCTGTCGACAGAACTGTAGGGACGTAGACGCTATGGAAATCGTGCAGAGATCGCGAAGTATTATTTTGTACTTGAAGTACAGAAAAAGAAGAAGAAATAGAGATAGATGTCCAAAAAGGAGCGGAATAAACATTACAGCGCACTTCTTCCTACATTTTTCTTTTTAAATGTCTATCATGATATTTTGCCTTTGAAGTATCGTTAATTGCTGGTCTGTTTTGTATTTCTTGAATTAAGATCGTTACATCGACCTCTAGCGCCATGGTAAAAGATCGCGTGCGTTACGTCCACCCCTAACAAATGCAGATTGCAGACCTAAAGTGTGCGCCGTCTGAATTTATTACGAATTTTTAGCATTTACGTATTGTACCATTTTTTTTATTTGACTAGCCCATACTGAGAACATGACAATATATTTTACCTAACTATTAATTAACTACATTAAGTTTTTACTTATTTAAAACAAACTGGTACAAATTACGATAGTGTACATTGGAAGTTGACATCCACAAGGCCAGTTTTTTTAACTTGTAGACGTATTGTAGTACACGCACATATTATTTTGCAAGTGTGTCTATCTTTACAAATAAATAAATCTGTATATATTCTATTAATCTATTAATAAAAGGGCTGGTTCGTGTTTCCCTTCTCTATGCTGTAATGTTGTCCTTCATAGTGTGTTCGCATACTAGAGTTTTTTTTAAATGGAAAATTCCATGTAAATCCATCACAAATAATGGTTCTATTGAACAAAGTATTAATACTCACTAAGGTACAATATTGAATGCTATGTAAACAAATATATTTAAGTACAACTGGCCTCTTAAACAGCTTATCTCATATTTAACCACAATCTACAATAAAACCTATTTGCACACACCACATCAACACTTTAGTCTATGACTATTTGTTAGTCTATTGCTATTGCAACAAATCTATACATATAAATAAATTGAAGTGTCTGTAATAGCATAGACATTTAAATTAACAGATTTTCATAAAAGGCATATTTATAGAAATAATATAGTTATTTATTATATGAAAGTACCTAAAATTTTTAAGCTATTGTATTCTAGCTTTTATCGCGGGCTTTGAGCGCGGCGACCGAATCAAGAAATTCCGTAACGAAAAAACCTAACACCCTGAAAAAGGATAGAGAATACGATTGTAACTGCAGCGCGACAAGGATGTGGCGGTTCCGTGCTCTATAGGCAAATTAGCTCATGCGTGCTGACGCCACCGGCCGTTAACCGTTGCCTTGACAACACAATTATTTTAGATTCTTCTTATTTTTTGTTTCGTTTTTTTATCCGTTAGATATGCTCATATTACTATTATGTTCTCTGTTTAGTTGCCACTGTCTTACGGTTAGTAGGATGATTAATTGATTATATTGTTTGGCAATAATAATGATATTTTTTAAATTTTTGTCTGTCTGTTGCGGCTTATCTCTGACTTTACATTTATCTTTAGCTGGCAGATAAGCTATGTTTATAAGAAGTACTTAGGATACCTATATTTCTAAAATAAAAAAAAAACAGGTACTTCAACAAAATGAAAAGCATTAAAATAGGTTGTAGCTAGTTACAAAAGAAATATTACGATACATAATATTTTGATTTAGTAGGAACAATGAAATATTACATGGATTTCTTAAATCACTTTTCGTAATACCCTATTGCCGTCATGATATCATTAGTGCTGGCTAATTGACGCTCCAAGCATTTACGTAAGCAACTCTTGAGCATGCGACATACTGTGAACTTAAATAGTTTTTGTCTATGCTAATAATGTTAAAATCATTTTTTACACAACACTATCTAATCCCAAACTAAGCAGGGCTTGTATTATGGGTGCTAGACGACTGATATAATTACATAGGTTACATTTTTTTGTAAATACATACATTTTACACCTACATAGAAAACACCCAAACTACGAAACAAACATTTATGGATCACACAAACATTTGGTCCGATACGGGAATTGAACCCGAGACCTCAAGCAAGGCAGTCGCATACGTTATCACTGCACCACCAAGGCAGTCAAAGTCAGTATTGGGTAATCTCGGCAACTTCTTGTTCAATTTTTATCAAAAAGACATCTCCTGCATTAAGAAACGGACACAAATAACACACAAAGTGTTGTCACTTGTTGGATTTGAACCCACAACACCTAGCGTAGTTGAAAGTAGTGTAGCGACCGCTTAACCCACTAGGGCAACCGTTTAGTAGAATTTGAAATGCTCATTCAGTGTCAGATAGTCCAAATTTTGAGTAAGACTATTGGGTGTATAATAAAAAATCACGCACGCACGCACTACAGGAACTGAGCATCAAGGTTCACCTAAAATGTTATAAAATACGCAGATAATTTATTCATTTCGAAAAAGTTTAAGGCCGAACCAGACACTATATCTACTACATATATCTTCCGAGCCTTTATTCCCAAGTTTATTTGGGGTCGGCTACTAGTTAGTTAGAAAAAAATAGACACCCTTCGGGTTTGTTTCGGCATTTCTTTCCAGAGTTAGTTGTAGAAAATGCCGGCGCCTTCTAGCTGTGAAGTCCGATGTCTAAAAATATCGGTGAAAAATTTACTTGCAAAAATATATAATATTTACGCTTTTCTAGACACATAAAACATTTAATACTAGTAGAGCTTACTGTACCGTGGGAAACCAAAATTCCTAAAGACTACGCAATAAAATTAAACAAATACTTACTACAATATAACAAATGACCTAAACAAAAAATGTCGTTAATTTATACGCGTTAGAAGTAGAAGCGAGAGGTATACCAGCAAAATCTCTCTATAATCTTCTGGAAGACCTTGGCCTGTCGAGAAATTAAGTAAGTTCTAAATTAGAACGAGTATCTAAGGCTGCACTAACAGGTTCCTACCGAATTTGGCTAGGGGCCTCCTTAAACCCTATGCCTAGTTCGCAAGTCGGGAACTGCTCTGGGTTTCTCCCTCTGCCACACGATGGATCCGGCACCCGCTTGGTGAATCCATGGAATGCTAAGAAGTTCGTCTCTTTAAACCTCATACCAACTCCTTTGGCCATCATCATCAGCCTATCGCAGTCCACTGCTGGTTGATTTTGTGCTTCTCGCATCCAGCTCCATCATCCATCGTCTGACCAGCGTGATGATATAAAGAGGCCTGTTTAGTGAACTATTAAAGATTGTCGATGTCTTACGGAAATCAACCAAAAATATATTGTTCATATTCCGTAGTCTATACACAATGGGGCTTTCAAGCATCTTTCGCCTTCACATTAAAACAGCAAATCTACCGTCAGATGGTAAAAGTATTTATATAAGCACTTTCGTTTTTGCCGGTGTAGTTATTAAGTCGTTTGATGACGTCAGGAGTCGCGACGACACCAATTAAGAATTACATGTCTTGGTCAAAACACGTAGATGGATATTTACATGGATGTGGTTGAAGATGTAATTCTCTAAAATAGCCTCTGTGCCAATGGTCTAACTGTTAAATTCCCTTGCAGTTAAATTTACTGCTTTAATGTTTTTTTATCTATGAATAACATAGATTTCACATTGCTACTATTCTTGTTAACCTTAATTGCTTGTGGTAGCAGTTACTTCGTTACTTCTTAGGTACTGTACTGGTTATCTAGTTGAACTCGTAAACCAATTGTTTTGCAAGTCTGGTGCTTTAGCCTTTAAAATGGCTGTTGAGGTACGTCACAAAAATTCACCCATCTAAGTACTGACCGCGACTGTTTCTTAGCATGTCTTCCAAGTCATGTACCTACATGACTCAATTATGTAAATGTTGAGTGTAACGAGTACTAAGATATTGTATTGTTGAGTGTATTATTTGGGCTCGTCTAATCGATATTGGTAAGGCATTCGATAATTATAATCTGACAAGCTGCACAGTAAAAGATTTATCACAGAGTCTTATAGTGTGGAAGGTACATCTAACTCCAAAGATTCTGATTACCTTAAGGATCTTATAAGTGTATCGCTGAAAACACATAACCGTTCCTTTGTGTAAAAAACCTAACGGAATTTTCTGGGCGGGGGGAGGCAACGAGTTAGTAAGAGGAGGCAGTGCTCCCCTTTTCCTTACATATCTAATCTAGGCCCATAGACACAACTATTAATTAGGAGTACAACGTTGTTAAATATAATGTTAGGTAATTCAAAGCATTCAATTGTAGAGCGCATCCTGGAACTGATCACAAATATGACTTGTATCTTAGATGGATTAACAACACACCAACACACTAAATCTGAGTTCATAAAAGTGAAAGCTTTCGACAATCAGTTGTTCAGTACACATAATACAAGCTCTGCTTGGTTTGGGACTAGATGACGTTGTGTGTAAAAGTCCGAAATATTTACTTATTTATTTATTTAACAATGGTGCTTGCGTGTAGATTTGATGATCATCTATCTGCCTAAATGACGAATGCGAATTTTTAGTTAAATAAAATGCAATGAATTACATGATGACTGACGGAACTATTAATGCCAAGGTGACGCAGTGGAAGCGTATGTGCTGTGCTTGAGGTCTCGGGCTCGATGCCCGGGTTGGACCAAATATTGATCTGCAAATATTTGTTTCCGAGTTTAAATATTTTCTATGCATAGTATGTATTTATAATTGTATTTTTAAATTACTGTACGGTGGATAATCCTCGGTAATATGGCCCCTGTCTAATCCGATATCCCCTGTAATATCTACTATTATTAAAAATGTTTCGACAAACTTCACTAATGTATAACTGAATAGGTTGAAATGAATTGTTTTTTCGTTCTGTAACATCAATAACGTTAATATTATAATAAAACATAAGCTCTCAATTGCTTTGTTTACTATTTTAGTAGGCCAAAACCTCCTTTCTAAGGAGAGGCCAACGTCCAGCAGTGGACTGTTAAAGGCTGTTGATGATGATGATGATGATGGTTTTACTAAATTCGACATACATAATGAAGTACTACCCTCACACAGAAGACCATCCTAATAATGACAGCATTCTTGCTGTCGTATTTCGTTGGTGAGTGTGAGACCGGAGGCCCAATCATTCTGCATCATTCTCCCGCCCTTCGAAGGCCGGGAGAATGATGCAGAATAATCTAACCAAGCTGCCATGGTAAGGGTCACCATGCTACATTGCCTACCCTCACAATAAGCATGGTGACCCCTACTCCTGGATTCTACTCATGCTTTCCAACAGGCAGAGTAGAGTCACTTTGGCAGGCTTAAATAAATAAATAAATAAATAAAGTATGATTTTATATAAAATCTTATTATAGAATTTATTACTTGTCGGATTACAAGGTTGTTGAAAATTCCGGACAATTTTATTAGACCGACACGGCCTTGCAAAACGATTTTCAGATTACCGGTTACCCACTGTATTTACATAAGAAAAGTACAGAAATGTGTATTAATATGAGTTGTCTGGTACCCATGTAGTATAAGCTCTGCTTAGCAATTATAGTCAATATTACAATCTCATAAGGACTTGATGCCGCTGTGTGTTTAAAGCAGAAATATATATTTTACTATTAAGCCTTTTTTTGTTGGATATCACCAGTTGGTGGTTATGTCGGACTAGAACCGACTAAAATAGCACGCCGTCATAGGTACTAGAAGCCGATGAATCAGGTGTACCCTCACAAGGAAATCCCTGGGATCCCGACGTACCTTGGGCTACCTACAGTTCGTACATAGTTTAGTATTCAGCCTGAAGATAATTTGCATTTGTGTATAGGTTGTGAGAATGGATTACAATACTGTTACGTGTTACATGTATAAGTCAGTATATTACTAAGTGTTGAGGCCACAAGATGTTAGAATATGAATTATTATTCCCAAGATTAAATGGTTGCCTACTAGACGAACCGGTTTTATCTGAATATCAGTTTTCCCACGGAACCCTATGCGCAATCCAGAGAATAATCGAAACTCGTTTTCAGTATGTTAAGAGTGCTTACTGATTGACCAAAATATAGATGTTTGTGACATCCGGGACCGACGTTTTAACGTGCTAGGCACGGGTGTGAAACACCGACAAACTTCCATAGTCCGGTCCGTTAATAAAAATTTCTTGTAAAAAAGCGCAATACTACTTTTGGCCCGACGTGGACCTCTCCCCTACCTGCTAGACCACGCTCTATGTGTGCCTCCCTCCAAAATCAGACATTTGGTAACTACGTCCACTCGGTGCAAAATTAATGAACATTGATTTTCTGTGGCCATATGTATAGATAAACCGCGTAATTGGATCCTAGTCTGTCTGTAAAAGGGTGAGGAGGTACGTTTACTGGACGAGGGACCTCGCCGCTCGCACCCCTTTTGTCCCCGATCTCGTCCGTCTTGTTTGCTGCAGGGGCGCAACGCGCAGCCCATACTACATGCGAATAATAATATTTCTTTTAAGTTGTAATTCATTGAAAATGTATATTCCTACATACGTTTTGAGTCTGCTCTGAAAGATATTGAGGTAACGTCTAAAGATCTTACCGATTAAGATGCACATAGATAAATTTCTAGACACAAGACGCTAAACACAAACCATTAAAGCGACTCAACTTGTTTTTATGCATGAGCCGACCAAAGTTCTCCACACTGCCTAATGGAAAACATGACTGAAATTCACAAGTAGTGGGTCAACATACAATTTTTTGCACCTACCGCACCATATTCCTACATTACCCTAAGGTTGACTGGTAGAGAATGCCTCATGGCATTAAGTCCGCCTTTGTACGATATGTGCATTAAGTTTAAATAAATAAATAAATAAATATTGCTTCAGCTCATTTTCCGGGCCTTCGGTCTCTCACTCACCAATAGCCGCGTACTGATTGAGCGAGGCTGCCTCGCGACGCAAATCCTCGGTCGGTCAAGACGTGCCTCGCCCGAGGCAAACGCTCGCGCTGCCTCGCCCGAGCGTGCCGCGGCCCGAGCCGATCGTTGTCGGTTTTTGTCGATGCTCAAAGGCGCCTCAGTACGTTTGCCGCGCTCACTCAAGACGGTAGTGTTTTGCCTCGCTTTTATCTCTATTCGACTTCAAGTTAAACTGAGCGCCGATGCTCACGGTGGCTCGGCCTTGCCGCGCGAGGAAGCCTCGGATTAGAAAACTTACAGACCAGGCCGCCTCGCGCGGCATGCGTACTGCGGCAAATGTTCGAGGCTGCCTCGCGAAGCCGCTCGCTTGGTCAGTACGCGGCTAATGAAACACGACAACACAAATGCGATCATTTTCGATATTTCTCAACATTAAAAAGTTTCACAGATATTATAGTCATAATAATAAATTTATACAAATTAATAAAATTGTAGTGTCTGAATGTAATTTCTAATAAACAGCATTACACCAAAAGCAAAGGAAAGTATGTAAATACGGTATTTACATGTTGTCTGTCTGTCCGTTCGCCAGAGTGTTCCGGCTACTCACTGAAAAAACTGGATCGATTTTGACAGAACTTTCACTGATAACTGATTTAGAGTAACCTAAACTATACTTTGTCCATTCGTTTATTGTCTTTTTGACAGGTCATGCCTATAAATTACCGGTATTGCTTTTCGTAATAATGTACTACAGTAATGTCGTACTTTATAGACGGGTAGGGACGTGGCTTGTACATAGCTAAAACAACAAACTATAAAACAGTTCTTGAAATACGATAAATCGATTAAAAAATTAATATAATCTGTCATATTAATATGATCAAAATAATTTGACATCATGTAAGTATTGTTTCTGTAAATTTCATAAAATAAAAAGTAAATTAAAATAGTATGACTTCAAGATTGATTATTTGCAAGGATTTAAGTCGAAATTTTGGAATTTAAGTTCAGACTTAGAATAAAGAATAATAACTCTGTGCATTAATTAATTTACTTTTGGACCACTGACTTAAAATGTAACTATGCACGCGTTAGTAAAATTTAACTTTGACACGCGTTGTTTAATAACGTTCAAATCCAGAGTTATGAGAAAATATAATTGAAAAATCACATAATACTTACTAAACCGAACTTCAAGTGACTGTGTTAGTAAGTTTTTCTTTGTTCTGGGCCAATTATATATCATAATAGTACATATTTTATTTATTTAAAATACTGACTTATGGAATATTATATCGATTGATTTTGATTTCAAATCGAATCTGTGTCGTTTAAGGGCGTGACAAAGAATACTGAAAACTAATGAAATAATGAATAATATTCAATTCAAAAGTATGGTGTGGGTAATACAGTAGTGCAGTTATATTTAATACTAGTTGAGGTCCTGCGGTGCTACCCTCGGTCATTGTTGTAAATCGCGAGTCACGCCGCGAATCGAAGTTAGTCTAAAAAAAAAATAGTTTAAGTTACTCCTTAGGTCATCAGCTTTCTGTCAGTAGAAGTCCCGTCACAATCGGTCCAGTAGTTTCAGACATTGCTTTCGGAACAAACATTTGTGGATCACACACCGGGAATCGAACCCGAGACCTCTTGATCAGCAGCCACATACACTAACCAATAGACCAACAAGGCAGTCGATACATTTACATAATACTAGCTGATGCCCGCAGGTCCGCTCGCGTCTTAGATGTATGAAAAATAGATGTTGGCCGATTCTCAGGCCTACCCGATATGCACAGGAGTATGCACATGTCGGAGGAGTATGGGAACGAAAATTGTGACACGAGAATTTTATATATTAGATAAATTTAGTACAGAACTATTAATATGATATTACTTACAGACACATCAATTTTTAAGCCCCGGCCCCCGACGCAAAAACGACGGGGTGTTATAAGTTTGACGTGTCTGCCTGAGTGTGTGTGTGTCTGTATGTGGTATCGTAGCTCCCGAACGTATTAACCGATTTGGGTTTTGTTTTTTTAACCGACTTCAAAAAAAAGGAGGAGGTTCTCAATTCGTCGGATTTTTTTTTTTATGTATGTTCAGCGATAATTTCGTCGTTTATGAACCGATTTCAAAAATTCATTTTGCATTGGAATGGGCGTAGCTTACAGATGGTCCCATTGTCACCATATCGGGATCTGATGATGGGATCCCAAGGAAATCGAGGGAACTCCTCAAATATCATAGGCACAATGTCGCGATTTGGGTACTCGGAATAGTTTTTCATTGAAGTCGGTTCCTTTTTGTTAAAATTATTTGTTTGAAAGGTGAATTACTCAGGGGGGTTCTTCGTTGTTTGATGGAAATCCATCCAATCAGGCGGGGTTTTTTATTTTTTAAATATATTTGTATAGATTGATTAAAAAACTTGATATAATACACAAGCTGCTTCAAAGATTATATCTATCCGTCCGTTTCGTACATTGTATCTTATCAATGCAACCGCAATCTATCACAGCGAAGTGTGGCATGATGCAACAAGTTTTAAGAAATATTTACCTAAATACACGATAATAAAATTGAAGTGCCTGTAGTGTAATAACAAATTAACAGTTTTTAACAAAATACATACTTATTAAAGTATATACGGTCATCATAATCATCATCAGCCTATCGCAGTCCACTGCTGGACATAGGCCTATCCAATTGTACGCCACTTGGTTCGATCCTCGGCTTCTCGCATCCAGTTCCTTCCAGCCGTCTTGCGCAAATCATCACTCCACCTGGCCTGTGAAGTTCCTACACTACGTTTGCCGAGATGCGGTCTCTACTCAAGAACCCGTTTACCCTATATACGGTACTTCACCAAAATTGTTATGTTTGAAATTTTTGTCTGTCTTTCGGTCTGTCCGTCTATCTGTTTGTCTTTCCGATTTAGGCGGGACTTTCACTGGCGAAAGCGAATGACATAAGGAGTACCTTAGGATAATTATCTTTAGACCAGCTTCTCTCCGGGGCGTTACTTGCGATTTACAATACACGCGGGTGACACCGCGGGAATTCACTAGTACATAATAATAACAACAACTTGATAGCCTAAAACAGTTGGAGGGCCCTTTTTTAGAATTTGCTACAGAGTCTGCGCTGGATTAATGCGGCGCTGCCAGTCTGCGATATAAAGAGAGGGTGGAAGGGGTGAGCAGGTAGGAGGTAGGTAGGTAGGTTTGAGTAGGGCACCCGTCGCCCGCACCTCTCCCGGTACACCCGTTTTCGCCTGTCTGGTCTGGGGGGCAGAGGCTGCTCGTCTGTGATGTGGAGGATGGAGGGGAAGGGGTGAGCAGGTAGGTTCTTTGGAAGGAGCTAGGTAGGTTAGAGTGGGCACGCGCCGCCCGCACCTCTCCCGATCCCCGTTTTCGCCTGTCTGGTGTGGGGCAGAGGAGTAATATTTTGTTTTGAGTATTATATTATCACAATAATTTTGAAAATGTAAAAAATAAAAAATATATTTCATATTAGTCGATATTTTACAATACGATTCAGATACAATGGTTCGGTCATGTCATGAGACGCCCTGAAAGCCATCTGGTGAAACTGGCTCTAGCGTTGCCAAGTACTAAGAAGGGTAGAGGAAGACCACTAGCCAAGGTGGTCCATGATGGCCAAGGACTAAGAGCTTGACCAAACAATTAATGTTTCGTAGCCCAGGACAGATTAACGTGGCGTCGGAGAATGAAGACCTAGCCGACCGAAAATAATGGGAAATGGTTAGGACAAAGTATAATATTGGTCGATATTTCACGAAAAAAATATGATTTTTATCCACACGTGAGACGAGGACACTTACGGTACGGTTAGTCCAGAAGCTCAAAGAAGAAAGAAAGGGCAATGCTTGACGTTTTACTGAGGAATTGTGTCAGCAATGAGATGACCCATCAGAAAATTAAGATCATCGACATAGACCTCTGGATTAGCAAGCTGAAGTGACAATGGGCTGGCTTAGCTACAGAATTGATTATCTTTGGGGTAGAAGAGTTCTGGAGTAGAGACCGCGTTTCGGGGTACGTAGTGTAGGACGCCCACAGGCTAAGTGCAGTGACGACTTGCGCAGGATGGCTAGCAGGAGCTGGATGCAAGAAGTTCAAAATCTACACCCAGACACAAAAGATTAGAACAAATAGAACAAATGATGTGTCTTTCGATTGATAAAATAATTTTATAAATCGCTTCAGTGGATCCAGAGATTACCTCTACACCTGGATGCTTAGAGCCATGCTTTCAGCACGAATGGGCTTTCTCGACCGTGGCGGTACTAGCATAGTACCGCCACAGTCGAGAAAGCTCGATAAGAAGGATAGCAATCATACTACTTTTCGTTGGTGAGTGCGAGACCGGAGGCCCAATGATGGAGAAGCAACTCAATAGGCCGCCATAGTGTGGATCACCATGCTAAATTATATAAACATATTCTTAGATTCTGATCATAGTTTCCATCAGGCAGAATGGAGTCACATTGACAGGCTAATACCTATATAGAAAAAAAAAACAAGCATTCCCTCTTTAGAAACTGAAAATCGATCAGAGTCGGGTGTGATGGGAGAGGTTGAGGTATGGGTTGAGTAAAATCCTGGCGTCGCTCAAACTCCGAATGGGGAGAAGTAAACACCATATATGGTGATCCCTCAGTCGATGGCAACATTTCTAGAACATTTATCCTTAGCGACAAGGGCGGGGAAAGAGTCGCTGTGGAGCTAACGACTGACACGTGTAATCCCGAGCACCCTACCAATTAGAACAGGGAGGAACGTAATTGAGACCCGTGGGTTGGCGCCGATCGGCGTCGATCGATACCAAGTTTTTCTTCTCTTTGTTGTGCTCGTCTTGCGCAATTAAGTCCTTATGTCGGCTCAAACGAAGAAGAATGAGGTAAAAACATCTCCTAACGCCGCCATGGTGTGGGATACCATACAACATTGTATGCAGTCACAATGAGTGTGGTGGCCCCTACCCCTGGATTCTACTCATGCTTTCCATTCCATTCTATTAAGACACATCCATCCACTGCCAACCACTTACGTAGCACACTACGTTTGCCTAATCGCGAGAAAGAATAAAGATAAAATTGAAGTAATTTACCCAGTTTCGTTTTGAAACCTGAAGCATATACCTTGAAAGAAAGAAAAGAAAATTACCCCCATATAATTTTTCTTTTTTCTTACCCATGGGCGCAAGCGCGCACTCAAGCGCCCACAGACAGATGTTTCTAAGTGCTAATTAGCTTCAGACTCAACACCAATAAAAATAAATTCAGTGCATCTGAACGATCGAATCCGGACTTCTATCACCCGCCATACTCTGCTACACCACAGAGGCCAAAAGTTCGCTTTTCATTTTCACGCATACATAGCACAGACCTTAACGATTGCAAACTATGAAAGTGTGTCACTTACACTTTCTCAATAACAGCCAAACAGAGACCCAATCCCTTGTATGTTCTCTCAGGGGCCTGAACACATTAGCACCGCTGGCGTCTAAAATAAATTCATACGTATGTTCTCTCAAGTGCCTCAAGTGCACCACTGGCGTCGGTCATTGCTCTCGAAGAAGGCTGAGCACTCATCCAGCGTAAACTCCTTAGACGACGAATAGAACATAGGCATATAAAGGCATAGAACCTCCAGCAGCAAGCAGGTTCGCACCGCACGTGGACGACGAGCCCACCACTAATCCGCACCTTACGAGGCGGCGAATAGACGCAGGTCCGCATCTCACGGAGTGGCGTGCAGACCGCAGGTCCTCACCTCACTAGATGGTAGCAGCAGACCGTAGGTCTGCGTCTTACCAGGCAGCAGCAGATCGTAGGTATGTCGCAAGTATGTGTGCAAACCAACGAGCACTCTGTGAGGAAGAAGGGATTTCATGTCTTTACAAACCTTTCCTCGTCATCCCATATAGTCAAAACTTAAGACTATAACTTAACACAGAAAATAGCCAATGAGGTACAGAAATTGTCCGATGACTAATACGACTTAGTACTCACTACTCACTCAAACTGTAGTACGCACTGATTAGTGCTCAAACCTTTTATAAGTCCGGCCTAACTTTCTTTTTTTTTTTAAACTAACCTGACCCCTACTAATTATCTTACGAACAACACACTGTTGTCTCATAAACTTGAACTTTAATGGTTTATTGAAAACCCTTAGTGCCGCGGTAAGAATATTTAAAACCTTTCGTAATGTCTTAACAATTTTAGCTATAGCATGAAAAAAGACACGCTGCTAAGATCGATAAACAACACAGTCTTTACCGTAGTTAATACTTTGCATTTCGATAAACATTACCAGTAATAGTATGGTTTACATATTCATTTTGGTAGCTTGTTAAAATCTGACACATCTATTTTCCGTTCCCATAAAAAAAAACAATTCAACATATCCCGCAACGTGGTGGGTATTATGTCTTGGCATACTTGGTGTGTTAGTGCAACTTTGTTTGATTTTACGTAAATCGATTAAAAAGTTACATAACTTTCAAGTAAAAGGGCAGCGTTGCATTAGAGAAGCCACTATAATTACTACTACTATTAATTCATCACCCATTCGATAAACAATGCGTAATCGTTATAAGTAAAGCCTAGTTTATTATGCATAGGTGATGTAGTTATAAAAAAAAGTTTTTATCACATAAAACAAAATATTGCCAATATAAAACCGCAATAGACACAAAGTATGAATTCATTGAATTTCGATCAACTACGATTACTACTAACCCTTTTGTTAACTAAACCTTTTGTTACACAAGCCTTGGGCAATTACTTACACGCGTCATCGATCACAACGATCGTTTTATCGCTTTAAATTGCGCACACTATTCACTTTCGTACTGGACCAAGAGCCCAGAGCCGCCAGACCTACGTCATTAGTGCAAAGCTGAAATTTTTTAGGATTATTAGTACAATGTCTTGTTAAGATGTATGTGTACCCATTAGCTTGAAAGCGGGGCCGTTTCTGAGGTAGCGCGAAGTACAGATGGATAAAAACCTTACTTACCTACGTTAAAGGTGCAAAGCTAGTATTTACATATTTTTTCAAGAATAATAAAATTAAAATTCATTACTGCCAGACAGTTTCCGTGGGCCATTACTTCTGCCAAATATTTGGTCCAACCCGTGAATCGAGACCTCTTGATCAGCAGCCACTAGACCAATATGTATATGTATTGTCTATTAACCCATAGCATAAGCTCTACTTAGTTTGGGAATAGATGATGTCGTGTGTCAGATGTGCGAAATATTTTAATTTTTTCTATTGTTATATTCTATTAAAAAAAGACTAAAACCCAACTACGAAAAAAACGACGCCAAATTAAGTATGAAACACGACTTTTAGGACACTGGATTTAACAACGTTAATGAAAAAGCAAGACAAATATGTAATAAGTACGAACATAATGTCAATTTATTTATTTAGGTACAGTGTATATATATTAATGTATGTGTATGTATGTGTATGTATGTATATGTATATATTTATATTGTGTGTGTATGTATGTATTTGTATGCATGTATATATGTATAAAAGGTATGTTTTTTTGTATATATAGTCCTTTATCCTATGTGCGCCTACCGTACAAGATTTCTACACCACCCTAAAGTTGACCGGCAGAGAATGCCCTGGGCATTAAGTCCTCCGAAGACGTCCGTCGACGCCATTATCAGTGTATAGAGATACACATATTCAAGTTTGAAAAGCCTTAGTCACACGTTACATAGAAACGTGCCATAATAAACAACAATTTGTGAATCACACAAAGTGTTGTCCCACAGGGGATTTGAACCCATGACACCTGGCGCAGTAGAAAGCGGCGATGCGACCGCTTATGCAAATCACCAACCGTTATATTACATAAATACATAACCGCCCTTTGAATCTCTGATCCCGATATCAGTACTTTGGTAACGATCACTCCCTCGGTGGAAAATTACAGAACATTGATTTTATTCGAATAAAAATATTTATAGATATACCTTTTGATTTACCCCTCGTCTCCCTTACGCGATATGAAGGGATGATAGGTATATGTATTTATTTTATTAGTCTAGTAATCCTTTTTTCTTTGCGCGTGGAAAATCGTCATGGACCGTCACCCCGCCGGGGTTTTCTTCGCCGGGGCGGTGTGTCGGACTCGAACCGATTAAAAACCAATCGGTGTGCCCTCTTTGCGCTTTTCTTTTTAGGAGTAGGAGAAATCCAGGGTGAGATCTCCATCTGGACTCCTCCCAGCGGCCTATCCGCTCCTGTTGCATGCTCCGTCTCTTGTAGAACCTCTTTTGGGCGGCATCCGGCACACACGGACGCCCCCCCCCCCCCTCGCGGCTGTGTAGTCTAGTAATCATAATCAAAGTCATAGCACAAGCTCTGCTTAGTTTGGGAATAGATGTTGTCGTATGTCAGATGAACGAAATATTTTAATTATTCCTATTTTTCTATTCTAATTTTATAAGACAACTCCCGCACTAAATCCTATGTCACGGGGTACTTTACAAACATACGTGAAATGGACACAAAGAACATTCAGACTCAGAACAACAATTCGTGAATCACACAAAGTGTTGTCCCACGTGGGAATTGAACCCACGACACTTAGGACGGTAGAAATTGACGTCGCTTAAACCACTACGCCAACCGTTATATTACAAAGCAACATAAAACTCATAAATACATAAACGCCCTTTGAATTATTGCTCTCGAAATAAGTACTTCCATAACGGCCACTCCCTCGGTGGAAACTTCTAGAACATTGATTTTATGTGAAAATAAATATTTCTATATAGGTATACCGTTTGATTTACTCCTCGTCTGTGAGATAAAGGGATGAGGTGGCAGGCTTATTGTGGGGTAGGTGAGGCGCCCGCCGCCCGCACCTCTTCCAGTCCCCGCTCTCGCCCGTCTGGTCCAGGGGCTCAAATAATCGTGATTCTTCTTATTTTCAATTTAATTGCTCCCTACAAATAAATAAAATGGAGTGTCTGTTTGTAATATTAATTCACATAAAGGATACGTGCACGATCATTTTTTATATGTTTGGAGTCAGTTCCCACCAAAAATCATCTTAATAGTAGTCCGCGACCTTGAATGAAAAGATGAAGGTCGGCGATTTGATACCAAATTTCCAACCCTGGACAATATACCGCGGCGCTACCCGCGGTTCTTGTTGTGTGTGTGTGTGTTTTTTTGGAAAATACATACCTACATATTAAACATAGAAAACACCAAAGTTCCGAAACAAATATTTGCAGATCATACAAACATTTGGTCCATGAAATCAAACCTGAGACCTCAAGCACAGCAGTCAAAATTCACTTCCACAGCACCACCGACGCACTCATCGAGGTACAAATGATGATGATAATAAATGCGGTTTTACTCACGTATAAATTTCGTGGTTACCTGTGAGATCAATGCAATAGATGTTTATGATTTTCATTGTGTCATGCGGTTGTGTATTTGCATTTTATGTCTAACATATTACATCATTAAGTGCGAATTGCTACTTTACTTAATTATATTTATAAACTAGCGGAGCCAGGCGGGGTTACTTGTTGTTGTACCTTTACATCTAAACCCGTTATCATAATCATCATCAACAGCCTTTAACAGTAACTGCTGCACATAGGCCTCTCCTTAGAAAGGAGGATTTGGCCTACTATACCAACCCGTCTGGCCAGCGTGGTATAGTAGGCCAAATCCTCCTTTGCCGTGTGGTGACGGATTAAGAATACAGATGTCACCACCCCTACTCCTCCCGCGGGTGTCGTAAAAGGCGACTAAGGGATAAACTACGCAAGACAACATCAACGCAAAGAGAAGGAAAACTTAAACCCGTTAAGGCTAAGCTAATCTGAAGTAATCATCATCGACAACCCACGATTCCCTCAGCTGGGTTCGGGTCTCCGCTCAAGAGAGGGTTAAGGCCATACATCCCCAAACTGCTCGAGAGCGGACTGGGGACTGGCAAGACAACGCTGCGGCTACATAATCCGTTGGATGTTTTTAAGCCGTCCGATGGCCTCCAAATAATCTTAACTATTGTTATTCAATGACCAGAACCGATTGCTTAACGTGACTGGAACTGATCGCGCCATCTGTTTTTTTTTTGTGTAATTAACCAAAGAGTAGAATCCAGGAGTAAGGGTCACCATCCTCGTTGTAAGAGTAGGCAATGCAGCTAGGTGACCCATATCATGAAGGCCTGGTTAGATGTTTCTGCATCTCCAACCTCCCGGAGGCTGGGAGACAGATGCAGAATGATACGGCCTCCAGTCTCTCACTCACCATCGCAATACGACAGCACGGATGCTGTGATTATTGGATTGGTCTTCTGTGTGAGGCTAGTGAGGAGGCCCCGGTTGAAATCAGTGTAGCTCTACTATCTTGGTGATTGTTTGTAATCGCTTAGGAGAACTTAGTTATTAGCGAAAATAAAAGTAACCTAAATTACTTCTTACATCCCTATGTCGAGTAATATGTTGGTCTGGTCCTGCTGGTTCAGTCACATCTTGTGAATAAACTTTCCACAAGTTGAGTCACAAGTCGCTTTAGAAAGAACTCGGCATTTCTCTTAGTGATCGTATCAGAAATGAGCTCATCCGGGAGAAAACTGACGTCTTAGTGGGCTGCCTATATGATGATAGTTTTCGTAGTTTACCCAAAATAGTGATTGTATTGGATGTTTTTAGGGTTCCGTTGCCAAATGGCAAAAAACGGAACCCTTATAGATTCGTCAAGTCTGTCTGTCTGTCTGTCTGTCCGTCCGTATGTCACAGCCAATTATTTCCGAAACTATAAGAGCTATACTGTTGAAATTTGGTCATTCGATGTATTCTGTGAACCGCATTATGATTTTTACATAAAAATAGAAAAAAAAACAATACATTTTGGTGGTCCCCATACTTGGAACTGAAACTCAAAAATTTTTTTTTCATCAAACCTATACGTGTGGGGTATCTATGTATAGGTATTCAAAAATGATGTTGAGGTTTCTAATATCATTTTTTTCTAAACTGAATAGTTTGGGCGAGAGACACTTCCAAAGTGGAAAAATGTGTGTCCCCCCCCCTCTAACTTCTAAACTAAGAGAGTTATAAAACTAAAAAAAATATATGTTGTACATTACCATGCAAACTACCAACGAAAATTGGTTTGAACGAGATCTAGTGAGTAGTTTTTTTTTAATACGTCATAAATCGTAACACGCATTTTACCGTTCATCCAATCAATACACTATTATAAAAAGCGGCCAAGTGCGAGTCGGACTCGCCCATGAAGGGTTCCGTATCAGCAAGTAACATCATATTATAAAAGTTTTTGTAGTTCGTTGTAACTTTCATCGATGTTTTATTAATAGGAACATGTATAGGTTCGATGAAAAAAAAATTTTTAAGTTTCAGTTCCAAGTATGGGGACCCCCAAAATGTATTGTTTTTTTTCTATTTTTATTTAAAAATCTTAATGCGATTCACAGAATACATCTACTGACCAAATTTCAACAGTATAGTTCTTATAGTTTCGGAAATAAATGGCTGTGACATACGGACGGACAGACAGACAGACAGACAGACAGACAGACTTGACGAATCTATAAGGGTTCCGTTTTTTGCCATTTGGCTACGGAACCCTAAAAACATCGATGAAAGTTACAACGAACTACAAGAACTTTTATATGATGTTACTTGCCGATACGGAACCCTTCATGGGCGAGTCCGACTCGCACTTGGCCGCTTTTTTTAACACATTGGCTTACATTATCGAAGTTTTTATACGGATCCCTAACTTTTTAAAAACATTCTGTAGCCTTTGTCTATGTGAAGGAGTTTTTCAAATCGGTCTAATCGTTTCTGAGCCTATTCATTTCAAACAAACAATCAAATCTTTCCTCATTATAATATTAGTATAGACATGACGCTTAGACCAGTAGCAGCCGATAATAAATAAAAAGTATTGTAAAAACACAGAATACATAATAGTACGTAAAAACCGAGAAAATTTATTACTTTTGCTAGACACAAACGAATTTATAGCTCGTTAGTAATATGCCTGTATTAATTGAAATCACCCTCAATCATACCTACGATGTCAAAGGGTGAGGGGCAGGGTTGCCACCTTTTGGAAAAAAAAAATCGGGACGATACTTATTATGTGGACAGTCGGTCAAATTTCAGTCTAATTCAGATCATGATAAAAAAGCAGTTTTTTGGAAAGGATAAAATAAAAAGTTTTGTATAAACATTTACGTATTTATTTTTCAAATATTTTTCCATGCACCTTTTTTAATTGCTACGGGGTGCGTTCACTAATTTTATCTAATTTTTAGGGTTCCATAGCTTATTAGTCGGAACCTTTATAGATTGGTCATGTCCGTTTGACCGTCCTCGAATTTAAAAACGTCAAAACGGTTGGTGCTAAAAAGGTGAAACTGCATGGACATGTTTTTATTACGGCGGAAATGTGCTGAAGTAAAATCATGAAAAAAAAATTTTGGGGTTCCTCCCTACACGTGAAGTGGGGGTTAATTTTTTTATCGTTAGGGCTATCCTTAGATCGGTCATTTCTAAACATTAAGAGTTTTTGTAAATTTTTTGTTTTCGATATCCGTTTGAGAGTTATTCAACTTTAAAGGGGATTTTTATTTTATAAAACTCCTGCCAAGGTGATTTTACTATGCCTGATAGAAAGCATGAGTAAAATCCACAAGTGGGGGTCGCCATACTCACTGCAAATGCAAGCAGTATGGCGAACCACTTTATGGCGGCTTAGGGAGATGCTTTTTCACGCCTAGCCAAAGAACCCGGGATCATAGTAGGAATGAAAAACATCAGCTGGCAATTAGTTCCAGTTTTTAACTGCTCGACACAAGAAGGAAGACCCCAGCTGCTTAGTTCTGGAGCGTATGTCTTCCACTCTGAAGGGGTGACTTCCCTGGCCAGATCGTGTTATTCTGTAGAGGAAGGGAGAGGGTGGGATGAGGTGGAGGAGCTCTTCAGAACACTCCCCATGGTAAAGGCGATAGAGGACTGCCATAGAGGCGACATCTCTTCGCAATTGCAAAGGTTCCAGCAACTCGGTGGCTTCGGGACTGTCTATGATGCGAACTGCTCGCCCCTGCAACCGATCGAGAGCGACAACATGTCATTGATATATAGAAGGAACAGCGTGCGCGACAAGACAGAGCCCTGGGGTCCGCTCGCGTTTACCTGCTGGAAATCAGCCGCGCCGTCACAAAGGACTCTAATGCGGCGCTGGTGCAGGAAGGCGGCAATCCAGCTGCACAATTTAGTGGGCAGGCCGTATGCCGGAAGCTTAGAGAGAAGCGAGCGGTGCCAAACCCTATCAAAGGCCTTGGCCATGTCTAGACTGATGGACAGGTTCTCTCCATATCTATTCAAAGCCTCACCCCACAGGTGCGTGAGGTACGTGAAAAGATCACCCGTGGATCGGTTCGGTCTCAAGCCATATTGCCGATCACTTAGCAGAGAGTGATCTTCCAGGTAATGAACCAATTGCTTGTTAATTATTCGTTTAAGCACCTTGCAGAGTATGGAGATGACAGCTATAGGACGGTAGTTGGCGGGATCTGAGCGGTCACCTTTTTTGGGGATAGGTTGAACATTCACCTCTCTCCAGGCCTCCGGGACAATTCCTTAGGAATGTGACAGGCAATACGTGTCAGTACTGGAGACAACTCTGGTGCACAGTTCATTAGAACCACCGCTATGATCCCGTCAGGTCCACTGGCTTTCCGGACGTCGAGTGATCGAAGCTCCGCGCATACTTCACTACTGTGGACACCAGACATTGGTCGGAGGAGCCTAGAGGGGCGAGAACCGACACACAGTACTGCGCTGGGTGGCTCGCCAGCAACAGGTCTAGCAAGGAGGGCGCTTGACTCGATGTGTCTGGTATCCTGGTGTGCTGGAGTACCAGTTGGGTGAGGTCATGCGTAAGAGCGAATGCGTGGGCAGTTCAGTCATCCGCCCTGACGAAAAGACACACTCCACTGAATACAACAAATAAAGATTTTGGTAAAAAGGTTGTCATTAGTTCCATTTGGCACCCAATAGCTGTTTCTTTTTATGTACACTGCGCAAAAGGGGAAGAAGGTGAATTCAAATTGAGCAATTGTTACATTTGTGAAAAATCGGGACAAAATCAATAGGCTGTCGGGACGCGGGACGATATCATCAAATTCGGGACTGTCCCGGGAAATTCGGGACGGGTGGCAACTCTGGTGAGGGGGTAGCCTGTAGGTGTATCTACCTATCATTCTGCGCGTCCCCGCCACCCGCACGTCTCCCGGTCCCCGCCACCCATACGTCCCCCGCTTCCCGCACGTCTCACAGTCCCCGCGCTTTTGTACGGCTAACTATCTCATGGGGTGCATGGGCGCAAAACGACCACATACCACCCTACACCCTGCAGGCAGTTCAATTAGTAGTCGATCAATAACTGCATACATCATGCAAATAACGCATGGTAACTGGATTGAGAACAAAGACTTAAAACAAACCGTATAAAAATAGTATAATTAAAGTAGGCGAAAACCTTCCTTCTATGGGCAAAGCATATGCTATGCCCAGCTGTGCACTAACAAAAACTGATGATTTATGTTTTTTTTTATCTTCAAGCCTACCAAAGTGGCTACGCTACCTGATGAAAATCATGAATAGAAGGAGTAGGACCATCATCATCCATCAACCCTCAACCATCCTGTGTGAGTAGCGGCCTAGAGAGACGCTACTGCATCATTGGCCCTCTGGTCTAACACTCACCAATGAAATGCGACAGCAGGAATACTGTCACTTTAGGTTGGTCTTCTATGTGAGGGTAGTAATGCTCAGGTCGAGCCGGCACGTTTTGCGGTTATTCTTTTGAATAGCTGGAAAATGTAGGCTGATGGCCAGAAATGGCTAGCGTATAGTTATTGATTTTGTATTAGTCCTTAGACTAAAATAGAACCCAGCAAACCCTGTTTTATTACACTTATAAAATATTTATCTCTAATTTCTAAACATTAGGGTTCAAATTTGTGATATGCAAAATGGAACCGCCCATCGGCGCGCGCATCTACGTCTGGAGATTTCGCGGACGCCGCCGTGCCTTACTCGCTCACATTAATTCGTCAGACGCCGACCACACCTGACGTATCGACATACAGTATAAAAATGCTCTAGTAAGAGCAATGTCGCGTAACGCGTCGCCACGCTATGTAGTCGAAAAAATATGAGACGCGACGCCGCGCCGGTCGCCTCTTCGACACAGCGTCTTTGTGAGTTTAGACTTGGAGACTCTTTCTTCCAGTTTATCCACATGAGATTTAATTTTTTTTAAATCTTTAGCTAAGTCAACAGTTACTTGCTACAAATCTAATGTTGGACTAGCAGTTAATATTTTTCTTGTAGTAGGTTACAGGTGCACTACGTAGGTGGACAACGGGCTTATCTTGGGGGAGTTCGTTTCTTTTTCTTCTTTTCCCGGACTATTGGCATGCTGAGAAAACCGGGGTGATTTTCGGTCAGTTAGTCTTACAAACTCCTTCGTTCCCTTCCCGTTAATAAAAAAAGGTGTACAACGGACTAACACCCTTTATAAGTATTTTATTTTTTGTCTGTCTGTCTGTTTATTTTGGCTAATCTCTGGAAAGTCTCGACCGATTTTGACGGGACTTTCACTAGCAGAAAGCTGATAACACTGCGGGACTCAGCAAGTACTAAATAATAATAATAATAATAATAAAATATTAGTGTTTTAATTTATTGTGATATTTCAAGGGTAGACAGAGATATTTTAAACGGCCACGTTTTTCTATGTTCAAGTCTAGATCACAATTGCCTAAGAAATAATTTTGAAGCACGATAATTTGCTTTCAGTTAATTTGTCTGTCTATCAAAGCAATTTAGGGCATTTTTGACTCCCTATAACTTTATTTTGGGTACCAGCCAGGTATAATAATCTAAGGTTTTATTCAAATGCATTGAAAAAACTTTAGTTTCATAGGCGACAGTGGAGAAGAAAATTTGTACATAGCCCAAAAAAAGTTAATTAAAACATTAGATAAGTATGACATGTCATTTATTAAAGGTTTTCACACCACTTTTTCTTATTCTACAGTTCATGTTCAACATGGCCGCCTCTATTTCTGATACATTGTCGCATCCTTCTACGGAGACCAGTCTTCACTACTCCAGTGGTCAACGTGGTCCTCATTTTATTTGCTGCATCCACAATCTTTTCTCTTAAGTCTTCCCATGTCTGTATTTCGTCTCAAAACAGAGCCAGTTTCTCGAAGTCTTCGATAAACTGTGTCAAAAACGGCCACATCCGGCACTCGACGACCGGGGTAGCGAGTTATGTATTCCTTGCGAGCTTGCGCAGACACACAATCGCAGTATCCGTATCAAATAAGCATATCAGCATTTTTGAAATCGGTTTATAAACGACGAAATTATCGCTGAACATACATAAAAAAATAATAATAAAAAAACCGACGAATTGAGAACCTCCTCCTTTTTTTGAAGTCGGTTAAAAATAAATAATTATTACGGACATCTTACATTACAACATTATCTAGTCCCAAACTAAGCAGAGCTTGTATTATGGGTACTAAACAACTGATATAAATATTTAAACATACTTTTTTTTTTGGAAATACAAACATTACATAGAAAACACACAGAATCCATTAATGCCAGTATATCTGCATTTATTAAAGACAAATTTAAATATTATTAAAATTTTATAAAAATACATATTTAATTAAACATCAATATGTAACAAGTATCAATGTATGTTATTTTGTATGATGTATAAAAAAGAACAGGTATCTATGCTTGCATCTATCCAATTATGATTTCCTAAGTTTAAGATTACGCCAATTGTGGCGCCTTTCACATAAATGCAAATCTGATAATGTCAGCAACACGCGAGGTCATTGACATTTAGTTTGATAAGTTATAAGCGCTCAATATAAATAATTATAATACAGTAGCTGAGCCCTGCGGTCTTGCCCGCGTCTTGCCCGTCAAAAACAATTAACCTAACTAATAAGAATCCTTGTGTTATTAGCTGTCAGCTAAAGTCCCGTCAAATTTGGTCCAGCTTTTCCAGAGATTACCAAACAAACAACAAACAGAGATTTCATTGTTTGTTTAGGCAACCCTTACAAAGTGACTATATAAAACCATTCTAGAATATATCACTACATAGTATAAAACAAAGTCGCTTTCTCTGTCCTTTTGTATGCTTAAATCTTATAAACTACGCAACGGATTTTTATGAAATTTTCTTTAATAGGTAGAGTGATTCAAGAGGAAGGTTTTTATGTATAATACATGCATAATATTATAGATACTAATTTTAGAGGTTTCTAATGTGATGTTTTTTACGCTTATATTGCAAACGCTGGCTGTACCCTGTATTGTACATCTTAAAAAGGTCTACAAAAAAGTCCGCGATGGTATATGTCTATCTCAAGGATAACCCACAATAACCATTTTTTATTTTTATTTTAACGAGAAATAATGGTTTATTTACGAAGCGATTATAGGCAACACAGTATTAATCCTTATCCAATTAAGTACCTTAAATACATTGTGTATTTAATATACATTAATATGGCCATTTACAGTATGTAATTTAAATAAATACTTTAGAAGATATTACAGATTTAAAATGCAGGAACAAAGCGATTTTGGCGGTACCTGCCGGGTCCCGTTAGTTGCCGCTGCTGTCGATTTGTCACTATCAGTTATTAACTATAACTAAACACAATACTTACTTTATTATGAATTAATATTCTAAACTAGTTCTATAATAAACCATTCTCTTGTATACCATAAACGATATTAAAGCTTTACGACAAGTACTTTAGTAACAACTTATAATTAATTAAAGGTTAAAATGAAACAGAAATAAATAATTTTGTCTTCACTTTACCAATTAATTGATACTCAAGTCTAGCCAAGTCAAGTTATATTGAGTAATTGTCAAATTGTAAAAACGATTAATTAGTGTAAGTGGTAATGCTATGTGACCATACGTCTCGCTTTGAACGGGACAATCCCGCTTTTTAACCGACTTCAAAAAAAAGGAGGAGGTTCTCAATTCGTCGGTTTTTTTTTATGTATGTTCAGCGATAATTTCGTCGTTTATGAAACCGATTTCAAAAATTATTTTTGCATTGGAATGGGCGTAGCTTACAGGTGGTCCCATCGTCACCATATCGAGATCTGATGATGGGATCCCAAGGAAATCGAGGGATCTCCTCAAATATCATAGGCACAATTGTCGCAATTTGGGTACTCGGAATAGTTTTTCATTGAAGTCGGTTCCTTTTTGTTAAAATTATAGGCTGTCCATTCCAGTTGCGTAAGCGAAGGCATAAATATCCTTTACATCTCTCATGTTCGGTAAGTAGGTTCTTATTAGATCCAAATGGGGCTTGTTAGTGACTTATTAGCGCTCTAGGGTAATAATGTAGCTAGAAAAGCCCTAGGGCGGTAAGTAAGCTATTCAGCCTTGTCTTCGTGTGAGTATATTAGTCATCAATTTTAAATATCGAACGGCGAAGCTCAATTTCATTCTTGAAAAAAAACAATTAAAAAGTTCTTTAAGTACTTGTTTCTTTTTAATGAAAAGAGGCGGGAATAGATTTAAATATTATTTTTTTTGGGATTTTTTTTATAATTACGTGCTAATTAGGAAAAAACATGAATTCTTCAAGTGATGAAGTTATAAGCTGCACTCCCGATTCAATCAAAATGGAAGCTGAAGCAGCAATTAACAATGTTTTATTTTTATAATGCCGGTTTTTTTCTACTTACCTCACAATCGAGATGTAAAGCAGAATAGTTACCTCGGGTGTAAGCACCAATTGCACCCTCGAACTATAGGCGCCCTCGCTGCGCTCGTGCGCCTAAATATCTCGAGCTGCAATTGATGCCTTACAGCCCTTGGCTACTAATCTACTATTAGCACAACAGAAGACGTACCTAAAATGGCTTTGTCACGTTGGCTGGGTCAGCTTAAATAAATAAATCTCAGCATAAATAAATAAAATTAATGCGTATAGATAAGTATGTACATAAATGTGCCTATCGAAAGTATTTAATAACAAGATATATCTTATACTCGTATCCTTTTCATTGCAGTCTATTTTTAGTTCCTTTCGAATTTATAAGATTACATAATATGGACTAAATAACAAAAGGATGATTCGAAGAAGCTATTTAACTTGTAATACTTGATGTTTATCAAGGTTCTCACGATGTTATATCCATATTATTCTTTAAAATACTAAAACAAATACAATTATAATTAATTAAAGTTATAATTATGTTTTACTAAAAGTATCACCGGCTTCGTTATAATAAACCGTATCTGCTGAGCCAGGCCATGTTACTTACAAACCAAGCGTTACTTACAAACCAAGCGTTACTTATAACAAAAATCAAATTTTTGTCTTCCTCTGTCTGTTTGTTCCGGCTAATCTGTGACACGGCTGAACCGATTTTACGTGACTTTCACTGGCGGATAGCTGATGATCTAAGAAGTGACTGAAGCTACTTTTTCTGAGGATAAATTCGTTAAACACGGTGTTATCCAACTACTTTTTTTTGAGCCTCCGGTCTCACACTCGCCAACAAAATACGACAGCAATGCTGTTATTATCAGGATGGTCTTCTGTGTGGGATAGTACTGCCCCGGTCCAAGTTTTAAGTTTTCCAAGTGAGTTCATATTTAAAGATAGACCCCTATAACTCCAAAATTAATAAAGTTATATAGTTTAGGACGCCCTGATTTTGAAAAAAATGCGCTTTCAAGTTGAATAACTCATAAACCTATATATACATATTACTTAGACAATTTTCGTTCCGTAACAAGTGATAAGTATTCGTATTTGCTACCTTTTTAATGAAAGTTTTCATTTTGCGCTCAATCTGTCTCTTATGAGAAATTAGGGTTAACCACAGTTTAGTACTAATCTGGGGTTTGTTGCGAGTTTACGATAAAACCACAAAACCACACTTTTTTATTGTAATCAGTTAGTTTGTCACGGAAAAAATGCTGCGAAAATTATTATAGTTACAAGATGCCTGGGAATTTTTTGATGCGTGTATGTAAATATTTCTTTAGTAACGGTTAGTGCTAGAAAAATGAAACTTTGCACGAATATGTGTTGTAATAACGTCAATAAAGTGCTACAATAAAACATATTTTTATTTGGGGTACCTCAGATACACGTACCCCATCGTAGGTGGTATCATTGGATAGGTCTTTTAGAAACATTGCGGCTTAGATAACTTTTATTTCAGAAGTTATAAGTGCCTAACTTGCAAAATGCACTCACTTGGAAAAATAGATAAAGAAATAATAAGTAAACATATTTACTATCTATTGGACACGATTTAAATCCACCTTCCAAGGTGATTACGGAACCTGTTATATACGTGGCTTGACACGCACTTGCCCAGTACCCTACTGACCCCTACCCTACCCTACCCAAACTGTGAGGGTTGTTATAAGTTTGATGTGATGGAAGTGTTCATGTGTCTATCTACATCTCTATCATCTGCGGTGTTTCCGGACCTTCAAACCTTCAAAAAAAGAGCGTACTCCCTTCTCAAATGCCGGCAACGCACCTGTTACTCCTCTGGTGTTTCGGGTGTCCATGGGCGGCGGCAATCACCTACCATCAAGTGATCCGTCTGCTCCTTTGCCCCTATAATATATAAAAAAAAAACATATATATCCTACTAATATTATAAATGCGAAAGTTTGTGAGTATGTATATATGTTTGTTGCTCTTTCAGGAAAAAACTACTGAATGGATTTAGATGAAACTTTACAGTAATATAGTTTATTTATCACAATAACACATAGGCTACTTTTTACTGCAATCATTGTGATAAACGCGGCCGGAGCCGAGCGGCGCAAGCTGGTATATTATAAATTCCTAAATGTATGATTTTGAATTGTTGTTTTATCAAAAACAATAAGCATGGAAAGTCTGCCAAGTGTGTTTAAATTTTTTGTTTGTTTAATACTTATGTCCCCGGGCGGAGCCGGAAAGGGCGGCTAGTAAATAAATATAATTATGTAAATAACTAAACTGTCTGTCTCCAAGCTTTTCGTGTTTGTGCATGGACTTGGTTAAGTTAAATGTCAAATAAATAATAAGTAAATATATAAATATGTGTAAATAATTAAACCGTCTAGCTCCAAACTTTTGTGCTTTGGTTTCGCGATTTCAACTTGACTCAATCAAATTGAAATCGCAGAATCAGAATACACATATCTACTGCTGCAACGACAGAGACGGAAAAGAAGTGGATGATTCTACAGAAGACCTGAAGACTTTTCATTAGTGTTATTTGTACTTCATTTAATTTTAAATTTTATACTTGGGCTGATGAAATGTATAATTAGAATGTAAGAGTGGATTCACACTCATTGCTTTTGTCCAACGTAGCAGACGTTCTTAACTGTAAGGTGCAGCGCAGACGGCACACTTTTTGTGTGATCGAGTCTGCGGCGCACAAAATTTCTGTATAGCGCGCAAAAAGTTGGTCGCCGATTTTTCACGACGCACATCTTCGATCATTCTGTCGGCCGAACTGTAGGAACGTAACGCTAAGCAAATCGTTCAGAGATCGCAAAGTATTATTTTTTACTTGAAGTACAGAAAAAGAAGAAGAAATAGAGAATTTTGGGTACATCTTATACTTTCGGAAAGATTACTGAGGGACAGTTTAAATGTCTATCATCATATTCTGCCTTTGAAGTATCGTTAATTGCTGGTCTATTTTGTATTTCTGGAATTAAGATCGTTACATCGACCTCTAGCGCCATGGTAAAAGATCGCGTCCGTTACGTCCACCCCTAACAAATGCAGATTGCAGACCTAAAGTGTGCGCCGTCTGCGTTAGCACGCGTCAAAGCAAACGTTCAATTTTTTTCGCACATATTTTGTACGGAGCGGCGCGGTGCGGTGCGGTGTGGTCTGCCCGAATTCCACGGATTTTTTGAGCGGGGGACTTTTTGCGCGTCTTGTGCGTGCATGCATATATTTGCATAGGTTCTATTATCACAGACTAAAAAGTGCGTCACGGATAGTCTGTCGTCTGCGCTGCGCCTAAGGTTCATAAAATATCGCCTTCCTAATATTTATACGCGTTTAAGGATCATACGAATTGCTTTTGTGTATTTGATCCAAAGACGTCACTCTATTGATACTCGCCAGTACAGGACAATAATTATGTCAATAGAAATTACGACTATCACATCTGGTGAGTATATTTCTCTGCCAGGGTGGGGCCGTGCCCGTATGACCTTAATACTTATAAGAAGAGACTCGGGCTCAGTAACGGGACGTTATGGGTTCTTGATGAGAATATATTTTATTGGTTTTAAATAGGTACCGAAAATACTTATAGCGTTGTCAAAATTTGAGAAGTAATGGAAAATAGAAAATAGAACCAATCAACAGAAGACTAGCAGACTTTTCATTAGGGCTATTGGCGACATGAGACGAGCGTGGACTCAGGTTGCCAATAGTTCTTATGACGACTTTGCAATACACACAAAACACCAGAAGATATCTATAACAAGATCCAACCTTTGTCCTATGAGTTTTTTTATATTCACCAATGAATGTGAAATTGAAACGCACATATATGATATTTTCGCTTAGATGTTTTGAGTTGCGTTTACTTTATTTGAGCAAAAGTTCCATATCTTTCTTTTTTGAACAGGCACTGGAACTGCTACTTACTTCGGAAAGATATGAGCGGGAAAATAGTAAAGAATTGAAGAAAGAAAAATACACACACACACACCCACAAACACTCGCAAACACCACAGTACATCGACAAACCTATCCTGGAGTCCTGAAATACAGGTCTTGACCTAGTTTAAGCTCCAGTTCACCCCAAAGTACAACTTTGCTTCTGTAATATATGTATATGAATCATTGGAAAATTGTGTCTTTGTGGTGGAAATAAATTTTTTTTTTTATTATTTTACTTATTTTTGAGTTGCGCTTGTTTAAGCGAAAGTTCCATTTCTTTCTATTTTTTAACAGACACAGGAATGACTGCTAACCACTTGTTCTATTTTTTTTTTTCGAATTTAAACAATTACCTTGATTACTGTTGCTCACTTTAAAAGGATATCACCGGGTGAAAATTTAAGAATGGAAGAAAGAAAATTGAAGGAATAACAGAAGACTGTTACATTTTATTCTATTCGACACGAAGTTCTATTCGACATAAGAAGAAGAACGTTCACTTATGTCAAATAGAACACGACATGACGAGTAGCATTTTATCACCCAAGTGCCAGAGGATGGCTATAACATTATATAGTCGTCTTGTAAGTGTTATTACCTTTCGCCTGCGGCATCGCCCACGTGTATGTCTGTTATCGTGGCAAAAAGTAGCCTGTGTTTTTCAGGATCTAGATTATCTGTGTACCAAATTTCATTTAAATCGGTTCAGTAGTTTTGGCGTAAAAGCTAGAGTTACTTTCAATTTAATATGTTTAAATTAGCGCTTACGTTATTTGAGCGAAAGTTCAATTTTTTTCGATTTTAAACAAGCATCAGCCGGAGAAGTGTAAGGAATATAAAAAAGAAAATAGGACCAAGCTTCAGAAGACTGAGACTTTTCATAGGGGTTATTTGCGACGTGAGACGAGCTTGGACCCATATCGCAAATAACCCTCATGACGAGTAGCATTAAACACATAACGGCAGAAGATATCTACGACATGATCCAACCTTTGTCTTATAAATTTTATATGTACTCTAGTTAATGGAATATAACCATACTATAATAGACTCGCTTAGATGTTTTGAGTTGCGTTTCTTTATTTGAGCAAAAGTTCCGTTTCTTTCTATTTCAAACAGGCATTTAATTACGGCTCCTTATTTCAAAAGGATATCAGCGGGACAAGTGGAAATAAAATACGATAGATTTATCTACAGAAGACCGAGACTTTTCATAGGGGTTATTTGCGACGTGAGACGAGCTTGGACCCATATCGCAAATAACCCTCATGACGAGAGCATTACACACAAAACTGCAGAAGATGTCTACAACATGATACAACCTTTGTCCTAAAAGTGTAAAATATTCTCCAGTTAATGGAAAATTGAAACGCACAAATATAATAGATTCGCTTAGATGTTTTTAGTTGCGCTTACGTTATTTGATCAAAAGTTCCATTTCTTTCTATTTTAAACAGGCACCTTAATTACTGCTACTCATTTCATATTAGCGGGTTAAGTGGAAAGAATAGAAGAAAGAAGATAAGATCGATCTATAGAAGCCCGATACTTTTCATAGGGGTTATTTGCAACGTGAGACGAGCTTGCTCCCATATCGCAAATAACCCTCATGACGAGTAGCATTACACACCAAACGCCGGAAGATATCTACAACACGATCGAACCTTTATCTTATAAATTTTAAATGTACACCAGTTAATGGAAAATTGAAACGCACAAATATAATAGATTCGCTTAGATGTTTTTAGTTGCGCTTACGTTATTTGATCAAAAGTTCCATTTCTTTCTATTTTAAACAGGCACCTTAATTACTGCTACTCATTTCATATTAGCGGGTTAAGTGGAAAGAATAGAAGAAAGAAGATAAGATCGATCTATAGAAGCCCGATACTTTTCATAGGGGTTATTTGCAACGTGAGACGAGCTTGCTCCCATATCGCAAATAACCCTCATGACGAGTAGCATTACACACCAAACGCCGGAAGATATCTACAACACGATCGAACCTTTATCTTATAAATTTTAAATGTACACCAGTTAATGGAAAATTGAAACGCACAAATATAATAGATTCGCTTAGATGTTTTTAGTTGCGCTTACGTTATTTGATCAAAAGTTCCATTTCTTTCTATTTTAAACAGGCACCTTAATTACTGCTACTCATTTCATATCAGCGGGACAAGTGGAAAGAATAGAAGAAAGAAGACAAGATCGATCTATAGAAGCCCGATACTTTTCATAGGGGTTATTTGCGACGTGAGACGAGCTTGTTCCCATATCGCAAATAACCCGCATGACGAGTAGCATTACACACAAAACGCCGGAAGATATCTACAACACGATCGAACCTTTATCTTATAAATTTTAAATGTACACCAGTTAATGGAAAATTGAAACGCACAAATGTAATAGATTCGCTTAGATGTTTGGAGTTGCGCTTACGTTATTTGATCAAAAGTTCAATTTCTTTCTATTTTTAACAGGCATTTAATTACGGTTATATATTTAAAAAAAATATCAGTTGGACAAGTGGGAAGAATAGAAGAAAGAAAATAAGATCTATCTACAGAAGACTGAGACTTTTCATAGGGGTTATTTGCGACGTGAGACGAACTTGGACCCATATCGCAAATAACCCTCATGACGAGTAGCATTACACACAAAACGGCAGAAGATGTCTATGTACACCAGGTAAAGGAAAATTGAAACGCACAAATGGAATAAGACTCGCTTAAGTGTTTTGACTTGCACTTATTTGAGCAAAAGTTCTATTTCTTTCTGTTTTGAACAGGCGCCTACAGTTACATTACTGCTACTAATTTCAAAACGATATTAGCGGGACAAGTGGAAACAATTGTAGAAAGAAAATAACTCCAATGAAAAGTCTCGGTCTTCTGTAAATCACAGAAGACCAAGACTTTTCATAGAGGTTATTTGCGACGTGAGACGGAAACTTTTCAAATGGATGGACCGATTTGTATGAAATTTTGTGAGCATATCGGGTAGGTCTGAGAATCGGCCAACATCTATTTTTCATACTCCTAGGGCGCGAGCGGAGCCGCAAGCATCAGCTAGTATAACTATAAACAACAACCGAGTTTTTCTATGATGATTATACTGTAACGTGTGAGGGCTTAAGCAATTTCATAGATGTGCCTTATGACTATTGAAAGATAATTTATTAAAACTCTTATTTATACGATGTCGATGGGGAAGTTAATTTAACTAAGTACCTTGTTGGTCAATGCAGGCACTACACCTCGTTATGCGCTATTCGTTATGCGGGTTATTCGCGCGCATACGGCGAAGTGTGGAGAGTATATTCGCCAATATTCGCTTTATTCGTGTGCATAGACACTTACGGCCTGGCCACGAGTTTTGGTCTTAGCGAAAAGCGGAGCGGTGTCGGTGAGCGGTGCGTTTTGCACGCCAGGAACCCTAGTAGCGGTTAGTTGCAGCGGCGACGGTGGACGTATTTAGGTAATCGAAACGTGTTAAAAATCATGGCGTTATAAAAATTATCCCCTGTCTGTTTAGAAACAACAATTTTTTCAATGGAGAGAATGAGTGCACGAACTAAATAAAGATCGGTATTTAGATGGTGGATTTAGTGACCTATACGAAGGTCCTACCTATAAGAAGTAACTGATGTTTCCAAGTGTTTTGCTAAGTGGGTACTTACAGAGAACTTTAAAAACTTGTCAACTACTTACATTGCGTATAAGACATACTAGTAGTTTCGTGTGCAGTTATATCTACAGACAAAACTACTGATATGTTTACTGTTTTGCTAATTAGGTATCTACTTACTGACAGAGAAAAAAATTAACTTTTAAAACTTGTCAACTATCCACCTACATTACGTAAACATACCAGTAGTTTTGTCAACATATCAGTAGCTTCGTTTGGTAGGTACCTAGGTTCTATGTTTTTGTGTTATCAATTTAAATTAAACGTAAGTACAATTATATTCCGGAAAATATTGTTTAATTTCTTCCCACAACCTTTTTATATTTATGTTGGGGATATTTTGAAATCCATATAGGCGGTCTATTTAAAATTTCTGTTATAAAAGCCTCGGTATCCATTACCGCCATAAAAAATCGTCTAAAATTTTATGTTTTTATTAACGCCGCTGAGTCCGTCACTCCTGCACCGCTGTCCACGCCGCTCTGTTTCGTGGCGTCGCACATACTAACTTGTGCCTTTGTTCCTGCCGCTCTCCATACCGCTCGCCGCTGTAGCAATTCGCTCGGCAAAAACCGCTAGCTTTTTCGCTATGAACGGCGACTCGTGGCGTGCCTCGTACATTTTTATACTTTTGATATTAGCGCTCGGCGTTTCGCTCTTAGCTGCCGCTCACAGCGGTAAGGTCGTAAACGGACCGTTAAGCCGAATAGCGAATACGCTTATCCGTTGACTTGTCGGTTATTTGACACACTTCAAAGGACACGAATAAGGCGATTACACGCATCGACTGCCCACACTTCGGACGGGTAGTGAAGTGCCCTGTGCATAACTAACAACCATAGACTATAAAACAGTTTTTGAAATAGATAAATCAATTAAACGATTAAAATAATCTATCATATGATCAAAATAATTAGACTTCATTTAAGTATTGTTTCTGTCAATTTAATAAAATAAAAAGGTAATTAAAATAATATGTTTCGTTCGTTCGTATGGATTCGTTTCGTTCACCATAAAAATGACAAAGACACATCTCTACAACGCACATATTTCACATATTTGCCTTATTTGGCATTACCAGTTCGAAGTGTAGATGGCATGTTTGTTGTCTGCGCGCATAATAAATATTTGGGCGAATACGGCGTCGACACATTACGAATAGCGCATAACGAAGTGTGGTGCCTGCTTAATGGTTAGCGTATGCGGCTGCTGATCAAGAGGTCTCGGGTTCGATTCCGGGGTTGGACCAAATGTTTGCGTGTCTGCAAATATTTGTTTCGGAGTTTGGATGTTTTCTATGTATTATATTTATGTATTTACAAAAAAAGGATGTTTATGTATTTATATTAGTTGTCTAGTACCCATAATACAAGCTCTGTTAAGTTTGTTACTAGATGACGCTGTGTGTAAGATGTCCGAAATATTTAATTTATTATTATCTATTTATTAAGTTTTATTTTTCCTTACCAATTCGATTCTAAACAGCTGAAACTTCTGGTTTAATGACAAAACGACACTACATGTAAAGAAAAAGAAGAGGAAGAAAGAAAAAGAGATGAATCTATAGAAGACCAGGATACTTTTCATTCAGGTTATTTGCGTCATAAGGCGAGCATGGACTCATGTCACAAATATAACCTTGATGGCGAGTACTCCTAATTCAATTGAAGGCGCACATGATTCTGGAAGAATTGAGCCCGAAGGTGATATTTATGGTTATAATTGTAAATAGCGAGAAACTCCGCGGAGCGAAACCAATCTTAAAAATTCAGATTGAAACTGAAGAGGTTAGCTGGAACAACTGACGCAAAACTTTAAAAAATGTTGTTTTGTTGTGTATTACTAAAAACAGTTCATTTCGAATTACACACATACATTTAAATGTTATTATTTGTATTGATAGATGTAGGTAAATATGTAAATGTTGTGTAAAGTTTTTATGCATTTCAACACCACCCTGCTTTAGACTGGTAGAAAACGCCAATGGCCTTGAGTTCGCCTTTTTATATTTTGTGCATAAAGTTGGTTAAGTAAAATTTTAAATAAATAATACTAATAAATAAACATGTGTAAGTAACTAAACTGTCTGTCTCCAAGCTTTTCGTGTTTGTGCATGGACTTGGTTAAGTTAAATGTCAAATAAATAATATGTGTAAATAAACAAACCGTCTGTCTCCAACCTTTTTGTGCTTTGGTTTCGCGATTTCAACTTGACTAAACAAATTGAAATCGCAGAATCAGAATACACATATCTACTGCTGCAACGACAGAGACGGAAAAGAAGTGGATGAATCAAAAGAAGACCTGAAGACTTTTTATTAGTGTTATTCGTATTTCGTTTTAAATTTCAGCCTTCGACTGATGAAAAACATAATTAGAATGTAAGAGTGGATTCACACTCATTGCTTTTGTCCAACGCAGCAGACGTTCTTAACTGTAAGGTTTACAAAATATCGCCTTCCTAATATTTATACGCGTTTAAAGATCATACGAATTGCTTTTGTGTATTTGATCCAAAGACGTCACCCTATTGATACTCACCTGTACAGGACAATAATTATGTCAATAGAAATTACGACAATCACATCTGGTGAGTATATTTCTCTGCCAGCGTGGGGCCGTATGACCTTAACCCTCTCATATGAAGAGACCCGAACCCGGTAGCGGGTCGTTATGGGTTGTTGATGAGAATATATTTTAATGTTTTAATGGTTTTAAATAGGTACCGAAAATATTTAAAGCGTTGTCAAAATTTCACGACTACTCCCTAGCTATATATTATGGAAGTGTGTGTGTTCGTGAAAGTAAACGTTATCTAACTTAGCAGATGTAGTGCAGCGTAATAGGCGTGACGGTAATAAGCTCTGTACGCACACGGCTAAAACTGCTATTATGGTCAATAGTATTTATTGCATGGCTCGTAAAATTTTTAACAAGCTACCATCACAATACAGAGGCCTTAATAAAACACTTTAAAAATTCTACTTCGAGAAATCTTTATAAAAAAAGCCTATTTTATTATTGAGGAGTTTTTGACCGATAATTTTGTATAAATTAAGTCTCATAATGATTCTTGTGTGATTATCACTGTTATATAATTTTAACAAAAAGGAACCTATTCAATGAAAAACTATTCTGAGTATCCAAATCAACAACGACGACGACAATTGTGCCTATGATATTTGAGGAGTTCCCTCGATTTCCTTGGGATACCATCATCAGATCTCAATATGGTGACAATGGGACCACCTGTAAGCTACGCCCATTCCAATGCAAAAATAATTTTTGAAATCGGTTCATAAACGACGAAATTATCGCTGAACATACATAAAAAATTTTCAATAAAAAAGATTCCGACGAATTGAGAACCTCCTCCTTTTTTTTGAAGTCGGTTAAAAATACAACTTGACATTTTGTATTTTTGGTATTAATATAGAAATTTGTAAGCCAGCTATGGCAAAACATGTTTAAAAGTACTAGATATACCATATTTTGTTTGTACCATAACATTTTGTAACACATGTTTTATGCAAATAATCTTTTCTTTATCTCTAGAGAAGTAATGGAAAATAGAAAATAGGACCAATGTTTAGAAGACCAATAGACTTTTCATTGGGGGGTTTTCTTTCTTTTCTTTAAAAAAGACAACTCCCGCATTAGGAATATGAATTCCTGTGTCGCGGGGGACTTTACAAACATACATGAAACGGACACAAAGAACACCCAGACTCAGAATAACAATTTGTGAATCACACAAAGTGTTATCCCACGTGGGATTCGAACCCACGACACTTGGCGCAGTAGAGAGCGGCGTGGCGACCGCTTAAACCACTTTTTTTTTTTTTTTTTTTTTACGTGTGGAAATCCCCGCGGACCGTCACCCCGTCGGGGGTTACGGCGGGGTGGTGTGTCGGACTCGAACCGACTAAAACCACACGGTGTGACCCTCTCTGCGCCTGTGTATTGGAAGGAGTCCAGGGAGGGGATTTCCTTCTGGACTCCAACCGGCGTCTGCCCGCACTGTTGCGGGCACCTACTCCAGTTTCGACTCTCTATTGGGCAACGTCCGGTCACACGCGGACGCCGCCCCCTCGCGGTTGGCCTCTACTGCGGACGGACGGGAAACCCGTCCCGCCCATCCGCGGCCACTCTCAGGGCGGCATGAGACGCAGGTATGCGCGCCTCCGCCGCCCGGGGCGCCGGCGGCGGATCGGGTCCGATTGGATGGAATCCTCCCGGGCCTTCTCCGCCACCTCGTTCTGCAAGATTACGTCCTCGCAGAAGGTTGCGACCGCGGTAAAACAACTGTCGCTGCCGGCCATCGATCTTATGACGGCCGGCAGCGAGAGATCCCCTCCGATGACTGCAGTGAGGACCCGGCGCTGCGCCGCCCAAGCGGGGCAGACCGCCAGCGTGTGCTGGGCCGTGTCCTCACTGCAGTCGCAGTGGTGGCAGGCGGGACTCGGTTCCCTCCTAGCGACCGAGTGCAGGTACTTTCCGAAGCAACCGTGCCCGGAAAGTACCTGCGTCAGCGACCGCTTAAACCACTAGGCCAACCGTGCAGTCTTTTCACTAGGTTATTTGCGACATGAGACGAGCGTGGACTCAGGTTGCTAATAATTCTTATGACGAGTAATGCTTGCACAGAAAATGCCAGAAGATATCTATAACAAGATCCAACCTTTATCCTATGAGCTTTATATGTTCACCAATTACATATTAACTAATTGAAACGCACAAATATAATAGGTTCTCTTAAATGTTTTGAGTTGCGCTTACCTTATTTGAGCGAAAGTTCCATTTCTATCGATTTTGAACATGCACCGGAATGATTTCTTCTCACTTCAAAAATATATCGGCGGGAAAAGAGCACAGAATGTAAGAAAAAAATAGGACCAACCTAAAGAAGACCGAGACTTTTCATAGGGGTTATTTGTGACATGAGACGAGCTTGGACCCAAATCGCAAATAACCCTCATGACGAGTAGCATTATACACAAAACGGCAGTAAGAAGATATCTACAACATGATCCAACCTATAAATTTTATATTTTCACTAGGAAAGTTTCGCTTAGATGTTTTGGGTTGCGCTTGTTTGAGCGAAAGACCTATTTGTTTATATATTTTGAACAGGCACTGGAATGACTGCTACTCACTTGGTTTTTTTTTCGAATTTCAACCGGCACCATTTAATTGCTGCAGCTCACTTTTTTTTTTTTTTTTTTTTTTTTTTTATATATTTAAGCCTGTCAAAGTGACTCTACTCTGCCTGATGGAAAGCATGAGTAGAATCCAGGAGTAGGGGTCACCATGCTTATTGTGAGGGTAGGCAATGTAGCATGGTGACCCCTACCATGGCAGCCTGGTTAGATTATTCTGCATCATTCTCCCGGCCTTCGAAGGGCGGGAGAATGATGCAGAATGATTGGGCCTCCGGTCTCACACTCACCAACGAAATACGACAGCAAGAATGCTGTCATTATTAGGATGGTCTTCTGTGTGAGGGTAGTACTGGCCGGGTCGAGCCGGCCCATTCGTGCTGAAATCAGCGTGGCTCTACTACCTTCAATATCGCAACCGCTCATGATTCTGGAAGAAAGATGAAATAAACAAACACACATACACAAATTATAGACTTGAAGTATCAACATGTTACTAGTTCAGCCCCGAAGTGATACCCTCGGTTATAATTGTGAATAGCAAGTAACGCCGCGTAAAAAAATTGCTGTTTTAAGTAGTTTTAAGTATGTACTTTCACATATGTATTACTACAACGGTTCATTTGGAGTTACAAACAGACATTACATTTTTATTATTTATATGTAAATGTTGTGTAATGTAGTGTAAATTTTTTATGCATTATGTAATTTTTGTGGTCTTTAATTTTCTATAATAAAATTGGTTGATACCCTTATCCGTATTTTATCAATATTTAAAAAGAAAATAAGATTCTTTGTAGGCACTAAAAATACACGTGATATAGGAGGGGGGGGGCTAATCTTAAACCTCACCATGTATCACCAAGAGGGAGGGCCCCCCCTCCCCCTTGGTGATACCTATATACCCCTTGGTGGTTGAAAATTTACAAAAAGATCACGTGATTAATGGACGGCCCCCAAGTGAAAAATTTAATCTATAGCATATTTTGTTCACCGACCACAAAAAAGAGGAAATTTCTCAATTCGTCTGTATTTTTTATGTATTCCCCCTATGTATACCAAGTATAGTCCCATGATAAGGAACTCAGGATCTGATGATAATGTTCCAGATAAATCTAAAGCAACTTTCGAAAATCGTAAGAGCGCCAAGCGATTGTTCTTTTTCATTCAGTATTTAAAGCACTACTATTAAGGGAAGAACTCCATAAAGAACAATAATTGTAACGCAAGAATGAGTACTTATTGTAAACTTTAAAGTATATTTTGTTTGAAGTCGGGATTTTGGTGTAAAAAAAAATTGTAATCATTGTTGTCATAATATTTCATTTTCATTTCGCGGACATATTTTATTGATTTCATTGTTGTTGAATTCTAATTAATTCAATTTTGTTTCTCAGTCAATTTCAGATGATATTTAATGTAATTTAATTTCGTATATTGGTTACCTACCTTCGTATACCTCGTTATTTACAATTGACGAACTATATCTTGAACAAATTATATTATTGAATTATCTCTAACTAAGTATGCAATTAACTACATTCTTTGTTTCAGCCGTCTTTACATATTAAATAAAATAATAAATTCAAAATTACGTGGATTACACTAATATTTGGTCAGACCCGGAAATCGAACCCGAGACTTCTTGATCAGCAGCCGTTAATAAGTTGTTTAGTATAATCATGGTACATCGTACAGTTCTTTAGTATAAACATAGTACATCGTACAGTTGTTTGATATAATCATGGTACATCGTACAGTTGTTTAGTATAATCATGGTACATCGTACAGTTGTTTGGTATAATCATGATACATCGTACAGTTCTTTAGTATAATCATGGTACATCGTACAGTTGTTTAGTATAATCATGGTACATCGTACAGTTGTTTAGTATAATCATGGTACATCGTACAGTTGTTTAGTATAATCATGAATCGTACAGTTGCTTAATATAAGTAGTTAACTTATGTAGCTATTGTGGCGTTTATTATTTTTAAATATTTTAAACAAATGGTGTAATATTTTTTGAGATAAGGGTCTTCGAAAAATAGTACTACGATTACCTGTGGGTTTACCCGCAAAACGTCAGATAAGCTAAATGTCATAATTGTACTATTTTATTTGTATTGATGTGGACATCAGTTTGACCTATGGACGACTGATAACTGACTGGAATTATAAGTGTGTTGTGAAATCACTCCAGTGTCACGTTGTCTTGTAATCGATTTTAAAGTACTGATAATTAATTTGATGACTATTGTTATAGATAGATTGATGACTTTATTTGCACACAACATTACAGAGTTACATGAATGAACACAATTTTAACAAAAAGGAACCGACTTCAATGAAAAACTATTCAGAGTACCCAAATCGCGACCATTGTGCCTATGATATTTGAGGAGTTCCCTCGATTTCCTTGGAATCCCATCATGAGATCTCCATATGATGACGATGGGACCACTCGTAAGCTACGCCCATTCCAATGCAAATTTTTGAAATCGTTTCATAAAAGACGAAATTATCGCTGAACATACATAAAAAAAAATCCGAATAATTGAGAACCTCCTCCTTTTTTTTGAAGTCGGTTAAAAATAGTTAAACATCTAGTGTACAAAGGGCGACCTTATTGCCAAAAGCATTATCCTCCAGGCAACCTTATATCATCATTCATCAGCTATATACTTTCGTGTGCGTTTAATAAGTTTTTCTACTTACAATATAAGCAACTTCCTTTCTAAGGAGTCACTTAGTCAACTTTTTAAGTTATGACAACAACACGACGAGGCCCCGCTGGTCTTATTACTCGTACATATTTCTCCACCCTTTTTACATAATGGCCTCGAAGTAGTTATTTGGGTTCTCGGCCGTCGACGGTCACGCCGATTGCTGAATTTGATGTTGCACAAGAGTGCTTCTCTTTCAATACATTTTTTATTGCCACGCCACATAGTGGCATGATTTTAGTTCACTTTTTCAACATTCATACTTATAAATAAATTGTTGATGACGTAGGAATTGGCAAAGCTAATCTAAAAAAAATCGGCCAAATGCGTGTCAGGCTGGCCATGCACAGAATAGGGTTCAATAGATAATTGTAATATATACTTTTTATTTCGTTATTTTTTTACTAAGTTTTCCAAGTAAGCGTATTTTATAAGTAAGGCCTCTAATAGAACTCCTGAGCCAACAAAGTTGCTAACCGTTATAGTTTCCCTTATAAAGTTCCTATACACTCGACACAAAATATCCACATAGTAATGACAATGAAATCCCACACTATAGGGTAGACGCGAGACAAAAAATACATCCCTAATATAACATATTTTTCGTCATTTTAGTTTAGGACTTTGTCCACGAGATAAGAACACATATCAGTGCAAAGTTTTATCTTTCTAGTACTGCTAACCGTTTGGAAAGTAACTCGAGAACGGTCGGACGTCTGCCTGGTTATTGTATAGAATGTAGAATTAAACAGATTGCTCGTAACACATTTGTAAAAAAAATACACTTACCACTAAATTAACAGGTCCATTCAAATGAATATATAAACATTGATGACTAAGTGTTATGTATTTGACAGTGGAATTTTTTCGCCTTGTAACACAGTTACTGCGAATAAGATAACAGTTACGTAATAAACCTGTTTTTTGTATAATATGTCTGTACCTCAAAGTATACAATAGTAACTCCACATATTGTCGAAATTACGTTAATTATACCATTGAAATTCCAAGAACCAGTTCTACATAATGGTAGAAAGCATTAAGTCCTACGTCGCCTATAAAAAGAGATATACAACGCACAAATATTTACAGAAGAGATAAGTATACAAATATTAACACGGTATAGAATCTCAAATGATGTTAGATAATAGATCGATTTATCGTAATTATGTGTAATTCATGATACTTCCCTCTATTTATTATAAAAAATACAGCTAAGTTCATTACTCTGCCTTTATTATAACCCTCACAAAATACTGTTGACTGCACGGTTGGCCTAGTGGCTTAAGCGGTCGCCACGCCGCTTCCTACTACGCCAAGTGTCGTGGGTTCAAATCCCACGTAGGATAACACTTTGTGTGATTCACAAATTGTTGTTCTGAGTCAGGGTGTTCTTTGTGTCCGTTTCTTGTATGTTTGTAAAGTCCCCCGCGACACAGGAATTTATATTCCTAATGCGGGAGTTGTCTTTCTAAGAAAAAAAAAAAAATACATTCAAAATTTCAATACGCGCATTTTTGCTTCTCCTGTAAAATTTGACTTTCGAAACTAACTGTTGTATACCTCTAAGGTACAGATGTGTATACAGATGTGTCAATTGCAAGTTGTACATATCTGAGAAAACACGTATGTGATACAATAATATAATGTATACCACCGAATGGGGGTTGGTACTGTTACTCCTTAATACAGGTTTTCCAAAACCTATCTAGGGGGACAGCGTTCTAACCACTGATTGTACGCACTATCTGTCTTCAATTCTATTTTATCTTGTTATGTACTACAATTGCTTTACGAAAATAAACATTATTATTATCTTTATTTCATAATATTTACATATAAATTACATTTTTAAATATAAATATAAAAAGTACATTTAAAAATATAAAAAATAGTAGACCACCGACTTCGGGTACAGGGACCAAGAAACCGGTGGTTAGGGCTCCAAAGACAGGAACCTCCTCACTATACGTGCCGTGTCAAGAAGGACTGCCTTCTGCATCAGACCCTTGATCCAGCCATCTAACGTGAGCCTCTTAAGGTGTTGGTCGAGGCTCTTGGCTATCAAACCATGAGCAGAAACAACTATCGGAACAATGATCGCCGAATCCACATTCCACATATCGACAATCTCGTGAGATAAATCCAAATATTTGATTTGTTTCTCTTTTTCAACTTTCACGAGATTTTCGTCATGAGGAACAGCGATATCGACAATCATTGCGCGGCGCTCTAATCGATCTATCACCACAATATCAGGCTTATTGGCAACAATAGTCCTGTCTGTGATAACAGATCGATCCCAATATAATGTAGCACGACCATTCTCGAGAACTGGGTAGGGCTCATACCTGTAGTATGGCACCTCCAAATTCACAAGTTTGTATTTAAGGGCAAGTTGTTGGTGCACGATCCTGGCTACTTGGTTGTGTCTGTGCAAATATTCACCATTAGCAAGACGAGAACAACCAGAAATAATATGCCTGATAGATTCCCCGGGACGGTGACATGCCTGACATATGTCAACCGTACCATCCTTCAGGATATATTTTCGATAGTTATTCGTCATGATAACTTCGTCCATAATTGCACAAACAAAACCTTCGGTTTCTCCAAAGAGATCACCATACCGTAGCCAGGAAGTCGATGCTTTAAAGTCTATATCGGGCCCGTTCAAAGCCCGATAAAACCGACCATGAAGCTCTTTGCCCTTCCATACCTCCTTGCGATCATCAGTATTAAGTACTACAGGTTTGCGCCAATTCTCTTTAGCCAGAGCGAGTGGAGTGAATCCGTTATCCACTGCAACCACATTGCGATGCACTCCCACATCGGTACTAAGAAAATATTCTCTGAGATTGTAAATCTCGCGATTATGTAGGGTCTTGATATTTAAAAATCCACGACCCCCAAACTTTCGCGGGATGTACAATCTCATAACCGACGAACGTGGGTGGTGCATTCGAAATGCAGTCAGTAAAGTACGGACTCTCCTGTCAAGGGCATCTAATTCAGTTTGAGTCCATCTAAGTATGCCGAAGGAATACATCAGAACCGGCATGACCCAACCATTGTAGGCTCGCACCTTGTTACCCCCCGATAAAAGACTCTTAAGTACTTTTTTCAGGCGGCCAAAGAAGCGTTCCCGCAACGTTTGTTTCATATCAGATTCTGGTATTCCCAAGGACTGTGAAAAACCTAGATACTTGTAGTCTTCGGTGGCAGAAAGAGATCTGAGTTTTGTAGAATCTGAAAGTTCTATTCCTTCAGATTCCACAATTACACCTTTCTTCACATACATGACTGCACACTTGTCTACACCAAATTCCATCTTGATAGAATAAATTACTAAAGTTTTCAGTGACCTTCAGTAACGCTGTCAATTATAATTTAGTGGAGGCCAGAAGTTTCAAATCATCCATGTAAAGAAGGTGAGATATTATTATTATTTATTATTATTATTATTCTATATCAACCTGTCTGGCCAGCGTGGTATAGAAGACCAAAACATCCTTTCTAAGGAGAGGCCCATGTCCAGCTGTGATTGAAATGATGTCCGAAGTGTGGGCAGTCGATGCGCGTATTCGCCTTATTTGTGTCCTTTGAAGTGTGTCAAAAAACCGACAAGTCGACGGATATGCGTATTAGCTATTCGGCTTAACGAATAAAGCGAATATTGGCGAATAAACTCTGCACACTTCGCCGTCTGCGCGCGAATAACCCGCATAACGAATAGCGAATAGCGAAGTGTGGTGCCTGCTTAATAATTAATAAGTTGATTTGAAATATAATTAATTCATTTCGTGTTATAGAATTTATAATATAGTTAATTAATTCAGCTATATTATCAGATATATCAATCAACCTTAACCCTGTAATGAGAGGAGATCTGAGCCCATTACAGATTGTTGATGAATCAATTAGAACAACATCACTACAAAGAGAAGGAAAACTTTAACAAACTCTTACTTACGTACACTTACCCATACAATAATAACTTCGGATGACACCGCAAGGCAGAGCTAGTGTAGTATATGAAAGTCAAGATAATAAAGAACCAGACATATGTTTACAGGTGAAGGATAATTGCACAGTTTAAAAATGGCAAGGTTCACGACATCGATGGTGCGTCAAGGTGACCGGCTGTGCTGAATCGGTATACCGTACTACCTTGTCACACACTAATAAAAAAATAAAAAAGCAAATTGGAATATGAATATCATATTATGGTGATTGTCTTTTAATAAAAAGCCTTTCTGCCAGAGAAAGTAACGTTGAAATCGGTCCAAATATACTGACCAATAGCTCATACATCGAATTCAATTCGTCCTTAGGCCTCTTGTAGACGGCACGTTTTTTTAACCGTACGGCAATTTAGCCGTACGGTAAAAAAAACGTGCAAGCATGTATATGGCATAGAAAAGCTACCGTTCGAAACTACAGTCAGGTGCCGCTCTATTGTGTCTTTTCTGCGGCCAAGCTACGACGTCTTCGCCATGGATACTTAGGCTTCTTGTAGACGGAGAGTTTTTTTTAATCGTACGGCACATTAGCCGTACCATTAAGAAAACATGCAAGCATTCATATGGCACGGAAAAGCTACCATTCAAGACTACGGCCAGGTGCCATTTTTGTAATTTTCGTTTGTTGTTTTCATATTACAGGCCCGAATTAATGGTATTAATAATTCTTGATTTAAAAGTATCTCGTTAACAAAATTAAGAAATAATAATAATAATAATTTATTGTCAATTCGATAAGTTTATGAGATCATTACATTTGCATGTTAACTACATATGTACCAAATTGTGTCTAATTACTAGCCTCCGTTGCTGAACTAGGTTGGAAACCTGTGCTTCAGCATATGGTGCAATACTATACTAACTATTGTATGTACACGTTTTGTCGCATTGAAGCCGCCACGAAAACGTGAGAACGTCCGGCGTCGTCAACACACTCCCATAGACTTCCATCCATACAACACTGACGAAAATCACGCCGTGCGTAGACACGGCGCGCCGAGGGGAACTACGGCGGCGCTGCCGTGTCGTTGCGCTGCCGCGTATGTCAACAAGCTCTCATAGTGATCCATACAACACTGCGTGCCGTGCGTAGACGCGGCAAATTAACCGTAGTTTTTTACGCCGAAAAAACGTGTGTGTACAAGCGGGGTTAGGGTTGCGAAGGTCCGACGCCAGCCTCTCAGTAAAATAACTGATATTCCGGTTGAACTTGAAATAATCTTGGGAATAAAGAAGGTTGTGAAGATGATGACATCATACTTTTATATGATCTATATTATTTACACATAAAGATATACATATATACAATCATATATTGTTCGCCGAGTTCAAAAACCATAGTTTTACGAACTTTCTCTTTACAACGGCTGAGACGTCTAAAAATAGAACTCGGTTCAATTTAGATAGCGGTAGTTTTTATGTTCCTGAGGTCAAATATAAAAAATGAACAGTACGAATGAAATTTCAGTAGTAAAAGATTATTAGATATGTGTCAGTTGTTGTCCCTTTACGAAAACGCCGCGATGCGAATATTAATTTTAAAAAGTAGCCTACATCTTCAGGTATCTGTTGAAATCGGTCCAACCAGTAAAGAAATTAACCGGAACAAACACACAGATTGACAGACAAAAATTAAAATTTAAAATCGGAAGAATATAAATTCATCATAGTTAAACTCGTAAATAGTCATATTTGCATTTTAAGGGAATTACCTTCTACCAAAGACTTGTTAAAGTTTTATATGTAAAGTCCCCGCAAAAATGTGCCTTACTGTATGTAGATAAATGGTTCTTTTTCTACTTGTTATTGTACATTTAACACTAGTATATTATACCAATATAAGTAATCATGTTTAATAAGCAAACAAACGTAGACAAGGCAAGCGTTCGCTCATTTGCTTAAGATGAATCATGAAAAAAAAGCGGCCAAGTGTGAGTCAGACTCGCCCATGAAGGGTTCCGTACCAGCAAGTACCATCATATAAAAGTTCTTGTAGTTCGTTGTAACTTTCATCGATGCTTTTATACTAGTTATTCAGTCATTATTGATTGGATGAAAGGTATATTGCGTGTTACGATTTATGACGTATTAAAAAAAAACTACTCACTAGATCTCGTTCAAACCAATTTTCGTTGGTAGTTTACATGGTAATGTACAACATATATTTTTTTTAGTTTTATCACTCTCTTATTTTAGAAGTTAGAGGGGGGGGGGGGGGGGGACACATTTTTCCACTTTGGAAGTGTCTCTCGCGCAAACTACTCAGTTTAGAAAAAAATGATATTAGAAACCTCAACATCATTTTTGAAGACCTATCCATAGATAGACACGTATAGGTTTGATGAAAAAAAAAATTTTGAGTTTCAGTTCCAAGTATGGGGACCCCAAAATGTATTGTTTTTTTTTCTATTTTTATGTAAAAATCTTAATGCGGTTCACAGAATACATCGACTGACCAAATTTCAAAAGTATAGCTCTTATAGTTTCGGAAATAATTGGCTGTGACATACGGACGGACAGACAGACAGACAGACAGACTTGACGAATCTATAAGGGTTCCGTTTTTTGCCATTTGGCTACGGAACCCTAAAAACGATCGGGGAATCACCTGCCCAAGTTGCAAACGTTTTTTGCTTTCTATTCTATTCTCGTGATTCATTGGCTAATATGTTGCTTTGATCACGTGACAGAGTAACATTAGCCAATGAAACAAGAGAATTGAGAAATAGAATGGAAAAAGAAAAACGTTTTGCAAATTGGCTAGTGGAACTGAATTCATTGTAAATAACACAGCAGTAATGGAATGTTACTGCTAGAAATGGTATTATAAGACTTCAAGAAGGAACTAGAATCAGTTGCGTTTTGGATAGGGAGTGTTTCAAGATTAACAGCTTCCAAAGTTGTGGAGCCAACACAACACTTTTTCACCGACTTTTTTTGCTATAAAAACCATAGAGTATATTAAAATATCTGTCCAATTGTGATGGGACTTTCACTGGCACATAGCTGAGGATATAATAATTCACTATGCTACTTAAATTTATCTAGCTGCGCCCCGCGGTGTAACCCGCGCATATCATTATGGTTACTATGCAAGTGTGTTAAGCATGGCAACCGGTAAGTTTTGACAGGAGATAAACAGTGATACATTTTGACATCTACGATTTATGTATTAAGTAATCACTTAGCTTCCGCCCGTGTATCTCGATTATTGCAGTAAAAAGTAGCCTATGCGTTATTCTGATATATAACCTATATTATTGTAAAGTTTCATCCAAATCCGTTCAGTAGTTTGTGCGTGAAAGAGGAACAAACATACATACACACAAACTTTCGCGTTTATAATATTAGTAGGTATTAGTAGGTATAATATTAGTAGGATAATAGCTACGCCCGCTACTCGCAGTTGTCATTGTAAAGGTCCAACAAGCAACGCGAGTAACACAATATTATCAAATCGGTATTATTAAACTAGTAGCTGATACTGCTGTGCATATATTATATAAACATATACATATGTATTAACGATGACTATTTAATATTGTCCATGCGTAGTCAACTGAAAGGGTTAGAGTTCATCTTTTGTTCGCACATAGAAGTAAATATCATCGTATTTTGGAACCTATAGTTCAGTTATAAGGTTCATTTTAGATTATCACGGGTAGTGTTTAATGAATCATTGGCATTTGATAGTATTCATGTGAAACAGTGTAAAAATCAGAAGGTTTTTTAAAACTTAATATGTATATCCCTGGTAAATGAGGAATGGCGGGGTTTTTACCAAGGTGTGGACAGAAGAGAAGAATACTTAATCTTCAGTCTTTCATAGATAAACTAGATGGTCCACGTAGCCCCCCCCCTCCCCCCATCTGCGTCTTCCTTAGCCCAGTCTTTCACTGGTAGTAAGCTGATGACATAAGGAGTAATTTAGGCAAAAAAATTGTAGACTAGATTTGGTCCGCGGCTTTACTCGCGATTTACTACAATAACCGCGGGTAACACCGCGGGTCTCAGCTAGTATATTAGTATAGTTAGTGTAGAAGGTACTATACTGAATGATATCTCTTTCCTAGCTAATAGGCCCTTCAAGTGGAAGTTAGCTCAATACGAATACTCAATTCTAGATATATGTATCAATCAATCAATAGCTTTCGCCCGCGGCTCCGCCCGCGTGTATGTCGGTTATCGCGGTAAAAAGTAGCCTATGTCCTTTCCCAAGTTCAGTTCTATCTTCATACCAAATTTCATCAAAATCGGTTCAGTGGTTTAGGCGTGAAAGTGTAACAGACAGACAGAGTTACTTTCACATTTATAATATTAGTAGGGATTTATTCGAAATTTATCAAACACTCAATTGCACGTATGTATGTGTATGCTAAAATGGAACCAGGACAAAACGTTTTTCTTTATTATTTAAAAGTAAAACGCAACGGAATATTTTAGAGTACGGCGTTGTGCATTGATTAATCTGTGTTTATCTGTTAATTGTATCCATTGCCTCATTAGATTTGTTTCCAGAATATACTGCAATGTAATATATTAAAAAGTTACATAGCCCCTAAATATGATGATTGAGCAAATGGGCTGGGGGAAGCCCCTGTAGATTCTTAGTCACATGGTCCTAGTCCTCCTAAGCAAGGCACCTGAGATTGTCGGTCGGGGTAGTTTTTATTGAAAATACTACATGCTCTTGGTTCATGAGCCGAGAGCCGAAGTTCCGAAGAGATTTTCCACCCCGTAAACAAAAACAAAAAAGGTGTAGAAGGAGAAGACGATAGGCAGTAGAGCCAGGCTGAATTCAGCACTAATGGGCCGGCTCGACTACTACCGAGGGACAGTAATACCCCTCACACAGAAGACCATCCTAAAAAGCGATGTGCTTAACGCTAAATAAAGAAGGGTCTCTCTTAAGACCAAAATTAATAATAATAATAATAAATAATTTGAACGTCTTACACACAATGTCATCTAGTCCCAAACTAAGCAGAGCTATTATGGGTACTAGAAAACCGATATAAATACATAAACATACTCATTTCGGAAATACTAACATAATATACATATAAAATCCCCAAACTCGGAAACAAATATTTTTGGGTCACACACAAACATTTGGTCCGACCCGGGATCGAACCAGAGACCTCAAGCACAACGGTCACATACGCTACCACTGCGCCACTGAGGCAGTCAATAAGAACAAAGTGACCCGCCTAAAAACCAATGTAACCTACATAGATCTGAAAGTTAGTTGGTTGAAGTGGCAATGCGCATGGTCACATATATGTCACAGAACAGGTAATCGTTCGAATAAACATGTTCTGGAGTGGATATCGCGTATTGGCAAACGTAGTGTGCGGCGCCTCTGGTCAGATGGCGGACTTGCGTAATAGCGGAGACTGGATGCAGAAAGCAACAGAAAGGGCTCTGTGGTGTAACTTGAGAGAGGCCTATGTCCAGCAGCGTATGCTACGCTTTGGAAGTGATCTGTTATCTTTTTTTTTAATTTTGTTGTACAACACATTACTTAGTAAAAAGTCGACAGTTGTGCTAATTTATTTTTTACTTGCGTCTCGCTTTGCTGGTGTCTAAATGGCGGCAAAACGTGTAGTTAGTAGCGCGCATTGAGTCTAGTGCATGACTCGATGCCTGTTTTACTAACTATTCGGAAAAAGAAGCTTGAAAAAGAGAATTAAAAATCACCTACTCAGTTAACCAGTTGTGCATTACCAACTTTTGTTGTTGAAAAGTTACTACTACTACTTTTAGTTTTCTGTTTGTGAAAACGTTTGTGGAATGCAACCTGATAAGGGTGGCTTCAGAGTCGAAGAAACCTGAATCTTAACTGTATATAAATAGAATACCTTATAGTATTACCGTTATATCAATAAGAAGAAGGTAAATAATATTCTGGACATCACTTACGATGAACTTGAGATTACCTGGCACCAGTAGTCTAGATTTCGATTTGGTGGACCATGAAGCACGACCGGAAGAAATTTTGAACACCATCTCTTTCTGGAAGAAGATTTCCTTTTAATGCAAACCGCATGTGTACTCTAGAATGTGCTGAAGATTGCTTTGCTCTTGAAGAAGAAGATACTGGAGTTAGTCAGACATTTAAAATAAAATGGACTTCTAATGAACTTCTTTCTACTCAAGGAGGTTATTTCAACCTTTGGTTTTTTAATTATGTGTGTGGTATTATGTTATTAATTTATTTTAAGTTAATTTTCAATTGTTTTTTGTTATTAAAAAATTAACTTAGTTTGTTTTTCTTTGAAATCATCCTATTTACAATATTGCCAAAAAAACACTTCAAATATAATGTTTAAATTAGAAAATTTAAAAGAAATTAGGATAAGTCCTGAGTTCTTTTAAATTTTCTCTTATTTGATTATGTATGTATGTGTTATTTATCAAAATGTGCATGCTTCATGACTAAGGTAGAAAACGAAAGTAACTGAACAATCCAAATGTAATCAACTCAATCATATATATGCATTATGGATGTACATTTCAAGCAAATGAGTTATATTATTTTTAAAATTATAATATTAATTAAATCAAAAAATAAAAAGTTACGAATGTATTACATTATGGTTTTATGTTTTCCAGGATCATATCAACCGAGCAATGAGCTGATGCTGCGTTTCTACAGCTACTTCAAGCAGGCTACAGAGGGACCCTGCGACAAACCCAAACCTGGTTTCTGGGATGTAGTGAATAGGTAAGTTTATCCTATTATATTATAAAACTGAGTTCCGTAGTTATTATAGTAAAAAGTGAGTAACGGCGCGGAGCGAAACTTCTTATTCCTAACCTTATTCCCAACATTATTTGGGGTCGTCTATTAGTTCAACCGGTTTTACTTAAATATCTATTTTTAAAAGAAGCGACTGACATCAGACCTCCGCCATCCTAAGGATTAACTGTAATTCGGAGGTTGAACTAGTTGTCAGTAAATTTGAGGGCATTTACTTCCTAATATCGATGAAAACCGGGACCGACGGCTTTAGGTGCTCTTCGCGGCTCGGGCGTGAATCACCGCCAAACTTCCAAACTCTCCCCACTTTATGTGTAGGGGGGTGAAAATATTTTTCATGATTTTGTTCTAACATTTTGTTTACGTAATAATACCACTGTTCATGCAAAGTTTCATCTTTCTAGCACTAACCGTTTCGACGGTAAGTCGAGGACGGAAGGACGGACAATGTGGTAGAAAGACAAAAATTTAAAATATTGCTTTTTTGATTTAAGAACCCTATATACTGAAATTGCAAACAAACACTCCCAATTTTATTATTTTTTGTAGATGTGTAATATAAAATGGAAAGTTTGTAAACAACCCTATCAACAACATTTAACAAGACATGGTTTGTAGTTAAATAAGTATAAATTAGAAAGTATTATTGTGTTATTACGTTTTAGACTGCGTATAGAATGGCGAATCGTTTCGCTTGAAAACAAGATTTGGCAAGATAAAATAATAAAATTATCTAATCATATCATTTTTAGGGTTCCGTAGTTTATGACTCGGAACCCTTACAGATTCCCCATGTCCGTACGTCCTCGAGCTAGCGCCTAAATGGTTCGTGCTAGAAAGATGAAACTTTGCATAAATATGTGTTGTAATTACGTGGACTAAGTGCTATTATAAAATTATAAAAAATATTTTTATTTGGCGTATCTCCCCTTTTTTTGTTGACGGGGTGGAAAATCCTGGACCAGGAGCATGTGGTGTGTGTCCACTAAAAACCACCCCGACAGCCGGTCTCAGGCGCCCTCGTCTGGGGAGGACCCAGACCATATTATTTCAGGTCCTCCCCAGAATCGACACCGCGCTTACTAAGTCACAATCCTGTGGAAGTCTGTGCTTCCCCTGCCTTTCGGCACAAACATGATTTTTTGTGACCTGACCGCTATTTATGACCAGGCCACCCTCCTATCGCCGACCAGTATTTAGTTAGCTACCAGAGGTCCCCGCTCTCTGGCAGCTTGTGGTCCCATCGACGACTGGTGTTGCCGCTGACGCCCTCTACGCTCGGGATCGGCCCTATCCCGATCCCGTTCAGCGGTCTCTTTCTGGAGCATTACTGCTTCACAGAAAGAGACCACTACGCCCCATCCCTCCTCACCCGCCAGCATGGCAGCAATGATTGCTGGCGGGGACAGGTCTCGTCCAATTTGGTCGACTAGGACTTCGCGTTGAGACGCGGAACAGTCCTCCAGCGTATGCTGTGCGGAGTCCCCGTCGGCTGCGCAGTGGTGGCATTGGTAATTTATTATACCTATTTGTATTGATTTTTTTTTGTTATAATCTCTAAAACTACTTCGATTTTAATAATTCTATAACGTGCAGTAAATAGATAGATAGTTGTATTATCTATAAAAAGTTACCACGAATAAAATAAAAAAATAATCCACATTGTCTATGATGTAAATCACTTTGGTTCTTTCCTCTTAGTGTTGACCTTGACTATGCAAAGACGTTAGAACTAGCGAAAGTTTGTAGCAACTTAGAAAACTTGTTTTAATCCGTAACCAAGTGCATATACTATTAAGTAAAATTGAACTGTAATAGTATAGTAGTAAAAGTTAAAAATATTCGTATATATATATAGTACTTATGTACATCATTTGTCTGTCTGTTAGTCCCGCCTGATCTGTGTTACCACAATCACCGCGAGCAATACCGCGGGACTCAACTATGTTTAATTTTTACAAAAAAAACCGACTTCTAAGAAAAACCCGACCTAAATAGCGACAGGTGTGCCTATGATATTTGAGGAGGTCCCTCGATTTCTCCAGGATCCTGTCATCAGATCTTGGTTTCCTTATCATGGGACCACATGGGAGGCACCGGCTTTCAAATAAAAAATAATTATCAAAATCGGTTCACCCAACCGTAACTAATATTAAAAAAAAATAGTAAAAAAAAAATACAGTCAAATCAAGAACCTCCTGTTTTGAAGTTGGTTAAAAATTAGCTTTTATTTTATAACGAAAGTAGAGTTAGAACTTCATATATGACAGATATAAATGGTTCAGTTGTTCGTGGTCATCAAATACTTTCCTTAATGTCTGCAGGGCAAAATGGGAGTCTTGGAACAGATTGGGCAACATGACGAGGGATGAAGCGATGCAAGCATACGTCGATGAATTACATAAGGTAATTTGTTTTTTTTTACCAAAGTGACTTCCTCTCTGCCTGATAGAAAGCGTGAATAGAATCCAGGAGTAGGGGGTCACTATCCTCATCGTGGGAGCAGAAAATAGAACATGGTGACCCACACCATGGCGGCTAAGTGAGATGTTGCTGCATCATTCTCTCGGCCTCAGGGCTTTGGTCTCAAATTCACCAATTAGAGACGAATGCTGTTATATTAGGATGGTCTTCTGTGTGAGGGTAGTACTGCCCCGGTCGGGCCGGCCTAGTCGTGATGAAATCAGCGTAGCCTTACTTCATTTTAATAACTTAATATTTTTATGCGTCGTTGTATCTTCATTAATTTGTGTGTTACATTAATTGCCTCGTTTTTCTAGCAGTTTGCTTATACGACTGTCGATCATGAGGTCTTGGGTTCAATTCCTGGGTCGGTACAAAATGTGTTATTGAGTTTTTCTAATGATAGAAATACGTAATAACAGCCCGGAATTTGTTAGTTTGGGTCTTAACCCTCATGCCTCGCAGAGCTTAAAAAGCCCTCGGTCTGTGATGGCTCCCCAGTTTTGTCGGATAGTTATCCCATCAGATTACAAGAGTGAGGGACGTAGAGTGAGCCTCTGTTTGCGCACACACTTGTGCAAATATCTCCTGTATAGTCGGTTGGTCTCCCATTAAAACTTGCTATCACTGAGGACACTTTTAACGTGCACGTCTTGCTACATCGTTCTCACTTAATGTACCATAACAAAATGAATGATGTAACCAAGATTTTGTAAAAAACATTTTGATTTAAAAGAGTGTCAATGGAGTTTCTTGCCCGTTCTTCTCCATAGAGATCTACGCTAGGGAATAGGCAACTACAGTACTTTCACGTGTGTAGTATGTCTTGTGACGGACTGTAGCAACATTTAATTTTCAATTTTGTTTCGACAATTCAAAAGTGCCTGTAACTGGCCGCCTACTTGAAATAAATGCTTTGATTTGATTTGAATGATATCGTGACCGAAATCGTATCATCAATTTGCCTTTATTAATTCGTTAGTAACTTTGTCTGTCTGTTACGCTTTCATGGCTAAAGCGCTACACCAATTTTAATTAAAATTGGCATGACACTTCTTTGATTCTGAAGGAAAAACGTAGGCTACCGCGACACGAGACATAGACTGAACCAAGAGCAAAAGCTAGCAATATACGTTTACTATTTAATCATATTTATTGTTATCAACATCATTAACAACCCGTAACTTTCCAATACTCAGGTCGAGTCCTCTCTCAGGCGAGGGTTAAGGCCATACATCCCCACACTGGTCAAGTGCCGATTGGGGACTGGCAAGACACGTTGTGGCTACGTAAATCTTGCCGTTATTGTCAATAAATATAATAAAAAAACAAAGAGAAGTGAATGATAAATAATTATGTGTATAAATTGTAATTGTTTTGACGGAATTACTCAGATATGAAGGCAATGTACGAGGATTCTGATAACGTCGACTTTGTATTCTCATTCCAAAGTTATCAGAGCGCCCTACAATCACCAGTGCGCAATACTTCACAATATTTATAACGAGCTTTTGCCCGCGGTTCTGCCTGCGTATTTGTAACGTAGTAAAAACTAAAAGTAGCCTATCCCCTTTCTCTTGCTCTTGAGTAACTATGTATGAAAATCCTTCAAGCGAAACGTGGAAAAGCTGATTACTAAGCCGCCATAGTGTGGGCCGCCATACTGTCTGCATTCGGAGTATATGTAGTGGCTCCCACTCTTGCATTCTACTCAGGTTTTCCATCAGGTCTGCGAAAGGTCACCTTGGGAGGTTTTAAAATAAAAAGTTCTGATCCATGGCTTCGGCAGATTCTGTCAACATTTACACTTCCATCGGGATCAATATTTGTTTTCTGAATTAAAGGGCAATAAATAAACATAGGAAATAGAATCCTAACTCTCCTTCTCCTTTCTTACTCCGGGAGTAGATTCAATAATCAACATATTATATCCAACTTAAATGATAAAATAAATATCCGTGTGGTGACGGATTAAGAATACAGATTCATTCCGCGGTTGTCGTAAAAGGCGACTAAGAGATAAACTACGCAAGACAACATCAATGCAAAGAGAAGGAAAACTTGAAACCAACCCTATACCAACCCGTCTGGCCAGCGTGGTATAGTAGGCCAAAACCTGCTTTTAAAGGACAGGCCCATATCCAGCAGTGGACTGTTAAAGGCTGTTGATGATGATGATGTCTCTTTACTCTTGCACGCAAAACCAGCTTGTTTTTATACGAGACAGCCAAAGTGACTCTACTCTGCCTGATGAGTAAAATCGAAGAGGAGTGGACGCCGTTCATATTGTAATGAATAAATGAAGACAATGAAACATGTTAACTCATACTATGGCGACTTTTTTAGAGGCTACTGCATCATTAGGCTCCCGTTCTCGCACTCACCATCGATCAACATCAACAACCTTTAACAGTCCACTGCTAGACATAGGCCCCTCTTCAGAAAGGAGGGTAGGCCAACACTCACCAACGAAACACAAAAGCGCGAATACTGTCGGTTGGTCTTCTGTTTGAGGGTAGTACCGCTCGGTCCTGTTCGTGCTGAAATCAGGGTGTCTGTACTACCTATACGGATTTAGACGAAACTGTTCAGTAATAAACCTACACACCAGAATAACACACATTTATATGCTATTTACCGCGATAAACGTTACACATTAGACGTTTCATATCAACTCAACAATTATATTTGTAGCAAATAAAACTATTTCCTTTGTTTTATAGCCTCCAACCCGATTGTATTAAGATTCCACGTCAAGAATTACCATATTTTTACTTGTATCCAAATCTTTTACGCAAGTCATAATTTAATACAATATATTGGCTGGGATATATATTCCAGCGCCATCTAGTTGATTAGATAAATAATCTGAAATAATACCACTTTTTAAACAGTTTTTTTTACTTTACAAACATACATGAAACGAACACAAGACACAACGATTAGTCATCATTATCATCAACAGCCTTTAACAGTCCACTGCTGGACATAGGCCTCTCCTTGAAAAGGAGGCAATGGCCTACTATACCACGCTGACCAGACGGGTTGGTATAGGGTTGGTTTTAAGTTTTCCTTCTCTTTGCATTAATGTTGTCTTGCGTAGTTTATCCCTTAGTCACCTTTTACGACACCCGCGGAATGAATAGGGGTGGTGACACTCTGTATTCTTAATCCGTCACCACACGGACGATTAGTGGATCACAAAGTGTAGTCCTATGTGGTGTTTGAACCTACGAAACTCTACGTCGTCGTATATCTATATATTTTTTATTTAACACCTACCAAATCAACTCAACTCTGCTTGATAAAATACATGAGTAGAATCGAAAAGTGGGGGCGACCATACTCACTGAGAATGCAGGCAGTATGGCGACCCACACTGGCAATCTAGTGAGATGCTTGCTCACTCTCAAAAGACCCGGGACAACAAGAAAGAAACAAATGAAATAGTAGTCAGATTCAGTTATGAACTGCTCGGCATAGGACGGAAGAGCCGAACCTATTCGGTCTGGCGCGTATTTCTTCCAGTACGATGACTTTTAAGGCGACTGTTGTCCTGTAGAGGAAGAAGGAATAATAAGGATTCCGATATCTGCATAATAGTGAATCAAGTGTAGATACAATTTACACGTTGGTCTAGTGGTTTAAGCGGTCGCCACGACGCTTTCTACTTCGCTGAGGATCGTGAGTTCAAATCCCACGTTTGACAACATTTTGTGTGATTCACAAATTGTTCTTCTGAGTCTGGGTGTTCTTTGTGTCCGTTATATGTATGTTTTTCAAGTCCATCGCGACACAGGATTTATATTTCTAGTGTGGGAGTTGTCTTGAAAAAATATAATTCTCGTAAAAAAAATTTTTTAATACTATTTCTTATTCTCTCAGATAGTAGAAACGATGTCATACAGCTCAGATGTAGCCTCATTTCTATCAGTGGATGATGATGATCAAGGATTTCCGAATACTGACCTTGAGCTGGTCGCCGGGGACGTACTGGCGAGGGTTCGTTCTGCACACAATTCACCCATAGGTAAGTTATATACACCTTAACTGATGTTTTGTTTTATGAAAGAGGGAATTGGCAAGCAACGGCCCAATAACTCCTGCAATTGAAGAAGTACGGATTTCATATACCTTGTACATATATAAATAAATAAATATTTCGGACATCTTACACACAACGGTATCTAGTCCCAAATTAAGCAGAGCTTGTGGGTACTAAACAACTGTTATAAATATACTTTTTTTTTTGTAAATTCTTACAACGCAGTTTCAGGCCTTACTTCTCTACTGTCCCCATTATTGTAACAATCATAGGTCGTAACACTACTTACTGTATGTATAACAATTCGGGGCATTTGGGGCAATAAGTAATTACAATACTATAGCACTTCATAACAACTCATAACGTCCCACTGCTGGGCCCGGGTCTCCTCAGGGAAGGGTTAAGGCCATACGTCCCCACGCTGGCCGAGTGCGGGTTGGGGACTGGCAAGACAAGTTGTAACTACGTAATCTTGCCGTTGGATGTTTTAAACCGCCCGAAGGCCTCCAACTAAGCTTCATGACTGCTATCTCATGATAACAACCGGGACCGACTGCTTAACGTGACCTCCGAATCACGGAAACACTCATAACATATCATGCCATGCAACAAACGGTCACCCATCTAGGTTAGACCACGCCTTCGTTGCTTGCCCTCGGTGATGGTTTCCAGCCACCACCACCACCAGCCACCGGTGATTACAAAATGTATTTTAACTATTAAATAGTATATCTTATAATATTGGTGATCCAAGTGATCCAAGACTGCACAGTTGGCCTAGTGGCTTAAGTGGTCGCCACGCCGCTTCCTACTGCGCCAAGTGTCGTGTCGGGTTCAAATCCCACGTACAACACATTGTGTGATTCACAATTTGTTGTTCTGAGTCTGGGCGTTCTTTGTGTCCGTTTCATGTATGTTTGTAAAGTCCCCGGCGACACAGGAATTTATATTCCTAATGCGGGAATTGTCTTTTTTAAACAAAAAAAAAAGTACCTTTTTCTTCGTTCCCAGGGTCTCGTTCAGTGAGCGGTGCGTCGTCACCCGTCCGCGGGCCGTCCCCTCCGCCCCGACAGCGACACGACTCCGAGGACGAGTACATAGATACGGTCGATGTTAGTATTGTACGTATGGGGTTTCAACTAATATCTAGCATAAGTGTGAACGTCGGCAGGTAACTAAACTGGTGATGGGTTTTGTGTCATTTCAAGGTAGTAGAGCCACGCTGATTTCAACACGAATGGACCAGCTACCGGAGTGGTACAAGCCTAACATAGAATATCAACTTAATATCAGGGGGGTGTCACTCCACACTTTAGGTATAGTCGGCCGCCTGCCTGCCGCGCAGGCCATTCCAGTGGGTTGTCGCTTACGCACGATACGTGTCACGTTCGTCGCCGCGTCGTCTTGAAATTTTTATACTTTTCGATACCCACATATTCATGTAAAAGATAAAGTTCTGTTTACGGACCACTGAATAAAAGATTTAAGTTGTTAGGTAGGAACTAATCTGGTTGTTTAATACGTAAATACATTCGAAACGAACATTTATGTAATATTATTTAAAACGTCATTTGTTGACCAAAGTACCTACAGTTATTTTTTCACTAAAGTAAAATGGCTACAGAAAAAGTAGTTATTATTTCTATATAAAAATTATTTTCAAAAGAAGACATACCTGATTATGTCAGAACAGATAAGAGTTACATGATTGAAAGAGACGCAATTGTAGGTAAATATAATCGTAGGTGCTTCGGCGCTGTGCAATCTGAATTGAACTTAATGGAATGGCATCAAGGGTCACTATTTCTTTAATTTACTTTTCGGAGTGAGTTTTCTGTACGGGTACTATTATGTATTCTGCGCTAATATGACAGAATTCATGTTTCGGTCGTCTTCACTAAGACTATTGTGGGTCAATTAATCAATCGTTTATTTGTGGAAACAAAGGTAGTTACAGGTCTTAAGCAAATGTTAAAAGTACGCTATGCCCCACATAATGTGGTGTACAAATATTTTTCAATACAAATTGATAATTTGAGTACAGTTAAGTAAATTAAATTACATTACAGAAAAATAAATTATAAAAAAATAAATGAGTGATGTTAGAAATTAAAGTTTGAATGTACAAATAATAAAAATAAGAAAAGAAATAATAAAATAATAATAATAGAAATATATGAAACATAAAAATTACAAGTAGTTGGGATAACTGTTTGGGTCACTATGCAGCATTGACTCTGAACTCACAATGAGTATGGTGACCCCCTATACTAGTAGGGTCACTTTATATAAAAAAAATCTCTAAATCCGATTACACCTGATAGACCCTTCTGGTTAACCGTAGCCAGCTTAACTGCTTGAGAAGAAAATCATTGTTCTTAAAAAAAAGTATCAATTTACAGAGTGATCCTGAAGTACCCATACCAGCCCCGGTACCAGTGCAGCAGGTCCAGCAGGTGCAGAGGACGACAGCGCCACGCCTCAGCAACGGACATGCACACCAGATCACATCACAACTTACACGTAAGTTAAAAGTAATACAAGACAAAATTTGTACAGCGCCATCTAGCAAGGAGGAGCCAACTACACTATTAAGTGTAGTTTAGATTCTTCTCGCTAGATGGCGCTGTTCTATTTTAAATTGAGCCTGCATCGCGCAATTGGTGCATTGTGTGTGAATGAGTTATTTTCAGAACTATACGAGTCCTTCGATTTCAACCGCGGTTTTTGTTATACTTTTCAACAAAAACTGAAGGTAACGCCGAGGGGCCAAGCTTGTTACTACTTATATCATCAGCTTTTTCCAGTGAAAAAAAGACAGACAAAAATTAAATGAAAATGTATTTTTTACGTTAATGTGCATTTGAAATCACAAACAGAATTTTATTTATTTTTATAGATCTTAAGGTGCTTGAACAGTTGCCGGGTACCCTAGCTAGACTCGAAGCTGATGTGGCCGCGCTCAGGAAGGCTGTGGAAGGTGACCGCAGGATACTTGACGTAAGTGTTATTATTATATTTTTATATGGTATAGGAAGCAAACAAGGACACAGGTCATCTAATAGCAGTCATAGTCTTATTCATTACTGTACCTCTTTCTTCGTTTCGTTTTTTTAGCTGAAACAATCATGACAAAGGTTTTCAATGCGAACAATGTGTATTGGTTTTGTTTACGTTCGATAGATGGTGTTGTATTAATTTACTGAATCGCGATATTGAGACCCCACGGTCTGTCGTATCTTAGTGTATTACATTTACATTAACTAAAGATATTGGCTGAATTTAGACCAATACCGGTCGGATAATTAATTTGGACTAACAGTATTTAAGTACATTGTCGATTGTTGACTTTTATTTTGGTAAGTTACTTGTACCAATATATTCCTTGGTTTATTTGTTTAACAGCAGGTGTCCCAGGGTTGGCGGTGGCCTTGGCAGGAGCTCAGTCCACCGACGCTAGCACTACTCATCATATGGCCATTCGTGGCCTATAGAATCGCAGCCAGGATCAACAGGCGTAACACGTAACGGTATTATCACTTTAACAAAAAAATAATGGAAAAAAATTAATTGTTCATCAGTCAGTCCTTTTTTTTTATTGATATTGTTGTAATGGAATAGGCGCTTGTTTTCCATCTCATCTGATGGGAAGTGTAGATGAAGATGAAGATGGTACACGCCCATCCAAAAGAAACCTGTTCATTCTACTCTTAAAGGCTCCAGAGTTCAACTTATCAGACAAAATAGACGAGCTGTCAACATTTTTTTAAAATTACCTGCCAACGTGACTCTATACCTGCCTGATGGAAAGCATGAGTAGAATCAAAGAGTGTTTTTGTTACCATTCTCAAATTCAATGCAGTATGGCGTATGGTAGTAGTTGCCCAAACTTAGGCGGCTTATTGAGATGCATTTGGGTCTCCAGTCTCCGACTTAGCAACAAGACACTACAGCACGAATTCTGTCATTTGAAGTTCGAATTCTATCTCATTGATATAGGGGTTACTGAATACGACTGCTGGTCAGGAAGTCTCGAGTTCGATTCCTGTATCTGGCCAAAAAAGTGCTATTAAGTTTTTCTAATTCTAAAAATGATTAATTTCCAGGTCTCAACTGTGTGCATCACATACTGTTAGGAGCACGACGTCGCTTCAGGTGATTGCGTTTTGTTCGCAGACGCAGTTCAAACACTGTCCATATTGGTGGTTATTATATAATTAAATATAAAATGTCACGGTGTACTTTTAAATAACCTTTAAATGAGTTACTACGCAATTTGGTTGTTTTTTTTTTATTATTGAGGCGCAATTTAGGTATTTATCAACCGAAATGTGCTTTGTTTTTAAATATGAGTAGAATCAAAGAATAGGGGTCCACCATCCTCATTAGGACGCTGCAGCATGGTGAACTACGCTATGGCGACCTATTGGAAACTGCTTCTGCTTTTGTTATTATTAAAAATTAAAGTATTAAGAATAGAGTGTATTAAAGTCAGTTTTAAAAAGTATGAGGGTATTTTTATAGTTAAGTTAATTCTAAAAAAAATGTGACTACTAATTGGATTAAATTAATGTTTATAATTTGTTTTTTTTTTATGTTATTTAGAAATACACCATGACATCACATAATACAATAATTTAAGTAAACTTTGATCCACTTCAAACAATTATTTGTAAACAGTCATAATTTCTTTTAATAGTGAAACCGTTTTCACGATAATCTTTCAAAAGGTGTTTTTTTTTTCTTTACTTTATAGAGGGTAGGTTAAAATACGGATAGTATTTGAGAGTCATGTGTGAACTATATACAAGCACAAATATTATTAAGGGTGTGTTAGTCGACACACAATATTTTAGTAAAGGGTGATTTCATCTGGTCATTTCTGGTCGTCATCACCAGGCATAGAGCAACAGTCTGTTATTTTTGTGGGGGAAATGTTTATACATACACAATTTAGACTCACATACAAAAACAATCGTCTTCACTTCTAACTTTCAGACACACAAACACATATGTGTCATTACAGTGCAGTGCATTTGAACAATTGAGCTTATACTTTGACAAAGGCAATCGTCTGCATATGACTATTTCCCTACCATATTGCTCTATGTCAGCAATAGCTATGTTCAAAAACAGTTTTGGTCTATTTATTTTATGGCTATAACATTGTTGAAACCAATTTGGACTGGGATACTACCCGTTATTATTGAAAAAGGTTTGTAGAAAAGAAATTATTGGGTATAAAGATATTGTTTTTGCACATAAGATGTATGAATTTCATGGTTCCTTATACAGAAATAACAATAAATAGGATGAGAAAGACACAAAAATATTTATCCATTCATAAAAGCGAAGGAATATTGACTTGTCGACTAACGTACTTTTAAATACTGCATTTTCATAGCTGAGAGGCTGGACGAAAAAATATATGGGAATTGGTTTATTTTAGATTTAAAAATAAATGTTATAAAATTATGTTCAAATATGAAATGACGATTCGACCAAACAATATTTTCTATGACTGTTCTAAAGTAGATTATTCAAGTCATGGCAACACATAATCTGAAATGTCTAATCAGTAAATTGACAGTAGATGTTGCCAACATATACAAACATGTGTGTGTAGAAATCGGTCAAGCTATAATTATTGCTTTCTCAAGCAGTAAAATAAATTACACAAGATAAAATTAGTTCAATAATATCATTGCTTAGTTTACGCCTCGATGATATATTTCCAAGTAATATAATGATAATGAATTTGTTGCAATAATAATAACCCTTTATTGTACACACTGCCTTTCTGAAACGGTAACTTATACTAGTAGGTACATGTGGAGGCCTTATCGCTCGAAGGCAATCTCTTTTTTATTTTATAATTTATTTAAATTAAGTGTTACTATATAACGGATATAAAATTTTGTATTATATATACATAAATATACATATTGGGACACGAAAGTTTAATGTTATAACTATTTCATCAATCAGAGTATATATTTTACAAATTATGTTTTCAATATTGGGTCTTTTTCAATCATCATATTTATACTTACGTCCAAGTAAGTGAGATAGAAGAAGAACACGAAAAGAGGGTATCACAGGCAACCGGTGTTCAGAAACTCTTATCTCACTTTTTACCGAGTGAATTAGGTTAACGGAGCCTAAACACCCTCCCCCCTTTATTTCTGAGTGACAGTCGTCAAAATTCACACCCACAATGTACCTTTTAAGTTCTAATTCTAATTTAAGGTTCTATTTCCATCGCACTTGACATTGGCAGAATTGTCGACATCGGCACAGTATGCCATATATTAAGAAGAAGAAAGTTCTAAATTGACACTAGTGACATCTGTCACAGATATCAAGCTATTTTTGAAGGACCATAGAGCTTTCTGAGTCATCATTTGAGTAAACCATTACATTTGCGATTGGGAATCTATCTTCGAGGCAGTTCTAATTATATTGGTCGACAACTCACTCATATACAAGGAATTTATACCTCGTTACCTACATTTTAACTTTTAAATTTCACACAATATTTTCTTCTAAGTGGTAGATTTATTATTTGTTGGTAACTTTTATGTGATATGTAGTTTAGTGCGAGTACAGTCAGCAATAAAAAGTAAACAATAAGTGTGAACTATATTGTAATAAACACAATACTCAAAATAACCATAGTCCTTCACTTATTTTCTCTAACTTTTTTGATAATTAACTGTTCTTTCCAATAATTTTAAAATCCAATTTAATTAAAGTTTAGAGGTATTTATATCGCTGACTGTACATTTATTCATAATAATTATTGCGCAGTTATCTCCACCTTATGGCTAAGTCAGAAGTAATTATTTGATTTGAATAACACAAATGAAATGACACTATTATTGCAACTATTGCGAACATATTTTTTCTTTTTTTTTGTGACACAAGAAGGTAATTCCCCTCATTCACTTTGTACATCAGTCCATCTATATATTTCAAAAGTGTCAAAATTAGAATATATTATATTCTCTTAATCAGATTTGATTTATTTGTGATATTAATGACATTCTACCATTAATTTTTATTATTGTATACCTGTTATGTTATAAATTATTTCATACCTAAAAGGAAGAAAGGTAGAAATTGTATCGAAACAAATTTTTACTAATGTCAACTTACTTATCACTTTCAAATTTGACATTTTAACAACCTAATAATATCAACCATTTGATCCTGTGCAGTCAGGACGGAAAAGATTTCCGTATATTTTTATGTTATGATATATCAAAGCTATAGAGTTATTAATATATATTGTTAGAAATAAATATGGATACTGAATTGTGTGGCAATTAATGTTATTATAATTATGAAATAAATGGGATTTTTTACTGATATTTGTATTTTTATTTATTGAAATAACTTGCTTTACTCGTCTGGTATACAGACATCCTAAGGTTGCTTGAAAGAGATTTCTTTTGGCAATAAGACCGCCCTTCGCCTCTTCTGTTTAATATGGTTTTATTTTTATATTTAAGCCTACCAAAGTGACTACTCCACCTGATGGAAATCATGAGTAGAATGGGTAGGCAACGCAGCATGGTGACCCATACCATGGTGGTCTGGTCAGATGTTTCTGCATCATTCTCATGGCCTCCTGAGACCGGTTGAATGATGCAGAATGATTGGGCCTCCGGCATAAACTAGAAAGCCTTACAGACAGAGTAACTAACTAAAACTGTAAAACCAACACAATATAATAATTCTTTGTTTGCATTCCATTTATTTATAGGTAAAAGAGCGACGCTGATTTCGGCACGAATGAGACGGCTCGTCCGGGGCAGGACTACCCTCACACAGAAGGTCATCATAATAATGACAGTATTGCTATCGTATTTCGTTGGTGGGTGTGAAACCGGAGGCCCAATCATTCTACATCATTCAACCGGTCTCAGGAGGCCATGAAAATGATGCAGAAACATCTGACCAGACCACCATGGTATGGGTCACCATGCTGCATTGCCTACCCATTCTACTTATGCTTTCCATCAGGTAGAGTCACTTTGGTAGGCTTTAATATAAAAAAAAACATATTAAACAGTTAGAAGAGGCGAAGGGCGGTCTTATTGCCAATAGAAATTTCTTCCAAGCAACCTTCATCATAATCACGAGATATATATAGATATACTAGTTGACCCAGCGAACTTCGTACCGCCCAACTTTAAAATTCCAGAACTTGATCGCAGCGCCACCTACCGGGTCCAATTGCGAATCTAAACCGTTCCCAGATCCCCCTGAACACACACAAAAAATTTCATCAAAATCGGTCTATTCGTTTGAGAGAAGTTCAGTGACATACACACTCACAGAAGAATTATATATATAAAGATATAAGGGATGATTATAAGATTTATACCGTTTATTATGTGAATTAACCGAATTATTTTCATGTATTTTTACCCGACTACGGTAGAACCAAAGGATGGTTATGAAGGAACAAATGATCAAGTCCCAAACTAAGCAGAGCTGTATTATTTGTATATATAGTTATGTAAATTTTGGAAAATTATTAGTCTTAATGCTGGCAGCAAGTTGTTGCGTTCTACAAGGGTTAAAAATAGTTAAAATAAAACTCCACAGATCATAAAAACATATTTCTTATATTCAGTGTGACAATTTATTCGAGTTACAATATCCAACGAAGCTATTTAATGTGAACATAAGCTTACTTCTAACGCATTTGTACACTCACGACAACACGACAAGCGACCAGCGTGTGGACTTGCTATTAAACGAGATTCGGACATTAGAAATAAGCTGGAGACAACATATTTGCATTTTAGTTAATACCCTTTAAGTATGGTAACATTCAGTGTTGCCTAACAAATCTGAATGTTGCCACCTCATAGTATAGTTCACAATTGGTAGTTTTTTGTCATTTATCAGTCTTCAAAGAAAAAAATGTTTTTGATGGAACATGATCTCCTGGTAAAAATGATATAATTATGAAACTTATTTGAACATAAATCAAGTCTATTCGAAAACATCCCAACACGTTTCGCTGTCTTCTAGCAACAATATATAATTCTATTCCAGATATACATTTACAACTTTGATGCATGTACATACTAGTAATGTGCCGAATAACAGTATCCATTTAAAAAAAACTTTTTAATTAGTTTTGTGAAGTTCTCCGCTTATTTTAACAAAAATATAGTTATTATACAGTTATAAGAATCTAATGAACTTCAACTTTTTAATGATTAATGGCCCTGTTGTAAAGTGTGGCCATAATTTCGCCAATTGAAAGACAAACTGTCAAAGGATTTAATTCATATAGAGCTACGGTAGAGTCAGAAGTTATGAAAAATAACAAAAAAACTTATTTGTTGATTTAAATCCAATGAAATATGGTACGATCCATGCTGATTTCATATAGCATATATCAGAAGCATGTTTTATTTAGTTCAAAAAGTTAGCATTAAATGAGACAAACCTTTTTTTTATACTGTGTATTCCAATCCAGGGCTATGGGTTCTCCGGCACATCGGTAGTAGATATTATTATTGACGCAAAATAATAAGTATATAAATGTAATTTATAATAGTAAATATACAAACACGCATGTCTGGAACCTGATTTGTCGGGGGGCGGGGTTTATTCGATGCGTCACTACCACGTCACTATTTTCTTAACGCGAATGGGCTATAGAATAAATTCTATTAATAGTAAACAATAAAATTATACTCTACAGCTTTCGACCGCGGTTTTGCCCGCGTGTATGTCGGTTATCGCAGTAAAATGTAGCCTATGTCCTTTCACAGGCTTTAGACTATATCATATTTCAAATTTCATTAAAATAGGTTCACTATTTTTGCCTTGAAAGCCGGACAGACAGACAGAATTACTTTCGTATTTATAATATTAGTAAGGGTGTAAAGACTCAATACATTTGCGTCAATAACAATGTTATGTACATACAAATCCAATAGTTTTTTTTGCTTAACCGAACCACAATTTTATAATATGGTATAAAATGACAATTGCAACAGATTAAATATTATTTTATAGTTATGTTGTACTAAAATATTGCTTATAGAGTATATTTTCTACTGGAACAATACTGGTTATCCATTAAGGCGCATGTTCACTATATCGATCATATGCAGATACTGAATTTATAAAAAAAACTATACTGAATAAAATATATATTGGTAACGACTTTATGATCTGATTGCATGTCGAGATTACTGGTCTCGATCAACAAACAGCAAATAGCCATAAAAATAAACAAAATAACAAAAATATATTCATTATTGTTACAGGGAAGTCATCTAACCATTATTTTTTACACAAAGTTTATTTTTGTTTTGTTCTACTTTATACTGTCGCCGGTCCCGGTTGTCATGAACATCCATGGTATGTCAATCGTAATTGGAAATTCAGGGCCCTCAAATATACGCCCTTAGGGTTGCGGAAGTCCGATGTCAGTCGCTCCGTGGAAAAACTGATACCTATTCAGGTAAAACCGGTTAAACTAGTAGCCGACCCTATTTAAACTTGTGAATGTTAATGTAAAGGTTTCGGACATCTTACACACAACATCATCCAGTCCCAAATTAAGCAGAGCTTGTGTTATGGGTACTAAACAACTGATATAAATACATAAACATACTTTTTTTCCAAATACATACATAGAAAACACAGACTCCGAAACAAATATATATGGATCACATAAACATTTAATCCGACCTGGAAATCGATCCCGTGACCTTTTGATCAGCAGCCGCATACGCTAACCACTAGACTCAAAAGGCAGTGAAAATAATGGCTAGGAATATGATACTTTATATTGCACAGTTCGCCTTAGTGAATCACCAGCATTATTTATAAAGGTGCTAATAGACTATAACATGCGAAATATCAACCATATTATAAAACTACAGATTTATATTATTGAACAGTTTGACCGTGACTTATACGCAAATATTTTAGGTACTTTTGTAATATGCAATTATATGGAATGACTTAAATATATTTCTACATTGACCGGTCAGTTTGCGTAATAACATTTTTTTTCTATCCAGCCAGCAATGGATAGATAATAAAAATTTGAATGCGAGAGCTTTTGGTTAAAGGCATTTTTGTATGTTTTATCAAAACGATTGCTTTTAAAACAGAATTAACAATTATATGCTTTAATTTTGCAGGACAAATATCTATTTCTCAGATATATATCATTTTAGATATGTCATAAACTGACCGGTCAAAACAAAAACCAAGACGTACTTTAAACGCAACAAAAACACCACGAACATAAAATTCGAATATGCAAAATTGTGAGGCATTATTTACAAAAATATTAAAGCTAAAGATATTTATTTGCCTTTATATAATATATAATAAAAACAATCATTTGTTGCAATAAAAAAAGGCAATAACGTTGCATTTTCGCAAAACTGATGCTGACCTTTCCAAAAATCTTTTGTCTCTATCACACATAATTGAAAAGCACCTAGCAAGAGCGGGATAGCACTCATAAATACAGCACAGTAATTTCTCAAGAAATTTTAAACTTAACAATTAAAAAATAACTAAACATGGCTTGGATATAGGAACTAAAAATATGTTTATATACATCACAATTATCATTTGCACACAACCAGAATAGTTGAATTTACGAGTTCTTCAATATAGTAACATTAAAAACAGGTCGTTCTTGGACCTATCATGGACTTATCGACGACATTTGATAGCCTGCACGCTTGTAGTTTCCAAACCAACATCCCTGACCAAGTTTATTTTTCCTGATAAGTTGATCTCTGGAGCCTTTAAGAGTAGAGTGAACTGGTTTCTTTTGGATGGGCGTGTACCACCTTCGTCTTCATCTACACTTCCCATCAGGTGAGAAGGAAGACAAACGCCTATTCCATTACAACAATAAAAAAAAAGTTGCAAGACTCTTTCTACAATTGCTTCTTGCCTCGCTTTCTTCTTTAATTTTTGGGTGATATTATGTTGTGAGTGACGACCTGCGTAAGATGGCTGGCAGGAGCTGGATGCGAGAAGCCTAAAATCGATCAAAGTGGTGTGCAATGGAAGAGGCCTATGTCCAGCAGTGGACTGAGATAGGCTGATGATGATTTTGTTGTGTAGTAGTAGGTTTACTTAGCATTGAGACATGATTCCAACACATTTGTCACTTTTCTTTTAAGGTTTACGTTTGTAGAATGCAACTTGGCTAGAGAGGTTGTTCCCTGAATGATAGTTCTGTGTAGATTATAAATAGAACCCGTAAAATAGGGTTTGTATTTGATACAAAATTTCAAAGTAGATCTCAATTTTTAAAAATATATAATCTAGATGTGTGCAAATTTTCATCAACAATATTGTTCCATCTCCTTTAAAAAATATGTAATAAACTTAATATTTTTTTTCCTTAAAATACAAAATAAAAAAAAACGCGGATTGGAAGTTTAAAGTATTGCAGTTATTGTGTGAAATGTCCATTTCTAAATGGGTATTTCCCGAATCAACCAGACAAAATAAGGTACATATTATAACACTGATTATACATATCTTACAACGCTAAATACAGCAACGATCGTTTAAAAGTTAATCTTGAATGCAAAATTGAACTGTGTTGTGGAGAAAGATTCAATCTATGAAATAAAGAAGTATACTTCAAATTACGAGGGGGCCTAGTTTGTTTATTTCAAATCAACTCGACCGTGAAGGTAACAGTGTTCGGCATTGTAACCTTAGCTATGTTAGGCGTTGTGTTGGCCTTAACTAATACCTTCAATTTATATCGAAATAAGTAAATAATAATAAATATTTCGGACTATTACACACAATGTCATCTAGTCCCAAACTAAGCAGAGCTTGTATTATGGGTACTAAACTGACATAAATACATAAACATACTTTTTTTGTAAATAAATACATATACATAGAAAACACCCAGACTCCGAAACAAATATTTGCGGATCACACAAATATTTGGTCCGACCCGGGAATCGAACCCGTGACCTCTTGATCAGCAGCCGCATACGCTAACCACGAAACCAACAAGGCAGTATTTAATTTAATAAAGAATAAAATAACGCTAGGCCCCCCTGTGTATCCATTTATACTTAAGTAGACTGAGGTATATTTTGTATTCTGATACAGAATTTTTTAAAGAAAATTAACTAAGGATCTGTTAATTATTAGAACAAAAATGTGTTTAAAAGATTACGAATACAGATATATCATAGTATAACAATATTATAGAAAGATGATTATAAACACCTATATTTTCATAGTTTACTATCTTATATTTTTTTTAATTTTATATTAAATCATTTCTACACAACTCAGACAAATTATCAAAAGTTGAAAGTTTACCAAATATCGTTAATTTCTGTTGATAATGGACAGGATCATATAATTAGGTCAAAAAGTAGAAAAACACAACTTGCACTTAGCAACCGGTATAGAAACGCACTCCTTTACTGTATTTGAAAATGAAGACATTTTCTTTAGATATTTTTTGGGTGGATGGTAAAATAGAAGTAGTAAATTCGAACTCTGACCGACTAAAACCATAGTAGCATGGTTAATTCGGACTCTAACTAACTAAAAGCATAGTAGCATGGTTAATTCGGACTCTGACTAACTAAAACCATAGTAGCATCGTTAATTCGGACTCTGACCAACTAAAACCATAGTAGCATGGTTAATTCGGACTCTAACTAAAACTATAGTAGCATCGTTAATTCGGACTCTGACCAACTAAAACCATAGTAGCATCGTTAATTCGGACTCTGACCAACTAAAACCATAGTAGCGTGGTTAATTCGGACTCTGACCAACTAAAACCATAGTAGCATGGTTAATTCGGACTCTGACCAACTAAAAGCATAGTAGCGTGGTTAATTCGGATTCTGACCAATTAAAAACCACACGCAATCTCGGGTAACGGTAGCAGGGGAACCAAGTGTAACCTAGAAGGGAAATACCTGGTACCACAATAGTGATACAGGAGCCCTGTTGAGTAAAAAATGACCATAAAGAAGATGAAGACTCCTGTTCCATTATCCTCACAAATAAATGACATTTTCTATTACAATTTACATACAAAAATCGACCTTATTATAATAATTAAAAGCTCAAATCGTTGAACATCTTAATTTTAATGTGAGGTAATGTAGAGCAAAAGCATTTTAGCTCTTTATAATAGCAAAACGGATTTTTTATATCTATAAATGCACTTTCATGACACTTAGTTATATAATTTCGTTTTATTTAATTAATATTTGGCGTTATTATCTGTGGTTTTGTGTTGATTTTTATAGTCATAGCTTTGTATGTGTAACTTCAATTATTTTAAAACGGTTTTTGTTGCCAACAAATATGTAATTTTCCATATCGATAGTATTTATCGACTATTTTTATATTTAAACTCATCTCGAAGCCAAGCCAAACTAGGAGTGAGTACAGTCTTAATATCGATATTTTTCGAAATTCAATTGCTAAAACCTGTTTAAAGACATTTCCGCCATTATGAACAAACATTCCACAGATTACGCCAAATATTATGGCTGTTGCATTAAAATTATGTTCACGAAAGAAGCAGCGCCATCTAGTAGCCAACACATATTAAACTTTTATATTTAACCTTTTAACATAAAATTAAGTTTAAGTACATCGATAACTTTACACATCACTATCTAGTAATTTCAGCCCTCTTAATAAAGAAGGTCGACAATTACTAAACAATTAATAAAAAATGTTGGTTACAATAAACACCCAATGCCGCGGACAGTACAGAAAGCGATTAAAATATAATCAATCGAATGAGATTTTATTATCGATTATTTAACAATCGAACATCGATTATATCAATCGGTACAACCCTACTCGTTATGTATGTAAGCAGTGGCGACAGTCGTGAACATAATTTATGTAATCTTTAATTAATCTTTATTTTTTTATTAATCTTTATGAGTTCTTGTAATGTACTTTTCATATTTGTACTAAATGCTAAACATCTACTAGTACTTTACTATATTAATGTCAGACTTATAAGTCTAAGAGACGCATGCAAACGAATATTATTTGTAATAGGAATATATTTTTTTAAATATAGTCATAGACATTTTATTTATCGTGCAAGTAGTTTTGTATATGACTTAAGTAAAGCGAAAATTAAAATAAAATATTGTATTTCAGAAAATTAAGTAGCTCTTTTTCGCAAATACAAAAATTGGCAAAAAAAAATATAATTAGTTTATATATATATAGCTAACATATTATTTATAACTGGTAACAAATATTTGTCAAACCCGTCGGAGTTTCGTTCAGGTGCATAGATTTATCGGCAAACCTTACAACACTAATCAGAATAAGTGTACAACAAATTCAATCCACACTTCAACTTATATGTAATATATGCTGAAGCAAAAACATTTACGAACTACAAACTATTACCAAACATCATTCTATCATCGTACAAACTCAATCTATTAGACTCACTAGCTCTACCTTTCTGCAAAGCTCTATCGCGCCTCGCCCTTCTCACCGCAACCGGCAAGTCCCCAGGAGTTTTCACTCTACCCGCTGGATTCAAAAGATTCACATCCCCAGAAGAAGCAAATATTTCACTTACTTGCTCCAATGAATGTTGTCGTTTTATAGCCAAGTTCTTCAAAGCCGGCTTAGGAGATCTGTTACCGCTCATGTTGTACTTCAGTTCTGCCGTGTCGATTTCACCATTCAAGGCCGCCAGGTATACAGGGTTGTCCCCACTGTACCCATTCACTAAATTTTCCTTATCATTCGGATCACTAAATTCGTTATCGAAATTCGTATATTTATTTTGAAATTTGTTAAAAGTAAAATCAGTTTTTACATGACTAGATTCTTTTAACACTTCGTTTTGATATTTCCTTTTATCAGCGTCCGTTTTCGGAATCGTCTGCATGGTTATCTTTGAACCACCATTTTCTGATAGTAACATAAGATGTTCATCCTCGGAACTTGAGCAATCGGAGTTCAGATCAAAAGGACTGATGTTCCCGTTGTAGTTTACTTCAGTATCTATATATTGGAGTTCTAAGTTGATACTGGCTTTTGATGAGCTGCCACTGTCTATGATCTCATTTTCACAGCTCAGCCGTTTCTTAACCGTGGAATCTTCTGATTCTGAATTGGATTTCAAAATACTCTGAGACGAAGTTGAAGTTTTAACTGATCTTTTATTAAGACTATCTGAACTGCCTCGTTTGTTTTTCATTTCGATAAAATCTGGTGGTTTTGCTTTAGGAACTATTACTGCGAAGACCTGATTGGGAGTTCTGATATCATCTTTAGATGGGAGCTCCTTGAAACTGAAGACTTTGTTCTCTGATTCCATCATCATTGTAGGAGATAGAGTTCTATTCGGAGGGGATAGAGTGCAAGGTCCTTCAAAGTTATACGGTCCCCGGTCTTGGCTTATAGTGAGGTTCGATGGCCTATCGATATTTGAAGGTTTATCGACAATGGAAGTTAATGTTTTTTGTAAATTTTCAGTCAATTTAACTTCAGTTTCTAGTTTATTTCTATTCAATTTCTCGAAGAATTTTTTTATACCCCATTTTGGTTTTTCAACTTTTACATCTTGGAGTAAATTAGTCTCTTTAGGGCCTCTGTCTTCGTGAGCTGTGACGTCATTAGGTATATACTCTAGTGGTCTTTGATAAGACCTTATTTCGTTCAAGGCAGCATTCTCTTGAATAGGAATGCGAGTATGAGATATTCTGGCAACAGAGAGACAGTTCTCTTCTATGTTTGATACTCTGTGGGTCTCAACTGGTGCCGTTATGTCTTTCAAACTCTTGTGTATGAGTTCAACGGTAGTTTGTTGTGTGTTTGTATGTGTGTTGCGCTCTATACACGCGTTTCTGCCTATGTGAGGCTGTGGGTAAAGCAGAGGGGTGTGTACGTCACAGTTCTGTGTGCTTGTACAGTTTGAATTTTTCTCGTTTTCCGGAAGTGAGTTGGAGTCTGCTGAAAAAAAGTTAAGTATATTTCAAATTATTTTGAATATTTAAGTTATATATTTCGGAAGCAATACTTTAAGCAACTCAATCAAATTGAGTTGCTTAAAGTCCCGTGTGTTCTTTAATTATTCAAAAGAAACTTCAATTTTGATATTTGTTTGGTAAGTAAGTACAACGTTGATCAATTGAACGATTGATTGGTATTTTTATTTCAAAAAACATTTTAAAGCAGAATTTTTGGATACTGAAATAACAAGAGATATCATGTTATGATTGTTTGTCAGTAATCACCATGAGCGATGAGACGGTTGATTGCTATACTTAAATAGTACAGTCTGTAGATGTGATTCGGAGGTCACGTTAAGCAGTCGGTCTAAGCTGTTATCATAAGATAACAGTCGTGAAGCCTTTGGGCGGCTTAAACATCTAACGGCAAGATTACATAACCACAACGTGTCTTGCCTGTCCCCAACCCGCACTCGGCCAGCGTGGGGACGTGTGGCCTTAACCCTCTGCTGAGAGAAGACCCGATCCCAGAAGTGGCACATCAAGGGTTGTTAATTGATAGAGTACTACGAAGCCTCCCGGGTATCACTTAGGGGTATGTCGAACTCAACACGCCGTCTTAGGTACCAAATGTAAACTAAAAAGAAAATCCCTAGAACCCCGAAGTAACTCAGGCCGTCTAACTACAGTTTGCAGATAACCCCTGAATGATTGTTCCCGATGTTCCCTTTCTTGTGATGCAGACGTTGTTCCTCCCAGGAACAATGTCCCTTCCTAGAGAAAAATGCTATAAATAGTAAATACTATAGCTTACAGTGAGCATGTGAGTGCGGGTGTATGTTGTCATGGATGAGAGGTCCCTGAGAGTGAAGCATGTGTTTCAGTTCCGACATGCGCTCTTCTACGCATACCGCTGTTAATCTGTTGACAAAATATAATATGCTATATTAATCTATACATATACAATTAAAACAGCTGACCGAATAGTGCCCGGCTCCCACTGGTCTAATCGTGATGTTAACTATTTTATAAATTATCCATTATCCAACTAAACACACATTTAAAGAAGAAAATGAGTTAGATAGCTTCGAGGTTCATTATGAGTAACAAAGTGATAAATTATCTATATGAATTAATTAAATAGAATGTCTGTTTGGAATTTAAATTTGTTCAAATATGAAAGTAATAAAGCACACACACACATAAAAATAAATTGTTTTCTGCCTGTGTTTTTGTTCCAGCTTATCTCTGGAACGTTTTAGTTTGCGTAGTTTGCACCAATAGTCGCCTATACAACAATAGGATCACTGACACTGCATTACTACACCTTAATCCTAAAACCTACTACCATCTGCTGCTATTAAGAGTACACACATACTTGCCTAGCTCAGAATAAATACATACCTAGCTTCAGCATCATGATCCCAACACTCATCGCATGTGTCGACAGCGATCTTGAGTGCACGGGATTGTTGCACTGGTCCTTTGGGCAGGGGGGGTCGCGCTTTGTTACGAGATACTAAGCTCTATTAACACACAATAGGGTTTAGATTAGATTGAGGGTAAGACAAATTGAGAATGCAGGATTATGAACAATGAAATTATATTTCTTTTGAGCCTTTTCTCATACTGGTTCGAGGTCAACTTTAAGTCTACTGCAATACGGTTGAAATTTCATCATTTACTCGGAACGGCTTCAATTAGATCACCACAAAGTCTTAGGCTATATCGAAAAGATAATTGTTTGCTCTTTGTGGCAGCAATTATCCGATATAGTAACAAATATTACCGAACTTTGTATGGCAATCACTCCTGACGTTTTAACGTGTTTTCGGAGGCATAGAGAGGTCAACGTGTTAAGGATGATTCCCATTCATAGATGGGCCTGTCTAGTAGGATGTGCTTACTTATTCGGTTACCTCTTGGCTAAGAGTTCCCCAGAAAACATCAAGGCTTCTCTTTAATAAGTTTTAGGCGTGCACTAGCTACACGAGTTGTTAACCACACGAGTCCCTCAGTATACAGTAAAGACGGTGTCGGCTCGAAGGACCAAGACGGCGTAGTACCTGCATCTGCGCGAGCGTGGGCTTGGGCGGCAGGCCGGCGTGGTGGTAGGGCGGCGCGTAGGGCGGCGTGGGCCCCGGGTGGGCACCGCGCGTGCGCCACAGCATCTCCCACAGCACAAGCGCCAGCGCGAACACGTCCACCGCGCACAGCGCCGCCAGGGCCCCGCTCAGGTCCAGCGCACCCTCCAGGGCTTCGGGCGCCAAGTACCTCAGCGTTCCCGCCTGCGAACACGTAACATATATTGGATTCGATACCAAACTACCGTTATAAGTTATTTTATTACTTATAAGTTATTTATTTTTATGAAAATACTGGCTTTTCCCGCGGATCGGTATGTCGGTTATCGCGATAAAAAAATAACACGTCCTTTCTTAGGCTCTGAACTATATTCTACTACTGTACCAATTTTTTTGAAATCGATTCAGACGTTGCGGCGTAAATAGGCGAAAGACAGATAGACGGATAGTAATTATTGTTACATAATTTGGTAAAGATACCAAGCTTTGATTTATTTTAGCAAGAATATATTGCAAATAACAAAAAAAACTTCTTTTGTTTCTTTCTATTTACATATTTTCCATGTATGTATCATCATTTTAACAATGTGCATCTAAAGTATTTCTATGTTACCTCAGTAATCCTAGTAGGTGTGGTGCGATCTCTCCTCGAATGCAACAACTGTGCCAATCCCAAGTCTGCCAACCTGGCGTCACCGTTGGCCGTCACCAGAACATTGCTGCTGTTTACGTCACGGTGTACCACGCAGGGTTTGTTACCACCTGTTGTAAAGAGATAAAAATTAAGTAAAACTGTGGTGACGTAGAAGAATATGGAGCATTAAGCACCTGTTAATTACGTGGGTGTTGTAAGAGTTGACTAACGAACAACAAAAGACAACATCACGACAGAAACATACCCGCCTGACTAGCGTGGTAGTAGGCAGAACCTTTTAAAGGAAGAAGTACTTTTAATAATAAGTAATGTATCTGGAGATATAGAAGTAAAGGATCTACTGTAGAGGGACTTGAGGTGGTTAGGTTGGCTTGGGATTCTAAAGTGCCCCAGAGACAGTCATTCGCAATTGTCAATTTTTACGTCATTGAAAGTACCAAATGATCATTTAAAGAATCAATTTATGCCATTGTCACACGTGATTGAAGGAGAATGATGGGAGTTTTGATTGAAGCCCATTGACAATCGCGAATGAAGTAAAAAATTGAACGTATTGTTGTGCGATTGACCGATTTCGGTCATTCGCTAGTTCGGCAACATAGCGGACATGTCGAGTCACGCCAGAAAATAATGTTTGCGAACAATTGTCGATTCGTAAGAAGCTTTATCATTCGCACCTTCAATTGAAACGGTCAATGATTTAAAAATTGTCAATTGCGAATCACTGTCTCCGGGGCACCTTAGTTCTTGAGCCTTCTGTACTCTATGGAGTAAGTATTTACGGGGGAAAAAATAGTTTTAAAAAACTAAACAAACACGCTTTAAACATAAAAAGTAGAAAATATTTTTAATATAACAAAGCGTAAGGTGCTTTCTGAAAATATTTCAATAACGTCGCCCCACGCTTTGTTATATTAAAATTATTTTCTACTTTTTATTTTTAAAGCGTGTTTGTTTAGTTTTTTAAAACTATTTTTTTAGAAAGACTACAAAAGAATAATTTGTTAAAAATTTCTTTTTTTTAGTTTTTTTTTCAAATTAGTGTATTTATAAGGGGTCCTCGATAAAACAACAAAGTTTGAACGAAATCAAGCCGTTTTAAGTGGGCCAAATCGCACCCAAAGGAGTTGGTTACAAACATACAGTCACCTGTATGTTTGTAACCAGCTAATAAAAAGCGTGTAAAAAGGTGAAGGTACTCACTGGGCGTGTGCAAGTGAGCCAGTGCAGCAGCAAGTCCATGTGCGAGGTGGGCGAAGTCCCGCCACGACAGAGGCGCGGCCTGAAGGCGACTGCGCAGAGGACCTGAGCACAGTTCCACCACAATCAGTTGAGACCGAGCACCACCCGTCAGGGACACGCGGCTGTCGCTACCTGTTACAGCATTAGAAACACCAGTGTTAATGTAATATAGACCTTATTTCCATAGTGATAAAGATTAAAAGCGAATGCCCCCTCCCCCTTTCAATAGATTATCAGCCAATTGCAGCCCACTGCTGGACATAGGACTCTCCATTTGCAAGCTACTCTAATCGTTTTTAGGTTTATCATACCCAGCTTCCCCCAACCACCCTGCGAAAATCGTTACTCCACCTGGCTTGTGTGCGTCCTACACAACCAATGCCAAACCTAAATTCCTTTGCAATTTCATAGATTGCGCCAAACTATATAAAAAAAAAATCGACATTTAATTTACCATAATATTTCAGTATGTTGGAATGCGCAAGATGTGGTAGTGCATACACTGCAGCCTCTCGTTGCCAGGTGTGAGTGTTGGAGTATAGCTTTACAGCAACCGGTGTAGTTCCTAAGCTACCTCTCCATACTGATCCAAATTTACCTTGACCTATGAATTAATAGTAAATATTAACAAACAGGTGTAAAAATATGCATGATTTTTAATTCAAATTGTTTTAAATACAGTCAATTGATATTATTTTCTTACCTATATGTTCGATTAGAGTCAAATTATCTACACAAGTAAGCCCAGTTGCAAGGGCATCAGGCCCAGTGCCCATCACATCTCCTGAAATATAAAAAATAAAATTCTCAAAGGCATTTGACAGTGTGAATAACAGGACTATCTATAAAATTAGTAGTCCTCTAATATGAGTCCTTAAAAATGAATTTTAAATTGTTTTATCCAGGATTAAAAATTCTAATCACCAGATCGTTATTTTAAACTTCAATCATTTCAGACTGATTTAATGAGGTGTACCCCAGGGATCTCAATTAGGACCTAGATTATAATTTTCTTTTCTTATTTTTAAAGTATCATGTATCAATATGATCATTAACTAGTTTTTTTAAAACACAGATTATTTGTATAAGTATAAAATTTCTGAGTACCTTTCTCTATATCGGGATCATCACTCACGTCATCCTTATCAATTTCAATTTTATTGCAATATAACTTTCTCAGCACCAGTGCCATAACTAAGATGGCGACTATCGCCAATATGGCGCTAGCAGCTATATTAGATGTTGCTACATTATGCGATTGGGATGTGTCCATTGTAGATTCCGCTGTTATTGTCACTGTTTCTTCTTTGATAGATACTATAAATAAGAGAATGGGGTTTATTGAAATGTCATAGAACACAGTAAATACCTTCCGAAGGCACTATAATATAACAATGGCAAGTCAACTACATTTGTATAATGTGTTATACATGTCAATAGGCTGCTATAGTGTGGGTTAACATACTGTGTTATTGTGCGAAAATAATGTAACATATTTGATTGAATTGCAATTTTTGCTGATGCAGTTTGCAGTAATAAAGTTATTTTTGGTAATTTCTTAAGTAATTTTTTTTAGATATTAGGGTTACTTACAAAAATCTGCATTACAAAAATCTTTGCTGCAGCAGCAGAACTTGCTGCCAGGTAGCTTTGCAGTGACTTTCGTACATCGGTCACAGGATCTACGACCCGTTGATGCGCGCCAGCATCCTGAGAACCAATATGCCTTATTAGGTACAAAAGTATGACATACTGAATCTAAATGACTAATTGTAAAGATTACACATAAATTCATTAATCAGTAACACATAATATAATTTATTGATTACTACACCTCCAGTGTGTAGTGGTTTGTTTTCCAGTGTCTCAGTTGTATATTCTGAACTAGCTCTTGCCCGCCGCTCCGCCCACGGTTATCGCGGTAAATAGAATGTGTTAGGGCCTGTCCACATCTCCACGTCACGACGTCGTCAACGTGGAACGGTGCGGTATCGTAGCACGGTGCGTTGTGCTAGTGCACGGTACGGCAACGTCGCCGTGGAACGGCGCGTTGGCGTTGCGTGGCCCATGTGTTCGCTCATTTAATGTTTTAATGTGCTTGACCCAAAGCACTGGAAGTTCATCAACAAGTAATGAAATCAATAAATAACAATATGTTCTCTGACATATTTTATTCACAACTAATCGCTAACTTTAGCGTTTAGTCACTATCATTAGCGAGCACATGGGCCACGCGATGTCGAGGCGACGTTGCCGTGCACTAGCACGTCGCGGCAACGTACCGTGCTACGATACCGCACCGTTCCACGTAGACGATGTCGTGACGTTGAGATGTGGACAGGCCCTAATTCTGATATGTAAGCTTTTAGTAGGATGTGTGAAAAACTAGTAAGAGAAGTAAAAAATTACCTTGTCCCAATATAGTAATATTGCCAGCTTTGTCTTGATGCCAGAGAGTGTAGCATGAAGCTTTTGTGTCTGTACATTTTTCCACCTGTATTACTTCACCATTGGACAATGTTGTTTCAGATATTGGGCCTGTTTCTACAAAAAAATATTACATACTAATTAAATTAATACAAGTTGAGTAAAATAAACTTTTCACCCAACATAGAGGATTATAGTGATACTAGTTGACCTAGCGAACTTCGTACCGCCCAACTTTAAAATTCCAGAACTTGATCGCAGCGCCACCTACCGGGTCCAATTGCGAATCTAAACCATTCCCAGATCCCCTTGAACACACACAAAAAATTTCATCAAAATCGGTCCAGTCGTTTGAGAGAAGTTCAGTGACATACACACACACACACACACAAGAATTATATGTATAAAGATAATAATTTAGTGATTCTGACCCATGGGTGATATTCCATAGAGCAAGACAGGTCTGCAGACGGGAGAGGAGGAGCCATAGAGTAAATTTACACACACACATTCCACATAAGTGTAATGCATAAGCATTTGGGTCTATGTTTTGATGGAGGTGAATGCCTGCATATAGTTACTCCCTACCGTGCTACTCTATGGTTTTGTTTCCATCCAGGATCACTTACATTTTTATAGGTATGATTGTCAGCAGTCTGGAAACCATAGCACATACAGGCTCTTCCTAGTTTGGAATCAGATACCCATGAGTGAGATGTGTTCAGGTATTATATCTGGTTATTGTTTCATTTGGGTATAAAAACTTACAAGTATGATTTGAAAATAATAGACATAAGTACTATACTCTACTTACTTCCGCTGTATATTTGCTTAGATCTTTTTTTAATACTTTGGACACCCTATAAACAACACCATGTGGTCCCAAACTAAGCAGAGCTGGTTTTATGGGTACTAGACAAGTGATGTAAATACATAAACATCTTTTTTTTTGTAAATACATACATATTATACATAACAAACACCCAAACTGAAAAACAAACATTATGTCCAAACTGGGAATCAAACCCGAGACCTCATGTACAGTCAGATACATTCCCACTGTGCCACCAGGCAACTTTAAACTACTTAATGGATTTTAATGCAGTTTTTAGCAATAGATAGAGTGATTAAACAGGAATGATTATATGTGTAATAGATGTATGTATATTATAGTAGAGAAAATCTGAGAAATTCAAGACTTCTATGAGAAAACAGACCACTAGATTGTTTATATATTTAGTAGAATATCTATATATATATAGATATTCTATATATATATATGTATATATATATATATAATATAGAATATCTATATTATATAATATCTATAAAAGTCTTAGTAGAAATTTAAAACCAACAAAAGAAATTACCAACCAAAACTATCATTTTCCACCACCAACTGAGCATTTAGTTCATCGTCATATGACGGTGTTACACTCATGGCAACACTATCATGTATTTTATATAAACAAGAGATAGTAGGACCCATAGTAGTTGTCGTTTCAGTTGGTATTTTTGCAGCCATGACTTTATACTTTCTAACATTTTCAGGTACACCATTTTTTGCATTATTTTCTTTACCAGAACTTATAGCTTTCTTCTCAAATGAACTCACAATGTTGCCTCTAACTGCATCAGAGGTGTACTGATCAAGTCTGGCCATCTCTTGAGAGGTACTTACAAATTCATTTGAATTTAGAATCTCCAAACTTCTTTTTTCCAATTTTTGATCCTGCACTGGCCAGTACTCTAGTACCAAAGAGTCATCTGGTATACTTCTTTTTTGAATTCTGTTTTCAAATTCACTGTAATTTAAATCATCTATGCTTCTTTTACCTGTGGATTTTTGTTGATCATTTGACACTGGCCAGTAATTACTTAAATCTTGATCATTATTGTTATTATTCCATTGTATTGTCCTCCTATGATGATATTTAGTAAATGTTCTCACATAGTGTGAAGGCTTTGATTGATGATTACCATTCTTTAAGTCTTGAGATTCTTGAGGCCGAGAAGTTAACACTTTCGCCGTAAAAATAAAGAGAAACAACACCATACATTTTAAAATAGGAGTTATTCTATTGTATATCAAGGTCTCCATCATTGTAAAATTAATTACAATGTTTTACATATCTTTTCTAATTTTTTTCTTGCAAGGAAAAGGTCATACGTAAATGTTGTACTGCATAAACTAACTCACGAAGACACTGCAGAAATATTGATTTTTTTTCACATTCACTCATTTGGGTATGGAGCAATAATTGAGAAAATTATTATTTCCTAACTGTAACACTTCACAATTTAAACACCCTTTACTACATTCCAATTAGTATAACATGAAATATTAGCTTTTATCGATGAATTTAACGATTATAGAGTAAGTCGCAATATGAAAATAAAATGTTGTACATAAAACTCGGTTATTCTATAGATTTTTTAAGCATGTATCATGGAATATGCAATGAGTAAATTTGCTGCAGGTGATTTCAAGGTTACTGTTTTGAAATTATTTACGTTGTTTTTGTGTAAAACAGGAATAATTACAAACATTTCCCCGACATATTGCAAGCGTTTCGTTTAATCCCTGATAAGATAAAATGTCATGTAGCGTTTAGTTAATTGTCAATTATTTGATTTATCAAAGCCTAACTTAAAAAATATATTCTGTTTTATTCCGTTTATGACTCAAATTATAATAGGATGATCAAATGCACATGTATGAGGCAAGAAACTTTTTGAGAAGAGTTTATGGTGTAAAGAAAAAAACTTGTACTCAAATGAAAAATAATATAAATATAATCTACAAGCAAAAACTCCCACTTATTTTTGTTATTTCTGAAGAACCTCTATACATTGCAAAATAAAAATACACAATTTATAATAATAAAACAAAAAAAAACATTATATCAAGAAGGTGAAACCTTAAGCACATACAAAACAAGAACAAAAATCCCAATTTTCTATACAGATTATTAAATTCTAGCGTCTGTACGTATCATCAAATAAAATGAATTTTACTAATCTTTGGAACAGCTATATCGTTTAGAACGGGACTTTCTTTGGCAGAAAGCATGGATTTTTTTTTAGAATAGCTTCGCTTAGAACTGCAGGTGGCACTGCAGGACTCAGCTAGTTCCATTAATAATTTCAACATGTTTTCAGTGTTAATTTTAAATATAAACGATTTTATTTTTGTACAGAAAATGACTTTATTAAATATATATATATACTTTATTACTTTTCATTAAATCGATTTCTTTTTACCGAAAAACTCCAAGTACAATTCATTGTCGAGGTCGAGACGAGAAGTCGAGAGTTCGAGACCGATCTTCCCTTCCGTTCCGTACATGTTCCGTAGATAGACCCGTCCCGTAGTTAGTTCATTCATTCAGGCAGTCAGTCTGTCAGTCATCGTTTGATTGAAGGCAATTGAAGGCTTGGTCGTGGTAAAAATAAATACAAAAGTATTTGAATATCTTATATTCCAGACTATATTGATCTTCTAATTTATTCGTATTACCTATATAAGTCTTCGCGTGTGTTAAATATCCTCGACAATGTCATCTGCATCAGCGGCGGACGAAATAGATGAGGCGCAAGAACGACAACACTTTCGCGCCGTTGTCACTGCTTTTAAATATTATAAGTAAGTAATTATTTAATAAAACCATTATAAAACTCTGCCACACCTCGATAAATGTTGTGTAAGAAAATCTATTTATATCTTGTAGTCAAAAACAACATTTTATTTTTGGGTAGCAACAAGTCTTTGTTTGAACAAAATCGGACGATACAATTAACCTATTTAGATACAAACTTAACGCCTTTGTTTTGATACTATGTGAAATAGACTACTATATTATATGCTTGGATATTCGATTGTGTAAGAACACTCCATTGTTATAAAATTTTAAATATAATTTACATTAGATTTATTTTATCAATAACAATGTTATATGAAAATTATGGTTACATATTGCTATTAAATACTTAAATGTGTATATTAACTGAAATTACCTATGATATTAAGTTAATTTCAATTTCAAAACCAGTCCTTATAAACACTAGACTGCCTTGTTGGTCTAGTGGTTAGCGTATGCAGCTGCTGATCAAGAGGTTTCGGGTTCGATTCCCGGGTTGGACCAAATATTTGTATGATGCACAAATATTTGTTTCGGAGTCTGTGTAGGTTTTTTTACAAAAAAAAAATTGTTTATATATTTATATCAGTTGTTTAGTCCCATAGTACATGCTCTACTTAGTTTGGTCCGAAAATATTTATTATTATTTATTTATTGTGTACTAGTATAAGATAAGTTCAGTGCTTATGTTATATCTGCTCAAAATGTACCTTAATATTTATGTAATTAAATCTAAGAAGGACAACTAAAAAGAATCTGTCATGATATAGGTTTTATCAGATGTTTCAACTGCTAGTTGTCTATGACGCAGGAAATTATCTGCTCTAGTAAATGTACAAATGCTGTTTTACATGATATCAAATGTTACGTATAAATATATATATATAACTTGATGTCCGGTGGTCATTTTGATGGGCATCAAAAGTTTCCAGGCAAATCCTACTACCATTTACTTAAATATCTTTAAATATTTTCGGGCTGATATGTAGCCTATGTCATAAATAATATTTAAGTTTTATTTTAAAATTTTTAAAATTGTACTTAAAAATCTTTTGAAAATACTTTCATCAAAGGATACATCTAGATGTTACACATCACAAAAATCTTCTCAGTTTTTATTGACCTATTTTATGAACTGCAAAAATGCAGAGGAACATATATTTATTTTTTGGGTTCTGTAGCCAATTGGCAAAACGCTTATAGATTCGTTATATCTGTCTGTCCGGAGTCCGGAGTGCCTATTTAGAGTCTGGTTATTGGAAGCCAATATAGAATTCTTACTACTTACCTTGACTTTTCTGGCTCTAGCATAGGATATCCTCCTTTGAATATATATTCAATACACCACCCAATTTTTTATTTTAAAATCAGACAGATTAGTGTTTTTGACTGCCTTGTTGGTCTAGTGGTTAGCATATGCAGCTGCTGATCAAGAAGTTTCGGGTTCGATTCCCGGTCAGATCAAATACTTGTGTGATCCACAAAGTTGCTCTATGTTAAAACTGACAATCAAAATTTGTTGAGCTAGAAGCTGACCCCAAATAATATAGAAAATAATGAGGGAGCTAGGAATACAAGCAATATAACAAAACTCATTGATGTTAAATTAGTGTTATTGATAATCCTAATAACGAAGAACCTAATTAGGTTTTATTTGCTGAGTAAATAAGGTCATATGAACTAAAAGGTGATGCAATATAATTAATTTAATTGTCATACTCTGTGGTTGGATGTTTAATCATCCTTTGTGCATCAATGACATAGATACGACTGAAGCAGAGATTTCCAGAATATCTAATTGTACATACATCACCTACCATCAAATGATCCGTCTGCTCGTTTGCCCCCTACAATATAAAAAAATACATCTAAATAAATAAATAAAATCGAAATGTCTGTATGTCGTAAAAGCAAATATTTGTATAAATATAGATCATATCGAGGAACCGAACCGAGAAGAGGTTGTAAAATAATTCAAAAACATCTTAAGAAATTTTATCCAAACATTGAACATTTCCAGGTTATGCAGCTTAGATAGAATACAGAAATCTGAAAAAATTATATCAATGTTGCCACAAAATCATCAACGGCGGCTTGAAAAATACAAAACCTACCTCGCCAAGTTCAAGAAATGTCTTGACGTGAACAATAGTGTTGTTCATTTAATCATCACAGATGTTGATACGATGTTTGAAAATGTTGATCACTCTGTCACTAACACATCTGGGACCAATGGGACCGAAAGCTTTGGATGCAATTATAATAATTGCGAGATTGCGTCGCAGAAACAACATAAAATGCAGCATGATGTTGAAAAGGTATGTTTAACTAATGAATTATAGGCCGACCGTTTATCTGAGTCCTCGCCTGCGGTATGACGACAAAGGGGACTGAGACAGGTGCGGGCGGACATCTCGTGTGTATCTCACTAAGCGCCCCCGCCGCCCGCAAAATGTCTGTTTCTTTGCTCCGGATAATCTCTGGAACAGCATAATCTGTGTCTTTAGAACTCTATGAAGCATGCCTGTGATTAGTTTGGGAGCTATATTTGTAATGTACCTACCTAATATACACATGACTACTATATCAGGTAAATAAAACTAGAATTACATAGTCAAACTCTGTTACCCGCAGGTACAATCAGTTTTAAAGAACATAGTCCGCGATTGGAGCGACATGGGAGCTGCTGAACGGGAGCAGTGCTACAAGCCTGTGTTGGATGAAATGGAGGAGAGATTTCCGCCTGATGAATACAAGTGGGTACTTAAATTTAAAACTAGATATAAGTAATCTAATATCTTTAAACAAACTGTTCTTGCATCATCATCAGCCTCTCGCAGTCCACTGTTGGCCTCTCCAATTGCACGCCATTTGGTTCGATCCTAGGCTTCTCGCATAGAGCACCATTTATATATTTTTGTAGTATCGGAAACGGCTCTACCGATTGCGCTGAAATTTGGTATCTGGGTAGATTAGTCTTTGTTGGTAAACATTTCTCATTCACTAAGGCCTTATTCTCTTTTTTGATTGGATAATGTCACTTCAGTCATGAATTCAAAACAAAATATTAGCCAATCAAACAAGGGAATAGAGGCGTTACCGATTGTAGAACGAAAACGGTTGCAACTTGGTGAGGGGGGCATACTTTAAGAAATTGTTGGCGTATGTGGTTCGAATCCTGGGTTGGACCAAATTTTTGTGTTATCGGGAAATATTTGTTTCTATGTATCATATGTATGTATTTACAAAAAAAATAAGTGTACAGTGACATCAGATAGCTGGTGGAACAGTGGAGGTTTCTCCGTAGTAGGTAGAGTTCAGATAAAATAGGAGTGTGCTGTAGTTAACGTAAACCTGATTTATTTGTACTGTTAAAATACTTGTTACAAGTTGCTCAATCAGCGATTTTATACTACTACGCGACGTGTGTTTAGTTCAATGATCGATATTGCACACCGCCTATAAAATGTGTTGTTATTCTATATATGGCTCAAAATCACCAAGGTTGCGAATTTCAAAATCGGTTTTATGACAAAAAAAATTGCAAGCTATAATGATGACTATTAGTTTATACTGTTGCATAATTTGTATATTTTTAAACCTTGACAGGGCAGCGCACAGAATTCTTTATTTTTTTAGTAACATTGCTTAGTAGTAAATATCTCACAGAAAATCATCAATTCGGGAACGTTTTTCTAAGTTTCATAAAATCCACAAAAACCAAACAAAGCACATAATTTAAGCTTTGTTTAATAACTTGGGTATATTATGTATCTATATTAAATAAGCAATAATGAAAACAATACATTCAAAATTTTCTACAAGCAAAACAAGTCAAAAAATTAAAGATGTTGCTCTTATTGCGCATACAATTTAAGAAATTTCAAAATATTTAAAACTTTTTTATTCGAATTAACGTTACATGTACAGAATAAAAGTTCTGTAGTGTAATAAATATATATATATACATATATTGAAATACCTCCATTTATATGTATTTTATTGAAATATTGTAATGTTCCCGGAAATGATCAACCGTTACCGGAATGACAAAAATGTTCTCGAAATTATGATATTGGTATAACTAGGTAGAAGTAAGGAAATATTTAAATTATAAACAACGGTTTAAATAACTAAGTGATTATTTATATTGCCATATTGTTCACACTTAAGAAAAACTACTCTTACTATTAATACATTTTTATTATAATTCAGTTTTAACATCTTCATAAATCAGTCTAGTTAAACTTCTACTACTCATATTATATCTTTTATTAGTTTTAATCAGTTTTTACAATTTTAGTCTTTTGACCTTAAATCACAGTCTACTTCACTAAACTTCTACACATAATACAAAAAATATATAAGTATGTAACGTAAGAAAATCAACAATAAATTCTGTCACGAACAACAAGTTAACTAAAAAAATATTAAAAATAAAAAACAAAACTTATTATTTTTCGTAAACATCCATATCATTATCGAAATAATAATATTCTTGACTTTTTTCTTTCTTCAGCATTGGTGTTGGAATAATACTGATTATTTGCTCAAAACCAATATTTGATATATCCTTTGGTTCCAGCTTAAATTTTCTAATATTGTTACGCACAGATCTCAAAAAGGTTACTAAGATTTCGCCATCATCGTCATCGACACATGTCTGGCAGGTAGCAACATATCTGAAGCAAACATTTGGCTTCTCAGTAGGAACTTTAACAAGCAAGAATGTCCCAGGGATATGAGATTTGGATGTATATTTTCTTTGCCATAAGACGTATTTGCTTCAACATCAATCTGTTTATCTTTAATCTGCTGACGACGAGATATTGTCTCTAAATCTTCATTGTGTAGTTCTTCAGATGAGCTGTATACAGATTTATAAATGCTTGCTCTATTTTTAAATCTCAAATCGTTATCTGTCATCATAGGCTCTTCGTCAACAGGAGATTCAATTACAGGCATAAAAACTTCCTCAGGTTCAACTGCACGACTCATATTACAAAGCCTAGAAAGCTTCGATAGTTTTAGCTCTTTATAAAAATATTCGTATCGATATAACTGTATTAAAACGTCTAGGCCTTTTTGCCAGTACACTTTAGTGAGGTCCATTATAATAGCATCCAAAGACTTTGGAACGCGGTTTTTTTCCTCAAAAGCTTCTCTCGTTCGGTCATATCAGTTATTTTCTTCACTTTATTCTCTGCCTTTTTTTTCTATAATATTCTCTGTCCTTAGCCCGTTTAATTTCTTTCTGCTTTTCAGTCATCTTATCCAAAAACTTTCTTTTTCTAGCATTCGCCTTTTCTCTTTGGCGCAAATAAACTACACTATCCTTTTTAGCTTTTTTGAGATTGTTTTTTATTTTTTTCTTTATCAGGATTCTTCATTATGCTGTAGTTAAAAATAAACAAAATTTTTAAATAATTACACTAAAAAATTGTAAATGATTCGCCCTTAGAAATAATAATCATCATTCCGAGAACGCAACAGTCATTTCGAGAACGTGCCATCATGTCCGGAAACGTTTCCGAAATGACCGTTCACGAAATGACGTTTTCACATAAGCGCGCGCTTTGTTTAGACGGCGGCCATCCAAAATGCGATCGGGGTTTATCAATAGGCAAATATTTGAGGTTACTTTGTTATTTCGTGTCATGAAAAAAATTCTTTAATAATTAAATGTAATAATTGCGTTCACGAATTGACGGACCATTGATGTACACTCAACGAATAATGAATTGAAAGGTACTTACCATTTAGATTTATTTTATTTGACGATGAATACTCTGACAGCCTGCTTTGTTATTGTTCTCTTCCTCGACTGACGTGAGACACCGAATGGCTGCGTTCACTTAAAATTATTTTTGATCGATTATCGATACGTTCACTGAAATGACTTGTGCGGTATCGGACAAAATATATTGGACATTTTTATAGTTAAAAATAAATAATCTTTTAGTATCCTTTCTAAAACTAAATTTTGTTTAAAAAATACGGTGTATTAAGTAATGAAATGTGTTAATTACCTTACATTTTATTATTATATTTTGAACGTGTTGCTGAAGATTGTACATTAGGACGCGTTCCCGAAATGATTTTCCATGCATGTATATTGATTTTATTTAAAATTTACTTTATTAATTAGTTATATTGTTTGATGTACACACAAAACAGGTTAGTTGAAGTAATTTATGATTTTTTTTTACTCAATTAAGTCAAGATTTAAGACATTAAATTGCTAGCAAAGCCAATTCTGCACCTTGGTGATTTTGAGCCATATATTGTATATTTGTTAGGTGCGGAGTCATCAAATCGTGTACGAGCTCGTACAATAAGTATTTATTTATATCAGTTGTCTTGTACCCTTAATACAAGCTCTGCTTAGTTTGGGACTTGATGGCGTTGTGTGTAAGATGTCCCAAATATTTATTTATATATTATTTAACACTTTCAACCACTCAAACTTACTAGATTTATAATGTTGTTTCCAGTGATCGTACCCAGATCCGTGTGTTGGTCCCAGGAGCTGGCCTCGGTCGGCTGGCGTGGGAAATAGCCGCTCGCGGCTACACCTGTCAAGGAAACGAGTTCTCATTGTTTATGCTGTTCGCCAGCAACTTTATACTCAATAGATGTAATGAGGTAAGTTTGTATAGACATATAACTCGTGCTACCTAAGATGGCACCTGACTCAAATGTCAGTCGTTTAAAGTACTGAGTGCAAGAAAAATATACTTTATTCTAGTTTTATTAAATTCCAACATTTATTTTGCTTCAAGTATTTTCTCATAACATACTACTTTATCTTAAGTGGTACTTTACTACCTGAGTTAAGAAAATACATGTGCATACCAATAGGAAGCAGGCCTCATTCATTATTTACGCGAATGCATTCTTCGTGCAGTGATTTAAATAATATTAGGTAATACCTAATATCCTTTTAAATGAAATTATGAACTGAAATATGGTTATAAAATACAATTTTAAATCGTCATGATAAGCCTTTTAATCGTAGTCTCTAAATATCATATGTATATGGATATTCTTTATTTTAAACTATTGCGGCTCATAGTCGTCATGCTGATTTTTTTTCGTGTGACCTTTCTTAAAATATTTGGGTTATCCAGATGTATCTAATGATATATTAATAAAATAAATTCGTGGAGTGATTTATATGATATTAGGTAATACCTAATAAACTAAAATTATTATGTAAAGATTCGTGCAACGGCAATAGTGATGCTAACGCTACTCGCAAGACGACAGAGGGGTATCACGCGGGGGAACGGTATCATGTTTCGTTTTGAGCCAGGTGCCATCTTAGCTCGCACGAGTTATATAAGTTACATCGATCTAGCATTTGCCTTCGATCCGCCCACGTGTATATTAACGCTGTAAAACTACTTTTTACCGCTATGTGCTTTGATATTCATTAAGTGAAAAGATGTTAATTTGGAATTATAGACACTTCAGATTTTATTATTATATTACTAGCTGATTCCCGCAGTTGTTGTTGTAATTCGCGAGTAACGCCGCGAATATAGTGTATAAAAAAATTGTTGACTTAGGAGTAGAAGCTGATGCTTCTGCCAGAGAAAATCCCTTTAAGGTCCAGCCGTTTCAGAGATTAACCATAACAAACAGACAGACAAAAATTCTATTAGTTGCCTTGATTTTAATACCGTATATATACGAGTAATTTGATATGCATTTACTAAACTGTTAATTTGATATTACCATAGATCGGAATTGGGTGTGTGAAAATACCTAAAGTTTGCAGTAAGTTTGCAATAATAATATGGAGCTGTTACAACCACTTTTCTTGCAATTGAAATAAATGTTTTTAATTTATTTTTTTATGCAGTGCAGGTTTAATAATTTAAAAAAAAAAGCCGACTTCAAAACTATGTAAAGACGCGAAAATGTTCGTTTTACTTGCATCAACCCGTAGCAAAACTTTTTAACTTAAGATACAGATCAAAAAAAGAAATTAAAACCGCATTAGCATTTTGCAGATATATAAAATTCTGTGTTTGACCGACAAAGAACAATTGGGACTAAAAGACCGAATTTTAACCGGAAAAGTACAAAACAAAAATTTATTTAGAACTGCATTAGCAGAAAATTTATTTAGAACTGTATTAGCAGCTTGTAAATGTTTATAGTTTGGTGTTTCAAAGGTAAGGAACATGTAAAAAAAAAAACTAAACCGGTAAAATTCAAACCCGGTTTAACTTAAGTGGTTGTAACAGCTCCATATTATGTCCCGCTGCAAACTTTAGGTATTTTCACACACCCAATTCCGATCTCTGGTTATTACAAACAGACACTCCAATTTTATTTATTTGTTTAGATAGTCAAAGTAAACCATTATTCCTGTCTTCAATCTAGTATGACGTGCATTGAGAATAAACCATTCAAACATATTCCAATTTCAATAGTAATATTGACCCATTGTTGGTTCCAGGTGAACAAGTACACAGTCCACCCGTGGGTTCACCAGTACGTGAACAATGTGACGTGCGAGCACCAACTCTTGGCTGCGAGGTTCCCGGACGTGTGTCCAGCCGGGAACAGGCCTAATCCCAACTTCTCTATGACCGCTGGGGACTTTCTAAAGGTACAACTTAATTACTTTTGAATTTAGATTGATTGACTGCCTGAGTTTCGATTATCGGGTCGAGCCGAATGTACTAATCGGTTTTACTTACAGGGAATTAATAATAATATTCCGGTGGATCAAAGTGTGGTGGTGTTTTAGCCGTAGTGGCAGTTGTCATGAACATCTATGGCAAGCTATATCCCTCAAATATACTGACAACTAGTAAATAATAATAATAAATATTTTGGACATCTTACACACAACCTCATTTAGTCCCAAACTAAGCAGAATTTATATTATGGGTACTAGACAACTGATATAAATACTTAAACATACTTTTTTTTGTAAATACATACATATTATACATAGAAAACACCCAATAACACAATATTTTGTCTGACCCGGAAATCAAACCTGGGTACTCGTTCAAAATATTCAAACCATTTTAATAAATTTGCAGGTGTACACAGATTCTGACGAGTGGTCATGCGTGGTCACCTGTTTCTTCATAGACTGCGCACCCAACGTGATAGAGTTCATTGAGAGAATATACACCATCCTACAGCCTGGCGGTTTTTGGATCAACTTGGGACCGCTTTTATATCATTATAGGTATGTAGATGAATAAAAAAAAGCCAACTACCCACCAAGAATGTACCTGTTGTAATATGTGGTAAATTATATAATCTTTTAAATCATGCAAATACAGGGGGCTCCGAATTGTTGTCCCATTCGGTGTCGAGACCCTTGGTTCGTGGGTCCTATCGCTATAAGGCTTTTGAATGAAATAGCAAAAAGGTTAGTCGACATCACAGGACACCAAAGAGCTGGCAGCTACCTCAGACAAAGAATTAGTTTAGGTATTCAAAGGGGGAATACTGCCAGTATCTTCGGAACCATGCCTAAATATTATATATTTTTTATGGTTTTTAGTTTTAGGTTCATTGTTCAAATTCATTATGAATGTATAGAAAATAAATAAATAAATCTAAAGACGTGTAACGCCATCTATGAGTCACGATTAGAACTAGCCCAGTGAGAAATCGATATATTTTATTTTGTCTGTGGTTTTTCTACTCTATATTGTTGTTGATGTTATTACCGATTCAGAATGTTCGATACGATAATTACGATTTGATGTACTGTAAGGTTTTTCACTTAAATATTACTTAAAACTTACAATAAGTTTTTCAATTCTTTTTATTCGAATAGATTCAATGGCATAGTTGTTTAACCGGTTACCTGGCCATTTTCTCCGAAAAAAAAACTATTTTCTATTGACTTTATGTGTTGTGACCTTGATCCAAAGTAAGAACTGACATCACTTTATATGATTCACATAATGTTGTTCTGATTTTGTGTGTCCTTTGTGTCGGTGGAAAAATTTCAGCTTTTATGCATGCTTTTATAAAAAATGGAATGTTCATGTCTGTTTTCTTACTCTAAGTGGAATATCTAAAAAATAAATAAAAAACGGGGCACAACAAGTAAATATCTATAGCTATCGAGGAGCGCCAATTTTTAGGTAGAGTTTCGACAGAATTGTACCACTTGTGGTTACTGGTGAACTGACTACATTAGTAGCAATTGTTACTAATGGAGTGTCACTACCACTTTCAACAGCCTTTATCAGTCCACTGCTGGACATAGGCCTCTGAAAGGAGGTTTTGTCCTACTATATCACGCTGGCCAGACGGGTTGGTAAAGGGTTTGTTTCAAGTTTTCCTTCTCTTGGCAGTGATGTTAGCTGCTTAGTTTGTTCCTTTAGTCGCCTCTTACTACACCCATGGAATTAATAGGGGTGGTGACACTTTGTATTCTTAATCCGTCACCACACGGACGTCCATAATCTATTCGGTCACAATTATTAATGCGAGCTATGCGATTTCTAGGTATGGTAATATCCAAATTAATTTAATACAATTTTTTTTTGTTTCCAGTGACATGCCAACTGAGAACAGTATTGAACCACCATACGATATCTTGCTAGAGGTTATCAGAGACATTGGATTCGATATATTGGTAAGTACATATATGACTATTATGACCAAACCAAGCTGTAAACAAACTTAGCTACTAACCAAGTACTCAAATGAATGAATATATGAACTAAAGAATGAAGACTTGATTTCAAGAATGAATGAATAATTATCTGATACAAGTTTTTTTTTTACTTTTTTAATAATAGAAGATTTTTTGTCTTAGAACATTTTGTTTTAAATCCTTTTTTTTTTGTTAAACTTTTATTATATTTAAATTGGGTAAAATAGTAAACAGGTTTGGTTCTGACTACAAGTTGCGCCTAGTTGTTTAAGGGGTTGACACACTGCTTTTTACTGCGCCAAGTGTTGTGGGTTCCATCCAATCTCACTTGGGACATCAAATTCATTTGATTCAAAATTGTTGTCATGAGTCTGGATGTCATTGTTTCCATGTCATGTATGTTTGTAAAGTAAAAAAAAAATTGAGTATTTTTTTTTAAAGGCTTAAAACAATTTTTCATAAATAAATTATATCTGTATTATTTCTTTACAGAAAGAACAAACAGGTGTCAAGACGAAATACGCCCAGAATCCAAACTCGATGATGCAACACGAATACGACTCAGTATTCTTTGTGTGCCGGAAGCCTTACTGCTTGTAGCGGGTTCGCAGCTGTTCTGGCCATCATCTGCATTCGTACCTTGAAGATATACAACTTTAAGGTTTTATCATACATCTCTCATTAAGAAAAAAGTACTAAATATCATTTATTATATAAGACAGAGATTATTTTGTTATGTCATTTACTGTGATACATACAGATACAGACGAATCTAATCTAACATCTAACTGACATGAATCATTTAGATGTTAGATTAGATTCAAATGACCACAGTCAGAATATTAGAAAGTTTAATAAATAGATACATATTTTGTACAATTTATAGTATTTGTTATGAGTTTATGAATAATATTTGCATTAATAATCTATATTGTAATATCGATAAGCAGCAGTACTATTGAATTTGTAACGTTTTTATCGATATTCGATATAGTAGATTATCATAAATATTATCGATTTTTGTATTTTTTTTAAGAGCGCCTTGTATTTTCGTTGTAATACCTAAATTCTATGACATTGTTGTCATTTTGAAATGGCAATTCTCAAATAATTACATTTATAATTGCATGAGATATAAATGTATGTGTGTAGTATGTTAAGCATGTGTTAAAATATTGTATACTTTTAATATATGTACGTGAATTGAGCTATTTACTATAGGCAAACTTACATTTTTTTATTATCAAAAAAAAATACACACAGCCATTAATATCACTTATTTTCAAGATATTTTAACACCATCAATTCAAAATCCATAGTCTAAATTTAAAAAAATAAAAACAAAATTATGGCATAGAAAAGTAATACTTTTTGACGTGATACCATGTTATAAATCGATGAAAGTCGACTTCATGCACGAAATAGCATGACGCATTGTCACGTTCTGCTTGATCCGAACGTGCAAGCGAAAGTGCTGAACTATACTCTGTCCATTCCTATATTATCTTTTTGACAGTTCAACAAATTTCGATGTGACGCCCTCACACGTCACCCATTCGATTTGAAATCATAATCAATCGATATAATATTCTTAAAAGTCAGTATTGTAAATAAATAAAATGTGCACTATTATGATATATAATTGACACAGAACAAAGTAAACTTCCTAACACAGTCACTCGAAAGGTCGGTTTAGTAAGCATTGTGTGATTTTTCAAATGTATTTTCTCACAACTCTGGATTTAAACGTTATTAACCACGCGTTTCAAAGTTAAATTTTATTATCGCGTGCATAGTTACATTTTAAGTCAGGGGCCAAAAAATAAATTAATTAATGCACATAGTTATTGTTCTTTATTATAAGTTTGAACTTAAATTCCAAAATCTCGACTTAATTCGTTGCAAATAATCAATCTTGAAGTCATACTATTTTAATTTCCTTTTTATTTTATTAAATTTACAAAAACAATACTTACATGAAGCCAAAATATTTTGATCATAATAATATGATAGATTATTTTAATAGTTTAATATACTTATGGTATTTCAAGAACTGTTTTAAAGTTTGTTGTTTTTAGCTACGCACAAGCCTTCCGTCTTTAACTTCCCTATCCGTCTATAAAGTACGACATTACTTTAGTACATTATTACGAAAAAAAATAACGGTAGTTTATAGGCGTGATCTGTCAAAAAGATAATAAACGAATGGACAAAGTAAAGCAATGGTCACGATCGGCCAGGCGTTCGGTTTGTAACGAATCTGTCTCACTTCTACTCTATTAGTAGAAGAGAGACTGCGGTAGTACACAACCTACACGTGACAATTTTGTCAACAACTTTTAAAGTGAAGTGATAAGTAAATGATTTCTTATAACATTACATTTGAATTTGAAACTTTACCAACAACCAATTTTAATGTTTTGTTCTCTATAATGCCATCTCAATACTTTAGGTTAGAAGAACGTATAGTTTAAGTATTATAAAACAGATCTCCTTTTCACAGTAATTTATGTTATTTATATATTATAGTTATGAGACGTGATAGAACAAATACGTACATAGTCGAATTAATATCTAGTGACTAGACATTTTCAGTCGGTCAGTTCTTACATACCGGCTAGATATTTGATCTGACTGACTGGTTGAGATTATATACAAGATAACTAATTTGTTATTAAAGCTTTAGACGGCCATAACACAACATAGATCAAGACAGGCCCGCGGACTGTAGTGCAGTAGCCATAACGTCTTTTTCCAATAAAGACATTCTGTCAATTATTGTGGGGGAAATTTTCACACATACAGATTTTAGACTCACATTCAAAAACAACCGCCTGACTCTATGAACTCACACATAAGAATTAAAACAAAAAAAAAGTCTTGTGGCACTCGGGGACTGCCGCGGTAAAGCTATTGCATCGCATTTTTTTATCAACTTAAGCAATTCTAACCACCAACATACATTCTAACAATATTATTGCCAAACAATATAATTATCCTATTAACCGAAAGACAATGACAACTAAACAAAGAACATAATAGTAATATGAGAATATCTATGGAATAAAAAAACAACGGCAAGACAACGGATAACGGCCGGTGGCGGCAGCACGCATGCGCTAATCTGCCTATAGAGCACGGAGCCGGCACATCCTTGTCGCACTGTAGTTACAATCATATTTTCTATCCTTTTTTAGGGTGTTACAATTTTTCGTTACGGAATTTCTTGATTCGGTCGCCGCGCTCAAAGCCCGCGATAAAAGCTATATAATAGCTTAAAAACTAGTTTACAAAACGAAACAAACACGCTTGTAAAGTAAAGAGTAGAAAATAATTTTAATGTAACAAAGTGTGAGGTGACGTTATTGAAATATTTTCAGAAAGCACGCTTGGTACATTAAAATTATTTTGAATTTTTTTTGAGTTTTTTTTTTTCAAATTAGCGTAATGTCATAGGTCCTCGATAAATCTACAGTTTGAACGAAATCTAGCCGTTTAAAGTGGGTCAAAATCGCATCCAAAGGAGTCGGTTACAAACAAACATACAGGTGAACTAACATAAAGCGTGTAAAAATAACGCGCCTATAATCACGTTCTGTGTCATTGTAATGTGTGTAATGTATAGGGGAACGCTTGCGTACCGGTACCTGCTTTGTTGATCTATATAACACGACCATTGCATTAATTAATATTATTTTAACGGGAAATAACGCGATCACTTATTAAAGGTATTACAAACCTCTGATTTGCCTGACGTTTCGACCAGGTTGCACAGGCCGTGGTCACAGGCTGACTGGTCGAAACGTCTGGTCAAAATAATATTAAATATTATGGAACGCGAAAGTTTAAAAGTTAGTACGACCATTACATACTAACTGCCTTGGTGCAGTGATCGAGTTCGGTTCGGACCAAATGTTTGTAAAATCGTAAAATATACCTGCATTTTCTAAACCGCTTCACTAAAATAAATTAATAGAAGATTTTAGAGAAGTTTTAGATTTGTTACAGAATTAGCATTCAAATTGAAGATAACACAGAACCGTTGTTTAAAGTTAAATAACTTTTATGAATAGTATAATAGGTCTTAGGATGATATCGCAAAAAATAATTTTTCGTAAATTCTTGTCAGTCACCTAGTATATCAATCAATGTAATATTGCCGTCCACTTCTGAACGAAGGGCTCCCCCAAGGAGTTAACCATCTCGGTCTTGGACAGTCCGCATCTATACCCCAGAAACCATTTTGCTCTACACCGCGTTTGCCCAGACGCGATCTCGACTATACACACTTACTCCATCGACCATCAGCATATAATACATAATAATTATATTTATAAGAAGATCTTTAACATGTCATCCTATTCTTGACCGACTTTTTAGACTGCAGTTTTGGTTGAGTAAAATAATTTAATATTGTACAAAAATTACAAAACTAGAACTTAACTATAGAATTATATTGATAACGTCGCCCTGACTATAAATGCGAATCTATTGAAACCTCTGTGGAGGAACCGGTATCGTGTTGTATGTTTTCGTCACGGTGCATGTGGAAGTCGATACACTCCATTTATTCAAACTGGTGGAACATATAAAGTTTGCATGTAGTCATCTATGTTTGCATTACAAACATACATATTGCCAAACTTTACCTTTTTGGCATAGACATAGTCGGGTAAAAGTACTAAGTGGATGACAAGAAATTATTTTGTCGCTTCAGCGATCACGACTGATATATTATGTTACATAGTAAAACCATATAGTTTATGAAGAATTGTCTTTTTCTGTATTTATAAGAAGCAACCATTGTTAGTCCCGTAGATTAAAACTAGAGAGGACTCATCATTCGCTCATGTAGAATGTAAGGGTCAATTTATACTAGAGCAAATTAGACCTTATACCCTCTGAAATACGTATACTTTTTTTGAACTTTACTTGTTGAATGTTGTTACATTTGAAGAACTTGATGATAATATGCATTTCGACTTTGCGCTAGTATGCATTGACCCTAAGGTATACAAATAATGAGGGCTACCGCTTTAGTGGTAGCGCGCGGGCGATGTCCTCAGGCATAACTGACAGATATCAAAGTTTGTTATTATTATTACACACGAGATAACTTTTAAAACCTTAAAATCATGCTGCAGTGTTGCACAGTCCTGTATTTTTTTTTTTCAGGAAAAAGTTGTTTCAAAGCACAGACAGACACTCATTGAGCCGTCATTCGTATATTCCATAATTAATTTCGCATGGTAGAATATTTACAAACTTATTTTATTTTATTTTGGAAATAAACTCCCGCCCACAGAAATACAATTTGACATTTCGGAGACCTTATGCTACACTAGCGCCTCTGGCGACGAATCCACTCGCGGTAGCCCTCATTATGGGATATCGAATTTGTAAATATTTAATATGAAAAAAAAAAATGTTTTTATATACGCATGCGCATAAGTAATAGACATGTCTGCATGTTTAATTAAAGTACATATTACTTTAAAAGTGAATTGATTAAAATAGTTTAAAAATAGTTTTTTTTTCTTTACTTCACTAAAAATTTAAGTTTAATTAATACTTTTAAAATTAAATCTAATGTTTGTTGACACGCCTGTTGGATTAGTGATTAATGGTCTTAACCGCAATGCCTATGGTTCGATTCTCACACAAGACAATTGTGTGATGAGTATGATCGTTGGTACTGGGCCTGTGTCTAATTTACCTTAATATGTATGTATGTTTATCAGCAGTCGAGTTATGTATGTAAAATATTGTTTTCTTAATAATAAATTAATATGTATGCTATATAAGACTATAATCTACCTCTGTGGTGCCAAATCTCACCCAGATAGCCAATGTTTTGAGTAACACATTATTACGTCTACCCTCATAGATATTCGCGTTTAGTTGTTTGATTTAATTTATATTATGTGCCCCAGGTGCCGCTAGTGTCTGTTACATCCATTATATGTATATAATTTTATATATATGCATACTATGGACTAAACTGCCTCGTTGGTATAGTGGTTAGCGTATGCGACTGCTAATCAAGAGGTCTCGGGTTCAAATCCCGGGTCCGGGCCAAAAGTGTTTTTGGGTTTTTCTTAGGAAATTCCTAATAGCAGCCCGGAGTTTGGAAGTTTGGCGGTGATTTATTCCCGTGCCTCGGGAGAGCACGTAAAGCCGTCGGTCTCGGTTGTTATGAACATCTATGGCAATTGTTATTGGGAAGTCTGACAACTAGTTCAATCTTCGAATATCAGTTCTCCCTTAGGGTTGCGGAGGTCCGATGCCAGTCGCTCCGTGGAAAAACTGATATTCAGGTAAAACCGGTTTAACTAGTAGCCGACCCCAAACAAACTTGGGAATAAAGGCTCGGAAGATGCATACTATGGACTATCTAATTATCTGAAATAAATAATAATAATAATTATTATTACCCAGAGGTATAGGAAATAGTGTATATCCTATTGTCAGACCAACTGAATTCATAAATATATATCAAGCCGTTTCGAAGGAATATGGCAACTAACATTGTGACACGAGAATATTGTTTAATTTATTCATTTCTATCAGCATTTAATAGGCTGTTGTACACCGAACTCCTTAGAAAAGGGCCTTTGGGCCTATTATACTACGCTGGTCAGACGGGTTGAAATTAACTCCTTGCTTATGTACTGGTATTATTAAATATTATGTACTCGTATTAGCATTTGTAGTTTAATTATATTGCAAGATATATAACTATGTATGTAAGACTGTTTTATTTATTCGATTAAGTTATGTTACTAAACTCGTATTCAATGTACTAGTTTTATGTTGACATACTGTTTCAAAACCCTATATTATTACATTGCTGCTCATGACAACATGCTGCGGATTTCCGTACAATTGTAACACAAATTCAATTCTATGTGGCCCTTTATTTTTATTGTAGCTATGTATTTGTGTATTTTCCCTACTAAAACTATCCACACTGTGTTTATAAATAAGTGAACATATGTTTATAAATGTTAAAGTACATAAAAGTACGTGTAAGTATATGTGTACGTATACGTATGTGTGTACGTATACGTATGTGTGTACGTATACGTATGTGTGTACGTATACGTATGTGTGTACGTATACGTATGTGTGTACGTATACGTATGTGTGTACGTATACGTATGTGTATGTGTGTACGTATACGTATGTGTGTACGTATGTGTGTACGTATACGTATGTGTGTACGTATACGTATGTGTGTACGTATACGTATGTGTGTACGTATAAGTATGTGTGTACGTATACGTATATGTGTGTCCGTATACTTAAATATGTGTACATATATATTCGTATATATGTGTACGAATACGTATATATGTGTACGAATACGTATATATGTGTACGATTACGTATATGTGTACGTCTAAGTAAGTGCAGCATATAGATATAGCAACATTGTTTAGTGTTGCTGTCACAATAATCTAAACACGAATGATTAAGTATACCGAACGAACGATAATATTATGTAAAAAGAAGATTAATTAAGAACAATATGATGCAAGGTTTTTTTTTAAAGTTTACTAGTTTATGAAAAAATATGAAAAGCCTTTATATTCCAACGAAAAAAACAGTTTGGAGTCTATTTCGCGATAAGGCACAATCTATTGAGGTATGCGGTTCCGCATGCGATTTATGTTCCGCGCGTAATTTACGATTCTTCACGATTTAAAGTAAAATACTCGATTTGTACGAGACCTTTCAAGATTCATTGTGATAACTAAGAATTTTATAGTGTCTGGCTGCTGTAATCTTTGAAACTTAGTTGTTGTATGTTAATTTGTTAAGAAAAGAGATTAAAACAATGATTTATAACTTTTATGTTCGTTTTATTACAAATTTTAATCATCAACATCAACAACCCATAGCGTCTCATTGTTGGGCTCGGGTTTCCTCTCAAGAGAGGGTTAAGGCCATACGTCCCCATGCTGGGTGCGGGGTGAGAACTGGCAAGACACGTTGTGACTATGAAATCTGATTGAGCTAGGAAGAGAAAGCGAAAGAGAGAAGATTCTTTCCCTCTCTCTTCTTCGTTTTGCAATGCGTAAGAGAGAGACAGCTATCGAAGCGCGACTGCTGCGCTGCCTAGCGGCAATTTCGGTCGCAGAAAGTTTGTCTTCAGAGCTCCCATAACTGTGGTTCTATGCTATGTCTAGTCTAAATTCATTGGTATAGTAACAAGTGTTCACCCACGAATTTATTGGCACAGTTTTTTAAGAAATTCAGTTTCTAATAAATCTATATCCGGCATGTCTCTCACAAGGTATAAAAACCGAGGGTTACACCATGGGTCTGCATTAGTAAATAAATATATACTTATATAATTTAAACAACATAAATTAAGGAAATAAAATCAACTAACTCAATCCGTCAATGTTTTATTCAAATACTGTATAAAATATCTTCCTATTTTACTGGTGTCTTCATTTGAATGATTCATCTTCGCGTAAGTTAGGAACTGCCTTCTCAATCGAAGTAACTTCTGAGGATTAACAAACTGTGTGTATCCAGCTTCCAGAATACATCCGGGATATTCTGGAAATTTCACTTCACCATCCATATTGAGCTGTTTTGCGTCTAAGATCTGTTTTGATATTGATTGAGTTACTTTGTCCAGTTCGTAGAGGAAATTTGTTGTTGTCAGCGGTGCCTGTAATTAAATAAAGAAGTATTTTATATCATTATACGGGCTTTACTGAAACTATATCAGCTATCTGCCAGACAAAGTCCTGTCATAAATCGGTTCTGCAATTATAGAGATTAGTCAGAATAAACAGATAAAAACAATATATATAAAAAAAGATGTAAGTGCCGCATATTCTTTCAAGTGCTTTTAATGAAAGTTAATTTGAAATTACAAACAGATACCTAAATTGTCAATCATCACTCTTCGGTCGACAAAACTTCCAATGGCAATTTAATGTACCCCCCGCAATGTCTTGCTAGTCCCAAACCCGCACCAGGCCAGCGTGTGTGGGGGACGTAGGTCTACCAAACTCTCTGGCTGATTGAAGACATGAGTATATTTCAGGAGTAGGGGTTACCATCCTCATTGTGAGTGATGAGACAATGCTGTATGATTTCTAACACCATGGCTGTCTAGTGAGACGTTTCTGCCTTAATCCCTGGAGGTCGGGAGAATGATGCAGAATGATTGGGCCTTCCAGTCTCACAATCACACATTAGCATATGTGCTATCGTATTTCATTGGTGATGGTGAGAAGCACCAATGAAATACAATAGCACATATGCTGTCATTTTAATGTTGGTCTTGTGTGTAAGGGTAGTACCGCCCTAGTCAAGACGACTACATTCATGCTGAAATCAATGTGCCTCTACTACCTTAGAGATTATTTAGGAGTGGCACTACCACTTCGGAGAGTATTCATTTCTATAGATGTGGTTGCTAATTACTCACATTTTGTGTACTCATATTCGGAGGTGGGGGTTTCTTCTCAAACAGGACCTTGTATATATCATTCAAATTGAGTTCATCCGAAGGCTGTACGGTAAATAATGGACTGTCCCACCTATTATTAGAGTTGGGCTCTTCAAATCTGTAAAATTAGACCATTTTTATTTTCAGACCTTATTGGTTATGGTTTTAAATCGCGAGTAACGCCGAAGAGCGAAGCTACTACATATAAAAATAAGTCATTCTTTATGTTATCAGTTATTTTTCACTTAAAGTCCCATCAAAATCGCTCCAGCGGTTCGAGAGATTAGTCGGAATAAACAAACGGACAGATTTTCTTTTTAACAGTTTTTCTGATGTTACTATCTATATACATTTAGTGAAAAGCTGTCAATTTCAAAATACAAATAGACACTTCAATTTTATGTATACACTATGTATCAATTAAATGGTTATAAGTTAGTTAAGTCAAGGGCTGCCATTCATTCGGGTTACCCAGATCTGTCCTAGTTTAGAGACCGTCTGGAGAATGTCCAGCAGGATTTCATTTATAATACAGGTCAAACCTGGACTACATACTAATTTTCTGGGTTTTGGTTGGTCCGTTAAAGATTTATGGAGCCTCTTAAAACTCTTAACATCTCCAAAAGAGTGAAGAGTGTGACACTTTAGTTTTCTCAAAAATTTACTTATTAAAAAACTGTTGACATGTCCGGGTTTTGAACTCTAAAATGCGGGGAATTTGAAAACTTTTAGAGATGGCAGCTCTACTCATGCCTCACCTTAATCTTGTCAAAGCATTAAACACTTCCTCAGTATATGGTACACTGTTTATATTGCTGTCCTTATCTACTATTTGATTTTCTGTGTTTGTATCTTGCTCTCTCTTCAGGTTTGCTTCCCAAGCTTCATCATAATTTCTGATGGTGTAGACTGTACATTGTGTGGATTTAGATGCTTTAGAAGCACAGTAGAGTTCATAGCGGTATCCTGGAAACATAATATATTGTATGACGGTTATTGCGGTGAAGACTAGCTAATGTGAGATAAATTGAGATTCTTCATATGAGTTGTATTTAATTTTGTAAGAATTGTAGTAATGACATAGACTACATGAATTTTTAAAATGGAGCCCACAAATGGAAAACAATGCATTAGTTTGTCTAATTTAATATATACATTATGATACTGTTTTTTTTTTCAGTTCAGCACTTATAAGCAATGGGGTTTTTGTTTCAATAATAATTATTTTATTAAAGTCTGTTTCTACAGGTTTATGGTATCTATTAAAGAAGGATAGCATCATTAGCACTCGTTTTTTTATTAAAAGCTAATAATTTTACTGTATTGTCAAAGGTTTTAAGAATATAAAACAGTTGAACAGTTTTACCTTTAATATAGTTGCTGCCATCTAATATAACAACATTATCTTTGCCAATGAGCCTGAGTACTTCAGATTTCAGATACCCTCTGATTCTCTTCTCCTTCTGCGAGTCCAAATAAGTAGCATTCTTCTCATAACCTAACTTGGCGATAGCCTCATCTTCAGATACTATTTCAACTTTCTTCTTGTGTTTATTAACGAAGAAATCTTTCATTTCATTTGTCCTAAAAGTTTTACCACTCACTGGTGTTCCACATATTATTATTAATGGCATAATTATACCAATTTTTTTAACACGAACACAAATAAAACAGATTTTTTAAGACTGTCACCTACATACTCTTCTTTGACTGACTGTCACTGTCACTCATTGTCATCAATTGTCAACATTAAACTGACAATTGTCGAGTCGTTCAAAAGTCTATATTAAAGACAAAGCGCTAAAAAAGATAATGACGATCTCAAAGTAGCAAATTGTTCAATTCTCTGTCAAAGTTCTATGTTTATTCCGATTAACCTTTGGAATTTCACTTTCACTTGTTTGTAAAGTCCCCCGCGACACAGGAATTCATATTCCTAATGCGGGAGTTGTCTTTAAAAAAAAGAAAAAAAGAAAAAAAGATAGCAGACAATATAAAGATAACACAGGCTACTTTTATTTTTGAAGACTCACTTGTAAATCCATCTTCTTCTTCTTCCAATCCTTAATCAAAACTAATAACTTTGTTGGTCCTACTCGTTGTTGTTATTGTAAAGCTTAGAGGTATCTATTTCCTGTAGGAATAGATACTCTAAGATCAGTGGCCTTATAAATTAGATGCCGCTAGTACGACTCAGTTCTCAAAAAGCTCAACGGCCACTGAAACGACCGTTTACTCAATCAATTTCATTTATCAATGTTTATTCTACGTTCTAAATACTCAAGACAAGGTTTATTGTTCTGTGCTGCTATGTTTTAATTATAACTAGGACTTTTCTAAAATTTGTACAATCAAACTCACTGTCACCGCAGTCTGGAACTATCTTGATGTTACGCTTCGTAGATATATGAAATCTTAAAAATGTTTATAGATAATGGTAATGTGTTAATAAAACAATTTTATACTTTAGCAAATATTTGCGTAAGTTTTATTTGTACATTTCATAATATGTAAATAATAATAATATTTTATAAATATTTTGGACATCTTACACACAACATCATCTAGTCCCAAAGTAAGCAGAGCTTGTGTTATGGGTACTAAACAACTGATATAAATACATAAACATATTTTTTTTTTGTAAATACATACATATTATACGTAGAAAAACAATATTTATATATGGTGTCTATTTTTCAAAACATGCCTCATGACTTATTATTAAGGCACATCAGCTTATGCTTGTACAACCATATACATATTTCTGTTGCAGAAATGTTCTGAATAAATTCACAATTATTCTATATTATATATCTGATGTACATTTATAAAAAATCACTTTCGTGGCAACACTGACCTCTTTACGAATATTTAGCTCTCAATCAAAGCAAGGCTCATACTCGTTTCCACCTACTTTTATTAAGCCGTCTTCTCAGTTTTTTATCAAAAGAGCAACCATGGAGTTTCTTGCAAGTTCTTCTCGATGGAAAACTGGAATTGTGAACTTGCTGTAGTTTTTCTGACCTTTTACAAGTGCTCGCGAGGGCTTTTGTAAATAAAAATATTTCTTTCCGATTTTTCACTTACTGGAAACCCCTTAGCCCCCTACATTTTAATAGACATATATGCATTTAGGTTGGGGCCACCCAAAAGGTTAGTGAAAACGAAAATATCATTAAGGGTTATCTAACTCTATGTGACCCCTCAAAATTGGAGGACGATGATGAATGCAATAAGTCATCAGGATTTAATGAGGGCACGAGTCCATATCTTTCAGTAGATCAGTGACTACAACCACTCTTCCAACTTGGAACTTGGATCAATGGATAATGAGTATTCCAGGGTGGGTACGTAGCCTCTTCCTCCCTACAACCAGTCTTCTTTTTTATCAGATACTCTTAAGCTGTTCACAATAAACAAGCAGTAGCATTGTGCCAAAAACTGTATTATAGCCACTAAACCTAAAACAAATCCATCAGCACAGTGGGTTTTTATCGGTTTAGAAATCGTTACTATTAAGCCCGCAGATAGAGTAACAACCATAGATAGAAATATTGTCATCATGTAAATATACAGTGGGAATCGTTTGTTAGTACATAATCCACACACGAAGAATATCGAAGCAAGAACAGAAAGTGGAATGAGTACACCCGAGAGGAAAATAGTAACTCTTATCCATGTCTGTTCTTTGTTATAGCAATAAAAAATTTCACCAGAGATGCATGGAACCATGAATAATAGAGAGAATACGGTCATAATGTAACAACCGATTTTCAATTCAAGGCAATAACAACAATTCTTAGCTGCAAAACAGGTGCAAGTCTTCGGTGGCATAATTACACGAAATAATTTTACATCAAAATAATGACATACGTCAGATTTTTAGTCTTTGGATAGGAATTAAAAAGTTTTTGATGTATAGACACACTTACAGTGTAATGAGAATTTAAGATGAATTTGTGAATCGAGCGTGTATCGTGTTCCTCCATCACAAAAGGGAGGATCCTCCGACCAGGCGAGGTGATCTATACGGTTGATGTTGGGATGTTGTGAATATGCTAATCGGCGCGAGAATTCCTCTACCGCGATCCAGGATTAGTAGTTACTCCAGCCCATTCTGTTTCTTCGTGGTTCAGTGATTCTCCGGTAGATGGCGCTGTTGTATTGTTTTTTTCACTTACACTGTATATGAAAGTAGCCAGAAGTTTCATTTTAATAGAGTTGTAAAAGTATACCTCCATACAGTGAACTATGTTGGCTTTCAGAAAGACTGCCATTAATTAGACAGTACTTCGCTTGGAATATTGCAAAACTATTACTTGTTACTGAGTGTAAGGACACACGGATACATATGCCTTGAAACAAAAATATAGTACAGTTAGATGTCCGTGTGGTGATGGATTAAGAATACAGAGTGTCACCACCCCTATTCATCCCGCGGGGGTCGTAAAAGGCGACTAAGGGATAAACTACGCAAGACAACATCAATGTAAAGAGAAGGAAAACTTGAAACCAACCCTATACCAACCCGTCTGGCCAGTGTGGTATTGTAGGCCAAACCCTCCTTTCTAAGGAGAGGCCTATGTGATATGTCCAGCAGTGGACTGCTAAAGGCTGTTGATGATGATGATGATGCTATGAAAAGTTCCAAGCATTAATTTAGGGGTTGGGCAATTTTTTTTTTATTAAAGATTTGTATTTTATGAACACATCATCATCATTATCATCAATAGTCTTTAATAGATCACTGCTGCAGGATTCTTAGGAAAGAGGTTTTGACTTACTGTAACAAACCGCTCGGTCAGGTTTTTATAGCGTTGTTACGTACAACGTACGTTGTACAGTGAGGACTCGATTTAGTCAGTCATCGGAAAGGGTTTCCTCGCTACCAGCTCTAATAGGTTTCATGCCCGGCAGCGGCAGCGGTCTTATCTTTCTGAGAAGACGTCAGTTTGTAGAAGGAGACGGTGAAGAAGGTCCGAAGGTAAGATCTTCATTTGGACATAATTCGCCGCCGACGAACCGAACCCCATTGACTGCGGCTCATGCTCCCTCAGTCAGCTCTTACGACACTCACGGAATGATCTGGGTATTGACATTACGATTTTTATTCCGCCAAGGCGTATATCTATCTATACCCTATATTAATATATAAAGAGGTAAACTTTGTGAGTTTCTGACGTTGTGAGGGGTAATCCCTGGATCTACTGATTTTAAAAATGATTTTACCAATAGAAGGCTACGTTATTTGTGAGTGACATAGGCTATATAGTAACCCGAAAAATCAATACGATATGTCCCGTGCGGAGCCTTAATGGGCAGCTAGTGTACAAGTAAAGACGGACATAAATTATGTCTTCCAGGAATTAAGAAGTAAATGTATAACGCACATTTGAGGTTGACTTTCTCTTTCGTGACAAACCTTTCTTTGTTTTTGATTTACTTACTAATTTGTACTTTATAACTTTATATTACAGTCTATGCCAGAAATAAACGTCACATCAATTGTACATTTATTTATGAGTGATGTTATAAATTTAAATTTACAAATAATAAAATAAAATTTATATATTATTTTTGTACTTTTTGTACTAACATGGAGTATATTGACGAAATGACTGTGAGACGTTGCTGTTACTGTTTCCCGCTTAAAATTGGATGTTATTTAATAGCTTGGTGTTCAATACTGCACATGGTTCCAACTACAATCCATGAAATATACATCTGTTACGATCGCGAACGTCCATTGATAAAAGTTATACTCTTCTTCTCCGGCGTAATGTTAATAGTCTCAATTGTGGCGACGTTCTATCTCATGTACGGTCTGTTTACATTAGATGCTTCTATTTTAGGAATCTACATGATTTTGATACTGATTGCGATGGTTGTGACCTTATTGTCGGCTATTCTCGTTTGTACACAGCCTTATAACAAAGATTGTGTGGAGTACTTTCCAATGTGGCTCAGTGCTGTCTTAGAATTGTTCGTACAATGTTATTGTTTACTTATTATAAATAGCTACAGAGTGGTGTTATTGTCTATGTCATCTAATTATTAAATTTAACACGAAATATTTGACCAATTGTTAAATAACTCAGATGATTGTAAGAGCCGAAGCGAAAACAGTAAAAAATATAATTCATTGCTTTTTATTTGTATTGTTTCAATATTTTTAAACCTTAACTAAAAACTGGCTAGCTAAATATTAGTCTATGAGTGTAAAATAAGAATACAAACAATGAACTTTCTAAAGTCCATACCAGATGTATTCCTTCCACTCAAATTCCGAACCACAATTTTTAGACTACACAAAGTGTCCTTGTGGGAATTAAACCCCTTACACTAAGCGCAATGAGAAGAGGCGAGATGACCGCCTAAGCTACTATGCCTTGTATCTGGCATAACATGAAATTATGGTACTAGAAAAAGGAGGATTTCAACGTTGTAGACTCACGATGATTTCAGCACGTATAGGCCAGCTCTTAAAACATCAGCATTCTTGCTGTCGTATTTCGTTGGTGAATGCTAGACTGAAGGCCTACTGATGATGCCGCCATAGTGTAGATCACCATCCTGCATTGTTGGCAATCACTATAAGAATACCTGATCTTGGATTCTACTCATGCTTTCCGTCAGATAGAGTGACGTCATTTTAATAGGATTTTTTGACGGATTCATGTGGAATAATTTGGAAAAGATGTGGTGATGGATTAAGAATACAGAGTGTCACCACCCCTATTCATCCCGCGGGTGTCGTAAAAGTCTAAGGGATAAACTACGCAAGACAACATCAACGCAAAGAGAAGGAAAACTCGAAACGAACCCTATACCAACCCGTCTGGCCAGCGTGGTACCTCCTTTTCAAGGAGAGGCCCATGTCCAGCAGTGGACTGTTAAAGGCTGTTGATGATGATGATTTGTACAAATAAATAAAATTGAAATGTCGGTTTGTAATTTCAAGTAACAAACTTTCACTAAATTAATATCAAAAAAGATAAGGTATTTACGTCAAAAAATCATTTTGTAAATTATTTGCTTGTCTTTTTCGCTGCGGATAGTCTCTGGAACAGCTGGACGGAATCACTTTTTTTTCATATTACCTGCACTGCCTGATGGAAAGCATGAACAGAATCCAGAAGTGGCGGCCACCGTCCTCACTGCCACAGCGGACAGAGCAGTACGGTGACCCACACTATGGCGGCCTAGTAAGATGACTATTTCACGTCCTGTTTGAAGGACCCGGGGTCATAGAAGGAAAGAAACACATGCGCTGGTAGAGAGTTCCAGGTTTTAACTGCTCGGCACAGAAAGGAAGAACCGAACCGTTTAGTTCGAGAGCATATGTCAATCACTCTGAAGCGGTTGCTTTCGAGAACAGCACGTGTTGTCCTGTATAGGAAAGGGGAAGGTTGGACCCGTTGGAATCACTGACAGTAGGTTGATGAGACAAAGAGTTGCTTAGGCTATTTCTTTAGAGAAGCATTGCCCTGTGGTGACCCACGTTATACGTTTACAAAAACAACAGTGGATAATACCGCGGGGTTCAGTTAGTTAAGAAATAAAAAGAATAACCATTTAAAAAGGTATTTTATTAAAAACAATTGCACTCTAAATTTTAAATTACAACAATAATAAAAGAGATCAAATTAAGAGAATAAGTCCATTTATACAAGAATACTAGGAAATGGCAAGTAAAACTATATTCACAAAATATGACAAAGTTCAATCTAATCTAATTCAATCTAATCTAATCTAATCTAACATCTCGTCTAAGCATAGAGCTACATGGTAGAGAGTAGCCAAACGCACGAGTTCGTCTCTGTCAAAGTGTAAGCCCAAATAGGCATATGCATTACATTATTATGTCACAGGAAGTGTTTTATGTGTGTGTGTGTGTAACAGTGAATATTTTGTAATAATTGTTATGTGTGAGGCGATTGTTTTTGCCTGTGAGTCTAAAATATGTTTGTGTGAAGATTTTCTTTCGCAAAAATATTATACAGTTGTGTATCGAAAAAACGATATTGCTACTTCTTTCCAGCTCACCGGTCTGTGTAGCTCTATGCCTATGTACAAATAATTTATATATATCTCTCACTTATCAGATATCGATAACACCCCGATTTACAAGTTTGTACATCAAAATTGTTGATTTTAATATAAGTTCCTGTTTCTAACTTCTATCTGACTGGTCTAGTGGGAATTGAGTTCGATTTTAACCCACGACTCAGGACTTATAGTTTAATGACTGGATGCACGGTTCACCTAGTGTCGCCACACCGCTGTCTACTTCGCCAAGTGTCGTGGGTTCAAATCCTACATGGCAAAACGCCTTGTGTGATTCACAAGTTGTTATTCTGAGTTTGAACACAGAAATATATTCCTAATGCGGTAGTTGTCTTTTAAAAAAAACATGATGACGATCATTAGTGCTATGGCTGAATATTATTTATCTATACAAATAAATACAATTGTAGTGTCTGTCTGTATTTTCAAATTAACAGTTTTTCACTAAATGCGTATGGAACGTATGCATCTAATCTCTTGAACGGCTAGAACAACTTTGCCGGAACTTTCACTGGCAGATAATTGGAGTTACAAGGAGTAATCGAGGCTACTCAGAGTCCCTATTTAGAAATATATAGACAAGTTTATCAGCAGTCTGTTGGCATAGTCCAATCAACAACCCATTAATGTCCCACTGCTGGGATCGGGTCTCAGGAGAAGGTTAAATCCTACGTCCCCACGCTGGCCGAGTGCGGGTTGGGGAGTGACAAGACACATTGTGGCTACGTAATCTTGCCGTAGGAAGTTTTTGATGTGAAACATCTATAGCCGCACGTAAAACAGATTTCTGGCCTGGCGACGCGTCGCCACGGCACGCTATACGATGGTATATATATACAGTCTATGGTATATATATACAGTCTATATATTAGTAATATTTTATTATATCATTATGACATATTTAGTTCCTATTACAATATGTTCTTTTCTGCATATTACTTTTACAAAATAATGGCGATGTTTCACATCTGCCAGGCGTCCCGTGACGGTTCACATTTTTTTTAAGTCACCCGAAGCTCCAACGAAGCTTCACGACTGCTATCTTATGATAATAACCGGGACAGACTGCGTAACGAAGAAATCTTCGAAACGCTTATACCATATCATGCCACAAAAGTCCGTCGTTCCTAACCCTTGGTGATTCTTTTCAATCACCTAACGCTGAGAGGTAATGAGCACTTCTTGTTTACTACAGGCTTTGCCAAGTATAGAATCAGTGTTGGAATATCTTGAGTCCACAATATCTTCTTCTCCTTTCTCTCTTTTCTTTTAGAAGTCAACATAGTTCATCATAGGTGATATAACTCCCCGTATCCAGTGACTGGTGACCTTCACGTTGTGGTAGATCCCTGGTTGGTGGTCTACTCCGCAGCCAAAACCAGCAGATGTGATGCCGACCAGGTAGTATCGGCCGTTGTCGAGCACTATCAAGGGGCCTCCGGAGTCACCTGGAGAGAGAAAGGTCTATTTAGGGTGGTATTTGAAATTATGTAAATAATAAATAAATAAATATTTTGGACATAAATAAATATTTTGGACATCTTACACACAAAATCATCTAGTCCCAAACTAAGCAGAGCTTGTATTATGGGTATTAAACAACTGATATAAATACATAAACATATTTTTTTTTTGTAAATACATACATAGTATACGTAGAAAACACCCAGACTCCGAAACAAATATTTAGTCCGACCCGGGAATCGAAACCGAGACCTCTTGATCAGCAGACTAGACTAGACCAACAAGACAGTCATCTAAGATAATTTTAAGTAATAATAAGAAAGAAATAAGGTATCGTCTACTTAGGCGGCGCAGTTGTAGCGTATGCACCTGCTGTACTTGAGGTCTCAAGTTCGATTCCCGGGTAGGACCAAATAGTTGTGTGATTCGCAAATATTTGTTTCGAAGTTTGGGCGTTTTATATGTATATTAAGTATTTATTTACAAAAACAAGATGTTTATGTATTTAAATCAATTTTCTAGAAACCACAAAACAAGCTCTGCTTAGTTTGGGACTAGACGGCGTTGTGTGTAAGATGGCCAAAATATTAACTGATTTACTAGCTTTTGCCCGCGGCTCCGCCCGCGTGTATGTCGGTTATCGCAGTAAAATCTAGCCTATGTCATTTCCCAAGGTTCTGTCTATATATATATATGCCAAAATTCATCAAAATTGGTTCAACAATTTAGGCGTGAAAACGTAACAGACAGACAGAGTTACTTTTGCATTTATAATATTATATTCTTCTTCTTCGTCGTTCCCTCAATGCTGAGGATCGCGACCACAAGTTATAAGCTTCCACTTCGTGCGGTTATACGCAGAGTGGACCGCAATAGACCACGCAGCCTTGTCTGCGTAGTCTATTGCACGTAGCAAGATGTTACATAAAAGTAAAGACTTTCGAATTATATTATTAATAGGATGAGTCAATTAGAATTGATCGAAAATCGTTTAATGAATCCAAAGCTTACCTAAACAGGCGTCCTGGTGTCCATCTGAGTGTCCCGCACAGATCATCTCAGAGTGTATCTCCACAGAGATTTGCTTACTTCTGTGCCAGTTGATGCACTGTTCTTTGCCTAAAAATAAAATAAAAATACCCTGATTATATTTTGTTGTTTCGAACCTCATGTTTCGAATGGATTATAGAAGGTATCGTAACCTTTTAAATAATTTTATCGCGAAGAAGTCCTATAATACCACAAAATTTATCACGATATACTAGACGAAGGGGAGACAAATAATCATCATCAACAGCCTTTAACAGTCCACTGCTGAAAAAAGGCCTCTCCTTAGAAAGGAGGTTTTGACCTACTATACTCGTACCACGCTGGCCAGACGGGTTGGTATAGGGTTCGTTTCAAGTTTTCCTTCTCTTTGCATTGATGTTGTCTTGCGTAGCTTATCTCTTAGACTTTTACGACACCCGAGGGATGAATAGGGGTGGTGACACTCTGTGTTCTTAATCCGTCACCACACGGTTTAGACAATAACCAAGAGACAATAACCCATAGCACTATTAAATTTGCCGGTTGTAAATATTTCGAACATCTTACACACAACACCATCTAGTCCCAAACTCAGTAGAGCTTGTATTATGGGTACTAGACAACTGATATATTAAACATAGAAAACATCCCAACTCCGAAACAAATATTTGCGCATCAGACAAATATTTGGTCCAACCCGAAAATCGAACCTGAGAACTCAAGCACAACAATCGCATTCGCTATCAAAAATATACTTACTCAAAATTGGCACCGTAGCTGATCTGAGGAGATTGGTCCCAGTATGACCCGTGCTGGCATCAGTCTTACCCCACCCAGCTATGACCCCCGCCCTTCCCCGCAACTCCATGTCCCGTTCAGGGAGGCAAATGGGGAGTATATGGCTGGTGTAGGTGATGGGCCGAGACAGTTTCAGTAAAGCAATGTCGTAGCGATCTGGTTGCGTTATACGAAACTGGAAGAGTGGGTGAAGGATCTTTTGTGTGACACTGTAAAATATAATAATGTCAGTATCAAACAACCCATAACGTTCCACTGCTATGTTCGGATGTCCTCACAGGAGAGGTTTCAAGCCATACGACTCAACGCTAGCCGAGTTGGACTCGCAAGACAACGTTGAGGTTACATACTTTTACTGCGTTGAATATTTTTTTAAGAATTTAGCAGATAATTCTAAAAAATGAACAGATTGGTAAGCAACCTAACCTAACTGCAAGTCACAGCTACTCTTACTATCGAAGATACCCAAGTGAGTTGTCAAACTTTGAGGCGATAGGCCCAATCCCCGGTGGAGTGACGGCCAGTGGGGGTTTTCACACGTAAAAAAAAAGTGGTTAAAGTGGTGGCCATGCCGCTTTTAACTGCGCCGTGTAGTGGGTTCAAATATCACATGGGACAACACTTTGTGTGATCTACAAATTGTGAGGAGAGGAGGGAGAATCCATGTGCATAATTTACTGTCTACTCGTAGACTAAAAACAAAACTGGTCTATTTGTAAATAAAAGACAGTAGACGATGTGTAGCTTACCCAAGTTTCCATGCAGTATGAGCTCCAGCGCTGGTGTCCAAAGCTCCTAACCACACTGATATGTCTCGAGGTCGAGCTCGGGACACGCAATGTGCTGCCGTGGCCACGTAATACCGCGACACTGGTATATTAAAAACTATTATTAGTAGGCAAGTCCAATTGCAAATTATAGACAACATATAGGTATTTGATACTCTTCTATCTACATCTTTTTTTAAAAATATTTAAGCCTACCAAAGTGACTCTGCTCTACTTGATGGAAAACATGAGTAGAATCTAGTAGTAGGGGTCACCATTCTTATTGTGAGGGTAAGCAATGCAGCATGGTGACGCCATGGCGGCCTTGTCAGTTATTTTTGCGTCATTTTCCTGGCCTCTGCAAGCCAGGAAAATGATGCAGAATTATTGCGCCTCCGGTCTCACACTCACCAACGAAATACGACAGCAAGAATGCTGTCATTATTAGGATTATCTTTTGTGTGAGGGTAGTATTATCCTGGTCGAGCCGATCCAATCCAATCTGAAATCAGTGTGGCTCTCCTACGTATATAGGTCCACAGAATAAAATTAAATTAAATAATAGTATTCTGTCACATTCACACTATCCTGTCTGCCTTGTTAGTTAAGAGTCGAGCGTATGCAGCTAGGAAAAGTAATTCCTATAACGCTGTCTGGTCCCTAATTATGTCTATTTAACGACCAAATAAAATTTAAATGATATTTGACTTGGGCGTGAATCGAACGTGCCAATTTTGGGGGTAGCAATCCGGTATACAAACTCCATATGTATGTACATACTCATATATACTTTAAAACTTATAGTTATCTTCAACCTACCAAGAACGCCTCCACATTGGAACTCCGAGATCCTCACGTGGGCCTGCCACGGGAACTCCGCGAACCTTGCCTCACGACCTCCAATTATTCTTTTTTGAATTATTTTGTTCGAAGGTAAACCGCAGTCAGCCTGAAAATTATGAAAGAAGTAATACATGGTTTCTATTCGAAAGGAATTTATTTGCATGGTAATCAAAAAAATTTTGAAAAACAAGCTGAATATCACAATGAAAATACTTTACCAAAAGGTTACAAAATATATTTTACATTTAAGTCTGCCAAAAGGACTGTACTCTAATTGAGGGAAAGCATGAGCAGAATCCAAGAGTACTAGTCACCATCCCAATTGTGAATGAAGATAATACAGTATTGCGAAACACACTATAATGGCCTAGTGACATGCTTCTGCATCTCGCACTCATCAACAAAACACGACAGCCCGAATGCTGTTATTTTAGTTTGGTCTTCTGTGCGAGGGTAGAACTGCCCCAGTCAAACCGCCCGTTCGTATTGAGATAAGCGTGACTGTGCTAAAAGTAGTTAAAGGTACAGAACAACAGCAGGTAACCATTACCTGAGACTGGTCATCATCAGCCCGCCTTCTAAAGACGTTGGCTGGTACCACGCTGCGCTGAGGCACCTGGCGCAGCTTCGGAGGAACTACTTTGTATTTCCAGTCTGACGACGATATGCTATAATCAAAATGATTCACATTAAAAATGTTTTATACATAGGTTATACTATTGTTAGGTATATGTAATTGTGTGTATTTATTTACGAGTATGCATGTGTGTAACTGTAAACATAAGTATGTGAGTACTATCCTAAAGTTTGTGAGTATGCATGTATGTTTGTTGCTCTTTCACGCAAAAATTATTCAATGGATTTTAATGAAACTTTACAATAAAATAGCTTAAATATCGGAATAACACATAGGCTACTATTTACCGCCATGACGGACCTACACGCGGGCGGAGCCGCGGGTAAAAGCTAGTCAACCTATAATGTCGCACTTCTGGCTCGGAGCTCTACTCAGGAGAAGGTCAAGGTCATACGTTCGACGCTTGCCGATCGGACCCAGTTGTTATCATAAGATAACAGTCGTGGAGGCCTTCGGGCGGCTTAAAAATATGTTATGGCAAGATTACGTAGCGACAACGTGTCTTGCCTGTTCGCAGCCCGCACTCGGCCAGCGTGACCTTAATACTTTCCTGAAACTAGACTCAAGCGAAGCAATGGTACGTTAAGTGTTGTCTATGAAGTTTACGTAAAATCTTTTGAGAGTTTATATAAGACAATTACGTATCTATTAAAAGTTCACTAGTTTAGATATGACGCCGACGGTAGAAAATATAAACATACATACACTGCCAAAACTAAATCCTTTTGACTTTGCTGTTTGTTTAAAAAAGTTTACAAAATGCTGATAATTTTCTCTAGTGTTACTTTAGTAGTATTTAAGAAGCAAACCTATTATCAAGAACTTCACTCTTGTTGGGCTCTGAAGCGCAGCATGAAAACAGCCAGCTCCCTCCGCATCCTCGTACTCTGGTACCTCCATTCAACCAACAGGTCAAAGATAGGGTACAGGGTCTCACCTCCAGGCCTAAGTTGCAGGTGGTTGGGTAGCCCAGTAGAGATGCTAGCATGCGACTGGTAAGGGCTGAAATATTTATCAGAAAAAATGGTTAATTGAGAAATATGGTAAAGAAAAAACATGAGGATGAGCATTGATGAATTGACATTTAATCATTTTTGTTTTAATATTTTCTTTTATTTTGCATTTTTTTATAAAAGACATTACCCGCATTAAGAATATACATCTTATATCACTTGGGACTTTAAAAGCATATATGAAACATAGACAAAGTACATCTAGACTCAGAACGACAAATTATGGATCACACGAATCCCATGTGGAATTTGAACGCAGTAGAACGCGTCGTTGCTGCCGGTTAAGCCACTACATATAGCGCAGTCAGTGTGCAGTTTGTATGTATAATGTATGTATAATATTGTAATTTTTACGTTGTATTAGAGTGGTATAATGCAATAAAGCTTAAACACACAGAGCAACACAGGCTTGCAGACCGTATGGTGTTCCCCTCCCTAACCATAGCGTCTTTTTCCGATACAAAACAGTCTATCGTATTTTACGGGGGTAAATATTCATACACACAAATGTAACACACACACTCGTACACATACAAAAAAAATCGATTGTCATTATGAGTTATGACCTTATATTATATAATAATTAAAACAAAATTCCAAATCTCACACACAATAAACACATTTTGTGTCATAACAGTGATAAGTATATGCCTCTTTGGGCTTATGCTAAGACAGAGATGAACACCTGCGTATGGGTGTTCTCTATAGTGTTGCTCTATAGTATATTTTGTGATATATGTACCAATGTGATTGCGAAATTTAATTACGCGATTTACAATCAGTAGTTACGAAGTATTTCGGAAAGTTTTCACTAGATGGCGCTAAATCATTAAATAAAATATACGACTTACATTCTCCAGCGTTCACGTGTCCAGTGACATTGAGAATCACTAAAGGTATCAATACACTGAATCGCCATTTTGGATCTGATCCATTCCTTCTGTTCCTTCCTACTTTATCTCCCTGCTTGCTTATCCTGTAACATAATGATAATTATACATTATTATATATTTCAAAAATTATTTATTATATCATTTCTATTAAATTATAACCCGAAGAGAAATGATTAGAATATAACCTTCTTTTATGAAAATTATAGACCAGTGACCTCAAACATGAGACTACCAGTCGGCAACCTTACGTGTCTAGCCTGCCACCCTAGCCTAATTGCAAATGTTTTTCATTTTCTATTCTATTCTCTACTCTTTTTCTCTATTCTCTTGTTTCATTGACTGCCTTGTTGGTCTAGTGGTTAGCGTATGCGGCTGCTGATCAAGAGGTCTCGGTTCGATTCCCGGGTCGGGCAAAAAAGTGTTTTTGGGTTTTTCTTAGGAAATTCCTAATAGCAGCCCGAAGTTTGGAAGTTTGGCGGTGATTCACACCCGCGCCTCGGAGAGCACGTAAAGCCGTCGGTCCCGGTTTTCATGAACATCTATGGCAATCGTTATTGGGAAGTCAGTGCCCTCAAATATACTGACAACTAGTTCAATCTTCGAATTTCAATTCTCCCTTAGGGTTGCGGAGGTCCGATGCCAGTCGCTCCTTGGAAAAATTGAAATTCAGGTAAAACCGGTTGAACTAGTAGAGTAAGAGCCCAGAGCGATCAGACATAACTTATTTTCTCATGGATGAAACCTTAACTACTCAGTAGCGTCTAGTGTACTTTTACCTACCTGCGTGCTTGTGGAGCTAGCCCTGTGACACCTGGGCAGATACCAGGTGAGAAAGGTAACTAAAAATAAGAGTTATCTTACTTAAATTAGTATGGCTGATCTTTATATATATTTTGTAGAATATTATTCTAAACTAGTTTCATAAAGTGTCAGACACTTTTCATGGACCAGAGCTTTTGTCAGACGCTATAAAGGTCGACAAAAAATTAATGAACTTTACTTATTTTTACATGTCTGATTTTTAAATATGTTAACGAAGTAACTATTACAAAGTTAAATTTCATCAGTCAGACAAATTCGAGTGACCAAACATCCCCTACACACAAAAATTATTCAGTCGAGAGGGCGAGCGCGAGAGCACTATACGCATGCTGAATAAAAAAATAAATATATTGAAAATACTTACTCATTTCAATCGAAGATTTTCGGATCCTTATTTCAATAAGATGAGCCTTAATATTAAGTTGTTAATTAATAACTATTAAAGTGAATTCATTTATTGCATGTTTGGGATAGTGAATATATGAGGAGACATTTTATTTTATACGGAAGAATCTTTATTTTATTGTAAAATAAATTTTCAACCGACTTCAAAAAAAACGAGGAGGTCCTCAATTCGTAGGAATCTTTTTTTTTATGTATGGTCAGCGATAATTTCGTCGATTATGAACCGAATTCACAAATTCTTTTTGAATTGGAATGGGCGTAGCTTACAGATGGTCCCATCGTCACCATATCGAGATCTGATGATGGGATCAGACATGTAAAAATAAGTAAAATTCATTAATTTTTTGTCGACATTTAAAGCGTCTGACAAAAGCTCTGGTCCATGAAAAGTGTCTGACACTTTATGAAACTAGTTTAGAATAATATTCTACAAAATATATATAAAGATCAGCCATACTAATTTAAGTTAGATAATTCTTATTTTTAGTTACCTTTATCACCTGGTATCTGCCCAGGTGTCACAGGGCTAGCTCCACAAGCACGCAGGTAGGTAAAAGTACACTAGACGCTACTGAGTAGTTAAGGTTTCATCCATGAGAAATAAGTTATGTCTGATCACTCTGGGCTCTTGGACCATAGTAGTCGACCCCAAATAAACTTGGGAATAAAGGAAGAAGAATATCGGTTGTCTAGTACCCATAATACAAGCTCTGCTTATTTTTGACTCGATGGCGTTGTAGGTAAAGATGTAGAAAATATTTATTATTTAATGACTAATATTTCATAGTGATCACGTGACTGACTGACATTACACTAGATAATAGAGAATTAAAAAGAGAATAGAATAGACAACGAAAAACGTTTGCAACTTATCTAGGGTTGGTACGGTCTAGTCTTTACCCTACTCTATCTAATTGCTACATAATTTGTTTTATTTTGTTCAGTACCTGTGTTGTGTTTGGTGCCATGATGGTACCGCATGGTTCACCGCTGACATTGCGTTTGTCTGCCTCTGTAGTGGTATGACATAGCGCGTGCTGTCACTTCTCTTCGATATAAGATGCTATCTGCAAACATATTATCTTTATAGCTCGCCTCCCAAAACTGTTTTATCTACTATATAAAAATAAGTCGGATTTTCCTTCCTGACGCTATAACTCCAGAACGCACGAACTGATTTCCACGGTTTTGCATTCGTTGGAAAGGTCTCGAGCTCCGTGAGGTTTATAGCAAAGAAAATTCAGGAAAATTTCAACAGAAAAGCGGGAAAATCTTTTTTTAGAAAATAGGGGATGACTTTTTTATGGGAATCTTTTAAGGGCAGGACGACGTCTGCCGGGACAGCTAGTTATATATATATTTAAGGCTACTAAAGTAAGTCTACTCTGCCTGATAGAAAGCATGAGTAGAATCTATGGGTACTGGTCACCATCCTCGCTGTGAGGATAGGCAATGCAGTTTTAAAGCTGTGTTTGTGATATAAGTAGCGCTGAACCAGTTGATCTGAGCCGAAGCATTGTTCTCGTGTCTTGACTGCCTTGTTGGTCTAGTGGTTAGCGTATGCGGCTGCTGATCAAGAGGTCTCGGGTTCGATTTCCGGGTCAGACCAAATATTTGTGAGATCCTCAAATATTTGTTTCGGAGTCTATGTGTTTTTCTATGTTTAATATGTATGCATTTACAAAAAAAAGAGGTATGTTTATGTATTTATATCAGTTCTTTAGTACCCATAACACAAGCTCTGATTACTTTGGGACTAGATGATGTTGTGTGTAAGTTGTCCAAATATTTTTATATTTACTTTACTAACTGTAATAAATTCAGCATCGTATGTTTGTTTAATTTTATTTTGTAAACGATTGCGCAGACATATTTTTTATTAAACATCATAAGCTACGTCATGCTAGTACTTTAGAATTAGTCGTGTTTGTAATATATTACAATATTATAGGTATGCTAATATATAAAATTGAAGAGCCTGTTTCTAATATCAAATGGAAAGTTTTTAACTGAATGCATGTAAAGGTAGATACGGTTCTCACATAAAAAAATCATTTTGATAACTGCACGGTTGGCCTAGTGGCTTAAGCGGTCGCCACGCCGCTTCCTTCTATGCCAAGTGTTCAAATCCCACGTAGGACAACACTTTATGTGATTCACAATTTGTTGTTCTGAGTCTGGGTGTTCTTTATGTCCGTTTCATGTATGTTTTTAAAGCCCCCCGCGAAACAGGAATTTATATACCTAATGCGGGAGTTGTCAATTTTAATTTTTATCGTCCTATTTGTTCCAACTAATTCTGAAACGACTGGACCAATTTTGATTGGACTATCACTGGTAGATAGCCGATAACTTAAGAAGTAACTTAGACTTATTTTTTTAGACTATCTTCACTCCGTGCCGTTACTCGCGATTTACAAAATAACCACATAGTAACCTCGCTAGTATTACTTAAACATACAAAATCCAGGTCAGAAGCTAGACCTCCATGTTTATCACCTGAATACCACGAGTGAGTGTTAAATGTCTCAAGTTGTCTTACATGCATGGTAGTGTTGCCAGGCCGCGACATACAACGCCACCCACGCGTGGACTGTAGGCTACCTTCGCTACTGTTTTAGACTTTCCCTAGGTCCAATTACAGACATTCTTTTAGTAGGTACTCTAATCAAATCAAATCAAACCATTTTTATTTCAAATAAACCAATACAACGGCACTTTTGAAACGTCAAGTAGTCAGTCGTGAATCTGATTGCCTGTTCCAATTCGTAGATCCTATGGAGAAGAACAGACAAGAAACTCCATGGACACTCTTTTTCAACATTGTTTGTACAATTTTTAGTTACATTGCATAAGGCGTTTTATTAACTTTACTAATAATGAACTTTAATTTTACTAAGAATGAAAATTAACACACTGTACGAGTATAATGTTATGAGATCTAATGTAATGTGCCCTCAAATATACTGACAACTAGTTCAATCTTCGAATTTCAGTTCTCCCTTAGGGTTGCGGAGGTCCGATGCCAGTCGCTCCGTGGAAAAACTGAAATTCAGGTAAAACTGGTTGAACTAGTAGCCGACCCCAAATAAACTTGGGAATAAGGCTAGGAGGATGATCTAATGTAACTGCCTCGTTGGTCTAGTGGTTAGCGTATGCGACTGCTAATCAAGAGGTCTCGGGTTCAAATCCTACATTGTGGTTGAACTGGACGATGGCTGGTGCAAAGGTCATGCTCGTGATACGGGCGCCACCAGTCGGGGCTGGTCATCTCACAACTGCTATATTATATTATCGATTAGTTATTTTTGGACACTACCTGTGTAAATTACAGCATCGTTACATTGTCCTCATACAATTAACTGTTTTTCTAATAAAATGCCTAAAACAATGTAACAAAAAATTGTAAAAACTATGTTGGCATGGAATTACTTAATCATGTTGTTACTTGTCCATGGAGTTTCTCGTCTGTTCTTCTCCATAGGATCTACGAATTGGAACAGACAATTAGCTTCACGACTGACTACTGACTGACTACTTGACGTTTATAATATAAAAAAAATGATATAAAAAAATGTATATTTAAAAATGAATTGCTATTTGCTGTTCGCTAGTCTCCCTAAAACTCGAGAACGGCTGGATCAATTTGGCTAAAGGTCTTGAATTATTTGCAGTACGAAGTCTGCGGGGTCAGCAAGTTTGAAATAAAAAGATTTGATTTGAAATAATTCATAATGCGTAGTCGTATTGAAATGAGACCTAAGTGTGCCAATGTGAGGTATAGTAATGTTTCGCAAGCATTTATCAGTGAAGAAAATACGTAATATTATGTAAAATTACAAACAAAATGCTTTATTCTCCTGACCCGCGTTTATCCATATAGAAAAACGCGCGATCGACGTCATTCGTTTGTTTAGCTTTATCGTCAAGCACTTTATCGTAAGATCATTGAAACATTAATTATGTTAATTTTACTCTCTAATTTTCACTAAAGTTACTATGTTATAATATTTAGTTAATTATTATATCAATTAGTTAATATATGCAAATTAAATTATAATAAAAAATATTATGTCTTAAACAAAACAAATTAAAACAAAATATAATGTTACATTAGAATAAAATATGCGTATGTGCAAATTAATTATCACATATGTGATAATTAATTTGAACATATTTTATTTATTTATGTAAAAAATTGAGTTTTTTATAGTTTTAAATCTAGAGAGTATTTAGGAAATGGAGGCTGGTTTGATGAATAAATATAAATCTTATTAATAACCCATATTGTCAGATCAGGAAAATAACTAACCGTGATACATTTAAGGCTAAAGTTAATTTTTGAATAATTTTAAAATATCTAAAAATTATCTCAGAAATATTTTTTTATAACTTTTTTATATTATTTATTGTGTATGTATATTCTGTATATTTTATGTATTTTATAGAAGTATTTATTTTTACATCCTTTTATAAGAATTTCTTGTATCCACTTTTGAGAAGACACGTCACCTACCACGTCCTTTACTGTGCCATCCAAAGGTGGTATATGGTATCCAAAGGTTGGTCCATGACTGGTAGAAAATGCCATATGGCATTAAGTCCGCCTCATGCAAATGTAATGCAAGAAGTGTAATAAATAAAAAAAAAAATGCCCCACTGCTGGGCTCGAGTCTTCTCTCAGGATTTTGTTCATCTGATACACAACGCCATCTAGTCCCAAACTAAACAGAGCTGGTACCATGGGTTCTAGACATCTGATGTACATAATACATTTTTGCAATTACATACATATTATACATAAATACGATTCTAGATAACTGACATAAATACATTTAAAATATATTGATTTTTGGTAAATACCTATATATATTAGTCATGGAAAACACCCAAACTTCGATACAAACATTTGTAGATCATAAAAACATTTGATCCAACTCGGGAATCCAAACTAGTTGAAATTAGTTAATAATTCATATTCTTTAGTTCGTAAACAAACCCTTACATACTTTTATGAAGTAACGGCGATTTATTAATATGTATATATTTATTTATTTTCTTTTTAGGGTTCCTTAGTTCATCACTCGGAACCCTTATAGTTTCGTTATGTCCATCCGTCCGTCTGTCCTCGACTTACCGTTTTTATAGTACTAACCGTTTAGACTCTAAACGGTTTGTTTTTATGACACCGACAAAGTGATAAGATAAAATCATGCATACTATTTTTATTTAGGGTACATCTCCTCCACGTAAAGTGGAATGTTTTTTTTTCTCGTGTCTATCCCATCATGTGGGATATCATCAGATTGGTCCTTTAAAAACAAGGAGCGGTTGCTAAGACTATATTTTTTGATTTAGTTATTTGTTTACGATGTCCAATTTGATTAGCATTTTTTTGTTAAAACAGGGGGCCCTCCCTCATATAAAAGTTAAGCGGGTGATTTAAAAATATGAATAAATTAGTGATTTTAGTCCATGTAATGAAATTTGAAGAAAAACTATAACGGCTTAGATTACTGTGTTAGTTCAGGAGGTATAGAGGCATAACTTGTAAAATGTGGTGACTTCTAAAACTTCGAACAAAAATAACGAAATTATAAGTAAACTTAACAATTATCTATAGTTAACTACGGAACCCATTGCTACGCATGGCCGGACACGCATATGCATAGCAAAGGGTTCCGTTCCGTAAGTTGTCGTGGTAAAATATAAGCTATATTAAAATCTTTGCATTGGTTTAGCCATATGTGTGACAAACTGACAGACAAAGTTCCTTTTGCATTTGTTTTATTAACCTCTAAAACATTGCTAAAACCTTTGTGAAAAAGAAATGTAAAAAATAACTGCTTAGTTTTTTTTTTTTTCTATTTATAACAACTCCCGCATTAGAAATTCCTGTGTCGCGGGGGACTTTACAAACATACATGAAACGAACACAAAGAATACCCAGACTCAGAACAACAAATTGTGAATCACACAAAGGGGGATTTGAACCCACGACACTTGGTGCAGTAGGAAAGCGGCGTGACGACCGCCTAAGCCACTAGGCCAACCGTGCAGTAAAGTATTTGTAATTTAAAATACATTTTGTTGTGTGTGCTTTGAGGATTTAACAAAGAAGATAGTAGTTTTAAGATAGACTTTCTACACAAAATCCTTTGTGTATTTGTGTTATGAAAATGAAAGTTATTGAGAAGTTGTACAAGCAATTTGTTTACGGATGTATACGTCTGTAGGTATGTAGAACGGTATTAATAATGAGTATTAGTAATGTGTTGAAATTTCTAAATAACTTCCCAAATAGAGAAGCTGCTCAAATCGACTGTGTGTTTTATGTGCCCATTTACTTGAATAGAAAAATAATAACAGTACGGATGATATTATAGTGGTATAAGCGGTTATCATGTTTCCACATACACAAAACACTCGTAACAACTATTTGTGGACCACAAAAAATTTTGACCCATGTGGCAGAATAGCTTAGAGTTCACTCACACATACACAAATTGTTGTCTGAGTGTTTCGTGTATGTATGTGGAACAGCAAAGACACAGGATATATTCCTAATGCAGTCATTGTCTTTAAAAAAGAAGGAAAATTAAAAAGTTTTTACATCAGCTATGTGCCGGTAATATTGCTATCATAATCAGTCCAGTCCACTGTCTAAAACAGACATTAGTCGGTATAAATGGACAGACTAAAAATTAAAAATAATGATTTAGATACCTATCGTATACATATCTACATGAATTTTGTAAACATTTGAAATTAGGGACAGTCACTTCAATTCTATTCATTTGTACACATTGGGAAACTGCCTCGTTGGTCTAGTGGTTAGCGTATGCGACTGCTAATCAAGAGGTCTCGGGTTCAAATCCCGGGTCGGGCCAAAAAGTGTTTTTGGGTTTTTCTCAGGAAATTCCTAATACCAGCCCGGAGTTTGGAAGTTTGGCGGTGATTCACGCCCGTGCCTCGGAGAGCACGTAAAGCCGTCGGTCCCGGTTGTCATGAACATCTATGGCAATCGTTATTGGGAAGTCAGTGCCCTCAAATATACTGACAACTAGTTCAATCTTCGAATTTCAGTTCTCCCTTACGGTTGCGGAGGTCCGATGCCAGTCGCTCCGTGGAAAAACTGAAATTCAGATAAAACCGGTTTAACTAGTAGCCGACCCCAAATAAACTTGGGAATAAAGGCTCGGAAATGATGGAAAATTTAAAGAATATTTGAAAAGTTGAGTCGGGATTCTAGGAACTTCATTTCGAGGGTGCACCAGATTCCTCGGCGTACCCGAGAGTCCGACGGATTTCCGCACGGTTTTTTTTAAAGGTGGTAAATAAGGGAAGGCAATAAGAAGAAGAAAAGATATATTATCGCTTACGAATGAAGTATGTTGTTTGTTTATACGGATGGAATTGATGGATGTAGGACATGTTCAAGCAGGTCAAGGTCATCTGTATTAAACCCTTAGACCCAAGTATTAGACCCTTAATCGTCATGACAAATTGTCAGTGCTGGCTTCAAGCTTCAACAGTCGTTGCGTGGAAAAATGAATATTCAGAAAATACCGGTTGAACTTGTAGCCGACCCCAAATAATCTTGGGAATAATTATGACTAGAAAGAAGGAGAATTAGGCGAACACTGGCCACGCGCCCACGCGCGTAGATGCGTGGCAGCAGATTACGCGCGCGGCGACGTAGGAGCAGATCTGCCTCTTCTGATGAGATTTTACCGCGCCTCCGCGCCTGACGGCTTTGTACCAAACTAAAGGTTACTTTCCATTAGGTCGTTGTCGTCTGTATTCTTTGCATTTCATATCCCAAATTGCTGGGTATTGTTCAATTTCGTATATAAATGTGTTTTCTGCTGCGGCCCGCTCCGCCTAAGCGCGCGGCGGCAGAATCTGCTAGCGGCACGCGCTCACGCACCGTAGCGCGTGTTCGGTGTGTTGGACCTGGCTTGTTTTCTATACTAATCGATGTCCTTACATACAATATTAAAATCTGCCACTTCACGCTACGCGACGTAGCGCGTTGTAGTGTGTAAATCGCCTTAGTATTGAAAAACTGCCTTGATCAGTCTCGATTGGGTTCGATTAACGGGTCGGGACAAATGTTGGTATGATCTACAAATCTTTGTTTTGAAGTTTGGGTATATAATAAATGTATATATTTATTAGTATCAGTTGTCTATTATCCATAGTACCAGCTCTGCTTAGTTTGGGACTAGATGGCGTTGTGTGTCAGACATCCGCAACATTTATTTATTTCTTTCTTTCAATGTCATTCGGCGTATTAATTTTTATAAACATTTCATTAAAGTTGATGACAATTCCACTTCTTTTTTTGGTCAAACAAATAAACTTTCATACCCTACTTTCAAGGTTTACTTTCAAGACATAAAGTAGCTTAATCCTCTCTTTAAGATGTTCTGTAGGCCTTTAATGTCGGAGACTCTGTATGCAGGGCCGTGTTTAACTATGCGAGGGGCCCTGGGCACACGAGAGTTTGGGAGGCCTTAATTATTGTGTCTATAAAAGTATCAATCATATGCGACTACTGATCAAGAGGTCTCGGGTTCGATTCCTGGGTCGGACCAAATGTTTGTGTGATCCGCAAATATTTGTTTCGGAGTTTGGGTGTTTTCTATGTATAATATGTATGTATTTACAAAAAAAAAGTATGTTTATGTATTTATATCAGTTGTCTAGTACCCATAACACAAGCTCTACTTAGCTTGTGACTAGATTATGTGGTGTGTCAGATGTCCAAAATATTTATTTATTATTTAGACCATAGCGATAATAAAAAGAGTTTTGTAGCGCAATTTTAAAGATAAATGTGGTATTGAAATACACATATTATAAAAAAAAACATAAAAATTCAACTCCAAAAAAGACAAAAACACTGATGGTTCCAAGGATATGGATGAAACGGAACGATCTGAGGTGCAAATAAAATCTATGAACTACAAAACTTCTGGCCCATGGTAAGCGATCACCTGTATCTCACCTCTAAATTTTTTCTAATGATGAATGAATTAATATTCTATCCATAAAAGTCTACTAGATTTAATCAATACCAGAAATAAATTTATTTATTTATTTAATTCTTTATTGTACACAAATTTTCTTATTTTATTTACAAGGAGATTACATTTACAAAGGCGAACTTAACCCAAACCTGAGTTTTCTTCCAGCGAACCTTGAGTGAATAGAGGATAGATTAGATAACGGTAAAATCATGTGCACTAACATTGGATAAACTTCAAAAATCAGAAAAGTAGATTAAGTAAATACCGAAAGTTATGGTCATTCATTTTTGTGGAAATATCTATTTAATTTTCAAAATATAACTACTTACATACGTACTTATACATACATATATACTTATCTTAATATATGTATGTATAATAAATCTTATCTTTGTGATTGAAATGACGTAGGAGTACGTATGTGTGTGGGTGTAGGTGTATTAATGTTAGTGTAGGTCAGTATTTTATAGTGGAGCTGCAATTCAGTAATGATTCTGTACGAGCTCGTACATGATTTGATGACTCCGCACTTAACATAAATATATACAATAACAACACATTTTACGAGCGGTGTGCAATATCGATCATTGAACTAAACACACGTCGCGTAGTAGTATAAAATCGCTGATTGGGCAACTTGTAACAAGTATTTTATTAGTACAAATAAATCGGGTTTACGTTAACTACAGCACACCCCTGTTTTATCTGAACTCTACCTACTACGGAGAAACCTCCACTGCTCCACCAGCTATCTAATGTCACTGTACAGATTCTTTAGTCAGATTTTTTAAACGTAGGATTTATTAAAATTGCTTCAAAAATACTCCCAAATATAAACATTATTACCAAGTTCTTTACGTTTCATTGAATAAATTATTATGTCACAAATGGATTTAAAACGATATCATACTGAGTACGATTTGAACCCTTAACCTAAATCGCACTATAGAAATTTTCTTAACTTTCCTATATCAGCATTTGAATCCGTGAACTTAATTGTACCCGAATTATATTAAGAATCGAAGTCTCAATTAGCTGATGTAGGCCAGTGGATACGGTCACAGCATCTTAGCTGTAACATTTCTCCGCATCTAACCAGATTACACTAAACAAGATTTCGAGGACCCTACACTCACCTGACGACGCCTTTCACTTTTAAACAAGAAATCACTTTCACTCCACTACAAATATAAGACTAATATTAAAAACCACTTAAACAGGAAAAAAAACGAAAACAAACTATTCTAAAAACAACCACTGTCGTCGAGATCCTCATTCGAAATGAGCGCGGTTGTAACAAAATGTTCGATTTTCAAATTTGACGTATTACTTTTTTTAACGACCCGTACGCTGGCAATGGCTGTCAATTGCATACTGCCTTGTTTTCTCGAAACTGGTTGTGGTTGTAAGGCAGCAGCGGTCGCGCTGTCTCGATTATTATAGCTCTGGTTTTAATGTGATATTTCACGTTTTCGCATCGGAAAGTATGCTGTTGAGGAAAAATTTAATAAATGGTCTCGATGTGTTGATTATTTATTAGAGTTCCGTAGCTAATGGCGGCGCTTCGAACATGATTTGAATTTTAAATTTGGAATGTTTTGATTACCTGAAGGTATTACAGTGTACGAATATTGCGGGGATTTTTTTATTTTTCTTTGAGAAGTATTTGCGCTTGATTATTTTCAATTTAATTTTTCGTTTTATAAAGACAACTCCCGCATTCTTTATATACATCCTCTAATCGCAGAGGACTTTACAAACATAAATGAAATGGACACAAAGAACACTCAGACTGAGAACAACAATTTGTAGATTACACAAAATGTCCCATGAGAGATTCGCTTAAATCACTAGGCTTACCGTGGGGTCAAGTGTAATAAGATTAACACTAAAGTTATAACTTGAGACGCCTTACAGAGTCGACTAATCTAAAATATCATATGCTAGGGTAACTTATTTATCCGGGACGAGAATCGAACTTGCGACATATATTTTGGTATAGATATTAACTAGGGGTAGGAATTCACAAATTATTCTTTAATATTCTTTTAAAGTAGCGCTTCGCTGATTTCAGCACTAATTGGCCGGCTCGACGGGGCAGCACTACCCTCACACAGAAGACCATCCTAATAATGACAGCATTCGTGGTCGTATTTTGTTGGTGAGTGTGAGACGCGAGGCCCGATCATTGTTGGAGCCATTTTTATTACTAAATGCATATCATTTTTATTTATAAAAAAGAAGATGAATGCTTTTAGCATTAGGATTGTGAATTTTGTGTCACAGGAGACTTTACAAACATATATGAAACGGACACAAAGAACACCCAGACACAGAACAACAATTTGTGAATCACACAAAGTGTTGTCCCACGTGGGATTTGAACCCAAGACACTTGGCGAAGTAGGAACGGCGTGGAGACCGCTTTAACCACTAGGTCAACCAACCTAAGTTTTGACTGTCTGTTTATTCCGGTTGATCTCTGAATCTCTGAACACACCGATTGCAAACACAGGCATGATCAAGTTACAGAAATTATCCATCAAAATCTAGCTCACAAATATTAATTTATCCCCAATAAAACTGCTTATTATAAATATAAACCCAGTACGTACAATTTGGGTAACTTTGATTCATTCGGGTAACATTGACAGTGTGACCATGAACTAGTTTCGATTTATTTTTCATATGATAACAATACAATTTACAAATACTTCTTACAGCTTTACATTTTTAAACTAACTCTGTAAGCGCACCTTAAAAATAAATAAGCTTTCATACAGAGGTAATGTCAAAACTTTTTTCTGAAATTTGCGCGCGAGTTTATACTATTCAAACAGTGTAAAACTTTTTGAATATTTTGTGATTTTGGTTGCTAACGAGGTAAGTGATATGTTATATAGTCATTTGTAATGGAATTACTGTATTTTAATATAGCATTTGCCTATAATTACGTCTCTTTATCTAATTACTTAATTATCACGCAATTATCTGTCAAAGTTACCCAGATTGACTGTACAGTTGAAAATAATGCATTTAAAATATATTATGATAGAATAATAATCGACGACAAAACCGAGCACTATAATAGACCTGACATAACAACCCTGGAGCTAACAACAAAGTTAACAAGACAGATTCTATCATTGACAGCCATGTTGGTCTAGTGGTTAGCGTATGCGGCTGCTGATCAAGAGGTCTCGGGTTCGATTCCCGGGTCGGACTCAATATTTGTGTGATCCACAAATACTTGTTTTCGGAGTTGAGGTGTTTTCTATATATCATCATCATCATCATCATCCAACAGCCTTTAACAGTCCACTGCTGGACATAGGCCTTTCCTTGAAAAGAAGATATTATATTCTATGTATGTATTTACAAAAATAAAGTATGTTTATGTATTTATATCAGTTGTTTGGTACCCATAATACAAGCTCTGCTTGGTTTGGGACTACATGATATTGTGTGTAAGATGTCCGAAATATTTATTTATTTATTTATCTTAGAAATATTAGTATGTAATGCACACGATCTTCTAACGACACACAGAGAAAAAAAATCAAAATATATGGACTCAGCCAATGAAATCAAAAAAGAAATGGTAAGTTGATAGAGTTAAAATCGTACCCATTATCGTGTCTACAACAGGACTCAAACAAAGACTCTTCACGATAGCCTTAATACACTGCAAATGCCAAAACACACCCTACCATTGATTCAAAAAGCAGTACTTCTAAATACGTGTCGTCTCCCACGAAAATTTCTATCATCTTTATCCTAATCTCACACCACTTCCTCTAGCACACTTGGCTAAGGCCCGTGTATTGGTTTCTGCTTCCCCTTTAAACTAAAAGGGAGACCCAAAAAGGTAACATAACATAATTATAATAAATATTTCAGACATCTTACACACAACGTGATTTAGTCACAAACTAAGCATAGCTTCTATTATGGGTACTAAACAACTAATATAAATATATAAACATACTGTTTTTTGTAAATGCAAACATATTACACATCATTATCACCAGCATATCACAGTCCACTGCTGGACATAGGCCTCTCCAATTGCACGCCACTTAGTTCGATCCTCGGCTACTCGCATCCAGCTCCTGCCAGCCGTCTTGCGCAAATCATCACTCCACCTGGCCTGTGGACGTCCTACACTACGTTTGCCGAGACGCGGTCTCCACTCAAGAACACGTTTACCCATATTACACATAGAAAACATCATTATACATATTTGCAGATGATACAAACATTTGGTTCGATCCGGGAATCGAAGCCGAGACATCTTGATCAGCAGCCGCACACGCTAACCACTAGACCAACAGGGCAGTCAAGATGGTTTGGTATATAATTGAGTGCTGCTGTTCTGTGTAGTTCCGTAGAAGATGTAAAACTATTTTAACGTATTTTTATTTAAACCCTATTTAGTAGATGAAAGTATGAACTGGGAAATTTATTGATACATCTTATGTTTTATGATATTTCATGTCAGCTAAAAAAAGAAATTAAATAAAATATGTATATATTATGTATTAAGTAGAACTTCATATTTTTCGGCGTTCTTAAAATTTGGGGTCATGACGTATGTGTGACAATGACAGACATCCATATGACGCGATGGCCTTAATTCCATCGGATTCCGTCCTGCAAGCTAATATGAGGGTTAAAATAATAGCTTATTTACTCAAAAACCTGATGTACAGCATAGTCTTACACAAAAGTTTTAAGTAAAAAATTTAACCTCCGAAAGAACTGAAAACTGAGTTGGCATAGACTCGCGTATGCCAATACTGTCCGAGGTAGAATGACCACCGCCATATCTTCCCGCCAGTCATCGCTGCATCCCCTCTACCGACGATCGTGTCCAAGCGGGAGGGCGCCACTTGCGTTTCCGTTGACGATTTATTAATTCACTGAAATAATTCTTAGATGGCGCTGTCCGTTGCGCCATAACATCAATCCACGACATTTCCGGTAACGATTTATTAGTTCACGATCAATCCACGACATATATATAAATATACAAAATAGCAATTTTCTTACGGATCCCTAATTTTGGAAAAAAAATAGCCTATAGCCTTCCTCGATAAATGGACTACCCAACATTGAAAGAATCATTCAAATCGGACCAGTAGTTCCATAGATTAGCGCGTTCAAACAAACAAACAAACAAACTCTGTAGCTTTACATATTAGTGTAGATGCTGTTGAGTATATAGTGCTATTGAGACAAACATCTACCCAAACTTTCGTATGCATAATACTAGCTTTCACCCGTGTTTCCGCCTGCGTGCATGTCAGTTATCGCAGTAAAGACTAGCCCATGTCCTTCCTAAAGAATTAAAGTATCTTCAAGCCAAATTTAGTTGCATGGGGTGCAGTTGTTTACTTATAAAAAGTGTAACAGACAGATATGCAGAATTACTGCCGATTTTATGATTTTGGATGGATTTTTTTATTTTACCGAAACAGGTTTTGTAATAAATTTATCATTGTCTTTTTTTAAGGATAGTCTAGACTGTTGTAAATCCCTACTAATATTATAAATGCGAAAGTAACTCTGTCTGTCTGTCTGTTACGCTTTCACGCCTAAAACATTGAACTGATTTTTATGAAATTTGGTATGAAGATGGAGCTGAACTTGGGAAAGGACATAGGCTACTTTTTATTGCGATAACCGACATACACGCGGGCGGAGCCGCGGGCGAAAGCTAGTAAATAAATATTTCGGACATCCAGACTCCGAAACAAATGCTTGTTCATCGCACAAACATTTGGTCCCACCCGGGAACCGAACCCGAGACCTCAGCAGCCGCATACGCTATGACTGCGCCTATATTATCAATATTTAACGGAAATACAGTGATGGCAAATAATTGTGGTGACGTCACTGGCGCCAGCGCATCAGAAACGCGTTAGTAAAGTGAAAACGAGATTGTATATACAAGGTGTTTAATAAATATATGTTTACAAAAAATTACGAAACATCACAAGGAGGTGGTGGGTGGGGGGGGGGGGGTGTAGTAATTAAATTAATTAAATAAATATTTCGGACATCTTACACACATCAACGTCATCTAGTCCCAAACTAAGCACAGTTAGTATTATGGGTACTGAACAACTGATATAAATGCATAAACATACTTTTTTTTTGTAAATACATACATATTATTCATAGAAAAACACCCAGACTCCGAAACAAATATCTGTGGATCACAAAAATATTTGGTCTGATCCGGGAATCGAACCCGAGACCTCTTGATCAGCAGCCGCATACGCTAACCACTAGACCAACAAGGCAGTCATATATCACGTGTATTTATATTTTCGTCAAACGCGATACTGAACGTGAATTTATTTGGAACATCTTTATTGGAAAGGCATCCTACAGAAAAAAGCTAAGGCAAGTGTGAATTCTTGTCTCAAGCAACTGAATCCGAGCATTATTAGTCTTAAGCAGGCACCACACTTCGCTATGCGCTATTCGTAATGCGGGTTATTCGCGCGCACACGGCCAAGTGTGGAGAGTATATTCGTTTCGTTCACCATAAAAATGACAATGACACATCTCTACAACACACATATTTGCTTTATTTGATGCTTATTTGACATCACAGTTCGAAGTGTGGATGGTTTGTATGTTGTTTGCGCGCATAACTAATATTTGGGCAAATACGGCGCAGACATATAACGAATAGCGCATAACGAAGTGTGGTGCCTGCACATGCACAATGTTCGTCCTTCCCGCATCCTCGCGCGACGTTCGAACGGTAGATCGAGAGAGATTCTTTGCGTAGTGCGCGAAAACGATGAAACCGATGTTGATCTTCAATAAAGAACTGTGCCAACAACTGACTTGCAACTATACTGAGTAACTACTAATCCTGAATCGCGAAAGTAACATTCTCGCGCCGATTAGCATATATACAACATCCCAACATCAATTGTTGGGCAGTGGCCCACCAGGCATGATCACCTCGCCTGGTCGGAGGATCCTCCCTTTGTGTTGGAGGAACACGTCACCCGTTCCTCCACACTTTCATTATTTTTAAGTTGTTCAAAAATAACCTGCAACCTTTCTCCTTTCTATCTACCTCTGAACATTATTAATATATTTTTTTGGACATCTATTGTTTTTCTATGTATAATACATACATATTATACATAGAAAAATACCCAGAGTCCGAAACAAATATTTGTGGATCACACAAATATTGGGTTTGACCCGGGAATCGAACCCGAGACCTCTTGATCAGCAGCTGCATACGCTAACTACACTAGACCAACAAGGCATTATTATTTTACTTTTTAATTTTCTATAATAAAATTATACGATACTTATAAATAAGATTCTTTGAAGGTACTAAAAAAATTACGTGATATAGAGGGGGAGAGGGTGTCTTAAACCTCCCCATGTATAACCATGGGGGAAGGGGGGTTCAAAAATTACAAAAAAAATCACGTGAAAATGGACAGCCCCTGTGGGTCACCATTCTGGATTGTTTGTATTCGCAAGATTATGGTGCCAGACACGCTCAAAGAGCGCACACAGCCAAATGACCTTAGGTGGTTGGAAGCAATCGCCGAGGGGAATCAACGATCGCGCGGTCTGACCTAGATGGGTTTTGTGACCTGATATCTTATAAGATAGCAGTCGCGAAACTTAATTGGAGGCCTTCGTGCGGCTTAAAAATATCCAACGGTAAGATTACGTAGCAACAACTTGTCCTACCAGTCCCCAACCCGCACTCGGCCAGGGTGATGACATATGGCCTTAACTCTCTCCTGAGAGGAGACCCGAGCCCAGCAGTGGGACGTTATGGGTTGGTGATTTTTGATGGTATCAGACAAAACAGTCATTTTGGCAGGCAATATTTATTTAATTAAAAATGTAACACGCTGTATATGTTCGCATTCATTATAGTCCAATATTCAAAAATTACTTGCGCCATCGGTGAGGTCATCGGCGCCTGCGCAGAGAAACTACAAGAGAAATTTTAAACATATCACGTTATGCCAGAGGAAAAAAAATGATTTTTAGTTTATAATTAAATTAGTAACAAATATTTGTTGGCAGAATGATATTTAAAACACTTGAACTTTCAATCGAATGGTCGTGGATTTGAACCTGCCACCCTAGCCAAGTTGTAACTGTTTCTCGTTTTTTTAACCGACTTCAAAAAAAAGGAGGAGGTTCTCAATTCGTCGGAATCTTTTTTTTTTTTTTTTTTTTTTATGTATGTTCAGCGATAATTTCGTCATAAGAACCGATTTCAAAAATTATTTTTGCATTGGAATGAGCGTAGCTTACAGGTGGTCCCATCGTCACCATATCGAGATCTGATGATGGTATCCCAAGGAAATCGAGGGAACTCCTCAAATATCATAGGCACAAAGTCGCGATTTGGGTACTCGGAATAGTTTTTCATTGAAGTCGGTTCCTTTTTGTTAAAATTATTATTAAATTATTATTCTGATGTTTTATTAGTGATAATTTGGTTTAATCTCGAGACTGAATGACATTAGCTAATAAAACATGAGATTAGAGAATAGAATAGAAAACAAAACACGTTTGCAACTTAGCTAGATGACAGATATCGATCTCGGTCCTACATAAGCACAGGCCTGGGGATGACAGGTGAGGCCATCTGTCACCCTAGCAAAAGCAGGCCGGGTGGCAACGCGAGCTCTACATAGCACACGCGTCCCTATCTTCTACAGTAAGAGAACATGTGGTTCCCACATACGCGTGGGCCATAGGTGGCCCGAGGTACGTCGGGGTTCCAGGGACTTCCTATCGAGGATACCTCAAACATAGCAGTCCCATACACTACTACTGCGCCACTGAGGCAGTCAAGTTGAAATATAAAAATCGTCCAAGTGCGTGTCAGGCCACAAACAGAAAGGGTTCCTCAGTCACCCATAATGGTACGTGGATTTAAAATCGTATCCAATAGATAATTGTTATGTTTACGTATTAATACGTTAATTTTGTATGACGTTTTCCAAGTGAGCGCATTTTATAGTTTTCCTTCAAAGTTGATTAGATGGACCATCACGAATTTTTCCAGATTTTTTGAGCCAGCCGTTTAGCTTTTAGTGGGGGGGACACGCCTTGGTTTTACAAAAAAGTGCCCTTTAAAGTGAAATATCTCGTAAACGGATACCTAAATCAAAAAATCGTCTTGGAAACATTATTGTTTTTAATATACATTTCTAATGATGGGGTGGCCTCGAGAAAAAAAAATCATTCCCACTTTACGTGTAGGGGAGGTACCCCAAATAAAATTATTTTTTCACACTTTGTCGACGTAATTCCAACACGTATTCATGCCAAGTTTCATCTTTCTAGCACTTACCGTTTGGACAGTAAGTTGAGGACGGACGGACAGACGGACATGATGGTTCCGAGTCATAAACTTCGGAACCCTAAAAAATACCATGATAACTAGACTACTAAAACTTTGCTAAGAAACTACTAACTTTACAGGTGATGTATTTCTGTTATGAGATACAGTCTAGTGGCACATAGACAGACAAACGAACAGAGAGACAGTGAGGTTTTAGCAATAGGGTCTCGATTTACACAAAATCCTATAAATAGCCATTAACGTATAAATTTATTCAGAAATGTATTTTATCAACAACCTTGACGCGTTGATGTCTTTTGTATGAAGAGTCAGCAGTGGCACTATTAAGGGAGACATCAAGCAACGCGTTTATGTCTTTCGTATGAAAACCAAAACCATGACTTTACCAAAATATTTTAGTAAATAAATACAGTAGTGTAAGTTAATGTAAGCAAAATGAGAGCACTTTATGCTCCTCTATCTACACTTTAGGGGGATAAAGGCGTAAGTATATAAACATTTATACAGTGTTTTATGATTACATTATACATAAAAAAGCTGATTAGTTTTTCTATATCTTTAAAGCTGTATTTACAAGATAGCCGAAACTGACATCTTGCGGCACTACATTGTACTAATCAATAAAAGAAAGCTCTATCTCTACGTAGAGCCCGCTGTCTTGCAATTGTACAACTTTAAAAACAGATGTCGCTGTTTAATGTAGAGTCGATCGGTATTATGTATGTAAATCGCTTTGGATTTTTTGTGAAAGTGTATGTAATCATATTTTAGTAAGCAACTTGGTAGAGTCGATTATTCAGTAGCGGTTTGTAAGGTATAAACTCATATTATAAATGCGAATTCTATGTCATATATTCAAAAAAGCCTATGTCCAGCAGTGGACTGCGATAGGCTGATGATGGCATAGTGGGAAAGTCGACCAGAAAGGTCATCTAATATTAAGTGATTACCATGGCTATTAGACCCCTGAAATTTAACAATTTCAACTCTAATTCAGGAAACGGGGAGGGGGTTCGGTTTCTGGTAAGCTCATTTATTATTTTTTTAGGCACCTTCCGCTCTAGGCTATATAAAATATGTCTTAAAAGAATTAGACACAAATACAAGCTGCACCGTTGGCCTAGTGGTTAAAGCGATCGCCATGTGTGGTGGATTCCAATCCCACGTAGAACAACACTTTGTGTAATTTACAAATTGTTGTTCTGAGTCTTGGTGTCCTTGGTGTGTGTTTCATGGTAAGTTTGTAAAGTCCCCCGCGACACAGGTTTTATATTCCCAATACAGGAATTGTCTTTAGAGATTCAGGACAACAATTTGTGGATGTTGGTGGATCTGGATGATAAAAATGGATGTTCCTATTTATTAATTTTCTCATGACCAGTATGTTTTTTATGACATTTTAATTGTTAAATCTCTTGACATGAATATCTGTTTATCCCTACTAATATTATAAATGAGAAAGTAACTCTGTCTGTCTGTTACGCTTTCACGCCTAAACCACTGAACCGATTTTGATGAAATTTGGTATGAAGATAGAACTGAACTTGGGAAAGGACATAGGCTACTTTTTACCGCGATAACCGATATACACGCGGGCGGAGCCGCGGGCGAAAGCTAGTTTTAAATATTAAGTTTCTGATTGTAATTATTTATGATTATTCTTATTGGTTAGAATTATCATCATCAACAGCCTTTAACAGTCCACTGCTGGACATAGGCCTCTCCTTAGAAAGGAGGTTTTGGCCTACTATACCGCGCTGGCCAGACAGGTTGGTTAGAATACATACAAAAAATATATTTGCACACTATTATATAATGGTAGAGTCCCTTGTGTTGATTTTGTTTTGATCTGAGTGACTGTGAGTGAAATTAGGCAATGAAAGAAGAGAATAGAATAGAAAAAGAGGAGCGTTTGCGACTTTGAAGTTTAATCAGGCCGCTTAAACTTCAAAAACATCCTTGTTTGCGGCTTCAATGGTTAAATTACTGCAATGATTATGAAAGAGGTCAGTGATCATTAAATAATAAAAAATACTTTCATCTTTATGATATTATAATGTTTCCTTTCAGACGTGTTTATGTGCAGATCGTGAGTATTAAATGTAGAGATGTAGAGTTTTATACTCACGACTTTATCTTGAGAAGGGGTAGGCAGAGAGATAAAAAACATTAAAATTTCAATTATTATGGGACTGCCCGATTGAACTACTGGTTTAAACGGTTGCTACGCTAGTAGTGCGCCAAATATTGTGGGTTCGAATCCCACATATAACAGTACTTTGTGTGATCCTCAAATTGTTGTTCTAAGTATGGGTATTCTTTGTGTCCATTTCATGTGTGTTCTTTCTAGCCCTATTCCTAATATTATTTGGAGTCGGCTAATAGTTCAACCAGTTTTTCCTGAATATCAGTTTTTCCAAGGAGCGACTGGCATCGGACCTCCGCAACCCTAAGGGAGAACTGAAATTCGAAGGTTGAACTAGTTGTCAGTAAATTTGAAGGCATTGACTTCCCAATAATGATTACCATAGAATAAATTTCTAATGCGGGCATTGTTTTTTAAAGTAGAGATGGAATTATTTTGTTGGGAACAAAATATGGAGAGTAAATAGAAGAGACAGAAAAATGTAGATAATATGAAAAGGAGAGGTTTAATAATGTAACGATGATATGGATACAAGTTACATCTTCCTAGCCTTTATAATAATGAAGGCTAGGAAGTTAATATGTAAGAATATTAGGAGCCGTCTCTCAGCTGGTGTTACTATAAAAGATTATCTTATATATAAAATTCTCGTGTCACAATGTTCGTTCCCATACTCCTCCGAAACGGAAGCATATCGAGTAGCTCTGAGAATCAGCCATTCATACCCGTAGGACGCGAGCGGAGCCGCGGGCATCAGCTAGTTTTGTATATAAGTAGTAATTCATTTGACCAACTTGAATTACAGGTTCGATTTTACAACTATTACTGCTATTGGCGAAAATATGTCCATGGCATAAATACATCATATTATTTATTAAAAAAAATCTATCATCATCGTTATCGATAGCCTTTGACGGTCCACTGCTAGACATAGGCCTCTCCTTATGTTATCCACTGTTAGGGCTCTCTTTTCTTAAATATATAATTCGTATATTTCTTCCTGTTCTAGAAAGTACGATTCCATATCCATATCCTAATAGTCCTTATAAAAAATTAAAAGTTTAAAAAGAAAAAAACAATATTACAAGAAAAAAAGGTGACATAACTAAAGACCAAATGCAAAAAGTTCTCAAATCGGATCTGAAAGTGTTGCTTTCAGGTCGTTTCATCCAAAACATGGGCCCACTATCACTAATCACCGATGTTACATAAACGAACACGTCACAACATGCATTTTTATATAACTGTACTGGAACAGCATTGGCGGGCCTCAGGCCGCGCCAGTACCCGCCCGTCCGCCGCGACAACCGCACGTACCACCGTACACACTAAAAATAAACTATGAAATACGTACAAAAAAAATAAAATTTAAACAAAAATCCGGTTCAAATCATGTACTAAAAATATCACCAATTATTTAATAAAAAGTAGTTTTTATTTGAACACGTTATGAAAGTGAAAACGATAGAGCAGTGACCGTACCAACATGTTGAGCGAAAATGGATGGAAAGTGTTTTTGCTGGTGGTGGCATCAATTGCCGCCGTTGAACCGAGCCGGGCGCTTAGCATAGTCTACCCAAAAACGTATAAAAACGTTATGTTCGTGCCAAAAAATTATTTACGAAGGCCCCGGAGTCGACAATCCCGAGTCATATTTTTGGACGAAGAAGAAAATCATCAGCCATTTGGAAAAGGAGAAATAGACCTGACGCAGGATAAAAACTATTCAAAGATCAAATTTGATGAAACAACAGACTACGAGTTAACATCACCCGGTGATGAGAAGAAGTTGGAGGAACTGCCTTCAGGGAATGAGAGGTTTTATGAACCTTTGCCTAGATATCGTACTTTTCAAGGATTTCCTCAGTACTACCATGGAAGGTTTGGAAGGACGTACGCTCCGAGTTTCTCCTTCGATCCTTTTCCTGTTGGTCCAGTCGCTTCTTATGCCCCGGCGGGACGGACCGGTTATTTCCCTGGCTGGAAGCCGAGGTCCCCCCGTGTAGTGTTCCCTTATGCCACAGATAATGTAAATTCAGTGTTAACAAACTCCCACTCAGGACCCGTACAGGATAATGTTGTGTTTCGTGAACAAAATTTCGGTTTGAATGACGTTGGTGATGAACAACAACTCCAGGATATTGGGACGGGATCTGGTGATGGATTCGCGGAGAGAGGTGAGTCAATGATGGATTTGTTTATTTTAGAGATTGTAGTGGATTCGAGTGATATTTTAGTTAGTTTTTAAGTTTTTATTTTGAAAAAAATATCAAATTTTTTAGATAAATTGTTATTTATCTAAAAAATGGGTATTTTTTAGGGATGAAATAATATTATCACCTATTTCCTATAATCCCAAGGGTACTAGCGTGATGTTTTTAACCCCATTTTATTTTTAAAATTTTTTTTTGTACCTAATGCTTTGGAAGGAGGATATTCTGATATATATATTACCACTAGCTTTCATCCGCGGCTATGTCAGTTATCGCGGTAAAAAGTAACCTATGTCCTTTCCCAAGTTCAGTTCTATCTTCATACCAAATTTCATCAAAATCGGTTCAGTGGTTTAGGCGTGAAAGCGTAACAGACAGACAGACAGAGTTACTTTCGCATTTATGATATTAGTAGGGATATAGAACTACATAATTATGTAGGTTGGTGTTTGACATTTAAGTGCACATAAACACCTTTTTTATATCAAATACGTTGAAGATCCTTCACAATTCTTAATAATGAGAAAAAACTCAATAAAAAGTGTGTCCCGAACTGCACTCCGAACTTGAGACCTTTTGATCACGTGGTCGCATAGGCTAACCACTAAACCAACGAGGCAATTATATTAGTAATCTGACTGACTGTCTGACATCCAGACTGCTGATGTTACATCCCTACTAATATTATAAATGCGAAAGTAACTCTGTCTGTCTGTCTGACTGTTACGCTTTCACGCCTAAACCACTAAACCGGTTTTGATGAAATTTGGTATAAAGATAGAACTGAACTTGGGAAAGGACATACGCTACTTTTTATCGCCAAAATAAAGGTAGAAGGGTTTGAAATAGGGAATATAGGAAATAGGGGACGAAAGTTTGTGTCGAATCTCCTTATTATCAAACATAAAATCATGTAAGATTGTTTAATCTACCCTTACTCAGTCGCGCGATATAAACGAATTCTACGCGGGCGAAGCTGCGGGCGGTAAGCTAGTATTTATATATTTCATACTATAAACATGTTATAGATAAATTATAAATATTTTATGGGGCTCAAAGATTTTAAGGCCTTGAGGCTACTGTTCCAATTCCAAATGCACTCAAAAGTAATAGTCACCAATTAATAATTGCATTTATTTCTTAATTTAATTCGCAGAACTTATTTTCTGGATGAAATATGACTTGTATCACCGAGCAAAATAAGTAGATTAAATAAATATTTCGGATTAGAAGTCCAAACAACGCCAATTAGTCTTCAAACTAAGGAAAACTTGTAGTATGAAAGCTAGAATGCCTGTTAAATACTTTAATTCCTTTTTATTTTTTGTTATACATATTATAAATAGAACACTCTAAAACAAATAAATGTTTAATAGATCATACAAACATTTGGTCTGATCCAGATTTGAACCCGAGACCTCAAGCGCAGTAGTCGCATACATTACCACTGCGTCGACGATTATTTCCTTTTTTTTCCTTGATTAATAAAGGTGGTATCTTATCTCTATTCCCCCCCAACCGATTCTTTACTTAAAAACTTTGTCATATTTTTTTTCTACTATTTCATTATGAGTACAATAAAGATTTTTTTTTAAATAAGCTAAATATATTTATTATGAGCCCTATATAGGTCATTTATTACTACCCTTTTTCCAAGAGGTATAGGTCATTTACCTTTTTCCTAGAGGTATAGATAGAGACATTTGATCTCCACTTATTACGGTTCTGACACACCTCACTTGCTTCATCCACCTACATCAATCGCTGCATACATGTTCTTCGATTTCTGGTGTTTGTCACAAGGCTCTTCTTCAGAACATCACCAATTTGGTCGGTAAATGTGGGTCATGGAAGACCTCTTCTGATACTTCTACACATTCCACATCATTCATCCTACTACTGTCTTGTTGATCCAGGTGTAAGCTTACGTGGCTACTGGTCAAGAGGTATCGGGTTTCTGCAAATATTTGTTTCGGAGTTTGGCTGTTTTCTATGTATAATATGTATGTATTTACAAAAAAAGTATGTTTATGTATTTATATCAGTGGTTTAGTACCCATGATACAAGCTCTGCTAAGTTTGGGACTAGATGATGTTGTATTATAAATGTCTGTAATATTTATTTATTTATTTATCGTACTATTCTCTAGGTGACCAAAAAATAGTATTTTGAAATACCACCCATGACGAAAATTGTGATAATAGTACAATCATTTTGTTCTAAGTCATCTAAACTGTAAACTGTGATTTAAGTTCATCTAAATTGTACGTAAATTCGAAAGTACTTTTGACTGTCTGTCTGTAGCTATGACATGACTTCACGGCTAAATTGCTGCACCGAATTTAATGGAATTTGAACGACATAGACTACCTTTTTTTATCTGCAAAGCTTAGTATTATTGTCGACTGCCTTGTTGGTCTAGTGGTTAGCGTATGCGGCTGCTGATCAAGAGGTCTCGGGTTCGATTCCCGGGTCAGACCAAATATTTGTGTGATCCACAAATATTTGTTTCGGAGTCTGGGTGTTTTTCTATGTATAATATGTATGTATTTACAAAAAAAAAGTATATTTATGTATTTATATCAGTTGTTTAGTACCCATAACACAAGCTCTGCTTACTTTGAGACTAGATGATGTTGTGTGTAAGATGTCCAAAATATTTACTATCTATATATATAAAAATGAAACCCGTTTTCTTTGGTCACGGCATCACGCGTGAATGGCTTTACCGATTTCACTAATTCTTTTTTTATAATATACCTTGAAGTACGAGGATGGTTCTTATTCTATTCTTATATATAAAACTGAAAAAGTCTAAAAACAACACTTTTCTATATTCCCATACAAAAGATTATAATATAAATAATAATACTTAAAAGTCAATTTGAACTTTAATACCGTAACATAAAGTTCAAGTTTTATTGGAGGGATTCTGAGAAGGCAAAACAATTGAGTGACGTTGAATCGTCTGTTAGGCGGTACGAAGTTCGCGGGGTCAGCTAGTTTATTAAATATAAATGTTTTCATCAGTAGCTTGGTTACAGTGGAACAGGTTTAAGCTAGTTAAAGGAAAAGACTATCTTTTTCATCATAAATCATCAAGTATTTGTTAGTCTATCAACTGTATATTTTATCAACGTAGGCCTAAAATCGCGAGTAACGTTGCGGAACGAACCTTTAAAAATTAGCTGAAGGTTGAGTTATTTGCTTTCTACCAATAAAAGTCCCGTTTGAATCGGTCTTTTTTTTCCAGAGATTCATCCTCCTAGCCATTATTCCCAAGTTTATTTGGAGTCGGCTACTAGTTCAACCGGTTTTACCTGAATTTCAGTTTTTCCACGGAGCGACTGGCATCGGACCTCCGCAACCCTAAGGGAGAACTGAAATTCGAAGATTGAACTAGTTGTCAGTATATGTGAGAGCACTGACTTCCCCATAACGATTGCCATAGATGTTCATCACAACCAGGACCGACGGCTTTACGTGCTCTCCGAGGCACGGGCGTGAATCACCGCCAAACTTCCAAACTCCGGGCAGCTATTAGGAATTTCCTATCACAAAAACACTTTTTGGCCCGACCCAGGATTTGAACCCGAGACCTCTTGATTAGCAGTCGCATACGCTAACCACTAGACCAACGAGGCAGTCGGTCCAGAGATTATCCGGAACAAATAGACCGACTAACAAAAACTTTAAAATTTACCTTTTTGATGTAAGTACCGCTTTAATCCCTACTTAATATTATAAATGCGAAAGTAACTCTGTCTGTCTGTCTGTTACGCTTTCACGCCTAAACCACTGAACCTATTTTGATGAAATTTTGTACGAAGATAGAACTGAACTTGGGAAAGGACATAGGATACTTTTTATTATATATTTTTTTAATTTTTTTTTTAACCGAAGTCTACGCGGGCGAGGCCGCGGGCGGAAAGCTAGTATGCAATAAGTTAAAAAATTGTTTATTTGACATTATATACAGATACTTCAATATTATTTATTTCTATAGATATTCGAACATTCTTCACTTCTGAAGGTTTTTTTTGGTTTATATTAACCCTATCAAAATGACTCTACTTTGCCAAAGTGCTCTGATGAAAAATATAAGTATAATGGTTTCCAAGTGTAGTCCACTACCCTCATTTTGAATGAATATTGTGATGAACACAAGGACTGTATTTTTTTTTGTTATTCTTAAAAAGACAATTCCCGCTTAGAAATTTACATCCTGTGTTGTTGGGAACTTTACAAACATACGTGAAGCGGACACATAGATCACCCAGACTCAGAACAACAATTTATGATCATACCAAAAGGCCCCCCGTATGTGTATATATATTCATCATTGCATTGCATGGTTGTGTATCATTGGACCTCTGGTCTCACCGTCACCAACAAACACGACAGCTCGAATGCTGAGATTTGATTTGATCTTCTTTGTGAGGGTATTTACACGAAAACAAATTCAAATCTTTTTTTTAAACATTTGTTAATATTATATGATTGACTGACAGTGTGGTGACTGATTAAGAATACAGAGTGTCACCACCCCTATTCATCTCGCGGGTGTCGTAAAAGGCGACTAAGAGATAAACTACGCAAGACAACATCAATGCAAAGAGAAGGAAAACTTGAAACCAACCCTATACCAACCCGTCTGGCCAGAATGGTATAGTAGGCCAATACCTCCTTTTCAAGGAGAGGCCTATGTCCAGCAGTGGACTGTTAAAGGCTGTTGATGAATTGATGAATATTATATGCAAAATATACAAACATAACTATACGAGTATCATGAATATCACAATCATCTGTTTGTCTGTTACATTTTCATGCCTGAACAGCTAAGCCAATTGTAGTATAGAAAAAAAATAGTTTTAAAAAAACTAAACAAACACACTTTTAAACTAAAAAGTAGAAAATAATTTTAATGTATCAAAGCGTGGGGCGACGTTATTGAAATATTTTCAGATAGCACCCCACGCTTTGTTACATTAAAATTATACTAATTTGTTTAAAAAACTTTTTTTTTAGTTTTTTTTTTCAAATTAGTGTATTGTCATCGGTCCTCGAAAAATCTACAAAGTTTGAATAAAATCTGGCCGTTTAAAGTGGGTCAAAATCGCACCCAAAGGAGTCGGCTACATACATCCAAACAAAGAAAAATACAGGTGAAGCTAGATATAGGGATAGAGAAATGAGGGCATGTTTAGAGAGAGTCTATATACAAGTATGTTGCTTTTCTATAGAAAAAGATCAACTCCCCTCAAAAAATCCCTGTATCGCGGGGGACTTTACAAACGTACATATAACGGACATAATGAACACCCAGACTTTGGACATCCATTTGTCCACAAAGTATAGTCCCGTGTGAAGTTCGAACCCACAATACTAAACGCAGTAGTCAATGTATAGAAAACGGACATAATGAACACCCAGACTCTGGACATCCATTTGTCCACAAAGTATAGTCCCGTGTGAAGTTCCAACCCACAATACTGAACGCAGTAGTCAACTCTACATTAGTGAAACCAATGTCACAGAGCGATTTTGATATTGTTATGAAATGTCCTCACTTTTCGAAAGTAAGAGCGTTATATAACAACATTTATGTTTATTCTATTCATATGGAATGCGAGTCTCTAGGTAGAGATAGTTTCTGTCTTTTACTATTCTTTGTTAAGAATATTTTTTTAGATATTAACATAGTATAGAGATATAGAGTTTTGAATATGTAAAGCTACACGATAAGGAGAACCCATACACAGGTGTTTCGCTCTATCAAAGCCTAAGCCCAAAGGCATATGTATTATAAATAAAAATAAATAAATAAATATTTCGAACATCTTACACACAACGTCATCTACCCCACACTAAGCAGAGCTTGTATTATGGGTACTAATTAACTGATATAAATACATAAACATACTTTATTTTGTAAATAAATAGTTGTAGGTTACACAAATATTTGGTCCGACCCGGGAATCGAACCCGAGACATCTTGAACAACAGCCGCATACGCTAACCGCTAGACCAACAAAACAATTCAAGTCAGTCATTACACTGTTATTATACAGAATGTGTTTATGTGTTTGTAAAATTTTGTTTTAATTGCTATGTGTGAGTTCGTAGTGATATCGAATTGATGTATGTGAGTTAAATGTGTATGAGCGAAGAGTTAAAAAAAGTTGTCATTATATACTTACCAATAACCATTGTAATAGATGTTCGTGACAACCGGGACCGACGCCTTAACAAGCTCTCAACTCTCTCTCATCATCATCATCAACAGCCTTTAACAGTCCACTGCTGGATATAGGCCTCTCCTTTTAAGGGAGGTTTTGGCCTACTATACCACGCTGGCTAGACGGGTTGGTAAAGGGTTTGTTTCAAGTTTTCCTTCTCTTGGCAGTGATGTTAGCTGCTTATTTTGTTCCTTTAGTCGCCTCTTACGACACCCATGGAATGAATAGGGGTGGTGACACTTTGTATTCTTATTCCGTCACCACACGGACTACATATGTATACGAGTACACTATGAATGTATATTATTAATAACCAAAGGTGTTATGGAAATAACAATTATGATTACAACAAATAGAGAATAGGAAAAAATATATTATTTTAAATAAAGGTCTATATCAATGTTATAAGTAGGAAAGGAAATAACTTTCCACCGATATACTAAATTAATTGACCAGAATTTTAAAAAGGTGAAAAGATCCTTATATAGAAAAACATTTGTTATGATAAAACAAAATTTTGAAATGGTAAATAACCGTCATCTTGAGATACATTAGACATGACGTATTAGAGTGTGCTACCGTTTACAGTAGCTGATTCTAAATTAGTATAAAAACAAAATTAAATATTCAAGAATCTTTACAAATAAATGAATAAAATTAGAGTGTCTGTTTGTAATAATCAAATAATCAAACAACCAGTTAAATGCATATCAAAGTATATATGGTACTAGCATCAAAAAAGTTTTTTTTTAATTTGTCTGTCTGTTTATTCCGGATAAACTCTCGAACATCATCATCAGCCTTTAACAGTCCACTGCTGGATATAGGCCTCTCCTTTTAAGGGAGGTTTTGGCCTACTATACCACGCTGGCCAGACGGGTTGGTAAAGGGTTTGTTTCAAGTTTTCCTTCTCTTGGCAGTGATGTTAGCTGCTTATTTGTTCCTTTAGTCGCCTCTTACGACACCCATGGAATGTATAGGGGTGGTGACACTTTGTATTCTTAATCCATCACCATACGGACACCAAACTGGCAGACTTTCACTGGCAGAAAGAAGTACAGAAGTAATTCAGGTAAAATAAATAAAATTAAACTAGCTTCACACCCCGACGCTACTCGCGATTAACAACGTTAACCGCGAGTACTACCGGGGGATTTAACTAGTTATAATAATAAAACCACATTTAACCGATAGCCTCAGGGACAAGCGACCACGCACTTCGCGGCTGTAGAAGTTATCGCATGAATCGTTTTTCAGTACAGAATTATCACACAATTGGTAAAAGTCCTATTGTCAAAGAACACGGAGTTAGTTCGTACTAGATACGGCAAATTTAATACTTAGTTAAAACTCTTAAGATGATTTCGAAGAGGTAAAAAACCGGTTTTTTTTTTATTATTTACATACTTTGTTTTTTTATTACCAACGAAGAAATTCTAGGAAGAGTGAATGAGAAATGTCTGCTGATATTTACTATGGAAGTGAGAAGAGGCAAGACAATCTTTTTCTATTTAAAGACCGATATCTCGACGAGAAGTGAACGTATCAAGGTCTATAAAAAAAGAGATAAAGTTTAATAAATAAGGTATCTGATCCTTCTAGTTGTTACACAAAAAAATCCAAAATGTAGACCAAAAGAAAGACCTAGAACAAGCAACAACAGCGTCAAGAAAGTTTAGAAAAAAATTCTTGTGCCTAGTTTTACTAAGATTATTCAAAAACCATCGACGCTACAAAATTTTAGAGTTCTAATTAAAAACCTAGATACTTGGAGGTACAATTTTCTTTTCTTTTTCTCTCAAAGTTACAGTCTATTGAAAATCGCTCAAAAATTTGGAATTTCTTTATGATCCCTTAACATATTCCAGTTGTATATGTATATACATCAAGCGTATGCTTATAAAATCTTTATTTTTATTCACTTCAAAATAATTCTTGATACTGTTATTTGTTGAACTTGGAATATTAAATATTAATATGTAAAGAAGTGGTGAAATTTAAAAATAGTTACAGTAAAAAAATATTTTAGCCCGTCATTGTACATTAATTAAGTAATTTTATTTCGTTTCTTGCTGTCATTTTAACAGTCATTTGATTTGTGATTTTTAGTTTAGCAATATATAGCATATTATATAATAGCGTATAACTTTCCTCAAAATCAAGGTTCCACTATGAAGTTATATACTTTATTATTATATTTTATAACTAGCTTAAGCCAGCGGCTCCGCCCGCGTATATGTCGGTTATCACGGTAAAAAGTAGCATATGTCCTTTCTCAGGTTCTAAACTATTTGAGTACCAAAATTCATCAAAATCGGTTAGGCGGTTTAGGCGTGAAAACGTAACAGACAGACAGAGCTACTTTCGCATTTAAAATATTAGTAGGGATTTAGAGACTTTTATGACAGTAATATGCTAGTCCCATCGTACGTAACTTTTGATTCGTAAACAATCTAAATAAGTCAAGTGCAGCACTTGGTTGGGTCTTGAGGTTTTGTCTGCTAAAATGTTAACAGGCATTCCAGTATCATAACTGTTTAAATTATATTTACGCACCATCTCCCTTTTTCTTCGATACTTGTCAAACTCCGTCAACAAATGTAGGACATCATGTTGGTCTAGTGGTTAGTGCATGCTGCTGCTGATCAAGAGGTTTCGGGTTCGATATCCAGATCGGACTATGATGATGTTATGTAGCATTCTTCCAAAATATTTATTTATGACATACACTTACGTACTTTGTTTCCTCAACTACCCGAAGTGTCTTGACCTCCGGCATAAGAGAACACCACTCTATTGGATCTTGAGCAGTCTGTCAACATTTGTGTGCTTGTAGTTTCATGAGGTCCGCCTCCACCATATCGCTCCGGCAATATCTGGAGCTCCCAACTTGATGTCGCCCTGTTGGTAGATTAAGATAGGCTTCCTTTTTACTCGATATTATCTCATTCTTTCGATATGGACAAGACTCTAAATTTCCTATCAGCTTATGCACAGTGCTCAACATTATTAATATAACTTTCTTTCCATTATGAGGAGTTTATTTTTCTATTTTTGTGTAATGTATCTACGCAAATAATCCTACTAATATTATAAACGTGAAAGTTTGTGAGTATGTGTGTATGTGTGTATGTGTGTATGTTTGTTGCTCTTTCACGCAAAAACTACTGAACGGATTTGGATGAAACTTTCCAGTAATATAGCTTATATATCAGAATGACACATAGGCTACTTTTTACTGCAATAATCGAGATAAACGGGCAAAAACTAGGTGATTATAAAAATACATTAAATCGTAGATGTCAAAATGTATCACTGTTTATCTCCTGTCAAAACTTCACAGGTTGCCATGCATAACAAACTTGCATAGCAACCATAATGATACGCGGGTAACACCGCGGGGCGCAGCTAGTGATATATATGTTGAAGCGTCAGTGGAAGGCCTCACAGCGGTATTAGTTGAGGCTATACATCGTGGGCGTTGCAACGGCAGGAATTTCAAAATAAGTGTACACTTGTGTTGTTCAATGTCGTATTATTCAAACATCTTACATATTAACACAAAATCATAAACGATTCACAAGATTGAAACGAGTTAAAAGCCAACAGGTTAGCGCATGGGCACCGTGCGGTAGCCGTCAGTAGAATGACCGACCGCCATTACTAATGGCGCGACATGAGACTACTCCCATTCGGATCCGATCATTCGAATCCGCTCTTATCATTCATTAAATACATTCAACATCATTCAATATCGACAATATTACAGAATCGACTAAAACAAACAAACTAATACATATTATTACAATAAATCATTATTAACAGTCATGTAATTTGTGGTACATAATCACACGCCGTCATATATTTTTAACGTTATGTCATATCTAGTGTCAATACATCTGTGTACAAGACGCGTAAAGGAAGCGCACGAACTCCCCGTAATGCATTCAACGACAAAAACTTACTAAGCAACAAGTTGGAGCAAGTTATGGCATTGTGAAATAGTACGTTTTGGAGTCATTGCCACGAGAAATGTGTTCGACAGTTTATAAACTCGTGTGCTTTCGTACCGTGCGTTTCAAATTGCAGATGTTGAAACTGTGTTGGATTTTAAGCAATCGTATTTAAAGTTTATATGTACCTTTATATGTGTACATGTATATAGATATAAATATATATTTTTGGACATGTAACACAACGCCATTTAGCTTCAAATTATGAAGAGCTTGTATTATGAATTGACTGTAATGACTGATAGAATACATATATACTTTTTTGTATGTATAAATAAACTATTCAAACTCAAACAAAGAAATATTAATAGATTATGCAAACACTTGGTTCGCACACAGTATTTGAACCCGAGTCCTCAAGAACATAAGTCGCTTTTTGTACATTAAATATAAGTAATCAATGTTGTCTATTGTAAATCTGTAATAAGGTGTTCATATGGAAAGGTTTCTGTTTATTGATCTTTGGTCAGGCTATTGTTGGGGTTTTCTTACGGATAATTGCAGTTTTTCACGCCTGTGCCTTGGAGAGCACGCTAAGCCATTGATACTGGTTGTCATCAATACCTATGGCAATCGTTATTGATATGTCATAGCCTTACTAATATTCTAAAAGCAAATGTACTTAATAAACATAGAACAATACGGTAAGAAGTAGCCATACGCAGTAGTTCGTTACGTTACGTCTTCTTTTTTCACATTTTTCATCAGTTATCATCTAGTGTAAATCCCATGAAAGTCGGTTCAGCAGTTCCAGCAATTAGCAGGAATAAACAGACAGACAGACCAAAATTTAAAAATTGATGTTTTTTTGCAATTACTGTTAATTAATTTATGTATATAAGAACTGTTGACTTGATTTTACAAACTGACACTTAAATCTATTTATTTAAATAGATACTAAATTAATTATAACGAGCTCATTTTCTTTCCGCAGTACTGCTATCACCATTTTAGTGTTGCCAACGAAATAAAAATTACAGACAGGAAAATTTATACTCGAGTCGAACGTTCGTTTTATCGGAAAAGATCTTAAATTAGATCAAATATGATAAGTTAAAATAGACTTTAGCTTTTGAATTACAAAGCGTAGTTTCAATTGTACTTTATGAATAGAACTCTCGGTTACGTTCGCGTGATAGTATGTTGCGTGAAATGTTGTATGGAATGAATCGATTAAAATGGTGTTTGTCATTTGAAATTACTTTTACTAGTGTTTTAATCGTCATCATCAGCCTATCGCAGTCCACTGCTGGACATAGGCCTCTCCAATAATGTTTTAATAATGTGTTGTATTTGTGGTCTATATTCAAAGGCTTGTAACTTATTTATTATCAATTTATTTTGAAGTGTTCACATCTGGGAAGAAAGCAGGAAGCCATGGATGGATGAGGTTAAAAGTATATGATGTTGACTTGGAAATGGCTGTACCGATTTTCACGATACTTACACTGACTGAAAGCTGATGATATGAGGAAAAACTTAGGATACTTCCTTTAGACTAGCTTCGCCCAGTGGCGTTACTCGCGGTTTTTGTAGTAAAGATACCTTTGCAACAAGAAATAACGTCATGGTGTACTCTTTTTCCAATTATATTTGGGACTTAGCTGGTTACAAATATAATTAGGAAAAAGAATAAAATGATGATTAATAAATATTTAAATAAATATTTCGAACACCTTACACACAACGTCATCTAATCCCAAACTAAGCAGAGCTTGTATTATGGGTACTAAACAACTGATATAAATACATAAACATACTATTTTTTTGTAAATGCATACATATTTTACATAGAAAACACCGAAACTCCGAGGCAAAATATTTGCGGATCACACAAACATTTGGACCGACCCAGGAATCGAACCCGAGATCTCTTGATCAGCAGTCGCATACGCTAACCACTAGACCATCAAGGCAGTCGATGATGAACTATGATGATCTCTTCTTCTCAATTTAAGGGTCAGTCCCTTGTCGGTGGAGCAATCGCCACTCCTGTCTATTTTCAGCAATCCGTTTGACCTCTTGATAGGCCACGACTCCTACTTTCTCCTTTACTTGTTGTATGTACGCCAATCTAGGCCTTCCGCGTTTAACTATGATGATAAAGCTAAATAAACATAAATTCAAAAGAGTCTGCAATACGAGTTGGATTTGGATTCGAACCCGTTGACACTCGTCTATCGACGTATTAGTCGTTATATATTTTACCAGGCACGTTGAACGCATTAAAATTATAATACTTAATTACATAGTACTGTGTAACTTACAACATAATTGCAGTGAACACTTTCTTCAACCATATTTCACTGTAGTTTCGTTTTATTAGTACCTAGCTCAGCTCCGTGGTGTTCCTCGTGGTTGTTGAAGTAAATGGTAGTGATCCTAGTCTATTTTTTTGTTATATACAACTCCCGCATTAGGAATATAAATTCCTGCGTCGTGGGGGACTTTACAAACATACATGAAACGGACACAAAGAACACCAAGACTCAGAACAACAATTTGTGAAACACACAGTGTTATCCTACGTGGGATTTGAACCCACGATACTTGGAACAGTAGGAAGCGGCTTGGCGACCGCTTAAGCCACTAGGCCAACCGTGCAGTCATTTCTGATTTTTTCTTCGTTACTTCTGATATCATTAGCTTTGCCAGTAAAAGTCTCGTTTAAGCTATAATAAATAAATATTTCGAACATCTTACACATAACGTCATCTAGTACCAAAGGGTGTTAATCACGTGATGTTTTTATAGCTCTTTTTTAACCCTTCCCCCTCCTAGTGATACGTGAACATTCCCTCCCCCTACCAAAATCACATGTCGTCTGGAAAGGGCGAGTCAAAGGGATATTGCACGCCGTTTTCGGTTTGCAATTCGCGCGCTTGACGAGAATATAAATACACATGATATCTTATACTGCCCCCCCCCCTTGTGATATTTCCTGATTTCGTCGAACCCCCCCCCTCGAGCCTCACGTGATTGTTGGACGGCTCCAAACTAAGCAAAGCTTGTATAATGGGTACCAAACAACTGATATTAATATATATTACATACTTTGTTTTTGTAAATACATACATATTATACATAGACATACGCTCCAGAACTAAGCGGTTCGGGTCTTCCTTCTTGTGCCGAGCAGTTAAACACTGGAACTCACTACCAGCTCATGTTTTTCCTTCTTACTATGATCCCGGGTCCTTTAAGCGGGGCGTGAAAAAGCATCTCACTAAGTCGCCATAGTGTGGTTCGCCATACTGTTTGCATTTGCAGTGAGTATGGCGACCCCCACTTATGGATTTTACTCATACTTTCCATCAGGCATAGTAAAGTCACCTTGGCAGGGGTTATATATATAAAAAAAAGAAATCAACCAAACTCCAAAAGAAATATTTGCTTATCACACAAAAATTTGGTAGGACCCGGGAATTGAATCTGAGACCTCTTGATTAGCAGTCGCATACACTATCCACCAGTCCAACGCTTAGTTAGCTATCTGTCAGTGAAAGTCCCGTCAAAATTAGTCGTGCCATTCCACAGATTAGCCACAACTGACAGACAGACATACAAAATGGTTTAAAATTACTTTTTTGATGTAAGAAACGTATAAAATGTCATGTACATTTTGTTTAGAATTCATCATCATCATCATTTTTTTTCTAATTTTTGCTTAACTTATTGTTATATTTTTATTAATTTCTTTCCTATTTTTACCTTTTCTACATATTATGCTGTTTGTGAACACTATTCATCAGGGTATCGCAGTCCACTGCTGGACATAGGCCTCTCCAATTGCACGCCACTTAGTTCGATCCTTTTCTACTCGCATCCAGCTCCTGCCAGTCGTCTTGCGCAAATCATCACTCCACCTGGCCTGTGGACGTATTAATTGTACCTAATTTTATTTTTGTAATGCCCATGTTGTGATCTCCCATAATTGAGGAAGCACAAGCATTAAAACCAAAAACTAGCATGTAAGGTGTATTCCTTGTCGGAGGTCCATTATAAATAAATAAATAATTAACAGCCTTCAACAGTCCACTGGTGGACATAGGCCTCTCCTTAGAAAGGTAGTTTTGACCTGTTATACCACTCCGGTCTGACGGGTTTTTATAGAGTATGTTTCAAGTTTTCCTTCTCTTTGCATTGATGTTGTCTTGCGTAGTTTGTCCCTTAGTCGCCTTTTACGACACCCGCGGGATGAATAGGGGTGGTGACACTCTGTATTCTTAATCCGTCACCACACGGTAAGGTTTAGAATGATTAATTTGAAATTTCAAACAGATACCAAAATTTTATTTCTGTACCGTTGATGATATGGGACGGTCTGTGTGTTTGCAAATAATTATAGGTATATTTCATTTGCATTAGCTTTTAGTGACTTGTGATCTATAATACGGACAGTCATTGTCCTACCGTTTAGTATTTTTTTTATTAATTAATTTTATTTTTATTAATTTTAAGTGTGTCCACTTGACCACAACGTGTCTTGAAAATTCCTAACCCGCACTCGGTGGTGTAAGTATGGCCTTAACCCTCTCTCCAGAGAAGACCCGAATCATTGGCATTCAATTATTCTAATTTTTTTTTCTGTATGTATAATAATTTTTTAACAAATTTTCTTTTATTCTGAATCTTTATTCAGCTATTGTAATATTAATCTATTCAGAATAGCTGAACAAATTTGAACTAATTGCCATAAAGAGATAAATTACGGTCAGTAAAAGTCTAGGTTATTTTGATCTTAGTATCATTGATTATCAAAATAACAAATATTCATTTCAATTTGAGAATAATTTATAAAAATACTAGCTTTCGCCCGCAGCTCCGCCCGCGTTTATGTCGGTTATCACGGTAAAAAGAAGCCTATGCCCTTTCTTGGGCTCTAAACTATATATTATGTTTCAATTTCATTTAAATGGGTTCAGTAGTTTTACCGTGAACAGCAGGCAAACAGTTACTTCCGCATTTATAATATTAGTAAGGATTGTAAGATTATTAATTCGTGTATGGCTACTTCGATTGTTCTCTCCATCTCACAAGCTCTACAAAGACTCTACATCACTCTAGGTAGAGTCGTCCTAATAAGTATTGTGACCTCTACAAAGATTACATCAGCGGTTACATGAACAGTTTGTCAAGGAAGCGTTGCGCAATGAGCTCGAAAGCGCTCGGTAGAGTCAGTAGAAAGTATTGTAGCGTTAACTCGCTGACGTACGGTAAAGAGGTTGTTAAGGCTATATCATCGCTATTTGTAGAGACTTGTAGTTTAATGTGTATATATGTCTGTCAGATTATAAACGAGCTTGTTAGTCCAGTGTTGAGGAAGAGATCGTAGGTTCGATTCCACCTGGGATAAATATCAATACGTTCGTTTGCATTGTATCTGCTTCATTCACCAGTTCTATTGATATTTGACAGTCTTGATGGTCTAGTGGTCAGCGTATGCGGCTGCTGATCAAGAGGTCTCCGGTTCGATTCCCGGGATCGGACTGAATATTTGTGTGATCCGCAAATATTTGTTTCGGAGTCTGAGTGTTCTATGTATAATTTGTATGTATTTACAAAAAAAAGTATGTTTATGAATTTATATCAGTTGTCTAGTACCCATAATACAAGCTCTGCTTAGTTTTGGACTAGATGACGTTGTGTGTAAGATGTCCGAAATATTTATTTATTTATTTCTCTTGCTTTAATTTTTGTAATTTTTATTATTTTTTTTCTAATTTTTTTAAAGACAATTCCCGCATTAGGAATATTGATTCTGTGTCGCGGTGATACGGACACAAAGAACACCTCGGCTAAGAACAACAATTGGTGGATTACACAAACTGTTGTCCTATGTAGCATTTAATAATAATAAAAAATATTTCATATATCTGACACTTAACGAAATCTAGTTCCAAACTAAGCAGAGCTTTTATTATGGGTACTAGATTACTGACATACATAACATAGAAAGCATCCATATTCGGAAACAAATATTTGCTCAGACCCGGGAATTAAACCCAAGACCTCTTGATCGGTAGCCGCATACGCTAACCGCTAGTCCAACGAGCCAGTCAGTGTCGTATTTCGTTGGTGAGTGTGAGATGAGACTGGAGGCCTAATAATGCAGAAGCATGTTCCTAAGCAGCCTTAATGAGGGTCACCATGCTGCATTGTCTGCAATAGTAATGAGGATGGTGACCCCTACTTCTGGATCTAAGCCATGCTTCCGACATCAGGCAGAGTAGAATCACTTCAGTATGTTTAAATAAAGTTTTGATTCAGTATAAATTTGAACCGAATATTTCTTATTGAATAACATTCTTCTCATTCAGTTCCGTATTTATTTTACATCTTATACACAACGGCATCTAGTCCCAAACCACAGAATACATAATAGCCAAACTAAGCAGAGCTTATGCTATGGGTACTAAACAACTGATAAATACATAAACATTCTTTTTTTTTGTAAAAACATACATAATCATACATAGAAAATACCCAAACTCCGAAACAAATATTTGCAGATCATACAAATATTTGCTCCGACCCGGGAATCGAACCCGAGACCTCTTAATCGGCAGCCTCATACGTTAACCACTAGACCAACAAGGCAGTTGGCATAAAAATGACATAAATAAACCATAAAATACTCAACTAATTGCAATTAATAAATAAATGAAACACTTTCTTACATACAATGTGTGTTCCCATGGTTTATCTGACTTTTTTGTTACGATCAGTGAAACCACCATTTTCACCCGAGATCCCACGCTCTTGGTATATAGAAATTACCTATTGTTTACCTAACATTTTTTTGTATTTGTTTTGATATCGATGGGAGAATATAAAGGATATGTACTGTGCGGATGCGGTTAGTACAATTTTGTTTTTATGTAGTACTAGCTGATGCCCGCGGCTCCGCTCGCGTTTTAAAGGTATGAAAAATAGATGTTGGCCTATTCTCAGACCTACTGAATATGCATATAAAGTTTCATAAAGATCGGGCCAGCCGTTTCGGAGGAGTATGGCAACGAAAACTGTGACACGAGAATTTTGTATATTAGATGGAAGGTAAGGGGAACAAACAAGAAATAAATCAATCAATATTTCGGACATCTCACACAACGTTATATATCATCAACATCATCAACAGCCTTCAACAGTCCACTGATGACCATAGGCCTCTCCTTAGACAGGAGGTATTGGCCTACTATACCACGCTGGCCAGACGGGTTGGTATAGGGTTGGTTTCAAGTTCCGGGCCGGACGGGGTTCCAGCCCGAGTGATGGCCCGAGCCCTCGACTACATGTCGGACCACCTCAGGGGAGTGTTGGACGCTAGCTTGGCGTCCGGACGCTTCCCTGAGCGCTGGAAGTGCGGGAAGCTGGTGCTCATCCAGAAGCATGGCCGGCCTGCCGATTCGGTCGCGGCCTACAGGCCCATCGTGTTGCTGGACGAGGCGGGCAAGTTGTTCGAGAGGGTTCTCTCTGTCCGCATCGTCCGGCACCTCAGCGAGGTGGGGCCCGACCTGTCGGACGCCCAATTCGGTTTCCGAGAAGGGCGTTCGACGGTCGACGCGATCCTGCGGCTGAGGGCCGTGACCGAAGAGGCGGTGAGAGGCGGTGGAGTGCTGTTGGCGGTGTCATTGGACATCGCCAACGCCTTCAATAGTCTGCCATTCGGCTGCATCAGGGCCGCACTCCAATACCACGGAGTGCCAGGGTACCTGAGGCGGCTGGTGGCAGACTACTTAGAGGAGCGTACCGTCGAGTACGAGGACCGAGGTGGCGCCTTGAGACGCAGGGCCATGTCGTGCGGTGTTCCACAGGGGTCTGTCCTAGGACCACTCCTGTGGAACATGGGATACGACTGGGCCCTACGAGGGCGTCTCCCCCCCGGGCTGGGTGTGATCTGTTACGCAGACGACACCCTGGTCACGGCCCGGGGGGCAAACTTTGAGGAGGCGGCGCGCCTGGCCACCACGGGAGTCTCCCGGGTGGTCGGGCGCATCGAGGCGCTGGGTCTGCGGGTGGCCCTGGACAAGACGGAGGCCCTATTATTTCATGGGCCCCGTCGCGGTCCGCCCGCCGGCGCCTCGATCGAGGTCAACTCGGTCCTCGTACCGGTCCGGGCCCAGATGAGGTACCTGGGTCTGGTCCTCGACGGTAGGTGGCTCTTCGACGAGCACTTCCGACAGCTTGGTCCTAAGCTGGTGGGCACTGCCTCCGCCCTAGGGCGACTTCTGCCCAATTTGGGCGGGGCCAGTGTCCCCACTAGGCAGCTGTACACGGGGGTTGTCCGGTCGATGGCACTTTACGGTGCACCGGTGTGGGCGGCGGCTCTGTCCGCCCAGAACAGGGCGCGCCTCTGGCGCCCCCAGCGGATACTGGCGGTCAGAGCCATACGCGGATACCGCACCGTGTCCACAGAGGCGGCGTGTGCCTTGGCCGGAACACCCCCGTGGGATTTGGAGGCGGAAGTGCTCGCCGAAGTTTATCGGCGAGTGGCTGACTTCCGGGCGGAGAGCGGATTTCGCCCTCCGCCCGAGGACGTGCGCGAGTGGCGCGAAGCCGCTCGCCGAGCCACCATGCAGAGATGGTCGCTCCGGCTGGAGACCCCACGCGCTGGCTTCGCCGCCGTGGAGGCTCTTCAGCCGGTCATCGCGGAGTGGGCAGGGCGGCAGCACGGGACCCTTTCCTTCCGGCTGACGCAGGTACTTTCCGGGCACGGTTGCTTCGGAAAGTACCTGCACTCGGTCGCTAGGAGGGAACCGAGTCCCGCCTGCCACCACTGCGACTGCAGTGAGGACACGGCCCAGCACACGCTGGCGGTCTGCCCCGCTTGGGCGGCGCAGCGCCGGGTCCTTACTGCAGTCATCGGAGGGGATCTCTCGCTGCCGGCCGTCATAAGATCGATGGCCGGCAGCGACAGTTGTTTTACCGCGGTCGCAACCTTCTGCGAGGACGTAATCTTGCAGAAGGAGGTGGCGGAGAAGGCCCGGGAGGATGCTATCCAATCGGACCCGATCCGCCGCCGGCGCCCCGGGCGGCGGAGGCGCGCATACCTGCGTCTCATGCCGCCCTGAGAGTGGCCGCGGATGGGCGGGACGGGTTTCCCGTCCGTCCGCAGTAGAGGCCAACCGCGAGGGGGCGGCGTCCGCGTGTGACCGGACGTTGCCCAATTAGAGAGTACACGACAGAGGTGGTGCCCGCAACAGTGCGGGCAGGCGCCGGTTGGAGTCCAGAAGGAAATCCCCTCCCTGGACTCCTTCCAATACAGAGGCGCAGAGAGGGTCACACCGTGTGGTTTTAGTCGGTTCGAGTCCGACACACCACCCCGCCGTAACCCCCGACGGGGTGACGGTCCGCGGGGATTTCCACACGTAAAAAAAAAAAAAAAAAAAGGGTTGGTTTCAAGTTTTCCTTCTCTTTGCAATGATGTTGTTCTGCGTAGTTTATCCCGTAGTTGCCTTTTACGACACCCGCGGGATGAATAGGGGTGGTGAATAGAACTGTCGCCTTCTGGTTTAACAGTCAGAGCCACTAACTAAATCAACAGTTCCGTCAATATTATTAAACATCATAAACAGCAAATAACCTCTATCCTCATCCCATCAACCTATATTGACTGCCTTGTTGGTCTAGTCGTTAGCGTATGCGGCTGCTAATCAAGAGGTCTCGGGTTTGATTTCCGGGTCGGACCAAATATTTGTGTGATCCAGAAATATTTGTTTCGGAGACTGGGTGTTTTCTTTGTATAATATGTATGTATTTACAAAAAAAAGGATGTTTATTTATTTATATCAGTTGTTTAGTACCCTTAATACAAGCTCTGCCTAGTTTGGGACTAGATGATGTTGTGTGTAAGATGTCCGAAATATTTATTTATTATTTATTTATCTATCTGTGCTTAAGTAGTGAACTACATCTGGACGTAAGCTGTTCCTTAGAAAAGAGGTTTTGGCGTACTATACGGATATACGGGTTGGTACAGTGTTTGTGAGGACTAAATACTCTCCTTGTCCGTGTGGTAACGGATTAAGAATACAAAGTGTCACCATCCCTATTCATTCTATGGGTGTCGTAAGAGGTGACTATAGGAACAAAATAAGCAGCTAAAATCACTGCCAAGAGAAGGAAAACTTGAAATAAACCCTTAACAACCCGTCTGGCCAGCGTGGTATAGTAGGCCAAAACCTCATTTCAAAGGAGAGGCCTATGTCCAGCAGTGGCCTGTTAAAGGTTGTTGATGATGATGATGAAATACCCTCCATTCGTACTAAATTCAGTAGGATTGGTCTAGATGTTGTAATGAAAGCTACCCCATAGCCAAGTTGCAAATGTTTCTCGTTTTTTATTATATTCTCTATTTCTATATTCTCTTGTTTCATTGGCTAGTGTTCATCAGTCACGTGATCAAAACAAAATATTAGCAAATGAAACAATAGAAAGAAAAAGAATAGAAAACTAAAAACCTTTTGCACACTTAGTTACAGGGGCTGTTCCCGGTTTCCTCCTATCTCAGTTAAAAACGTCACACCGTATGGTTTTATTGTGGGTTCGGTTCCGACTCACCACACGCCTGAAACCTCGGCTGGGTTGACGGCTCGAGGTGGTTTTCACGCGGTAAAAATAAGGGTTTTCGTTCAGTTTTTCTACTCTTTAAAGTTTAATTGTCCTGGGTGATTGGCGTTAACTGAACGTTACACGTACTTCTTCCTTCCTATTTCCGAGACTATTTGGGGTCGGCTACTAGTTCAACCGGTTTTACCTGAATATCAGTTTTTACACGGAGCACTGGCATCGGAACTACGCAACCCTGACGGCGAACCAGGATTCGAAGGTCGATATGATTGTCAGTATATTTGAGGGCACTGGCTCCCCAATAACGATTGCCATAGATGTTCATGACAACCAGGACCGACGGCTTAATGTCCTCTCCGAGGCACGTTATACTGTTACACTTCAAACGTTACACATGTCCAAATAATATGCAATCACGGAAATTGTTCTAGTCACTTAAATTTACACCCAACTTTACATGTTGTAAGTTTAATTTGAGTTACACTTTACAAATTGCCATTGTTTAAAGCTTGGGGCAATATTATGACAAAGATTTTTACACCATAGCGTCATGCAATTTTGAATGTTGAAATAATAGAGTATGAGTTTAAAATAGATTAACAATTGTTGGCGCATACGTTTACGAGTATCTTTCACAAGTGTTGATGAGTTAGCAAGCCTTTGATACGACTACCTTTGCTCGCGTGTTATTCTGACGTATACCTAATTTCGATTGCCTTTTTCATCCCGTCGTCGGCTGTGCGTTGCCTGTCAGTCAGTAAGTCAGTCTGTGCGCAAACACAGGTGGACCTTCTGTTCCTGCACTCTCTTGAAGAGATCATTCGCAGAACCTTCAAAAGAAGAGCGTACTTCCATCTCAAAGGCTGGCAACGCACCTGTGACTCCTCTGGTGTTTCGGGTGTCCATGGGCGGCGGCAATCACCTACCATCAAGTGATCCGTCTGCTCGTTTGCCCCCTATAATATATAAAAAAAGAATCGACAGCTTTAAATGCTCTTACACGTTTTTGGTCCGACCCCGGAATCTAACTCGGAACCTCATGATCGGCACTTACACACACTGATCACCAGCGATTAGTGTGAGTAACTGCCGGTCATAGCTGCATATTTCTATGTGTAATATGTAGGTCTAGACAAATGAGAGAGATAGTATGCGTAGATATTAGGCCAATATTTAAAAAATGAAAGTTTAAAAGTGATTAATACCGTTCGACTATAATTAATGTTTTGAATATATTTCTCTAACGCGACCTACATACATACATACAAAACAAGACATAAATCATAATGATTAGGTAACTCGCCGAATGGATTTAAAACGTAGATTTAGGAAGTAGGAAAAGTGGGGCATTGCAGATTAATGTTCAAAAAATTTGAGCATTTTAACTGGGAAAGACTAACTAAAAAGTATGAGGCATTTTGTAGGTAGTAGACGGGCAGTATTATCCTCACACAGAAGACCAACCTAATACTGACATTATTCTTGCTGTCGTTTTTCGTTGGTGAGTGTGAGACCGGAGGTCCAATCATTTTACATCATTCTTCCGGCCTCCGGAGGCTGGGAGAGTGGTGCTGAATTAGTTGACCAGGCAGCCATGGTAAGGGTCACCATGCTGAATTACCTGCCCTTACAATGAGGATGGTGACCTCTACTCATGGATTCTACTTAGTCTTAAACGACCCGTTTAGTCGGCGTGTTGCGCTTTTATGCCAAAACTTTTGAATCGATTTAAATGAAATTTGGTACACCGATAGTCAAGAGCTAGATCAGGACATAGGCTACCATTTACTGCGATAATCTACATTTAAGCGGACAGAGCCGCAGGTAAAAAATATATAAGTCATGGTTAAATCTTAAATCCATAATAAGAAATTATTTTAGTTTTAACCGACTTATTTCTTAACACTCTTATGACAAAATTTACATAAAATATGGTACATTAAAAAGATCGTTAGACCAGTTTCCAATTCTTCATACCCTAAGCTTTTGAGGTTAAAAATTTTGAAATTCATACCAATAATATTTCTCTTATTAAGGCACCGACTAAGAAAGGATTTCGAATTTTTTCCCTAAGGAGATAGAACAAGGGTTGAAACCTGTGTGGCTTACAAAGCCAGGCAGGTGCCAACTGTAAAATGATATCTGGTAGGTAGAAATTTTTCCCATTCAATCTATAACATAACTGGCGCCATGGCGCCGCTGAAATGGAATTTATCATACAAAAATAATAAAAAACATAAACAAGCCATACGTTCATATGGTTGTCGAGTAGGTTGCCACAACCGGTTAGTTGCACAACCTCTTGCAGCATATTACACAACCAAAATTATGTGACATGCGTGTTTTGTCCAAAATGTCAAGTTTTGATTATTGCATAATAGTATTTAATTGTTATCCAAGAAGTTTGTCGGAATAAAATATTATCAGGGTTCTTTTCTTTAGGGGTTAAATCTAATTGAAGAACCTAATACTTATGTCTTCATCTCCAAAGGGGAATACAGAGGGGTATCTTGACTGCCTTGTTGGTCCAGTGGTCAGCGTATGCGGCTACTGATCAAGAGGTCTCTGGTTCGATACCCGGGTCGAACCTAATGTTTATGTGATCCACAAATATTTGTTTCTGGGTTTGGGTGTTTTCTATGTATAATATATATGAATTTACAAAAAGAGTATGTTTATGTATTTATATCAGTTTTCTAGTACCCATAGTACAAGCATTGTTTATATGGGACTAGATGGCGTTGTGTGTAAAATGTCCGAAGTAATATTTATTATAAACTTGTAAGTCTCACTTAGGAGGCCAGCCTTTTGCTGTGGACCGCAATATAAAATCATACCGTAAGCACTACTACGTAAAATCTCTTGATAATAATTTATTTACTCTAGATCATTAGTGATTTAACTTTAATTCTTAATCCGTCATGTATTCACGTAGTGAACATCTAGCGATGTAGGATATAGAAAATTTCTGCTGCAATTATAGACAACTAACTACTAAATATCTTTTAGGATAGAACTTAATAAAAGAAAAATATATTTGTGACCAAAAATTTACGTCCTTATTCGTAATCATCATCATCATCAACAGCCGTCAAAAGTCCACTGCTGGACATAGGCCTCTCCTTAGAAAGGGGGTTTATTTATTCGTAAAATATATTTAATTTTTAACATCTGATCTGTGTTATATTCTAACTTTAAGGCTGTAATTTTAAAGTTAAAAATAATACTAAAGATGAAAATGACTAAGGATTACGATAGTTAGTACTAACTTAACGTCAAATATTTTATACATCTTACACACAACGCCATCCAGTCCCAAACTAAGCAGAGATTGTATTATAAGTAGATACAAGACAACTGCATTTTGATTGACTGACAAACTCTGAAACAAACATTTTGTCTGAATCAAAACCCGAGACTTCAATCAACGACTGCGGCACCGAAGTAAGTCAGTTCAGTCATTTAATTGTTACCAGAGAAAAAAGACTGATGATGAATGACTGATTCAAAATGCTTTAAATTTAACCAATACCATCTCGTTTCCTCATCACATACATATAAAAAAATATTAAAAATTGTGTTACAAAATACCTTTCGAAGATTAATGTTTAAAACGATTATTTTAATATACAACAACATATCTGTATTTCTTACATTTATATGTTGATTTTATTTCCATTCTCATAAACATTGCATAATGTTCGTCTTTCATATCTATTGTACCGTTAGTTTAACACGCCACTGTGTATGTGTGAGTGTACGTTTGTGAGCGTGTGTTTGTGCATGAGTGTGTAAAGTGCATGGTATAACGGTTCTCATTGGTCAATATACGCTCCATGCAACTTAAGTGGACGATGTCATCTAATAAGTAATAATTCATTTTTTATTAGGGATTATGTTTAAATTATGACAGTTGGAAATATTTTTTTAATGACTTGATAATAATTTTAAGTCTCACACGCTACGCTTGAAAGTTTATTTATACCAATCTATAAAGAGTTTTAATTTCTGTTTTTTTGATGATATAATGGTTTAAATAAGGTAATAGGATAATATTATTTATGACGTCACGATTCTTAGGAGCAGGGCAGTAACCATAAACGTGATTTAATCTCGTGGGAATAACGGCTACGTTTTAAATGATAAATTTAATAAAGTATTAGAGCACGAAATATTGTTAATACTCAGAATATCATTAAAGTTTGATTTAGTTTTAATTGAACCTGTGTATTAATTACCTGATTATAATAGAGCCAAAGGAGGGTATTTTAAATTGATATCTTATATAAGATAATGTATAATAATAATAAATATTTAATAAATATTTAACGTCATCTAGTCCCAAACTAAGCAGAGCTTGTATTATGGGTACTAAATTACTGATATAAATACATAAACATACTTTTTTTTCGTAAATACAACACCCAGACTCCGAAACAAATATTTGTGGATCACACATATATTTGGTCCAACCCGGGAATCGAACCCGAGAGCATACGCTAGCCACTAGACCAACAAGGCAGTCAATATATATGGAGAAAGCTTTGGTTTTAGAGACAAATCAAAACAGTTATACCATATTGTAACCTTAAAGTAGTTTTATTTTCATTTGACATGCAGAATTCTAAATGGTTTATAAAACATGCATTTTCTCGGCGTATTAGTTTTTTTTAATAAAAGGCAATTTCCACATTAGGAATATAAATCCTGTGTCGCGGGGACTTTGCAAAAATACATGATACGGATACAAAGACCACCCAGACTCAGAATAACAATTTGTAAATCACACAAAGTGTTGAGGTATGTTTTGGTTTTGTCAATATTTTTTTAAGATCAATTAAAGTATTAGACTTTTTCAGTTAGTATTCTAACTTCTTTGTGTCGAACGTATCTGGTAGAACTTAAGCTACCAGATTCGTTCATCAGTTCTGAAGCGATTGAGGAAATCTAAGCTGCGATATGCATACATGCTACTGCGTTCACCATAAGGACCCAAACAGGTAAGAATTTCTGGGATGCGTTAGTCTTGACTTCGGATAAATTGGAGTAAAACCAAAGTCATAATTGTCGACCACATGAATAAAAAATTTTGAGAAACTGGACAAATTTCTAATTTTCTACAACAACCCATAACTTTCCACTGTTGGGTTCAGCTCTTTTCTCAGCGGAGGGTTAAGAACATACGTCGCCACGCGAGCCGAGTGCCGATTGACACTGCCGAGCCTGACTGCCGAGCCGAGACTGACAAGCCACGTAATGGCTACGTAAATCTTGTCGTTAAATGTTTTAAGCTACCTGAAGGCTTATAACTAAGTTTCATGACTGTTATCTTATGACAAGAACCAACCGGCGCGTCCTTAGGTGAATGGAATTGCTAATTGTGATTTATTGTGGTTCATCATCATCATCATCAACAGCCTTCAACAGTCCAGTGCTGGACATAGGCCTCTCCTTAGAAAGGAGGTTTTGGCCTACTATACCACGCTGGCCAGACGTGTTGGTATAGGATTGGTTTCAAGTTTTCCTTCTCTTTGCATTGATGTTGTCTTGCGTAGTTTATCCCTTAGTCGCCTTTTACGACACCCGCGGGATGAATAGGGGTGGTGACACTTTGTATTCTTAATCCGTCACCACACGGACTCTTGTGGTTCATTCATACTTTAATTTGGGGTGTGGATGTGTCGACGAAGCGAAGAAGCGTATGGCAATTTCTAGGTCTGCAATGGCCAAATTGAGGAAAATATTGTGCTATGTCATCATGTATAGAGCCACAAAAATACTTACTGAAAGTACTTGTATTCCCTATATTCTTATACGCCTTAGAATCGTGGACCCTTCAGGAAACAGAGAAAAGAGGATAGACGCCCTAGAGATGTGGTGGTCAAGAAGAATGTTCGGAGTATCGTGAATTGAATCCTGTACCAACGAGTCTATGCTCCAAGAACTCGGCATTGAGTTGCTATTGAGTGACTTGTGGTCCATTTAAAGGTTGAGGGTACCAGGCCACGAGCAAGATCGCCCATGAGGTGGACTGACGAATTAAAGTGGTAGTAAATGGCTCTTCATCATTACATGAATGCACAAGTAAGAGGGCCATCAGATAGGAGTGACGGCGTGTCGCTAAACTTGCCACCAACATCTTAAGTGATGAGTGTGATGACCGTGACCACTCTGTCAAGAGTGATATAGACAATTATGGAGGCTTCCATGTTGTGGGAGGCCATAGCCACGAACCCTTCGATTCGATATTAATTAATAATAATAAAAATTTAAAAATAAAAACATCATCGCCTTAATACAATGATTTCACTACCGCGGCCGCCAACATATTACGGCACACACAAACATATGTCTATCTTGTTTCTTCCCATGCGTAACGCAAGTGATGTCCCCGTCACGCATTTCTATGTCAATGACTCGACGCATATTGCTAGATAGGGATTTTCCTAACATTTCATAACAGAGGAAATGTGGAATTTTATTTAATAAATGAAGGTTTTATTACGAATTAAGTTTTTTAATTCAACTACACATACGAATTCAACTGTGATATGTTTATGATGGTATGTGATAGGGTTATGATGTTGTTTTCCTAGTCGATTTCGGCTTAGGCGGCTAGTCTCAACGAAGACCCAACTACGCAGGAGATATTAAAGAGCACTCTCTGTTCATTCATGCTCAGAATCTGATTGGACGGCAATACGACAGGACTGGTTCGTCTATTTTCTATCACTCTGATAGGACCGATGGCTTTACGTGCCTTTTAAGACACAGGGGTTAGGATCTCAAATTTGCAGACACGGAGCTGTTTCTTTTTTAAAACGCTTTTTATTAGCTTCACCTGTGTTTGTAACCGACTCCTTGGGTGCGATTTTGACCAGATTTTGTTCAAACTTTGTAGGTTTATCATGGACCGATGAAAATACTCTATTTTAAAAACAGAAGTTTAAAACAAGATAGTATTTTTTAGTCTTTCTAAAAAAATAGTTTTAAAAAACTAAACAAACTAGAAAGTAGAAAATAATTTAAATGTAACAAAGCGTGGGGTGCAGTATAGTTTTTAGCATATGGGACTGTTAATCAAAAGGTCTAGGTTTCAAATCCTGGGTCGGGCCAAAAGTGTTGTCAGGTTTTTCTTACAGGAAATTCTTAGTGACAGTCCGGAGTATGGAAGTTTGAAGGTGATCCACGCCCATACCTCGGACAGCCAGTTTAAGCCGTTCGTTCCGGGTTGTTATGAATATCTATCGTTACTGGGAAGTCAGTGCCCTCAAATACAATTCAACTAGTTCAACCTTCGAATTTAAGTCCAATGCCAGTCGTCCAGTGCCAGTGGAAAAACTGATATTCAGGTAAAACTGGTTAAACTAGTAGCCGACCGAAAATAATCTTGGGAATAAAGGCTAGGAAGAAGACATTTGATCTATTCTTATTTTACAGTTCTTCATTTATGGAAGAGGAAAGAGAATCTCCTCTCTTAAAAATAAATATTCAAAAATAATATCCCTCGATATTCTACTTTATCAGACTGACCAAAAAGATATCGTGCTCAATCATACCAAGGCAAGAATTATTACAGCTTTCTAAAACGTCATTTAAATCGGCTTATCCGTTTACGCGTTACTGTACCATAGATAGACACACACACACACACAAAAATGATATCGTCATCGTCAAAAGCCTTTACAGTCGACTGCTAAACATAGGCCTCTCCTTAGAAATAAAATTATGGTCTACTTAGACGGATTAGAAAAGGATTTCTTTCAAATTTTTCATCTCTTTTGTTGTTTTGCGTTCTATTATGTATGTGATGAATACAGCAGTTTCAGTGTGGAGATATATAGATCTTTATGAATTGTGGTCTATGTATTATTATGATATGAAGCTATATTATTGTGAAGTTTCATCAAAATCCATTCAGGAGTTCATGTGTGAAAGAGCAACAAACATACATACTCACAACCTTTCGCGTTTATAATATTAGTGGGATTTTCTCATTATGGGAAGGCGGCCTTAATTTATATGTGTTATGTTACGTTTCTGTCTAACCCATATTTTTAAAAAGGCTATATAAATAGTTATTTAGTTGTGGTCAGTAAACAAATAACAGTTATTGTGTAACGTTACGTAGTGGAACCATACCGCATTGGAAGCGGTGAAAGCAAAAGGTACGGTCTGCAAAAACTTGTCGTTTTGAATAAAATTTATGAATATATTTTCTGACTGTAGAAAAGACAAAGTATGGTGCGAATGGCCAGTTCTACCGGATAAAAAATGTCATGAAGAATCATTTCCTTCTTCCTAACTCTTAGGACTTGGGGTCGTTTTAGGGCAGTTATATACCAGTATCACTGGTAGTTGATACTGGCACTGGCAGTTGATACTAACTAATAAAGTGTCATATCTGCTAATGTCAATATTAATTTTCTTTCTAGCCCTTATTAATTCCAAGATATTGTAAGAGTCAGCCACTAGTTTAACAGGTTTACTCTAAAATCTCACCTCCGCATCGGATCTCCACAACCTTGAGGGTGAACTGAATTTGGAGGTTGAACTTTATGTCAGAATATTTGAGCATCAATGAGAATAAATTTACTTTTCATATTTGATTTTATAAATATTCTTCTTCTTCTTCACTCACCAATTCACCAACCAAATATTTAATACACAATTACAGTCACCGCAGAAGTCTCAGATTTGTATTAACTAGTATGGTTAAAACACTCCTTTAAAACTTTTTTGTTATTTATTGTTATTTAAATTTTCGTGATTCATAATTACGTATAAGATTCAACTAAGGTGCAATCAGGCGATAACCCTCTCCTGAGATGGTTAAGGCCACCTAATTACCTGGCAAAAAACCCAAGGTGTTGATAATTAGGGTTATATAGAAAAAAACCTCTTTACCAGGCGTATAAAAAAGTACTACTATTAGTTCATAATCCAGGTGCCTAATGAAAATTTTTTTTTTCGAAAAAAAAAACGGTATTGTGAGACAGCTCGTCAGTCGGAGCATTTTATTATACAAATAAAATATTCTGTAAATTTAACTCAAAACTTTTTTACTATCAGTACATCCTACTTACAAGCTCTTTCGTAATATCGATAAAGATGACTTTACCGATCTTCGGTATCGATATTTATGTCTCGATTGCATCGACTTTAATCGATACCGGTAGCTCGGAAACTGTTGATGAAATCGATTTGGTATCGGATAAGGTCATTGCCTTCTTTGAAACCATCTGGTTTTGATCTTAGGAAATGATAAAGTTTATGAGTCAGTTAGTAGCCATTTGGGCAGCTAAGCCTCTTACGAGTCAGAGAATTTAGCAGGCCTGACAGAGTTGTTGCCAGAGATAATATATTATTGTATGATGAGTATCAATCTATTTATATATATATCTATATATACAAATATGTAAAATTAAAGCGTATATATAATAAATTAAATTGTAAGGTCTGATTGTAATATCAAATTAACAACTTTTCAATGAATGCATGTGAGAGTTTTTAATAATAATAATAAAATTTATTAGTCAAGAAACATATTATTACTTACATATAACCAAGGTTCTGATAAAAACATAAACACATTGCTTTTTAAGCGACTTCAAAAAAAAGGAGGAGGTTCTCAATTCGTCGGAATCTTTTTTTTTATGTATGAGCGATAATTCCGTTGTTTATGAACCGATTTCAAAAATTATTTCTGCGTTCGATTTGGCATACCATACAGGTTGTCCCATCGTCACTATGTCGGGATCTGGTGATGGGATCTCAGCGCCGCTTCAGCATTGGAACGAGCCTCATCCCAGCTCACTCCACTGACAAGCATTGCAGTGCACAGGTCATACACATCATACATAAAAAAAATATTTTTCCCTGTCTGTTTCGGCAGTTCGGCTAATCTCCGGAACGGCTCTTTCGATTGGGATGAAATTTTCACTGGAAAGATAGCTGATGATATAAAGAGTAACATAGGCTAAATCTCTTTCGAATCATGAGAGTATAGTCATATTGGTAAAATGAGATGAATCCAAGAGTACCTAACACCATCCTAATTACGTATGTGGACAGTGCAAATAACAATGACCTAAATACGATATTGGGTTCTTAAACAAGAAGTAATTAAAGTAATCTAACTAAATCTAAAAAATTAAAAAGTGTGTGCTTATATAAAATGTTATATTACAAAATAAACTTCTAAAAATTAAGATAATAAATCAAACGTAAAGCAGGTTAGAATAAAAAATAAATTATGAACAATGTTCATTTTTAAAATCATTTTAATGAAGTTTCTGTGACCGAAACCTTCTTTCTAAGAAGGTGCTTATTTACAGTAGTGAACTACTTTGGACTTAAATGAGGTTTCCTTAATCATTATCAGTCTATCTCAGTCCACTGCTGAAAATAGGCCTCTACCATTGCACACCAATTTGATCGATTTTGGGCTCCTCGTATCCAGCTCCTGCCAGACATCTTGCGCAAATCGGCACTCCACAGGCCAGGTGGTTCCCGTGGAAAATACAAAATTTTGTATCACATTAAAAATTTTGTAGTTAATAGCATTCCCCACTAATATTATCCAGAATTAAAAACTAATATTTTTTTATATGTTAGCTTACCAATATAACTCTACTCTAACTGATGGAATGAGTATGAGCATGAGTAGAATCTAGAAGTAGGGGTCACGATCCACATTGTTAGTGCATACAATACAGCATGGTGACCTATATGGCTGCCTAGTGTGATGCTTTAACATCATTGAGAGATTTTAGAGGTAGTAGTGCCAAGCTGTTTCAGCACGAAAGAGCCGGCTCAACCAGGGCAGTACTACCCTCACACAGAAGACCATCCTATTAATTACAGTATTCTTGCTGTCGTATTTCGTTGGTGAGTGTGAGACCGGACCCCCAATCATTCTTCATCATTCTAACCATGATACATTGCCTACCCTCACAACGAGTACGGTGGCCCCTTCTCCTGGATTCTACTCATGCTTTCCATCAGGCAGAGCAGAGTCACTTTAGTAGGCTTAAATATATAAAAAACTCCGGTCTCGTACTCACCAACGAAACACGACAGCAAAAATACTGCTTTTTTTGGTTGGTCTTCTGTATAAGGATTGGTCAAGCTGGCCCATTCGTGCTGAAATAAGCTTAGTTCTACTACCTTTTAAATGGAGATACCCTTTTTTCCTTTGTTTATATGAGACAAATCCCGCTCTAAGAGTATATACTCTATATATTCCTGTGTTGCACGTGACTTTACAAACATACGTGAAATGTAGACAAAAACACCCAGACTTAGAAAAACAATTAGTGAATCACACTGTGTTATTCCATTTGGGTTTGAACTCACAACACTCAGTGAAGTTGAAAGCTAGACCCCCACGCCATGCGTTCAATTAGTCAGATAATACTTAGACTTTAAGTTAAAACGTTTAGAGGTCTATGTCTAGACACATAACCATATAGCAACACGGTAGGGAGAAGTGCTTATAGCAGAGTAGCCTTAGGTTATTGGAAACAATCACCAAGGATAAGCGGTCAAACTTACATAGGTTTTCGTGATTCCAAGGTCACGTGAAGCAGTCGGTCCCCGTTCTTATCATAAGATAGCAGTCGTGAACTTAGTTGGAGGCCTTTGGGCGGCCTAAAAACATTCAAGAGCAAGATTACGTAGCCACAACGAGTCATGTCAGTCCCCAACCCACATTAGGCTAACGTGGGGTCGTATAGCCTCAACCCTCTCCTGAGAGAAGACGTGAGTACAGCAGTGGGACATTATGGGTTGTTGATTTATTAGTAGGGAGAAGCCAAATGCAGAGTAGCTTTGTTTCAGATTAAGACTCTATAGCTACTTCAAGCCGGTCCGCAGGCCTGTGTACGTAACATAAGATTTAACATAAGGAAGTATGTCAAAAGAAATTTATATTCCGTTCGACTCTCATGTTGTAATTGCAGTGCCAACTACGGTAGTACCACGTGTAGTTCCCATAATGGTATTTCGTAACGTAATCTGGCAATAAGTGCATGATGGCAAGAGGTTACTCACGTGGACGTAGGCCTCTCATATTTTAGCTTACTATACATTACTGAACTAAGGCGTGTGTGTCAAGTTTTCCTACTCTTTGCAGTGCTAGTCGCCACTTATGACACTTATGGAATAAATAGGGGTAGTGGCACCATACCATGTGGTTCTTATAATACTTAACAATATTTTCATATTATATAGTGTAATGGCTAATGCCAGTAATCAAAAAGGTAGAAGTACGGTGGAACAATTAATTTGATAAATGTTGACCGACATTTTGGTACCACCTGACACCCAAAAATTGCAATCTCAAACTTCAAAATGCCTGATTGAATTTGACCTGACTGTCTAGCGGTTAGACACTCAGACTGCTGACGCCAAGGTTTGTGACTTCCACGAAGGACACATGATTATACCAAGAGCTCCTAAATTTGTTCTACATCTGGGTATAAGTCGATTATAATATAACTTGAAAGAAGATTGGCAAACGCTTCGATCAGAGTGGCGTATAACGGGAGAAACTTTGTCCAGCTTTACAGTCCACAGCTGGACAAAGGATTTATATACGCTGACTTGTATCATATCAGTATATATACTAAATGGATGCTGATAATGATGATAAAGTATATTTATTATAATTCCAGTACTACCCTTACACAGAAGACAGTCTTTCCTTGGTGAGGGCGAGAACGGAGAATCTTGCTCGCCATGCTGTATGGTATGCACTCACAATGAGGATGAAGGTCCCTACTCCAGTAAGAGATAGGCTTTAATATTACAAAAACATACGATTCATTCAGTACAATAATATTAACGAGTAGATTATAACAAACAAAAAGGTTTATTGAGTTTATACGTCTCGTTAATCTTGAGTCTAATTAACTTCACTTATAATTTGGTGAAATAAACACTAAACAAATTAAGCTATGCAATATTACTATTACAACTTAATACATAATTTAGTAATTAATTGTTTCCGGAGATTGTAATAGTAGAGCCTCCTGATTTTAGCACGAACGAGCCGACTCGACCAGGGCGGTACCACCCTTTTTTATGTCGGACTCGAACCGACCAAAACCGCACGCCGTCTCACGGTACCAATAGCCGAGGAATGCGGTGTACCCTAGAAAGAAAATCCCTGGAATCCCGACGTATCTCGGGCCATCTACCTACGGCTTGTACCATCCTTACACAGGAGACCAAGCTAAAATAACAGCAATTGTGCTGTCGTATACCGTTGGTGAGTGCCAGACCGCAGGCTCAAGGATGAAAGGTAAATAAAATAGAATTATGTGCGTCACCATGCTGCATTGTATGCACTCACAATGTGTAGATTCTTCTCATGCTTTAATCCCATCATTCAATCATATTAACAAACAGTAGACCAAGAGCAAAAGCAATGCGAACCTCCTGAGTGAATTGCTGAGCGTCATGATAGTGGCCGACTCAGTAGGGGGCTCACCCTCCTCCTCAGGAAAATTTGCATTAAATTATTTCTTATTAACTTACAAACGGGCTGTCTTGATAACTGGACAGAGGGTGGCACTACCCTCTCAAACACGATCGATTCAAAATGATAGCATTCGTATTGTGTCGTTGCTGAGTGCGGTGTGAAGGCCCAATTATGCTGAGGAAAAATAATAATAAATAATAATAATAATTGTATTTATTGTTTCTCTCACATAGTACAACTTTACATTACAAAATAAATTTACATTTGACATATTGCCATGGTCCTCTGTGAGAGACTGGTATCCGTACTAGTTGCATGTTCGTTCATTTGTGTGTGCGCGATTGTGTGAGTGATATTGAACGAACAGCAAAAAATTAGGAACATGATTAAGTTTAAATATGTATGGGTATAATAATAAATAAGAAGAGATAATAAATTGTTTATTTTATCTCCACAAATTACATCATAATTACTCGTACAATAAAATTTGACATCTTTTTTATAATAGTAATTTGACATCTTTTTATAAAATAGTAGATATGGAGTCTTAACTAAGCCGAGGCCACATTGATCTCCAGGCTGTCCATTTGATTGGACATTTTGTCAACCTGTGAAAACGTACATTTATTTAACATAAGAGTATGTATCTCTCTCATCGCATAGGAATATTCAAAATGAGTCAAACAAAAATAATAATAAATTGTGTGCATATGGTGAGCTATACTCCTGTATTCTACTCATGTTTTCCATCAGGCGAAGTAGAACCACTTTAATAGTCTCACATATATAAAAAAAAACCGGACCTTCGATTATTTGAATGTGTATCGACAACAATTAGTCCAGTTAATCGACTCACTATTTCAAATTCAAAAACTGCTAAAACTTTCGATTGCTTATTAAAAAAAAATCAACTTCCAATTAATGCAGTCGGTACCACATTCCAATTAACGTTAAAAAAAATACAATAAATATTGTGCCATACTTTTTAAATTGCCACAATTATAATTATCTATAGGTAAAAATAATTAAAATTGAAATGTCTGTTTGTAGAAACAAATAAACTGTTTTTCACTAAATGCTTAAATTATACGAAAGTATGTCGTGTAGGTACTTAAATAAAAAAGCAATTGATTTTGTCTGTCCTTCGGTTTGTTCCGGGTAATCTCTGAACCAATTTTACGGAACTTTCACTGCCAGAATGCTAATGACATAAGGAGCTACTAAGGTTTTTAGACTAGTTACTAGCGATTTACAATGGTCTTTACATTTTATTTTACTCATCATCATCATCATCAAGAGCCTTTAACAGTCCACTGCTGGACATAGGCCTGAGGTTTTGGCCTACTATACCACGCTGGCCAGACGGGTTGGTAAAGGGTTTGTTTCAAGTTTTCCTTCTCTTGGCAGTGATGTTAGCTGCTTATTTTGTTCCTTTAGTCGCCTCTTACGACACCCATGGAATGAATAGGGGTGGTGACACTTTGTATTCTTAGTCCGTCACCACACGGACGTTGCCCCCTCGCGGTTGGCCACTACAGCGGATGGACGGGGGACAGCACAGATAATATAGCCTATGCCAGCCTATAGTGATGCTTCTGCATCATACGTCAAACTGAAAACTTGATGTGCCACTTCTGGAACAACAAGGTATAAAGAAAAGGCAAATAATGTTTTTTACATAAGCATTTTATTTTACTAAATAATGTTTTTTACATAAGCATTTAATTTTACTAAATACGTGTAATACCGCAGGACTTAGCGAATTATAAATATAAACAGTGACATAGAAACATATTTATTACATATTAATATAAAAATCTGAGCGCTATCATTTTTGTATCCTATATGAAGTGTATATATGTAAATCAAAATCAATCGATATAATATTCTTTAAGTCAGTATTGTAAATAAATAAAATGTGCACTATTATGATATATAATTGGCCCAGAACAAAGAAAACTTCCCAACACAGTCACTTGAAGGTCTGTTTAGTAAGTATTATGAGAATTTTCAAATGTGTTTTCTCATAACTCTGGATTTAAACGTTATTAACTTCGCGTTTCAAAGTTATATTTTACTAACACGTGTAGTTAAATTTTAAGTCAGTGGTCCAAAAATAAATAAATTAATGCACAGTGTTATTGTTCTATAATCTAAGTTTGAACTTAAATTCCAAAATTTCGACTCAATTCCTTACAAATAATCAATCTTGAAGTCATACTATTTTAATTTCCTTTTTGTTTTATTAAATTTACAGAAACAACACTTACATGAAGTCAAATTATTTTGATCATAATAATATGATAGATTATTTTAATCGATTAATCGTATTTCAAGAACTGTTTTATATGTTGTTTTTAGCTATGCACACTGCCCACTTCCCTACCCGTCTATAAAGTACGACATTACTGTAGTACAGTATTACGAAAAAATATACCGGTAATTTATAGGCAGGTCACCTGTCAAAAAGACAATAAACGAATGGACAAAGTATAATATTATAAATGCGAAAGTAACTCTGTCTGTCTGTTACGTTTTTACGCCTAAATCGCTGAACCGATTTTGATGAATTTTGGCATAGATTTAGACGGAACCTTAGGAAAGGAAATAGGCTACATTTTACTGCGATAACCGACATACACGCGGGCGGAGCCGCGGACAAAAGCTAGTATATAATGTAATGTATGGTTAATTTTTATATCCGCCTCCTACAGCCAAATGAAGCTTTCCTTTTCCCAATTTCGTATTCCTGGTAATATTGTTTATTACAGAGATTACTACTTTTAACTTTAAAGTGGCACATGCGCTACCGAGTACGGCCAAAGCAAAAAAAAAAATACAGTGACAGTTAAACGTCAAAATACAGCATGGCCGATGACGTAACGTCCAATTGCGAATGAAACAAAACGGTTTGAAAGCGCCCAAGAGCTCGGAGACAGAGTGAGTCAAGCACTTTCGCTCTCTCATGTGCCGTAATGGGGGAAACGAGGTGCATTTCGTAATAATCTTTGTTTTTGTTGTCGAATAGCCTGCTCCGATGATATCATCCTGATATGTCTCGAGAAATCCGGATTATAAGCTTGTTATTTTATTTTAAGCAGAATTAGATAATAACGCCTTGTTATTAAGGTTTTTCTTATGTATATACTAGCTTTTTGGCGCAGCTCTGCCCTCGTGTATATTGGTTATCGCGTGCTTCTTTATGGCCCAAAATCCACAAGCCGTTTATCATCATCATCATCATCAATAACCCATAATATCCCTCTGCTGAGCTCGCGTCTTCTCACAGGAGATGGTTCAGACTATACGCCTCCACGCTGGCCGAGTTCAGATTTGAGAGTGGCAAGAAACGTTGTGGCCTTTCACGTAATCTTTCCGTACGATGTTTTTGATCTGCCCGAAGGCCTTCAACTAAGCTTATCGACTGTTATCTTTAGCAACCGGGACCGGCTGCTTAACGTGATCTCTGAATCACGGAAACGCTCGTCAACCACCCATCTAGGTCTGACTGCGCCTTCATTGTTTACCCTCGGTGATTGTTTCCAATTACCTAAGGCCACTCGTCTATGCGCGTGTCTTTAGAAGGAGTTCAATTTAACACACGGACAGAAGATTTATATACATAAAGGCAAAAAACAATGTCTGTTAAGAGGCCGGCGTACGACACTCGAAACTTCAAGTTGAAATTTGTTCGTAAAATATTGCTGTCTCTGTTTGACAAAATACAACGTAGATACGAGTGCACCGCTGTATGTGTGTATGTGGATTGACATTCATGCGTAGTAATTCGAACTCTCTAGTAGAAGGTTCGGCTATCATTATTTGACTGACACGAATCACAAACACATTGAAATATTTTTTGATGCGATAGCACTACTAATTGCTTGAAATTTGTGAAAATATGGATGTGTTTCGTAATATCGAAAATCATCAATGAAAACTCAATATTTTATCGATTTATTTTGTGTAAGTAGTAGCATAATAATATGAGATATGTTATTGATGAAACAATATTAGAAATATTTTTGTTTTTAAGACAGAAAAAAACAAAATGAAAACATGACATTTCCAATGTAAAATATGTAAAATATAATTTGATTATATTTTATTCTAGATTAGTTTATTTTTAAAAATAAAGACGTTATAACCTAAATAAATACAGTCTATGTCCGAATATTAAAATATCATCGTGTTCATATGTTTATACTGCAAATGATCTTGGTATACCGTTTGTATGGACAATTCAGCCTCCGGGGGCCCCTTAAATGAGATTATAAAATGTCGAAAGATTACAAAACAGGAACTTACTGCTTCCAATTTCAAATCAAATCAAATCAAACCATTTTTATTTCAAATAAACCAGTACAACGGCACTTTTGAAACGTCAAGTAGTCAGTCGTGAAGCTAATTGTCTTTTCAAATTCGTAGATCCTATGGAGAAGAACAGACAAAAAACTCCATGGACACTCTTTTTTAACGCATTAACTTCAGTTAAATTATATTCTGTCGAAGTGAAACCGTAGAATTGAATTTTTTTAGATTATTAATCATCTTTCTCTGAGATATATAATTAAAATAATTGCATGAATAAATTTGGGTGGCCGTAACAAAAAATAAACGCGAAGGTTTGGGCACTTTAACCTCTAACCTAACCTATTCGTTTCGGGTCACATACATTTTAGTATCTCACGAGAAAAATATACACAAAGGGCATTTATGATTACATGTCGACGTATTTATATTTCGAGAGCTAGCAAGAGTAATTATTTGATGTTTACATCTATACAAAAAAATAAGATTGAAGTGTCTGAGTAATTTCCATTAATGGCTTTCCACTTTCACATGTGTATTTAAAAATTGTCGTCTGTCTTTATTCCAGCTAAACTCTGAAACAGCTTTACCGAGTTTGACGTGATTTCATTGAAGGATAGCTGTTAATTAAGGAGTAAGACATAAAGAGTACCTCAGGCTACTTTTTTAGACTGACTTCATCACGCGGCTTTACATATACCTTTGTACCTTTAAAACAACAACAACATCCGCCGGTTCAGTTAGTTTTGAATAGAGCTAGTAGAAGACAAACTAATAATTTATACTCGACTGCCTTGTTGGTCTAGTGGTTAGCGTATGCGGCTGCTGATCAAGAGGTCTAGGGTTCGATTCCGGGGTCAGACCAAATATTTGTGTAATCCACAAATATTTGTTTCGGAGTCTGGGTGTTTTTCTATGTATAATATGTATGTCTTTACAAAAAAAAAAGTATGTTTATGTATTTATATCAGTTGTTTAGTACCCATAACACAAGCTCTGCTTACTTTGGGACTAGATGATGTTGTGTGTAAGTTGTCCAAATATTTATTAAATATTTATTATTTATTTATTATACATTCATACAATTAACTTTCTAACTTAAAACTAATAGTCGCAAAGTGATCGAAATATGTAATTCGAAAACGAAACGAAAATTCATTTATATTTTTTTAGCTTCCTAATTTTATGCTCCTCCGTTCTCATTAGATTCATAAAAAGAGATAAAAAGTATTAACATTAAATTGATGACATCTATATCCTTTCAAGGAGAGGCCTATGTCCAGCAGTGGACTGTCAAAGGCTGTTGATAATGATGATGGTATAGATAAAAGTATGTGTGCTAAGAAATTAACTCATAACTTACTAAAGCCAAAGTACCATACCACGATGCCTGACGAAACGGATTGGTTCAGGATTTGTTTTAGCTTTTCTTCTCATTTCAGCTTCTGTACACATTATAATATACTAGCTTTCGCCCGCGGCTCCGCCCGCGTGTATGTCGGTTAGCGCGGTAAAAAGTAGCCTATGTCCTTTCCCAAGTTCAGTTCTATCTTCATACCAAATTTCATCAAAATTGGTTCAGTGGTTTAGGCGTGAAAGCGTAACAGACAGACAGAGTTACTTTCGCATTTATAATATTAGTAGGGATGTATGTAAAAAACAACAACAACCCATAACGTCCCACTGCTGGGCTCAGGTCTCCTCTCAGGAGAGGGTTAAGGCCATACGTCCCCACGCTGGTCGAATGCGTGTTGGGGACTGGCAAGACACGTTGTGGCTACATAATCTTACCATAGGATGTTTTTAATCTGCCCGAAGGCCTCCAGCTTCACGACTGTTATCTTATGCGAACAACCGAGACCGACTGCTTAATGTGATCCGGATCACGGAAAAGCTCTTAACATATCTTGAAACAAACGCTCACCAATCTAGGTCTGACCGAGCCGCCGTTGCTTAACTTTGGTGATTGTTTCCAATCACGTAAGGCCACTTGGATCTGAGCGCTGATTATCTCTACTAATATTATAAATTCGAAAGTAACTCTGTCTGTCTGTCTGTCTGTTACGCTTTCACGCCTAAACCACTGAACTGATTTTGATAAAATTTGGTATGAAGATAGAACTGAACTTGTGCAAAGACATAGGCTACCCTTCACCGTGACAACCGAAATATACGCGGGCGGAGCCGCGGGCGAAAGCTAGTTATAAATATATATACAGTCACCTATTGCAAAATTGACAGAATTTATATTGAAACAATTCTTTTTTTACAAAATTATAATTCCATGGTATAACAACGACATATCAATTTTTATTAAGTATAGATCAGAAACTTCCCCAGGATGTCATAATAATATGACTAAGGGATTGTGTAAGGCGGATGTCGAGAATTTTGCGATGCCGTTCTCTTTGTGCTGTTGTGAAGTCTATATTGACATATCAGGATATTGTAGAGGTTAAAGTGACAGATTACGACATCTTAATTTGACGTACGCTGTCATTTTGACAGATGACAAGTTAATGACTATATTTTAAAATGTTAGTGGCCTTTGATGCGTGTCACGTACATATAAGGATTATTTATATATTTTTTTAAAGAAACGATTATTAAATCCAGACTTACTATTTTTTTTATATGGCTGCTTTTATTAAAAAAGTGTGCTAGGGTTCACACGGTCGCTCGACCTCTGATATTTTAAGTGCTGATTTACTGGCAACCAGCATACCATTTGCCGCACTGATCAACCTCCATCGTCCATCATTCATCTATCTTAAAAAGTCCAGCTTTTTTGGGGTTACGTAGTCAAATGCCAAAAAACGGAACCCTTATAGATTCGTCAAGTCTGTCTGTCTGTCCGTCCGTATGTCACAGCCACTTTTTTTCGAAACTATAAGAGCTATACTGTTGAAATTGGGTCAGTACATGTATTCTGTGAACCGCATTAATATTTTTACACAAAAATAGAAAAACAAAATTTGGAATACTTAGAACTGAAACTTAAAAAAAAAAATTTTCTTCAAAAATGATATTGAGGTTTCTAATATCATTTTTTTCCAAACTGAATAGTTTGCGCGAGAGACGCTGCCGATTTTTTTTTAAATTTTACTAACATAATATTACTTTAACTGTATGTAAATTAAAATTTATATTTTCGCTTTTTCTAGATAGTTAAATTAACTTGTAAAAAATAAAATAATTTTAAAGGCTGCGAAATACTTTCACATTTTTTATATAGTTAAATTAACTTGTTAAAAAAATAAATATATATACCTAGTCATTAATATTATATTAAATTCGACTATGTGCGTATCAGGCTTCGCATAGAATAGGGTTCCGTATTTACCCATAATGGCTTTCGTTGTGTCCAGTAGATAATTGTTATGTTTACTTATTTTTCGTTAGTTTTGTATTATTTTTCGTTAGTTTTGTATGAAGATTTGCAAGTAAGCGTCGTATTTTACAAGTTAGTCATAGGACTAACTAGACCTAGCTATATAGATAGCTCCTTTACTAAAAAAGTTACTTAAGCTGTTATAGTTTTCCTGTAAAGTTCATCACATCGACTACCAATATGATTTTTTTTAGATTTTTCGAGCCAGCCCCCTAGGTTTTAGAGGGCGGCGGGGGGGGAGGTCCTATTTTGAAGCGCCCACTTTACGTATGGTACCCCAAGATTAAATATTTTTCATGATTTTATTGTAACACTGTCGACGTGATAGAAACATATTTATACAAAGTTTCATCTTTTTAGCACTAACCCTTTGGACGGTAAGGCGATTCATACACTGCCCCGCGCTCCGTCTCGTAGCGCGGAGTGGCAGATTTTAATATTGTATGCAAGTACATCGATTAGTATAGCAAACACGCCAGGTCTAACACACCAAAAACGCGATACGAGCCTAAGACGCGTGAGCGCGTGCCGCTAGCAGATTCGGGATTGGCCGCCCCGCGCCTACGCACGTGGGCGCATCGCCAGTGTGTGAATCGCCTAAGTCGAGAACGGACGGACGGAATAATATGAAGAACCCTAAAAAGCATCAAACACGTAAAATTTTTAGCGTAAAATAAACTTAATAAAACAAATTCAAAAGCAAAACAAAAACAAAAGACTTTTAATCACTTAAACTGATGTGTAATACGTTAAATAATTAAATTTTATAAAAATATTAATATTTATTAAACAGTGAGTACTGAAGTATTACATAATTTAATTAAAATTATTGAACCTTATTCTCTTTTTTTTTAAACTAGAATTTTGTACTATGTGACGACTTTTTTTATTTTTGTATTTAGAATACCTATATATTATCCTTCCGTGTGGATTTGGACGGATTAAGAATACAAAGTGTCACCACCCCTATTCATTCTATAGGTGTCTTAAGAGGCGACTCAAGGAACAAAATAAGCAGCTAACATCACTGCCAAGAGAAGGAAAACTTGAAACAAACCCTTTACCAACCCGTCTGGCCAGCGTGGTATAGTAGGCCAAAACCTCCTTTCTAAGGAGAGGCCTATGTCCAGCCAAAACCTCCTTTCTAAGGAGAGGCCTATGTCCAGCAGTGGACTGTTAAAGGCTGTTGATAATATATTATCTGAGTTTCATTAATCAAGATTATTTTATTTTTGTGTTTATTTTTTATTTTTGTGGAAGTTCCAACCAAGTTCTGACACATAATGTTGTGAAGTTTCAGTGTATATATCTATCTAAAATGTGTATGTTGTTGTGTATATATATGTCTAACATGCGATAATAACTTAGTTATATCATGTACATACTTGTATTATTTCAGTGTATAATTGTTTTACATTTGTTTTTTATAACATGTACGTAATTCTCTATATTTATTCTAGAAATAAATCAATCCTTTACCATTAAACCCTCTAGAACATTCGATCCCTCCCTTTCAGCTATTTAATAAAACTTCTCCTTCTTATTTTATTATTCATTTCTTTTGTAATAAATCTATCTATCATATTCCTATAAAAAATCAAATTGAAATTTAGAACATTTCAAATAATCGATTAAATAAGATCTTGATCTATTTTTAATTTTGACCATTTCTATTAATTAACTCTCAATTTAAGAAAAGAATGGCTTACATTCACTTCTTCATCCAATCACTGTTTCCAAAATGACATTCTTTTTTTTTAATTCGAACAGATGCCAACGAACCACATCGAGCTCGGTACGACACAGATTATAAAATAAAAAGAAAAAAACACATATTAGAGAAACCGATGTTCATACAAACGGACATCAAAGCACAAATGAACAGGGCGGACTTCTATGGGTTCCCAAACGTGACCAATCGACTGGCGGATCTTCCAAAGTTCAAACCCATATCGGATGAACAGATGTTAAAGATAAATGAAATACTAGATAGTCTTCCATCGAGACTCCCAAAGAGGAAGGGTCGGGTTCTGACACCTCCAAAAACTGTTATAGATGACATTTCTACAACGACAGAACCTCCAATATCTCACGACAGAAATGATGAAAAACGATGTCCTCAAGGAGGGACCTGTGAGTTCTTTTTCTATTGTTGGATGGTGGGAGGTTTGCTTGAAGGTTCCTGTGGAGGAGTTTTGAAAGGTTGCTGTCATAGAGTGGCGAAAGCTGGAATTTTAGGAGTCCAAGACTCGAATAGTATTGATTATGGAAATGAAGGCCTAAGTTATGGACCAGTGGTGAACGACGAAAGTAAGTCTGAATATACACCGAAACGTAATATTGTGAGATTTTAATACAAAATGCACGCTTTCTGTTGCACATTTTTTACTTTAAACCTTTCTTATCAGCGTTTAAAGAAAAACATCCTCCTTACATCTCCACAATGATAGTCAATAATTTCTGAATTTTCTTCTCTGCGTTTTTATTTCTTGTGTTTTTTCTTCTGATATTACGATTCGGTGTCTCACATCAATACAGCGCCACCTACCGACAGTTAAACGTACTAACAGAGCTCAGATGTGGTCGTTCGGCAAGACATAGCTAGGATATATCGACTATATATACATTTCTGGATGCAGTGACTTCACCAGGTATTGAATAATTGTATTTAAAACTGTTTTGTACATTTTATATTTACATTTTATTTTTTCTACATTTATTTCGCCTCTATTCTAACTATGTCTTGCTTTCTCACATCTATGATGTCATTGTACATATACATATTTATACACTAACACATTAATACATTTCTATATACCTTTTTATACATGCTGTTTTAATTTTGTGTCTATAGCCGTGCAGGTAAGTGTTTTTATTTAATGTTTTTATTTTATTGTATAGTTATATACTTATATAAATAACAATGTACTTATCAGCTTTTTACATAGTGCAAATTAAGTCAGGCGGCTCTTTCTGTCTGTAAATCTGTTAATTTAATATCTTGAGATACATGGTGTAGTTCTCAATGCTTCTCAAGCTGTTTTCAACTTTGGTTAGATCATCTTTTTTTTAAAGATATATAAATAATTACACTATTCTTTTATTAACAAATAAAATTATTTTGAAAGACAACTGTACATAGAATTAGATAAGTACATAATATTAAGATGTGAAATATAAACAAATAAATTAATGATAAGTCCGTGGTAGATGTTACCATTCCATCTTCCTTACTAATATTATAAATGCGAAATTATGTATGTCTGTCTGCCAGTCCCAGATCTACGATTGCTTCGAACGATTGCTACGCGATAACCGACCTATACATACATAGCTAGTATACTAGATTTTACATTTACAATTAATGTAAGTTTACATATTTTTAATAAACTAGAGAGCTTGTGTTCATATTTAGGTGTGGTAATTAAAATTAAATGACTATGATAAAGAAAACAGATCAATGTGAGTACAATGTAACGATGCTGATATTTATACTGGTAGTGTCCAAAAAAAGTTTAACACAAACAGGCCGAGCTGTAGACAAAACTAGTAATAATATAACCCCCAGAACAATTAGTCTAATTCTAAGCCATAAACATTGTTCATTTTATAAGCAACACGCCACCCGCTCCGCCAGCACATGGGGACATATAGTATTCAGAGTTAATATATAACCTATGTCACTCACAAATAACGTAGCCTTCATATGATATAAATTTTCAAAATCAGCTCAGTAGATCCAAAAATTACCCCTTACAACGTCACAAACTCAAAAACTTTACGTTTTCATATATAATATTATTTAAGAGCAATATGCATCATCCTCCTAGCCTTATTCCCAAGTTTATTTGGGGTCGGCTACTAGTTCCACCGGTTTTATCCGAATCTCAGTTTTTCCACGGAGCGACTGGCATCGGACCTCCGCAACCCTAAGGGAGAACTGAAATTCGAAGATTGAACTAGTTGTCAGTATATTTGAGGGCACTGACTTCCCAATAACGATTGCCATATTGCAATATGCATCATGTACAATTAATTATAATCCTTTGAATTAGTAATTTGACTGCACGGTTGGCCTAATGCCCATTGGTTTAAGCCGCTTTCTAATGCGCCAAGTGTTGTGAGTTCAAATCCCATACAACACTGCATGTGATTCATATATTGTTATTCTGAGTATAGGTGATCGTTGTATCCCTTTCTTGAATGTTTGTAAAGTCATCCGCGACAAAAGAATATATTCCTAATGCGGGAGTTATCTTTGAAGAAAAAAACAATGTTACCTAACATATCACGCGGTCTTGACTGACTTTCGCGTTCAATATGTAATTATGTTCAGAAATTAGGCGATCACGTGATGAATTTACATTCATTTGAATTCTCATAGGCTGACTAATCATTATACACACATTTGGAAGTCAATCTGGCCACACTTACACAATACGATATGAGAACATTACATTAGAGATTTTGAAATTTTTAATTTGAGTTCACGGGAAATCATTAGTCATGTTTTTAATGGACTTTTTGCATGATTATTAAATCAATACTTTAGATACTGAATACACTATAATAATAATAGACATTTCGAACATCTTACACTCAACGCCATCTAGTCCCAAACTAAGCAGAGTTTGTATTATTGGTCTCCCAAGTGATATAAATATATGTAGTACATAAACCTTTTTTTTTTTGTAAATATGCATCCTTACTAATATTATAAACGCGAAAGTTTGTGTGTATGCATGTATGTTTGTTGCTCTTTCACGCAAGAACTACTGAACGGATTTGGATGAAACTTTACAGTAATATAGCTGTAATAATATAACCCTCTGTATATAACAGAATAATAAATAGGCTACTTTTTACCGTATTATTACTCGAGATATACGCGGGCGGAGCCGCAGGCGAAAGCTAGTACATACCAAATATTTGCGACTCACACGAACATTTGGTCCGACCCGACGACCAAAAGCGCTAACAACAATAATATTGTTATTAATAGTTTCAGGCAACATCCTTGTTTTCAATATTCTCCCTACACCTAACCCAGCTTTTGACCTAAATGACGTCATAAAAAAAACAGACTGACAAGCATCTCACCTCTTTACAACAGAATGTACTACACAGCTGATTATGACGTAACAACTTTCACTGCGCTCGGCGCCGTACACCCGCTCACACAAGCAGATAATTTTTGCATTATTCATACTTATGTTCGACATCAAAACGAGTGTTCGGTTGTGTACGCTAAAGATATTACATACGAATATGTTGATCTTTTTGGGATTGTCAGAATACAGGAGGACATATTCCATATTATGTACGATAATTGCCTAGTACCTATATATTTTTAAGTGTTTTAGTGTCAAAAGCTTTTATTAATCTACTTACTGATGAGTGAGTAAAGGCCTCTCTTTGAAAACGTAAACGTTTGGTAGGATAAATATAAAAAATCGGCCATGTGCGTGTCAGGCCACTCAAAAAAATGGTTCCTCAGCCACCCATAATGGTACGTGGATTTAAAATCGTATCCTATAGATAATTGTTATGTTTACGTATTAATGCGTTAATATTGTATGCCGATTTCCAAGTAAGCGTATTTTACAATTTAAGTCTCTATAACTCCTGAACTAATAGTCATCCGTTACTTATAGTTTTTCTTGAAAGTTCATTATATGGAACCCATCACGAATTTTTCCAGATTTTTAAACAAGACGTTTAGCTTTTAGAGAGAGGGGGGGGGGACGCCATGCTTTTACAAATAAAGTGCCCTTAAAGGTTCGAGCACATTATGCCGGGCCGCAGCGTGTCGGGGCGGGCCGCATCGCAGCGCAAAATGCTAACTTAGCACATTGTGATGGGCCGGGTCGCAGCGCATTGACGGATTTTGAGTACAGTGTACTGCATGCGCAACTTCTGTGTATTTAGTGCAACTGTACCTTATGGATAGCTCTGACGAAGAACTTTCTTTTTTTTGCCTGCTGTTAGAAGAAGAAGAAGAAGTTAGAAGAAGAAGTATCAAAAAACGCAAATTTCGTAAAATAAACACGTACGCGCGTGCACAACAATCCGCTTGCTATAGCACACGTTGACGGGGCGCAGCGGGGCGGGGCGGGTCGCATCGCACGGACGCAAATCCGCGTCGCAATAATGCGAGCCGTTGCGGCCCGACACAGTGTGCGATACTTCATACAATTTGTATTGAAGCGATTTGAGCGGATTTTTGCGATCCGCCCCGACACGCTGCGGCCCGGCATAATGTGCTCGAACCTTTAAAGTGGAATTTCTCGCACTTACCGTTTGGACGGTAAGTTCGACGGACGAACAGACGGATATCCGAGTCATAAACTTCGGAACCCTAAAAACGAGGTTTTGAACTACTATATTACGGCCCGTTTACGACCTTCCCGCTGTACTGTACTGTACTGTCTCGTACATTTTTATACTTTTGATATTACCGCTCGGCGTTTCGCTCTTAGCTACCGCTCACAGCGGTAAGGTCGTAAACGGGCCGTTACGCTAGGCGAATTGGTACTAGTGACGGTTATTTTTCGTAGTTATCCTGCAGGATTTGCTCCCTCAGTCAGTTTCTATTCGCCCACACGATAAATAAGGGGGCAGCATTCTTGATTCATCACTAAACGGAAAGTTATCTCTACAAGAATTTTAACTTACACTTTTAATGGCTTGTATTATTCTTAACTTCTAAAGGTTTAGTCTAATTTAGAATCGTTAAATCATCAATCATCAACCACCCAAAACGTCCCACTGCTGGGCTCGGGTGTCGAGGGATAAGAGGGATAAGGCCATACTTCCCCACCTTGGCCGAGTGCGGGTTAGGGACTGGCAAGACACGTTGTGGCTACGTAATCTTGCCGTTGGATGTCTAGAAGCCGCTCGAAGGTCTCCAATTAAGCTTCACAACTGTTATCTTGTGATGACGAGTGGGATCGACTGCTTCACGTGACGGTCATTAAACACCGTGGCCTAATATGTTCAAATGTTAGAATTGCTATGGCTCATAGCCTAAATATAGTTGATTTCATTATGAGTCTATTTAAAACTGATATTAATATTAGGTTGAAACCTATGAAATTGCCGTTTTGAATGCAAGAAGTGAAAGTACTTATTTTTTCAAACTTTTTTATTTCTGTTATTCGAAGTAATCACCCATGCAATCGACGCATCTTCACGGGAGTCACTTCATCACGACGGGAGGCAACAAACTCTTCAAAGGTATTTTGTACTGCCTCTCGGGAATTGAAATTTTTACCCATACATCATATATTTTTTTTAGTTTTTCATTCTCTTATTTTAGAAGTTACGGGGGGGGGGGGACACGCATTTTACCACTTTGGAAGTGTCTATCGCGCAAACTAATCACTTTAGAAATAAATGATATTAGAAACCTCAATATCATTTTTGAAGACCGATCCATAGATACCCTACACGTATGGTTTTGAAGAAAAAACATTTTTTTAGTTTCAGTTCTAAGTATGGGGACCCCCAAAATTTATTGATTTTTTTTTTATTTTTGTGTAAAAATATTAATGCGGTTCACAGAATACATCTACTGACACAATTTCAATAGTATAGCTCTTATAGTTTCGGAAAAAAGTGACTGTGACATAAGGACGCACAGACAGACAGTCAGACAGACTTGACGAATCTATAAGTGTTCCGTTTTTTGCCATTTGGCTACGGAACCCTAAAAAGCGCAATTTAATCAAAGGTTTCCAATTATGATGCCTTAGTTTCATGATACCTATTATAGTAGAGATGTCATGATCATCTGTCATCATTTAGGTATTCCGTAGTTCATGACGCGCCTTGTCCGTATGTCCGTCCGTCCGTCCATAACATAACGGTTCTCTATTGGACATAGCTTGACATTATAATATATGACTACGGAACCATATTCTATGCGTGGTCTGACACGTACTTAGCCAATTTTTCGATGTACGTATGTGTAAAAAAGTATGTTTATATATTTATATCAGTTGTTTAGTGCCCATAACACAAGCTCTGCTTACTTTGGGACTAAATGATGTTGTGTGTAAGTTGTCCAAATATTTATTTATTTATTTATCGCACCTTAACACCTTAATTGTCGAAACGATTTTAATGAATGAGGTGTTCATAGACTCGTAACAAGGACATGAGCTATTATAAGTTTCCCAAAAATTATAAGTTTTAGTTTTTTTTTTTACTTTCTTTAAGAAACTTAACATTTCATTCATGATTTTTCGTCAACAGGCGTCAAATAAATCTCAGTTGTCACTTAAATGCTCAAATGAACACTTATTGTCACGTAAAAGTGCATTTAGTGCTGTTTTTGGACATTATAACACTGTTAGTGCTTTGTTTATAGTAAAAGTGTTCTTTAATATCGCATTATAATGGCAAATGTTCATAATATTTAATTTTTTGCGAATATTGTACACTTTTACGTAAAATAAAGTAGTTTTTGAGTAAAATGACATAGTAATTTAGGCGCTCACTTTGCCGCTTCCGCCGTTGCAGGTTCAATCCCGACAAAACAGTAAACAAAGTTGTTGTTCTCAAACTGGGTGTTTTTTGTACAGAAGGTTATATACTTTACCACCACACAGTTCCTAATGCAAAGTTAATTAGAACACCATTTTGACCTTAATATTCGTTAACATATTGAAGTAGCCTTCGCTCATAATTTTGGTATATATGTGTAAATTAAAATAATGACCCTAACCTAGTATCGAACCTACTATCTAAATTGGAAATACCCATAACAAATGTTCTGTGTTTTGTAAGACAGTGGAGAATACCGCATTTGTGTGTCAATAATTCGTATGAATCATTGTGGCAATGTTTATTCTGCAGTATTTTTTTTTATGTCGCCATAAATAGCGTCATCTATTGAAACTAACTCGAACTATTTCATAACTGGGTAATCCTGTATCGCGCAATTTAAATTGTCATGTTTTTTGAAAGAAAATGAGGAAACTTATGTACTATAATTTACACATCTTACACATGGCAGTCTGAGAACAAACAAGGTATAGTCTCAGTTGTAAGTTTAGGCAGACTAAATAAATATTATTAATTGAGTCGCAAGTAACGTCGAAGAGTGGTGCTAGTCTAAAATAGGTAACCCAAGTTCCTACTGAGATCATCAGCTATTTGCAAGTGAAAATACCATCAAAGGTTATAAGTTTTTGAAGAATACATTTTTTTAATTATGCATACAAAACATCTCCATAAATAACCTCCAATAACAACAATCTGTCCTTCTCTGGAATGCCCTTCCCAAGGAAATCAGAATGGCACCCAGTCGCGATACCTTCAAAGCAAAGGTACGAACACTCCTTGCTCGGAACTTGGCAGAGTCGTCACAAGATTGATACTTTATATTATTATATGGATGTATGTTTGTGTATATATATGTGTGTGTATAGGTGTATATGTAGATATATGTATATGTGAGTATGTGTGTATATGTATATATATGTGTATATTGTATGTATGTATCAGAGTATGATTATCGTATGAACACCCAGATATATCGTAGATATTACTCTTTTATTTCGTCAAAACTTGTAGTGCACCTTCTCAATTATATCCGCTCCACGCGACGGTAGACTGTAAGAGAATGCCTGTGGCATTAAGTCCGCCATTGTACTTACTATGCATAAAGTTATAAAATAAAAAAAATAAATTAAAACTCATTAATTACGACAATAATAAAACATTACACACACTACCTTGTATTTGATACACACACGCATAGATATTCTTTTGTTAAATTAACTTTGTAACTTAACCTTGGCGAAATCCGTGATCATAGAAGTCTTCGACAATAGAACCTTATTAATGTTGCCAATTATAATTTCAATTAATTATGGACGAATTTCGACTACTTGCCGACCACTACTTTTTAGTAACAAGCTGTTAATTTGAAATGACAAACAGGAACTTCAGCAAATGATTATGCTATTGTGTCCGTGTGATGACGGATTACGAATTCAGAGTATCATCACTCCTATTAATCCAAAAGTGTCGTCAGAGGCGACTAAGGAACCTAAGTATACAGCCAAACAAAACAGCAAAGAGGAGAAAAACTAGAAATTAATTCTTCACTAATTTCTGGCCAGCGTGGTTTAGTTGGTTCAAACCTTCTTTCTAAGGTCCACTAGTATACTTTTAAAAGCTGTTGATCTGAAGACTCAATTATTTCTCCTGGGCGGGAAGTTTCAGCGGGATAGTGCAATAATATATCATGGTGACCTGTAGGTCCCTGTAGGACCTGTAGGTGAGGAGGCCCAATCTCAACAGTTAGTGTACTAACTATCGGTCTCTTGAGATTGGGCCTCCTCTGGTGTCGCAATCATCACCAAACCACGGCAGTAAAAATGCTGTCAATTTTATATCAATTTGTGTAATACAAAGTGTCACCAACCCTATTCATTCAATGGGTGTCGTAAAAGGCGACTAAAGAAACAAAATAAGCAGCTAACATCACCGCCAAGAGAAGGAAAACTTGAAACAAACCCTTTACCAACCCGTCTGGCCAGCATGGTATAGTAGGCCTAAACCTCCTTTTAGAGGAGAGGCCTATCTCCAGCAGAGGACTGTTAAAGGCTATTGATGATGATGATTGATGATGGTCTTTTGTTAGAGAATTCAGTGTGACTCAGTGTGAAGATTGCAGAAACAAATTTTAAAATCACGTTCAAATTTTAAATATAATAATCATATTTATACAGTATACATATTCGACACAAATATTCAGGCAAATCGATTAACCGTAACTGAATCGAATGCTAGAGATGTAACACACTATCTAGTTATCGTTGGTTACGTATTTATTGCATAATGACTAGAGTAGTTCATTCGTTATTATAGATTTTTGCTATAAACTTCCTTCCTAAATATTTTATGTGAAAGTAAATATAAATATATAAAAATGTAGTTAGTATAATGTAAATATATGGTATTGTGGCGACCTCCACACATTGAAAATAAATAAATGTATCGGACATTTCACACACAACGCCATCTAGTCCCCAAAGTAAGTAGAGCTTGTATTATGGCTATCTAGACGACTGATATAAATACAGAAACATACTTTTTATTTTAAAATACATACATATTATTCATAGAAAACACCCAAACTCCGAAACAAATATTTGAGAATCACACAAACATTTGGTCCGACCCGGGAATCGAACCTCTTGATCAGCAGCCGCATACACTAACTACTAGACCAACAAGGCAGTCAAATAAAACATAATACAGCGCCATCTAATGAAATTATACCGAACTCTGTAGTAATTGCAAGTCCTGAATCGCGGTATGAAATTTGTCATGATTACTATATACAAATTCTTAGTATCAACCGGCTGCCAGACTCGGCCTTGAGAATTAACCCTTGCTTGTTTGGAGGATCCTCTATATGAGTTGATGCTCCTTGTTCCATCTTAATCTTGTATTGGAGGGACATAGCATTCGTCCTTAAGATGCTTATATTATTAATTTTATGAAGAACATTAAGCTAAAGTCATTTCAAAGAATTATTTAATTTAAAGTCAGATTTGGTCTTAATTTGTAACATTTTTTTTTTCAACATCATCCAATCCCAAGCTAAGCAGAGCTTGTGTTATGGGTACAAGACAACTGATATAAATACATAAACATACTTTTTTTTGTAAATACATACATATTATACATATAAAACACCCAGACTCTGAAAACAAATATTTGTGAATCACACAAATAATATTTGGTCCGACCCGGGAATCGATCCCGAGACCTCTTGATCAGCAGCCGCATACGCTAACCACTAGACCAACGAGGCAGTCATATGGATGGTCATACTTAAACAAGTATTTTTTGTAGTAACAATAAATATAGTGACATGATAATTCCAATCATTCTGAAGCATATCAATTACCGCCCTAGTGTGGGCCTTCATACAACATTGTCTGCATTCGCAATAGTGACTACTCTTGGCATGCTTTCAATCAAGCAGAGTCACTTTGGCTGGCACATATATTTAAAAAAGGCGGCCAAGTGCGAGTCAGGCCACGTACAAAAAGGGTTCCTCAGTCACCCATAATGGTACGTGCATTTAAAATCGTATCCAATAGATAATTATTATGTTTACGTATTAATGCGTTAGTTTTGTATGACGTTTTCCAAGTGAAGTCTCCATAACTCCTGAATTAATAAAGTCATCCTTCTTCTAAAGAAGTTTTCCTTCAAAGTTCATTATATGGACAACTATCACGAATTTTTCCCAATTTTTTGAGCCAGCCGTTTAGCTTTTAGAGGGGGGGACGCCCTGTTTTTACAAAAAAGTGCCCTTTAAAGTGGAATATCTCGCAAACGGACACCTTAATTAAGAAATTGTCTTAACCCTTTATTGTTTTTAAAAGACATATCTAATGATACCCCACACGATGGGGTAGCCGCGAGAAAAAAATATCATCCCCACTTTACGTGTAGGGGAAGTACCCCAAATAAAAATATTTTTTTATAATTTTATTGTAGCACTTTGTTGACGTACTTACAACACATATTCTTGCAAAGTTTCATATTCCTAGCACTGTTTGGACGGTAAGTCGGGGACGGATGGACGGACGCCGGACGGACAGACGGACATGACGAATCTATAAGGCTTCCGAATCATAAACTTCGGAACCCTAAAAAACATAAAAATATCCCTTTATAAATTGAATGGAAGCCACATATACATTGAGTGAAAACCTAACCGCAACCATGACGTTGCTATACCACTCGAATACAATATTTTTGATGGCGTCTTGTATTCCGCTTAGTTCAATTATTAACTTATTATATTTTGTATGGTGTTGTAATGTAAATACGGTGAAAGGCGGGGAAGTGCGGAAAGTAGGCGTCAACGAACATGTTTACTATATACAAAGATATTGTGGTCCAAGTAAAGTCATGTAGCGGTTTGTGTTTTAAATGACCTTACAGTAGAGGCATCATGGATATTCTTGACTTAAACTATACCACGATGTCAGGAAAATGGTGTTTAACATTCCCTACCCACGGATTCCAAGGAGGGGATAGGATTTGAAAGCGAATTGACTTATAGTTGTAGGTATATGGATGCAGTTTTAACTTCACAGTTTCCTTTCACGCATAGAAAACAAGAATTGTGCGGTAATCCCTTCCAACACCATTAGATGGTGGTTACGTCGGTGCACCTTAGATAGGAAAATCTTTTAACTGTACCATACCTTGGGGCTACGGCTTGTAGACGGACCCTGCTCATGTAATAAAAAGTTTTGAGAATGCGTTCTAGGAAATTCCATAACACATAATAATATCCAGATCATTTTAAATTGTACCACTGGATTTTTATTACAATGTAAACGTTGTTTAAAATTATATAAAATTGATTACGAAATGATATGGATATGCCATATCATTTTGTAATCTATTTTACATAATTTATGAAATAACCGCTGATCTTTATCGCTAACGCTTGTACTTTATACCATATTTCAGTGAAGTATGTAAGTTAATATTGTTCTGGAAAGCCTGCCTTATAATAATTTATGATCAAAACCTATGAAACACAAACTAAAACTTATCTATGATTGTATAACATCAAAAGAGTCTCTTATTCAGGCAAGGAAAGAATTTGTTCCAGCTATATTACAAGAAATGCAAACATGAATTTTAGTCATTCTAAACTCTTTAGTTAAAACATTTAACTAGCTGCCTTCGGCGTCTCGGTTGCATTTATTTTCAATCACTTACGTCTCCTGTTAGTACAAGTAAGATCATAATTATCCTATTTTAGGCAGGCATTTTACAATGCCATCTAATCAAAACTAAGTAGAGCTTGTATACTATGGGTAATAGACAACTGATTTAGTACAAAATCTGCGTATTTTAATATTCAAGAACGGTTATTTAGATTGCCAATGGGGCTAAAACGTTCTCGAATTGTTACCGCCAGAAGACGGAGCTATGACCCTACAATTTCCCCTTTCGAGGTAATAAAACCTCGCTTATTTGCGCTGGCATATTACATTCCGATATAAAATAAAAACCTCAGAATTACCAAGCACTAGGCCAACTGACCTGCTTTTTTAACGTATATTTTATTTACTAAAGTCTTGGTATGCAATATGTAATGAGAATAAAAAAAAATGAACCTGCTTCCGTACTATCTTACACAATACCCTGTTTGCTTATTGGGTAATAATTAAAAAAAAAAATTAAGTAAGTTGTTTATTGACTGATTATGTCATTTAAGTCATAGGTATATGATATCACAAATTATTTAAAATAATTGTTGTTGAACGCTATTGAAAATTATACATTATTAATATAATCATCAACAACCCATAACGTCCCACTGCTGGGCTCGGGTCTCCTCTCAAGAGAGGGTTTATTATTAATATAAACAACTTTATAACTAAGAAAAGTAGTGAAAATAGTATGCGATTTGATTACGTATTAATATTATTTAGTAAACTTAATAATGAAACCTTGATGAACTTTAACTAAAGCTGGAGAGCTTGGCATTTATTATTAAACGTTGACTATGTCTTGGATTAAAGAATCAAGTAAACGAACATCTCCATGTTCGTTTACTTGATTCGTTACGTTAAATTCGATACGTTAAAAAAAATGTTTTTGTTTTTGTAATATTAATGAACCATTAAATCTAGCTAGCTAATTAAAAAAAAATAGTTTTAATAAACTAAACAAACACGCTTTTAAACTAAAAAGTAGAAAATAATTTTAATGTAACAAAGCGTGGGGCAACGTTATTGAAATATTTTCAGAAAGCACCCCACGCTTTGTTATATTATTATTTTCTTTTTTCGAATTAGTGTATTGTCATCGGTCCTCGATAAATCTACAAAGTTTGAACGAAATCTGGCCGTTTAAAGTGGGTCAGAATCGCGCCCGAAGGAGTCGGTTACAAACATACAGGTGAAGCTAATATAAAGCGTGTAAAAATGCCTTCGTATTTCAGTAACTTAATGCTAAAAAAAAGATTTCTCCTATAGAAGAATGTATACAAATCAAATCGCTACCGCTTATGAATTGCGCTGTATACCAAAGCTGCGCTAGCGCAGTCGAGCGCCACTTCCGGAGAGCTATAATCAAGGCCAGACTCCTTCCGGATGATTATCTGAATCTGACTTATGTATCGGATTCACATAACTATACGTCTTCGGTCGAAGTTACGTTATTATACATGTAGAAGGGTTCAGTTATGTAATCTACAGCGTATACTAACTTTTGCCTGCAGTTTTATCAGCATGTTGTATGTCGATTATCGCGATAAAGAGTAGTCTATGGCCTTCTTCAAGAATTAAATTATCTTAATATTTCGTTAATATAATTTAATAATATAGCCGAGGATCGAACTAAGTGGCGTGCAATTGGAGAGGCCTATGTCCAGCGGTGGACTGCGATAGGCTGATGATGATGATGATGATGATGAATATTTCGTTGAAATTGTTGCAGTGGTTTAGCTGTGAAGTGTAATAGACAAATCATCATCATCAACATCAACAGCCTTTATTAGTCCACTGCTGGACATAGGCCTCTCCTTGAAAAGGAGGTATTGGCCTACTATACATCGCTGGCTAGAAGGGTTGGTATAGGGTTGGTTTCAAGTTTTCCTTCTCTTTGCATTGATGTTGTCTTGCGTAGTTTATCCCTTAGTCGCCTTTTAAGACACCCGCGGAATGAATATGGGTGGTGACACTCTGTATTCTTAATCCGTCACCACAAAGTTACTCCCGAATTAATAATTGACTAGTCATTTAAGTAGTCACCATGCCGCTTGTTCTCAGTTTGGGATTTCTTTGTGTCCCTCTCATGTATGTTTGTAAAGTCCCTCGCCACACAGGATGTATTCCGAATGCGGCAGTTGTTTTTTTTTTTTAAATGTTAGTACGGATCAAATGAATTTAACGGCTTCGGTGACTTTGGTTCTGCTTTATTGGATACCACAGGCTCCCAGAACACCACTATTAAAACTTTTTTTTTTGCTTTTCTTGTAGTAGTAGCTGTTTTACTAACAGCCTCTTCTTTTCTGCTATGTATTTTGTATTGGATTTCTAACCAGTGTGGTTTTGATGACACAGTTGACCTAGTGGTATAAGCGGTCGCTACGCCGCTCTTAGTGATTTGGGTTCAATGTCTACACGGGAAAACACTTTGTGTGATCCACAAGTTGTTATTCTGGGTTTGGGTGTTCTTTGTGTCCGATTTTTGTGGGTTTATAAAGTATCCCTCAACACACAGGGTTAATTCCAACTGTGGGAGAGTCTCTAAGACTATGCTCAGCAGTAGACTATTGAATTCGATAATGATAATTTGGTAGATAGTAGATGAGATGAGTGGTCACACACACATTACGAATTCAGAGATTAATTCGATTTAACACAAAACATCTCATTTTCTATTAGCAGTATACGTGGGTGATCCGTTTCCCTAAAATGGCAACACATAAATCAGTTTTAGGAGAAACGTTTAATTTCTCTATGATAATTGCTTCAGGTAGGCTGTCTGCCTTTTGATTGACTGCCTCGATGGCGCAGTGGTAGCATATGTGCTTGAAATCTATGTGTGAATGAGATTCGATTTCCAGGTCGGACAAAATATTTATGTATTCAGGAGTTTGAGTGTGATCTATATAGAATAAATATGTATCTTTGATGTTTTTAAACCGTCGGAAGATCTCCAACTAAGATAGAGGACTGTAATCTTATGATAACATGCCGTTTCCAATCTGTAATACGGTGTACTAATAATGATTTTTCTATCCCTCTATCTAAGTAAAGTTACTAGCTTACAAAATAAAAATACAATTATCCTGCGTTGATAAATCAATCAGTCTTGTAGTCAGATCAAGTAATTTTATATGTTAACTAAAGTTGACGAAACTTACAAATTACAATTACGTATAGAAATCTATAATCTTCGGAAAGTGATATTAATTTCATCATCATCATCATCATCAGCCTATCGCAGTCCACTACTGGACATAGGCCTCTCCAATTGCACGCCACTTAGTTATATATGGTGGTATATAGGCCAATTAGGGACATATTAGTCGATAGGTTTCAGGAAGATCTTAATAAGATTGAATGGAACACCATCTTAGATCTGGGAAACGTGGATCTGATGGTTCAAACGCTAACCACATACATTATTACACTATTTGACTTGCACGCCCCGGTCAAGAGAGTTTTGATCAAAGAAAAGAGTTACCCCTGGATCACGGATACGATCAAGGAGATGATTAAACTCAGGGATAACTACTACAAGAAATCTAAGGCCTCAAACCGAGAAATACATGCCAACTCATATCGCGAGCTTAAATACCTGGTAAGGACCGCAATTGAAAGAGAAAAGAAAGCATATTTTAAAACCTATGTCAACAGTAATCAAAATCAACCTCGTAAGTTGTGGAGGCATCTTAAGTCTGATATTCTTGAAAAAAAAAGCAGTAACTGTGAGCTGCCTGATATGTGTAAGGACCCTGATGTGTTAAACCAGCATTTCCTAGACATTCCGGGCCATGACAGAGTTGCGTTATCTGATCTCACTTACTATGAGTTCCACCGGTTTGGTGATGGTTGTTTTGGATTGGAACCGGTGAGCGAGGAAGAGGTAGCCAGGACTATCAGGAGTTTTAAGTCTAATGCCATGGGTTCAGATGAAATCTCCCTGGAGATGTTGATGATGACACTACCCCAAACACTACCTGCAATAACCCATATTATAAACACATCAATTTCAACATCAATGTTTCCAAGTGCGTGGAAAACGGCTAAAGTAAGACCTATCCCCAAGGTGATACACCCGGTGACTCCTAAAGATCTTCGGCCTATAAGCTTACTACCGTGTATGTCCAAGGTTCTTGAGAGAGTGGTCAGCAATCAGCTAACCAAATACTTGGAAAACTCTAATATACTACCAGTTAGACAGTCTGGCTTCCGCAAGGGGCACAGTACTGCAACCGCTCTCTTGGATGTGACTGATGCTATTTTAGAGGCACAAGACCAGGGTATGGGTACCATACTCACACTGCTCGACTTTTCTCGTGCTTTTGATGGGATTAGTGTTTCACTGCTGCTGTCAAAACTTGCATATTACGGATGTAACGAGGAAACTGTGAGGTGGTTTCACAGCTATCTGAGTAATAGGTATCAGTTCGTGCAAATAGGAGATGGTAAGACTGGATGCATAGCTGACTCCACACGCTGCCCAGTAACCAGAGGCGTGCCTCAGGGCTCTATTTTGGGACCGCTCCTCTTTATTTTGTACGGTGCGGACGTCATAAATGCTATTAAAAACTGTAAGTATCACCTCTACGCCGATGATCTTCAGCTCTACTTGTCATTCCCCCCTTCCAGGTGTTCAGAATCTGTAAGGATGATCAATGATGATCTAAATGGTATCGCAAACTGGGCACAGCGTAATTCTATGACTCTAAATCCACAAAAATCCAAATTTATGATTTTGGGCACGGAGAGGATGGTGGGGAGACTGGGTGAGTTGGGGCCAGACATACGAATAGGAGGACAGAGTGTAGGACGGGTATCAGAGGCGCGCAATCTTGGGTTAGTGTTTGATGAGCAGCTTCACTTTGAGATACATGTTCTACAGGCTGCAAGAAACTGTTTCTATCGGCTTAAATTATTATACAGAATTCGCCCCTACATTAGTGTCGGCATTAGGTTATTACTATGTGAATCACTTATTTTATCGAAGTTGAACTATGCTGACACAGTGTATGGGAGTCGAATTATGAAAAGAACGGAACGTATCATTCAGCGAGTGCAAAATGCTTGTATGCGGTTCTGTTTGCAAATTCCTCCTCGTTCACATATCACACCTTACCTAAATGATAGGAACATATTAAGGATGTCCGAGCGCCGAGAACTTCATTTGGCCACCCTGTTGTTCGGTGTTGTGCAGACAAAAAGACCTCGGTACTTATTTGATAAGTTATTATGGTCAAGGGATTTTAACAAATATTGCACCAGACCTTCGTCATATCTAATGATAACTCCAAGCCATAGCACAGCTGCATACCGGGGCAGTTTCAAATTCGCCGCTAGTCGGATTTGGAACGACTTGCCTCCACCGCTTCGTTCGCATGTTACGGTACACACATTCAGACATAGATACAGACTGCACTTAATGAGCACTCAAAAGTCCACGTAGGCACTATTGACTATAAAAATAATACAAATCTCTGGATATTGCGTTTGTGGTGCATTGCTATTGCTATTCCTTTGGCATCATTGTAATGTATAATAATTGAGAAATTGTATGAGCTGTGGCGAAGAGTCGACACATCTTTTCACCTTCATGCTGTTACTTGTTTAACCTTGTATTTTTTATTTGGTTTTTCATTTGCTTAACTGTCCAGTTAAGGATGCGTGACGTCGTTGAGGGGTCATCTGAAAATCAGTGCTGAGTGACATCGTAACTGATGACACGCAGCAATATACTGAGATGGTAGCCCATTCAGATAAACATTAATAACAATTACAATTGTAAAAAAAAAAGTTTGTATGTACTAGCTATAAGTTGTTTATCTGAATAAATGTTTATTATTATTATTATTATTATTATATACTTAGTTCGATCCTCGGCGACTCGCATCTTACCTTTAATTTATTTCATCAACTACGCCCAAATTTAAATTTCATCATCATCATCTGCCCATCGCATTTCACTGTATACATAGGCCTGTCCCATTCGCATTTCCTCACACACTACTTTGATCTATTTTGGGCTTCTCTCATCAAGCTCCTGCCTGCCATCCTACTCAATTAAATTTACATATGGCAATTGATATGACGATCTTAAGTACAATACAAAATGATTTCATTAAATTACTAAAAACACAAAACACGTTGTAGAAAGTGGTTACCAACCCTTCAATACATATGTCTTTTCGCTTTACGAATACTTAATATAGGGATACATTTCTATCCGCCAGATGAAGATAACAAAACTTTCTACATCATCTGCATATTAGGATTGTCTTCTGAACACAAATGTGGCGTTCATTATAGCCATTGTCTATTAACACAATAGGATTCATCGCATTGTAAAAATTAGGAAAGTAGATAATATATTACTTTCATATTTTATTGTCAGTAGATAATAAAATATCTGTTTTTGGAATTCGAAGGTTTGTTTCGTAACCATATAAAATATGCAGAAGTGTCACTTTGATTAAGTATTGCCAGATATAATATTAAATAGATGTAATTGGTAGTGATAAGGTAAAAATAATTTTACAGGGTTTTCCTTTTTGGGACCCTAATAATAAACTTAACGATGGAAAACAATATCATTTAATTTGATTCAAATTGCTCTTGACCACAGTGAGCAAAGTTACACTTATTTTTCAGAGGAACTCTTTCAATAATCTCTCTAATGGAAGATGGAAGATCTCTAATGCAGAAGGAACTTAAAGGGCCCGAGTACATAGGTACCCTAGGTGATTAGAAACTATCGCCAAGGGTACCGATCAGAACCTAGATGGGTGACCCTTATTGGTATGATATCATGGGCGTCTCCGTGATTCGAAGGTCACGTTAGGCAGTCGTTAACTGCTATTGTCTCTGAAAGCATGGGATTGGATTCGGAACAGAGGTGAGGCCTTCAGGCGGATCGAAAACATTCAATGTCTAGAAACGTGGCCACAACACTAACTTGCCAGTCCTCAACACACACTTGACCCAGCGTCGGGATGTATGTCCTTAACCCTCTCCTGAGAGGAATCGCGAGCCCTACAGTGGGAAGTTATGGGTTGATGATTGATTGAAACATATCTGTTCGTTAGCTCCATGTACTAGATTTTTGTTTTGAAATCGAATTCACCAATTCTATTACTATTCACTTTCAAAACCAAATCAAAACCTAATTAAGAACAGTTGTTTTAGAGATATTACCATACAAACGGTCAGTAATATATCTAATAAGTAAAAGTGTAACATTAAACAAGGGAACAGTTTAGTAGATGACGCTAGTGTTGCATAACCAAGACACAAACTCGCCCATCGAATTCTAATCAATCGAATGTAGGACAGTACATAAAGTATAATATTTATTTATTCTGCACATACCTTGAGGACAAGACCTTGAATATGGGCCTACATTTTTGTATTACTAAAATTGGAGAAGTATACTAATAATTGAATAATTAGTGATTCTACTCTGCCTGATGGAAAGCATGAGTAGAATCCAGGAGTAGGGGCCACCATGCTCATTGTGAGGGAGGCAATGTAGCATGGTGGGGCATACCAAGGTGGCCTGGTTAGATAATTCTGCATCATTGACAATGATGCAAATAATCTGGCTAGAAAATAATGCAGAATGATTGGGCCTCCGGTCTCATACTCACCAACGAAATACGACAGCAAGAATGCTGTCATTATTAGGATGGTCTTCTGTGTGAGTGTAGTACTGACCCGGTCGATTCGTGCTGAATTCAGCGTGGCTCTGCTATCTACTAATTTCAAGATGCTCCGAATATTTTTGGTGTTTTAAACAGATGTATTAATATCATTTCGTCATCAGCCTCGAAGAAGCTTTTTGGGAAGAAAGTAGTTCCTCTATACTTCGTTCCATTTTTGTCTTTCTTTGAACCTTTAAAACTTCTAGTGGCATTATAATAATTCTTATTACATTTGATAATCTATTTCTAAAAGAAGGTCATAAGCTAATTACTATCATTCTATGACCCTTAAGAGGTAAGTAGTGACTACTATAATTTTAACAAAAAGGAACCGACTTCAAAGAAAAACTATTCCGAGTACCCAAATCGCGACAATTGTGCATATGATATTTAAGGAGTTCCCTCGATTTCCTTGGGATCCCATCATAAGATCTCGATATGGTGACGATGGGTCCCGTCGTCACCATATCCTCCATACCTGTAAGCTACGCCCATTCCAATGCAAAAAGAATTTTTGAAATCGGTTCATAAACAACGAAATTATCGCTGAACATACATAAAAAAAAAAAAAGATTCCGACGAATTGAGAACCTCCTCCTTTTTTTTGAAGTCGGTTAAAAATTGATTAAACAAGATACGTTCTGATATTATAAATTCAAAAGTAATTTTGTTTGTTTTTTACGCTTCCACGGCAAAATCGCTACACCGATTTTGAGGAAAACATGGGTCAGATACTTTAATTCTTAAGGTAGGACATAGTTTGACCTACATACACACCGGCAGAGCAGGGCTTATATCATAAGTGTCAAATAAAGCTGACATACTTTCTTAGAAAGACCTACTTAAATGTGTTTATCAAACAATTAGTAGTAACACACATTACATTCTCAATGTTTGTGTACGTGTTTGGCCTAGGAATATGTTAAATAATCCATGGTAGTGTTATATCACAGAGAAAGTATGTTACGACTGCCAACGTAATCGATTCTGTGTTGTTTTTTTTATGTAGGTTCGCTTCTGTTCCGTGCTTAGTTTTGTAGGTTAAGTACAAGGTTTTTTAATTGAGGTAGGTAGTATACCTTTCATATATTTTTTCTTTCTTAACCTTTTTCTGATTTATGGTTATGTAGAATCGCTTGGTACAGTTTGACTCCATGTCTCTTTAATGATGTAGTTTTAAGTTCGTTCTGTAGGTTATAAAGTCGGCTCATCATTGTAATGATTAGAATTTTCTTTGACATATAAAATACTATAACGTTAACATTAAATTATATTAAATACAACGTCATGCGCAAGTCATCACTCAACGTGGCCTGTGGACATCCTACACTACGTTTGCCAAATTGGGCCTCCACTCCAGTACCAGTTTACTTAATATCGTCGCTCTTAACATCGGTTATCGATTACTACTTTTATCAACATTTGTTAACTCAATCTATAATCGACTACTTTAGCTTAACTTTTACGTAAATGACTGCCAAATTTATGGCATAGAGAGTCATGACTATGAGTATCTTTGTATATATAGTATCACCAAAGATGATGTCATGATTTTAAGGAGTACAAGGGACTTTAATCTATTAATTCCATTAAGAATCAAATTGTAGTTATCAATTTTTCTAGACTTATTAATAGAATTGAGTGTTTTTTTTCATTTCAAGTTTATTTTCTAAGGAATAAAGTTTTGAATTCGGGGATTTATTTCAAATCTATCAATCATTCATAAATCTGGGTGTCTCCAGAGTTTCTGTATTCAAATTAGTATTTTTGATTTATGTAAATAAAATCATTTCTCTAAATTCCGTATCAAGGTCAAATATTTACCAATTCACTTTCGCCGAAATATCGATATCCTTTCTCTTCGCTATGATGTCTTGTTTTATTCTGTCATTCGGCTTTGTTTGAAATAATATTTTGGACCTGACCAACCTGACACACATATAAAATGTTTAAATTTGAATACTTGACAGCGGAAGAGTCAAGCACTGACACTAGACAGTAGTACTACAGTGAGTCGAAAATTGTGTTTATTTAAATAATCTCAGCGAGGTTACTAGAGACCCATTCCTTTTCCCTATTTCTGGAGAGAGGGCTCAAAGATTTGTAGCCGTTTATTGATGAAGGAAACAGTATACAAAACAGGCTATTATGAAGAGCCTTGGGTCTATATCCATTTTTTTTAAAGTAGATCTTCATCTCTTAAGATCTTCATATTTTATTTCATCTCAACATTTTATATTTACATTAGGAACTCACCTATAGTATGTTATGTCCGCGGTGCGTTGTCTTGAAAAAGGTGTAAAGATAAAGATAAAGATGAAGATGTATTTACCTTATTTTGTCTCTCGCTTTGCTAAGGAGGGAGGGAGGGAGGGAGGGAGGGAAATGAATTCATTATTTTGCCATGCTTTACAGTATTCTGATTAATTTCGTTGAGGGTTTCAAGACAGTTTCATTTTTCTTGAAAGCTCTCGAGTGTCATAACTCAGTGTGTTCGTAGTCCACTGTTGTTGATCCTGGTGTATAGGAGTAACTGTAGAGGGCGTTTGGGAGGGAATTAGTTAAAAAAACAAGTCTAAACAGCCCGATCCAAATACACGCCAATGAGTACGCCGTAAATACAACATATGTCCCGCTCAATCTATGGCATAATCTACATACTCGTACATAATAATAATAAATAAATAAAAATTTCAGACATCTTACACACAACGCCATCTAGTCCCAAACTTCACAAAGTCCCAAACAAACAAACAGATCTTGTATTATGGATATTAGACAACTGACACAAATATACTTTTTTTGTAAATATGTACATATTATACATAGAAAACACTCAAACTCCGAATCAAATATTTGCGGATTACACAAACATTTGGTCCGACCCGGAAATCGAACCTAAGACCTCTTGAATACCAGCCGGTTACGCCAATCACTTGGTCTCCGAGGCAGTCAAGTGTATATAATCTATAGTGTATACAGATAATTATGATTATAAGCCGGTATCTATTTGATTCGTCTTTCATTTAGATAAAATATCTTAACATCTTCGAAAAGTCTGACTTCATGCATTCCAACTCTCTTCTTAGCAGACAGTTCGTTAATAGTACAAGTTGCATGTCTATGGAATGCATTGCTGGAGGCTATCAGACAAACAGTTCCTATCGAGTTTCCAAAAACTAGTCAAGGACAACTATCTCTCTGATTAATGTCGGCTTTGATATGTATGTACATTTAATTATCTATGCATTTGAGAGTATATAGGTGTGACAACCTGAATCTTATTTTTTTCACCTAAGACTCTTAAATTCAATATCAATTGCAATCCAATATTAATCCCATTTCAACTTTAAGTTACAATTGAAATAGTTACTAGAATTCAAGAATTGGAAACGTCACAATTTCAATACCGATTAACCGGAATTGAAATCAGGATAAGACTGCTAAATCATCAATCATCAACAGCCTTTAACAGTCCACTGCTGGACATAGGCCTCTCCTTTGAAAGGAGGCTTTGGCCTACTATACCACGCTGGCCAGACGGGTTGGTAAAGGGTTTGTTTCAAGTTTTCCTTCTCTTGGCAGTGATTTTAGCTGCTTAATTTGTTCCTTTAGTCGCCTCTTACGACACCCATGGAATGAATAGGGGTGGTGACACTTTGTATTCTTAATCCGTCACCTCACGGACAATACTGCTAAAATCGACTGATAAATAAAATTCAAACATCTTACATACAATCTAGTCCCAACCTAATTAGAGCTTATATTATGGATACTAGACAACTGATGTAAATACATAAACATACTTTTTGTAAATACATACATTTTATACATAGAAAACACCCAAACTTAGAATCAAATATTTGCGGAACAAACAAACATTTTGTCCAACCCGGGAATCGAACCCGAGACCTCAAGTAGAGCAGTCGTATACACTCCCACTGAAACTGGCTTGCTACAATAACTTGTCCTGTCCCATATTCGACGGCTTCACGCGACGTTCACCAGGTATTCAGACAACCTTTAGATGACCTACCTACCTAAAGATCGCTTTCGGTTCGCGGTTGACAGACGAGCGCCATCAACAATCTTCCCTGCAAACAATTCTCATCTACAGCATTGAAGTTATGGAGAGTATAAGTAGAATCCAGGAGTAGTGGCCACCAACCTCATTGTAAGTGCAAGCAATGCAACATGGTGACCATCATCATGGCGGCTTGATGAGATGTTTCTGCATCATACTCCTAGCCTCCGGTGGCAGGGAGGATGATGCAGAATGATTGGGCCTCCGGTCTCACACTTACCAACGAAAGACGACAGAAAGAATGCTGTCATGTCAGAAAGATTATTCTTCTGCGTGAGGGTAGTACCACACCAGCCGAGCCGGCTTATCACCGTGGCTTTACTACTTACCATTATTGGTTTATCAATTTTTCATATGTTTTCCTTAGTGATTGCTGCTTTAAATAATCCTTAAATGTGTTTAAAAAATATCAGTTCAAATCATATTAGTTTGTAAGGGGTATCATTCGTTCTTGATCAACAAATAAAATTGTAAGCAATGTTGCACAACATGTCCGTGAATTACTTTCACTGCTGAGATCGAAGTTATTTGACGTGTATACAGCGCGTATGGAAATGCAGGTTTTAAGGAGTGAAAGAAAGTATAATTTTATCTAATTTATTACTCATATGAGTTGTTCGGTATATATGTTTTAAATGCATAAGATGACTGCCTTGTTGTGCTAGTGGTTAGTGTATGCGGCTGCTGATCAAGAGGTTCGATTCCCGGATCGGACCAAATGTTTGTGTGATCCGCAAATATTTGTTTCAGAGTGTCGTTGTTTTCTATGTATGATATGTACGTATTAACAAAAAAGTATGTTTATGTATTTATATCAGTTGTCTGGTACCCATTATGGGTACCAGACAACTTATAAGCTCTGCTTAATTTGGGACTAAATGTCGTTGTGTGTAAGGATGTCCGAAATAACTTTTATTAAAAAAGTATATAGTAGAGGATGTTATTGCTTTAATGTTTATATGTATATAGCAGGGCTGGACAATAGGCCTCTCCTTGGAAGGGTGGTTATGGTCACTATAGCACGTTGAGTCGACAAGTTCGGTTGGAACAAAATGGGGTTTTGGTAACCTTACTTCAAACACGGTTGTTTAAATATATATTTCAGCCTGATACAGTGCCTCCTTTGCCTGATGGAAAGCATTGCAGGCAATGTAGCATGGTGACCCATATTATAGCAGCCTAGTGGGATCCTTCTTCATCATTAGGCCTCAACCAGCAATCCCGACAGCATGAATATTGTCATTTTAGTCTTCTGTGTGAGGACAGTACCGCCATGGATGAGCCCTTTTTTTGAGAGGCCGTGGTATTACTGAGGTTGAACTGTTTCATGGCTTGTCCACGTAGACTGCAAAGAAGTCGATCATCCGTGTGTAAGTTCTGTTATCAGAGAAATCAGAAGTGCTGTAAATATTTAAAGTTTATTCAATAACCCTATGATAAATATCAGAGATAGATAAAGAGATAAACTAGCACTAGATAAAGAGAAATTCATTATTTAGTACGTATAACACGATAATTCAAAGTCAGGCCAAGATAGGAAATATAAATTTGCTTCGAGTCACTTCCTAACCGCAGAGTTAGACCGCAGACGCGAAAGTTCAAGTTGATATTCATTATTTGCGTGTTTATACGATTGCTCTCGACGTTGATGTAAATGTATGGAAACTTTTTCACCGCTATTGTATGGCAGAAAGTAGTTTCAAGTTCCTATTTATTGTTTAGAGAGAAAGGGAAACAATGAACTAGTTAGAAATATATGGTTGGATCATTATATGGTTGTTAGTGGTAAAGTTATCAATGCATCAAATTTTCAGAGTTCAATTCCCAGTCAACAGATGTTTAGAACTATAATTTAATTACTGCCATTACATTGACTCTTATAACAATATTTATTTATTACATGATAAGACGATTAAGGAAGATTTTTTAAGAAATTCTTCATCCGATTTTAAAATTAGAACTAGATTTCAAAATCCTTAGCCAAGTTTACAATTTTTTATATATATTTAAGCCTCCCACCGTGACCCTACTCGGCTTGATGGAATTCGTGAGTAGAATCTAAGAGTAAGGGTCACCATCCTTCTTGTGAGTATTAATGCAGCATGGTAACCCTCGCTATGGCGGCTGAGTGAGATGCTTCTGTATCTTTGAGCCTCCGATTTTATACTCACCAACGAAATACGACAACACGAATGTTGTCGTATTTCGTTGGTGCCGTCATTTTTAGGTTGGTCTTTTGTATGAGGGTAGTACCGATTTGAGCCTACTCATGCTGACTCTGTTACCTATGAAGTTTTAGCGTCTATGCTCTGTCTACTCTCTTATATTAAGTGCCTTTGCGGTGAGAGACAATATTTTCAGATATTTATTTGTTATTAGCTTTCGCCCGCGGTTCCCCCCGCGTGTATGTCGATTATTGCAGAAAAAAAAGTGTGTTATTCTAAAAAAAATTTTTTTTTTTTTTTTATATTTAAGCCTGCCAAAGTGACTCTACTCTGCCTGATGGAAAGCATGAGTAGAATCCAGGAGTAGGGGTCACCATGCTTATTGTGAGGGTAGGCAATGTAGCATGGTGACCCCTACCATGGCAGCTTGGTTAGATTATTCTGCATCATTCTCCCGGCCTTCGAAGGGCGGGAGAATGATGCAGAATGATTGGGCCTCCGGTCTCACACTCACCAACGAAATACGACAGCAAGAATGCTGTCATTATTAGGATGGTCTTCTGTGTGAGGGTAGTACTGGCCGGGTCGAGCCGGCCCATTCGTGCTGAAATCAGCGTGGCTCTACTACCTACAGGCTATATGACTGTAAAGTTTCATCCAAATCCGTTCAGTAGTTTTTGTGTGAAAGTGCAACAAATATACATACATACATACTCACAAACTTTCGCGTTTATAATATTAGTAAGAAGGTATTGCGATTATGTTTGTACAATGCAAATTAACTTTTCAGGTTTTTTATTAACATAAATATCTTGTTCTCAACGAAAGAATTACAACATAATTAATGAAGCTATGATATGACAGCAGTCAAACTTATTCATTTCTTTAACGACAACTCCTCCCTACAAGATTTCTTCACTACCCTAAGGTTAACTGGTGGAGACTGCTTTGGGTGTTAGGTCACTCGCTTTCCAACTGCCCTCTGGCCAAGTTTCAAATGTTTTCCGTTTTCAATTCAATTCTCTTGTTTGATTGTCTAATGTTTGCAATTTGACTAGAAGGACTGAAATGAAACTATTACCAATGCTTAGTTAGAACTAACACGAACACATGTAAAAAATAATGCGTATTGATTAGAAAAGTAATAAATATAATAGTCGTTTATGTAATTATTAAAACGTTGTAAAATCACTAACTTCACAATTCTCTATTTCCCATAAGGAAGTGTTCTACATATAAACATATATGTTCGGAAGTCAATTATATATATATATACGTTAGTTGACTTGTATTGTTATAGACGTATACACGTTAGTTATAATAACTGTTAAACTAAATGTTATGTTACATTTTAAGTGTTATTCTTGAATAGATTCATTTTATCTTCAGTGATATAGTTTTAATAGTGGTTTGACATTCAAAATACTACACAAAACTTTCAATTTAGTTTTTAGCTAAGAATATTTTGAGTTGTTTTATGTGAAGAGAAGTGTGTGTACGAATAACATTCGTGAGAAAATAGTGTTATGTAACTATTGTATTATACGATATATCGTGCGACATTTCTTACCAATGTCAAATAAAAGTTCATTGAAACTCATTGAGTTGTATACCAACTCATACATTAAGCTATTTTAAAATAAAGTATTTAATAATATTATTTATATTAAGCTCGTTAATAGTAGTGTAGAATTCCTATTAAACGGTAGTCAATGAAAATTATTAAACTCTTTAGTGTACTATCCTCGATCGGGACGGTAATCGTGCTAAACTCACACAGACATCATCTTCCTAGCCTTATTCCCAAGTTTATTTGGAGTCGGCTACTAGTTGAACCGGTTTTACCTGAATTTCAATTTTTCTACGGAGCGACTGGTATCGGACCTCCGCAACCCTAAGGGAGAACTGAAATTCAAAGATTGAACTATTTGTCAGTATATTTGAGGGCACTGACTTCTCAATAACGATTGCCATAGATGTTCGTGACAACCGGGACCAACGGCTTTACGTGCTCTCCGAGGCACGGGCATGAATCAACGCCAAACTTCCAAACTCCGGGCAGCTATTAGGAATTTCCTAAGAAAATCCCAAAACCACTTTTTGACCCGACCCGGGATTTGAGCTCTTGAATAGCAGTCGCATACGCTAACCACTAGACCAACGAGGCAGTTACATTCACACAGATGACCAATAAAAATGACAGCTATCGCACTGTCGTATTTCGTTGGTAAGAGCGAGAGTAGAGGCCCAATAATGCACAATGTACCTACATGAAGTATTTCACGAGGCCGCCATAGTGTGGGTCACCATGCTGCATAGTCTCCACTCATAATGAGGATGCTGACCCCTTGGATTCTGCTCATATTAAATCAGGCAGTGTATTTTTTGGTAGGCACAATGTACAATATACAACAATATACGTCTTAATCAAGAGAGGTTCAATGCTGAACAAAGTACCATCTCACTACGATTACCAGCCTGCATGCCAATTGGTTATTATGGTCAAACTTTCCCCTCTCTGGTAAGCACAAGGAAGCAACATTACGCGTAGATTATAATGATTCGATTAAACTCGCCAAAATCATACTGAAAACATTTCTCTTTATGTTTTTTTTATTACTAGCTGACACGACCGAAACTGAAACGGTCAAAACGTGATCATACTTCTTTTAGATGCATTTCTTACAAATTAATTCAGTAAATTTAGGTCATAATTTCAATAGAACAATTTAAAGAATTTATGGCGATGGCCTTCAATTAACCATGCAAAATTGGATAGAAAGTAAACTGCCCTGGCGGACCCCAGAATTAGTTAAGGGTCACTTCAATTCAATGAGTACTTAGATATACTGTTAGCCCCTTACTGACTGCTATGAATATTATAGAAACAATATTCTATTACATTATCATGAGCGTAGTTTGATTTAATAAAGGGTTAGTTTAATTAAGCAGTAGTACACGGTGTCGAAAGCTTTAGTAAAGTCGATGAAATTACTGATCAACTTTATAACTATAATATGTAAGGTTCCTTCATAGTACTCCGTCTGATGGTAGACGAAAGCAATGGTAGAAAGAAGTGAGAAAGTGGAAAGCAAGGAGTCCAGATTTTCGTTGTAAATATAGACAATGCTTTTTGGTAATGCTCAATATGGCGGCTTAGTTACATACTTGTGCATTCTTGGGCCTCCGGTCTTACACTTACAAACGAAATTCAAGTCAATTTAGGTTGACCTTTTGTGTAAAGGGAGTACCCCCCCCCCCCCCGGTCGAGTAAGCTTATTTGTGCTGAAAACGGCATGGCTCCAAGATCTCCTTTTTTAATTTTATAAACTTGTAATTTTAGAATGTTTTGTAAAATTAAGCAAAATATAAGCTACTATTTAAAACGATGTTAAAACGAAAGATGAAGCTAATAAAACTATATTGAATTTATTTTCTCTGTTTTTCCAGGTTGTGGAATAGCAGTTGGAAAACAGACAGCACAGCGGCGTATTGTTGGTGGAGATGACGCTGGTTTCGGCACCTTCCCCTGGCAAGCATACATCAGGATTGGATCCTCAAGGTTATACAGTTCGATTTCATTTCGGCAATTTTTAAAGCGTTGACATTTGTGGCATAAGTGGAATTTAAATAGAACTTTATGTCACGTTACCGTTATTCCCACTTATGCCGCGTATTGGTACGTCATGATTGTCAGCTGTTGTCACGTTACTGTTGTCATTAAAACCCACTTATGTCACATTTGTAACGTCATAATATTGTGAATAATATTCATCAATCATTTCATTAAGATCATACACATTACTGCCTAATTTAGAAAGCAGATTATTTTATAGTTCTTGCATGAAAAGATTTTGTCACTTGCATTATCATGCCATTGTAAATGAACGCACTAATGAACTAAAAAAACTAATTGTAATATTGATTCACTTTTAGTTATCATCATATTGTGTAAATAATAATATTTTTAATAAATGTAAAATATAAAGTGGAGATAAAAGTCCTGAAGGTAGTTTTTATACATTCTTGTGTAAACATTTTCAAAATCATAGTAATTACAAAATATATTATATAAAATGCACAAGCGGTGGAAACCAAATAAAAGATGAATAATAGGTATCCCAGTTTGGATTAATTTAAGAAAGAATATTTACTATATTTATCACAATTCAAAACGATTTTCAAAGTTTTAAAGATATAATAAGCATCTCAATAACAATTCATACACCGTACTGATATTATTAATTGAAAGTACGTTGGTCTGTAACGCTTTCACTTGTAAGCCGCTAAAACCGATTTGGATGACAATTTTACCGCAATAACCTATATTTAACCGATATATACGCCAAAGGCAAAAGAAATAACGATAACATCATATCCTTACAGTGGCATTATCGTTACAGATATTTACGATCTATATATATAGAAGTGAAAAGGTTTGATGCGATGTTAGAATGTACAATACTTTATTTGTAGTACTGTAAATACATTTAATATTCAAATACAATAATATTTGATTTACTTATGTATGAAAGCTTTATTTTTCATAAAACATATTTACTCCATACTCGTATACTCTACATCTTATCCTATGTATACGCAGTCAAAACCAGATTTGACATAAAAAACCTTACTACCTCACCCAGGCAATGAAAGGTTCATGTAATCAATTGTATTTTTTTAGCAAAACTATTTTTGACTAGTATGTTCAGTCAAAACTAGTTTTGCCTAAACTATTTAGGAAAACTATTTCATACAAATTAAGGGCTTTGCCTATTAAAGACGTGGTCTGTTTAAGTGTTAGCTGGTGAGTCTAGTTCTAAACAGGGTCTTTTATTTCCACTTGAAAATGTGTGTCTAATTCTTATACTAATATTAACATGAATTAATAATTAATTTTACAGATGCAACACGCTTATGTCCTTATTCGAGCTTATCGGTTGGAAGCAGTGTTGGATAGAGAGGTAAATGTGCGAAAGAGATAGCATGACGTTTAGTAGCTACGTGGTTGTATAAAAGGGCATATAATTTTTACGGCTAAATTGGATATTTCTTTTGGTTTCTTCTCTTGTGGTTAAACCTAAGAGGTACTGTAAAATAGTTTATGGAGTTTATATATTTTAATTAATTTGTAAAATAAGTTGGGTTATAACTAGCCTTATTTATGCTACTGGAAATAACTGATTTATATTTATTTTTGTACCTAAATTAGTGAGAATGTTAAGTTTTCTGTAGACTTACGTCTTGCATGACATACTGTAAGTTGTAGCTTTTGACTTGGTCTGACTATTATAAAACGTAGTTTTCTTCTTCATAATACCGATATTATAACAATAACCGTTACAAGTATCGTTTTGTTACAAAAAATCAAGCATTTATAAAATGTATATATGTATATTGTTTTAATATTTTATAAATATGTATAGGTTATGTAAAACATTTGTTTATTATCACAAACTTTTTCGCACATTCCTCTTGTTTAAAGGAAATTTGTTTATTATTTACTAACAGAAGAGCTTATATAACATAAATTAACATGAACGTAATTAAATAACTAATGGTAATGATCAGATGCTCTACTTTATATTTGAAAGGTAAGTATTTTAATAAAATTTATTTAAATAATAACCTATTCATTTTTTGTTTAGACTTTAGGCCGCTGCATACGTAACGAGATATTACCTCGGACGGGATGTGGATGTGGTTGCCTCGTTATAAACGGGGACGTGATGTAAATGCATATGCACCGTGACTGTGACTCGGATCTAACGTGTTATTGTTGTGAACAAGGAAAGATGGATTTTTTTAGTTCAAGAATTGGCTTTAATTGCTATTGACGTGCTAAACATCGTCGGCGAAGATATTTAGCTCGTCCCATGCGTGCCACTTTCCCGTCCCGTCCGTGACTCCGTGAAGTATGCATTTCCTTATACATTTTGTATGAAACGATGTTTGCAAAACTTCCCGTCCCGTCCGTATAAAATCCCGTCACGTGTGTAGCGGCCTTTACTGTTTTTTAAACTTTTGGGTTATTTTTGCTTCAGTCTTTTACCATCCATTATTGAATTACAATTACTTTCACAAAGAATGCCATCCATCATGATTTTGGGCAGTTTGCGTCAATCCGCTGCTTGCTTATTTTTCTCAACTCATCGGTCCATCGTGCCCCTGGGCGTACTACACTACGTCGATCTTCACTCTAACATTAGTCGGTTCCTTTCCATCCGTATGGAGACACTCCTATTTCAGCGTTGATCCCAGTTCAGCTCCAGTTCTCTGTCGATTCTTTTTCTATAATATTAACTGCTAAAATGATTACTCACCCTCAAAGCATGAGTCGAATCCAAGAGTGGTGGTGACCATCTTCAGTACGAACGTGGACACTGCAGTACGGTGACGTTATTATGGATTCTATCGACTAGAGACTAATTATTATATTTTGAAAAAGGTTCATATTTGAGGTCAGTTGTGTGTTTTCGTAAAAACTTTGGATTCGGATTAACCAAATCCTTTAGTATAACCTTAATAATAAATCTATTATGCAAAGAAAATCCTCCTTTCTTTCGACTCCTTGACCAACATATCCCAATTGAGTTGCTGTAGTGTTTGCCTATTACCATTATGATCATTTTTTTTTTAATTGAGGCCAATCAAATTGTCTAAATTCTGCCTGATGACAAGCATGAGTAGAATCCAAGAGTATGGGTCATCATCCTCATTGTAGGTGTAGACAATGTAGCATGGCGGCCTAGTGAGATGCCTGCATCTGTATAATTCTGCATCTAGAATAATGCAGAATGATTGGGTCTACGGTCTTACACTCATTAACGAAAGACGACACCACGAATGCTATCATATTTAGGTTGGTCATCTGTGTGAAGGTAGTACTGATTCGTGAATTTGTGCTGAAATCAACGTGGCTCTACTGCCTATGTCATCCATTACAGAATCATATATTATTTAACATAAATAAGCTTGCTTCTTTTCTAATTGACTTCATGCGGTACTTCTTCAATTGGATCGGATTATTTTCCTACCTTAGATCTCCGTTCTTTAGGTACCGTTTTTGAAAGCTTTTTATTTGATTGCGAACGGTATACCTACTTTCTGTTTTGCCTCTTTCAAATTTGAAGTAGTCTTTGTTTATGGCAATTGATAAATTTATTAACAAATATCTTATACAGTTCCTTCCAATTGAACATGACGTGAACGCTTCGTGAATTAATAACCAGAAGATTATATTACATAGTTATGTACCTACCCAAAAATACAGTAACAGCTGTAAATGCTAGTTTCCAAACAAATGTCTTTGTAAAAAATAAATCTCACTTATCTGGATTGTATCTCTGTGATCTTTTATTACGAATTTCTTTTATTGCGAGAACCATCTCCTCACTCATTGTGTTCGCTGAACATTATAATTGAGTTTGACGCAATGGCGGCCATCTTAGTGAAATTGTCTCATACGCATACCATTGTTCGACATTACGGAATTGTGTAATTTCTTACATTACTTTTTTATGGCATCTTAAAGTGAATTTGGATGGAAATAAGCGATGTACAGATAAGTTACGTAATATTTTGATTTCTACACCCTCTTTCTTGTTCAAAATACTATTTTAATAAATATATTTTTTGTAATATTTTCTCATCGACATCATCGATAGTCTTATTGCTGGAAAGGAAAGACTCGTTAAAAAAGAGGTTTAAGCCTGGTATGATCCTTGCCATTCAAGCTGAGAGTGTAGAAGCATCTGACCACGACACAATAGTGTGGGACACCTTACAAGACTACAGCATTCCTGGATTCTGCTCATGCTTTCATTAGACTGAGCAGAGTTATTTTGGCAACAAATAAAAAAAGAAAACCTACATAATTCTTTTGAAGGTAGTAGAGCCACGCTGACTTCAGCATAAACGAGTCAACTCGAGCGAGGCGGTACTACCCTCTCACAAAAGACCAACCGAAGACGACAGCATTCGTGCTGTCAAGTTTGATGAAGAAGTATCTGAATAGGTTGTCATAGTGGTCGCTGTGGCTACTTCCACATACACTGCGACGAAAACATACGACAGCGCCATCTAGCGAAGAAACCGTGAACTACTAAGAAAACACGGAATGAACTATACGGTGTAACTACTAATCCTGAATCGCGAAAGAGACATTCTCGCGCCGAATAGCATATATACAACATCCAAACATCAACTGTTGGGCGGTGGCCCACCAGGCATGATCACTTCGCGTGGTCGGAGGATCCTCCCTTTGTGTTAGAGGAATACGTTACCCGTTCCTCCATAGTCGCCACTACTCTTGGATTCTAACTCATGTCTACCATCAGTCAGAGTAGAGTTTATCAGGCTCAAAAAAAAAAAAAAAAAACTAAACAGAATGAATTGGTATAGGGTTTATGTTAAGTTGTACTTCTATTGCCGTACTGCCCCACTAGCCAAGTTGCAAACGTTTTTCGTTCTGCAATGGCTGAGGCCTCTATTCTCTTGTATGATTGGCTAATATCACTCAGTCACGTGATCAAAACAAAATATTAGCCAATCCAACACGAGAATAGAAACGTCAGCAATTGCAGAACGAAAATCTTTTGCAACTTGCCCTAGGCCCACTGTTGTCTTGCATCGTTTTTAGTCGGCTCATAAAGTATCCATTGCTGATTTTACAAATTTTTAATCTATCATCATCTTCCTAGCCTTATTCCCAATATTATTTGGGGTCGGCTACTAGTGCATCCGGTTTTACCTGAATATCAGTTTTTCCACGGAGCGACTGGCATCGGACCTCCGCAACCCTAAGGGAGAACTGAAATTCGAAGGTTGAACTAGTTGTCAGTAAAGAGGGCACTGACTTCCCCATAACGATTGCCATAGATGTTCATGACATCCGGGACCGACGGCTTTACGTGCTCTCTGAGGCACGGGCGTGAATCTATAATTTTTTAATCTATCATCACATGGATTTGATTTTCAATAAGAATTTGAACAAAGAATCTTTGTATTGTTTTCTCTAAGTCAAGTTCAAATACTTATTTTTACAAGGCCACAGTGCTGGATTTGTTTAATTCTAAAGTGTATAAGTGGGAGAATTATTTTTGTTAATGACATCTTCTACGCTTCTACTGTCTCTGTGGCACAGTGGGAGCTCATGCGACTGCTGCGTGTGAGGTCTCGTGTTCGATTAACGTTGGTTTGGTGGAAAAATTGTTGGTTAACGACCTCAGTGGCGTAGGAGTACCTAGTCTTAAGCGACTGGTGTGCTTGAGTTCTCGGGTTCAATCCTCGGTAGGACCAAATGTACTTTGTATGATCTACAGATATTTCTTTCTGAGTTTGGGTGTTTCCTATGTATAATATGTATGTACGCTTAGTTTGAAGGTAGATGGCGTTGTGTGTTAGGTGACCAAAAATATTTATTTATTTTTTATTAAATATCTTTTTTATGTAATTCTCGTGTTACGTTGTTTATCAACAACGTCCCACTGCTGGGCTAGGGTTTCCTCTCAGGAGAGGGTTAAGGCCATCCGCTTTACGCTGGCCGATTGCGAGTTGGAGACTGGCAAGACACCTTGTGGCTACGTAATCTTTCGGTTGAATGTTCTTAAGCCACCCGAAGATCTCCAACCGAGATTTACGACTGTTATCTGACCGACTGACTAACTGCTTAGCGTGACTTCCAAATCATGGAAACGTTCATAACATATCATCCCACAAACGGTCACCCATCTAGGTACTGACCGCGCCGTCGATGCTTACCATTGGTGATTATTTCCAATCACTTAAGGTCACTTGGCCATGAGCGCATTGCTTTGCAATAGTTACATTGTTGCTCATGATGAATGAAGCGATTTTCACGTTAGTTTTGCTGACATACTTTAGATGGGAATATTAACATCAAACTTTTTCGAACAGGAGTCGAGCAGGGTTTAAAAGAGACCCAGATAAAGTTGTATGGCTCATCTAGTTAAATTATAAATATGACTGTCAGATTGTTTCCCGCTCATTGAAGCCTTAATGACCTTCTTCTTCTTAGCCTTTATTCCCAATATTATTTGGGGTCAGCTTACTGAAATCTTAATGACCAACTCTAATAAAATTTTTAATACAATTTCAGGGAAGCAGATATTTTTTTAAGTACCCCTGATATAATGTATAGATTAAAGTAACTAGAATTAAAATATTTTATAAGTTGATTATTGATTGTGATTTCATTTAAAACTAAATATTAACATTTAGATTACCAACTTTCAGATGTGGAGGTTCTCTGATTTCCCGACGTCATGTCGTCACTGCCGGCCACTGCGTAGCTCGAGCTCAGCCTCGTCACGTCCGTGTCACCCTCGGGGACTACGTCATCAACTCTGCCGCTGAACCTCTGCCGGCGTACACCTTCGGCGTCAGGACTATCAAAGTGCATCCTCTTTTCAAGTTTACTCCTCAAGCGGATCGGTTTGACGTGGCTGTTCTGACTTTGGATAGAAGTGTGCATTATATGCCACATATAGGTAAGTAAATTTTTTGTATTTACAGTTTCGTTATCAACATCCTTTATCAGTTCAACAGTATTGACTGCAAGGTTGGCCTGGTGGTTTAAGCGGTCGCCACGCTACTTTCTACTTCGCCAAGTGTCGTGGGTTCAAACCCTGCATGAAACAGATTTGTGTGATACGCAAATTGTTGTTCTGTGTCTGGATGATCTTTGTATCCGTTTCATGTTTGTTTGTAAAGTCCCCCGCGACACAGGATTTATATTCCTAATGCGGGAGTTGTTTTTTATTTTTATTTTAAAGTTCACTGCTAGACATAGGTCTCGCCTTGGAAATAAGGTTTTGGTCTTTTTGACCACGCTGGCAAGACGGGTTGATATAGGGTTTATTTTAAGTTTTCCTTTTCTTTGCAGTGCTGTTATTGTCCTGCATAGTTTGTAGATTAGTCGCCTCTTACGACACCTTCTGATGAATAGGGGTGGTGACACTCCGTGCTCTTAATTTATCACCACACAGACAGATCTACGTGAAGACAAATAACTATATTATAGCATACATAATGTATTGCCGGCTACATGAGCATTATACTCGCAAGAATACAAGAAAAAGACAAGATGCCTCTCGAGGCCTTCTCGTAGACCCCAGCTAGAGGTAATTCACCAGGTCTAAGAGCTGTCTAAGCGATCTTACATACGGGTCACTGACAAAAACAAGGTCTCGAGTTCTATTCTTGGGTCGGGCCAAAATAGTACAATAGAAATGCTTAAAAACAGCTCGAAGTTTATAAATTTGAATGCCCGTCCGACAGAAAAGTTGACGGCCCTGCGCCTGATCTCTCTCTAGTCGTCTCGGACAGCCGTTCCATCGGAGAGTGAACCTGAAGAATGTAGAACATCAAAATCATTGGTACTCTTGTGAACTTCCCCGTTTTCTACGAAAGGCTGGCAATATCTTTGCAATCAGCAATGATAGCTACTATAACTATCGATAGATCCTGCAGATGGAGTCAGATAAAAAAATCAGTGTGTTATCATTCCTATTCATCCTATGGAATTCCTATGGGAATACTAAGGTACTGAGTACAACATTACGGCAAAGAGATGAAAAACTTTAAACAAAGGCTATATAACTGGTATGGTTAGTGTGGTGTAGGGCCCAGTCTACTTTCTACGGAAAGGCCAAAGTCCGTAATTATCCTGAATATTACACCGTACGCATGGACTACATTCACACCAAAATCATCTTCAAGTACAAATATAAAAATAAACTAAACCTTCAAAATTCTCTTTTAGCAATGCATTCCTCTGGCCCATTGATCATGTCCATTAAACTTTACAATTAGCTACCGGTTGACATTAGAGTTGAGAATGAGTATAATGCCTTTGTAGGCAAATTGAAGGAGTTTCTTGTGAGTAAGAGCTAAGTACTAGAGTATAAAGAAATATCTAGAAGATGGGTATGTTTAGACTTTAAACAACCAAAAATTTATTACTTAACAGATGCAATCTACAAATCACACGTAAACTAAATCTCCTCCTCTGTCCAGAAGTGCTGTACCCGCCAGCGTCCATAATTGCTACCTGTTTTTAACCTTACCACTTATAATTATAGTCCCAAACTAAGCAGAGCTTATATTATGGGTACTAATCAACTGATATAAATACACAACATACACTTTTTTTGTAAATATGTACATATATAAATAGAAAACACCCAAACTCCAAAACAAATACTAGCAGATCACACAAACATTTGGTCCGACCCGGGAATCGAAACCGAGACCTCTTAATCAGCAGCCGCATACGCTAACTACTACACCTACGAGGCAGTCATTCAATTAAATTGAAACTGTTATTTGATATCTAGGCTCTAAGGTCTACATGTATGTATTATATTAAGGCGCGAGAAAATCAAACCATTTTTTGTTAACTTGAAACCTTATTGTCAATCTTCAGCACCAATCTGCCTTCCTGAACGTGGGTCCGACTTCCTGGGGCAGTACGGCTGGGCGGCAGGATGGGGAGCCCTCAGCCCTGGCTCGAGACTTCGCCCGCGGACCCTACAAGCTGTTGACGTTCCGGTGCTAGACAACAGAGTCTGCGAACGGTGGCATAGAGCTAATGGTGGGTTTAACTTTAGCTCACTGTCTTAGTATTTTTTTTTTACGTACTAGCTTTCACCCGCGGCTCTGCCCGCGTGTATGTCTGTTATTGCGGTAAAAAGTAGCCGGAGTCCTTTCTTGGGCTCTAGACTATCAATCTACCAAATTTCATTGAAATCACTTTAATATTTTCGGCCTGTAAGCGTAATAGACAGTAGACAGTAGACAGATATACTATTGTATTTATAGTAAGGTAATAATTGCATTTGATTTATTATAAAATTGACACGTAAAGAATGTATATACAGGTCACGCAAAATGAAATCGCTTGTTCAAAGATACTTGCCGGATTCGTTTCATCAGTCACAAATATCAAACTATATTTTTAAGTACTAGTTGGATTCATTTAAGTCAACCCTAAACATTTGTCTGCAGTCTTGCCAAAGAGAACGTAACTGTGTTATTATTCAAGACGATAAAATGAGTAGGTAGGTAGTTAAACGCGTTTCAATTAACGATGGAGCTCACCAACAGTTGGTTTATGTGACTACTTCTGGACGGATGCGAATTAAGAATCAAACAAATGTACTGGTATTCTTTGAGTGCCTTTGAGATAAGTTGAGCTCACAACTATAACTAAGAAGTGCTTAAGCCCTTCGTACCGGGCCCTTATGTGCACACATATAAAACTAAACAAAATGCAATATAACTTCTCCTAGTTCTTGTTGTACTGCGGGAATTTTACGATAAAATTATTTAAATGGTTACGATAGCTTCAATTTTCCGTTAATTTCGCACCGTTTTTTTCTGGGCTAGTCTAACCTATAAACAAAAACTATGTATACGTGTAAAAGATTAAAGGCGAGGGTGATGATGATGGTTTTCATGCAATCATCCGCAAACGAACTGCGTCCTTATTCCATAGAGTACGCAACCTCACACACAGAAGGGATTGCGCAATGTTGGGGCGCTGGGTACGATTATATACGTATACTGGGTCCTATTATTGTGTAAACTTATCTATGCTTTATTTGCGTGTTTGTACCATATTTACTAACATTAGGTAATTACTTATTTAACTAACAATAAAATATGGTTCTCAGTCTGAAATAAATAATAAAAAAAAAGTCTGGAAATAAACATATAATAATTATTCAATTCAATAGCAATATTCTTTTTCCAGGCATAAACGTCGTGATCTATCCCGAGATGCTGTGCGCCGGGTACCGAGGAGGAGGTAAAGATAGCTGTCAGGGCGACAGCGGAGGGCCTCTGATGCTCGAAAGAGCCGGGCGTTGGTACCTCATCGGTGTCGTGTCTGCAGGGTACTCGTGCGCATCTAGAGGCCAGCCGGGGATTTACCATAGGGTAGCCCACACGGTGGACTGGATCTCACACGCCACCACACTATCATAGCATTGATAGACAGATTATACGAACTTCTAGTGAGTGGCTATTCTGTGGCTATAAGTTAATCAGTGCCGACGTTGTGTTATAATCTCTGTACATGTTTTTTGTTATAATCTTGCGATTACAAAAATAGGTTTTAATTCGGTTAGTTTTTAACAGTATTTTTTTTTAATACGTATTCTGTAAATTCAAAATGGCGCGGATTAAGAGTATTCTTAATTCGATGGCAATGTCAGTCGGGAGTTAATTCTCAGATCTATCGACATTAGTGCATTTATTTGCATTGGTCTGTTTTACGATGTGTGAAGAAAACAGTGTTCTAGAACTCTACAGTCAGTTGCTAGTTTATAGTAAACTTTAGCAGAGAAGTATTGAACTTTTAGGCACAGGAATGTCACTTGACATCTAGTAATGGTTTCTTCTATTAAAATGTGGCTAAATTTAACATTTCGATTATATTATACTCTTGAATGATGATAAATCATTTGCTGCGTCAAAATTCTTCAAATTGTTAAATCTTAGTTTTGTATAAAATAAGGACAACTTTAAAGAATATATGACTACACAATAATTAACTGTAACATTGTACATTAAAATTAAAGGGGTTTATACAACACTTTAAACAGACATATTTAACGATATTATGCATGAAGTTTCATTAGAACAATTTATTTAATATAAAAAAAAACTGAAAGTTGTAAGGTATTGAAACAAATAATGTTTTTAAATGAATAAGTTTCTCATATAGACTAAAAATGTCGTATGAAACGACAGTTCATCAAACATCGCAAACATTTTATAAACCTACCATCGAAACTTAAATTAGATGTAAGCCCTATTCCACCAAATAGTCAATAGGATAGCAATATTTCTACTATTCGACAAAATGTAAAACGATAAATATCTGATTAAGTGCGTGAAGCTCATGTTTTTTAACAGCAACCACGACAAAAAAATTTTTTTTGAAATAATCTCGAATGTTACAAAGAATAATAGATAAATATCATCGATATTTTTGTCGAGTAGCTCACTTCCAGAATTATCAAACAACGGTGCAAAACTAAACTATTTCTGTAGACTCATTTATTTTATAAGATTTTAATGTGATACATGGAAAATTAAATGAAAAACCTTGCTTCATCAATACTCGCTGAAACTGCAATATTAAAATAATGATAAAATTAAATTAAGTGCCTTATAAAGAACATTATAAGTTAGAGATGGTAATAGACATATTTTTGACAGTAGACATTTTTTTTTTCGTAATTAACAGGAATACCAATATTCCACGATTTCTAGATGTGGTTATTTTGATATTTAAATTCGGAGTCACCCTCAATTAGTTCAGTACTATATATAGGCATCTTGGTCTTAGTATACTTTTAGAAAGATAACTATCTGATGCCCGCGGTTCCACTCGCGTCCTAGGACTTTGAAAAATACATGTTGACCAAATCGATATGCATACAAAATTTCATGCGAATGCATCGAAACGTTACGGACGAGTTTAATTACAAACACCGAGACTCGAGAATTTTATATATGAGATACTATTAAACGGAATACCACGTATGATTATGGAAGCAAAATAAAACCCTGCATATATATAGCAAATTAGAAATGAAAACAATGTGGGTGCACTTCAAAATTGTACTATATTAATTTGTTGCGAGAGTTGTAATTTATTTAAATATTAGAATTTGCAGCCAAATTGTGTTAGTAATTAACCCTATGTTCAAAGTAATTGATCAATTAATATCAAAAAGTTTTACAGTTTTTTACGAAATGCATGTCAACATCAACATATCATCATCATCATCATCAACTTATACGGTACTAACGTAAAAAAAGAAATTTTTTAAAATTCTGTCTGTATGTTCCTTATAATCTCTTGAACGACTGGACCAATTTTGACGCCACTTTCACCGGAAGAAAGCTGATGAAACAAGTTGTAACTAAGGCTATTTTTGTAGATTCGCTCCGTGGCGTTTATTGATCATTTATTATCTATTTACAACAAAACCGCGGTACTCAGTTAGTCTGTTATATATCTCTTCCTTATAATGTTCTAAGCGTCTTATCATTCTGTGTACATAAAGTAATGGTATGTGTAAATAAATAACAAAAGAATGTTTACCATTTATAATTGTAAATAAATTAAATTAATAAGTAATTATTAAAAAAGAACGCTTGTTGTAAGTTATTCTGCTTTGTAATTTATTTTGTACCATTTTTTTCTACTTTTGTTTAAATAATGATTCGATTTTTTTTTCATTCATCTGGCAACATTGTCATTGATGAGAACTTTATTTAATTTAAGTTTAAATTAATAAATTGTATTTATTGTTAAATTAAACGCGTGTTTTATTTTTTGAAATGTTTATTTATATTTATTAAAATTATGACTAATGATATAGGATAAGGTTCCATTATTGACTAGAGTAAAAATAGTTAATTGCTAAGTAACCTAACATTTAAGTTGTCTCTGGTAACTTATTATAAATAAAAACAACATTGATAAAAAAAGTTAATCAGTTTTAATATTATAAATATATTTTCTTTTTAATACATAATAAGTATAAACTTGAAGCTCCAGAAACTTCTTAAAATCCTAAATAGAATTAATACCTTTTTTAATCAAATTTCGTCCAAAATATTTCAAAGTTCCTTGTATTTTTATAAGCTTCTTCTTATTCGATATATCACTCACTGAACGCAAAAGGACCACTTACCGAAATGTGTATTTCAAATAATAACTAATGATTCATGTTACACAATAATATATATAAAAAATCTTGCGTTTGAAATAGCATACTTTGTAATTAATTAAATTATTTTAGTAAATAAATCTTCACAGGTATTTTAAAAATCGCATTTTACAACTTGAAGTCGCTGACATTTCTTAAGACTCAGTTTAGGAAAAAATGGCCAAAGAAACTACAAAGGTGTCTTTTTTTTATCCATGAACCGTATTATATAAATGTATGCAAGCACAGGATAGGGTCCGAGTTGACCTTTCGAAGAAAGGAAAATGAAATATGAATATAAAGATCCTAATCCCAGCCTGCGAAATAAATGTAAAAAATAGAACAAATAGTACAAAATTGCAGAGAAGAATAATTTGACGTAAATTTATCCTAAATGAGGTTGAAAGAATAAATAAACAGAATTAAAAAAAGTATGTTTCATAGAAACTAAGAAAAATTCGCCAATTCTAAGAAATAAATCCTTACTAATATTATACATTCGAAAGTAACTGTTTGTCTGTCAAGCTTTTACACCAAATCTACAAAACCGATTAAAATGATTGGCACACAGATAGTGTAGAACCTGAGAAAGGTCTTATGCTACTTTTACCGCGATATCCGACAAACACATGGGCGAAGCGAGCGAAGAAAGATGTACGAGCTCGTACATGATTTGATGACTCCGCACTTAACATAAATATATATAGAATAACAACACATTTTACGAGCGGTGTGCAATAACGATCATTGAACTAAACACACGTCGCGTAGTAGTATAAAATCGCTGATTAGGGCAACTTGTAACAAGTACTTTATTAATACAAATAAATCGGGTTTACGGTAACTACAGCACACCCCCGTTTTATCTGACTCTACCTACTACGGAGAAACCTCCACTGCTCCACCAGCTATCAAATGTCACTGTACAAAAGATTAAATAAACATTTTTTTGCCAAATACCTACATTGCATTACCACTTTCAACCATTTCTTGAATTGTGGCCCTGATCTTCAATGAGTGAGATACATCAAAATCTTAAATTATTTATCTAAATAGACAGTGGCGAACAGTTATTCAGTATTTATTTTTCACCGCTTCCAGAACTTTGGTAGTCTATCTAGATATATATGACCCCTACAATCTTGAATCACCATCCAATAGGTACACGATGCTTGCGCACAAATTTGTCCAGAACTTTATATAAAGGTTCGTAGTATCGATTTAGGGCTTCGGATGATATATTTTCTTCGCCTATAGTTTCTTCTAAGATTTCGCTCCAATGTTGGGAATGTCCTCTAGACATGATATCCCTAGAACAAAGTTACAAATATTGATTTATTGTGTATTGTATTCTGAGCTTGAAATAGATCTAAGGGATAAATCTTAATAACAAAATATCCATCACATCTTCCAAATACTGCATCAGCGGAAAGCTTCAAACGACGTAAATACCAACAATTAGCAAGAAATTACATTTTTGAACCGTTTGGGGTCAATCAATTAGGACACTGATCGACGCTTCTCGTGACCAAAAGGATGGCCTTAGTCTACCACAGAGAGTTAGTATTGCCATTCAACGTGACAATGCTGCCAGTCCTTTTTGAACGCTGGTAAGCGATGATGCGTGGATTTATTGACGCTTGTATGTAAATATATACATAGAAACAATGTATACGAGTACATTGAAAATATTCTTTAAGATAATATTGTAAATTATTATATTCTTAAATAATGAAATAAATTTTTTTTTTTTATTAAATGGCGACAAATTGAAGATAACCGAGTGTCACCATTGTAGCCACACCACCGCCACCTATTCATAACGTGGATGTCGTAAAAGTCGACTAAGGAAGCTAACTAAACAGGAACATTTATCTAAAGAGTAAGATCTTCAAATAAACCTTACATACTTGGATTTGTCAGTATGATTAACAAACTGACTGTTGATGACAAGCTTGAACTCTCTGACCTCGCGGACAGCGAATACTTCATGCTTATTTCAAATATATCCAAAATAAGCAATATAGAACCCATAAAAAGTCAAACACTTACTTCAAAATTTTCCCAGCAGCCTTAGACCCGTAAATGTCACATCTGCCCATACCGATAGTATCAGGAACAGGATATTCCGCGTTTCGACGACCGTATACAGCAGCTTTACAAAGCTTTTCAAAAAGTTGGTGCTGGAGGAAACTACTTAGAAAATATCTGAAAATTACTCTAAATTAAAGATTCTTAAAAAGGTTGGAATATTATAAGGTTGCATATGTAACAACATAGGTGTATTGATAGATCTATTCTTTGTGCCACCAAAAGGATGGGGTTTCAATTGGTTGAAAAAGAAAATTAAAGAGTGAAAATATGTGCAATTTAAAAAATGTATATATGCTACACATTATAACTTAAGCAAAAACACCTATATCAAGCCAGTCCAGTTGTATTTAACAAAATATTTGAGTATATAAGTCTATATAAATACAGTTAAATTACACACTTTATGAATGACCGGTTGAAAACCCTCACCGAAAGACGCGTAAGACTGTAGAGGCCATCTCAAGCCAAAATTGTGTGATGTATGACTACATCACTACACAAAACATGGTTTAAGTTCAGGTAGCTAGTAAAATAAAACAACAACAAGGCGTCTCTAATAGGAACAAATACCTGATAAAAGGTGTATTATCCGGTACATGAAATTTAGCTCCAGCATCAAAATACTCTTCTCCTCTTTTACCAGTAGAAGTGACTCCTTGTAGTTCTTCTGCCAAATTCCAAAATTCTTCATTTTGTCTTTCTAAATTTCCTTCAAAATATTTCCATCTATATTCGTCTATTAGAAGAGCAAATGGAATCTGTGGTATTTTATTGAGAGCTTGTTTAAGCAGTAAAATCATATCTATAGTTGAGTCTTTGGAATCAAATAGCCTTGGAGCCCTTTGTTTCAAATCATCTATTTCAATTGTATCTTCTGAGCTTGAACTTTCTTTTGTAGTATCCTTACCTTTTATCTTTTCATCATTTACGATAAATTTACCGTTAACTGGTAAAAAGATTGTATGGTTATCGTCTGGCTGGTGACTATTTGTTGTAAAGAGTAGTGAATCGTTGATAAGACCGAGGCGGTTTAAATGTTGAGGTGTAAGCACGCCGTACATAATGGTATCTCCAATGGTTTCGTGTAATGCGGCATTGGCTTGCTGAAAATATAATTATATTAAGCTTATTATTAGCCTACTACGAAGTAGCTTAGTAAACATAGCATTAAATTTAAACGTCACCGTGTAATTTTCTATGTAAACTGTGTTAGTTTAGAAATGCATGTATACATGTGATAGTATGTAGATATTTTTAGGTTTAGTTTTTGACAGTGTATGGAGATATATCTCGTCGTCTGTTGAATTTTGATTGTAGGTGGTTTATTTCTTGTACCCAACTTTTATAAGTATGGTTTTGATTATAAACAGTATATTTTATGTGATGGCAAAATATCCTGATACTCATGATTTATGTACTAATATTTTAACCACTCTTACCCTGAATAAAGCTGGTTGATGTTCATACGCCATGTAATACTGTATGTGTCCAAGCTCATGATGTAAAACGTAAAAATCCTTCTTGGATGTCTCTGAACAATATAGGAGGCTAAAAGAAGAGAATGAGATGCGTTTTATTTTTTATTTATATCTTTAATATATACAGACAAAAAAACAAAAAGGAAACCAAAGATGAGATACAAAATATGAAAATATGTAAATGTAAGAATTGGCGGTCTTACATTTAGTAACCAAACAAGCAAACTTCAATCAGGCAGAGTGGAGTAAATTTGGCGGCCTAAATAACATATATAGGAAATGAACAACCGTAGGTAAGTGATCACCGCTATCCATGAAAATTTGCAGCTCAAGGGTGTTGATAACTCTTGTGCCCTTGAATGAGAGATGAGGAGGGGGTTGATTAGTGTCTCTGGTAATTTTATTCACTCGGTGAATAGCAACGAAACTTAATTAAATGCAGTAATTTGCATGATGTGATAGTATCAGCTCTCTCACGGAATTTATTTTTATTGCAAGGAGTTTAAATATGGAGGCAGACTGAAACCTATAGTAATTATTTCAATAGAGTAACATAGTCCGTATTCATATAACTTTAAATAAATCAATGCTCACGAACCTAAAAATAATATATCTCTTCATTGTGTTTTAATATATCTTCTAAGAGCGAGTCTTAGGAATTGCCGGTGCCTTCTAGGTGTAAAGTCCGACTTGGAAATATATTTACAAGAAATACTAAAAAAAACAAAAATCATTTGTTATTTATGATTCATGCTTACCGATAGTCTCCTTCTTGAAACATATCTGCGGCGGTTCCATGACATCTCATTTTACTGTTATTATATCTTGCCATTACAGACTGACTCCAAAATTTATCCGTCATTGCGGGTAGACCAAGAGATTGATAAAAATCCTCTGCCCTCTTTACCTAAAGAGCAGGAATCATGTATTAAAAACTTGAAGTTGGTAGCTTATTATAGCATTAAGGCACAGATTAATAAATAGTTACTACGTAATTTAAGGTGATATAAAGCTTAGTAATAAACAGTTGACTATAGAGGACAGAGACGTTTCTACCTTTATATGTTTGGTAAATATTGGAAGATTCTTTGGAAATTTCTAATATTTATACTGACTGCTACCTTTGGCTACATTCTTGTTAAAGTCGAATTTATTTTTTGATTATAGGTATACAACTCATGTCATACTATAATATATCTCTGTGCCAACCATTTCGGCGGTTCTGTCGTGATTGGGTTCACATCCTTGTGTACACAAACTATCTCTTTTGTAATAATATAATAAATATGGGATACCCACCATATGAGTTATTGTCCAATTCAACTCCTTCATTCTTTTATTCAAATCAATGGTCGTAGGCAGCATGAGATCAGCAAGAGGTTCCCAATTTTGTGACCACAAATTACCTGTAAAATTACTTATTGAATGTATTTTTCTTCATGGTATATGGATAATTCAATTCACCTTCATGGTTGCAAAGGTCCGATGCCAGTCTTTCCGTGAAAAAACTGATATTATTGGATGTAATTTGTGGCACTGATATTTAGTGGTTTAAGAATTCACCTCACCGTTTTCTACTGCGCTGAGTGATGTGGGCAAAGCAACGCAAGGCAAGACTTTATGTAATCCAGAAATTGTTATTCTGAGCCTGGGATGTAACGAACACAAAGAACGCTTGGCCGTTTCAGGTCATCATCATCAATCATCAACAGCCTTTAACAGTCCACTGCTGGACATAGGCCACTCCTTGAAAAGGAGGTATTGGCCTACTATACCACGCTGGCCAGACGGGTTGGTATAGGGTTGGTTTCAAGTTTTCCTTCTCTTTGCATTGATGTTGTCTTGCGTCGTTTTTCCCTTAGTCGCCTTTTACGACACCCGCGGGATGAATAGGGGTGGTGGCACTCTGTATTCTTAATCCGTCACATTCACATTTCAGGTACGTATGTAAAATCCTCTAGACACAGGAATATCCTCTAGGTGTCGTCTGCAGAAGTAAGAATTTCCAACCAATCACTTGCATTCCTACCTAACAAATGTGCAGGTATAGGTCCCCTTTTAGCCACAACCCCTCCGTAGTACCATCGGAGATAGAATCTCACAACTCCATGTAGTAGCTTGTACAGAGGTTTTATGCTCTCGTATAACTGGCGACAGTGTTGACGGAGACGGGGCATTTCAAGTGAATCACGCCATGATGCTCCGATGTTTGGGTAACCTGAAAAATATATTAAATTATCTAACAGACAGACAGATTTTAAAATCAGATCTTGGATTAAGTAAGTAGAATTAACTTTCGCCACGTTTAACCTTTTTTTTTTTTTTTTTTTTTTTTTAACTTGCAAATATGCAGAAATGTCTCAGGCATTAAGTCCGCCTTTGTACACTTGTGCATAAAGAATAAATAAAATAAATAACCAAATATGTTTCGCTCTTGAGGCTCATAAATTAATATCAAAAGTTTACAGTATTCATAAAGAACTTAGGCCTGATGTCAAAAAACCAAACGCTCAGCTTTATAATTCTTCGCAGGGTGCATTTTGACGTCACTGTCGCGTTAATTGGGGTTATTCAAATAAACTAATGTGCACTGCACTTAAACAAATACCGAATCCAACAGATGAGCCTTGAAAAGATGAAAAAAATTTTTTGGTTTATTAAGAATCAAACTATATCGTGAATCAGAAATTGTAAGGTTTGCCATCTATCGATCGAGCGACAAACTAAATTGATGACTGCCTTGTTGATCTAGTGGTTGGCGTATGCGGCTCCTGACCGAGAGACCACACGTTTGAATGATATACAAATATTTGTTTCGGAGTTTGAGTATTTTCTATGTATAATATGTATGAATTTACAAAAAAAGGTATGTTTCTGTATTTATATAGGTTGTCTAGTATCCATAATACAAGCTCTGCTTAGTTAAGGACTAGATAGCGTTGTGTGTAAAATTTCCGAAATATTTATTTTTTATTATTTTTGAATAATTACTGTGAAGGTACACGATACAAAAAACGGTTACGCCATAACTTTTGACATGTCCATCGTTATCGGCGTTCGTTAGCTATCAGGCAACCAGTGTACTAGTTTACCGTAAACAATATTAAATATCCCTTTAGAGGGTTGTACTTAATACGACATTACGGTTCTCTATTATGTAGGATCTAAAATAAGATTTACGAAAAATAGATGAGATACATTCCAGCCAATCCTATAAAAAATAATATCAACTAAAAGCTACACGGCTCTATAAGAATTTCATCTCAGCCCAACACCTCAGGCTACATCATAAATTTGCCTACTTATAATTCAATTTGCTCTTCTAAAATAAAAACACAATTTCCTGGACCTACATAATTTCATTAAATATATTCCAGACGCAAAGTATTCACTTAAAGCTGTTGAAAAAAGTATCTATAAATATATTAACAGAGGCATTTTTATTATAAATAAGCTCTTTTTTTTTCTTTCTAGAAGTAGCGGTCTTGAAAAATTAACTCTTGAGAGTCATAATGTACATGAAGTAGCATTTTAGTAATGTAGAGGAAAATAGGGTTCTAAATAGATGAGTCAATGAATTATGACGGGCTGGCCATATTAGCCGCAGAACTGATGACTGTTGGGGTAGAAGAGTTCTGGAGTGGAGACCAGGTCTCGATAAACGTAGTTTAGGACGGACAGGCGAGGTGGAGTGACGACCTGCGTAAGATGGCTGGCAGGAGCTGGATGCGAGAAGACCAAAATCGATCAGAGTAGTGTGCAATGGGAGAGGCCTATGTCCTGCAGTGGACTAAGATGGGCTGATGATGATGATGATGATGAATGAATAATGGGAGTTAGTTCCTCCATGACTTGAAAGTGTGACTGTAGATAGTAGAGCCACGCTGATTTCAGCACGAACGGGCTGGCGAAAACCATCCTAATAATGACAGTATTCTTGCTGTCGTAATTCTTTGGTGAGTTTGAGACCGCAGGCCCAATAATTCAGCATCATTCGCCTGGCTTCAGGAGGCTGGGTGAATGATGGAGAATTATCTGACCAGGCCGCCATGGTTTGGGTCACCATGCTGCATAGCCTACCCTCGCAATGAGGATGGTGACAGCTACTCCTGGATTCTACTCACGCTTTCCATCAGGCAGAGTAGAGACACTTTGGTAGGCTAAAAAATAAAAAAAGTGTAGTATGTATTTATCCTTGCGAATAATTGGTGGTTCCCTCAAAAATTAAATATCAGTCTACATAATTTGATGCTGCCTATAAACTTGGGTTGTTCAGGTTTGATGGCAGCCTCTCCACAGCCATATCATAGACTACTTGGGTAGGCCGAAAGTTGATACCAACCGGCAATAAGCTTATCTAATTCATCCTCTCAAATGTCGGTACTTAGTGTATAGTGGAATAGAAGTGCAAGTGAGCTTATTTTCAAGAATGCAATAAGTTTGTTAATTTTTATTAGTTTGCCGAGTTCCGGGTAATTTTCCGTTGTTGTACCTTCACAATAACAATCACCGCAGTGGCCTTAATTACTCTTTACATCATCAGCTATCTTCCAAAATCGGTCCAGCAGTTTCAATTAGCCGAAAGAAACAAAAATACAGACAAATTGTGGCCTAAAATTATAGTTATACATTTTTATATGTATGGCCTTAACACTCTACTGAGAGGAGACCCGAGCGCAGCAGCGGGACATTATGGGTTGATGATTAATACATCTTCACTTGTGTTATGTATACGATCAAAATGTTACAGAAAGGGAATCCATTTTGACTACTTCTGTAGCATCGCCCGTACAAAGTATTAATTGAATCCATCACTTACTAACTTTATGTCATTATTCTATTTCAACGAAACTATATGTACAAATAGAATTGTAAATATTATTTTAACTTGAACAGCTGTCTTGGCTTCACTTAAAAATATTCATTTTTTGTAATTTCCGAAATTGAATATTTTTTTTAACGACAGAATTAGTACCAATAAATATTTTTAATATTTCGTCCTGGTTGCCGCGACACATGTCTCCAGCTTAGTGCGGAAACTGCTGCCAAGTTCAAGATGTAATGTAATATAAGATAAAATAAATCAAGTATGTGTGAATGAGGAATGCTGTCAGCCATTAAAATTCTCGACATCACAGTGCCAATGAATACAGCGTACAACACAGTTCTTATCGGCACTCTGAACACGAAGAAGAAGAAGAAGAAGATCCTTAAGGTCTGTGCTTCTATGTACACTGTATTCATTGACAGCGGCACATTGCTTAAACTTCCACTGTCCATATATGTATAAATTAAATATTCATCATCATCATCAACAGTCTTCAACAATCCACTGCTGGATATAGGCCTCGCCTTAGAAAGTAGGTTTTGGCCTACTTTACCACGCTGGCCAGACGGGTTGGTATAGGGTTGGTTTCAAGGTTTCCTTCTCTTTGCATTCATGTTGTCTTGCGTAGTTTTTTTCTTAGTCGCCTTTTACGACACCCGCGGGATGAATAGGGGCGGCGACACTCTGTATTCTTAATCCGTCACCATACGGACATTTATATATTACACAATTAAATATTACTCACTCACCATTTCGTGTAGAAGCTTGATTTTCAAGATCAACTAGTCTTCTGTAAGGGTCCTTCATCGGAGGTCCTACTTTCTCTCTCCACGTTAGCCATAACCATCTCAGAACTTTTTCATTTCTCGAATATTCCATCATCTTCTCAAAATCATTTTCACCTTTCAAACACAATCGTTCTTTCTTATAAGGGTAGCTGTAGACGGCGATTTTGGCGGCAAACAGAACGTAATCTTGTTCGAAATTCAAAAACTGTTTGACGTTTATCAAATAATTCAATATTGCAGCTTCGATGTTTGAAAAGTTCTTGATTGAAGTGAACGATTCAGCAGGTATACAAACTTCAGCATCTGAGTAAATTGATTGTAATTCTTCGTAGAGGTGACTTGTGTGTCTGAGGATATAAGATATAGCATGAAACTATATTAACATTTATATTTATCTATTAATTGTCATGTTCATGACTCACGAATGAACGAACGAACGGAATTTAAAAAACAATTATGTGTGGGAATATTGGAAGAGGTCATCCAAGGCGAATATTTCCGACGAGTATGCATGCATCGCGAATATGAACGAAACAACAATCGAGAATCATCATCATCAGCTGTATCTCTGCCTACCCCTATTGGCAATAGGCGTGATTTTATGTTATCTTCATATTTTGTTTTAGGTAAAGATAAACTGATAGATAGGTTACTAAAGACACAATTATGTAGATGTGTATCAATAGACCATTGTGTGAATCATCATACTAGATTGTCTGCATTCCTAAAGAGTATGATGGATTCTACACATTGCCAGGCTCAAACACCTTAAATGAACATACCAAGTTCTACAAACGAACTAGTGACAACTGTTACAAAGATTAAGATACACGAGTATTTTAAAGGTTTTAAACACTTTACCTTGCTTCATTAAACGTAAACTTAGGTCCTCGACACAGCAAATACGCCTGTCTTCTTTGCGTTCCATTCAACAACTGACTATTAAACAGTGTACCCAGTTTATCACACATTTTTTGTTGCCATGTTATTCGATTTCTCTGATACTTTATTGACTTATCCTTCAGTTCTGGGTTTCCAGGTTTGGTTGAAGATTCCCATGCTATATCGGCTGCAATAGCGTTGAATTTTCCTGTTTCTTCGTTTATTATTTGAAATAAATTGTCAGTGTTTTCACCATCACATGTTCTGATGATTAGGAATATAAATAAAGATAGTTTGGTATCCATTATTAGTCAAGTTGACATTCTATTGCCTGAAAAAGACCTGAAAATGTCATTTATATCAAATGTTACATACAAAGTTACCAAAGAATTTGTTATTATTCATACCCATATATGTGGGAATGTTCAATTAATACGGGAGCTGATTTGACAATGAGGCGCAAGCGGTGAAACGACATCGCTTCGGCAGAGTCTAGATAAGTGTTTGTGCAGGTCGACCGGAGTATACACTTTAAGGTGTTCACAAAATATATTTAAATTAACTACTTTATTTTTCTGCTCGAGAAACACCACGCAGCCCACACAATATGTATTCCGGAGAAAGCAACTGACAACATATATGCCGACATATATTTATTGAATTTTAGCCAAAATAGATTTTTTAGACCGGAAAGGAATCCCTTGTGAAGGAGCCTTATTCGACCTTATTGGTATATAAGTTATAACCTATTAACCGTGGCCATGTCCTTCCTCAAAAACTGAAGTATTTCCATGGCAAATTTCAATGAAATCAATGCAGTTGTTTTATGCCGTGAATTTTGTGAATGCAGAAAATGCAATATACCTTATGATCATAATTTCCGGCCTCGCCATCGAATAACAGCTACCGTATTATCATATTTCGTTGGCGAGTGTGAGACCACGTGCGTTTATTGATTATTGTGTAACAGTATACGGAGATGCCGTAAAGTCCAATCTTATTAAAACCACAGAATATATAATAGTACCAGCACAGAAGACTCACTCCAAAAAGTAAATTAAAGTTATAGATACCATCGGTGTCAAAAGATTAAGTTCAATTCAGATCGCACAGCGCCGAATCACTACGATTATGTCTACCTACAATTGCGTCTCTTTCTATCGTGTAACTCTTAACTGTTCTGACGATGTCTGTTCGACCGGCGTGTCTGACCCGGCAGGCAGCCGGCCTACTATACCTAAACTGCGGAGTGACACCCCCCTGTTAAAACTGAGAGAGCACAGCGAGCAATTACCAAAGAAGGCGCTGGCCTTTCCTTCAAATTTCCTACAGCCGATCTTTACAAGAAGTGGAATGTACTCAGGGTTAGACAAACGTTTATTCTGCATACGGTCCTAAAACAACATACTCTATTGCGATATGATCAGAATTTACTAAAGGATAAACGTCGAAAGGGAACAGTATATCAACACAAAACTTTCAACTTATCGCACACTTTACGATTCTTCTGTTTTATGGATACTTCTACAATAAATTAAATAAAATCCTTGACATTTCAATGAAGGTCTGAATACAAATAAAAATGTAGAACATCTATAACCAAATACCTTAACAACTTGGACTATCGCCACTATCGGGCGACTAATATCTTTTTAAGCGCTTTAAGTTGAGTGTAATTGTTAAAATACGAGATAAAACTTTGCATGCTCCACAAATTGTCGTTCCGATTCAAAATGTTCTTTTGTGTCAAGTGGAGTAGCCAAATCAAGTGTCAAAGTATTATAAGCCCAAATGTACATATGCATACACAGTTAAAGACTGCCTTGTTGGTCTAGCGGACAGCGTATTTCCTGGTCGTTTTTAAATTTTTGTGTGATCCACAAATGTCTGTTTCGGAGTTTGAGTGTTTTTCTATGTTTAATATGTATGTATTTACGAAAAAAAAAGTATGTTTATGTACTAATATCAGTTGTCTAGTACCCATAATAGGTACAAGCTCTGCTTAGTTTGGGACTAGATGCCGTTGTGTGTAAGATGTCCGATAATATTTATTTATTTAGTATGATACAGAATATGTTTAATTGTGTGTGCAATTGTGAAAACAGGCAATTATATTTGTATCTGTGTCAAAAGTATGTTTGTGTGAAGATTTCCATCTTTCATCCATTCCAGATTTGATAGACTGTTTTGTATCAAAAAAGAAGCAATTTTTTGGATTCCGTAGTTCATGACTCGGAACCCTTATAGATTCGTCATGTCCGTCCGTCCATCTCGATCTACCGCCCAAACGGTTAGAGCTAGAAAGTTATAAGTTTGCACGAATATGCTTTGTAATTACGTAGACAAAGTGCTACAATAAAATTACGAAAAATACATTTATTTGGGGTACCTCCCCTACACGTATAAAGTAGGGATGTTTTTTTCTAGCGTCCACCCCATCGATGGAGTATCATACGATAGGTCTTTTGAAAACATTATGAGATTGCGAAGATAATTTTTTGGTTTAGGTATTCGTTTGCGAGTTATTCAACTTTAAAGCGCATCTTTTTTGTAAAAATAGGGTGTCCCCACCCCTTGAAAAGCTAAACGGCTAGCTCAAAAAATCTAAAAAAAATCATAATAGTAGTCCATATATTGAACTTTAAAGGAAAACTATAGGGGCTTAGATAACTTTTGTATTTCGGGAGTTAACCTAACTTGTAAAACTTCGTACAAAAATAAAGGAATATAAGTAAACATAACAATTAACTATTGGACACGATTTTAAAGTCCTAAAACCTACCTTTATATATAGTCACCCGACTACGGAACCCTATTCTATGCGTGGCCAGACACGCACTTGACCAATTTTTACACCTTTCCGTCGCACCGACCTGTGTAGCTCTATGCCCTAATCTATTCGCCTTGCCTCTTCCATAAAGTTTCGGAGGATGATTACATTCGTTATCATTAATTATTAGCACAGTTTCTGCCCTCCGGACGTGTAGACAGGCCTTATCTACTCATCACTGTAGTGCGCAGAGGTGTCCGTGATTTAATCAGATAATCCTACTTATCAGTGCTTATGGTGTACTCCCAACTAAATTTGCGTTTATTGCAATTTTTTTCTAGTCGAACGAGCAGAGAGGAAGTCGCTGATTTCCTTTGAAAGCTTTATTATTATTACTAGCTGATTCCTGCGATGTTATCTACAGTTATTGTTGTAAATTGCGAGTAATGCCGGGGAGTGCTGTGACTGTTTTGTCACTTTAATTATGTCTGTAGAATTATATGGAGATGCGCGCACATTACGACGTGACAATCGGATGACAAAATAGTTTAAATAAATAAAAATTTCGGACATCCTACACAACGCCATCTAGTCCCAAACTTAGTAGAGCTTGTACTATGACAATAACTGATATAAATACATATTTTTTGTAAATAAATCCATATCATACTTGGAGTAAATATTTGTAGTTCATACAAATGTTTGATCCGATCCGGAAATCGAACCCGAGACCTCTTGATCAGCAGCCGCATACGACCAACAATGCAGTCAATTCCACCAGTTTATCCAACTAACATACAACTAAAATCCTAAACTGGCCCTGGCTAGAAATTTGAAATGGTAACTGATGATTTCATGTTTTAAAGAAACCCACTAAGGTGTCAAAATAAGATGTACATAGTAGGTAGAAGAGCCACGCTGATTTCAGCATAAACGTGCCTGCTCGATTGGAACCGTACTACTCTCACACAGAAGACCAACCTAATAATGACAGCATTTGTGATGTCGTCTTTCTTTGGTTAGTGTGAGACCGGAGGCCCAATCATTCTGCATCGTTTGCCCAGCCTCCGGGGGCCGGGCCAGCTCGAACGAATAGTTATACCTCATACAGGATATGTACTTAAAATGACAGCATTGGTGCTGGCGTCTCTCTTTGGTGAATGTGGTACTGGAGGCCCGGAATATGATGCAGAAACAACTCACTCAGCCGCCATGGTGTTGCCCTTACTCCTGTATTCTACTGATGCCTTCCATCAGGTGGAGTAATAAAAAAAGTACACTTATTTGGAATCACGTCATTTTCGAAGTAAAGTAAATAAGTCAAAAAACACGAAATAAGAAAAAAGCAAATCAAGTAAGCGAAGCCCTTGAAATTAACTAGTAGAAAATAGCCGTAGGTGTGATATTTTCTTAGAAATTCGAAAGCAATATAAGTAAAATGCTTTTTAATAATATTTCCTCACAAGGGCTTCTAATAATACTGAATTTTCAATGAAAATTTTGTTTTTATAGCATGCCAAGGTGACTCTATTTTGCCTTTCTTTTAAAGTAGAAGCCATCGAATGCACGCAGTCTGGTGACGTATGGCGGGCCAGTAAGATGCTTTTTCATGTCCCGCTTGAAGGACCCGGGATCATAGTGGGAAGGAAACACATGAGCTGGTAGTAAGTTCTAGTCTTTAGATCTTGCTCGGTATAGGCAGGAAAAGCTGAACCGTTAAGTAATGCTTATAGTAATTCTATACAGCTTATTTTTAGCGATATTTTGATACATAAAAATAACGGTTTTTTTAAATCGTGATCGCTGGCATATTCGGGCGTCACAGCTTGCTGGGCTCTTGACGATGTTCATCAATCATCATTATCAACAACCCATAACGTCCCACTGCATGGCTCAGGTGTTCTTTCAGGAGAGGGTTAAGGCCATACGTCCCCATGCTGACCGAGTGCGGGTTTCGGGGACTGGAAAGACACTTTGTGGCTACGTAATCTTGCCGTTGGATGTCTTTAAGCCGAGCCAGCCTCCAACTGAGCTTCACGACTGTTGTCTTATGATAACAACCAGGAGCGACTGCTTGAAGTGACCTTCGAATCACGAAAACACTCATAACATATGATGTCATAAACGGTCACCCATCTAGGTACTGACCGCGCCGCCCCTTGCTTACCCTCGGTGATTTTACATACTGACAATTTAGATAAAACCCAAAAAACCTGATTAGTACATAGTTCGTTTACAGAGACAAATATATTACATACTTTAAAAGGAAAATAATTAGCCATAAATTACTAATTTACATCATTTTTTCTTGTATGCCAGTTCCATCGAGAACAAGACAATAGATACTGATACAGAGCATCAACAGTAAAGGACAACCATTGAACTGAGGAATAATAGAAGACAATAAAACTCATTGCACCCACCCTAAATGAAATTGGAAAAAAGCGAAAAATTATTGTTATATATATTTATATATATTAAACCTCCTTAAAAAGGAGAGGCCTATGTCCAGCAGTGGACTGTTAAAGGCTGTTGATGATGATGATGATGATATAAATTAAAAACAACTTAAAAAAAGAAGAACTACAAACAAATTTAAAAAATATAAAAAGCATTCCAATTTTTAAATCTCCACAAGTTTTTTTTTTTAGTTAAAGCAATGGAAACTTACTCAACTGTATTCCTCTGATAAAAAGTTGATGTGGGCACAGGCACTATTTACGTTCGGCCAGGAACACGGCACCGGTGAGCTATCTATCTCAAACGCGACTGAAATCACAACGGACCAGCCGTGCGTACATTATTGTTGGGAGTCCGTGGATAACGGAGAAAAACCTTCATGGGGACTTTGGTTTATATAGAAAACTTATTGGTGTTTGTATTGTTTTAATTTAAGAACATTTATAATTGGTTGGGCTTTTTATGCTTTTAAATTTATGAAGAGTTAGTTACTGACAAAGTGTTAAGTCATAAATGATTTGACTACCTTGTTGGTCTAGTGGTTAGCGTATGCGGCTGCTGATCAAGAGGTCTCGGGTTCGATTCCCGGGTCGGACTAAATATTTGTGTGATCCACAAATATTTGTTTCGGAGTCTGGGTGTTTTCTATGTATAATATGTATGTATTTACAAAAAAAAAGTATGTTTATGGATTTATATCAGTTGTCTAGTACCCATAATACAAGCCTTGCTTAGTTTGGGACTAGATGATATTGTGTGTAAGATGTCCGAAATATGCGTAATTTTTGTAAGTAGCTTTTTTTTGTTTTAGAATGCCAAAATGACTACTCTGCCTGATGGAAAGCATAACTAGAATCCAAGAGTGTAAATGAGTGAGTATGGAAACCTTGTGAGCTGTTTTTCATCATTGGATTTACGCTTTCGTGAAATAAATTGAGAGTAATTGCTTTCATCTGTTTTCCGTGTTGCTTTGTCGAAACGAAGTATTGCAAGGTTGCATTCATATAATTTAACATACGGAACCTGGCCACACTAGTTACGCACACCCCTGTCAGTTTTAGTACAGTCCACCACTTAGGGCAGTGTTACACAGCGTGGGCGATAACGCGCTATCAGATACAAGAGAACTGAGTATTATGTCAATAATTTATTGTAGGACATGTCGACTTAGTTTGTAATTATTTACGTACATATATTTTGAAGTAAGTGGCCTGCAATTGGAGAGGCCTATGTCCAGCAGTGGACTGCGGTGGGCTGATGATGATGAGGACGATATATTTTGTTGATATTCGTACTTGACCTTAAGAGAAGATTTCACTGTAAAGACGTTTTCATCAATAACTAATAACGTCCTACTGCTGGGTTCGGGTTTCCTCACAGAAGAGGGTTAAGACCATAATTATGTCTCCACACTGGCCAAGTACAGGTTGGGGACACATCGATGCATCTACGTAATCTGATCATTGTATGTTTTTAACTCGCTCGAAGACCTCCAACTAAGCTACACTGTTATCTTATGAAGTTTTAATTTAATTTTATGTATTACTAGCTTTTGTTCGTGGCTGCACTTGCGTGTATGTTGATTATAGCGGTAAAGAGTAGTCTATATCCCCCTTTGAGAAGCAAGGTACCTCCATGCCAAATTTAATTAAAATCTGTCCACATACACACAGTTACTTACCAATTTATGGTATACTACTTTTCGCATGCATCTCCGCTTATTTCCTTCCTCAGGCTGTAGAATATTTGGTCTAGTGGTTAGCGTATGCGACTACTAATCAAGAGATCTCGGGGTTCAAATTCCGGGTCGAGACAAAAAGTGTTTTTGGGATTTTCTTAGGAAATTCATAATAGCTGCCCGGAGTTTGGAAGTTTGGCGGTGATTCACGCCCGTGCCTCGGAGAGCACGTACAGCCGTCGGTCCCGGTTGTCATGAACATCTATTGCAATCGTTATTGGGAAGTCAATGCCCTCAAATATACTGACAACTAGTTCCATCTTTGAATTGCAGTTCTCCCTTAGGGTTGCGGAGGTCCGATGCCAGTCGCTCCGTGGAAAAACTGATATTCAGGTAACACCGGTTGAACTAGTAGCCGACCCCAAATTAACTTGGGAATAAGGCTAGGAGGATGAGGCTGTAGAATATTTGTTTACCAAATTTCATTTAAATCGCTACTAGTGTCTAGTACTAGTAGCGAAGTGTCGTGAACCCACGACACTTGGCGAAATAGGAAAGCAGCGTGGCGACCGCTTAAACCACTAGGCCAACCGTGCAGTGTTAATTTAACATTCCAAGCATTCGCTCAAATTTTATTTGTTTCTATTTATTTATCTTCTGATATTTCTTCTGTCAGTGTAACGCGGGGCTAACAGAATAACGCAATAAGGCTAAGCCGGCAGACAGCACCCTCCATCTTAATTTGTAACAAATATACAGCTCTGCCCACTCTGACCTCTCAATTGTTTTGTTCGAAGCTTTTTGTTCTTGCTTAAGGGTGCGTCCACATTTTTTGATTAAAATTAAAAATAATCTAGTAATTACTTGTTGAGGTCAGAGATTGTTTCTTTAATTATTATGTTCATATTTGGATAAAAGCTATCGTAACTCTGTAATGTTACACAAGTAGCGCCGCGTGGCGATGCTAGCCTAAAAAGGTTTTTTTTTAAATTGCGTCCAATATTTCTAAAATTGTGTAACTAAACCGACTTCAATAAAACATCAAATGACAACTAAAAAGTGTAAAATAAATTGGTTTTAATATGACTAGATCAATTTTTTTGTCTAAGAGTAGTTTAACGCTCAAATTTCAGTTCACCCTCAGGTCTGTAGCCAGTTTCTCCGTGTAACAACTGATATTCAGTTGAAACCGGTTAAACTCGTAAATAATTCCAAGTCATCTAATATTTTTATGTGTATTAGGTACCTCAAAATCTGTTTAGAGTTGGAGATAATAAGAGCTATGACGAATAGAATATTTGATATCGGTTCATAAAGGACGAAAAAATCGCAACAATTTTAAGAAAATTGCCTTTTTGGTGTTAGTATCGTATATCTTTCATACGCATATAGTAAAAAAACGATTCTTTTGATAAGACACACTGTGGCGACTTCCACATACAGCGCAAGCGAAAACATACAATAGCGCCATCTACCGAATAAATACTCAACTACGAAGAAGACACGGAACAATCTATATGGAGTAACTACTAATCCTGAATCACGAAAGAGAAATTCTCGCACCGATTATCATACATACAACATCCCAACATCAACCGTTGGGCAGTAGCCCGCCAGGCATGATCACCTCGCCTGGTCGGAGGATCCTCGCTTTGTACACGATACCTGTTCCTCCACACACACCAATTTTATTTACTTGTATAGATTACTAGCTGATGCCCGCGGCTCCGCTCGCGCCCTAGGAGTATAAAAAATAGATGTTGGCCTATTCTCAGACCTACTGAATATGCATATAAAGTTTCATAAAGATCGGTCAAGCCGTTTCGGAGGAGTATGGCAACGAAAACTGTGACACGAGAATTTTATATATTTGAAGATTTATTTATTATTTAACCTGCGACAAGTGTGAAAGAACCCTTAACTGATTCAATCGACAATGTCGAAGGTAATAATTGAAAAGTATTGTGTAAAGAGCATCAGAGATTGAGAGAGAGAAAGTAGAGATAAAACATTCACTAGTATTCGTTTATTTTAAAAAAACATCAATTATTAATCAATGATATTGCGAAATAAAGTGCTTATTTCGCAATATCATTTTATATAAAAAAACGTTTTCAATGGCAACTAATGTTACGACACGAGAATTACTTATATACTAGCTGATGCCCGCGACTCCACTCGAGTCTTAAAAAATAGTTTACTCCATATTTTCATACCTACTGAATAAAAGAATACATAAAATTTCATAAGAATTGAATGGCAACTAACATTACAAATTAAAAAACATTAATCATAACAAAGTACAGGTAACGGGAAGCCCAAGTTACCTCTTATACAGCTACCTTCCGGTGAAAGTCTCGTTAAAATTCATCATCATCAGCATCATCAACAGCCTTTAACAGTCCAGTGCTGGTCATAGGCCTCTCCTTTGAAAGGAGGTTTTGGCCTACTAATTAATTAAAATTGATCCGGTCGTTCCAGAGATTAGCCCGCACAAACATATGACAGACAATTTCTTTTTAATTTTTGTTTTAATGTACCTAAGTGATGTGTATTATTAATTACTAGCTAATGCCCACGGCTCCGCTCGCGTTTTAGAGGTGTGAAAAATAGATGTTGGCCGATTCTCAGACCTACTGAATATGCATATAAAGTTTCATAAAGATCGGTCAAGCCGTTACGGAGGAGTATGGGAACGAACATTGTGACACGAGAATTTTATATATTAGATTTACTTGGTGTTTTGTATTTAGTTTCGTTGTTGAATAATAATGCAGATGCTTTTTTAAGCCTCCATAGTGTGGTTCACCATATTGTGTGCATTCGTAATAAGTATGGTGAACCCTACTTTTAGACTCTACGTGATGTGGGTAGTCTAAAAAGTATACGTCAGGTATAGCACGGTTGGTCTAGTGGTTTAAACCGTCGCCACGCCACCACGCCGCCGCGCCGCCGCTCTCTACTGCGCCAAGTGTGTTCACAAATTGTTGTTCTGAATCGGCTGTCCGTTGTCCGTTTCGTGTATGTTTAGGGGGTCCCCCGCGACACAGGATATAAATTCCTAATACGGGGAAAAAAAGAATACCTACTTTTAGATTTTAATTGATGAAGGTAGAAGAGCCACGCTAATTTCGACGGCCTGCTCGACGGAAGCGGTACTACCCTCGAATAGAAAACCAACCCGAAAACGACATCATTAGTGCTGTTGTATTTCTTTGATGAGTATGTGGCTGGAGTCAATAATGCATAAGCATCTCAATATGCCTCCATAGTGTGACCACATTGCATTGTATGCTTTCGCAATATTTATATTTTCTGTCCGTCAGAGTAACGCAAGCTCACTCTTAAAAAATAATAGTTAAACTAAACAAACACGCTTTTAAACTAAAAAGTAGAAAAACAAATTTAGAAAGCGTGGAGCGATGTTATTGAAATATTTTCAGAAAGCACCCCATGTATTTTTACATTAAAATTATTTTCTACTTTTTAGTTTAAGAGCGTGTTTCTTTAGTTTTTTTTTTCTAAGATATAGTTTTAACTATATCTTAGAAAAAATAAATAAAAAAAGCGGCCAAGTGCGAGTAGGACTCGCCCATGAAAGGTTCCGTATCAGTAAGTAACATCATATAAATGTTTTTGTAGTTCGTTGTAACTTTCATCGATGTTTTTATACTAGTATATTGATTGAATGAAAGGTAAATTGCGATTTACGATTTATGACGTATTAAAAAAAAACTACTCACTAGATCTCGTTCAAACCAATTTTCGTTGGTAGTTTTCATAGTAATATACAACATATATTTTTTTTAGTTTTATCACTCTCTTATTTTAGAAGTTAGAGGGGGGGGGACACACATTTTTCCACTTTGGAAGTGTCTCTCGCGTAAACTATTCAGTTTAGAAAAAAATGATAGTAGAAACCTCAACATCATTTTTGAACACCTATCAATAGATACCCCACACGTACAGGTTTTATTAAAAAAAAATTTTTGAGTTTCAGTTCCAAGTATGGGGACCCCCAAAACGTATTGTTTTTTTTCTATTTTAATATAAAAATCTTAATGCGGTTCACAGAATACATCGACTGACCAAATTTCAACAGTATAGCTCTTATAGTTTCGGAAATAATTGGCTGTGACATACGGACGGACAGACAGACAGACAGACTTGACGAATCTATAAGGGTTCCGTTTTTTGCCATTTGGCTACGGAACCCTAAAAAGACTAATTTGTTTAAACTTTTTTTTATTTTATTTTCATATTATTGTACTTTCATCAGTCCTCAATAAATCTACAAAGTTTGAACGAAATCTGGCCGTTTAAAGTGGGGAGAAAATCGCACCCAAAGGAGTGGGTGACAAACATACTGGTGAAGCTAATAAAAAGCGTGTAATCAAAAATAAAATCTACAGAAAATTGTTTACAAATGCCCTGTGGCCTTGTCTATATTTTCAATAAGTCTGAAAGAATATAAAGCTGTTTATTAACTCAGAATTAAATGTGGGTACTATTTAATGTGAGTACAAATTAATGAGGATGAAGAGTGCTACCGGGTTTGATGCGTATTTACGGTGGAGGATTCCATTATTTTTTATCGCTTCCGTAAATAAGGATTTATTTAATATGTATGTTTTTGGAAGGATCCATTGGGGTTACATTCTATGGGTAAATAATTAAACACAAATATTTGTTAAATAACTAGCGAAACAACCTCGTTTAAAGGACGTTTTCACCAACGTTTCGTAAATTTAAGAGGCTACTTAATGAGAGTTGGTAACCTTGGTGATATTTTTGTTTTCAACAATCTTTAAAGAACACTATTTAAGTGCTTAAATGTCCTTTAAGATTTAGGGGCTGCCTACGTTAGGGGGCTCCTAGAACCCCTTAAGTTGGGGCCCCTTTACCTCCTTTAGGAGGTAGCCCCCCTACGTAGGGTACCTATTTTTTTTTTTGGAAAAAAGACAACTCCCGGATTATCAATATATTCCGATGTCGCGTGGGACTTTACAAAAGGACACAAAGAACACATAAACACATAATAACAATTTGAGAATCTCACAAAGTGTTATCCTATGTGGGATTTGAACCCATAACACTTGGCCTTCGAAATCCTAAGGGATCTGGATCTTAACTCTCAACTCAACTCAACTGAAATTCGAAGGTTGAACTAGTTGTCAGTATATTTTGTGGCACTTCTCAGTAACGATTGCCATAGATGTTCATGACATTCGGAACCGACGTCTTAACGTGTTCTCCGAGTCACGGGCTTGAATCACCGCTAAACTTCCATACTCGGGGCTGATTTAATTTATGAAACCCAACAACACTTTTTTGGCCTGACTCCCGGCATTTGAATCGAGACCACTTAATTAGTAGTCGCATAAGCTAAGCACTAGACCAACAAGGCAGTCCTTTATTCTATCTCCGAAATAACCTCTTCACCAAAGAGGCATACTTATTGATATTACAATGATAAATTTAGTTTTATTCAGTGATTTGAACAAGTAAATGCCCAGTCCTTTATTCCAGTCCTCCCACAACACTCACTGATTGAAATTGGATCCACATTATTCACTCGGAGCCATCAATTTATATTTAGTACAAAGACGTGGGTACTATTACAAACACAACCTCGTGTCCCCTTTTTAACCAACTGAATGAAGAAGGGGTTTGTTTTTGGCGAGTTGTTTTTTTTTGGTTTTAGTTTAAGCTATTTAAACATTTTATATAAAACTTAGTTCTTGGTGATACCCGTGGATATTGTCTATTAGTCTATAAATCTATATAAATACTAGCTGATGCTCGCGGCTCCGCTCGCGTTTTAGAGGTGTGAAAAATAGATGTTGGCCGATTCTCAGACCTACTGAATATGCATATAAAGTTTCATAAAGATCGGTCAAGCCGTTTCGAAGGAGTATGGCAACGAAAACTGTGACACGAGAATTTTATATATATTAGAGATAGCTGCGAATATGGCTGCGGATCGAAGCTAGTCAATCTATCTGTTTCAGAGACTAACCGAAACAAACAGGCAGGCATTATTTTTTTTATTTGCTTTTTTTTTCATGTACATTTAATGGAAATCTGTGTATTTGAAATTACAAACAGATATTTTTATTTTAAATAATAATATTTTTTTACAAACCGACTTCAAAAAGGAGTAGGTTCGCAATTAGCGGAATCTTTTTTTTTTGTATTTCTTTATACAGATGTTGTTCACAGTGGTGTTAAGATTTAGACTGCATAGTCAGTGCGAAATAACGATTTACCTAATTTTCAGTTGGAGTTTTTATTTAAGCTTACCAAAGTGACTATTCTCTGTCTGATGGAAAGCATCAGTAGCATCCAAGAGTAGAGGTTATCGTCCTCATTATGAGTGCAGAGAATGCAGCATGGACCCACACTATGGCGGCCTAGAGAGATGCTTCTGCATCACCAACCCTTTCCAAACCAAAACCCTCACCAACAAAACACGACAGCAATAATCTATCATTTTAGGTTGATTACTATGGTAGTACTGCCTCACTTGAGCCAGACCGTTCATTACAAAGCTATCTAGAATTTTTCCAATCAGACCAGTACTTTATGAGTTTAGCGCGTTCAACCAAACAAATTATATAGCTTTATAATATTGGCATAGACAAGTCCCGAGGTTTTACTAGCGGTTAGGCGATTAACACACGGCACCGCGCACCGCCGCGGTAGGCGGTGAAGCGGATCTCATGTCATATTGGAATCTACTGAATCCGTTGATGCTTAACACACGTACACCGACCGACCGCGCGGTCGAGCGGTGTTCTCACCGACTCTCGCCGACCTTACCGCGGCGGTGCGCGGTGCCGTGTGTTAAACGCCTTATTCATCTTCCGAGCCTTTATTCCCAAGTTTATTTGGGGTCGGCTACTAGTTCAACCGGATTTACCTGAATTTCAGTTTTTCCACGGAGCGACTGGCATCGGACCTCCGCAACCCTAAGGGAGAACTGAAATTCGAAGATTGAACTAGTTGTCAGTATATTTGAGGGCACTGACTTCCCAATAACGATTGCCATAGATGTTCATGACAACCGGGACCGACGGCTTTACGTGCTCTCCGAGGCACGGGCGTGAATCACCGCCAAACTTCCAAACTCCGGGCTGCTATTAGGAATTTCCTAAGAAAATCCCAAAAACACTTTTTGGCCCGACCCGGGCTTTGAACCCGAGACCTCTTGATTAGCAGTCGCATACGCTAACCACTTGACCAACGACAGGTTATTATTTTACAATAATTACAATAATCGTGAATAGTGCCGTGGAGCGATGCTACTCTAAAAATAATTGCCAGAGTTACTCCTCAGGTCATTAGCTTTCGGCGAGTGAAAATCGGTTCAGTCATTCCAGATATTACCCGGAACAGACAGATAAACGAAAAAGAAATTTAAAACGTGCCTTTTTGGTGTAAGAAACGTATCTACTTTCAGACAATTAAAAAAAAAACTTTTAATTTGACACTTAAATGTTATTTATTTGCATAGATAAATATCAGGATAAATCCTTTTATTATACATAAAGATATGAGATTCTAAGTACGCCTGCAAAGTTGAATGCCATTTGAATCATTTCTCAGCTGGTATGCCAATAGATAGTCTCTAGCTCTCTACTGGAACGAAGAGTTATGAAATTTCAATAACTCCACACTTAATATCAATTTATTTGTATCTCAAATATGTCTGATATTTAATATCAGGCGTATTGAAATATATGTGTCATTTTTAGGGATTCGTAAAAGGGAAAATGTAAAACGGACCCTATTACTTTGACTCCGATGTCCGTTCATCTGTCCGTCTGTCAGGAGGCTGCATCTCATTAACCGTGATAGTAAGACTGTTGAAATTTCCAAATATTATATATTTAATACTGAACAACAGAATCATAATCGATCTGCAAACGAGTCTTAAAAAGAACCTGTCTAATAACTAAGACAAATTATTGTGTAGCAAGGAGTATGAGAAACTTTTTTTTATTTTTATCAATCAATCAACAGTGGAAACATAGGTAGTTACAAGTACAGGTCTTATGCACATTTTAATGGTACACTAATTACCAGAGATCGGAATTGGGTGAGTGAAATTACCTAAAGTTTGCAGCGGGACATAATATGGAGCTGTTACAACCACTTAAGTTAAACCGAGTTTGAATTTTACCGGTTTAGTTTTGTTTTTTTTTTTTACATGTTCCTTACCTTTGAAACACCGAACTATAAACATTTACAAGCTGCTAATACAGTTCTAAATAAATTTTCTGCTAATACAGTTCTAAATAAATTTTCTGCTAATACAGTTCTAAATAAATTTTTGTTTTGTACTTTTCCGGCTAAAATTCGGTCTCTTAGTCCCAATTGTTCTTTGTCGGTCAAACACAGAATTTTAAATATCTGCAAAATGCTAAGGCGGTTTTAATTTCTTTTTTTGATCTGTATCTTAAGTTAAAAAGTTTTGCTACAGGTTGATGCAAGGAAAACGAACATTTTCGCGTCTTTACATAGTTTTGAAGTCGGCTTTTTTTTAAATTATTAAACCTGCACTGCATAAAAAAATAAATTAAAAACATTTATTTCAATTGCAAGAACAGTGGTTGTAACAGCTCCATATTATTATTGCAAACTTACTGCAAACTTTAGGTATTTTCACACACCCAATTCCAATCTCTGCTAATTACACTATATCCTACCACATACTGTGTTGTACACAAATATTTTTCAAACCAACTTAAAAATTGAATACAATTAATCAAATTAAATTACAAAAAATTAATTAAATAATAAATAAATAAATAAATAAGAAATAATAAATGTTAGAAATTAAAGTTTGAAGAATAAATAATAAAAGAAAAAGTATATGAAACATAAAAATCACAAATAGTTGAGTTAACTTGAGTCAGAATTAACGAAGCGCTCATAGCCGAGTGGCCAATGATTGGAAACAATCACCAAGGGTAAGTAACGACGGCGCGGTCGGACCTAGATGGGTGACCGTTTGTGGCATTCTATGTAATGAGCGTTTCCGTGATTCGGAGGTCACGTTAAGCAGTCGGGCGGCTTAAAAACATCCAACAGCAAGATTACGTAGCCACTACGTGTCCTGCCAGTCCCCAACCCGCACTCGGCCAGCGTGGGGACGTATGGCCTTAACCCTCTCTTGAGAGCTTTTGAGAGTAAAAAAGAAAATTGAATATATATATATATGTTAGGCACAGAACACTACCATAACGATAATTTTATCTCGTAACGAAGAAGGAATGAGGCCTGCTTCCTATTGGTATGCATGTGTATTTTCTTAACTCAGGTAGTAAATTACCACTTGAAATAAAGTAGTATGTTATGAGAAACTACTTAGAGCAAAATAAATGTTGAAATTTAAAAAAAATACTAGAATAAAATAAAATTAAAATTGCACTCGGTACTTTAAACAACTGTCATATTTTGAGTCAGATGCGATCATAGGGCCACATCACACTAGCTACTTTTAGCATCGGCGATCGGCAACTAGTCGCTTTTTAGAAGCTAAATACGGCGACCGAACGCTCTATACCGCACACTTAAAAACGCCAAACGCGGAGATTGAGTCGCTTTTTAGAAGCGCGGCACAGCAGCTGAACGTTACTCTCCGCACACATTCGGATGCCGGTAGCATCGATTTGGCATCAAAGCAGTCGCTAAAACGCACGTTTCCGATACCGCGATCGAACGCAGAAAGTAAATACAATACAAGAAGTGCAACAGAAAATAAGCTAAGCAAACCAATAGTAAAAAAAAATACTATCGTGAAAGAATACCAGAAGAATATCAATCGGCTATTCTATTTATAATCGAATGGCCTTAAGTGATTGGTAACAATCACTGAGGGTAAGCAACGATAGCGCGGTCAGACCTAGATGGATGACGGTTTGTGGCATGAATTATATTATAAGCGTTTCCGTGAATCGGAGGTCACTTTAAGCAGTCGGTACCTATTGTTATAATAAGATAGTAAATGTGAAGCTTAGTTGGAGGTCTTCGGGCGGCTTATAACATCCAACGGTAAGATTACGTAGCCACAACGTGTTTTGTCAGTCCCCAACCCACAGTCGGCCAACGTGGGGACGTATGACCTTAACCCTCTCCTGAGACCGGAGCCCAGCAGTGGGACGTTATGGGTTGTTAATGTTTTTTTTTATAGACAGCTCCCTCATAAGGACTATAAACTCCTGTGTCGCTGGGTGACTTTACAAACGTAGATGAAACGGACACAAAGAACACCCTGACTCAGAACAACAAAATGTGAATCACACAAAGTGCTATCCCACGTGGGATTTGAACCCACGACACTTGGCGCTGTAGAAAGCGGCGTGGCGACCGCTTAAGCCACTAGGCCAACCGAGCAGTAAAAGAACGTCATCATATATAGTCCCAGGCATTTTTAATGACAGTGACTTGTTGCGACAATTGCCTAAGAGTTGATTTCACGTCAACTGAAGATTCAACTAAAGGTTCTTTTGTAGGAAAGGTTCGAGGTGATATGTGAAGAGAGAGACAGACATTTTGAAACACACTTAAAAATACAGATGTAGATAAGAGTGCGTCTTGCCTGTATATAAGCGAGTACTTAATGTTTTGTCGTCTGTACAATATTGTTTTTAAATAAACGAAAACAAAGTATCATACGAACATTTCACTTGACCCGAGAATCGATCCTGAGACCTCAAGTACAGCAGTTGCAGTCGCATTTGAAAGTATGTACCCACGATATATACATAGTCACATTTTTTAAAATGTCCATCCGTTTGTCTTTCGACTTATGCGTGCGTAGTTTTGTTACAAGCAATTTTTATTTTTTTTGTCTCTGTGTTTGTTTGTTCCGGCTAATCTCTGTAACGACTGGACCGATTTTAACGAAACTTTCGCTGGCAGATAGCTGATGATATAAGGAGTAAATTTTGACTAGCTTCACTCCGCGGTGTTGCCCGCGATCTAAAACAATCGCGGGTAGGGCGGCCCGGCTAGTTTTATTACAATATCACTTTCTATTCCATAATATATAGCTAAAATATCAAAATCTTCTTCAACTACATCAGTGATCAATTCAAAGTTTAAAGACTCTTTACTAAAATAAGAATAACAAGGTCCAATGAGCACTGTTGGCTCCAAAATGTTCATTCAACTATATTTCCTCAACCGCATGTTTTGACATTCAACAGAGGTAACCAATTTTGTAATACCACTGTACAAATATATCGCAGAAGTACATGTCCGTTCATTCAACCGGAACGGTCTGTATTTAAAAGTTGAAGATTTTTCGCTTAGTGATCGAAATACGACTATATTTAAGTTTTTAATTTTTCTAGCTTTTGCACACCTCCCCATGCCAAACTTCATACTCTTTCGTCCGCTTAATGGGGTATAATGTTTTCTTGTCACGTACTAGTAATGGATGGAATGGATAAGAGGCTTGCTGAGAGTCTCATAGTAGTATAGACATTAACATAGTTTTATTACTTGAATTATGTAAAAAAAAAATACTTTGGTAGTAGAGCCATGCTGATGTCATTACGAATGGGCTGGCTTGACCGGGGCAGTACTGCCCGCAGACAGAAGACCTACCTAACAATGACAGCATTGGTGCTGTGGTATTTTGTTGATGAGTGTGATACCGAAGACCCAATCATTGGGCCCAATTATGACCGGCCTCCGGAGGCCAGGAGAATGATGCAGAAACATTTCAATGGTGTGTTTCACCAAGTTACATAGTTTTTTTTTTTTTTTTTTTTTTAAAAGACAACTCCCGCATTAGGAATATAAATTCCTGTGTCGCGGGGGACTTTACAAACATACATGAAACGGACACAAAGAACACCCATAGTGCTCTGCAGCTGCACTCACAATGAGGATGGTGACTCCTACTCCTGGATTCTACTTATGCTTTCCATCAGGTAGAGTAGAATTACTTTTAAGGATTAAATAAAAAAAACTGTTCTATTTTACAATTTATTTATAAACCTTTTCTTAGAACCATTTCTATAAAACACTAGATCACTGTATTCACTAACTAAATAAAACCAAAACTGCACTTCTACGTATCTTCTGTATAGTGAAAAAGTGAATGTACTATTTCAAATCAGTGTCAAATAAAATAAAGTCTTACCTGTAGAGCATAAGGCTTAAGATTAAATAGAACTTACATCGAGCGTAGCGACAGCCTCGCCGTTATTGGAACTGCCATGTTAAAACAATTTCCCATAAATGTGGTAATTATTAGATATATGAGATTGGTATAAACTTTAAGGCAAATTATTATAATTTGTCCTTTTCAATAATATTTTTTGATGGTAAGATAACTAAGGTTTAAGATAACTCCCTCATTAAGAAAATTTTACTGTCTGGGACTTAAAAAACATACGATACGGACACAATGGACATATAGTCAATTTATGAATCACACCAGGAGTTGTCACATGTGGAATTTGAACTGGCACTAGCGGTATAACTACCACTTAAAATACAAATCCAACTGTGTTGAATATTAGTTTTTCAAACTAAATCGAAATTCAACGCCTAGTATAATGGGTGCATTAAAAAGAAATTCATTATTTTTCCAATAGATGGATTTAGTTATCTGAATCTCGCATTGTACAAGTCCGATCGGATTCCACTGAATGGCGTTAGAAATATGAGATTTCGTACAAAAAAAAACTTTCTTGACAGTTTTTTGATTACTTGAATAGTTTCAGCTTTCATGCAAAAGTAATGGATTTCTTTTTAATGTAGCTATTATTATGTGGTTTCAACTTCATTAATCTTATCATTTTTACCGCAGGTGACGCACATTGATCACTTATCAGAACAAATTAAAGTATGAGAGTCATTTAAAAAAAATGTTAAGTCATTAATTATAAATTAAGTATACATATATTATGTTAGTGATGGCTACAACAAACTTAAGTTATAGTTTATTATGATACTGTAGTTTTTCATTATTTTAGATGTACCTACTGAATATTACTATTTAGTCCCCAACCCGCACTCGGCCAGCGTGGGGACGTATGGCCTTAACCCTCTCTTGAGAGGAGACCTGAGCCCAGCAGTGGGACGTTATGGGTTGTTGATGATTGATGAAGTAATGTTGTTAATAAAAGCATTTATCTTCTTTTTTTTAAGTTATTTCAGTTAAGATAAGACAAAATATATCTTTCTTAAAAATTCTGTTTTAACTGAGTTTTCTCTTACAAAAATAATGCTTATGAAACATATTTTTCTACAACGACTCAAAGTAAAAAAGTACTCATTTGTAACTTACACTTCTATATATTCTTATTAGAATTTAGTTTTAAGTTTGTAAAGAATGTCCTTTTAAAATAGAAATTGACACTAATTGTAACGAACTATTTTCATTTATAGAATCTTGTAACCACCATAGTGTAATTTAGTATTAACGATTTTTTTTTGAAACTAGATTGTTAAATAAACATTGATAATGTTACATAATAATTATAATTACCCTTGTACGATAATTAATAAATTATAAGGAAAATTATTATCATGGAATTTTAATGCCTGCCACTAGCAACATTGAAACCCCACTCGACCACTGACCGCGAGCGCGCTGACGTCGCGCAATCGTGACATTTTAAAGTAAATTAAAAAATATATTTTAAAAAGTTAAAAGTGAACTGTGAAAGTTTTGATTTTATAATATATTTTTTTAATTAAGAACATAGTGTTTTAGGTCACAATGAAGGTTTTATGTGCGATGGTTTTAAGTGTCGTGCTGGCCGTTGGAGCGCAAACCTTGCCCGGTAAGTGAAAGGGTTTTTTTTTTTAAATCTAAAAACTCGTTTTGGCGGACGGCGTTGTTTTGGCAGTTCGTCACGAAAATTTGCTTTTGAAGATTTTTATTGTGTATTTGGGGAATTAAAATTATGTAATATAATTTTTATGATATGTTAATTGTCTCTTGTTACGTAGTTTTTTGTTGTGTTTTTCAATTGAACTTTAACATTAGGGAATTCCAATACGTAGATTTCCTGATAAGTTCCGTACACATCAACACTTAAAAATTGATAATTAGACACCTATTTAATTGTAGATATATTTTATTTAAAATTAAGCAAGTAACATGTTAAAAAATAACTTATTGAAATATAACATTTTTCTTTGTTTAAACGGTGCATGATGGTTTTAGATTTTTTTTCTTGGTTTTAATTTTTTTCATTTTATTTATTTAGTTCTTTATTTTACACACACTTTATTATCTAATCTATGAGATTATTAGATTATAAGAATTATTTTGATGTACGTCTATATTTCAGATTCACACCTATCTAAAATGAAAAAGCATTTCAATAAGTGATAACCGCCATAGTATGGGTCACTATGTTGCATTATTTGCATTTTTTAAGTGTATGGTGACCACCACTCTCAGATTCTACTCATGCTTTCCATCAGGCATAGTAAGATCTGTTTGTATTCTCATTTATGCAAGAAAAATATTTAAAACGATTTAGGTTAGGTATTGTCTTCACTTAGACCGTTGATCTAGTGGTTATTGATAGTAACTGCTGAGCCAGAGATCATGGGTTTGGTCCCCACGTATTGCAAATAATTTAAACAATGCAGGTTCTGTCTAGTTGGGATGAGACAGTGTGCATCTTTGAGAGTCTATTGAGTTATAATAAAATAATAAAAAAAACAGTGTTATATTTAGATTCATAAATAGATTTAAAATTATACGTAAATTTAAGCGAAGCCACAGTTACAAGCTATTATGTAAATATATCGGCTATAATGTAACCATTTTAGTATAGTTTGGTAATATAAACGCAACTCTATGCTAAATATTTAAAAGGTTACATTTCGATTGATAATATATGTGTCAGTTGTGTAAACTCGACATAATTTACTTGCTTTTCTATCCGAATATATAATCCATATTTTTACTACTAAACGGCTGAAACTATTTTGATAAACGATCTGTTAATGGTTTTTTACGTAGGTTCTGTGAAGACTTCCAAATACAACGCAATAAATACACATTACAGCGCCATCTACCGAAAACATACTGAACTAGTAACTCAACTGCTAAACCTATATCGCAATATATAAATTTTCGCGCCGATCATCATAATATAACTTCCTAGCATGAATGATCACGTCACCAGGCCGGAGGATGCTCCTTTTGTGTTAGAGGGCAATGTTACCATTCTTCATCAACAGCCTTCAACAGTCCACTGCTGGACATAAGCCTCTCCTTATAAAGGAGGTTTTGGCCTACTATACCACGCTGGCCAGACGGGTTGGTATAGGGTTGGTTTCAAGTTTTCCTTCTCTTTGCATTGATGTTTTCTTGCGTAGTTTATCCCTTAGTCGCCTTTTACGACACCCGTGGGATGAATATGGGTGGTGACGCTCTGTATTCTTAATCCGTCACCACACGGACATCCATTCTTCGATAACACCAAATTAGTTCTTCAAACTTTAATTCCGTTGCAAAAAGTCCACCCACCAAAAATACCTTAAAAACTTGTATTTTTACACATAAACGAACATAACCATTATTTTCGTTTTTAAATAGTTACTATTTTTTATTTTGAAGCCTACCAAAGTGACTTTACCCTGATGGAAAGCATGAGTAGAATCCAAAATAGATTTCACCATCCCCTTTGTGAGTTAGTCAGGTGCTTCTGCATTATTGGGTCTCCGGTCTCACACTCACATACATATTACGACAACACGAATGCTATCGTTTTACGGTTGGTCTTCTCTGTGAGGGTAGTACTGCTCCGATCGAGCCGACCCATTCGTGTTGAAATCAGCGTGGCTCGACTACTTAATACTTTTATATAATAAACTAGCCGCCAGCCCCGGCTCCGCACGGGGACTTATAGGTATTTCAAGAAAAAAGTATAAAATATAACACTCTCTTGGCAGACTTTCTATGCGTAGAATAGTCGATTATGTCTGTTTTCAAAAAAACAATCATTCTACATCATCTATTTGGGAGTTATGACAGATGTTTGTATCACATAAATCACTTCGAACTTATGACAACCCTCAGACTTCGTGTTGGGCTTAATAAAAACAAGGTAAATAAAGATAATTTTGATATTATTACATATTGGGTGGTTATCTTCGCACCCTATTCGTAATTGGGTGTGTAAATAACAAAAATGATGGTTTACTCTATATTACTTTACATTTAATCTATATTTTATAAATTTTATCTATATGAGTACATCTTATAGATTAAATCACCAATTCCAACACTATCATAATTTGCATCGAAAATGAGTCAAAACTGATTAATTGTTATTTTCGCAATAGTTCCATGCCTTTATCATTTTGACCTTATTTATGACCTTCAGCAACAAAATCAGTTACCCATCTAGAGAAACAACTTACATTGTGTTGCTTAACATGGGTCCTGACACAACACCGAAGTTTTATAACAATAGCGATACTTGTAAATTGTGTCCTCCATCCATCGCAAGTCTGTACGTGATCATTTTTTTAATTCTTATGCAAAATATTTTTGAATACCATTCAAGGTGTGTCTTATAAGAACTGGTGATATTATGTTAAAAAACAAACAAGCAAAATCAGTAAACAAACAAGCAAAGTTTGCTTCGGTTAAAATGACAATTTCGAATTGTCAATTTTTTTTGTATTCGAAAGCACATTTATCGAGGAAGACCGAAGGGTATAAAACATTAAGCTTCGACAAATAGAGAGAAAATAGAGAGAAGTTAAATTAATAAAATTTTACTAAACTTTGTCCATTCGTTTCGTGTGTTGTTGTTGTGTTCGAATAAAGAACAATAACTCTGTGCATTAATTAATTTATTGTTGGACCACTGACTTAAAATGTAACTATGCACGAGTTAGTAAAATTTAACTTTAAAAAGCGTAGTTAATAACGTTTATATCCAGAGTTATGATAAAATACATTTGAAAAATCACATAATACTTACTAAACCGACCTTCGAGTGACTGTGTTAGGAAGTTTTCTTTGCTCTGGGCCAATTATATATCTTAATAGTGTGCATTTTATTTATTTACAATACTGACTTTAAGAATATTATATCGATTGATTTTGATTTCAAATGGAATCGGCGACGTGTGAGGGCGTCACTAATTTCGAATTTTTTGAACTGTCAAAAATATAATAAAGGACAGACTATACAAAAGTTGTCATTGTATTTGAGGGCACTGACATCTCAATAACATTGCCATAGATATTTATGACAACTAGAACCGACTGCATAATGTACTCTCGGAGGTACGAGCGTAAAACACCGCCTGACTTCCACACTTGTGACTGTTATTAAGAATTTCTAAGAAGAAAATACTAACAACAGTTTAGAATTGAGATTTGAACTTGAGTTCTCTTGTTCGACAGTTGCATATATAGCGTATATGAGGCAAGGCGTAGGTTTATACAAATAAGGCAAGCTAGATAGAGGCATATTAAGTACGTAGTTCTCAAGTAAACGTTTCATTTATCCGTTTACTAGTTAACCAGGTATCGTGCATAAGAGAAAGTTAGTTTGCTGTGCACGCGGCGCGCTGAACGACACACTTAGGAACAAACGCAGCGCGTGAGTCATTACACAGCTATTGTTTTAACATAATAGCGTGAAAATGTGGGGATGCGTTGTTGTAATCAGGTCGTGATTATGTTCGTATATAACTAACTTCATGCACAGCCCTAAAATGATGTGCTTCTAGCTGATGTCGAGCACGGCTTGGCGGCTAATTTCAACTGAGTAAAGCCAACCATGTAGTAGATATTATACGACATATGTAAGTGTGTACACACACAATATACAGGTGCAAACTTTGTTCTCTCATACTCATAATCCGATGGTTATCCGACACTATCGGAAAGACTTTGCGTGCTCTCCGAGGGCTGGGGATTTTGACCCTAACTTCCTGATTCCAAACTGTTTTAATTAAATATTTATATTATTATAGAACCCAATAACACATTTTGTGCGAATTGAAGCCTTCTGATCGGCAGTCTTATATACTAATACCAACGAGGCAGTCCACAGCCTTTAGTAGTCCACTGTTGGACATAGACCTCTCCTTAGAAAGGAGGTTCTGGTCGATTAAACCACATTAAACCACACTAGCTAAACGCATATTTAGAGGGTTTGTTTCAAGTTTTCTTTCCCTTTATAGTACGGGAAAAATAAGGATGGTGATACACTTTATAATCCGTCACAACACGTCTATACAACGATATAATAAATTCTTATAAAATGTACGTACTTATGGCAACTTGTTGATACGGTGACAAAACACATTACAGCGCCATCTATCGAAGTCACAACGAATTACGGATTAACGAACTATGAACAAACTAATAATCTTGAATCGCAATATGGAAATTCTCGCGCTTATTTGCATATACATTTACAACTTCCTGACATCAAACGTTGGGCCGCGGCCCGCCCTTTTTGTTGTAGGGTCATTACACCCATTCCTTCACTTAAAACAACTAAAGTTATATAGAAAATTTATTTCGTTAAAATATATTTTGCCGTCTCGGAAGTCTTTTTTTTACAGTGAACGGCAATTTACTTTTTATCTGCCAAAAGTAAGTGTACGACTAAAAAACTCTACACCGGGACATTTAGAGGTAAATAAAACTGTTTGTCGTACAGAAATTCTCTGTAATCGTTCCTCCATTACTGAGTAGAGAAGTTTTAAGACGATCTTAAAATTTGAACCTCACAACGGTCATAGATACTTGAAGCCAATAGCCGGTTTTTCATATTCATGGTTCTTCTATCGAAACTTCTAAGCTTTTAAAAAAATATTATGTTGCTTAGGGGCTTAATTCAGAATTAATACCTATTTACTATTATTTAAACAAAATTACTAGATACAAAATATTCTACCATGTCCCACAGTTAAATGAAAGTTGACGACGTGGTTACAGTTCCATCATACAATGATACAGAAAACCTCAAATAAGTTAAGTACGATAATCAGAGATCTAATAAGCTAAAAGGTAACCGCTTGACTCTTGCATGCTTATACACACACTCACTCTCTCTCTCTCTCTCACACACACACACACATACACACACACACACACACACACAAACACGCACACAATTAACCATACTCTTATTTTTATTTGAATGAGAGTATACAAGAACAACTGAGAAGTTTCACCTCGTTGGGTCCGAGAGGTGGGAGCCTGGTGATCTGTAACACAGGTTTTCTTATTATAGACACTAGTCTCACAAAGGAACAACGACAATTGTTACTTAAACATTGTGTGTATTACCTTTGTGAAAGAATAATAAATAAATTATATTATAGTGCCTTTTCTGAACACGGGCAGTGAATCAGACCTCAAACCCTATGCGTATAAAACTTATACGTAGAATGAAACATTGTCTCGAACGAGTCACCAACTGACTCATTCTTAAAAATAAAAACCCTCCTTTGTGGGTTTAAAAAAAAAATAAGGCGGGAATGCGTCATAAACAGAGCGCTTTTTTTTAAAAAACTTACCATAAATGTGACAAGGAAACTACCAATCGTACCTAATGTAATTTCCTAAACATAATAATATTGTATCTAACTAAATATGGAAATGAATAAAATTGATGTCTGTTTGTTACTCAAATTAACAGCTTTTTACCGAATACATATCTTTATATATCTTTATCTTTATATATATAATTCTTGTGTGAGTGTGTATGTCACTGAACTTCTCTCAAACGACTTAACCGATTTTGATGAATTTTTTTGTGTGTGTTCAAGGGGATCTGGGAATGGTTTAGATTCGCAATTGGACCCGGTAGGTGGCGCTGCGATCAAGTTCTGGAATTTTAAAGTTGGGCGGTACGAAGTTCGCTGGGTCAACTAGTCTTTATATATATAATTCTTGTGTGAGTGTGTATGTCACTGAACTTCTCTCAAACGACTGGACCCAATTTGATGAAACTTTTTGTGTGTGTTCAAGGGGATCTGGGAATGGTTTAGATTCGCAATTGGACCCGGTAGGTGGCGCTGCGATCAAGTTCTGGAATTTTAAAGTTGGGCGGTACGAAGTTCGCTGGGTCAACTAGTATATTATAATTCTTGTGTGAGTGTGTATGTCACTGAACTTCTCTCAAACGACTGGACCGATTTTGATGAAATTTTTTGTGTGTGTTCAAGGGGATCTGGGAATAGTTTAGATTCGCAATTGGACCCGGTAGGTGGCGCTGCGATCAAGTTCTGGAATTTTAAAGTTGGGCGGTACGAAGTTCGCTGGTTTAACTAGTATACGTATACAACGATAACGTAAATGTAAGGTTTCGGAGATTAGCCGGTACAGACAGACGGCAGACAGAAAAACAGACAATAGTTTAAATTTTTGACGTTTCATTTGATATAACAAATTGACACAATAATTTAATTTATTTATATATAGTTAGTAGATTCTTTCAATTTTTATTTTTTGTCCGTCTGTTTCTACAGGCTAAATTCTCTAACAACTGCTCCAACTTTGCTTTTTCTTTCACCGGAGATAGCTGAAGATAGCTTATTCTTCTTCTAATTTAGAAAAAATAGAGTTACGTGGAAACGAAATAGAAACTAATGAAGAATAATTTTTGAATAATTTGTAAATTACACAAATATTTGGTGCGACCCGGGAATCGAACCCGAGACCCCTTGATCAGCAGCCACATACACCAACCACTAGACCAGCAAGCTAGCCAAACAATACATTATTCAAAAGGAACAAATTATATCTATAACAAGTATTTCATAAAAAGCCTAAGTTGTTGGCATTTAAAACTAAACTTTATCATTTATCAGAACTGATAATTATTGATAATCATCACCTATTTATTAATTATCATTGACAGTCATTTGTTATGAATCAACTAACCGATATAGTACATATAGTAGTAGTAGTAGTATACTCGTAGTATATAGTGCATGCCCCAATTTCTAGAACTTACTATGATTTGCCCACGACTTCTCTCATATTTTGAACCGATGCAGGTTTCTAACGATCTGTATAAGTAAATAAAATTTGAAGTGCTAGCATCTAATCGAATCAAATCAAACCATTTTTAGGGTTCCGTAGCCAAATGCCAAAAAACGGAACCCTTATAAATTCGTCATGTCTGTCTGTCTGTCTGTCCGTCCGTATGTCACAGGCACTTTTTTCCGAAACTATAAGAGCTATACTGTTGAAACTTGGTCAGTAGATGTATTCTGTGAACTGCATTTATATTTTTACACAAAAATGGAAAAAAAGCAATAAATTTTAGGGGTCCCCATGCTTAGAACTGAAACTCAAAAACAATTTTTTCATCAAAACTATCCGTGTCTATCTATGGATAGGTCTGTAACTTCTAAAATAAGAGAATGATAAACTAAAAAATATATATGATGTTCATTACCTTGCAAACTTCCAACGAAAATTGGTTTGAACGGGATTTAGTAAGTAGTTTTTTTTTAAAACAAACCCTTTACCAACCCGTCTGGCCAGCGTGGTATAGTAGGCCACAACCTCCTTTCAAAGGAGAGGCTTATGTCCGGCAGTGGACTGATAAAGGCTGTTGATTGTGATGATGATGTACCAGGTAATTTTTGGAACGACTGGACCTATTTTGACGGACTACCCCTGGTAGATACTTGACGACATAAGGAGTAATTTAGGTCATTTTTTAGACAACGTTCGCTCTGCGGCGTTACTCAAGATTAACAACAATAACCTGATAGTCCTACTAATATTATATACGCGAAACTTTATGAGTGTTTTATTATTTGGACATTTTACACACAACATCATCTAGTCCCCAAACTAAGCAGAGCTTGTATTATGGGTAACTAGACAACTGATATAAATACATAAACTTTTTTTTCTTGTAAATACATACATACAGACAACATATATACATAGAAAACACCCAAACTCCGAAACAAATATTTGCGGATCACGCAAACATTTGGTCCGACTCGGGAATCGAACCCGAGACCTCTCGATCAGCAGTCGCATACGCTAACAACTAGACCAATGAGGCAGTATGTATGAATGTTTGTTGCTCTTTCAAGCAAAAAATACTGATACGCAGATATACACGCGGAGCCGCGGACGAATGCTAGTTTATAATACGTTAATTAAGTTTCAATGAAACTCGTACTGTAAACATTTCCTCAATATGACTAATTTTATTAATTAATCGTATTTAAACGTTGTGGTTGCGGTTACAACTTCCTACTACTACGTTATGGATCACACTACGTTGTCCCAAATGAGAATTGAACATCAATTCCCATTTGGGACATTTATATGGTTACTGCCTCGTTGGTCTAGTGGTTAGCGTATGCGACTGCTAATCAAGAGGTCTCGGGTTCAAATTCCGGGTCTCAGGTCGGGCCAAAAAGTGTTTTTGGGTTTTTCTTAGGAAATTTCTAATAGCAGCCTGGAGTTTGAAAGTTTGGCGGTGATTCGCCCGTGTTTCGGAGAGCACGTTAAGCCGTCGGTCCCGGTTGTCATGAACATCTATGGCTATCGTTACTGGGAAGTCAATGCCCTCAAATATACTGACAACTAGTTCAATCTTCGAATTTCAGTTCTCCCTTAGGGTTGCGGAGGTCCGATGCCAGTCGCTCCGTGGAAAAACTGAAATTAAGGTAAAACCGGTTGAACTGGCAGCCGACCCCAAATAAACTTGGGACTAAAGGCTCGGAAGAAAAAAAAAAGAAAAATATGTAAATGTATCGTAGTCCATAGCTGGACATAGACCTCTCCAATTACACATCACTTGTTTCGATACTCGGCTTCTCGCATCCAGCTTCTTGCGCAAGTCACAACTCCAGCTGGTCTGTTGACATCCTACACTACATAGACATAGGTAATAGAGCCATGCTAACTTCGGCATTAATTGACAGTCTCGACCGAGGCATTCCTATCCCATAAGACCAATTTAAGAATGACAGCAGGAATGTTATTGTATTTCATTGGACAAAATGTTGAAAATACTATGCGCATCATTAACTGGGTTCTGTTCGTTCGATTTTAACTCATTAGAACATTTTTTCGAAGGGGATACTACATTTGTCATACACGCTTGGTCTGGTGGTTTAAGCAGTCGCCTTCCCGCTTTCTACTGCGCTAAGTGTTGTGGGTTAAAATCTTACACGGGAAAATACTTTGCGTAATCTACAAATTCTTGTTTAAGTCTGGGTGTTCTTTGTGTCAGTTTGTAAAGTCCCTTGCAATACAGGAATATATTTCTAATGCGAGAATTGCCATAAAAAAAGGCTTGAAGACCAGGAATGCAGATGCATCTTACTAAGCCATTATAGTGTAGGTCACCATGCCGCATTGCCTGAACTCATAATGAGGATGGTGACCCCGACTCTTGGATTCTAATTATGCTTTCTATCAGGCAGATTGGAGTTACTTATGTAAACACTACGAATTTCGTAATAACAGTATTTACGACCACGGTTGACTGTTTTCACAGTTTTCACGTAATGTATTATAAAACAGCAAATGAAAGGAAATAAACAAAATTAAACTAAATAGATTTCCTAGAAAATAAATAAAAATGAAATAGGTTATTTTCTGAGCTATTCTTGCGTAAATATTTAATAGTGAGTATGTAATTTTAACTGTTAGGTAATTGTTATTCTGTGAGAAATATTTTGACGCAAGTCTTTAACCAATATGTGCTCCTTGAAATGACATACGGTGCTGAGACATGGACAATGTCTACAGGGCCTTAAACTTAAAGTCACATAATGAACTATGAAATGAAAATGTGACTGAACGTATGCGACTACTCTGCTTGAGGTCTCGAGTTCGATTCCCGGCTCGGACCAAATGTTTGCGTGGTCCGCAAATATTCGTTTCGGATTCTTGGGGTTTTCTATGTATAATATGTATTTACTAAAAAAAGTATGTTTATGTATTTATATCAGTTGTCTAGTACGCATAATACAAGCTTTGCTTAGTTTGGGACTAGATGATGTTGAGCGTAAGATGTCCGAAATATATAAAAAAAACAGCCATGCCCAAGCATGGCTGTTTTTTGGAGTCTTTCATAAGAACAAAATCAGAAAATAAGTGATCCGTCAGAGAATCAAGGTAACCGACATTCCTTTAAAAGTTAGTAGGTTGAAGTAGCAATGCGCTGGTCATATATGCGTACTTGCTGGTATTTGTAGGCAGCAGTAGGCATCCACTCACTTTCCTACCTATATTAAAAAAATACATCTAAGCGCTAGTCGGACTAGCGCACTGAAGGTTCCGTACAAGTTTTACCGTTGAAAAACTGTTGTCCCCATACGACGTTGGTCATAGTGTGTGTATCAACTGTACATAAGACTCTTTTTAGGAGAACCAAAAAGGTTTGTAATAAGTAGTTGAAACGAAATTTTTAGTTCTAACCTCCTTGCATACGATAATTGTCTTTCAAAAATATGCTGTTACTTTAACTTCTAATTCCCCATTCGTACTCGGTTAAATCATCCTATTGTTTCTCGGTCGATGACATTTTCTGGTCGGCTGCTTCTAAACTGTTTTTTATTCTAAATGCTCACCAACAGAGGAAGCTTTGAATTCATCGTTATTTTTATTTAGTTCAGTTTGCTGGGAAGCTTTTTATGTTTTTAATTCATTTAGTCGTTGTAGAAATAATTTTATACCCAAATGTAGGTGAGCAAAAAGGTACATAACTTCATTTTTATGAGGCTGGTAGCCCCTAGATTGTAGCCCTCCCGGATTCTTATTGTTTTTCTTGGAGTAGAGTCACTCATCATCATCATCATCATCATCAACATCAACAGCCTTCAACAGTCCACTGCTAGAAAGGAGGTTTTGGCCTACTATACCACGCTGGCCAGACGGGTTGGTAAAGGGTTTGTTTCAAGTTTTCCTTCTCTTGTCAGTAATGTTAGCTGCTGATTTTGTTCCTTTAGTCGCCTCTTACGACACCCATGGGTCACTCTGGTAGGCTTAAGTATAAAAAAAGTGATTTAAATAAGATATCAGCTATCCTGACTCTATGCCATACTTATATGACATACCTTTATTTTATTATGGATGTATTATTGGGTTCATAACCCTAAGGTACAGCGCACAATCAATCAAACTTAACTCCCTCGATAGCGCAGTGGCAGCGTGCTACTGTGCTTGAGGTCTCGGGTATCGAACTCGAGACCTCCTGATAGCACACACTAACCGCTATACCAACGAGGCAGTATAAATCTAACCAATAGCAGAAAATAATGTACTGTGAGTTCAAAAAGAAAATTAGAGGCTAAGAACAAAATTTTATCGTACAGTAGCTGAGCCGTTGTTACCCGCAGTTATTGTCTTAAATCGCGAGTAACGTCGCGGAACGGAACTAGTCTAAATATAATTTACTTTACTTCCCATATGTGTCCGTGTGGTGACGGATTAAAAATACAGGGTGTCATCATCCCTATTCATCCCGCGGGTGTCGTAAAAGGCGACTAAGGGATAAACTACGCAAGACAACATCAATGCAAAGAGAAGGAAAACTTGAAACCAACCCAAAACAAACCTGTCTGGCCAGCGTGGTATAGTAGGCCAAAACCTCCTTCCTCCTTTCTATTTCCAGCAGTGGACTGTTAGAGGCTGTTGATGATGATTGATGATGATGACTTCCCATATCTTTTGCTACCAGAAAAAGTCCCGTCAAATTCTGTCAAGCCGTACGTAGCCGTAGCTGAGATTAGTCGGAGCAAACTGACAGATAAAAATATGTTAAAATTGCTTTTTGAACATATAACAAAAGTATATGCGGTACGTGTGTACCGCATATACTTTCATATATATTTAGTGAAAATTTGTTCATTTTGATATTACATGAATTCCAATTTTAATTATTTGTATACATTTTGTTGCGAATTTAAAAACTATCGTATAAACCCGGTTCCTTTGTCCTCGCTGCGATTTCACAATCGTTGTAACATTATCATAGATATATACGTTTTATGTATATGTGATAGTTCCTCCTTGAATAAATAAAACAAGCTTTTGGTGTCACCGATCATGAATGCCAATTGTTTCTACCGTATATTATACTAGCTTTCGCCCGCGGCTCCGCCCGCGTGTATGTCGGTTATCGCGATAAAAAGTACCCTATGTCCTTACCCAAGTTCAGTTCTATCTTCATACAGAATTTCATCAAAATCGGTTCAGTGGTTTAGGCGTGAAAGCGTAACAGACAGACAGACAGACAGAGTTACTTTCGCTTTTATAATATTAGTAGGGATATATACAGTCACATTTGCATATTAAAAATTGAATGGTGTAATATCAATTTACGTGTAGGTATATAAAATAATCTGTAAAAGTTTACTGTGTGATACTGCCTCGTTGGTCTAGTGGTTAGCGTATGCGACTGCTAATCAAGAGGTCTCGGGTTCGATTCCCGAGTCGAACCAAATGTTTGTGTGATCCACAAATATTTGTTTCAGAGTTTGGGTGTTTTTCTATGTTTAATATGTATGTATTTACAAAAAAAAAAAGTATGTTTATGTATTTATATCAGTTGTTTAGTACATATAACACAAGCTCTGCTTACTTTGGGACTAGATGATGTTGTGTGTAAGATGTCCAAAAAAAAAAAAAAAATTATGTATAGTCTATTCGCTTTAAGACAATAGTGACGTCACGATCAAACTAAACCCTCTGACTAAGCAGCCCCCTAACCGAGTTCGTGTTCACTCATCATGAATGCCAATTGTTACTGCCTTAAATTATATACATACGGTCACCATTAAATATTAAAAATTGAATGTGATATCAATTTACGTGAAGATATTTGAAGTTATCTGTAACAGATTATTAATTATAGTCACGATCAAGCTAAACCCTCGTGAATAACCAGCCCCCCCCCCCCCCCCCTAACAGATTTGTAGCATAGAATAGAACTTAATAAACTTTATTGTACATAAGATCTATATATTGCCTTAATGGTCTAGTGGTTAGCGTATGCGGCTGCTGATCAAGTGGTCTCGGGTTCGATTCCCGGAAATATTTGTATGATCCACAAATATTTGTTTCGGAGTCTGGGTGTTTTCCTATGTAAAATATGTAAGTATTTATTTACAAAAAAAATATGTTTATGTATTTATATCAGTTGTTTAGTACCCATAATACAAGCTCTGCTTAGTTTGGGACTAGATTACGCTGTGTGTAAGATGTATGAAATATTTATTATTATTATTATATATAAAATAACATAATGATTAAAAATGACCATGTACAAATGGCGGCCTTATCGCTAAAAAGCAATTTCTTCCATTCAACCTTAGGATGGAAAAAAATGATAGTGAAAAAAATAATGAAATGTGTTGTAAACGTTTTTCTTTTTTTTTCTCTGTTCTCTTGTTTCATCAGCCAATGTCACTCATTCACGTGATTAAAACTAAATATTTGCCAATGAAACAAAAGAACAGAGAATAGAAAATAGAGAATGGAATAGAACATGAAAAACCTTCTCAACTTGGCTTAGGGAGGAGATCCGAACAAAATATCGTTTCATACGAAAGCTATGAAGCGTGGGTAACTTGATTCATGTGATTCATTTTCTTATAATATGTACTTCTACATAAGAAACACAGTATCTGAACACGCTGCGCTCTGAACGGATGGTATTAAAGTTGCCTCGTTACCGTAGTACTTTAACAGTTTTTATGGAGGCGAGAGTTGATGACTTCCATGCCATATTCCGTTATACGTAAGCATACTGCTTCTTCGCTAAGAACAAGTTATTTGCTCTTCTATTCAAATTAATAAAATTAAAGTGATTGTTTTCCTTTTCTCTATTCTCTTGCTTCATTGACTAATATTTTGTTTTGGTCACATTACGGAGTGACATTAGCCGAAAAAACAATAAATAAAATAAATAATAAATAAATATTTCGGACATTTTACACACAACATCATCTAGTCCCACACTAAGCAGAGCTTGTATTGTAGGTACACTACTGATATAAATTCATAAACATACTTTTTTTTGTAAATACTTACATATTATACATAGAAAACACCCAGACTCCGAAACAAATACTTGTGGATCACACTAATATTTGGTCCGATCCGGGAATCGAGCCCGAGACTTTTTGATCAGAAGCCGCATACGCTAACCACTAGACCAACCAGGCAGTTCGAAAAGAATAGAGAATAGAATAGCAAACGAAAAACTTTTGCAACTTGGCTAGGAGATCATGTTCGCTAGATGGCGCTGTAGTGTGTTTCTTGTTAAACTGTATCTGGAAGTTATCATGATTGAGTCCTATACCAGAAAAAATGACGAGTGGAAATGTTCATAAGACAACATGTAGTATGGATTAAATTTATGATAACGTTCGAAAACATGACAATTAACATTTTAGTACCGAAATCGATAAAAATATTCACAAAACCAGTTGTTTTTTTTTAAATTCATTATCCTTAACCGTCCGCTTACTTGGTAAAGGTCACATACTTAATATTATGTTTTGCCTTCACTTTTAACCGAATGGTCAGATGTCGATCAATTTTAAGTTATCATTGTTCGTAATTTCCAGTACAGACGTCTAATCATCATCATCAACAGCCTTTAACAGCCCACTGCTGGACATAGGCCTCTCCTTAGAAAGGAGGTATTGGCCTACTATACCACGCTGGCCAGACGGGTTGGTATAGTCTCCAACCTTCTCGTCCAGACGAACTTGAACCACTGCGCCGCAGCGCAGGATCTCCTCCTGCAAACCATGGCGCAGTGGTCGGTCGGCGTGGCCGTAGTCGCGGACTACTTCCTACTTCGTCCCTCCCCGTCCAAACTGGATGGGTGACCGGGACGGCTCCGTGGCAGTCGTCGGCTCCACGGCGGCTGGTTCCTCGCCCTTGTCGCTCAAAGACAGGGGCACGGGATATGTTGCCGCCGAGTGGGGGGGGATCACCGTTTACGGTGTCTACTTCTCCCCCAATAAGAGTTTGAGCGACTTCGAGGTCTTCCTGAACAACCTGGAGACCTCGATGCGGCAACTAGCGTCTGGGCGCGTCCTCGTGCTGGGGGACTTCAACGCCAAGTCCATTGCGTGGGGTTCCCCGGCGACGGACGCCAGGGGCAAGGCCGTAGAGGAGTGGTCGGCCTCGGTGGGCCTCTGTCTACTGAACAGAGGCTCCAAGAACACGTGCGTGCGACAACAGGGGGGGTCGATAGTGGACCTTTCGTTCGCTACCCCTGCACTCGCCGCACGTGTACAGAACTGGGGTGTCCTGGATGAGGTTGAGACGCTCTCGGACCATTTGTATATCCGATTTGAGCTCTCCCGGTCCCAGGACGCCAGTAGGGGTCACGCGGCGCGGCGTCCCTCCCGCTTTCCGCGGTGGTCTGTCGCCAAGCTCGACAGGGACTTACTGGAGGAGGCGGCCATTCTTAACTCTTGGCTGCCTCCGCAGGCCCCGGCCGAAGAGGTCAACGTGGGGGCTGGTCGCTTCTGCAGTGCGATTACGCAGATCTGCGACGCGGCCATGCCCCGCGTACGTGGGCGTCGGCCTCCAAGGAAGGAGGTCTACTGGTGGTCCCAGGAGTTGGCGGCCCTCCATGCGGCCTGTGTTCGTGCCCGGAGGTGCCTCACTCGTAGTCGGCGACGCCACCGCGGAGTCGGTGAGGAGGTGGACCGGCTTCAAGAGGAATACCGTGAGATCCGGCAAACTCTGAAGCTGGCCATCTGACGCGCCAAAGAGGAGAGCCGCAAGGAGATGCTGGAGAGTCTCGAGCGTGACCCCTGGGGTCGGCCCTATCGTGCGGTGCGCAAAAAGCTCTACGCGGGGGGCCTGCCCCTCACGGAGACTCTCCAGCCCAGCTTCCTGCAGGAAGTGGTCGAGGGCCTATTCCCACAGCGGGCGGAGCACACGCCCCCGTCGATGGCCGTCATGGCCGGAGGCGACGACGAAGGTTCAAGTTTTCCTTCTCTTTGCATCGATGTTCTCTTGCGTAGTTTAATAAAAAGGCTAATTCGTCATACGTCTTTTTACAAATCCCGCATTAGGCATATAATTATCCTGAGTTGCGGGAGATTTTTTATGAAACACACACAAAGAACACTCAGACTTAGAAAAAAATTGTAGAGCATATAAAGTAGTGTCCCAAGGGTAGACTGAACCGACAACACTCATCGCAGAAGAAAGTGGCAAGGCGAAAGTTTGACCATTCCGCAACCGTTAAATATAATTGCATCCCTCTTATATATTAAGAATTTATTATTATTCTCACTGTTTATTCCGTAGTTTAGAAGTTTATAATTTATATATGTTTAAATATAATTAAATAAAATTGGAGTCTCGGTTTGTAACATCAAATAAACAGATTTTTACTAAATGATGTAAATATCAGCATCTTTACATTGTCCTCACATTTAATAAAATGCCATAAACAATGTAACCAAAAATTGTAAAAACAATGTTGGAAAAGAGTGTCCATGGAGTTTCTTGTCTGTTCTTCTCCATAGGATCTACGAATTGGAACAGGCAATTAGCTTCACTACTGACTACTGACTCACTATTTGACGTTTCAAAAGTGCCGTTGTATTGGTTTATCTATATAATTATATAAAAAGCGGCCAAGTGCGAGTCGGACTCGCCCATGAAGGGTTCCGTATCAGCAAGTAACATCATATAAAACTTTCATCGATGTTTTAATAATAGTGTTTTGATTGGATAAAAGGTAAATTGGGTGTTACGATTTATGACGTCTTAAAAAAAAAACTACTCACTAGATCTCGTTCAAACCAATTTTCGTTGGTAGTTTGCATGGTAATGTACAACATATATTTTTTTTAGATTTATCACTCTCTTATTTTAGAAGTTAGAGGGGGGGGGACACACATTTTTCCACTTTGGAAGTGTCTCTCGCGCAAACTATTCAGTTTAGAAAAAAATGATATCAGAAACCTCAACATCATTTTTGAACACCTATCCATAGATACCCCGCACGTATAGGTTTGATGAAAAAAATTTTTTTGAGTTTCAGTTCCAAGTATGGGGACCCCCAAAATATATTGTTTTTTTTCTATTTTTATGTGAAAATCTTAATGCGGTTCACAGAATACATCGACTGACCAAATTTCAACAGTATAGCACTTATGGTTTCGGAAATAATTGGCTGTGACATACGGACGGACAGACAGACAGACAGACAGACAGACAGACAGACAGACAGACAGACAGACTTGACGAATCTATAAGGGTTCCGTTTTTTGCCATTTGGCTACGGAACCCTAAAAATGAAACCCGTTTTCCTTGGTCACGGCATCACGCGTGAATGGCTGGACCGATTTCACTAATTCTTTTTTTGTTGTATTTGTCATTATTAGGAGAAGGTTCTTACGGAAAAAAATATTAAATAAATCTCTCAGAAATATTGAAAAATATACATTTAATTTTGCATACTTAAAAAAACGCGCGTAACGAATGTCAATGTCATTCACAGCCATTGAGTGACGTTAAATTGGCAGTATGAAGTTCGCGGGGTCAGCTAGTTTGAAATAAAAATGGTTTGAATTTATTTATAAAGTATATCATTCAAAAGCATTTACGGTACTAATTTTCAAAAAGGCAAATTTCAAAAGTTTTGTCAGTCTGTTTCTCTGTTCAGTCCAATCCTTTCAAAAGCTAAGACCGATTTAGAAGAAATTTCACTGGCATATAGCAAAGGACATAAGGAGTAATGTTGGCATTTTTTTCTGAAGTAACTTCCCTCCGCGGGTTTGATCGCAGGTTACAACAGTAACCGCTGGTAACACCACGGGCCTCAGCAACTTTTTAATCGCCTTCAAAAAAAAGGAGGAGGTTCTCAATTCCTCGGAATCTTTTTATTTTTATGTGTGTTCAGCGATAATTTCGTCGTTTATGAACCGATTTCAAAAGTTATTTTTGCATTGGAATGGGCGTAGCTCACAGGTGGTCCCAACTTCACCATATCGGGATCTGATGATGGGATCCCAAGGAAATCGAGGGAACACCTCAAATATCATAGGCACAATTGTCGCGATTTGGGTACTCGGAATAGTTCTTCTTAGAAGTCCTTTTTGTTAAAATTATAAATAAATAGAAAATATATATATTATAACTATACATGTGTTGTTTGTGGTAAGGAAGCTGTTTAGCCGGTTCTGTGTCGAGCGCCTCTGTTACATATTGAATTTTATCTGACCTTCACTTGAGTAAACTTTTGTATGTTTCCATAAAGTCGTCGACATGTTTTGACTTGAATATGTTAATATACCAAAGATATCAGCTACAAGGGACCAATATGTAGCACAGATGAATAATAAATAAGTAAATAAATATTTCGGACATCTTACATAACGTCATCTAATTCCAAACTAAGTAGAGCTTGTCCAAGGGTACTAAATAACTGATATAAATATATAAACATACTTTTTTTTGTAAATAATATAATATAATAAATAATAAATATTTGTGGATCACATAAATATTTAGTCCTACATGGGAGTCGACCTCGAGACCTCTTGATTAGCAGGCGCATACGCTAACCACTAGATCAACAACATGTCAACACAAGTTGCAATCATAAAGCCGGTTCCAAAAATAACGGGTCAGTCACATAAACCAATAACGGGTCAGTCACATAAACCCGAATATCTCCCGAACTACGTATGCCATCCTAATGAAACGAAGACTGTTCAATTGAGAATTTAATTATACAGATAAAAAATAAAATAAAACTTAGTTACACCCACAATATTAATCTTAAATTAAAAAAAAACTAAAGTAGTCATATTTTTCTTAAGATTACATTTTTTTTATGATTGTTTTTTTGCTGTTTTTCATCACTTTCTTCATTTAATACTTTGTATTGCCTCCACGTGATGAAGCCTCCAGTGATGAAATACAGCAAAAAAACAATCATAAAAAAAATGTAATCTTAAGAAAAATATGACTACTTTAGTTTTTTTTTAATTTAAGATTAATATTGTGGGTGTAACTAAGTTTTATTTTATTTTTTATCTGTATAATTAAATTCTCAATTGAACAGTCTTCGTTTCATTAGGATGGCATACGTAGTTCGGGAGATATTCGGGTTTATGTGACTGACCCGTTATTTTTGGAACCGAGTGTAGTTACAGCCAAGTGTTTTCTTCTACATTCACACAAGGCTGTCTGAACCCGGATCAGGTTAGAGTACGCAGTACTATATAGTAAATATAGCTATAGTACAAATTGCTGATTTACATACGTGTATTGCACTGATAATTATTTTTCTTTTTTTAAAAAAAAACAACTTAGATTATAATGTGATTATAAATCCTGTGCCGCGGGGGACCTTTGGACCTTGACAACAATTTGTGGATCATAAAATGTGTTGTCCTCTGCGGGGTTTGAATCCACAACACTTGGTCTAGTAAAAGCGGCGTGACGACCGCTTAAACTACTAGGCCAGCCGTGCAGTCAATTTGTCATTAATATGATGATCTCTGCTATTCTTATCCGATTCGATTGTTCCCGTTTAAAAGTCTATCTTTTAAGGTTGGCTCACTATAACTTTTTTATGGGAAATAAATTTGCTTCTGGGGTATAAGAACACGCTGCGGGCAGTAGATAATATTTAATATTTGATTTTTATTTTAATAATATTTGATTTATTTCTCACCAAAAACCGAAAATACATAAAATACATTACATGAAATATTAAAATTGACAATCTCGGTTATGGATCGCTGGTGCCTGAGATAGGTATGTAAACCTGTGTTACAGGACACCAGGTCCCCACTCAGACCATGAATTCTTAATTCAATGTGTAATACAAATAGGTGAAATGGTATAATTCTTACATAAGGTAATACAATAATAAAAATGAAGAAAAAAAAATACAAAAAAGAATAATGCGCGTGATTGTGTGTGAGAGTGTTTGTGTGTGAGATGACGCAGACGGGGTCAGCTGGTGTATTTATATCAGTTGTCTAGTACCCATAATACACGCTCTGCTTAGTATGACTAGATGACGTTGTGTGTAAGAAGTCCGAAAAAGAGCACCGCTAATCAGACGAACACTAGTCAAGATTATCGATAGTTTTGATAGTAGTTTTAAGTATTAAGTAAAATATTTTGTAAGTCTATCATAGAGATCATCATCATAATACTATCACCATCATCATCACCCTATCGCAATCCCCTACTGAACGACGTGATAATTTAATGGAAGCACTAAATAATAAAAATAAATAAATATTTCAGACAATCATTCTAGCCTCAAACTAAGCAGACCCTGTGTTATGAAAGTTAGATCGACTTATATACTTTTTATTGTATATACCCACATATATTTATAGATCATACAAACATTGGGCCCGAATCCTGCGAACCTAAGACTTCATGCACAGCAGTCGGACACTACCCACTGCGCCTCTGTCAGTAATATAATGCTATTTCTTTTTTACAGGTCCCAAACATGACAAGAAGGTCGTCTGCTACGTAGCATCATGGGCTGTCTACAGACCAGATCCCGGCAAATTCAACCTGGAAAACCTGGAGCCGGCGCTCTGCACCCACCTGGTGTATTCTTTTGCTGGACTTAATGAAACCACAAATACTATTAAGAGCTTAGGTATGTAATTGCTGTCGCTTTCTGATTATAGAAATGCTTAATATCAACACAATTTGATGAATGCATTTTTGTCCCCTTTTAACCGACGATAAAAACCAAAGGACGTTCTCAAAACGACTTGTTTATTTTTCATGTATCACCGAATCACCGCTCAACATTTTTACAGAGTAATTCGATTTTGATGATTGTTTCTATAATGGAAAGGGTATACTTTGAAATTAGTTCCATACAAATTTGGAATAAGAATTTCAACCCTAAAGGTAGGAAACCAGGGGCAGATTAACTTATTACGCAAAGCGTGATAACACGCCCTTGTTTGTTAGCTTAAAATAATTTAGATTATCTTTGTTCATTGATTGCGAAAGTTATTTAAGTGTGCTTACACTAGTTTAAGAAGTGAGTTATTGAAGTTAAGCAATAACAGTTTATTATTATCTGCTTTTCGTAGGTTCAACTTTTTGATAAAAACTAAACTAGCAGTCCTAAAAAAATCTACTATTTATTTTTTGGATAGATAATATCAACTTTAAAATGTTATTTTTTATTACTATACTAGCTTTTACCCGTTGCTCGCTTACGTCGGTTATGGAGGTTAGTTTTTGTCCTTTTACGTGCCATTTACATGCCCAATTTTATTGAAATCGATGACAGACAGATCTACTATCGTGATAACACGCCCTTGTTTGTTAACTTTAATTCATTTAATTATCTTTGTTCATTGATTGTTTGGCGCCGACTCAAAGTTATTTAAGTATGCTTACACTAGTTTAGAAGTTAGTTAAGTAATAACAGTTTATTATTTTATGCTTTTCGAAGTAGACCTACGAAAAGCATAAAATATATTTTTGATAAAAACTTCCTCATAAATTCTCCCATTTATTTGTTGGATAGATCATCATAATAACTTCAAAATGCTATTTTTTATACTAGCTTTTGCCCGTTGCTAGATCGAGGTTGGTTTTTGTCCTTTTACGTGCCATTTACATGCCCAATTTTATTAAAATCGGTGACAGACAGAGATACTTTCGGATTTATAATATTAGTACGGATATGGATTAGTCATCATCAACAGCCTTTAACAGTCCACTACTGGATATAGGCCTCTCCTTTGAAAGGAGGTTTCGGCCTACTATACCACGCTGGCCAGACGGGTTGGTAAAGGGTTTGTTTCAGGTTTTCCTTCTCTTGGCAGTGATGTTAGCTGCTTATTTTGTTCGTTTAGTCGCCTCTTACGACACCCATGAAATGAATAGGGGTGTTGACACTTTGTATTCTCAATCCGTCACCACACGGACATGGACGGACGGACGTATAGATTAGCATGGATAATAATTTTAAATAGGGTTTATATTCACTTCCAAAATTTATTTACATACATAATTAAAACATGTTTTGATGTTTAGTTTATTATTAAGCATAAATTTGTAGAATTACACGCGCAGACGTTGACCACGGCAAAGATCAATAAAAGCGTATAATTTATTACTGAAAAAAAAAATGGTAAAAATATTTAATACGGAGTTCTTTTTAATCTCGTAAGTGGATATCGCGGAAATCCTTATCGTGTCCGTTTTAAATAACAGTTTTAGATAAACTAATTAATTCTTAAAAATACATACATATCTATAGGTACTTAAATAAAATAATGGTTTACTTATGCTTTGAAGACAGTTTTTTTTGTTTATATATTTTATATTAAGCCTACCAAAATGACTGTACTTTGTCTAATGGAAAGCTTGAGTACAATCCAAGACTAAGGTCACCAAATAGTTTTTGAAAAAAGTAACTTTCAATTTGAAGCTTTATTTTTAACCCCCGACGCAAAAAACAACGGGGTGTTATAAGTTTGACGTGTGTGTGTGTATGTGTATGTGTATGTGTGTGTGTGTGTGTGTGTGTGTGTGTGTGTGTGTGTGTGTGTGTGTGTGTGTGTGTGTGTGTGTGTGTGTGTGTTTGTGTGTGTGTATGTGTGTGTATGTGTATGTGTGTGTGTACGTATGTGCGTGTGCGTGCGTGTGCGTGCGTGTGCGTCTGGCATCGTAGCTCCCGAACAAATGATTCGATTTTAATTTTGTTTTTTTTGTTTAAAAGGTGAATTAGTCGGGAGAGTTCTTAGCTATGTTTGATGACAGTCCAATCAGTCGGGGTCTTATACATGGTTTAATTTTACTTATTTATCCCTGGAGACAGTGACGACCTTTTGCCTAAATTAAGTTAGTAAAGACACTGTTACAACATACTATTTTAAGATGTCAATAAAAAAATAATAATAATCGGACTACTTTGCAAAGTTAAGCGTAGTCAACAATCAGTGAGTAGTTGAGTACAGAATCAATTATCCCGTATTTTACTACCTTTAGGTTTGAAATTCTTTTTCCAAATTTATATAGAACCAACTTCTGTTTTCAAACAAAACAAATAATATCAAAACCAAACTACTCTGTAAAAAGTAAAAGAAATTTGACAACCTCTTATGTCAATGTTAATCGGTTAAAAATAACGAAATCTGTAAACAACATTGAGTTGGTTCAGTTAGAGATACGACAGGTTCATATGTGTTTTTAAAATAAGAAAAAAAAAGCGGCCAAGTGCGAGTCGGACTCGCCCATGAAGGGTTCCGTATCAACAAGTAGCATCATATAAAAGTTCTTGTAGTTCGTTAAGACGTATTAAAAAAAAACTACTTATTAGATCTCGTTCAAACCAATTTTCGTTGGTAGTTTGCATGGTAATATACAACATATATTTTTTTTAGTTTAATCACTCTCTTAGTTTAGAAGTTAGAGGGGGGGGCACACACATTTTTCCACTTTGGAAGTATCTCTCGCGCAAACTATTCAGTTTAGAAAAAAATGTTATGAGAAACCTCAACATCATTTTTGAATACCTATCCATAGATACCCCACACGTATGGGTTCGATGAAAAAATTTTTTTTGAGTTTCAGTTCCAAGTATGGGGACCCCCAAAATGTATTGTTTTTTTTTCTATTTTTATGTGAAAATCTTAATGCGGTTCACAGATTACATCTACTTACCAGGTTTCAAAAGTGTAGCTCTTATGGTTTCCGAAAAAAGTGGCTGTGACATACGGACGGACAGACAGACAGACATGACGAATCTATAAGGGTTCCGTTTTTTGCCATTTGGCTACGGAACCCTAAAAAGGGAAAAAAATGTAAAAAAAGTTTTGACACATGAATTTATATTGCTATTTAAAATACATAAACGAATATACATACAAATTTATATAAAAAACATAAACAAATACACTATTATTATATAAATGTATAAATAAACTTTCAAATGCATTTAGAAAAATTAGATAATTTGATATTACAAACACTTCCAATTTTATTTATTTTTATAGCATAATATGCAATTTCCGCGTTATAATAACACTACACCGACTAGTTTTGTTAGAAACAAGTGAATCATTCGCGTGAATACTCGTAATTATTATTTTAAGTAGTCGTTAAACTACTTTCGAATATTGTAATGCAACTTTTGCGGTTGCATTGCCATTAATCGGACCTGAGAATTGTCGAGGATGACTCACAGTATATACAAGTTAATAAAGTTTAAGTATCCGTTTGTAATATCGAATGAACAGTTTTTAAGGTTCCGAAGTTTATGACCCTTATAGATAGATTCGTCATGTCCGTCTGTCCGTCCGTCCGTCCTCGACTTACCGTCCAAGCGGTAAGTGCCAGAAAGATGACACTTTGCATCAATATGTATAAAGTGCTACAATAAAATTATGAGAAATATTTTTATTATGGGTATCTCCCCTTACACGTAAAGTGGGGATGATTTTGTACCCCATTGTGTAGAGTATCATTAGATAGGTCTTTTAAAAACAATAAAGGGTTTCTAAGACGATTTGTTGATCTAGGTATCCGTTTGCGAGAAATTCCACTTTAAAGGGTACTTTTTTGTAAAAACAGGGCGTCCTCCCGCTCTGAAAGCTAAACAGCTTTCAAAAAATCTGTGATGGTGGTACATATAATGAACTTTCAAGGAAAACTATAACGGATTAGATAACTTTGTTAGTTCAAGAGTTATAGAGGCATAACTTGTAAAATGCGCTTACTTCGAAAACGTCACACCTACCAAATTAAAGCATTGATACATAAACATATCAATTATCTATTGGATACGATTTTAATTACACGTACCATTATGGGTGTCTGAGGAACCCTTTCCTGTGCGTGGCTTGACACGTACTTGGCCGATTTTTTTTTACTAAATGCGTACAAAATTATCATACGATACTTACATCAAAAAAGCAACGTATAAATCTTTTGTATATCTATTTGTTTCGGATAATCTCTAGAGCGGCAAGACAGATCTTGACGGGACTTTCACCGAAAGATAGCTAATGATATAAGGATTAACTTAGATGTTTCAAGACTATCTTCGCGCCGCGGCATTACTCGCGATTAACAACAAGAACCGCAAGTAACACGCGGTACTCATCTAGTCCGTAATATAACTAAATTGTTTTATTTTGTAAAATAAAACAGAGACTTTGAACGGTTAATATGAAGTAATTCTGTTCCCACGTTATAATAACAGTTTATTTATTGACTTGTTGGTCTAGTGGTTAGAGATCCTGCTGATTGTGACTCACCACAGGTCATTGGTTCGTACACACAACTATACTTAAGCCCCCTAACGTAGAAAACCCCTAAATTTTAATAGATAACTTAGGTGTTTTGTAAAGGTATGTGGATACGTAAATATGTGTATTGTACTGAATACTTTTTGTCACTTTTTCAGATCCATGGCAAGATTTAGAAACAGATTACGGCAAAGCGGGGTACAAGCGGTTGGTAGCCTTTAAAAATAAGTACCCTCATTTGAAGGTCACCTTGGCTATCGGAGGTTGGAATGAAGGGTCACCTAAATATTCCAATATGGCGTCGAAACCAGAAAGCAGAGCTGCCTTTATTAGGAGCGTCTTGTTAATGTTAAAGTAAGTGATTTTAAGACTGAATACATATTACGTCAACTATTTTTGGGCGTATGGGTCAAATGCGTAAGGTGTGAGGATCGAACGCGTGGGTAAGAGTTTATGGTACATGCCTACCGTCACCTATGGACCCCTGTAACTCTAGAGCCACAAGTAAGTTGGGTTAATAAGATGGGAAGTTTGCGCTTCAGTATTGGTCCATCGAAAAGGCTCATTTGCGACGAAAGCTAGGCATATGTCCAGTGGGTTATCCTCCTATTAGAGAAGCCAGGGCGGTCAGAGCATAAAATGTCATTTAAAATATAGATATTTTGAAACAAAAATAAATGTATATTTATGGTTTTTACTGTAAACGGCACTTTTTCGCGATAAAATTAAAAATGTTACGATACCTTCTACTTTCCGACGTTTCGAACGGGCTATACCGCTCGTGGTCACGTTTCTAGTAAAAAAAACATGAGTGAGTGTTAAAGTCGAAAGTCTAAACACAGTTAATGTATATTCACTTCAAAAGACCCGGGTCGAGCTGTTGATGTTGTTTTAACAAGAAATTCTTAATAGCAGCTCGTAGTATGGAACATGACGGTGTTTTACGCCCGTGCCTCTGAGAACAAGTTACAACTTAGTCCAGTCAGTCCCTTTTGTCATGAATAAATATGGCAATTGTAATTGGAAGTCAGTGCCCTCAAATATTTTTTTACAACCGGTACCGACGGCTTAACATGCACTCCGAGGTACGGGCGTGAATGACCGCTAAACTTCCATACTCCGGATTGTTATTAAGAATTTCCTGTAAGAAAAACCTAACAACACTTTTGGCCCGATCGATTTGAACCCGAGACCTCTTGGTCAGCAATCGCATACGCTAATAACTAGACTAACGAGGTAGTCAGAAAGTAATTGTTCAGAAAAGTAAAAAAAACAACTCACTTAAAATTGTTCATTGAAGAGTGTTCCGTTAGCACACAAGTCGGTGCTGACGAGGTGATGTCGCCAGCAGAAGTGGAACACCTAAGAGTTAATATTATTTTTATTAAAACGAAGCTCAAGATCAATAGCCAATAAGCGTTGTATTTCTTTTTTATATTTATTCAAGTCAACCAATGTGAATCTACTCTGTGTGATGAAAAGCATATATTATATAGAGACCAGGAGTAGGGGTCCCCATCCTCATTGTGAGGGTAGGCAATGCAGCATGGTAATCCATACCATGGCGGCCTGGTTCGACGTATAATGATTGGGCCTCCGGTCTCAAACTCACTAACGAATTACGACAGCAAGAATGCTGGTATTATTAGGATGGTCTTCTGTGTGAGGGTAGTATTGCCCCGGTCAAGTCGACCCATTCGTGTTGAAATCAGTGTGGCTCTACTACCTCCAGATATTCCGAAGATTGAACTTGTAAAGATGTGGCGACTTCTACATACAGCACAAACGGGAAATATATGACAACGCCATCTACCGCATAAGCACTAAACCACGAAGAAAACCTGGAATGAACTATACAGAGTAACTATTCATCCTGAATCGTGATAGAGAGATTCTCGCGCCGATAAGCATATTTACAACATCCCGACATCAACCGTTGGCCGTGGCCCACCAGGCATGATCCCCTCGTCTGGTCGGAGGATCCTCCCTTTATGTTGGACGAACACGATACCCATCCCTCCATAGTGGTGACCGATAAAATCTTGGAATTCATTTCACCCTCAGGGTTGCGGTGGTGCGATGCCAATTGTTCTGTTGAAAAACTGATATTCTTGTAAATCTTGGGAATAATAAAGGCTAGGCAGATGATTCATCTCAGAAGATAGACCGGAATAGTTGGCTTCTTGTTAAGACCTTCGTTTAGCGGTGGACGACGACTTGATTTGATTGATGATTTCAATTCACCTTATTCTTAATTTTTCAGTAACTACAAATTCGACGGTCTGGACTTGGATTGGGAGTATCCAACTAAAAGAGATGGAAAACCAGAAGATAGAGATAATTTCGTCCAACTTGTAAAGGTATATTACTATGTAATTATTTATGTATACATACAATTAAATAAAGTTGTCTGTTTGTCATTTCAAGTAAACAGCTTTTCACTATTGCATATTAACATAAAAAAGTAGTTACATAAAAAAAAACTGTTTTTTTTATTAATTTTCGAGTCTGCTTGTCTGTCTGTTTCTTTCGGCTAATAACTAGAACTGTCCGTGTAGTGACGGATTAAGAATACAGAGTGTCACCACCCCTATTCATCCCGCGGGTGTCGTAAAAGGCGACTAAGGGATAAACAACGCAAGACAACATCAATGCAAAGAGAAGGAAAACTTGAATCCAACCCTATACCAACCCGTCTGGCCAGCGTGGTATAGTAGGCCAAAACCTCATTTCAAAGAAGAGGCCTATGTCCAGCAGTGGACTGTTGAAGGCTGTTGATGATGATGATGAATAACTAGAATAAATGGACCGATTTTGACGAGAAATTAATGGGCAGATAACTAACAATGTTGTTTACATTGTTAACTGAGGTTATTTTTATTTTAGACCAATTTTGTTCCATGATGCCACACGCGGTTGGTCTTGTCAAGGCACAGCAATACCTTTTAGCGCAGATATTGCACCTACTTTAAAGTTCAATAACCTAATCAAGACTTGGGTGTAAGAACCACAGTTAGTTCTACATAAAATTCAGGTTAAAAATTCAGTACTTACAAAAAAAGAAATGTTGAGATAAAGGCCTGACATACCAAATAAAATAAGATAACAAACACAAAACGATAGCACTCAAAACTCAACTTTATACAAATTGCAGTAACAACCATTTTTCCAGGAACTATCCGAAGCTTTCGAACCTCACGGCTACATTGTCACAGCAGCTCTCGGCGCTGGCAAAGAAACCATGGACTCAGCTTACGACCTCACCAAACTGAGCAGATACCTGGATCTCATACATATTATGTGTTATGATTACCACGGAACTTGGGATCGCGCTGTTGGTGCCAATGCACCGCTGAAGGGTACCAGTGAAGATGATTTTCTAAGTGTTGTAAGTATTAAAAAACCACTTATTATATAAATCGACACCATCAATTTACACTACATACTTACTGCCTCAGTGGCGTAGAGGTAGCGAATGGGACTGCTATGCTTGAAGTACCGGGTTCGATTCCCGGGTCGGACGAAATGTTTGTGTGATCCGCAAATATTTGTTTCGGACTTTGGGTGTTTGTTTGACAATATGTATGCATTTACGAAATAAGTGTTTTTATGTATTTATGTCAGTTATCTAGTACCCATAATACAAGCTCAGCTTAGTCTGGGACTAGATTGCGTTGGGTGCAAGATATCCGAAAACATTTATTTATTTATTTATATACTTATTCAAAAACCCGCAATTCAGAGTAGAGGCGTTTGAAGGGAACGTGAAACTTTATCATCAACATCATCAGCCTCCCGCAGTCCACTACTGGACATAGGCCAATGCTATTGCAAACTTGATATTATGTAATAAAGAAACTAAGTTGAAATTTAGTACCCTTAATTATTGATACACTACTACAATTCCTATAATCATATACATTTTTTTTAAACTAATTTAAAGCGACTTGGTATATTGTTTGTTGACTGGCAGTTGTGAGTATGTCATGCTCGCTCAAAAGCCCTGCTGACGGTGGCGTGTGTAGCGGGTCGTTCGGCTCCCTACCATATGGTTGAACTGGACGATGGCTGGTGCATAGGTCATGCTCGTGATACCCGCCAGTCGGGGCTGGTCATCTCACAACTTCTATTTATTGTTCAATAATTTTTCGGACACGACCTGTGTAAATATCAGCATCGTTACATTGTCCTCACATTTAATAAAATGCCTTAAACAATGTAACCTAAAATTGTAAAAACAATGTTGGAAAAGAGTGTCCATGGAGTTTCTTGTCTGTTCTTCTCATTAGGATCTACGAATTGGAACAGACAATTAGCTTCACGACTGACTACTGACTGACTACTTGACGTTTCAAAAGTGCCGTTGTGTATATTATAAATCAATTACCGTTGTATGGTTAATTTGAAATGAAATGGTTTGCTTTGATTTGATTAAAACACGAATTTACATTAAAATATAGCATAGTAAAAATTATTTATGTACGCCGGGTGTCATTTTAGTCCGTCAGTGTATGTACTTATACTCGCGGGTGACATCTAAATCTGTCAATGTATGTTCGCCAGGTGTCATTTTAATCCTTCACTGTATGCAGTTTTGTTAGTTCGACAATGATTGCCCTCTTTTTGGCCAGGTGACGTTTTAGTCTAGCAATGGTAGCACACATGTTCGACGGGTGAGATTTTAGTCCGTCAGTGTATACACACATGTTCGACGAGTGAGATTTTAGTCCGTCAATGTATACACACATGTTCGACGGGTGAGATTTTAGTCCGTCAGTGTATACACACATGTTCGACGAGTGAGATTTTAGTCCGTCAGTGTATACACACATGTTCGAGGAGTGAGATTTTAGTCCGTCAATGTATACACACATGTTCGACGGGTGAGATTTTAGTCCGTCAGTGTATACACACATGTTCGACGAGTGAGATTTTAGTGCGTCAGTGTATACACACATGTTCGACGAGTGAGATTTTAGTCCGTCAGTGTATACACACATGTTCGACGAGTGAGATTTTAGTCCGTCAATGTACGCACTTAAATCAGCCGGGTGACATTTAAATCCGTCAATGTACTCGTATGCATTCAAGTTCACCGGTGGTTATTTTGTCCTCGATTTATTAAATTCAAGGTCAATGTCACTATTCTTTAATATTTTTGTTGTGTTTTATACAAATGTTGTTTTAAATGAACTTGTACCGATTGGTAATTGCTCTTTCATAAGCATTCAATATCAATTCACCTGAATGGTAATAATAAATTATGAAAAGCTATTTTCTAAGGTTATTTTCAACGATTAAAAACTAAACGGCTTTTTACAATTTAATTGAACTCTCTTTACAAATGATGAGTGCGAATTAGACTTTTATTACATAGCTGACTACAAAATGGCTTCAAAACTTACGAACTATAAATAAAATTGTAAAACAATTACCATTCTCAAGGTTAAGTTTATAAACGGTTATTAATAATATAATGTATGTGCACTTTTACATTTACAATAAAGTAATTATAATAATACTAGCTTTCGCCCGTAGCTCCGCCCGCATTTAGTGTCGGTTATCGCTTTAATAAATAGCCTATGTCCTTTCTCAGGTTGGTTCATCTGGGTACAAAATTTCATTTAAATCGGTGCAGTGGTTTTTGAGTTTATCGCGAACAGACAGACAGACAGACGCGCTGGAGGATTTTATTTTATAATATGTAGTGCCTATGTCACTTTCGTTTTGGATGTGTATTCCTGTAGGTAACAGTATACCGGCATAATATCACTGAAACCAATACACTAATATAATAATTTCAAAAGTATCTATTTATGTCTGTCTGTTACACTTTCACGCCTATAACGCTGCAAGGAATTATATGTAATTTGGCATGGAGATACTTTAATTCTTGAGAAAGGACATAGGCTACTCTGTGCCGCAATAACTGACATACACACGGGCAGAGCCACGGTCAAAAGGTAGTTATTGGATATTTATTTTGTTGGAGGTCTTGACTATTTATACTTAATACATTTCAAGGAAAACGTTTTCGTCTTTTAAAACTTTCAAAAGTAATTCAAAGTATTGCTGGGGGGGTTCCCCTAGCTAAGTTGCGAACGTTTTTCGTTTTCTATTCTATTATTTATTCAATTTCTCTATTCTCTAGTTTCATTGGCTAATATTTTGTTTCGATCACGTGACTGAGTGACATTAGCCAATGGAACAAGAGAATAGAAAACGAAAAATATTTGTGTAGTTTAATAAAAGTATTTATTTTTTATTTTCTCACCACAATACATTTTTACATACATTTATAGCTTACACATAAATAATTACAACAGTGGATATAACATATTGTGGGAGACTGGTGCCTAAGCGAGACTAATAGTCTGTGTTTCAGGACACCAGTATATCCTTCTATATTGTCGGCTCACAGTCGCATGCGTCCACTCGCTATCGTTGCCAATAATCGACTGTACTGTGTCATCCGCACGCACTTTCGAGATGACACAATGCTTCCTTCTCATTAATTCATAGTGAACGAGTGAATGAATAACTTAGTAACACCTCATTCATTCACAGTGAACGAGTGAATGAATAACTCATTGGCAACTCATTCATTCACAGTGAACGATCGAATGAATAACTCACTGACACATATACTACAATTTGCAACCTGGTTAGGGGGGAAGATCGAAATATAAAATCTTTTTTATATTACCTTACACACAAAAAATAATAAAATATTACATTTTCAGGAATACACAGTTAACTACATGCTATCTCATGGCGTGTCTCCTTACAAAATAGTCCTGGGTCTACCCATGTACGGTCGAACATTCATATTGACTGACCCTGACACATCAGTGGTGAAATTCGGAACAACACCGGCTAAGGAGGCTGGATTCAAAGGACCTTACACTGGCGAGGCTGGATTTATGGGCTACAATGAGGTAAGACTATAAAAACTTAAGGATTACAGAACACAAAACACTTCTTTTATATAAATCTTCTTTTCATGTATTATTACTACCCTAACTGACTGATTTAATAACACAGAGCCTAAGCCGCTGGAGTTATAAATTATAATTTTAAATAATAATATTATAATCTTATAAGCACCCAATACAAAATTTCATCCTTGTATATAAGGCTCTTAAGGATGTTTTTGGGGCCTAATAAGGGATGCACCGATGTATGAAAGTTCATCATTTCCAAAGTTAGAAGAACCATATAAAGATAACCACTCAAGCGTAGTCAGTGGCTGAATATCAATAATTATGGGTTCATTCCCAGAGGATTCATGGGCTATTTTCATGATGGGTCTAATGAGAATATTTTTTTGACGTGACAACGTCTTATAATTCGATGGAGTCGACTGCACGCACGAAAATACATGACTCATACGGCGTTACCTCGCTCTGAGGCGTTCCATTTAAGGCTTGAAGTGCAAGCGAGAGCGCGGAACGAGCGACAAAGAGGCACAATCGGCCTCCGCGTTCGGCAGCGTTCGACATGTCTCTCGACGTTGTCACGTTCAACTATCGTCAGTAAACCGACTTTACAGACAACCGATTTTTTTTATTAGTTTCTGATCTTTTTATTCATATAATCTCAGACGATCGATTGGCGAGATATATCAGTTTTCCTGATTCAAAATTTACTATTTTTACTAATTTAATCATCATCATCAACAGCCTTTAACAGTCCACTGCTGGACATAGGCCTCTTCTTAGAAAGGAGGTTTTGGCCTACTATAAAAAACGAGTCTCATTAGATCTATCTTTTAAAGATAAAAAAAATAATAGATCTAATTACAAAAAACTGTTCTTATTAGATCCATCATGGATCTGGGCACTGGATACTCTGAGAATGAACCTAAATACGTCATCAAAGTTTGATGTTCGTCTGTTTTCCATCTTCTAAAGTAATCGAACGAAACAATTTAGATATACATATGTGTAACATGACTCTATGCTTTTTTTAGAAGGGAACACTACAATTAGAGATCATTTATTTCCAGATCTGTGCAGAATCAAACAACAAATCTTCTCCTTGGGTCTACCATTGGGACGAACAGTCTGCTACTCCATACCTTCGCGACGGAGAAAGAGTAATTGTCTATGACAACGGAAGGTCCATAGCTGTTAAAGTCAAGTGAGTATTTATGAAAGCTTGGTGGATTTTTTGCCTGGCTCGTTGGTCTAGTGGTTAGCTTAAGCGACTACTGACCAGGACAGCTTGCAACTTCGCTAGGGGAGAAGGCCCGACAGTTTTAAGTGTTCTCCGAGGCATGACGATATTGACCCCTAACCTTCTAACTCCAAGCTCCTTCTAATATAAGTAAAGATATTAGAAGGAGCTTGTTGGTTTAGTGGTTAGCGTATGCGACTACTGACCAGGTTAGCTTGCAACTTCGCTAGGACGTGCGCGAGTGGCGCGAAGCCGCTCGCCGAGCCACTATGGTGAGATGGTCGTTCCGACTGGAGACCCCACGCGCTGGCTTCGCCGCCGTGGAAGCTCTCCAGCCGGTCATCGCGGAGTGGGCAGGGCGGCAGCACGGGACCCTTTCCTTCCGGCTGACGAAGGCCCGACAGTTTTACGTGTTCTCCGAGGCATGACGATATTTACCCCTAACCTTCTAACTCCAAGCTCCTTCTAATATAAGTAAAGATATTAGAAGGAGCTTGTTGGTTTAGTGGTTAGCGTATGCGACTACTGACCAGGTCAGCTTGCAACTTCGCTAGGGGAGAAGGCCCGACAGTTTTAAGTGTTCTCCGAGGCATGACGATATTGACCCCTAACCTTCTAACTCCAAGCTCCTTCTAATATAAGTAAAGATATTAGAAGGAGCTTGTTGGTTTAGTGGTTAGCGTATGCGACTACTGACCAGGTCAGCTTGCAACTTCGCTAGGGGAGAAGGCCCGACAGTTTTACGTGTTCTCCGAGGCATGACGATATTTACCCCTAACCTTCTAACTCCAAGCTCCTTCTAATATAAGTAAAGATATTAGAAGGAGCTTGTTGGTTTAGTGGTTAGCGTATGCGACTACTGACCAGGTCAGCTTGCAACTTCGCTAGGGGAGAAGGCCCGACAGTTTTAAGTGTTCTCCGAGGCATGACGATATTGACCCCTAACCTTCTAACTCCAAGCTCCTTCTAATATAAGTAAAGATATTAGAAGGAGCTTGTTGGTTTAGTGGTTAGCGTATGCGACTACTGACCAGGTCAGCTTGCAACTTCGCTAGGGGAGAAGGCCCGACAGTTTTACGTGTTCTCCGAGGCATGACGATATTTACCCCTAACCTTCTAACTCCAAGCTCCTTCTAATATAAGTAAAGATATTAGAAGGAGCTTGTTGGTTTAGTGGTTAGCGTATGCGACTACTGACCAGGTCAGCTTGCAACTTCGCTAGGGGAGAAGGCCCGACAGTTTTACGTGTTCTCCGAGGCATGACGATATTTACCCCTAACCTTCTAACTCCAAGCTCCTTCTAATATAAGTAAAGATATTAGAAGGAGCTTGTTGGTTTAGTGGTTAGCGTATGCGACTACTGACCAGGTCAGCTTGCAACTTCGCTAGGGGAGAAGGCCCGACAGTTTTACGTGTTCTCCGAGGCATGACGATATTGACCCCTAACCTTCTAACTCCAAGCTCCTTCTAATATAAGTAAAGATATTAGAAGGAGCTTGTTGGTTTAGTGGTTAGCGTATGCGACTACTGACCAGGTCAGCTTGCAACTTCGCTAGGGGAGAAGGCCCGACAGTTTTACGTGTTCTCCGAGGCATGACGATATTTACCCCTAACCTTCTAACTCCAAGCTCCTTCTAATATAAGTAAAGATATTAGAAGGAGCTTGTTGGTTTAGTGGTTAGCGTATGCGACTACTGACCAGGTCAGCTTGCAACTTCGCTAGGGGAGAAGGCCCGACAGTTTTACGTGTTCTCCGAGGCATGACGATATTGACCCCTAACCTTCTAACTCCAAGCTCCTTCTAATATAAGTAAAAATATTAGAAGGAGCTTATTGGTCTAGTCGTCAGCGTACGCGGCTGCTGATCAAGAGGTCTGGGGTTCGATTCCCGGGTCGGACCAAATGTTTGTGTGATCCACAAATGTTTGTTTTTGAGTTTGGGTGTTTTTCTATGTATAATATGTATGTATTTACGAAAAAAAAAGTATGTTTATGTCTGGTACCCATAATACAAGCTCTGCTTAGTTTGGGACAAGATGTCGTTATGTATCAGATGTAAAAAAAAATACAATAAGCCTACCCTCACAATAAGCATGGTGACCCCTACTCCTGGATTCTACTCATACTTTCCATCAGGCAGAGTAGAGCCACTTTGGCATTCTTAAATATATATAATATATATATATATATATATATATATATTATGAAGAAACCGTACTCGTACTATTAGTAATTCATGCTTTACTAACTTTTTAAATCTAGTCTTGAAGTCTGATATTATTACTTAGGATGGCGATGGAGAAAGGTCTTGGAGGTTTGATGGTATGGAGTATAGATACGGATGACTTCATGGGCAACTGCAATGAGACTGATGCGTACATTGACTTCGTGGAGAGGTACCAGAAGATGGCCGATGATCCTCTGCTGAAGAAAGCTCAAGAAAACCTTAATTTACTTGATGGTGAGTTATAATTAATGATAAAAGTACCTAGGCGACCGAGTTTTGCTCGATTGCTATTTTATTGCTAAACAACACCTTCTATTCTCTCAAGTAGCTGTAGTGTTGCTGTTTTGGAATACACAACAGCCTTTATTAATTCACTGCTGGAATTGGGCATCGCCTTAGAAAGGCTCCTTCTCTTTGCAGTGATGTTGTCTTGCTAGTTTGGACCCTTACTCTGATCTTACGACACCCCAGGGGTGAATATTGGTGACTCTCCTTGCATTTTTAATACATTACTTCATAAATTATGTGCTGTCATAAGCTCAACTCGATATGTTTGAACTATTTAATGGAAATCTTTCATTGGCAGACATCTACATCAAAGACACTGGGCTACTTTTATTTCGAAAATAGCTATTACCGTGTGTTACCTGCAGTTATTGTTGTAAATCGTGGGTAACGCCGCGGAGCGAAGTACGTCTAAAAATATTAGCCTAAGTTTCTATCTGCCTGTAAATATTTTGGCAAATTCGGTGCCGTCGTACCAGAAATAGTTATCTCTGTTACGATGACAACGACAGAACTACTACATACAACTACAGCTACATTATTGCAGAATACAAACTTAGTACGAAAAATAGATAGAACAAGTAGATCAACATAAATAGAGACAGTAAATTCACACAACAGCAAAATGTCAATGTAGTTTGTCGTAAATAACGAATATATTCTAACATGCATTTATAGCCCGACCGTTTATCTGAGTCCTCGCCTGCGGTAACAGGGGCGCGGGGGTATGACGACAAAGGGGACTGAGACAGGTGCGGGCGGACATCTCGCGTGTATCTCACTAAGCGCCCCCGCCACCCGCACCTGTCTCAGTCCCCTTTGTCGTCGTACCCCCGCGCCCCTGTTACCGCGCAGGTGAGGACTCAGATAAACGGTCGGCCTATAATAAAAAGCTTATAACATGAAATTACAAACAGACACTTCAATTTTGCTTTATTTGTGTAGATAAATTAGGGTTCCACTACAAAATTAAAAAGTGTTATATTTCTTTCAGTCACCCACGCCTCATTAAAAGGACCTTCGTATGTACTGAAAGACAACAGACTACACCTTCGCCTGCCAGAACCAAAGTACTCCAACTATGCTCTCATGCAGACTATCAACGACGCAATCTCACTCTCATTGGAAGAGAAGAGAATAGAAGATGAGATGGCCAAGGTAGCGAAGGAAAATGAGATCGACACTGGTAAACCTAATAAAGGCAATAATGGATCTTCTTTGAGAATGAGTGTCTTCTACGTTCTAGTGTGTGTTTGTTCATTGTTTAAGGTGTATTATTAGGTTTTTTTGTGATATTGTATTGTTGTTTTACTGTTAGGCAACTATTTGTATGAAAATAATATTTTTGGATGATTTTTTAGAGAGTTAAACTCATTTTTAAGATACCTCTTTTTACGAATCTATACGACTGTAGTTATAGGCAATTAAAGCAGCCATTTCTATCTTGTATGTCTTATTATATATTAAACATCTACCTTCTCACTTTCCTATAATTTGTGGGACTATTTGCGTGAAAAGTAGCAAAAATGTGTAACATGAAACTGCGTTACTATTCGTTCAATGACCACACACTATCGGACTTGGCTGTCACACATTAAAAAAGAAGGTAAAAAGAAAAAAAGAATTATCAAAGTCGCTCAATCGAACGAAATCTTTTAAACCTACTAATAAAATCAAATATTTCGTCAGTTATAAAGACATTGCAGTATCAAATATGCGTACTATGTTATTCTGTATCGTTTTTAAAGTAAAAACTGCCCCCCTAGCCAAATTGAAAACCGTTTATATTTTTCAATGGTTTTCTCTTGTTTCATTGGCTAATGTCACTCAATCACGTGAACAAGCAAAATATTAGCCAATCAAAAAGGGAATAGAGAAATATAGAATGGAATATAGAATAGAAAACAATAACGATTGCAATTTGGCTAGGGGGGCTGATATAGAGAAGTTTAAATGTGGAGTAAATACATATAATTCATCATCAACTGTTTCTTTATAGTTTTAAGTTTTCACTTCTGTCGGCAGTAGGTATACATGCCTAGTTTGTATTTTTTATTTTATCTTTTGATTCGGTACATTCTTTAGACTTCTAATCATCATCAATGATTGTGTTTTAATATATTTTCACTACCCTTTAAGTTTCTAGTATTAAATTGGAAAGCAATATTTTTATTTTATAGAGATCTCTATAGCTATATGTATAACAACTATTATCTAGGATAATTTTATCTTTAAACCTAGTTGTTTATACATGTTTGTTAGAACAAAATACCTAAACATACGATGGATGATCACAGAAATTTTTAGCAACACTGCTTCTGAGCAGAGACTCTTTATATTTAATCCCAGTAGATTATAATGTTTTTCTTAAATTTAATTGAACTATGCTCGAACAGGACCTTAGATAAATAAACTCAATTTAGTTTAATTTTGGTTAGTTTTTAAAAAATAAAGTGCATTCCTTCGTATTTATGTTAAACGGTCCATACCTATATAAAGGACCTCACATATCAGTCCCCAATCCGCACTCGGTTAGTGTGGGGACGTATGGCCTTAACCCTCTTGAGAATACACCCGAGCCCAGGTTTGGGACACTCTGGCCTGTTGTTTTTTTTTTATATTCTGATAAATCTGCAGCTTTTTATACATGTCTATACTTGATTAAATTAAGATACAAATTTATTTAGTTTTATACACATGAAGTGATATGTATTGTTTGTATTTGTTAATTGTATACAATTGTATTTCCTTTAATCAAGATACTCTAGGGTATTTACTTTGTAGGTGTTTGACATTGATCACCAATTTATAAAGTACTTAAATAATTACTTATTGTAATAAAGTACATAATTACTTGTGAGGTTCAACTGAAATCATCTCTAGGTATATTGTCTATGGTTATTCCTACCTTCCATTTCCTTTGCTGTCTTCTTAACTGTCAGTGTCAAATTGAAATGTCACAAATGACACTTATATCATTACCAGTGCACGTCACACGTCTTTTATACGTCACAGACAATAAAAAGAGTCATCATCATCATCAACAGCCGTTAACAGTCCACTGCTGGACATAGGCCTCTCCTTAGAAAGGAGCTTTTGGCCTACTATACGTGGTTGATATAGGTTTGGTTTCAAGTTTTCCTTCTCTTTGCATTGATGTTGTCTTGCGTAGTTTATCCCTTAGTCGCCTTTTACGACACCCGCGGGATGAATAGGGGTGGTGACACTCTGTATTCTTAATCCGTCACCACACGGAGAGTAAAGAGAGTCTTGTTTAGTAATCATTGCTCTGTGGTATTAATGAAAAATGTGATAAAAACTAAGTACTTATTTACTTAAAATATGTATATAAATACATTAAGTTTGTTTCTTTTTATTTGATCATGACATTTTTATGAGAGTTTGTTAAGACTCGATTTTATACAATTTTGTAGTTGGTTTTATATATATATATTTTGTAAAAAAGCTTCCGTTTTTTATTTACTCTTTATGCTAATATGGAAATATATTTTTTTGGTGGAAACCCTCCTACCTCTCCACTGCTTCCTCTCTAATTCATTATTTTTATTATGGAGCCCGCCAAAGTGACTATTCTGTCTGATAGAAAGCATCAGTAGAATCAACTTCTTACTTCGTCCTGCACAAAAGCGAAAGAATATTCGCGGCCACAGGTTACGCGAATTGACTTCCACCAATATGTTTCTTCCTCTCAAAAGACGAAAATATGTCCAACGTTGTAAGCCCTACCCTTAATTATGATTGGAAGAAGGGGATGGATTATTACCCAGTGAAAAATAACGCTTTGTACCAGTTTTCTATAAAATGAAAGAATTTGTGTTACCAATTTCGTTAGTGAGTGCGAAATCGGAAGCTCTATGATCGAGAATAATGTGTATCATATTTTTTTTAGTTTTATCATTCTCTTATTTTAGAAGTTACAGGGGGGGGGGGGGGACATTTTACACTTTTGAAGTGTCTCTCGCGCAAACTATCCAGTTAAGAAAAAAATAATATTAGAAACCTCAATTTCATTTTTGAAGACCTATCCATAAATACCCCACAAGTATGGATGTGATGAAAAAAATTTTTAGAGTTATAGTTCTAAGTATGGGGACCCCCTAAATTTATTGTTTTTTTTCTATTTTTATGTAAAAATATTAATGCGGTTCACAGAATACATCTACTGATCAAGTTTCAACAGTATAGCTCTTATAGTTTTGGAAAAAAGTGGCTGTGACGGACGAACAGACAGACAGACAGTAGGACATAACGAATCTATAAGGGTTCCGTTTTTTGCCATTTGGCTACGGAACCCTAAACATTGGAATGACTGTATGTTATATCAAATGAACAGGTTTTTTTCTAAATGAATATGAAAGTATATGCGGTACTTACAACAACAAAAGCCATTTAAAAAAATGTCTATCTGTTCCCGGTAATCTCTAGAACAGCTGTACGGATTTTGACGGGACCATTAAATAATTTTAACGGTGGAACGAGTACGGAATAAGGAGTTACATTTGGGATGATAATTATAAGAATGGAATGAGATTGAGTGGCATGAAGACGGAACAACCCGAAGCAGCGGGGGCGACGTGTAGGTGGTAGTGGCGCGGTCAGCTACGCGTTATTTCAAATGCATAGATGCAGTTAGCCAAGATTCCAAGTGTTTCTTTGCTTAAGCCTATATTCTCTTTTATTGATTGTACTAACTAATCCTTACTTACTTCACTCGGAAAACTTCGTTCGTTCGAAAATGAAGAAATAATAAGATAACATATCAATTATGGTCTTCAATGCAGCGGCGCGGTGGTGAGCCTGCCTCTTACACTTTTTTTGAGACCGTTGCCTAAGTCCATGGCCCATTTGTGGAAGGGTGATTCTAACACGGTAAAAATGCATTTTTTAGGGAGTGTACGCATACGTTCACATTGACTGCCTTGTTGGTCTAGTGGGTAGTGTATGTGGCTGCTGATCAAGAGGTCTTGGGTTCGATTCCCGGGTCGGACCAAATGTTTGTCTGATCCACAAAATTTTTTGCGAAGTCTGGGTGTTTTATATGTATGTATTTACAAAAAAGGTATCAAGTGTATTTCCATCAGTTGTCTAGTACCCATAATACAAGCTCTGCTTAGTTTGGGACTAGATGACGTTGTATGTAAGATAATAATAGGGTAGGAAGATGATATATTATTCAAAAAAATACATTGTGGTGTGAAGTGATGCATTGGAAAAAGAAACAGCAAGAAATAAAACCAAAAAAACATAAATATATTTATTTACAAATCTTCGTATGGAGAACCGCATCTTACATTGTAGAAATGATCACAGACCTGGAAATATAGAATAACTACATTTTAAAATTTCTACCGCATTACCTTTCAGATTGTAAATCATAATTGAGCCATCATTATCCATACTGTACGGGCCAATGACCGTACACTTGGCGCGGTTAGCATTTTACGTTAACATCGTCGATTAATTACATTTATAAAAATTAGTGCACTTTCAACAGTCACAGGGTGTACTCACTAGCATATCATTTACATTGTATCATTAGATTAATAAGTCATTTTGTGTGCAACAATAAATAGTATCATTTCAAGAAACGTCTATCATTCAACGAGCTGTGTACGCGACCCGTACATATAGGATACTGCCTACCGAAATCAGGATGATCACAAACCGCCTCACATTCAAAGTGAAAGTACGCGACTTACTCCGTAATAAATTGGCAGAACAATCGTAAGTTTTGAATCCGACTGAGTACTTATATATTATATTTATATATGTATAACTATTATATATATGTATGTTTATGTATTATAAAGTATAATATTTTATTTGTTTTACATATATATTTGTTTTACATATATATTTATTTGTTTTTATATATTTTATTTGTATATTTACTTTATATAATTCTCTTTCCAATTTTTTGCACCTACCGCACCATATTACTACATTACCCTAAGGTTGACTGGTAGAGAATGCCTCATGGCATTAAGTCCGCCTTTGTACGATATGTGCATTAAGTTTAAATAAATAAATAAATAAATATATGGTCCTTCGAGCTACTTCGGTGAAGTGTCTTCTGTGGTTTCCTACATGTGCATCGGTCTACTTGGCCTCCCACAAGCGGGAATCACTAAGTAGATTGAGACGAGCGTCAAGAAACTTTGTACAGAGATCGCAGGTACACTGCATCTTTTATCAGTGACTAATACTTATCATCATCAATCATCATTACCATTAACATATTACATCAAACTCAAGTAAGTGCGTTATCGGCTTGGTTCGTTCTACCATTAACATATAAGAAAACATTAAAATAGTTTCAGCAAGTTATCTGGAATTCAGTGAAAATAGTTTTATCTCATCGGTGAAAAAAATATCGATATTTTTTTACTATCTGAAATAAATTAAGAAAATAAATCATTCTTCTACCACACAACGCCATCTTGATTCAAACTACAGATGATAAATAATAATAATAGTTTGTACCAATCCAGAAATTCAAATTAATACTTTGAGGAAATTAGAAAAAATCCTCAAATTAAACTAGATACAAATTTACTCTCACCAGTTCTACTTCTTCAGACAAGTAAAAAACAAAGACAACTCACTTGAAATTGTTCATTGAAGAGTGTTCCATTAGCACACAAGTCGGTGCTGACGAGGTGATGTCGCCAGCAGAAGTGGAATACCTAAAAGTTAATAATATTTTATTAAAACAGTTGTAGCGCAGATCACTAACTACCTAGCACTGTATTTCTCTTGAACGGTCTTGACTCTTCCATCTTCAGGGAGCATTCATAATACTTTACCGAAATTGTGTGGGGCAGTTTATAAGATCGAACCGATTGTCACTACATAGGGATCATCATCATCTCAACCAAAAGACGTAAACTGCTGGCCATAGGCTTTCCCCCAAATTTCTACACAGCAACATGTCTTATGCACCCAATGGTTTGATGCGATTTTCACGATTCGGTTCGACGGAACATCTTGTAGGAGCCCTACCAACACTGTATCTTAAGATACGCGGTTGCCACTCAAGGACTTTATGGTTCAAGGAATACAGGTGAAAAATAAAGAGTAGCTAAATAAGAACAAAGCCAAGAAATGACTGAAGTCAGAAGTTATTGTTAAGACTGATAAGTCTAGTGTTTGTTCGTAACGTATATCGTATTGTCTAGAGGCACATAGATGTCAACAATTTGCATCTTCGCATTAGGTCTGCCGAAGGACGAGGGAATGTAGTCTTATCTCTACATAATCCTATTAACTTAGATCTAGGTTAAGGTGTTTTCGGATTGTTTAAATATTTCATTCGCGATATCATTATTATCAATCCATTTAAGTTCACTTTTGTCTTAGGCTTCTTCCAAAACATGCCACAAAGCCTATAGTCTGTTTTTTTATATACAGTCACAATCAACACTCTGACGAAAGTCAATTATCCGTTAGTGAAAGTTCCGCCAAAACAGGGACTCGCCCATGAAGGGTTCCGTAGCATCATATAAAAGTTTTTGTAGTTCGTTGTAACTTTCATCAATGTTTTATTAATAGTGTTTTGATTGAAAGAAATGTAAATTGCGGTTTATGATTTATGACTACTAAAAAAACTACTTACTAGATCTCGTTCAAACCAATTTTCGTTGGAAGTTTGCATGGTAATGTACATCATATATTTTTTTAGTTTTATCACTCTCCTATTTTAGAAGTTACAGGGGGGGGGACCAACATTTTACCACTTTGGAAGTGTCTCTCGCGCAAACTGAATAGTTTAGAAAAAAATGATATTAGAAACCTTAATATCATTTTTGAAGAATTTTTTTTTTTAATTTCAGTTCTAAGTATGAGGACCCCCAAAATTTATTGCTTTTGTTCTATTTTTGTGTAAAAATATTAAAGCGGTTTACATAATACATCTAAGAGAAGTGGCTGTGACATACGGACGGACAGACAGACAGATTTTTTGTCATTTGGCAACGGAACCCTAAAAAGCTTTTTGATGTTTAAAAGTACCGTCTTTAATTTCATATCTATTTAGTAAAAGAACTATTGATTTGACATTAAAACAGACACTTCAATTTTATTTATTTATATAGAATATTTTCTAGTTCTCTTATTTATATAACGGTGTACCTGACATCCAGTCTGCACGTCAGCATAGTACCCTCTGGGTCTTTCGGCACATGAGAACTGAGTTCGCGGAGCCACGGCGAGGACTGGATGCAGTGGGGGTGAATGGGGCAGATGTAAGTCGTGGTAGTAGTCGTACAGATGTTGGCTAAACACCGATGTCAGAGCTGAAACAAAAAAATATTTCAACAAAACACATTCGTGTGGTTGGTAGAAAAAAAAACATACATTTTCTTCTTGCAAAAAGGTAACGCACGCAACCTTTAGGTATAACACTTTCGCTGCGAGGTACTTTCTTAACATAAAAAAGACGCAAAGAATACACAGATTCGGAACAACAATTTGTGGATCCATAATTTTATTATTTATTTATGCACTTTAGTGTCTAAGACAGTGAACCTTTAGGTGATGCACAGGAAATAGGAAGTAAGTGCATATAGAAAAAAAAATTGTTCAGAATCTTAGTTATCTATGATTGTTCTAACAAAACTGAAGCGTTTTATTTGAACTTCACAAAAAATATATCAAATTTAAATTTACCGAAAAAGTTAGTTTAAGTTACCCAATCATATTTCTACGTCACCTAAAGGTTGTATGGGAGAGTATGTCTCATAGCATTTAGCCCGCCTTTGTACAACACGAAAAAAATGACCATTAAATAAAAAAAAGCAAATAATTCTGTTCCGTATTATTAAAATTTTAACTTACACATACCCAACAAAATAACGGACAAAATCTTCAACATCTTTTTGTATTTAAAATAAATAAATTATCACTAAAATAAATAAATAATAAATAAGGTGCGCGCGCGCAGGTCGATGGCCGGCCAGTGGCGCGCGGATCACTCTACTAAATCAATCGCTGTAATCCGATTTGAATTTAGTAGGTTATAGTTACTGATCCTTGGACGGTGTTATGCAAATTGGTAAAATCAAAAATTTATTACAATTAAAATTTACTTATTTTTTTACGAGGTTTATTTCAGTGTCGATAAGGTTATTTCACAAAAATAACACTATTCCAGCAGCACTGGAATTTCAAAGATGCTCATTTCATCATGCATGGGCCGGCTCCTACCTTCACACAGAAGACCAACATAATAATGATAGCATTCGTGTAGTCGTATATCGTTTGTGAGTGTGAGCCCGGAGGCATAATGATGCAGAAGCATCTAACTAAGCCGCCATAGTGTGGGTTATCATTCTACATTGTCTGTACTCACAATGAGAATGGAGAGCCATATTCTTCGATTCTGGCTGTAAATATAAAAAAGCACTACAGTGTCTTAAAAGTCCATCATTTTTTTTTTAACGTGTGGAAATCCCCGCGGACCGTCACCCCGTCGGGGGTTACGGCGGGGTGGTGTGTCGGACTCCACCACCAAAACCACACGGTATGACCCTCTCTGCGCCTGTGTATTGGAAGGAGTCCAGGGAGGGTATTTCCTTCTGGACTCGTCTTAAAAGTTCACCATAACTTAAGGTCTTAAAAAAATCTGGTTATAACTCTCGTAAGTTCGTCTAATTAAAACGGCATCACTATTGGTTCGACTAAAAATGGCGAGCAATAGTTGATTGATAAAGGACTAGATTTTTATAATGCATTTAGGAATTTGATTTGATTATTGAGTGATTAATGCACAACATCTTAGTAGTTAGAACGTAGAAGAAACGGATACAAAGAATATCCAGACTCGGAACAACAATTTGTGGATCACACAAAATGTTTTCCCGTGTAGAATCCACAACACAGCGTAATAGAAAGCGGCATGGCGAACATTTAACCAAAGGTCAACCATGCAGTCTAAGTCAGTCCGTGCAATCAGAAGTGTGGGTTGGCATATTATATTGTTTGTATTAGCAGTAACTGTGGTGGCACAAACTTTTGAATTCTACTCGTGTTTTCCATCAGGCAGAGTAGAGTCACTTTCTCAGACATTAAAAATGGCTCTATCTTGTATGATACCATCCATAGTTGACAAGACATAAGTATATCACATTGCGCGCACGCGCCTAAGGTCGAGCTCGCAATGTCCATAATATTCGTTGAACTTGTTAATGTACTTAGTTACAAGGGCTTTGAGAAAAAACTAAGTGACATTTGACATGAGTTTTGTCTTGTACTAGTTAGATATATATTAGCTTTGTAGTATAAATAGACTGACTTCTTTGATTAACTGTCCTGCCCCCTAGCAAAGTTACAAACGTTTCTCGTTAACAATTCTATTCTATTTTTCTAATAGTCCAGTCATTATAGGGTTTGACCTCGGAAAATCGACATACCCAGTATACCACGTGAAATTTTGCATTTTGGCATCCTTAAACTGTTCTCTAAATTCACATATAATTAAATGGTCGCAAGTTTTAAAGTAAGGGTTGAAAAGTCACAAAAATCGTATATTTTTTTCATATTAAATAAATCAATAATAAATATTTCTCACGTACTAAATATTTCTCACATATTACACATAACGTCATCTAGTCCCAAAGTAAGCAGAGCTTGTATTATGGGTACTAAACAACTGATCTAAATACATAAACATACTTTTTATGTAAATATATACATGTTATACATAGAAAAACACCCATACTCAAAAACAAATATCGGAATCGAACCCAAGATCATGTTTGTATGATCCACAAATATTTGTTTCGGAGTTTGGGTGCTTTCTATGTATAATATGTATGTATTTACAAAAAAAAAGTATTTTTATGTATTTATATCAGTAGTCTAGTTACCCATAATACAAGCTCTGCTTAGTTTGGGGACTAGATGGCGTTGTGTGTAATTGTCCGGAAATATTTATTTATTTATTTATTTATATAAAATAATGCCATCTAGTCCCAAGCTAAGAAGAGCTTGTATTATGGGTACTAGACAACTGATATCATAGGTATTAAATATCTTCAGATCGTGCACCATTTAGTAAAATTTCAAACAGCAATTGCTTCAAGTCAAGGTTGAGGAAGTTATGGCAATAATGTCAAGGGTACGGTGCAGTATCGACTCCTGAACCGTGTGAACATAATCTATATTGTATGCCAATATTGTAGTGTTAACAGTACAGTTGTTATTCAGTTAACAGTACAGTGCTACAAAAAAAAACAAGAGCAAGTCAGATTCGACACAGGAAGGGTTCCGTGCTATTATCTACTGATTTAAAACATCTACTTGCTACCTTTCATAATATCGAACAAAAAACGACAAAAATCATGTTTTTGTAGGTCCTCCTTGAGTGTATGTTTTTGCAACAAAAATACATCAAATTCGAAAATTTTAACTGTTTAGCTATGGACAGACGGACAGCTGAGTAGGAATAGGGTACCGTTTTTATCCTTCGGGCATGAATTCTGAATATATTCCGTGAATAGTACTATACCTACTATTTATATATTTTACTAGTCATATACGCTTCGCTCTGGCATATTATAATTACATTGAGAAGAATGAGTGCATGAGTGAAAAAAATGATGCAAAAGTTCATAAACTGGTTTTTATCGATTTTTGCGTGAAGTTGTATAGTAGTTGCAGTATCAGATTTGAGTAATGATGATGACAATCATCATCATCAACAGTCTTTAACAGTTCACTGTTAGACATAGGTCCCTCTTCAGAACGGAGATTTTGGCCTTCTACACCACGCTGACCTGACGGTTTGATATAGGGGTTGTTACAAGTTTTGCTTCTCTTTGCAGTGCTTTTATACTACGTAGATTGATGCTTATATTTAACGGTCCACATTAAATGTTTAGCCAGAAGACAAAAGCAAAGAGACATTTCTAATTTTAATATTTAAAAAACAAAAACTTGGGCCAATGGAATTCGGCCTCGGTGACGCAAACAGTACGGTCAAAATGTGGAGGCGCATGGCGCCACTCACTCGCTACTAGGGCTGTCTCTAAAGAATATATTTACTTACACAACTAATATTTAAAAAAGCAGCCAAGTGCGAGTCGGACTCGCCCATGAAGGGTTCCGTAGAAGCAAGTAACATCTTATAAAGGTTCTTGTAGTACGTTGTAACTTTGATCGATGATTTAATGATGCATTGCTTTGATTGAATGAGAGGTAAATTGCGGTTTACGATTTATGACTTATTAACAAACTACTTTCTAGTTCTCGTTCAAAAAAAATTTCGCTGGAAGTTTGTATGGTAATGTACATCATACCTATAGATTTTTTAGTTTTATTTCTCTCTTATTTTAGAAGTTACGGGGGGGGGGGGGACACATATTTAACCATTTTGGAAGTGTCTCTCGCGCAAACTATTTAGGTTAGCTAAAAATGATATTAGAAACCTCAATATCATTTTTGAAGACCTAACCATAGATAGGACAGTACAGAATAGGGACACATATGGGTTTGATGAATTTTTTTTTTTGTGTTTCAAGTATGGGAAACCCAAAAAATGTATTGTTTTTTTTTCTATTTTTGTGTAAAAATCTTATTGCGGTTCTGAGAATACATCTACTTACCAAGTTTCAACAGTTCAGTTCTTATAGTTTCGAAAAAAAGTGGCTGTGGCATACGGACAGACAGACAGACTGACAGACATGATGAATCTATAAGGGTCCCGTTTTTTGTCATTTGACTACGGAACCCTAAAAACAATCTTTTTTGACGCTCTTTTAGGTCTCTCAAATCATGATATCCCTTTTTCCATACTTTACCCTTTTTCCAGCCCAATCCGAGCAAAATATTTCTTTTTTTTTCTTCATCTCCTGTTTGATTTTGAAGCTGGTCCATAAAGAAAACGGATAAGACGGAAGTCTGAAAGTAGCACCACTGGATGAAAAAATAAAAATAGATTATCTTGAGAAAAGGCAAATCTTGTGAAGAAAGTATTAGAGATAGGAATTGAAAGGTACAAGAGAAGCATAAGACCGAAGAGAAAGTGGATGGATTATGAGAAAGATGATATGGCTATGAAGAGAGTTAACAGTGAAATGACAAGTATAGAGAAGGATAAAACATACTGCGCTGACTGCAAATAAATAATTAGGATAAGGGCAGGCAGATATGATATGATAATTTTTTTGCCTACCAAAGTGACTCTTCCCTGCCTGATAGGAAGCACGAGGATTCAAGAGTGGGAGCCACTATACTTACTGCAATTGACAGCCCATAATATGGCGGCTTAGTGAGATGCTTTTTCACGCCCCGTTTAAAGGACCCAGGCCCAAGAAAGGAAGGTAATGAGTTCCAGTTTTTGACTGCTCGGCATAGGAAGGAAGAGTTTTTTCCATAACATGATTTACTTTCTTTATAGCGTCTCAAATTTATATTTTCAAGGAGAAACGACGTCAGAGCAAGCTCAATCAAATCAAAAGAAACTATTACTATTCGTTTTGCAGTATCTACTGCTTATATTTGCACCCTATCATCATCAAAATCAATAGCCTATCCAATGCTGGACATAGGCTTCATCCATTGCACGCCAGTCTAATAGATTTGGCGCCTATATCTACCATTAAAACACATTAGCTTCTCCATTTTTAGGGTTCCGTACCCAACGTTTAAAATAGGACACCATTACTAAGACATCGCTGTCCGTCTGTCATCAGGCTGTAGTTCATGAACCGTGATAGTTAGACAATTTAAATTGTTCACAGGCTTATTTCTGTTGCCGCTATAACAACAAGTACTAAAATACAGTATTAAATAAATATTTAAGCAAGCACATACAAAAAGCGTGATTTTTATGATATGATGTATTATATTTATATGATAGCCTGAAATTTATGAAATATGGCACTAAACCTTTTCTGCGCGAGTCTGACTCGCACACTGACTTTTTTTCAAAGTAAAACTCTTTATCGCACTGTTACTCCCCAAGGCTGATGAATGCATGACGCAAGTGTCACAAAAAGTGTGATCTGGCGAGACGTTGGGAGGCCGAAATAGGGGTTAGTGAAGATAGAAGAGAGAGAGAGTGTTACAGTTATATTTCGTATCTAAGACACGGTGCAGGCTTATTGTCTGTCTTTTGTGTTTACATAAGTTTTACTTGGGTCGTATGGTCTAAAGCACTCTTTTTTTAAGACATCTCTTGTTTGTCAACCCTATATCAAATAACTAATCCAATAACAAGACAAACTATCAAAATTTACATATGAATAGACTAGATCTCTTGTAATTATTCAGTGTTGATTTATTGTTACGTACATAAAACATAACTGAACCACTAGAACTATTAGTCGTTGTTATATAATGATAATGAGTACACGGATTAATGATTAATGATATTCGTAGTGATAGCCCTGGAGTAGTGTCGTGACTTGGTGATTTTGGACCGGATATCTCCGTTTGTAGGTCTTTAAAGTATTTTTTTATTGTAATATCACGACTTTAATCAGTAGAAATGAGGATTTAGAAATACGTAAGTAAAAAAGCGCTATTTGTATTTCCATCTTAAACTCAAAATTAAGTACCAGCACACCCAATGTGTTAAAACATCCAACAGCAAGATTACGTAGCCTCAACATGTCTTGCCAGGCCCCAACACGCACTCGGCCAGCGTGAGGGCGTATGGCCTTAACCCTCTCCTGAGAGGAGACATGCAGTAGAATATTATGGATTGTTGATGATGACACCTAACACCCTTTAACAAAGAATTGGTTTGCAATAACTGACTTCAAAAAAACATCAAAGTTCCTTCCTAGAAACACGAAATAGTGTAAAATAATCCGGTTTTAATTTGTCAGGATAAAAAATTAATGTGATAATTCTGCATCTATCTCCAATGGTTGATCTCCAATGAAAATAACAGCACGAGTGCTGTCATTTTAGGTTGGTCTTCTGAGTGAGGGTAGTAGGTACTACCCGGTCGAGTCGGCCCCATTCGTGCCGGCCCCATTCGTGCTGAAATCAGTGTGGTTCTACTACCTATACCTAATTTAAATAAAGTAGTATTATAATGTGTGCCAGGTACCATATATCTATTAGGTTACCAAGTCGTTGCCAAGCCCAGTAGGTCTACTAGTATCAGTTAATCAGAAAAAATTTCATCATAACAATATATTATAAAATAAATTCCTCCGCCGCGTCTGTTTATCTGTCTGTTCGCAATAAACTCAAAAACCCACTGCACTGATTTAAATGAAATTTTGCACCCAGATAATCTAGTCTGAGAAAGAATACAGACGATAACCGACATAGAAGCAGGCGGAGCCGCGGGCGGTAGCTAGTGAAATATCATCAACAGCCTTTAACAGTCCACTGCTGGACATAGGCCTCTCCTTGAAAAGGAGGTATTGGCCTACTATACCATGCTGGCCAGACGGGTTGGTATAGGGTTGGTTTCAAGTTTTCCTTCTCTTTGCATTGATGTTGTCTTGCGTAGTTTATCCCTTAGTCGTCTTTTACGACACCCACGTGGGATGAATAGGGGTGGTGGCACTCTGTATTCTTAATCCGTCACCACACGGACGAGACTAGTGAAATATAATACGTGTCTATATAATTTGAGAGTAGTCTTCGATTTCCTTATGATAGCATAATGGGATCCCGTTATGGTGACAATGTGGTCACCTGAAAGCTACACCAAACCCAATGAAGGTAGATTCATATTGGCAGCTTTTGATATACCAAAATACTTGTTGCAAGAACGTCAAAAATTAATCCCTTTTGAGAGACACAGGCAAAATAGCGCGGATTAACTAGTCTTTAATTAAACGAAAGAACGGCTCTTTAAAATTATTATGTCATAAATTTAACCTTGCACATTTCCTCTCAAACTTTTACAAGCTGATTTAATTTAAAATACGTGTTCAAATTGCTCAAGTTAATATAAAAGTAAATAATAAACTCTTATGCAGGCATGTGGAGCTAATGTGTGGCGACATTGGAGTGTCACTTGGAGGTCAAATGTGTACGTATTCGGAGCTGATGGATTAGACAACTGCTCTGAATAGTTCACGGAACTTAGGGGTCCGTGGTCTTGAGATAAAAAATAATTTATTTTAATTGACTGTCTCGGTGGCGCTGTTGCAGCGTATGCAACTGCTACGTAAGGTCTAGAGTCAGCCCTGATGTTTGTATGATCTGAAAATATTTGGTTCGTAGTTTGAATGTTTTCTATGTATAACATGTATGTCATCAATGATAACAACAACCTATCACGTCCCGCTGCTAGGTTCTAGATAATACGTATGTTTCAAAAAAAAGTACTCATATAATTATACTCTTAGATATGTAGTTATATCAGTTGTCTGTAGTTATATAGTACAGTAGTACCCATAGAACAAGTTTTGCTTAGTTTGGCACTATATATGTAATTTATCTTGTATCCATAATGAGCTTTTGCTTAATTTGAAACTACGAGTAGATGGCGTTATATGTCAGATGTCCGAAATATTACAATTATATACTTGTGAGGCTTGAGTTGTCCGTTGCATCTATAAGTGTTCTTTGCCCGCTTATACCCACCATAAAACTCATCTTCCTAGCCTTAATCCCAATTTTATTTGGGGTCGGCTACTAGTTCAACCGGTTTTACCTGAATTTCAGTTTTTCCACGGAGCGAGTGGCATCGGACCTCCGCAACCCTATGTTCTATGTTATGTGGGTGGTTTCCGCACTTAGGCCTTTAAGTGGACCATTGTACGTGAGGGCGGCCATCACTCCAGCCAGCCCACCTCCCTCCAGAAGCGGATAAGGTCTCCGAGTCTGTCCAGACATTCTGCAACAGATTTAGGAGATCCAAGTGTGTTTTTCCGTGTTTCGGTGACACCTGTGCACTCAATGAGTACATGTGACACCGTTTCATCTGCCCCTAAGCATGCTCTGCATAGGGGACCGTCAGTTATGCCTATGGTGTGGAAGTGTTTGTTTAGTGAGCAGTGTCCGGTGATAGTTCCTACCACCAGCCGCAGACTGTCCCTGTCCAAACGCAATAGGCGTTTGGTTAGTTTAGCATTAGGAAGTGGCATGGCTTCCTTTGATTGTCTGCAGCCTGGGACAGATAGCCAGTGGTGTTGTGCTTGTGTGCGGGTAAATTCTTGCAGCCAACCACGGAGCTGGCTAAATGGGACAGGCACCACGGGTTCGGGTCCGAAAACCACTGCGCCCGACCCTCTCCTAGCCAGCTCATCGGCCGCATCGTTACCTAGCGATCCGCTGTGTCCTTTTATCCATTGTATTGTCACTGAATTCCGGCCGGAGGTCGCAACGCGTTCTAACGCGTTGTGACAGTCCATTATGAGTTTCGAAGTGACATGGGTTTTATTCAGGGATTTAAGTACCGATGCACTATCAGAGACTATACGGATGTGTGAGTCCGTAATTTTCCTTGTCTCTATAGCGTGGGCCGCCAGGATAATACCCACGCATTCCGCTTGGAATACAGTGTTGAATCTACCTAGCGGCTTCGATACCCTGATGTTAAGTTCGTCTGAGAATACACCTGCTCCGGTTCCTGAGTTGGTTTTGGAGCCATCGGTGTATATTCTGAGTTCTTTTGTATCTGATTTGTCGTGTGGTTCTTCTTCTAGGTGTATATTATAGTGCTTCTGAAAATTAAATTTCTTCAGCATCCTATCATTGGGTGATGTCAACATGGGTTGATGTGTGATCGCTCGTTCTCTTATGCGTGTGTGTTTGATTCTGGAGTCATTTCCCAGTGTGCCGGCATTATGGAGTCTAAACGCTGCTAGTGCTGCTTCCTCTTTAACAACTAAGTGCAAGGGTGGCAGCCCCAGCATTGTTTGCAGTGCGGCTGTTGGTGTGGTTCTCATGCTACTAGTGATAGCCACGCAGGCGTATCGCTGTAGTTTTTCAAGGGTTTTTTGGCAAGTAACCGAGTCTGTCCTGGGCCACCAGACTAGGGAGCCATATGTTATAGTTGGTCGAATAACTGTAGTGTATAGCCAGTAAGTGGCCTTGGGACTGATGCCCCAATTTCTGCCAAGCAGTTGCTTGCATTGCCACAGTGATATACTGGCTTTTGTGGTAATGTATTCAGTATGTTTAGCCCAATTCAGTTGTTTGTCCAAATAGACGCCCAGGTATTTGGTCTCTGATGTCAGGTTTAGGGTAGATCCGTAAAAGCGTGGCAGTTGCAATTTTGCCAGCTTCCTTTTTTTGGTAAAGAGGACCAGTTCTGTTTTTGTGGGGTTGACTGTTAGTTTATGCTCTTTGCACCAGTCCTCTACAATTTTCAAGGCTTGACGCATGAGGTTACACAGTGTGTTTTCGTGAGTGCCATTTATTATGATTTTTATGTCATCGGCATATCCTACGGTGAAGTAGCCTTTGTCGTTTAAACCATTTAGGAGGCTGTTCACGACGAGGTTCCATAATAGGGGCGAGAGGACACCTCCTTGTGGGCATCCCTTCGCCACAATGGCTCTCGTGGTGTCATTCACCGTGACTTGTATGGCCCTTTGCCTGAGCATGTTGGTTATCCAACTGCATAAGGTTGGGGTCACACTATGCCTTTTAAGGGCTATGTCGATGCTGTGGAACATTGTTTTATCAAAGGCGCCTTCTATATCTATGAAGGCAGCCAGTGCTGAACCTTTGTGGTCTACAGCGCATTCAATCTTGGAAATCACGCTATGCAAAGCGGATTCTGTTGATTTCCCTATTGAGTATGCATGCTGTTGTTTGTGTAGCGGTACCATGCGTAGAGGTCCATCTCTGATGTATCTGTCGCATAGTCTTTCTAGGGTCTTCAATAGGAATGATGTCAGGCTTATAGGTCTATAAGCTTTAGGTTGTGTGTAGTCGGTTTTTCCGGGTTTCGGTATGAAGATAACCTTCACCTCCCGCCAAGCGAGAGGGATGTATCCATGTGCAATGCAGGCTCTGTAGACTTCCACCAGCCATGGTTTTAGGGATTCAATACCCCATTGCAAAAGGGCCGGTAGAATGCCATCCAGGCCTGCGGATTTATACGGTTGGAAAGACTTGATAGCCCACGAAATCCTGTCCTCTGTCACTATTTCGCGGGCTACAGTCCAGTCATTGTTGGTTGGTTCCATTCCTGTATTTTCCTTCCAGATCTTTTCCTCTGAGAGGCTACAGTCTGGGAAGTGTGTTTCAAGAAGGACCTTACAGATTTCGTGGTCTGTTTGTGTGAATGTGTTATCGGGCTTTTTTAGCGCACCGAGGTTGCGATCTTGGTCGCTGGATAAGATTTTCCTCACTCGGGCAGCTTCATTGTTTGATTCGATTGATTCGCAGAACTTCCTCCAGGCTAGTCTCCTGGCGTGTCTGATTTGTTTTTTGAAGGTATATTGGGTTTCCTTGTAGAGTTCCCAATCATCCGGATGTCTCGAGTTTTTGGCTCGATTGAATTGTTTACGTAGTGTATTTCTGAGTTTTTCGAGTTCAGCGTTCCACCATCGGTTGGTTTTACACTTGGTGTACGGAACTCTTAATTTGCAGCATTCGTGATATGCCTCTTTGATGTAAAGTGTTAGCTTAGTCACTGTATGCTCTATCTGTGTGGTGTCTGTGATTGATGTCGGTGGTAGATTACTAGCTATTAATGAAGCGAGAAGACGCTTGTAGCCAGGTATATCTGTCCGACGCTGATTTCTTTTCGGGGTTGGCTCTATTGTGTTTACTGTTATTGTGAAACGAATTCTCCTGTGATCTGAGCAAGAGACTTCGTTGGATACACGCCAGTTTGATATACGATTTGTTGCGTTATCTGTTCCTAGCGTTAGGTCAATGATGGATTGTCCCCGGGCTGTGACCCAGGTGGGCTCTGAGCCCCGGTTTACTATATTAAGATTAGTTGAAAATAAGTAAGTGGACAATACCTCTCCTCTGGTGTTTGAAGTGTCGCATCTCCATAGCTGGTGATGGGCGTTTGAATCAGTGCAGATAATGAGATCCAGCTTGGCGCCCTCGCAGTAATCCACAAGGTCGACCATCTCTTTCGGTGGGCAGTTTTCGTTGTCGCCTGGCATGTACACTGATGCTAGTACCATGTCAGGATTTTTATCGGCATTCTGAAGCCTGACAGCCGTCAGGTCCCTGGAGCAGAATTGCGTGAGTGTTGTGGTCGGGATGTCATTTGGTATGTACGCACAGGTTCTTGGTTTGTCTGTACTGTGTGTGTTTAGAATTAGCTTACCTCCGATGTTACTGAGGCCGCATACTCTGTTGTTCCTGATCCATGGCTCTTGGATCAGTGCGATGGTTCGGGGATGTGTCTCCAGCGCCCTGCGCAAGTTGGCCGTGGCAGTCTGGCTATGCTGGAGATTTGCTTGTATGACTTCGAGGGGGCTGGTTTTAGGCGATGGCGCCACGGGAGAGGAGTCAGTCCTGGTCCGATCCATCGGATCCGTCCTCCACTCCAATCTCGCGCCCGCCATCGCTCGGCGAAGACGAGAGAAGCCGGTCCGTCCACCCTGGTGACGTGGGTGTTAGGGTGTCGGTCTCAGCATCCTCCATCGCCGCCTTCGCCATTTCCTCCTCCAGTCGGGTCATGTCGTCATTGGTGTCAGTCGGTGTCGGTGTCGGTGTCGTCGTCTGTGTCGTGGTCTGGGCTACAGAGGGAAGGCTCTTGGGGTAGAAGCGGACGTATATCGAACCAAGAAGGTACGATACCCGACGCTCCCGCGCCAAGACCCTCTCTGCCTCCTCCGGTGGGATCCCCAGGGTCAAGTATGTCCCCGGGTTTTCACCACCGATGGATGTTGCTCTGTAAAGCGACCACCGACCGATGTCGTACCAAGTGTTCTGACGGGTCAGAACACTCTGGAGCCGCGCTATATCCCCCCGATACCTCGGTACGAAAAGCGCCGCTCTAACACGGGTCGGTATGTCTGCTTGCCGCATGACCGTTAGTTTTAAGTCGGTGTTGGGAAGCTGGATCCTCAGGACGCTCTCAGTCAACCAGGCCAGAGCACCGTCATCCTCGCACCACATCTGTACCGTGCCATCCGCTACCCGTGGGTAGCCACGGAAAGCCGGGAGGGGCGCGCCGGGATCAGTGTCCATGACCAGGTCTTCGAGCGCTGTCTTGATGAATTCAGCCTCGTCGGTTGTCATGTCTCGGGTTGGGGGGGAGAGGCAAATAGCTACAGCAAGCCGCGCAGGAATGTCCTTTGTGGCGAGCGCATAGGTTCTTTGCCCCCCTTGAGGCGGTTGGGTCCTCACGCGCTTGGCGTCGCCCTGGAGAGTGCTCGGCGAAACCGTCTCATCCGGGCGCACCCTCTTTACCGCTCCCATGCCGCTAGTGCCCGGTTGCGGATCAGAGGTGTCTGGCCTTGGTGTTGTGGCCAGAGACGCCTTGTACGTGGCCCCAGACCGCTTTCCCCTTTTTCGTCTGGGTGGATTGCCACCACTGGGTAGTTCCTGCTTTTGCAAGGGTTTTTCACGCTGGGTTTCCCCTTCGCGTACTTCCCCTCGCGCGAGCTTTTCTGCGTCCGGTCGCTTTTCGCGCTGGGTTGCCCCTTCGCGGACTTGCAACTGGTCGCATACTTCTCTTTCAACGGCCCTTCGAGCATCGCGCTGGCTTACGCCTTCGCGGGTATTGCTCGTCGGGTCGCCTACTTTACTGCTTTTGGTAGCTTTTCCACGCTCGCGTACTTTGCTACCAGGTGCAGGGTTGGAACTACCTGGGCCGGCTTCCTTACCCCTAGTCAAGTCAGTGTCTTTGGCACTCTTCCGTACGAGGCTCTGTTGCCAGACACTCGCGGAAGACGTACCTGGTCTCTGTCCGGGTTTTTGTGGCGCGTGTGTCGCAGCCGGGTCGGTGGTTTTTGGCGCATGTGTTGCAGCCGGTTGTGTGTCGGTAGGCGCGTTTGTCGCAGCCGGTGTCGTGGGCGCTAGTGTGTCAGCTGCCGGTCGCGCTCTGAGCGCGGATGACGTCGATGACGTCGGGAGCAAAAAGGTGTCCCCCCCCAGATTACGATGGGGACTGACCTGAAAGGTGTGGGATTCCCCGGCCTGGCCGGGACCCACCTGGGGATTGGTTTGGTCTTTGTGCTTCATGTTTTTGGGGGTTTTGTGGGCTTTTAGGATTTGAGGTTACCCCTCCTCTTGGATCGAAGGGAATTTTGCTTTGTTCGGCCCCACTCCACTACAATGCATAGTGGAATGAGACCGAACAAAACAAAATGTAGGGATGATAAGGAAGGAGGGAGTTTATTGGAATTTGGATCATGGAAATAAAGGTAAGGGTCACCCCTGGTCTGGGATTTGACTTCAGGGAGCTTCTCTTGTCCGGGTCCGGCTGCGGGGTCGACCGCCAGGGAAAAGACTGTCGGTCCCGCAGCCGGAAACTGGCTATCCGCAACCTGCCAACCCGCTCGGTCGCATGAGAAGAAGTGCGTACCCGCTCGGTTTGATTCGTCGTAGAAGCACGTGTGCCGCTATGCATCCTCAAACCCAGCACGTCCGAGTCCTCCGCAACCCTAAGGGAGAACTGAAATTCGAAGATTGAACTAGTTGTCAGTATATTTGAGGGCACTGACTTCCCAATAACGATTGCCATAGATGTTCATGACAACCGGGACCGACGGCTTTACGTGCTCTCCGAGGCACGGGCGTGAATCACCGCCAAACTTCCAAACTCCGGGCAGCTATTAGGAATTTCCTAAGAAAATCCCAAAAACACTTTTTGGCCCGACCCGGGATTTGAACCCGAGACCTCTTGATTAGCAGCCGCATACGCTAACCACTAGACCAACCAGGCAGTCACCCACCATAAAACTATTATTCAATTTAATTATTATTGGTTAAGAAAACAAATCAAATCAGCTAAACTCCATGGGGTTGTGTCTTTATTTAACGAAGCTCCTATGGCCACTTTCCGCTCCAGCATCAAATGATTAATAAACATATTACATGTAAAATACAGCTCAATAGGAAACCGAGAAGTAAGTCAAAAACTTGCAAGATTTCATTAAAGATAAATAGACAAGTGGAACTAAATAGGATCTTGTATAATAATAATTGTTGCATGCGTGCAATTGGGTATTTTAATACCCAATTATAATTGTTTTTAATCGTGGTTAGAAAATTGTAATGCATCGTTTGTATACAAGTCTCTTTTCTTACTCTTAACGCAGGCGATGTAATGATGCGCTAGTGTGTGATGTAATGATCCGACAGGACGACTGTCCGATACATCGGATTTATTTCTTCTTCTCTGCGCTTCTCGGGGCACAGAGGTTAAGACCTTAACTTCCAAACTCCGGGCTGTTATTAAGTATTTCTATAATTAGAAAAGCACCATAATATTTTTTGGCTCAATCCGGAATTCGAACCCAAGACTTCTTGTCGTCAGTCGCATACGCTAACTGCTTGACCAACTAGATTAAAACTATTTTTTCAAGGACAACTCCTGCATTATGAATATAAATCCTGTGTTTTGGGGGACTTTACAAATATACACGAAAAGGTCACAAAGAACACCCAGGCTTAGATAACAATTTTTGAATCATACAAAGAGTTGTTCCACGTGGGACTAGAAACCACGACACTTGGCGCAATAGAAAAGGGCGTGACAACCACTTAAATTACCAGGTCAACTAGGTAGGTTACTAGGTAAAGCTTCAAGTATTCTTCTTCTTTAGCTGAGATGGCCAATCGACCAATAATAATAATAAATATACCAATATCAATTGAACGTTTAAAAGTATGTCAATTTAAAGTAAAAAATTACTGAGATGAAATAAGCGATCCTTCCCTTCCCTTTAAACTTCAATTCATCACGTTACATACAAGATAAAAAAAACACAAGCATAATAAAAAAAAAATAACTACGGAACTCTTTACTGATAAAAGCATATTAAAATGGACATGACAGCTTTTTAAATCATAGATAAGAAGGTAATTGATTAACGCAATGGTTTTGGCAAGACAGGCTGATTAGCCGACGGCTAGGCCGTATGGCGACTGGGGTAATAGGTTACTAAAAAAAAAAAAAAACAATGTTGGAATATTTTGAAGGAGGCAGCAGAAATGAGGTCACATTGGAGTGAGACAAATGTCTAAAATGACTGTCTGATGGAAGCATAAGTAGAATCCAGGAGTGCTGATTAAATTTAGCACGGTGACACACACTATGGCGGCATTAACTGCCCCGTTGGTCTAGTATATAGCCGTATGTGACTGCTAATCAAGAGGTCTCGATTTCAAATCCCGGGTCGGGTCAAAAAGTGTTTTTGGGATTTTCTTAGGAAACTCTTAATAGGAGCACGGAGTTTGGAAGCCTGGCGATGATTCACGCCCGTGCCTCGGAGAGCACGTAAAGCCGTCGGTCCCGGTTGTCATGAACATCCTATGGCAATCGTTATTGGGAAGACAGTGCCCTCATATTTACTGACAAATAGGTCAACCTTCGAATTTAAGTTCTCCCGTAGGGTTGCGAAGGTTCGATGCTAGTCGCTCTGATATTCAGGTAAAACCGGTTGAACTAGTAGCCGACCCCAAATAATATTGGGAATAAGGTTAGGAAAATGACACACACTATGGCGGCAGCTTGAAGGATCTGGGATCACAGTGGGAGGGAGACGCGTATGCTGGTAGAGAGAGTTAAACCTGTTTTTAGAGAAAGGTAAGCCCGAACTGGTTATGTCGAGATAGTATGTCTACTACTCTAGGTGTGAATATTTCCACCCCTCACTCTTTGGGGTACGGCAGGGGGGACTCCAGAAGCCGCTGATGCGTTCCTGGGGTTCCTCCCCACTGCCAAAGTAGGCCGCCGCGTGGTTTAGTGGTTCCTCTAGGAGTCCCACACACGCCCTTCGTTTACCCCACTAAGGGTATGGTGCGAAAAGCATTCCCCGCGTAAAAAAAAATCGGCCAAGTGCGTGTAAGGCCACGCACAGAAACGGTTCCTCAGTCACCCTTAATATATTTAAAATCGTATCCAATAGATAATTGTTAAGGTTACATATTAATGAGTTAATTTTGTATGACGTTTTCCAAGTGAGCGCCTTTTACAAGTTAAGCCTTTATAACTCCTGAACTAACAAAGTCATCTGATCCGTTATAGTTTTCCTTCAAAGTTTATCATATGGACCACCATCACGAATTTTTCCAGATTTTTTGAGCCAGCCGTTTAGCTTTTAGAGGGGGGGGGACGCCCTGTTTTTACAAAAAAGTGCCCTTTCAAGTGAAATATCTCGCAAACGGATACCTAAATCAAAAAAAATGTCTTAGAAACCCTTTATTGTTTTTAAAAGACCTATCTAATGATACCCCATACGATGGGGTAGCCCGAGAAAAATATATCATCCCCACTTTATGTGTAGGGGAGGTACCCCAAATAAAATTATTTTTAATAATTTTATAAAAAATAAAATTATTTTTAATAATTTTATTGTAGCACTTCGTCGACGTACTTACAACACATATTCATGCAAAGTTTTATCTTTCTAGCACTTACCGTTTGGACGGTAAGTCGAGGACGGACGGACGGACGGACAGACGGACATGACGAATCTATAAGGGTTCCGTTTTTTGCCATTTGGCTACGGAACCCTAAAAACTGAACTGTTATAAATTGTGTGAATATTTCAAACGATCACGATGATAATGATGCAGAATGATTGGGCTCCCAGTCTTTCACTCATGAACGAATGACAACCTAAGAAGATAGCACGGATGCTGTCTTTTTGGTCTTTTGTGTGAGGGTAGTAAAGCCCCGGTCGAGCCGGCCCATTCGTGCTGAAATGAAACATGCCTCTTCTAATGCGAGAGTTGTCCAATAAAAAGCAGGAAAGTATACTACATTGAAGGCCGAATACCGATATTATCTATACAAGTAAATAAAATTGAAGTGTCTGTTTGTATTATCAAATGAACAGATTTTATTAAATGCATATATAATATAATATAATAATAATAATAATATATATTTATTTTTACAAAAGATAAAACAATTTCCCTTAACCTATAACATATAACATTTTCATACAACAATAGAAAAGGATAAAAGGCGAGGTATAAGAGGTTGTCGTTGACTGCTATACTAGTATTAACTGTGTTACAGCAGCCAGCGTCTTCCACCCTATATGACGCTCGTTACATCAATTTCAACTAATACTGTTATAGTCCTTGCATATTTTAAGGTTTTAAGCCAACTGTGTATTGTTAACCTGCATTTGTGTAGAGGAAGGGAGTAAATGTTATTAATCCGATTTGCGACATTGTAAAGTTTATTACCAATGATGTAATAATGGTGGTGTGCAAGTGCTGTTTTATGAGTTGTCGTATGGTGTACTCTACTATGAATTATGAATTATATGTGGTACTTAAATCAAAAAAGCAAATTTGTCTGTCTGTCTATCAATTTTTTTCGGCTAACCTCTTAAACATCTGAACCGATTTTGACAAAACTTCAACTTGCAGATAGCTGATGACATAAAAATTAACTTTTTCTAATTTATTTTTGACTAGTTTTGCTCCACGGCGTTACTCACAAATTACAACAAAACCTTCAGCTTAGTGAAAAATATAATGTGTAAAAGTAGCGTCAAACTAGCGTCACCTATCTATCGTCTATTCATTGACGGTACCACATCACCGCTGCGTCTGCGCAACGGTACAATAACTAGTCTAGGACTCAATCTATCTGCCAATTACTCAGATATTAGGCGCTAGAGGGTACTACGGAACAAAGACGGACTTCTAATCGGAAATAGGAAATGCTGAGAGTGTAAGCTGTAGTATGCTCGGAAGGTGGCAGTGAAATAAAATTTCATCGATAGCTGTATAGAGTATCGACTGGCCTACGCGACCGAGCGACAGCGATTTTAGGGACTTCACACACTGGCCACGCGCTCACGCGCGTTGGCGCGTGGCAGCAGATCACGCGCGCGGCGACGGTGGAGCAGATCTGCCTGTCCGAGCAGATTATACCGCGCCTACGCGCCTGTCGGCTTTGTACGCGGCCCGCGCCGAACTAAAGCTTACTCTCCATGGGGTCGTCGTCGTCTGTATTCTTTGCATTTCATATCCCAAATTGCTGGGCATTGTTCATTTTCGTATATAAATGTGTTTAGGGCTTTCACACACTGGCCACGCGCTCACGCGCCTGGGCGCGTGGCCAGTGTGTGAAGTCCCTTAGGCGCGTGAGCGCGTGCCGCTAGCAGATTCTGCCCCCGCGCGCTTAGGCGTGGCGGGCCGCAGCAGTAAACACATTTATATACGAAATTGAACGAAGTATCGCGCCTGTTTTCGTGCTATAAGGACTTGTTCACGATGGATCTGGACACGGATACATTTATATTCGAAATTGAACAACTTCCAGCAATTTGGCGACAAAGCCGGCAGGCGCGTAGGCGCGGTAGAATCTGCTCGAACGGGCAGATCTGCTCCACCGTCGCCGCGCGCGTGATCTGCTGCCACGCGCCCACGCGCGTGAGCGCGTGGCCAGTGTGTGAAAGCCCTTACTGCTGCGGCCCGCCCCGACTTAGGCGATTCACACATTGCACCGCGCTACGACGCGTAGCGCGGAGCGGCAGATTTTAATATTGTATGCAAGTACATCGATTAGTATAGAAAACACGCCAGGTCCAACACACTGAACACGCGCCTAGGCGCGTGAGCGCGTGCGGCTAGCAGCTTCGGGATTGGCTGCCCGCGCCTACGCGCGTGTTCGCTTTGCCAGTGTGTGAAGTCCCTAAGCGCGCGGGGGCAGAATCTGCTAGCGGCACGCGCTTACGCGCCTAGGCGCCTAGGCGCGTGAGCGCGTGCCGCGCGTAGGCGCGGTAAAATCTGCTCGAACTGGCAGATCTGCTCCACAGTCGCCGCGCGCGTGATCTGCTGCCTGCTGCCTACGCCTTAAAATATATCATCAAACATAGTAAAACACTAATTAAACACGAAGGTAAGTAAATATAACGGTAAAAAAGTAAAATGGATACAATTATCACATAAAGCGTTACAATACAGATAGTGCGATAAGGTGGACAAAAGAAACATCCTCACCTTACAGCTGACACTGAGTCAGGAAGGACACTTTGGTCAGTATGATTCTGTCCTCGCAGAGCATAAGACGTGTTTTGTGTATCAGCGAATCAGTCGTTAGTTCAAAATCGTACTCTTCTTTTAAAGTTGTGTGTGTTGATTGCAAAAATGGGTAGCGTTTATATACGAGAACCAAAGACATTAGGAAAGGTTTCATTAGAAACAACTGCTGATAAAATAGACATAGAACTGTGGACGAAAGAGGCTCCGAAGGCGTGTCGAAACTTCATACAACTATGTATGGAAGGATACTACTACAATGGTGAGTGGCTATTTAAAATGATTGAATTTTAACAAGAACAATATATTCTCTTCCATTCCATTCCATTGATATTATCTAATATTGTATATTACTTGTTTTAGATACAACATTTCACAGAGTGATACCAGGGTTCATAGTGCAAGGAGAAGACCCAAACGGTGATAGAACAGGAGGAGAAAGTATATACGGTGCACCGTTTGAGGTAAGTTTTATTCTTTCAATGTACGATGGAGTTAAGTATTTTAGAAAAAAAATAACAACGAAAAGCTATAACTTGGCAACACAAACCTCTATGTTTATTTTTCCGTAATACATATTTACATAATTTCTCACTAAGATTTTATAAAAATATAATATAGGTATAAGTGTGTTTCGCAAATGTGGATGCCACAGGATGGGCAGAGTCTGAAATTACAATTATTTATTTAATATACGTCACATAAAATGTTGCCAACAGGATGAATTCCACTCCCGTCTACGCTTCATTCGTCGCGGGCTAGTTGGCTTAGCAAACACAGGGAAAGACAACAACGGCTCACAATTCTTCTTCACATTAACTGCAACTGAAGAGCTACAGAAAAAATATACTTTATTTGGGAGACTCACAGGTTAGATTTACATTTATATTTTTAACTGAGCATGTTTTAAAGATGGATGTTTGGAATTTGAATTACATGGTGTTACATGAAAATGTATGAAAATGAAAATTTTCATTGCGAGATGTCATTTCTCTCAAATATTATATATTGAAAATGAGTCCAACCGTTGAATTCAGATCATCCTCGGGGTCACGGAGGTCAACCCTTTCACTGAAATTGTACCGAGGGGTGTAGATGGCATCAGAGAAGAAGAACCCAACACAGAAAGACAGACTTCATTATTGTCGATAAACGAAGATGAACAAGAAGTTATAGAGATTTCAGATACGGAAACCAATATAAGAGACAAACTTAGGTCTAAACGCGCCAAGACTAGAAATGGTGACAGTAAAAGAAGGAAGAAGAAAGAAGGATGGAAACCAATGCATTGGTTCGATATATACGAGTGCTTAGATGCCCCGGGAATCCAAATAGTAACGTCGTTAGTACACCTACGCGTTCGTATGCGGCAGCGAATCACTGCGAAACTACTGCGGTAGCGAAATATCTGCGGAACGTTACGCCGTTAGTACACCTACGCGTTCGTATGCGGCAGCGAATCACTGCGAAACTACTGCGGTAACGAAATATAGTACATAGACGTTTTTTCGCAAAGAAATGTCATTGTAATTTACGTGGACTGTGGGTGCAGATGTTATCTCAGAATGTCGTCCGGGTCGTCCCAGTCATCGCCCTCAGATTCTGAAGAGGAAGAATTGTTGTTGCTTACGTCAATATTAAAGAGAAAGCGTAGAATCTGGGTGGTCATTTTCATGATTATAATTTTCTTGAACATTCCTCCATGCCACCTCTTTTTTGTAAGCATTTTTATAATTTGCGTGACCAACTGCATATAATTCGGGATAATTTCGAATTGAATTCAAAAATATTTCAATAAGTATATTCGGCTTCCATGGTACGAAAATCTGACCTCAACGACATAACGCATGCGAACACCTTACGATGCGAAACACCATTAACGAAACATCTGCGTCTGTGTAGCGACGATTTCGCAGTTCCTTGCGAAAAAATACCGACAAGGACGCAACTATTATAAGTAGCCTATGTGCTAGTGTGAGACGTAGCGTATGCGAAATTCTGCCATACTACTGACAGAGTTTTCATTGTTTCGCTGCCGCATACGATTGCGTAGGTGTACTAACGGCGGAAGAATGAGGATTGATAATGCGATTAAGCATAATAATAGGAACAAATATAAGGAATGTAAAAAAAAAATGTGTTTCATTATTTATACTATATTTACCTATTATATCTATGATTCATGTTCTTATTGTATTTAAAAGTGTGCTTGAGACTTGAGTGCTGTTACTGGCGACCATGAACTTCCCTCGTTTTCCCACTGCCTTGATTCTGTGTTAATGAAATAAATTGTTAATTTGAAATTTAGGTTGTACGGTATATACCTACTCACTAAAATTATGAAGTGACTGTGTCCCTCTATCAGTCTGTCTTACTCAGCAACTACAAGCTCTGCTTACTTTGGGACTAGATGATGTTGTGTGTAAGATGTCCAAAATATTTAAAAAAAATATTTACTGTTGCACTTCAACGGCAATACAATGAAACGTTAATATCAAACGATTTTGAATAAATAAATAAATATTTTGGACATCTGACACACAACATCATCTAGTCCCAAGCTAAGCAGAGCTTGTGTTATGGGTACTAGACAACTGATATAAATACATAAACATACTTTTTTTTTGTAAATACATACTTAATATACATAGAAAACACCCAGACTCCGAAACAAATATTTGTGATTCACACAAATAATATTTGGTCCGACCCGGGAATCGAACCCGAGACCTCTTGATCAGCAGCCGCATACGGTAACCACTAGATCAACGAGGCAGTCATGACGACTGACGACTTTTTTTTTATCTAGCGACAAAAATAAATATGGCAACTTCTAGCGACTTTTCGTTTGCGAAGCTGACTACCAACGTCTAGTACGTAGTGGAGTCAAATTAAAAGAAAAAAAAACTTTTAAATTATTAAAAATAAAATAATTGAGTAGGTACAAATGACAGCACTATGGTTTTATGCGTCTGACTCTATCAGAAGATAACTACTTATTTCTCATTCATTCATCATCCCGTTACTCAAAGTCAAAGGAAGGAATGCCAGGTTTCTTCGAAGTTATTTGTTACTTTTTCGCAGAACAAACCGGTTTTACATAGTGCCTACGTGTGCTAAATTGTCGTCGTTATTATCAAAATCATATTGTGGATATGGAAATTCCTATTTAAAAAAGGCATACGCAACGCTCAAAAGTAAAGACCAGAATGGGAACAACAAGAAGAGTTTAAAATGTGGTTGAAACCTGTTAAGACTGATCCAACTTAAGTTGTCTGTTCGTTTTGTCACAGTGAAATATTCGCAAAGTTAAATGATTTAAGGAAGCACGCCGACACAAAAAAACACACATAGAAATGTGAATCAAGTATAGAATAAACAATGAATAATATTGGAATTAAATAAATTAATTACATCTTATAAATCGTGCAGCATAAACAGTTTCGATTATATTTTCGACGAAATTAGTACATAATTGGCAACACTGCTTAGTGCATATTTTATCCACAAAACAATGAAATTTTCAAGCACTTAGAAGTTAGCACCCCATCATGGAATATTGTAAAAAAACTTATATTAATCGATTGCTAGTTGAATTCTGCTTCGATTGGTTTTATTTTTGGGATAGCTAGTGGCTTAGATTTTTTATTAATAATATTAATGTGAGGGGTGCTGGAAAAAATAAAAACTTCAACTAGCAATGTTTAAATAAAGATTTTTCAAAAATCTGAGTTACTAATTTATTGTACCTTTCTACTAGCAATCAGCACTACCCCTTTTTTCATACAAAGCTCGATTATTTATCGAATTATAATCAATTTCAATCATCCGAACTATCGACTCCCCCGCGCATGCGCGCCACACAGCAGTCCGGTCGTCGGCTCGTCGGCCAGTTCAGTTTCGCCTTGAACAAATTGAATACTGAATACTGAAACAAATAAAAAGTTGAAAACAAAACATTCAACTTTTTATTTGTTTCAGGAATATTGTTTCCACAGTAAATCTAAACTGTAAATTAGATTTGAAGAAAATAGCATTGCATGCTCAAAATGCAGAGTACAATTCTAAACGATTTGCAGCTGTGATAATGAGAATCAGAGAACCTCGAACAACTGCTCTTATATTCAGTGGAAAGATGGTATGCACAGGTGCTAAAAGTGAAGAAGATTCTCGACTTGCTGCGAGGAAATATGCACATATCATTCAAAAATAAGGTTTTCCGGTAAGCTCAAAACAAATAATAAAGAGTATTGATATTTAATGTAAATCCAATATATACAATGTAATCTAATTTCAACCTTTCATTTCTACACCACACAGGCTAAGTTTTTAGATTTTAAGGTGCAAAATATGGTTGGAAGTTGTGATGTCAAATTCCCAATCAGATTAGAAGGTCTGGTGCTTACTCATGGCTAGTTTTCATCTTATGAGCCAGAGCTATTTCCTGACCTAATTTATCAAATGGATAGAATAGAATTGTACTCTGCATTTTGAGCATGCAATGCTATTTTCTTCAAATCTAATTTGCAGTTTAGATTTACTGTGGAAACAATATTCCTGAAACAAATAAAAAGTTGAATGTTTTGTTTTCAACTTTTTATTTGTTTCAGTATTCACTATTCAATTCGTTCAAGGCGAAAGTGAACTGGCCGACGAGCCGACGACCGGACTGCTGTGTGGCGCGCATGCGCGGGGGAGTCGATAGTTCTGATGATTGAAATTGATTATAATTCGATAAATAATCGAGCTTTGTATGAAAAAAAGGGTGGTGCTGATTGCTAGTAGAAAGGTACATTATATTAGTAACTCAGATTTTTGAAAAATCTTTATTTAAACATTGCTAGTTGAAGTTTTTATTTTTTCCAGCACCCCTCACATTATTATTATTAATAAAAAATCTAAGCCACTAGCTATCCCAAAAATAAAACCAATCGAAGCAGAATTCAACTAGCAATCGATTAATATAAGTTTTTTTACAATATTCGATGATGGGGTGCTAACTTCTAAGTGCTAAATTTTCATAATTTCATTTTTATCATTATTATCTTAAAAATGTTGCCCTCTTTTTATATAAATGAACACCGCGATTAATCATCATAAAACAAGATGTTTCTATTTCTATCAAAACCATATTGTTGGGCGTTGCTTGGCCGAAAACGAGCATTCCCCTTCTTAATATCTAGCGACATTTTCTTTGAGGTCTGGCGAGTTTTTTTTCCTAAGCGGCAACACTGATTAGCAGAATTGGCTGATTATTCGGCTGGCTGTCATCTCATGAAAAGTTATCGTTTGATAGCATCGTAGCATCTTCAATTCATAACATAATTCAATTTATTTGTTCTAAGAAAATGAAACAAGTGCCCGCTAAGCAGTGAAAGTGTATTTTTTGAGCTTGTTCGTATGTTAAGAGCAAAATGAGTAACATTTACATTCAGGAACCGCCGGCATTAGGAAAGGTAAAGTATTAATTTATCTGTACTTCATTATTACTATTTATTTTCTATTAAAAGCATGTTTTTACAATTTCACTCGTAAGTATTTTAATTACGGTATCTGACAGTAAGTTATGACTCTGAAACATGACCAACCTGTTATTCTATTAAGTTTTTTTATTTATTTACTTATACTTCCTTCATTACAAGATTCTGCTTTCTTTTTTTAAGCATATCACACAACGCCATCTAGGAACAAACCAGACTTATAGAATATTTATAACTATACCTTTTTTGTAAATACTACAAAGAAAGCATCTAAATTTCCAAAAAATATTTTTACATCATACAAACAACCTAGAATTTGAACCCGAGTAGTCAAGCACAGTAATCGCATACACTACCATTGTGCTAGTTAATGTAATATTATTCTTGTCATTCCAGGTATTATTAAAGACCACGGCTGGTGAAATAGATATAGAGCTATGGACAAAAGAGACTCCAAAGGCATGTCGGAACTTTATACAGCTGTGTATGGAAGGATATTATAATGGTGAGTATGTAAAATGTGCTAATTTTAACAAATGAGCAAATGTATCCTTATACATTAGTAGATTTTGCATACGGCTGGCTTCATTTACATATATGTTGGTTATCGCTAGAGATTGAATACCTGGATACTGGATCGATTTTTCTCAGGATTAACCAAACAATTCCAAAATAAAACCGTTTGGTTCCACTAGAGTCTTAACCGAAAGTTTTCTAAATCAACGATGTTAATCTCATTGTTCTAATTTCACCCTTAATTCGGCATTGAAATTTTAGATAATGATACTAAACATAACAAAAGAGACATATTCTAAAACTTGAATGTGGTAATGCCCAATAAACTGGTGGTTCCACCCCGGTTGAGCTGGCCCATTCATTCTGATACTTGTATTGTATGTATTGTATGTTTGACTTGTTTTAGGTACAATATTTCATAGAGTAGTACCAGAATTCATAGTGCAAGGAGGTGATCCAAACGGTGATGGAACTGGAGGGGAAAGCATATATGGTGCACCATTCAAGGTTATTTTTATATTATTTTTTAATGATAAAAGTTAAATTCAAACTAAATCATCATCATAATAAGTTATTATACTGATGACCAGGATGATGATTAATATTTGTATTAGTTTATTGTAAAGTCTAAATAATGTAACTACACACATCAAAAGTGTCTAGGGATCAAGCATTTTTATGCGGATTTCTTGAGATTGAGATGTGGCTTTGTAATAAATTTATGATTTTATAAATTTATATGGATCCTTTTTGGTGCATTTCATAATTTGAATCAGGAACTGTCAATCAAATTCGAGTAAAAGATGAAAATCAGCTGCCAATATTTTCCCTATAAAAACATACAACGCATTGAAGAAATTATTAGTGCTACTGTTTCCCTACTACTGATTAAAACCAACGTTATTATGGAGCGGCGACGTCATTTAAGCAGGGAAGAAATGCTCAGAGTCGTGGGAATGATAGAAGCTGGTTCCCGGCAACGTACTGTGGCTTTAGCTCTGAATACAAGTCAGAGTGTTATCAGTCGACTTTGGACACGTTACCGAAGCACTGGTACCGTGGCTGAGCGCCATGGAGGACGGTATCGCTGCACCACACGGAGACAAGACCGATACATTCAAATCTTAACTCGAAGAGCTCCAACAATAACCGCCATGATGTTAGCCGTGAGGCTTCATCACTCTTCAGGGAACTTAATTAGCGACCAAACAGTCAGAAACCGCTTGCATGAAGTGAACCTTCATTCCCAAAGACCGCTACGGGTACCACCTATAGCAATGCACAATCGTAGGATTCGATATCAATGGGCTCTTGAACACAGAAATTGGGCAGAAGAACAATGGCGTTTCGTGTGCTTTTCTGATGAGTCTCGTTTTGGTATGAGACCGGATACAAGACGTATACGACACTGGAGAACCCCTGGACGCCAACAGCGATTAAAATCCTGCCAGGAAGTCCATCCTTATAGTGGTGGAACCATCATGGTATGGGCGGGTATTTGGATCGGCGGAAGAACTGAGTTGATTTGGATCAGAGGCAACCTCAACGCTCAAATTTATGCTGAGACGATTGTATCAGACATCATCGTTCCTCTACAAGTGCAAATCGGTCCCTTATTTCAGTTAATGCATGATAATGCACGACCGCACACCGCAAGAGTTGTAAGACAGACTCTCGCCGCAGCTAACATCAATGTCCTGCCCTGGCCTGCTCAGTCGCCAGACTTGAACCCGATTGAGCATGCATGGGATATGCTACAGAGAAGAGCTCTGCCGAATATGGAGGGTATCCAGTCGCAAGAAGACCTTTTTTTGTTGTTGCAACGAACATGGGCGGCCATTCCACAGCGTGATTTGGATGAACTCATTTTGAGTATGCCAAACCGATATTCTTGTGTTGTTAGTGTTCGCGGTAGAAACACGGATTATTAATTGTTTAAGTTACCTAATAAAATTTTAAAGAAAACTGTTATTTCAGTCTTTTTTTCGAACTTTAATGTTAGTGGTTCAAATGTCAAAAATCCCTTTATTAGGAAAATGGCAAATTTCTTTACTAATGCAAAGGTGACTTGGTTTATCGTTACTGTGACAAACGAAAACACTTTATTTGATGAATCCTTAAAGAAATTTTTAATTAATATCAATCAGGAGAAAAGTTATTGCAAAAATATATGTTGATCCCTAGACACTTTTGATGTGTGTACTTATATTTATGTGTAAATAACTACTAGCGCTATAAGAATAACCATATTTTTTTTCGGATTTTCCTAACTTATGAACCATACATTGCTCTGCGATTTCCATTAATTATTTTTGGAGAGAATTGTACGCTCTACAAAAAAATTGTGATATAATTTTTCTATGAATTAACTCATTCATTTAGATTCGAGGTCAAAATTAAATTCATTATCAATTTAGCCATTTTCTTTGTACAAAAATCTTTGTGTTATTCTTATGGGAAATTGAAAAGTGTGAGGCGTACAATTTTAATATTAATATCAAGGGCTCATATTTTGGCATTTAAACGAAACTTTTGAGCCTGGTTCCCAGAAATGTCCTAAAATACTTTATAAATAAACTTATAATATAACTTGTTATATTTATATGTAAGCTATAAATTTTTGTAAAAAGGTAATGTGGTGAGAAAATAAATAATTTATTTATTATTATTTTTAAAGTCTATATATTTAAAGATATTTAAAGCTATGTAAATTAATAAATATTAATTTTAGGGTTGATCACAATATAGTAACCCTCTTCAGAGAGCCCAGCCGTGGGACAATGGGTTGTTGGTTGAGTATGTATAGCATAGGTACCCCAAAGACTTGTCATGTGTACTGTACTTCCCTACACTGGACATAGGACTTCCTTTAGAAAGAAAGTATTGACCTTCTACAGGCCAAACTGGTTGGTACAGGTTTTGTTTCAAAGTTTTCCTACTCTTTGCAGTTATGTTGTCCTGGTTAGGTTTTTAGGATAGGGGTGATGACCATCCGTATTCTTAAGCCATCACTAAATGGACCAAAATATTATAATATCCTGCTATACAATGAAATATATGTACCTCATTGTTACGTTTCCATGTTAACCTTTTTTTGTATCCTGTTATTTGTGTAAATTTTGCAATGTTTACTTATTACTATTAGCTTATTTTTTTACACGCTTTTTATTAGTTTCACCTGTATGTTTGTTTTCCCGTATTTATGTGTCCTATCTAAGGAGAGGCCTATGTCCAGCAGTGGACTTTTAGAGACTGTTGATGTATGTTTGTTTGTATGTTTGTAACTGACTCGTTTAAGTGCTATTTAAACGGCCAGATATCGTTCAAACTTGTAGATTCAATATTTTTTTAAATATTTCAAATTAGTATTTTTTAGTCATTCTAAAAAATCTAGTTTATAAAAACTAAACAATCACACTTTTAAATAAAAAGTAGAAAATATTTCTATTGTAACAAAGCGTGGGGTGCTTTCTGAAAATATTTCAATAACGTCGCCTCACGCTTTATACTACTTTTTAGTTTTAAAACGTATTTTTTTTGTTTGTTTTTTGTTTGTATTTGATTGTGTATTTCGATTTTTTTGTTCGCTTGGTCGAAATATTTTCTTTTTCCTTGCTGTGATCTCCTGTAAGTGAAGGAGTACACCGGCATAACACCATTTTAATTACATTACATCTTTTGTTGGATCCTTATTTTATAAATAAATAAATAAAGCTTACTATTAATAATGTTTCATCAACCTCATGTTGCCAACAGGATGAATTCCACTCCCGTCTACGTTTCAATCGTCGCGGTCTCGTCGGCTCAGCAAATGCAGGCAAAGACGACAATGGCTCACAATTCTTTTTCACGTTAGCTGCAACTCCGGAACTTCAAAACAAACATACTATATTTGGGAAAGTCACAGGTTAGATTTACAATAGTTTATCGTCCAACTAAGGAAAAAAAAATAGTTTTAAATTTTTTTTTTTGTCAAGTTAGTGTATTGTCAGTAGTTTGAACGAAATCTAGCCGTATAAAGTGGATCCAAATCGCACCCAAAGGAGGCGGTTACAAACATACAGGGAAGCTAATAAAAAGCGTGTAAAAATCAAATATTTTTAATACTGTCATTTGACACATCTGATGACAATAGTTATAATGTACGGGCTTCCATTATTATCATCATCATCAGCCTTTAACAGTCCGCTGCTGGACATAGGCCTCTCCTTAGAAAGGAGGTTTTGGCCTACTATACCACCCTGGTCAGACTGGTTGGTATAGTGTTGGTTATTAAGTTTTCCTTCTCTTTGCATCAATGTTGTATTGCGTAGTTTATCCCTTAGTCGCCTTTTACGACACCCACGGGATGAATAGGAGTGGTGACACTCTGTATTCTTAATCCGTCACCACACGTACAACTGGCTTCCAGGTGACGTTATATCCTCCCAAAATATAAACCGATTTAAAAATCGACTCAATACATACTTCAATCCAATAAGAAACTTTTATTTTAAACCTACCTGGATTCTGGCTGCCTGTCCATATATTAATAATATCTCATCAACACGAGAAGATTCTCTGAATAGGTCAGGTAATCATGCCTGGAAGACCGCAGCCTAACAATTGGATGTTTTTTACGGTTCCGTACCTCGAAAGGAAATAACGGAACCCCTATGGGATCACTTTGTTGTCCGTCCGTCTGTATGTCAAGACCCTTTTTCTCAGGAATGCATAGAGGTATTAAATAATAAATAAATATTTTGGACATCTGACACACAACATCATCTAGTCCCAAGATAAGCAGAGCTTGTGTTATGGGTACTAGACACCTGATATAAATACATAAACATATTTTTTTTTTTGTAAATACATACATATTATACATAGAAAACACCCATTAAGCTGGTATTGTTATGTTGGCCGAGTGAGATACTTTATGCGTATGCGACTGCTAATCAAGAGGTCTCAGGTTCAATTCCCGGGTCGGCTCAAATGTTTGTGTGATCCGCAAAGATTTGTTTCGGAGTTTGTGTGTTTTCTATGTATTTACAAAGAAAAAGTATGCTTATGTAATTGTATCAGTTGTCTAGTACCTATAATACAAGCAGTACTTAGTTTGGGACTAGATGTCGTTATGTGTAAGATGTCCCAAATATTATACTATACTCCTTATTTTCCTAGCCTTATTCCCAATATTATTTAGAGGTCGGCTACTAGTTCAACCGGTTTTACCTAAATATCAGTTTTTCCACGGAGCGACTGAAATTCGAAGGTTGAACTAGTTGTCAGTAAATTTGAGCGCACTGACTCCCTAATAACGATTGCCATAGATGTTCATGACAAGATGGACCGACGGCTTTACGTGCTCTCCGAAGCACGGGCGTGAATCACCGCCAAACTTCCAAACTCCGGGCTGCTACTAGGAATTTCCTAAGAAAAACCCAAAATCAGTTTTTGTCCAGACTTGGGATTTGAACCCGTGACCTCTTGATTATACTATACTAAATGCTTTAATTTTCTCTGTACAGGTGAAACCATCTACAATGTTCTAAAGCTATCTGAAGGTCTCATCGGTCCGGACGATAGACCAGAACATCCCCACAAAATAACTAGCACCACCGTCATCATCAACCCTTTCACTGACATTGTACCGAGGGTTGTACAAGAAACGAAAGAAGAGGAACCCAAGAAGAAGAAGAAAGAAATACAGGGTGTCAAGTACGAAAATGTTATTATCTAATATTATTTAATTGACTCTTTCTTATTATAGAGAAGCTTCACCCCTGTGCCTGGGAAAGCACACAAGCAAAAAAATTGTAAGCGAACAGAAAGTGCACCTGCGATTGCGCACGCCCTGGTGCACTATAAAGCTTCTGTGTAGTTGATTGGTGTCTAAAATCGGCTAGAACAATATCTGTACTATCAACTTGATGAGCCTGTTGGTCCAGTGCCTAGTGACCTTGACTGCTAAACTGGTGGTCGTAGATTCGGTTCTCATTCAAGACTTATATTGTGTAATGAGCACCATCGTTTCTTCTGTGTCTGGAAGTAATTGAATTGGTCTTATGTATTTAGAAATATTCAAGTATGGACATCTGAAGTGTTAGGAAATTGTATAATATATGCTAATCGACGCGATAATTTCTATATCGCGATACAGGATTAGTCATCACTTCGTAGTTCACTGTATCCTCGGTAGATGGCGCTGTAGTCAATATTTGTTTCGCTGAGTATGGAAGTGTACACATCCATACTACCTTGACTACGACTAGTGTATGACTGCCTTGTTGGTCTAGTGGTTAGCGTATGCGACTGCTGATCAAGAGGTCTCGGGTTCGGTCTTGGGTCGGTCCAAATGTTTAATATATATATGTATTTACTAAAAAAAGTATGTCTATGTATTTATATCAGATGTCTAGTACCCATAATACAAGCTCTGCTTAGTTTGGGATTAGATAACATGTGTCCGTAATATTTATCTATTATTTATTCTGCCTTTACTCTGCCTGATGGAAAGCATGAGTAGAATCCAGGAGCAGGGGTCACCATCCGCATTGTGAATATTAGCAATGCAGCATGGTGACTCTTACCATGGCGGCCTGGTCGGTGGTTTCTGCATCATTCTCCCGGCCTCTGGAAACCGGGAGAATGATGCAGAATGATTGGGCCTCCGGTCTCACACTCACCAACGAAATACGACAACAAGAGTGCTGTCATTATTAGGATGGTCTTCTGTGAGAGAGAAGTACTGCCACGGTCGAGGCTTCTTATTCGTGCTGGAATCAGCGTGTCTCTACCACCTTAATATCAAATTGCCCTGTGTGACCTGTGAAGTTAAAGAATTGTGTTACTTATTGATATATTTTCCCGCAGAAATTTTGGACTCTTGTCCTTTGGTGAGGAGGCTGAAGAAGACGAGGATGAAGCACAGGAGTACCGTGGGAAGCCGAAGTCCACTCATGATCTTCTAGAGGATCCTAAATTAAGCAAGAAAACTGCTGCAGGTATGATTTTTGTATTTGTTTTGTTTGTTCTGTGTCTGAGTATATTGCATACTAGCTTAGACCCGCGGTGTTACCCGTCGTAAATTGCGAATAATGCCACGGAGCGAAGCTGGTCTAAAAAAATCATCATCGGCCATCAGTCATATGTCAGTGACAGTCCTGCCAAATCGGTCAAGCCGATCCACAGATTATCCGGAATAAACATACAGGCAAACAAAAATATATTTTTTGTTGTAATTAATTAACTTTTCTACATGAGCTATTTGTGAACATTATTAATTGTACCTAATTTTATTTTTATAATGCCTATGTTGTGATCTCCCATAATTGAAGAAGCATTAAAACAGTTTGTGCTTTCTGTTTGTTAAAAACTAGCATGTAAGGTGTATTCCTTGTCGGAGGTCCATTATTAATAAATAAATTTATTTAATATTAAAAAAATATTATAAATAAAAAAATATGTTTATGTATTTACATCAGTTCTCTAGTACCCATAATACAAGCTCTGCTTAGTTTGGGACTAGAGGGCGTTGTGTATAAAATGCCTGAAATATGTTATTAATAGGTACGAATTTGATACATAATATTTTGTTAATGTTGAACTTAATAAACTTCTACTTCTTTTTCTAGAACTAGAAGAAGAAGAACAGCAGCAGAAGACAGTATTATCAACAAAAGAAGACGAAGAAAAAATCAAAGAGACCGCAGCTACAGTTAGCAATATTAGAGATAAACTTAGTTCTAAGCGCGCTAAAAGTCCCGATGGCGATAGTAAAAGAATGAAGAAGAATGAAAAAGAAGAAAGTTCAGAGGAAGAAGAGGAGTATTATATTGGAAAGGACAGAGATGACGCGAGAAAAAAAGAAAAGTAAGGATTTTAAAATTTTAGTGTTATGTGACTATTGTTTCTAACTAGCTAGAACCAGCTTTTCTCCGTGGCGTTACTCGGGATTTACAACAATAACCGCGAATAACACAACGGGCGTCATCTAGTACATAAATAAATATTATGTGTGTAAATTAATATTAACTTTGGTAGACTTCGCTATATGGTTTATATAATTAACTCTTTAAATAACATGATTAAATTCATTTCAGAGAAAGAATTCAGAAGGAAATTAAACAACTAAGAAAAGAAATGAAAAGCACCAAAGAAGATAAGAATGAAGAAGTTGCAGAACAGAAGGATGCAGGTGATAACAAAAAGATTGAAGAAGACAATGAGATGTACAAGAAATATATCGAAGAACAGAAGAAGTACCAGAAAATAAAGGAGAAAATACCAAAGAAGGGTTCTGCCAGGTAATTTTTTTTTTTCTATATTGATTTATTTATAAATAACCTTTAATAGTTCACTACTGGATAGCGTATGCGACTGCTAATCAAGAGGTCTCGGGTTCAAATCCCGGGTCGGGCCAAAAAGTGTTTTTTGGGTTTTTCTCAGGAAATTCCTAATAGCAGCCCGGAGTTTGGAAGTTTAGCGATGATTCACGCCCGTGCCTCGGAGAGCACGTAACATCTATGGCAATCGTTATTTGGAAGTCAGTGCCCTCAAATTTACTGACAACTAGTTCAACCTTCGAATTTTAGATCTAGGGTTGCGGAGGTCCGATGCCAGTCGCTCCATGGAAAAACTGATATTCAGGTATAACGGTTGAACTAGTTAGCTGACCCCAAATTATATTGGGAATAAGGCTAGGAAGAAGAAGAGCGGGTTGGTATACAGTATGTTTCATTTTTCCTTCTGTTTGTAGTGATGTTATCTTGCGTTGTTTGCTCCCTAACTCGGCTCTTACGATACCCGTGAATATAGATGGTGATACTCCGTATTCTTAAACCGTAACTACACGTACAATCCCTACTGTCCTAGTCCTACTAATATTATAAACGCGAAAGTTTGTGAGTATGTATTTATGTGTGTATGTATGTTTGTTCCTCTTTTCATGCAAAAACTACTGAACGGATTTGGATTAAACTTTACAGTAATATAGCTTATATATCAGAATAACACATCTACTTTTTACTGCAATAATCGAGATACACGGGCGAAAACTAGGTGATTATAAAAATACATAAATCGTAGATGTCAAAATGTATCACTGTAAGTTTTTTTTTTTTTTCAAATGAAATCAAATCAAACCATTTTATTTCAAATAAACCATACAACGGCACTTTTGAAACGTCAAGTAGTCAGTCAGTAGTCAGTCGTGAAGCTAATTGTCTGTTCCAATTCGTAGATCCTATGGAGAAGAACAGACAAGAAACTCCATGGACACTCTTTTCCAACATTGTTTTTTGTTTGTTTGTACTTTCACGCGAAAACTACTCAACCGATCATCATGAAACTTTGTACACATATTCTTGGAGGTATTAGAATAAGGATACTTTTTATGAAAAAAAAATTTTTTTTACGATATATTTTTACCGCGATAACTGAAATAGACACGGGCAGAGCCGCGGGCGAAAGCTAATTTTTATATAAATTATTATTATCAAAAGGACATCGTATGATTTAATAAAATAAGTTTATGTTTCTATCGCTTTGACTATAGCTTGATACCCGGTTCTAATCATTAATGTAAGTTCCGTTTCTATTAAATAAAAAATCATAAAAAGTTTACAAGATTTTTGAAGACTTCCTTCGGCACAAATCGATCGTCTTGACCGCCTGCATTAAGTCAGTTTTAAACAGTTTTTTTTGTTTTTGCTTTGTGAGTAAGGTTGCCGGAGCCCAAACCTCTCTTTCCTTATATTTAGGAGGGAGTTGCAAGTGTCCATGAACGGTGACCTTCACTTACTGTAAAGTGACCCGTCTACTCGTTTCCCTCATAATGACCAACTCGTTATACCGCCTTGTATATTTCATGATAGGGATTTGTTTTTATATTTATTTGACGGATAATTTCAAATAAATAATATGTTAAATCTTGAGTCCACTGGGAACGTTAGTAGGCCTCATATTTCTAATTGAGGGTAGACGTGAGTTAAGCGGGTGAGGAGAATGTTCTCGTACATTCACTTTATTGAAGCACTCGATCACGAAATACAGTTAGGACATTGAATAGCATCCCATGATTAATAATTTTAAATAAGACACTCCACCGAACACGTGGTGCTCACACGAGATGATCCGCGACAACTCTGCTCGTCAACGACGACGTTCCATTTTTAAAGGAACTCGCGAACGAATGAACGAACAATAATCATCTAGGGAAGGGATAAAATCAATGTCACCTGTGATCCTTGTCTATGACTTATGACATGAAAGTAATCGACTAAAATCAATCATTCAATCGCGTTATTATTATTTTAAAGTGTCAATGATTCCCATCCCTGCGGTCACCGGTCGCACGCGCCAGTGCCCGGTGTTGCGTCAGTGTCTTACCTTCAGACACTTAACAGTGTTGCCAGCTAAAATAATCGATACGCCGGCAAATATTTTACTTTATAGTTTACATTAAAATACATACATACGATTATTTTATATATAACGCCTGCCAAGGTGACTTTACTATGCCTTATGGAAAGCATGAGTAAAATCCACAAGTGGGGGTCGCCACACTCACTGCAAATGCAAGCAGTATGGCGAACCACATTATGGCGGCCTAGTGAGATGCTTTTTCACGCCCAGCTTAATTCGGCCATGACAGCTGGCCATAACAAATTATATAATATATTAAACATTTTAATCGAATTTTCCTCTATGGTCACCGTGTTTTTTTAATGCAACGGATAAGCAGTGCAGTGTTATTTAAAATCTTGTATCACCAAAGACAAGAAAAAAAAATTGAATCCCTCGGGGCGTGTCAGAATCAAACCTGCTAAAACATCTGAGGGCAGTAGAGATGACGCCGCCTATTCTGGGAGACCGCCATTGACTGACCACCCAAGCTATAGCCGTCTAGCAACACTGGCTCCACCTAAACCTTGCAAAAGTCGCCGATAAACTTTAAAACGACCGGGACAAACCAAAACGTGACCCCATGACATAAAAGGACCATCTTTTAAGCCTAGCGGATCGCTACGCCTACCACTACAAGTTATGCTGCGCACCATGACCCATATATCGATGGCGTAACACATTGCGACCAGCTCGAGTGGTAGCCATTTCGAAGGTCGTAGCACATGTTTCATAGAACTGGTCCAAGTACATACCCCTGTGGTACACCACATGTCATGGGTCGACGACTCAAATCTGAGACAAGAAACCTAACGCAAGATCATCATCGGCTTTCAGAAGCAGTCGTCCAAAACATCGAAAGCCTCCCCGACGCAAGCCGTGGGTGAAGAACCTTTACGAGAACCGTGATTATCCAGACAACTACACTGATAGAAATTTCTTAAGAGAACTCAAAAAAAACTTGCACGTTGAAAAAGTTACCTTAACTGAAGCGATACTAGGTTCATTTCGGGTTGTGCTGCGTATATGTATATGTGTGTTATACGCGTTAATATTTGTGTACATGTATAACGATTGGGTGCACACATACACAGTTATATATGTGTCAATTATGGCCAGTTTGATTGGTTATGCTTTGTATATATGTTTTGAGGGTAGTGCGATATTGAGTCATTTTAAAACAGTCTTAGTTTACGTTACAATAGGGTATTTATTATCTCCTATTTTACACACTTTGACGGACACAGTGAGTACCGATACTATATATGCTTGGGCAGTCATAATGTTGTCCGTTCATTTAATATTTTTTGATTACAATGTACCAGCCGCAATTGTTTCCAAGTCTTTATCAATCAACGCGGCCATTTTTGCTTCAGTATGTTTAGTTTCAAGACTTTCAACGCCTTTTGATGCTTTTATATTATTAACTATATCTGTATTATTTTTTGTTCTAAGCCCTCAGCTTTTCAAAGCGTGTTTGCATACAAAACTGTTCAATATATTATATTTTGTAACTTTAATTTTTACTATTATTGGGTTGTATAATGTTTCTAGTAAGCTGCTAATTTCCTTCATGTTGGTAGTACTGATTTTCAATTTGTACTGTCCTTATTTGTTTGTAAGTTGGCAGAAGTATAAAGATAACAAATATGGGCCATGGGATGAAGCTATAATCAATGATTCTGATGATTTAGATGAGGCTTTGTACGATATTAGATAATCCAAAAACTGTGTAACATAGTCGACGCTTAGATGGAGAAACAATGTAAGTCTGAGATTTATTTATTTGAGTCCAGATTAAGTTTAACTTTAGAATTTTTAGACTCATCTAACCTGGTTTTTCGTAAAAGAGACTAGTATTATGATTTTAAAAAGTCATTGAGACTGCCTCGATAGTGCAGTGGTAGCGTATGTAACTGCTGTGTCGGGTTCGATTTCTAGGTCGGACCAAATGTTTGTATGACCTGCAAATATTTGTTTCGGAGTTTGAGTATTTGCTATGAATGTATTAACAAAAAAAATGTATATTGGTATGTAAATACATAAAGCGGATATATGTCAATACAACATTTGGTCCAATCCAAATCGGATCGGGCCAAATGTTTGTATGGACTTTCAAATATTTGTTTCGGAGTTTGAGTGTTTTCTATGAATGTATTTACAAAAAAGTGTATTTTTAAATACATACGCCGGGAATATCTAAACACGTGAGTAAACAGAGCTCCTACTATACTAGACCACTGATAATATCAGTTATTACAAAACAAACATTTGCAAGTCCATACACACATTTGGTCCGATTACAATCACAAATACTAGACAACTAATGTAAATATATCAGTTGTCTAATACAGTGCGAGCTCTGTTTACTTTGGGACTAGATGACAATGTGTGTGTGTACTTTGGGACTAGATGTCTGGTATATTTATTATTAAAGGTATTAGGAAAACATTTTATTGTGTTTAAACTAAAGTAATATTTAGGTGTTTACAAAATATGAGAAGTATTTATGTGAATTATATTCTAATTGATTACTTAGATACCAAGATGTCAATAAAATGACTTATAATGTTTCTCCTTTAGGCGTTGTAGTAATATTTAATGTAGTTTACTTTATTTATATTCCTATCAGGGTAAATTTATGAATTTTGAATAAATAATTATATAATTTACTACTGTCGTATTGATCTAGTCTTAAGTAACCCTACCCGATGAGCCAAAATTTGTGGGATCGATTCGACTCACTATTAAATACAAAAAATCTGAAAGTATCTATGCAAGACTTGTGAAGCCGAAATCTTTAAGTACCTATTCGACACATAGTAAGTTGACATCCAACCATCAAGAAAGAAAAACTATTCCGAGTACCCAAATCGCGACAGAGTCTATGATACTTGAGGAGTTCCCTCGATTTCTCCAGTATCCTATCAGATTCTGGTTTCCTTATCATGAGACCACATGAAAGGAACCAGCTTTCAAATAAAAAAAGAATTATCAAAATCGTTTCTGATGTAACAAACATTTAAGAAAAAATACAGTCAAATTGAGAACCACCTTTTTTTTTTAAAGTCGGTAGAATATAAAAAAAATCAAAATCGAATATGTTTTATTGTTGTGTTTCTAAACTTATTTCGAAAATGGAGCATCTGGGTGTGAGGGGTATTGTACATACCCATAATATTGGACATATTTAAATATGTTCAGTACATACCAACATAGATTACCTGAAAAATCGCACTTAGCGAGTTAAATTGATATGCACCTTAGTGACGAAGAGCCTTTAAGCTATGGTATTCCACAGGGACGACACGGCAATAATCGTGTATGGACCTACGTGGGATGTTGTCAGAACGGAGGCGGAACTTATTCTCTCTAAAGTAATGGACTGGTTAAACACCAATTTATTAACGCTAAACCTAAATAAATCTGTATTCATCCCGTTTACTATTCGACGTAACACTTCCCCGCCTCCTACCTTTTTCATAACTGTTCATTCATGCAGAGATCATTCGGTTTCCTGTTCTTGCCGGTATCTCACTGATAGGACTGATAGTGTTAAATACCTAGGCATTGTTATCGATAGAGCACTGAAATGGGATAAACATTTGGATGTACTGACCAGTCGTGTAATGCGTCTCATTCACATTTTTATGAGACTCGGGGAATCTGCCAACATTATCACACTAAAGTGTAGGTATATTTAGAAGGTCGACTGGCAGAGAATGCCTCATGGCATTAAGTCCGCCTTTGTGCAAAATGTGCAAAGGGTTAAAATAAATAAATAAATAAAGTTAGTGTATAACGCCTTGTGTAAAATGTATCAGCAAGTACAACTAAATTTATCAGAGTAGAGCGAGCACAAAGAGCCATACTTAAAGTTATGACCTGAACGCCCAGAATATACCCAACCATAATATAATACCACAGAATACATAATAGTAAGAGTACAGAAGACTCACTCCGAAAAGTAAATTAAAGTTATAGATACCGTCGGTGTCAAAAGATTAAGTTCAATTCAGATCGCACAGCGCCGAATCACTACGATTATATTTACCTACAATTGCGTCTCTTTCTATCGTGTAACTCTTAACTGTTCTGACGATGTCTGTTCGACTGGCATGTCTGACCCGGCAGGCAGCCGGCCGACTATACCTAAACTGCGGAGTGACACCCCCCTGATAATACTCAGAATGTCAAGTACTAACAAGTGCGTCAGCTCTGTGCTCAAAACAATTCTTAGGAAACATTCGATACTACCCCCTTCTAAGCGTATAAAACTTTCACCAGGCATCCCGCATAAGACGACATTTGCTGAACACCAGTACTTCACACAATGTACTCATTTTTATAGACAAATACATAAACCTCTTAAAATACAGGAATATCTAGTTTAAGAGATAGCATTAAATGTTTTATTACAGTGTGTCTGTAATAAAATATTTAATGCTATCATGCATAGTGAAGTTCTAATGCACTAGTATGCTCTTATGTATAAATTTTATGTTTTTTTTGTAAATAAATTATTATTATTATTATTTCATGTGTGGTGTCAGATTAAGACCATAGAGCGTTACAATCCCTATTCCTGCTATGGGTATCGTAAGAGTGGGGTAAGAAAGTACATCATGCAGGACACCATCACTGCAAAGAGAAGGAAAACTTGAAGCAAGCCCCAATCGACCCGTCTTGCCATCGTAGTATACTAAGCCGGAACCTCCTATCTAACGAGAGACCGATTTCTAGTAGGGACCCATTAAATGGTGTTTATGATGATGATGATAGTCAATTACAACAAGCCCTGCACTTTGACCAATCAGGTTCCAAATTCTCAACCGATACTTTCTAGAACCCTGATTGGTTAAAAGGCTTGATTTATACGTCACTTTTTTCTTAACGCAAATGGACCATAAAGCAGTAATCAGCAAGAATTAACTATACCATTACAATTATTTTGGATTTTATCACAGGGAAAGCTTCACACTTGAACTGCTCGCTAAATTCAAAAGCAAACTCCACGCCATCAAGGAGAAGACTCAAACAGAGGCAGAACCAGAGAAAATGGAAGCTGACGATGATAATTTGAATTCTGATGATTGGTACGTAATTTTTGTTTTTAAAAGACACCCGCATTATTAATATCCATTCATGTGTCGCTAGGAACTTTACAAACATACATGAAACGCACACAAAAAGTACCCAGACTCAGAACAACAATTTGTGAATCATACAAAGTGTTATCCCACATAGAATTTGAAGACGCATGCATTTAACCACTCAGCATTAAGATTTTAATAGTTTTCTATTATGTTTTTAGCAGTTTAATAAGAGATGAAAATACTAGAAACTTTGTTCAGACATAAATTGAAGGAAGTCAAAACGTAATGATAAATGGGAGGGACTTTTATTTCGGACATCTTACACACAACATCGTCTAGTCCTAAACTAAGCAGAGCTTGTATTATGGGTACTAGACAACTGATATAACTACATACTTTTGTAAATACATACATATTATACATAGAAAACACCCAGACTCCGAAACAAATATTTGATGATCACACAAACAGTTGGTCCGACCCGGAAATCGAACCAGAGACCTCTTGAACCGCAATTGACAATTTTTACGTCATTGACCGTTTCAATTGAAGGTGCGAATGATGGAGCTTCATACGAATCGTCAATTGCTCGAAGCGAATAACCGAAATATTTTACAATTTTTTACTTCATTCGCTATTGTCAATGGGCTTCAATCAAAACTTCCATCATTCACCTTCAATCACGTAGTTGAGAAAGACAATGGCATCAGTTGCCTCTATAAACGATCATTTGGTACTTCTTCGACGTAAAAATTGACAATTGCGAATGACTGTCTCCGGCGCACTTTAGGTTGGCCTTCTATGCGAGGGTAGTACCTACTGCCTCGGTCAAGCTAGCTCGTTTGCGATTAAAGGTAATCGCACACTTATCAGAGGCGAACGCGACGAACGAGCCGAACGAAACGAATTTTAGAATTCTTTATATGAAATCTCATGAAACCTCGCACACTTACCCGCGTCGAATCGTCCGCATCTGGAAGAACCCTAGAAATCCTAGACGAATTCGGATGACCTCATAAAATTCGGCGCGGATGATGCGGTCGCCTCGATCGATGCGCCCGCATTCTATCAGTTGCGTATGACAGAGCAACGCACGAGTACTATTTCTTGAAATGATTTCTTCGATGCGGTCGATGCTTACGGCGCGGTCGATTCTTCCGCTGCGGATAAGTGTGCGAGGCCTCCTTGACTTCCGTTCGTTCGGCGCAGATAAGTGTGCGATCACCATTAATCAGCGTTTCTCTACTACATTTTGATCTCTGAAAGGAATCTTGAACGATTTTTAATATGATTTTTTTATTAAAACAGGTTAGGTCACACTCTACGCTTCGAGAGTAAAGGTGCAGTGCTGGCTAAGGACGCCAGCAGTAAAGGCGATGACTGGTTCGATATATACGACCCTAGGAATCCAATTAACAAGAGAAAAAGGGAGAAGGCGGATAAGAAGAATAAAAAATAAAAATAATAAAACAATCTGTTTTTATACATTACCTACGGTTGAAAACCCCTCTAGACCCCGAGTGAAGCTTGAGGAAAAGTCTGTTCAACCGTTTTCGAGATTCGCCTGAATAAATAGACAGACAAAAGTTAAATTTATTTTTTTTATGTAAATACTATTTAAGAGAGAGAGAGAGCACGTTAAGCCGTCGGTCCCGGTTGTCATGAACATCTATGGCAATCGTTACTGGGAAGTCAGTGCCCTCAAATATACTGACAACTAGTTCAATCTTCGAATTTCAGTTCTCCCTTAGGGTTGCGGAGGTCCGATGCCAGTCGCTCCGTGGAAAAACTGAAATTTAGGTAAAACTGGTTGAACTAGTAGCCGACCCCAAATAAACTTGGGAATAAGGCTCGGAAGAAAAAAAAAATTAAGTACTATATAAAATTCAATATGCATTTAGTGAAAAATCTGTCAATTAAAAACTTGTGTCACTCAAATTAACAACTTTTACACTTCGTTCAATTTCTAGATCGGCTATACCGATTTCGGCGGGACTTTCACTGACAAATAGCTAATGACATAAGGAATAACTAAGAGTACTTATTGTGCTACAAGTTTGTAATTTAAGTGATGTGAAAAATGTAAATAAATGTTTTAGAATCAATCATGAAGTTTTTCTACATTATGATGACGATATGTAAGGTTCTCATTTCGATATTTTGGGTCTATCCCACTAGTCCCATTGAGTTGTCCCATGATGGGACCAGTGAGACTTTAGGCCATAGGACAAGTGAAATCAGTATTTCAATCCCAGAAGTCCCATTACTGTCTTGGGGGGGGTATGACAAGGGGGATAGACCCTATATTTTTTAATTAATTGAACTAGTTTGACGGAATCGTCGCTTTTCCCCGAGTAGAAAATTGAAAAAGTGAGATTACACTGCAAAAAGAAACGCTCGAATTCTGAGTATGGATATTTGCCGTGAACATAACTGACACGAGAGAGTCAGAGCTGGAGAGTTGGATGGTTAACAAGGTGAGACAGTTCTCGACTGTTCCATCTGTGTCTACTTCACAACACCCCTTTTTAGGGTTCCGTAGTCAAATAGTAAAAAACGGAACCCTTATAGATTCTTCATGTCTGTCTGTCCGTCCGTATGTCACAGCCACTTTTTTCCGAAACTATAATAGCTATACTGTTGAAACTTGGTAAGTAGATGTATTCTGTGAACCGCATTAATATTTTTACACTAAAATAGAAAAAAAAAACAATAAATTATGGGGGTTCCCCAAATTCAGAACTGAAACTAAAAAAAAATTTTTTCATCTTACCTATACATGTAGGCTATCTATGGATATGTCTTCAAAAATGATATTGAGGTTTCTAAACTGAATAGTTTGCGCAAGAGGCACTTTCAAGTGGTAAAAATGTGTGTAACTTCTGCAACCTTTGCCTTCTAAATTAAGAAAATTATAAATTAAAAAAAAAGATATGTTGTTACCTTGCATGGTACTTCCAACGAAAATTTTTTAGAACGAGATCCAGTAAGTAGTTTTTTTTTTATACGTCATTAATCGTAAATAGCATTTTACCTTTAATTCAATCAATACACTATTATTAAATCATAGATCAAAGTTATAACGAACTACAATAACTTTTACATGATGTTACATGCTGCTAAGGAACCCTTCATGGGCGAGTCCAACTCGCACTTGCCGCTTTTCGGTGGAAATCCTTACGCATACCACTAGTTGGTGGCTATGTCGGACTCAAACCGGCAAAAACCACTCACACCAGGTATACCCTCAAAAGGAAGACCCTGGAACCTCGACGACTTAACAACACCTTGGTTCGCTCGTACATGGAGTACAGTTCTTATCTTTGTGAGCAGTCCATGTTGTTGATTATCCCGAAACCACAAAGTCCTTTGACTCTCTGCAGCAGTTGCTAAGAGATATCGCTTCTATAGCAGTCCTCAATCGCTTTAATCACGGAGTAATATTCTTTCACTACTGTAATTTCTTTTTTTTTCTTCGTTTTCGTACTTTTAATACACCAGACACTACCCTATACTTTCTCCTATGTTTATTCTCCATCCCATGGTTGCCTGTGTAAGAGATTGCCTATCAGCGAAAAGGCCGCCACTTGTACCTACATAATATGTAGCTAGTTCTAAGCCCTAACTGTATTTTTTTTCGGGTGTACCAAAAAAGTCATTATTATTAACTAATTCCCCTTCTCCCTTCTTCTAGAAAATGACACGTGCTGCCCTTGGAAGTCGCCGGTTTTAGAGTATGATTCTTCCATCATATACCTACCGAGCAGTAAAAACTTGGAGCTCACTACCGTGATTCCCTACCTCTATGATCCCGGGTCCTTTAAGCGGAGCGTAAAAAAGCACCTCACTAGGCCGCCATAGTGTAGGTCACCATGCTCCATTGACTGCTCTCACAATGAGGATGGTACCACTACCACTTATCTTGAATTCTACTCATGCTTTCCATCAGGCAGAGCAGAGTCATTTCATGACGCTCTTAAGTAAAGGTAACCGCAGCCAATCCAATCTGTAATACAAAATCGTTCCTGGAAGAGATTAATTTGTTGTTCAAGCCACAATAAATACTTATCTGCTACCTTTAAAATTTGCCCCCAGTTTTTCATCCTCTTTCAAAAATAAACTCAAATCAATGACCCCCGCCCCGCCCGGTTGTTTAACTAATAGGAATCGTACGGTGAGTATAATGAACTACCGAGAGATTTGCACACCCGATAATACGCTAATGGTATACTACATCTCGTGTTTGTTACAAGACTATAACTATAAAAGTTAACGATGCGAGAAACAACGGGCGCTGTTTTTGTTGTACATTTTGTATGTTTTGTTTATGGATATGTAAATTATTTTCGCTAACTGCCCTTCTTAAATTGGATTGATATTACACCACAATGACTTGCGATGGGACGGAGTCTCGGAGTCGAGTGAAAACAAACCAAACAATGTGCTATACTGCTCTTAAAATTAGTATGGATTAGGAATGTCTGCCTACTGAAACTCAGGCCTTATGGTAAATTCGTCGCATCTAGGTACTCCTTTCAAGGCATGAATGGGCCTGCTCGAACGAAGCGATCATCATCATCATCAACAGCCCTTAACAGTCCACAGCTGGACATGAGCCTCTCTTTAGAAAGGAGGTTTTGGCCTACTATACCACGCTGGCCAGACGAGGCCAGCTATCAGGTATGTGGCGGCTTCCACATACAGCGCCCGCGAAGATTGCCGATGGCAGAGCGAGCGGCGCGCGCAGATCTGCGTCGTCGTAGCAACCAAGGATTGTTGATTTTTACGCTTTACAATTTTCGCCAATATAAATCTTTTATCATTTATATTTTGTGCATCTATTATTTATTATTACAACCAATAATAATAAGAAGTATCCTCACACTTCAGGTAGGACAGAAGTAAAAATAATAGGTAGGTACCCTTAACATAGGCATGAGGACTTTTCAAGGTAGGGCATTGTGATTTTAAGGTAGGGCATTGCCCCACAATGCCCCCCCCCCTAGCTACGGCCATGGATGGTATAGGGTTGGTATTGATAGTCCAGAAGGAAATCCCCTCCCTGGACTCCTTCCAATACAAAGGCGCAGAGAGGGTCACACCGTGTGGTTTTAGTCGGTTCGAGTCCGACACACCACCCCGCCGTAACCCCCGACGGGGTGACGGTCCGCGGGGATTTCCACACGTAAAAAAAAAAAAAAAAAAAAGGGTTGGTATTGATCCTTCTGCGAGGACGTAATCACGCAGAAGGAGGCGGCGGAGAAGGCCCGGGAGGACGACATCCAATCGGACCAGATTCGCCGCCGGCGACTCGGGCGGCGGAGGCGCGAACATCTGCGCCTCATGCCGCCTTGAGTGTGGCCGCGGGTGGACGGGACGGGTTTTCCCTCCACCCGCACTATGTTGCCAGCCGAGGGGGCGGCGTCGGTGTGTGCCGGACGCCGCCTAAGAGAGGTCGTCAAACCGAGACGGTGCCCGCATCAGGAGCGGGCAGGCGCAGGAGAAGTTCAGAAGGAGATCTCCCCCTGGACTTCTTCTCCTCCTAAACGGAGAAGCGTGGAGAGGGCACACTGTGTGGTTTTTAGTCGGTTCAAGTCCGACACACCACCCCGCCGTAACCCCCGGTGGGGTGACGGTCCATGATGATTTTCCACACATAAAAAAAAAAAAAGGTTGGTATTGATTTTGTCTTACGTAGTTTATCCTTTAGTCGTCTTTTACGACACCCGTGGGATGAATAGGGGTGCTGACACTCTGTATTCTTAATCTGTCACCACACGGACGAAGCGATACCATCTCACAAAAGACCAATTTAAAATGTCAGCATTAATGTGTGTCGTGAATTGTTGGTGAGTGTGAGACCAACCTAATGATACAGAAGCATCTCAGTAGACCACCATGGTGAGGGTCACCATGCTGCAATGTCTGCATTCCCAATGTCTGTATGGTGACCACTACTCTTTGATTCTGTTCATGAATCCCATTAATCAGAGTAGTCACATTTGCAGGCTCATTATAATGTAGGTATTTACGAAAAAAAGAAAATATGTATTTATATCAGTTGTCTAGTAGCTATAGTACAAGCTCTTCTTAGTACGGAACTTGATGATGTTGTGTGCCTATCGTCCGAAATTGATTTTACTGGCCTTTACCCGCGGCTGTGTAATAATGTGTCATCTAAATCTGTTCAGTAGATACTTTTTGAAAGAAGTAGAAAGAGCAACAAACGTCCATACGTCCTCTCTAACTCGCATTTATACCTACATAAAAGTAGCTGACCCACACAGACCAGTTTTCGTCTTCCATAGCCCTTAGCATGATGTTAGGTATATAGCGGAGTAAATTTGTTTCCCATAAAAAAGGTTATATATAGAGCCAACATTTGGAAAGTTACGTCGAGTCTTCTCATCGTCGATCCCACAGTGCCTAAAAACGAAAGTTTTTAACCAGTGCGTCCTACCTGTCATGACATACGGAGCCGAAACGTGGACACTTACGGTGCGGTTGGTCCACAAGCTTAAAGTTGCTCAGCGTGCAATGGAAAGGGCTATGCTCGGCGTTTCTCTGAGGGATCGTATCAGGAATGAAGTTATCCGTCAGAGAACTAAAGTCATCGACATAGCCCACCGGATTAGCAAGCTGAAGTGGCAGTGGGCTGGCCATATTAGCCGCAGAACTGATGACCGTTGGGGTAGAAGAGTTCTGGAGTGGAGACCGCGTCTCGGCAAACGTAGTGTAGGACGCCCACAGGCCAGGTGGAGTGATGATTTGCGCAAGATGGCTGGCAGGAGCTGGATGCGAGAAGCCCAAAATCGATCAAAGTGGTGTGCAATGGGAGAGGCCTATGTCCACCAGTGGACTGAGATAGGCTGATGATGATGATGATGATGATGATAGAGCCAACCTTAAAAGATAGACATGTGTTCCGGAATTTTTTAGAACTTTTAAAGAGGAGCAATTCTGTCAAACAAGATTTTTGTGAAACTTTAGCGCTGGTTCCCACTACGCCGGACAGGCAGATTTGCCGGGCCGGTAAAACTGCCGGAAGGGCAATTCTGTAAAAGTTATATGAAGCTATTCACTTTATCCCGGGTCCGGCATTTTGCCGAGTCCGGCATTTTCACCGAGCGTTTTGTCACTACGAATGTGCCGGTAGAAACACCGGACCGGAGTAATGTGAACGAGTTTGTGCCGGTATCTGTCCCTCGCTCGCAGCACCTGTGCTCCCCTCGCCCCGCCCTCGCTCCCCTCACGTCATTTGGCTCGCATTTTCATCAGTAAATCGTCAAAGTGGTTGCTGTCATTCGACAATAGAATATACCCAATGTATTCTTTTATTTTGCCTTCTATTAACATACCACCACAACACAACAATTTCGTCGTCCATTGTGTGGACAGGTCCAAATTTAACTGAGCTGAGTACTTGACTGTCCGAGGATCCGGTGTAATGTGAACACTCTGTTCGGTTTCCGGCAGATCTGCTGGTCCGGCGTATTGGTAACCAGGCCTTAATTGTTTACGCTGCACACGAAGCGGAAGCTCTCAAGAGGAAAAAAAGCCCCTGATTTTGAAAGAATCTTCACTGGTGTTACGCTCTTATTAGTCTTACTTTGGTGATATATTATTATAGCGTAAAGAATTTCTCGATAAATATCCTATATAACTATGAAAGAATTTTTCAAAATGTACCACCAGTAGTTCCTGAGATTAGAGCGTTCAACCGTACAATAACAAACTCTTCAGCTTTATATTATAAAAAGTATATATCTCTAAAAACTTCAAATTTGTGTTCATCAGATTTGAATGCATTTTTCCACAATAGATAAATTTAAAAAGAAGATTTACATGTATATTAAACTACAGTAAAGGAAATCTGCAGCTGCAGCGCTAGTATTTATTTAAAACAAGAATATAATCAAAAAAGATTCCATGTCTAGCCTTTGTTTATTGTTCTTCAATCTCTAGCCGAATATTTCGACAATTAGAAAGTACATACCTACCTACACTATCTACATTACAATCTAGCAATCTTTAACGAACAGAAAATTATACTTTATCCATCAGTACCGTACAAAAGGCTATAAAACATCTCGACCATTGACTTCTAACATGCTTATACATATAATTGTTTAATGTACTAGTTGGGTCCGGCAGTGTTGTCCACGGTTATTCTTGTAAATCGCGAGGAACGCCACGGAGCGAAGCTAGAATGAAAAAAAGTGGCCGAGTGTGTGTCAGGCCACGCATTTAATAGGGTTCCGTAGTCACATATAATGGTAGGTGAATTTAAAATCGTGTCCAATAGATAATTGATATGTTTACTTATTACTTCTTTATAAAATAATTTGTAAAACTTCGTACTTTTGTTTCGTCGAAGTTTTACAAATTAAGCCGCTATAACTCCATAAAATAAAAAACTTATCAAAACCGCTAGAGTTTTCCTTTAAAGTTCAATATATACCTATCATGATTTTTTTAAGATTTTTTGAGCCAGACGTTAAGCTTTTAGAGGGGGGGGGGACGCCCTGTTTTATGTTATCCCATGCAGTTTCATATTTCTAACATTAACTGTTTGGGCGGTAATTCGAGAACAGACGGACAGACCGACATGAGGAAACATTAAGGGTACCGAGTCATGACCCTACCCTACCGAACCCTAGAAAACAGCTTGTTCTGTTATTAGCTATTTCCTAGTAAAAGTCCCGTGAAAATCGGTCCGGATTAATTGGAACAAACAGACAGACAAAAAATGTATAAATTGTTTTTTTTTTATGTAAATGCCTTTTATCTATTTTTGTGTAAAAATATTAGCGCGGTTCACATAATACTAGATGTATTATGTGAACCGCGCTAATATTTTTACAAGACCTGACCTGACCAAATTTAAGGAACAAAATAAGCAGCTAACATCACTGCCAAGAGATGGAACACTTGAAACAAACCCTTTACCAATCCGTTTGGCCAGCGTGGTATAGTAGGCCGAAACCTCCTTTTAAAGGAGAGGCCTATGTCCAGCAGTGGACTGTTAAAGGCTGTTGATGATGATGATGATGATGATGATGATGATGATGACCAAATTTCAACAGTATAGCTTTTATAGTTTCGGAAAAAAGGTACTTTGATATGCATTCAGTAAAAAACTGTTCACTTGATATTAGAGACGCTTCAATTTTATTTATTTATATAGATTATAATTATATTTTATTAAAAACACTGTTCATTTATTATCTGTGAGTTCTGTGAATAGACAATTTATAAATTTGCATCTTAATCTATGGCATGTTTTAAGAAGCTTTGCATAATCTCTATAATTGTCTTTTTACAATAAAAACTAGCTTTCGCCCGCGACTCCACCGTCGTTTATCGCCGTTAAAAGTTGCCTATATTCTTTCTCAGTCTCCAAGTTTATATGTGTACTAAATTTAATCTTAATCGGCTTAGTGGTTTTGCCGCGAAAGCCGAACAGATAGACAGTTATTTTTGCCTTTTTATAACATTAGTAAGTGTTATGTATTGATGAGCACTTTTCAATATGACTAATTTCTTTGGTTTAGACATCACTGTAGCCACCATAGTCAGTGTATTTTCAAGACATAATCATCTCATAACCCGATTGGACGGTTATAGGACACGGCCGGGAGAGATTAGGTGCTGGACAAACGGCTTTACGTGCTCCCCGAGGTACTGGGGTAAAGTCCTTAACATGCCAATAGCGGCAGTCAGGGTACTTATTGCCCCCCTTTCTCCTTTTTAAATAAATAAAGAAATATTTCGGATATCTTGTTCAAAACCCCATCTAGTCCCCAACTAAGCAGAACTTGTGTAATAGGTACTAGACAACTGATATAAACATATCTACTTTTTTTTGTAAAATCACATTTCATACACAAAAATCACCCAAATTCCGAAACAAATATTTGTGGATTACATAAACATTTGGTCCGGGAATCGAACCCAAAACCTCAAACACACTGAGGCAGTAAAAAAACGCGTTTCCACAAAAGACTTTAATCCAGCGGTCGTTGACTCTATCATCATAACACTTATAATTAAAGTGTAAGAAGCGTTAGTGTTGGATTATCAGACAATCACACAACGGTCAGAGTTTACGGGTCACTGTAGTCTGCTGAGGGATGTACAAAATATATCGATAAAATATACAAACATTATCAAGCTATTTTATCGTAATATAAAATAGTATGTATATTACGGTTTGTATTAATCTTGAACAGAAACCTTTTAAGATTTTTCTTGTAGACTAGAACATGACGATGAACACGATTTCCAAATAATATTTTACTATTTTGTGTAGATTTTACTATAATCTTTTCACCTGTTCAAATTTTTGATCTATATGCGAACTAAAAACGACTAAAACGAAGTTAGTGTTATGTAGAATTTGTACGCAGCCTTATGTAGCAACACAGTGCGACTTAAGGCTAGTTACTGCGCATACTACAAAATTCATTTAATATTTAAAAATAAAAATTAAACTCACCTATCTATCTATTTGTTAAAAATATCGATAATTAATATTCCCATCACTTTACAGAAGTATATTATTAATTTAATAATTTTGCCAGTGCTTCGGTCTGCAGATTTAGCGATAAGCGCATCGCTAATTATCTCATTCATTGTTTCTTTGTGGGGATGAGTCATAGGGTAACAGACGCACATAAAAGGTATTTGGGTTGAAACCGGTACTTTGCGTTTACAAAAAAAGTGGCTGTGACATACGGACGGACAGACAGACAGACATGACGAATTTATAGGGGGTCTGTTTTTTGCCATTTCGCAACGGAACCCTAAAAAGAACCTGCTAAAGAGCCAACAAGCATGCCTGCAGCGATTGATGGATATGGACGATTTTTTTTAATATTGCGGACATTTAACACATCGCCATCTAGCCCCAAACTAAGCAGAGTTTGTACTATGGGTTACTAGACAACTGGTGTTTGTAAATACATACTTATTATACATAGAAAACACCCAAACACAAATATTAGTAATACAGATTTTTAAGAAATCTGTATTACTCACATTAGTTTTGGGTGCAAAATGTTTTATTATGCTTAGAAGAAACTGTAACCTAGCTAATTATAAGGAGAAAAAAAAAATGCTCCGACCCGGAAATCGACCCCGAGACCTCTTGATCAGCAGCCGCATACGTCAACCACTAGACCAACAAGGCAGGCCAACGCAATACAAGAGGTGTGTCAGAACCATCTCAAGTGGACATCAATTGTCTGCCTACCCCTCTGGGGAATAGGCGTAACTGGTATAAAGGGCTTGGCCATTCCAGAAACAAGCAATGTATAATACTTTCACTTCTCAGTTTATGAATACACTAGCTGAATCCCGCAGTGTTACCCGCGATTAGTCAGCCATCTGCCAGTATAAGTCCCGTTAAAAATCTGTCCAGCCGTTCCAGTCTAACTCGGAATTATAAATTCAATTTTGGATGTCAGAACCATAAATACTTTGATATGCATTTAGTAAAAAACTGGTAATTTGTTATTGCAAACATATACCTATGTATAGATAAGTTGCGTCCCGCGAAGTTTCCAGCATTTCTTCAAAACTAAAAACTCTTCATCATCAACAGCTTTTAAAAGTCCACTGCTGGACGTAGGCCTCTCCTTAGAAAGGAGGAAACTCTTCAGCGTTAAAATATTAGTCTTCGATATGTCTAAGATTTATAATACTTCTGAAGATCTATCTCTGTTGAAACTCAATTACAGTGACTTCAGTCTATTTCATCAACATTTTGTTTTACATTTATTTCCATTCAAATTATCGTGGGATATTCTAGATAGCCTGCAACACTTAATTGCTTATTCTTATTAGCCTAGCCTTATCACAGCTTTAACTAACTGTATTCGAGCGCAAATAATTTTATTAACACATCAATTATCACAGAATCAAACTTATATTAAATGATATATGGTAAGAGTATGACCACAAACACTGTCATCAACTTCCTAGCCTTTATTCCTAAGTTTTTTTTTGTAATATCAGTTTTTTCCACGGAGCGACTGCCATCGGACCTCCGCAACCCTAAGGGAGAACTGAACTTCGCAGATTGAACTAGTTGTCAGTATATTAGTTGATGTTCATGAAAACCGGGACCGACGGCTTTAATACTTGCTATCCGATACACGAGTACTCATGGATGGAGCCGTTTACCAAAGATAGTACGATTAAATGAATAAGTATTCACCCCAAAAGCCCGTACCTAAGTCATCAACAACCCATAACGTCCCACTGCTGGGCTCGGCTCTCCTCTCAGGAGAGGGTTAAGGTCATACGTCTACACGCTGGTAGAGTGCGTGTTGGGGACTGGCAAGACACGTTGTGGCTACGTAATCTTACCGTTGGATATTTATAAACCACCCGAAGGCCTCCAACTACACGACTGCTAGGTATCTTATGATAACAAATGGTATTTTAAAATTCTGTTTCAACGGGATATTAAATTAATTTTACATTTTTATTGGACATTAAAGAGAAGCGTTTTTTACGTTACAAACTGTTTATAAAATACTGTTAGCTGAATAAATTTTCCTTACAAGACAAAGGCGTATAATTCCTTACATTCTCACCGAAATTCGCGAAATAACGCTCCTTAGAATATAATTCAGAGCAGCTTGTAATTATTTTGATAAAAATCTAAGATAGATAAACTAACTACGAAATATTTAATGTAAAAACGAATGGTTCCATCTAAGCATTCATTTTAACTGGTTTTTCTACGTGACTCCTCCCGCGTGTATGTGTGTTGCGTTAAAAAGTAGCCCACGTCCTTTCTTAACATTCAAAGTATGTCCCTCCTTAATGTTATTGAAATCGGTGCAGTACTTCAGCCGTGAAAGCGTCACTGACAGACACGCAAACATAATTTATAATATTAGTGTGGGATTTATTTTTCAGCAGAGTTCATGTAAATTCTCAACTGCTTAGGAATTAGGTGTGATGTCGATTTCGGGAGGAGCTGAAATCCTATAGTTTCTACACAGAGTCCTATAGCCTGCCAAAGTAAATAATAAATAAATATTTTAGACATCTTACACACAACATCATCTAGTCCCAAAGTAAGCAAGAGCTTGTGTTATGGGTACAAAACAACTGATATAAATACATAAACATACTTCTTTTTGTAAATACATACATATTATACATAGAAAAACACCCAGACTCCGAAACAAATATTTGTGGATCACACAAATATTTGGTCTGACCCGGGAATCGAACCCGAGACCTCTTGATCAGCAGCCGCATACGCTAACCACTAGACCAACAAGGCAGTAAAAAAAAAGTGACTCTACTCTGCTTGATGGAAAGCATGTGCAGAATCCAAGAATATAGCTCACCTTCATTAAAGAAACATGGTGACCCACACTATGGTTGCCTAAACAGGACAGCGTAACAGGAAAGCGTTTTAGGATGGTCTTCTGTGAAAGGGTAGTGGTGTGGGTCGAGCCGGCCTTTTTGTACTGATATCATCGTGAGAACCACTTGGTTTTACGGAACCCTAAAAGTAATTAATACCTCTTCTGTTTGTAACACGTATAGAACTGTTGTATATTTTTTTGTACAAGTCAACAATTAGGTACATTCTCATAAATAATAATAGGTAGTATGAGATTGTTAACCAATAAGTTTGGATAAGAAAAAAAATATATTTTAAACCTTTTTTTTTTTAAGAAACTTACATTAGGGATGAAGTATTCCATTGATAGTGCCTTACAAGGTAGGATGCCGAAGACCGTGCGAAGTGGAAGAAGAACAGTCGGAAAGCGGACCCTGGGCGTCCCCAGACGCAACCGGGAATAACGCTCGGATGATGATGAGTGCCAAGGCTAATTATTAGTGTTGTATGTGTTTGATTCTTGGTTCTGTAAGGCCCCCAGCCTTACAGAACCTGTCAAAAAAACAACAGAGAGACTGTCAAAAAATTTATAAAACAATTTTTTTGTTATGTACCTATTTACTTTCAAATGCGAACTTAAATGCATATCATTTAGTAAAATACTGTTCATTCGATACTACAAACCGACACCCCAATTTTATTTTAATTGTATGGATAAGTAGTATGGATTACACTCTCTGTGACGGGTATCTCTACAACGGGTTATTAAACTCAAAATTATTTTAAAAGACTTAAGAAATTCTACACCTAACAGAAATGCACTTAAAAATATTTACTACCTTGAAACATTAATTATTTTAAGCTTAATTTATGTTAAAATTATAACGGCTTAAACATCATGCCAATGTTTATGTTTAAAATTTTAAATTTAGTTTAAATACAAAGAAAGGATTAAGTTAATATGTGAAAATTCTAATGCATACAAAATGATGAATCAGATTTTTAAAATTCGAATGCCTCGGTGGCGTAGTGGCAGCGTATGCGACTGCTGTGCGTTAAGGTCGATTCCTGGGTCGGACCAAATATTTGTGTGATCTGAAAATATGTGTTTTGAAGCTTGGATGTTTTCTATCTATATTATGTATGTATTAGGTTATTACCAATGAAATTGCCTTTCTTCAGTACTGGTCGTTTCAAATAAAAAAAGTTTGTAATGGCTCTGTATTCTAAATTCAAATTAATTTTGTTTTAAAACCATGACATTCCATTTACATACTCAGTCTTTTGTTTTTTGATATAAATATTCGTTATTTAAATTCCGTGTGGTGACGGATTAAGAATACAAAGTGTCATCACCCCTATTCATTCCATGGGTGTCGTAAGAGGCGACTAAAGGAACAAAATAAGCAGCTAACATCACTGCCATGAGAAGGAAAACTTGAAACGAACCCTTTACCAGTCCGTCTCGCCAGTGTGGTATAGTAGGCCAAAACCTCCTTTCTAAGAAGAGGCCTATGTCCAACCAACAGTGGACTGTTAAGGGCTGTTGATGATGATGATGATGTTTTTTGATTAGCGTTGTATTTTCATTACATTTGAACATTTTTTGGTCGTATTATTTATGTGATTCACAAAGAAATATTTGTGAATCACACAAATAATATAGCAGCCGCATACGCTAACCACTTGACCAACGAGGCAGTGTGTGCAATGTTCCACCTTTCCGCCTAAACTACTGATGTCATTTTAATGAGTGAGCTGTCAATAGATCCTTATTATTGTATGTGTACACAGGTGTACGAGTATGTTACCCGTGCCATATTCATTTAAATTAAAAAAATAGTTCTAAAGGCCTAAGGAGTGACGTCATCGGGTCAATATTCCTTCCACAAAACCATAACTGGTATGAACAAAAGTATTGCTAAGTAGAAAATTGGTTGTAAATCTTTTTTTAATATTTCTTTGGCTATGGCCACCGAGCGTGAAACCAAGTGGGTATGTTTTATGAATCAATTACAGAAAATATGAACCGATAAATAAAATTTTACTGTCCGTTTGTAATATCAAATGAACAGTTATCCCTACTAATTTATTAATGAAAAAGTAATTCTGTCTGTCTGTCTGTTACGTTTTCACGTCTAAATCGCTGAACCGATTTTGATGAAATTTGGCATAGATATAGGACGGAACCTTGGGAAAGGACATAGGCTACATTTTACTGCGATAACCGACATACACGCGGGCGCAGCCGCGGTCGAAAGCTAGTTTTAAATAAATGCATATGAAAATTTATACAGTACTAGCTTTTGCCCGCGGCTCCGCCCTCGAGTGTGTCGATTTTCGCGGTAAAAAGTAGCCTATGTCCTTTCCCGAGGTCCCATATATCTCTATACCAAAATTCATCAAAATCGGTTCAGCTGTTTAGGCGTGAAAACGTAACAGACAGACAGAGTTACTTTCGCATTTAAAATATTAGTAGGGACTTACATCAAAAAAGCAATATTTTTATTTTTTGTCTGTCTGTTTGTTCCAGCTGATCTTTGGACTAGCTGGATTGATTTTAACTAGGCTTTCACGGCAGATAGTTGATGGCATAAGAGGTAACTTAGACTTTTTAGGTAAGGTTCAAAAAAATACCACGTTGTTGGTTTTATGAATGAGTTTACCAACATGACTCCACCTTGGTTGATGGAATGCATGAGTAGAATCCAAGAGTAGGGGCCACCATAATCATGGCGAATGCAGACAATGGAGCATGGTGACCCACACACCCACACATGACACTGCATCATTTGGAGTCTGTGCGTTTTCTATATATAATCATCATTATCATCAACAGCCTTCAACAGTCCACAGCTGGACATAGGCCTCTCCTTAGAAAGGAGGTTTTGGTTTGGTTTGGACGGGTTGGTAAAGGGTTGGTTTCAAGTTTTCCTTCTCTTTGCATTGATGTTGTCTTGCGTAGTTTATACCTTAGTCGACTTTTACGACACCCGAGGGATGAATAGGGGTGGTAACGGTCTGTATTCTTAATCCGTCACCACACCTCTATATATAATAATGTAAGTCTTATTATTAGCCTTATTCCCAATAATACTTGGGGTCAGCTCAAGGAAATAGTTGTCAGTAAATTTGAGGGCACTGGCTTCCCAATAACGATAGATGTTCATGACAGTTGGGACCGACGCCAAACTCCGGGCTGCTATTAGGAATTTCCTTATAATATGTAATATATCATCATCAGCCTATATCAGTCCACTGCTGGACATAGGCCTCTCCCATTGCACACCACTTTGATCGATTTTGGGCTTCTCGCATCCAGCTCCTGCCAGCCATCTTGCGCAAATCATCACTCCACCTGGCCTGTGGGCGTCCTACACTACGTTTCGACGCGGTCTCCACTCCAGAACTCTTCTACCCCAACGGTCATCAGTTCTGCGGCTAATATGGCCAGCCCATTGCCACATCAGCTTGCTAATCACCTGTTATGACATACGGAGCCGAAACGTGGACACTTACGGTGCGGTTGGTCCACAAGCTCAAAGTTGCTCAGCGTGCAATGGAAAGGGCTATGCTCGGCGTTTCTCTGAGGGATCGTATCAGGAATGAAGTTATCCGTCAGATATGTAAGTATTTACAAGCTCAGCTTAGTTTGGAACTAGATGGCATTGTGTGTAAGATGTCCGAAATATTTAGTATTTATTATTATTATTGGGTCTTGATTTGTCACTTAACAACTGATGCTAAAAGCCTTATCCCTAACATGTGTAAATTAGTAATCTTATTTAGCATTTTTTTAAAACCTGTCTCTGATCCAGAAAGCAATAACTTAATCTGACCTCATTAAGGACCCTTGCCTAATTTTGATTAAGGAAAAAAATTGAATATTTTTTAATTTGTTGCTTGAAACGGACGAAACCGCGATTCCGTAGCTGTATACCAAACGATCAACCTGCTCGATTAACAAACTTAAAGGTTCACATGAGACGCCAAGGAAGTGTTGTCTGGGCATCGAACCATGACACAAAGGCACACCCAACCATTTGCGCCATAATATTTGCAAAACTAAAACCGCGTGGACGTGTGTCTTTGCTAAACATTTTAAATAATTAAAAAAAATCGCATTATCTGTGCCCCGTGGGAAAACGGCGGGAGAATTTAGAATTTTGAAATCGGTTCGCGGTAATACTCATAACTTGTCTCTTTTGCTCTTATTGCTCTTGAATATAGTGAAAGAGATAGCTATAATTTGCTAATCTGTCATGAGATTTTATTGAGTACCACAAGATTGTTGTTTATTTGTGTTAATTTAATTTGTATTCCATTGACGTTTTTGTCAACGTTTTATGCATTATCGTTCTTTAAAAACAGCAATGGAACACGTGTAATACGGTTTTGTGTATTTTTCAGTAACGGTTATCTAATTGAATCACATTAAATAAGTACAATACAAAATTAAAATCTAAAAATAAGTGCAATTTCAATGAACTTTATAAATATAATGGCAGTATTTGTTTAAAGTGAGAATGTTACTTTGTTTATTAGTTAAAATGATGAACATACTAGTTTTATGTCCGGTTTTGCTTGCTGCTGGTGTTCAGACACTTACGATAGACTCTCAACTTGGAACATCTATTGAGGGTAAGTTCCTTATTTCTATTTTTAACATTCTTCTTGCAGAACTTCTGATAGATCACAGGGTTGTCAATATAACGTTGTTTCCAAAAATAGGAGGAAAATAGCTGTAATTATATAAAGATAATGTATAAGAAGATTTTTTTTAAAAACAATCATCTCAATATAATTTAACTTATAACTTTTTACAACCGCCGTAGATAATTCAGATTATTAAGCTTAGTATAACTAAAAATTATTTAAAAAAACGGTCCATAAGTGCTGGAGTAATTGGTGAACATAAATAAAAAAAATATATACAGTGTCTATGTTTCACTATTTACGTCCTCCTTTTTTGAATTCGGCTAATAACCCTCCTTATGTCGGAGTCGGGTAAAAATATATAGTTTGGAAGAAGTAACAGAGACGTAGGTAATATTATCGTCATCAGCCTATCGCAGTCCACTGCTGGACATAGGCCTCTCCCATTGCACACCACTCTTATCGATTTTGGGCTTTTCGCATCCAGCTCCTGCCAGCCATCTTACGCAGGTCGTCACTCCACCTCGCATGTGGGCGTCCTACACTAAGTTTACCGAGACGCGGTCTCCACTCCAGAACTCTTCTACCCCAGTCATCAGTTCTGCGGCTAATATGGCCAGTCCCCCGCCACTTCAGCTTGATAATCCAGTGGGCTATGTCAATGACCTCAGTTTTCTGACGGATCACCTCATTGCTGATACGATCCCTCAGAGAAACGAAGTGCATAGCCCTTATCATCAACAACCCATAACGTCTCACTGATGGCTCCTGGAGAGGGATGCCATACGTCCGACGTTGGCCGAGTGCGGGTTGGAGATTGGTACGACACGTTGTGTCTACGTAATCTTTTCGTTAAATAGAAGGCTCGTAGGCCTCCAACTAAGCCTGGCTGCCTTGTTGGTCTAGTGTTTAGCGAATGCGGCTGCTGATCAAGAGAGTTCGATTCCCGGGTCGGATCAAATGTTTGTATGATATGCAAATATTTGTTTCGGAGTTTTTGTTTGTGTGTTTTTTTTTCTACGTATAGGTATATTTACAAAAAAAGTATATTAATGTATTTATATCAGTCGTGTAGTACTTATAATACAAGCTCTGATTAGTTTGGGACTAGATGGCGTTGTGTATAAGATGTCCGAAATATTTATTTATTTCAATTTGGCAGCGCCATAGTCGGGTAAATAAGATAAATTCGCATAATAAACTTTATCCCAGGTTACTTTACGAATAAACATGATGCGGATACAAAAAGCAATCTGATTAAGACAAAAATTGGATTACAAAAAGTGTTGTACCAGGTTTAAACCAATAATACTCAGCGCAGTATGGAACAGTCCAACCACAGTTTAGAAAATGTCAAATGTAGAGTCCATTTATCATTTTATTAGCCGAGTGCCCCAGTCGTTGCTGTAAATCGCGGGTAACGCCGTGGACCGAAGCCAGTTTAAAATTTTTTTGCCTCAGTTACTTCTTAGTTCATCAGCTTTCTATCAGAGAAAGTCTCGTCAAATTCGGTACAGCTATTCCAGAGATTCCCCGGCACAGAAAGACAGACAAAAATTTTTTTAAATTGCATATCTGGCTTACGTAACGTATATACTTTCATATGCATTTAATAACTGTTAATTTAATATTACATGCAGACACTTTAATTTTATTTATTTGTATAGATGACGAAAACAAAAAGTCCTCATCATCATCATCATCATCAGCCCATCTCAGTCCACTACTAGACATAGGCCTCTCCCATTGCACACCACTTTGATCGATTTTGGGCTTCTCGCATCCAGTCCTCAATGGTCTTGATTCCTTTAATTGAGGGGTAAAAGAAGCATCTCAATATACTGCCATTTCGGGGTCACCATGCATTTTCTGCACTCACAATGAGTTCAGATTCTTCTCAAACTTTCCATTAGGAAGAGGAGAGCCACTTTGAAAGGCCATATATTAAAAAGGATATTCGAAAATAAACCTATCTCTTATCTCTAACGTAGAAAAGACATCCCCCTAGGCCGCCACAGAGGTAAAAGAAATCAATAAATCCCTTTTCGTACTGCATTGTGTGCATTCGCAATGAATGTGGTGATCACCACTCTTTTATTCTGCCAGTAATTTTAATAAAAAAAAGAAAATTGTGTGTCAGGCCACGTACAGAATATGGTTCCGTAGTCACCTATAGTGGCATGTGGATTTAAAGTCGTATTCAATAGATAATTGTTATGTAAACTTAAGATTTCGTTATTTTTTTACAAAGTTTTCCTAATATTACACGCTTTATATTAGCTTCACCTGTATGTTTGTATGTTTGTTTGTATGTTTGTTTGTAACCGACTCCTTTGGGCGCGATTTTGAACCACTTTAAACGGCCAGATTTCGTTCAAACTTTGTGGATTTATCGAAGACCGATGACAATACATTAATTAAAAAAAAAAGATTTAAAAAAAAAAATTTAGTCTAAAAAATATATATATTTTTAAAAAACTAAACAAACACGCTTTTTAACTAAAAAGTAGAAAATATTTTTTATGTAACAAAGCGTGGGGTGCTTTCTGAAAATATTTCGTCGCCCCACGCTTTGTTACATAAAAATTATTTTCTACTTTTTAGTTAAAAAGCGTGTTTGTTTAGTTTTTTAAAACTATATATTTTTTACAAGTTAGGCCTCTATAATTTTTAACTAATAGAGGTATGTGCTGTTATAGTTTTCCTTTAAAGTTCATCACATGCACTACCATCATGAGACAAATAAAAAACATCTCACTTTACATGTACGCGAGGTACCTTATATAAAAATATTTTTCATGATCTTGTAGCACTTTATCGACGTGATAGAAACACATGTCTACTCAGTTTCATCTTTCTAGCACTAACTGTTTCGACGGACGGGCGGACTAACGAACGAACGGACTACAAGGGTTCCGAGTCATGAACTATGGAACCCTAAAACAGATCATAATAATAAGATATCTACCATCGTCTAAACATGTTGAAATCTTCAATTTCATTTCTTATTACCAATGTACAACAAGTACGAACTTGTCGTAATGAAATACATATAAATACATAATTATAATAGTTTTATGTATAATTTAATACACAAATGAGTAGTACCATTGACATTCTTATGTAAATATTGCATAATTTTGACAAGAACTGTCAACATGGCTCTCTCAACCGTTATTATTCTCTGTCGCAATGTTTATTGCAAAATTTATCATGAAAGAAAGAGATGCTAACAAGCTATAGTACACAGATTTACATAAGAAATGAATATATAGGTGCTATCTTAATATATCTTTAGGTTAAAAGTTTAGTTGTTTTGGTTTTTCTTTACCGGTGAAATCGATAGATGGCGCCATGGGCGTACCCAGCTTCTGGCCTAGGGGGGGGCAAGTCAATTTTTTTAGGACGGATCGTCCGCGGCTGTTTTGTCATACACACTACACAAACACACCTACATGAAACATTAGGTATATGTAGTGTTCGGGCGATTAGTCCCCCGAGTGCGAGGGGTAGCAGGAGCACTACATCGCCTGCTGCCCAATCTTGGGGGACCACGGGAAGAGGGCGCCCGTCAAGTCTGACGACCTGGCGGGCTCCTCCCGCTGCCAGGTCGTCATAGGTCGCTCAGGAGCGGGACCGGGAAAGGTTTAGAACTCTTCCGGCCCGCCGGGCCCAGGAACGGGCCAGGTACATCAAGCGACTCAGGCGCCGGAGATCGCAAGATCTCCGTCCTCCATAAGCGCAGGCCTGGAGGTGACAGGTGAGGCCACCTGTCACCCTAGCAGAAGCAAGACGGGGTGGCAACGCGAGCGCTACAAAACGCGCACGCTTCGTATTTGGCGGAAGGGGAGCATCGTAGTTCTCGCACGGTAGGGGGCCGTCTGCAAGCCACAGATGGCCCGAGGTGCGTCGGGGTTCCAGGGACTTCCTTTCGAGGGTATACCTGGTTCCTCGACTCATAGTACCCTAGACGGCGAGCGGTTTTAGTCGGTTCGAATCCGACATAGTCACCAACTGGTGGCATCCGTGGGGATTTCCGCACGAAAAAAAAAAGGGGGAGGCCGCGCCAGACCATGAGCCTGGAATGCTACGGCGGAACGCGCATATGCGAGCTCTGGAGACTTGGCACGGCTTGAAATTCAGGGCTGTGCTAGCCCGGGCTATCGGAGCCGTTTTGCCGAACTTCGAAGCGTGGGTAGAGAGGACCGACTGTGTCACCTATCAATTGACTTAGATACTCACCGGGCACGGTTGCTTCGGTGAGTATCTGAATCGAATAGGACGGGAGGCTAGAGCACAATGCCATGAGATTGAGTTTCGTCAGCTTCCATAATCGCTTTTCATTCATTTCATTGTTAACCAAAGTCTACGGACGACCACGACCTTCATTTTTCAAGTCAACATTTCCAGAACGGAACCGGGAAAACCAATAACGGGTTGTGCGTTCGTTTGTACAGTTCTCTCCGTAAACGTTTTTGATATAACGTGCCGTTTGTGTCGCGTTGGTGCCACGACGGAACTCATATTTCATAATTACACGAATTTGTAAAGGATCCATTATGACGAAAAATGTTCAAATGTAATGAAAATACAACGCTAATCAAAAAACAAAAGACTGAATTTGTAAATAGAATGTCATGGTTTTAAAACAAAATTAATTTGAATTTAGAATACAGAGCCATTACAAACTTTTTTTTATTTGAAATGACCAGTACTAAAGAAAGGCATTTTCACAGATAAAGACCTAATATAAAGATATACACTATAAAGAGAACCAAGCATAGCTGGCAATCGTTTTGGCAAAGCAAAAACAAATGTACAGGTTGCTTTGCAAACATGCCACGCAAAAACGTCTGGATAGGTCTTCAAAAATGATATTGCCGTTACTAATATCATTTTTTCTAAACTGAATAGTTTGCGCGAGAGACACTTCCAAATTGGTAAAATGTCGGCGGCCCCCCCTGTAACTTTTAAAATAAGAGATTGATAAAACTAAAAAAAATGTAGAATGTACATTACCATGCAAACTTCTACCGAAAATTGGTTTGAACGAGATCTAGTAATTAGTTTTTTTAATACGTCATAAATCGTAAACCGCAATTTACCTTTCATTCAATGAAAACACTATTATTAAAACATCGATCAAAGTTACAACGAACTACAAGAACTTTATATGATGTTACTTTCTGCTACGGAACCCTTCATGGGCAAGTCCGACTCGCACTTGGCCGCTTTTTTTTTACTAAATGCACATCAAAATATTTACGGTACTGACATCCAAAATTGAATTTTTAATTTTTTTATCTGTCTGTCCGTCTATCTGTCTGTTTGTTCCGGGTAATCTCTGGAACGGCTGGACCGATTTCCCTGGCAGATTTTTAGACTAGCTTCACTCGGCGGTGTTACTCGAGATTGACAACAATAACCGCGGGTAGTACTCCGGGACTCAGCCAGTGTCAAATAAAATGCAACCTCGGTATTCTTCGTCCGCCATTTTTGGCAATTGCACCGTGCATTTTTCCAGTGCCTACTGCGCGGTTTATTTAAAAGTTAGAGCATAAGGCCCCTTTACACTTTGATTAGGCGAGTTCATACATGTTCTGCGAGATTTCCAGGGGGGGGCAGCTGCCCCTACCTGCCCCCCCCTGGGTACGCCCATGGATGGCGCTGTGATGTGACGGAGCATCACGATATCGTTTCTTTCACAGCGACATTATAAGTAGTTTTAAGAAATCGTTATATTTTAAGAACCTTGAAGACTTTTCTGAGTATGAGAATATAAATATTTGTTGGTAACATCACTACATAGTATAAAACAAAGTCGCTTTCTCTGTCCCTTTGTATGCTTAAATCTTTAAAACTACGCAACGGTTTTTGATGCCCTTTTCTTTAATAGATAGAGTAATTCAAGAGGAAGGTTTTTATGTATAATACATACATGCATAATATAGTAGATAATAGTTTTAGAGGTTTCTAATGTGATGTTTTTTCCTATTACATTGCAAACGCTGGCTGTACCCTATGAGATAGATCAAAATAATGTATTGTATTGTACATCTTAAAAAGGTCTACAAAAAAGCAGACGGTATATATCTATCTCTTAGACCATTTTTTTATGTTTTATTTTTACGAGAAATAATGGCTTATTTACGAAGCGATGTTAAGCAATACAGTATTAATCCTTATCTAATTAAGTACCTTAAATACATTGTGTATTGAAGGGGTCCGTTAGTTGCCGCTGCTGTCGATTTGTCACTATCAGTTATTAACTATAACTAAACGCAATACTTTGTTATGAATTAATATTCTAAGGCGGTACGAAGTTCGCCGGGTCAGCTAGTATCATTATAAAATATAATTTTTCGTCTACACACCCCTAATTTCGTTCAGATGCATTGCTTGAGTGATATTCGGAGGGCTTCGCAATGAGTTACTAGCCCGATACTCCGCAATCAAACTGATCAAAATGAATAGGGTATTATGATCGACTTCCTAAGCGGTATGCAACGTCAGTTCACAAACAAAAGACAATTTAGTGAGGAGATCTTTTCTATCTTTTCTTTTCGGAAAAACTTTAGAGTTTCTTAATTACCCCAACCAGCAATTGGCCAGCGTGGGGACGCTTGGCGTTCACCCTGGAGACCCTCAGTTGAGGGTTCCACAGACCCACAGCAGTGGGACTAGGACATTAAGGGTTGTAGATAAATTAGTCAATAGAGTTTAGAGCATTTTCAGGATTTGGAGGTCACACTAAACAACACTAAACAGTCGGTCCCGGTTGTTATCATAAGATAGCAGTCGTGTAGCTTAGTAAGAGGCTTTCGGGCGGCTTAAGGTCCATCTACTTATTTTTTTCTTCATTATAAGCTTAAAAGAAAAAAAGTCGTGAGTTGTCTTAAAATGTAGGTAAAACTATCTTATTTTTGGTAAGCTAAGTACAAAGCAATAAGAAATTTATATCAATGCCATAATTTAGTACCTACGTCAAAAAATCTATGCAAATGAATAAAATTGGAGTGCCTGTATGTAATATTAATTGAACAGTTTTTTACTAAATTCCTATCAAAGTATATATATTAACATCTAAAAAGCAATTTATAACATTTTTGTCCGTCTGTTTTTTAACGGCTAGACCGACGATTTTTACACTTTGAACGTGATAAATACATATAGTATTAAATGCACTATAACACCAAATGGTATTAAATATGGTCAAAATGTTTATATAAATGTTTTAATTGATCATTTCAGATTGCTTCGACAGAATTTCCATTGGAGAACAACTGCCAAATGACTCCATCTATCGTAACATGACCGAACTAACTACGCGTGAATGCGAACAGATTTGTAAACAAGACAAGCAGTGCCAGAGCTATGATTACGGGTAAGTGAATAAAGATGGCGCTTGTAAGCGATCAAATAGTTTAGGTTTTAGGTATATTTTAAATTAAATTAATAATGTGAGTGATACATCTGAATTTATATTAATAGACGTAATAGTTAATAATGTGAAGGTTCTGCAATTTTTAAATCATTATGTTTGTCAGACGTTGATGAATGTCCGTCGGCCATATAGGACTTTTCTTTTATAATATGAGGCTGCAAAAGTGACTACTCAGCCTGATAGAAAGTATGAGTAGTCTCCTGGAGTAGGGGTCACCATCTTTGACCCCACTATGACGGCTTAGTGAATGTTTTTGCATTATTGAGCCTCCGGTCTCACATTCACCAACGAAATACGAGAGCACTAAGGTTGTCATTTTAGGCAGATCTTCGTTGCGAAGAGTATCGCAGTATGTCGAACCTGCCCATTCATGCTTCAATTAGCGTGACGTTTGAATTATTATTTAAGAAAAAAACCTGTTCATCTGGATGAATTAAGAACCCTTTTAGTTTGTTGTTACCTAATATTGTATTCTGAAAGTACGAACGGAAATGACAGTAGACAAAATAATGTTGCATCAAATTATTCCTGCCCTCGAGAGCATTAAGGTTACCCTTATGGCAACACCTGAAAATATCGTATACCAATAATTCTACTCCCGACCATAAAAATTCATGTCTTCAAGTTAGTAACAACTTGATGTCCAAGTCGCATTACTTTCAAGTTATACATTCTTTACATATTGTGATAGTAGGTACTTTGTACTAATCTAAGTAGGTACGACTATATGACTAAGATTATTTTAACTAGAAAGAAGAAAGAAAAAAAGCATTTATTTTGGCTACAAAATAAAGTAATTAAAAAGTGATAAAGAAAAAAGTAACATACGACAATTTTCCAGAGCCAAACACAGGGGCGGATCCAAGGGGGGGGGCGATAGGGGCGATCGCCCCCCCCAAGCGACGCATAACCCAAAGCGTCCTAAACTCCCAAGCAAACCAACCCAACCCCACATAACCCAGTACTCTAAAATGAAAAAATAATAATAATAATAATAATAAATAAAAAATGAATTATAAAGCTTCTTATTCTCGTAAAACCACGAAACCCAGTGCGCCAAAATCAAAATGAATAAATTAAGTGTAAGTGTATACGAAAATTTTCTAGATTACTAATTATTTAAATAATTATTTAATTATTCTGAACAGCTTTTGAACTGCAGCAATAAAGTACTTATTTAGGTATTTGAAAATGCAGGTTCTTGTAAGTATGGTTTGTTTATCGGATTTATTGCTATGCACGTTACCACTCAGTCAATTTTTTCAAAAAACCGAAACAGACCTTAAAACTGCTCAAGATTTATTACAAGATACATTGAAACTTTTATGTGAAAAACGACAAAAAGCAAATGAAAATTTTTCTTTGCTTTTTGAAGAAACGCAAAGTATTGCTGACAAATTAGGATCTGATATTATTTTACCACGAAGGGCTGCGAGACAAACAAATCGTGAAAACTATCCCTCGGAAAAAGTAATTGATTATTTCAGGCAATCTGTATATATTCCAATAATTGAAAATGTTACAGAAGATTTGAAACGGCGTTTTTCTCAAGAAACGCTAGATTTATATTCTTTATCGGTCTTGTTTCCTGGTTCAAATCTTTTGAAAGAAGATAAATTAATAAAAGAAGCAGCTTCTGTACTTATTGAAAAGTATTCTACTTTTTTTACTGAAGATAAGATCATCTTAAAAAATATATTAACGTCTGAACTTAAAATGTGGAAGACTAAATGGGATCGAGAAAAAAGTAGTGACGTTTCTCTTGATGCTTTAAAACTACTAGAGACTTGTGATTGTGAAATTTTTCCGACGTTACACGTTCTTTTAAAAATATTCGTAACTCTACCTATAAGTGTGGCATCTGGAGAAAGAACGTTTTCTTCACTACGAAGGATTAAAACTTGGCTCAGATCAACGATGACAGAAGATCGACTTCTCGGTCTGTCTCTATTAAATATTCATCCAGACATTGAAATAAATGTAGATACTGTTATCGACAGATTTGCTCAAAGCAAACACAAACTAGATTTTGTTCTATAAAATAAATTTTGTATTAAATAAATGCTACTTATGTTTTTTTGAATTCAATAATACACCCACTCCTTGTTGATCAATTTTTTTTATAAGTTTCCGGAAATTGAAGACCTTTTTTTTTTTTTTTTAGCCATCAATATAATCTGTTACACTCCGCCCCCCCTAAGGTATGATCCTGGATCCGCCCCTGGCCAAACATGGACGCAATTCATCAATGTGTCATTTAAAACGTCTGACGCTGAGTTTCAATCGAGCCCAAGTGACGTCACACATAAAGCTACTAAACATCCGTGCCATCTGAATCTTATTTTTAATCAGTATGGTTTTTTATATTGAATTCTAATTGTTATTTCAGTGTTGGCGCCAAAGGCAATGCTACGTGCGATCTTAGCAAGTCCAGCGAAAAAGAAATAAAAGAGAAGAATTTGCTCAATCGCCATCCTGACTATGATGTCTACGTGCGTCGCTTTCAATGTGAACAATCACCACCTTCCCCGATACAACCACAGTTCGATGATCCAGAAGAACCATCTTCTGACAAACCATCTCATCGACCAGTCTACCGACCCGTCGAAGAAAAAGTTCCAAACAATGGAGGTTATTCAGGATCTTCTGATCTAGAGTCTTATGGAGTCCAAAAACCAGTATATAAGCCTCAGTACGATGAAAGACCAGATGATTACACGAATCCAAAACCAGACTACGACTCAGGACCAAGCTACGGAGCGCATAAACCACAAGATACACCATATAAACCAGAAAAACCAGTTGAAAAACCTGTTGAAAAACCATCTTATAGCACAAGACCAGACCCTTATGACGTATTGCAACTTCAAGATCCTTATAGACCAAATGACAGGCCTGGCTATCCTTCCAATGATTATGATAAACCAAACAAAAGACCGTATATACCAGAAAAACCAGAATATGTATACGTCACCAGACCAAAGCCAAAACCTCAACAAGATAGTGGGTACGGAGGCAAACCTGACAATCTGAAGCCTAGTTATGATGAACCCAGTTATTCAGGTCCATACAGGCCCGTTACTCAGAATCAGTATGCCAACGGCTATGGTCCAAATGTTCCATATGATAACAATTATATTCACGTTGAAATTAGAGATCCACCTAGACCTTATGATCGTCCAAGGCCATCCGACCAAGGTATTTATGGTTATGGTACTTACTCATCCCATGAATTCCATGATCAAAGCAGTAACTCCCAATATTATGGAGGTGGAACTCAAAATGGTTATGGTTTACTGCCCTCTAAACCTAGTCGCCCTATTTATGCAGCTGATGTCCCATACCCGAACTACTTAGATGGGCAATACAACTCGAAGCCTTCTTACGATAGTGACAAACCATATGGGGGTCAGGGTACTTATGGCAGTAACTATGCCTCGTACCAAAATGACTACGGTAGTCAAACAAGCTATGGAAGTAATAATTACTATGGAAATAGCGGACAAAAACCTTATGGCCCAAGACCTTATGGGGACTATAATAGACCAAGCCAGGATCCTTACAGTGATAACAAAAGGCCTAGTCACGATCCTTATGGTGAACAAGGAAGTCATTATAGCAACCAAAGTGTCTATGGAACAAGTCATAGCAGTTCTTATGGTGGTAGCAAACCTTCTTATGAAAGCGATACGCCTTCATATGGTAGTGTTCCAGGATCTTCGGATAGCAGTGCGCCATCTAACAATAAACCTTCTTATGGCCAAAATGATCAAAATTCATATTCAGAGAGTTACAAACCTACCTTAGAAAGCAATAAACCCTACTATAGTAATGACAAACCCTCATACAGCGATGTTAAGCCCTCATATGGGAACGAGAAACCTTCGTATAGTAACGATAGACCTTCATATGGTAACGACAAACCTTCATATAATAATGATGAAACAGTATACGGCGCTGATAAGCCTTCGTACAACAGCGACAAACCTACATATGGAAGTGAAACACCTTCTTACGGAGGTAATAAGCCTCCTGTTAATGATGACCGACCTTCATATGGTAATGATAAACCATTGTATGATAATGACAGCAATAAACCAGGTTACGGTAATGACCGCCCTTCTTACAACAAACCGTTATATAATGATTCACCTTCTTATGGGACCAACAAACCCACTTACGGCAGTGAAGAACCAGTATATGGAGGCACTAAACCATCATATGGGTCTAATATACCTGAATATGGTAATGATAAACCAACGTATGGCTCTGGAATGTATGGTACACAGCAGGACTCTTATGGTGGAAGCCAGTATTACGAAGGTAGCCAGTCTTATTATGGCAGCAGTCATCAAAACTACCATAGCTCAAACGGTTATGGAGGATCCTATGGCATAAGTCAAAACGATTATATTAGACCATCATATGGAGGCAACCGGCCATTGTCAGATGAACCCTCGTATGGTAGCAACCGACCATCATCAGGCAGACCTTCATACGGTAGCAACAGACCACTATCAGATCAACCAGCTTATGGTAACAACCGGCCACCACCAGAGCGGCCTTCTTATGGAAGCAGCCGTCCACTACCAGAACGACCTTCCTACGGTAGCAACCGACCATTGTCCGATCAGCCATCATACGGTAGCAACCGTCCGATATCAGATCAACCAATATATGGTAACAACAGGCCATCATCAGATACACCTTCTCATGGTAGCAATCGGCCATTACCGGATCGACCATCCTATGGTAGCAACCGACCATCATCAGACCAGCCTTCATACGGTGGCAACCGACCGTTATCAGATGAGCCATCATACGGTAGCAATCGGCCATTACCGGATCGACCATCCTATGTTAGCAACCGACCATCATTAGACCAACCTTCTTACGGTAGCAACCGACCATCATCAGATCAACCGTCCTACGGCGGCAATCGACCATCATCAGATCAACCGACCTACGGCGGCAATCGACCATCTTCTGACCAACCTTACTATAACGGTAATAGACCATCGGCAGATGAACCGTCCTACGGCAGCAACCGACCATCGTCAGATGAGCCGTCCTATGGCAGCAACCGACCATTATTAGACCAACCTTCCTATGGCGGTAATCAACCATCTTCGGACCAACCTTCCTACGGCGGCAATCGACCATCATTAGACCAACCTTCCTATGGCGGTAATCAACCATCTTCGGACCAACCTTCCTACGGCGGCAATCGACCATCATTAGACCAACCTTCCTATGGCGGTAATCAACCATCATTAGACCAACCTTCCTATGGCGGCAATCGACCATCTTCTGACCAACCTTCGTATGGCGGCAATAGACCATCTTCAGACCAACCTTCCTACGGCGGCAATCGACCATCATTAGACCAACCTTCCTATGGCGGCAATAGACCATCTTCTGACCAACCTTCCTACGGCGGCAATCGACCATCTTCTGACCAACCTTCCTACGGCGGCAATCGACCATCTTCTGACCAACCTTCCTACGGCGGCAATAGACCATCATCAGATGAACCATCAAATGATAATAACAGACCTGGTTATGATGAAAACCGTCCAGATTATATCAATCCAGACAACACCGGTTTTGGTGATACTGACCCCGGTTACGGCGGCAAATCACCAAATAAAACCGGAGTTAGGCCGGTTTATGAGTATGAGTTTGATAAACCAATTAATGCGCCTAGCTATATAGCCAGACCAGGGGGACAGGTGGTGACTTCGAAACCGATGGCGATTAGTCACTTCAACGAGGCAGGGTACTTCAGAACTTCAGGAAAACCAGTTTCTTATGAGGGTGAGTAATTTTATTTCGTATTTACACAAGTTTTACTCCATTGAAAACTATCAACCCTGTTTGGGTTAGGTTAGTTTAAATGTTGTCTCCGCGGGTGGACGGAACGGGTTTTCTCTCCACCCGCATTAGCTGGCCAGCCGCGAGGGGGCTGCGTCCGTGTGTGCCGGACGCTGCCTAAAAGAGGGTCTTTAAGAGACGTAGCCCGCAACAGGAGCGGGCAGGCGCTGGGAGGAGTCCAGAAGGAGATCTCACCCTGGACTTCTCCTCTCCAAAAGAGAAGCGCAGATAGGGCACACCGTGTGGTTTTTAAATGTTGTCTAAAATTCAATTATTTTATTTATTTTATTCATATATTTTTAACACATAAGTCTGAAAAGAAAAAATGATACATAATTAATGATATCGCTTTACTACAATTTCAATGTCAATTTCAAGATGAGAGACTAAATTCATCTACGGAATAATATCATTTTTCCAATAAGAAGGTTTTAACACTTTTTTTTAAACACTTATGTTTTATAAATATCCAATTTAATTTCTGCTGATAAGCAGTTAAATAATTTAACACTCTGATAACGTGAGCAGTGCTTTGCTACATTCCAAATTTTCACAAAGCTGTTTCTCAAGTTCTATCTTCGAGTATCTATGTATGTTGGTCTGTATATTTTATATAGATGTGTGTGTAAGTGTATGTTCAAATGTGTCATGAGAATAAAAGTGTATTTACGTATGGATAATTATTATTGATATATTTAAATATTCTTGTAATAAAGTGTTAGGGTGTAAACCAATTTAAACTTTTAAAGGGAGGAGGTTCTCAATTCGTCGGAATTGTTTATGAACCGATTTCAAAATTCTTTTTGCATTGGAATGGGCGTAGCTTACAGGTGGTTCCATCGTCAAAATATCGGGATATGGTGATGGGATCCCAAGATAATGGAGGGAACTCCTCAAATATAAGAGGCACAATTGTCGCGACTTGGGTAGTCGGAATAGTTTTTCTTTGAAGTCGGTTTCTTTTTCTTTGAAGTCGGTTGCCAATTAAACAAGGGAATAGAGAAATAGAATAGAGAATAGAAGGGGGGGGGAGGGGGCTGATGTTCATGCTATGATTGTCTGGAAGACACAGCTGTGAGTGATAAAACCACCGATTTTTACACTTAAATACTTTGTAAGACATTGTCTTGCCTTGGGTCTACAATAAAGATAAATATACAAAATACTAACTATCGCCCGCGGCTCCGTGCGGCACGTGTATATCAGTTACCGCGGTCTAAAGTATCCTATGGATCGCAGGCTCTAGACTATCTGGGTTACTTTCTGGGACTACCTTGTTGGTCTAGTGGTTAGCGTATGCGGCTGCTGATCGTGAGGGCTCGGGTTCATCAAATTTATTTGTGTGATCCACAAATATTTGTTTCGGAGTCTTATTATGTATTTACAGAAAAAGACTTATTAGACTTATAAGACTTTTAAGACTTATTAGATGTATTTACAGAAAAAGTATGTTTATGTATTTATATCAGTTATCTAGTACCCATAATACAAGCTCTGCTTAGCTTGGGACTAGATGATTGATGTTGTGATATATTTATTTTTTATTTAAAACGGTTTTGTAGGTGTGGCGTGAGAGCGCGACAAACAGGTAGAGCTACTTTAGCATTTTTAATAGTATTAGGTCTTTACCTAGGAAATTGCCTTTCTTCAAGTACAGGCCATTTCAAATAAAAAAAGTTTGTAATGGCTCTGTATTCTAAATTCAAATTAATTTTGTTTTAAAACCATGACATTCTATTTACAAACTCAGTCTTTTGATTTTTGATTAGCGTTGTATTTTCATTACATTTGAACATTTTTCAAGTGAAAGTGCTCGAACCCGACACCTCAAGCACTTTAGTCGCATAAGCTATCACTGCGCCACCGAGGCAGTCAAATATTAGTAAAGATTATCAACATTAATTCACCGAAATTACTTGACCCAACACAAACACGTTACCATGACCAAAACCACGTATATGTTACCATAATAATGACCTTTAACAGTGAACCATCAGCCATTGTTTCACCATTATGTTCTAACATTTAATTATTAGCATCATAATGGATGGTATCCTGACCTTCCGCTCCCATGGCCATTGTAGATTTGGTCACTGATTTCGTTATATTTCGAGGGATTAATGCGACAGTTTTTTTACTAGTCTGTAAATTGCATTGAAAATATCTAAAAATGATGAAATTTAAACACATAGTGTTATGGAAAGATGTGGCTTAAGTGATTGCTTCAGAGTCGATTTTAGAGAATTCAACTCGACTGTCATATTTTTGTAGAAAAAGACTCCCGCGTTTGCTGGTTTCAGCACGATGGGCCGACCGGGGCAGTACTACTACCATCACACAGAAGACAATCATAATGACAGCATTCTTGTTGTCGTATTTTGTTGGTGAGTGGCCGCCGCACTATGGGACAAAACCGTGCGTACTGTCTCAAAAATAGATCTAGGGAATGTTCGATATTGAATAATCTATCAATGCACATGTCTAACTGAATGTCAACATATTATTTTAGCATGTAAAATAGATTACATCACTTTTTTCTAAATTAAACTTGACTTGCAAGTTGACGATCAAATTAATGTCGATTACGCAGAACAGAATTCGACCAGCTTGTATGGTCATAAATTGAGTAATTTCAATACATATCCAAAGGTGTGCTACATGGTTAGAAAGTTGGTTTTGTATTCTATTTAAAAATATTACATAGACAAAGGCTGGACAGGTTTTTTTTTACTTTTTATAAACTTCAAATAGACTTGTAACTGTCTGCCGATGTCGTAATTTTAATAGCATCAAATAAAGCAACTCATACAAAATCCAGGGCAATAAAAAATATTCGGGCGTCTCATTTAAAAGAGGTTTTAAATGAGACGAAATAAGCCTTATCGCGTAAAATACTAAAAATGTTCAAACTATGAGTCCTGATTGGAACCCAATAATTGTAGTATAGTATAGTTGGGCAGTAATCAGATTAATATTTAAAATGTACTTAGATTAAATAAATATACTCTTTTACGATTATTTATCAAATATTAATTTAATATAATTCATGTAAATATTTTAAATGAAGAATTAAAATGTTGTTATTTACAATTTACAATACTTTTAATCTGTACTGAAACAGCAATCACAGCGCGTGACGTCATTGTCGTCGTCATCGTAGATAATCATTGACTGCACGGGAACTACCTACTTAGTTCACTCAGTTATTTCCATTATTTTGTTGAAGTTATAAAAATTGCAAATTAGGATACCAATAATCAATTAAAAAAATTTAACATGGCGTTTCTCCAGTTTTTTAATAATGGAAACAGGATTTACGAAAGCTGACAATCGAAATCTTCTTAGAGTGGATATGTTTATGATTTGCAATTTCTTTGCAAGAAATTTCGACTTTTGTGTAGCTGAATTTCGAAATGTGAAAACTTCTGTGAAGTTTGTTAACTATATAATATATTATTTGCCACACAATATTATTATCTTCCTAGCCTTTATCCCCAAGTTTATTTGGGGTCGGCTACTACTTCAACCGGTTTTACCTGAATTACAGTTTTTATAAGGAGCGACTGGCATCGGACCTCTGCAACCCTAAGGGAGAACTGAAATTGGAAGATTGAACTAGTTGTCATATTTGAGGGCACTGACTTCCCAATAACGATTGCTATGCCGTCGGTTTTACGGCTTTACGTACGCTTTACTCTCCAAGGCACGGGCGTGAATCACCGCCAAACTTCCAAACTCCGGGCTGCTATTAGGAATTTAAAACATTAACTTCAGTTGAATTTAAAACATTCTTCATCATCATAAAATTCAGACGGTCAGAAAAATTCAAACTGGCAGAACGATTCAGGCAGCTAGACAGTTTCAGATGGCTAGGCAGATTCAGACGGACGGAAAGATTCAGACGGACAGACAAATTCAGACGGATAGACAGTTTCAGACAGTCATAAAGATTCAGACGGTTGGACATTTTCAGACGGGCAGAAAGATTCAGGTAGACGGAAAGATTCAGGCGGACAGACAGATTTAGGCGGCTAGACAGTTTCAGACGGTCAGAAAGATTCAGACGGTTAGACAGTTTCAGTCGGTCAGAAGAATTCAGACAGACGGAAAGATTCTGGCGGACAGACAGATTTAGGGCGGCTAGACAGTTTCAGACTTTCAGAAAGATTCAGACGGTTAGACAGTTTCAGGTGGTTAGAAAGTTTTAGACGGCTAGACAGTTTCAGACGTCTAGAAAGATTCAAAACGATCCACCATTAAATGACGTAATTGGTCTCGTGAAACCATCCCGATTTCGTTCCGCACGACGACGGCCGTCATCATGGCGTATTGTCTACCCTAATAATGAGGATGGTGATCCTTACTCCTGGATTCTAATCATATTATCCATCTGGCTGGCTCTGATAATTAGGTTTGCGTGATATATGACACATTCATTCCTGTTTGGTGACCACACGTTTGGTGAAATCCAAAACCTAATTTCTCGTATTGTCTTAGTCATATATACGTTTCATGGTATCTCAATGTGGCTCTCATCAGTTTTTTCTCCAACACAGGCTAGGCAATACTCAACTTATGCAGTACATACAGTACACATTACGGTACGGTGAAAAACTTCAGTCACATACTCGGTTTAAAGTCTCTTAATGTGATTGACGTAGGGCCTTAACCCTTTATTCTGCTGACTTCTGGCAAATGCTGACAGATCTTCGGTGTAGCCACCCATACGTTTTATTGTATCGCAACATTTCACCTCGAGTGTTGAATGAGAGTTGAAAGGATAAATTAATCGAATATGCAAGCCATTTCACCTCGTGAGGGAAAATATATAAACCTAAACAACCAACTGCCTGTTAAGTTGATCATTAACTTCAGTTGAATTTAAAACATTCTTCATTAAAACATAAAATTCAGACAGCCAGACTTATTCAGACGGTCAGAAATATTCAGGCGGTCAAAAAGATTCAGGCGGTTAGACAGTTTCAGACGGCTAGACAGTTTCGAACAGCCAGACAGATTCAATCGGTCAGAAAGATTCAGGCGGATAGACAGTTCCAGACGGCTAGTCAGTTTCAGACAGCTAGAAACTTTCAGACGACTAGACCGTTTCAGTCAGCTAGACAGTTTCAGACGGTCAGAAAGATTCAGACAGCTAAGCAGTTTTAGACAGCCAGACAGATTCAGACGGACGGAAAGATTCAGACGGTCTGAAAGATTCAGATGGCTAGATAGTTTCAGACGGTCAGAAAGATTCAGACGGTTAGACAGTTTCAGACAGCTAGAAAGATTCAGACGGACGGAAAGATTAAGACCGTCAGAAGGATTTAGTCGGTCAGAAAGATTTAGTCGGACGGAGAGCTAAAAAAGCAAATTATAGCTCCAAGTTTAAACGTATGTGACTTAGGGTTTTCACCGTATTGGAATGTGTACTGCATAAATTGAGCACTACCAAGCCTGTGTCGGAGAGAAAAGTGATGAGAGAAATGTTGAGAGACAATAAAAAGTAAGGGTGGCTGCACGAGAAATTAGGTTCTGCATTTCACTAAACGTGTGGTCACCAAACAGCCATGAATGTGAAAATGTGATAGATTCAGACGGATAGACAGTTTCAGACGTTGAGAAAGGTTCAGGCGGTCAGAAACATTCAGACGGATAGACAGTTCAGACAGCTAGACTGATTCAGACGGACGGAAAGATTTAGGCGGTCAGACAGATTCAGACGGACAGAAAGTTTTATTGGTTCAGAAAGATTCAGACGGTTAGAAAGATTCAGACGGCTAGAAAGTTTCAGGCGGCCAGACAGATTCAGACGGACAGACAGTTACAGACAGATTTAGGCGGTCTGACAGATTCAGTCGGATAGACAGCAAAAAAAGAAACAAATTGAGGGTTTTCACCGTACTGTAATGTGTGCTGCATAAGTTGAACATTAACAAGCCTGTGTTGGAGAGAAAACTGTTGAGAGAAATGTTGAGAGACAATAAAACGTATGGATGGCTACATGAGAAATTAGGTTCTGGATTTCACCAAACGTGTGGTCACCTAGCAGCCATGAATGTCTCATAAATCACGCAAACCTAATTCTCAGAGCTAGCATTATTTGAGTAATAACCATGGGCTCAAAAAAAGCGTCAGAAATACCAAAGACAAGAGATCTGCAAGAATGCACACATCGAAAGTCCAGGAGTAAGCTAGCGTCTAAAAAGATGACCCTGATTTTTTAGTGGAATAAGGGGCTGGAGAAATTCTAAGAAAGATTCAGACAGACGGAAAGGTTCAGGTAGTCAGAAAGATTCAGACGGCTAGACAGTTTCAGCTGTCTGAATCAGTCTAGCTGTCTAGACTGATTCAGACGTTCAGAAAGTTTTAGCGAGTAGAAAGATTCAGGCGGTTAGACGGTTTCAGACAGCTAGACAGATTCAGGCGGTTGGACAGATTCAGTGGGGCAGACAGCAAAAAAAGCAACTTATATAAGTGTTCACCTGTGTTTTTATATACAGGGTGTAACTAGACGACTTCCGAAAACGAAAAATGCAGCTTCAGGACCCCAAAACTAATTAAAAAAAACCAAACAGTTGTCTTTAAAAAAAATTGTAGCCGGAAAAACAATGTATCAAGATTTTTATTAATTTCAGAAGCCAGCAATGTATTGAGCGCACTGAGTAGCTAGGTCAATGCCTTTCATAACTATTAATTTTGACTACCTACGCGTCGCGGCGTGGGTAAAGTTTCCTACTAACGAAAATACCTGCCTAGTGACTTCACGCTACTTACCTAATTTTGCGGGAGCCTCGGTCGACCCAAAAATGGCACAAACTGAGCATTTTTTTATATATAATCTTATGTACTGTTTGATGCGATATTGGGGTTCCATGACCTCTGATTTTGTCAGTCTATAGCTCTTATACCCCCATTGATTTGGGCATTGCGCTTTCGGTGGGGTACATTGTACAGTGTAATGAAACTACTGATACCCATTTAGTTCCAATCGATTCTGGGTTTTTGGTCCATACATTTTGGACCTTCTCCTTTACTAAACGGAGACGGTCAGAAAGATTCAGGCGGCTAGACAGCTTCAGACAGCTAGACAGTTTCAGACAATCAGAAAAATTCAGACCGCTAGACAGTTTCAGACGGTTAGAAAGTTTCAGACGGTTAGAAAGATTCAGGCCGCTAGACAGTTTCAGACGATTAGAAAGATTCAGACTGTCAGAAAGATTCAGGCCGATAGACAGTTTCAGGCGGGTAGACAGTTTCAGGCGGACGGAAAGATTCAGACAGTCAGAAAGATTCAGGCCGTTAGACAGTTTCAGACGGTTAGAAAGTTTCAGACGGTTAGAAAGATTCAGACGGTCAGAAAGATTCAGGCCGCTAGACAGTTTCAGGCGGGTAGACAGTTTCAGGCGGACGGAAAGATTCAGACCGTCAGAAAGTTTCAGGCCGTTAGACAGTTTCAGACGGTTAGAAAGATTCAGACGGTCAGAAAGATTCAGGCCGCTAGACAGTTTCAGACGGACGGAAAGGATCAGGCGGTCAAAAAGATTCAGTCGGCCAGAAAGATTCAGACCGTTAGACAGTTTCAGACGATTAGAAAATTTCAGGCGGTCAGAAAGATTCAGGCGGGTAGACAGTTTCAGGCGGGTAGACAGTTTCAGGCGGACGGAAAGATTCAGACCGTCAGAAAGATTCAGGCCGTTAGACAGTTTCAGACGGTTAGAAAGTTTCAGACGGTTAGAAAGTTTCAGACGGTTAGAAAGATTCAGGCGGTCAGAAAGATTCAGGTCGCTAGACAGTTTCAGACGGCTAGACAGTTTCACTCGGTTAGAAAGATTCAGTGGGTCAAAAAAATTCAGACGGGTAGACAGTTTCAGGCGGTTAGACAGTTTCAGTGGCTTAGAAAGATTCACACGAACGGAAAGGTTCCGGCGGTCAGAAAGATTCAGACTGCCAGAAAGATTCAGGCGGTTAGACAGCATGATGGCAATCTATTTTAATTTCTATTTTTATGTTACTGACCATGAAAGTTTAAAAGCTTCTATAGTAGTTTGTACGCTTCGCATGCATCTCGACCTAATCCCGAAAATGAGGATCCTAGAGCTACTTAACACGCCACTACACCGGGGGTTCTGGTACTGATGGACACGCTTGCCCATATCATGACCGATCCACCATTAAATGACGTAATTGATCTCGTGAAACCATCCCGATTTCGTTCCCCACGACGACGGCTGTCACCATGGCGTAGTGCCTACCCTCGTAATGAGGATGGTGATCGTAATGAGGTGGTGGCAGAGTAGAGTCACTTTCATAGGCTTCAACTATGGTGACCAAACTGCTGTTAACCATAGGTACCTACTTACCTTACATATCTTTATATATATAATTCTTCTGTGAGTGTGTATGTTAGATGAAATTTTTTGTGTTTGTTCAAAAGGATCTGGGAATGGTTTAGATTCGCAATTGGACCCGGTAGGTGGCGCTGCGATCAAGAACTGGAATTTTAAAGTTGGGCGGTAGCCCAACTTTAGAATTCCAGTTCCAGTACCCGAAGTTCGCTGGGTCAACTAGTATGCATATATATGAACATGTATGTATATGTACATATATATTAAAACACAGGTGAACTCTTTCTTCTCAAAAGAAATTAACAAGACACGATTACGAACCTTTAACAAAAAATGATTAAAACAGTAGTGAGCAGAACAAAACATTAATTACTTTCCTAACTTTAACAGTAATAAATATGTGTAGTAATAAACAATAGTAGGTATAAATAAAAAATACAATAATAAATAGTCATTTACATATAGCCGGTTCCAAAAATAACGGGTCAGTCACATAAACCAATAACGGGTCAGTCACATAAACCCGAATATCTCCCGAACTACGTATGCCATCCTAATGAAACGAAGACTGTTCAATTGAGAATTTAATTATACAGATAAAAAATAAAATAAAACTTAGTTACACCCACAATATTAATCTTAAATTAAAAAAAAACTAAAGTAGTCATATTTTTCTTAAGATTACATTTTTTTTATGATTGTTTTTTTGCTGTTTTTCATCACTTTCTTCATTTAATACTTTGTATTGCCTCCACGTGATGAAGCCTCCAGTGATGAAAAACAGCAAAAAAACAATCATAAAAAAAATGTAATCTTAAGAAAAATATGACTACTTTAGTTTTTTTTTAATTTAAGATTAATATTGTGGGTGTAACTAAGTTTTATTTTATTTTTTATCTGTATAATTAAATTCTCAATTGAACAGTCTTCGTTTCATTAGGATGGCATACGTAGTTCGGGAGATATTCGGGTTTATGTGACTGACCCGTTATTTTTGGAACCGAGTGTAGATAGCACTAATAAAACTAATCATTCGCATTCGCAAGCCTCAGCTTGCGTTCTATTGACTCTTCGATCGAACGTTATTTCCCATACTCCTGATATACAGCCCGCCTCTTCCTCAACAATCACAAGTTTTCTTAACGAGGCCCTCCTTCAATAAATCAATACCAAACCTCTGCAATTCACAAATGACGTCACAATACACAATATGGCTTAACCCTGACGTTCTTCACGAGCCTCGTTTATAAAAGGGCACAGAGATTATTTAACAGATTCCTGGTACTAACATTTGGTTTGCCACAAAAACTGTGTCATGCATTCATAGGTGTTTACCCGCCGTGATGGCCACTCTGACAGTCAATTGTTATGTCATTATGAACCTTATTATGATGATCATTATGTTCTTATATGCTGTTATTGTGACAAGGAAGTAGATCCTGTCCATATTCCCGAAAGAGAGACAGAGGCGTATTAAAAACTCATTTAAACACAAGTTTATTACCGCCACCTGGGTACTTAAGATATTATCTCCTCTCTTTCTCTCTCTTTCTTTAACTTACATATGTTACACACCCTAGGTGGATCACTCATTGCGACCTGGTTTGATCTGTGCGGCCCACTCCATTCTTGCAGATCTCTCTTTGGTATTTCTGACGGTTTGTTTGAGCCCATGGTTAATACTAGTTCTGAGAATTAATTCATTCCTGTTTGGTGACCACACGTTTGGTGAAATCCAAAACCTAACTTCTCGTATTGTCTCAGTCAGTTATACGTTTCATAGTCTCTTAATGTGGCTTTCATTAGTTTTCTCTTCAACACAGGCTTGGTAATGCTTAACTTATGCAGTACATATAGTACACATTACAGTACGGCGAAAACCCTCAGTCACATATCCGTTTTATGGTCTCTTAATGTGATTGACGTATGGTCATAGCCCTCTCCTGAGAGGAGACCAGAGATCAGCAGTAGGACGTTATGGGTTGTTGTTCAATGTGATTCCTACCAGTTTTCTTTCCAGTGCATGATATACTGTGTTCTACTTACATATTTGGTGAAAACCCAGGTCAGTTTCGCTCATAAAAATGAGAGGCAAAAGGATAGATTAGTCAAATATGCAAGCCATTTCACCTCGTGGGGGAAAATATATACATTTGCTAAACAACCTACTGCCTATTAAGTTGATCAGACTTATCTGTATAGTTGAATTTAAAACATTAACTAATTGCTGCACCGTCTCAGCTCTATACTTACTTTAAAGTCGTTTGTCCACCGCAGCTGTAATGGACCGTCACCGAGAACGAGATGACGGCGCCGATTTAGCGATACATACATTTACTATGACGATATGTCCACTGCACGCCCGTCACCCGAGAGCCGTTATCCCGGCCGCCTATGTTTCGAGTAGTTCGGCGTGACCGCTAGAACTCGGGACGGTTTTATGACAGGTCGATGCGCCGGCAATACAAAACACATTTTTTCTTGAACAAGAACAACAGTGTGTGTCCACACACTACCGTCGCACCACGCTGATCACCCGGTTTTAGTTTTGTCTATCATAAAATTTGTAAAAAAAAATGGCTCATGTATCGTTCACGTATTAGCGGATGAATTCAAAATTATTTGCATCGCCTACGCCTACGAACGTACAAAAGCAGAAGAAACAATTGTCGCCGGTTGAAATTAGACATCCCCCTAGTTTACTACTACCACGCATAACAAAGCTATAGAACTGAGCCACAGATATATCGGCGCGGTGGACACACGATCGCCGTCACGTCACCTAAAACTCGGCCTGAAATAATCTCTTTCTCGGTGACGGTCCGGTGACCGGCGGCGGCGGCGGTGGACAAACGGCCTAAGACATCTCCATTATTAGGACAAATCCTCGGTCGCCGGGTACATTATGAACACACATGAAACGCTCACAAAAACTTTTTGATAATTTTTATTTATTTTTAATTTACGTTGACAGCCATGACTGTCATTTTTTCCTCCCTTTTGCCAGTAACATCCTTAAGCTACAAATCTGTGCTCTGTGTAAGTATGTTAAAATTCATGGAAAATACAGTCCAAAAAATTAACGTTGCATTTTATTTTGATATAATATGTAGGTGACCCTATGTAGGAGTTTATGTAATATATGTATATACTGAAGGTTGTTCCACCAATAAGCTGTACATCATCTCATTGTCCGCCCCATGACTTAAATTTAAGCCTAGTAATGGCCACATAATGGAAGGTCTAAACAATTTGCCCAAGCCTACTGTTTGCAATTTACTCTAGCGAGTGGTACAAGTTTCAAGCGATTACGACAATCAAGTGTGGTCGGTCTAGTTTGGATTGTATTTTTACCATTTGTTTCTCTTTGTTATAGATATTTTGTTTACTCTTTTTTCAGTCTTTAACAGATTTTGTTTTAGAGCCTTATACATGTAAAATGTACAAAAAAATAAGGACTGAATATTGTGTTTGTTAGATCAAGAGCATTAATTATATTCTTCTTCTCAATTTAAGGGTCAGTCCCTTGTCGGCGGAAAAATTGGAACTCCTGTCTATATTCCGCAAACCATTTCACCTCTTGATAGGCCACGACTCATACTTGGATTCTGCTTTCTCCTTTACTTGTAGTATCTACGCCAAAATAGGCCTTCCGCGTTTTCTTCTACCTCCTATCTTTCCTTCTAGAATGGTTTTAAAAAGGTTGTCGTGTCTTATCATTTTGCCTCTTCTGTTGTCAACAGTGTTCAGAAGTCTCCTTTCTTCGTCAACCAATAGTAGGACTGCCTCGTTGGATTTTTTCTCTGTCCAACTGATGTTCATCATCCGCCTCCAGCACCACATATCAAATGCTGCCAACTTATCTTTGTCTCTTTGAGTCAGCGTCCACGTTTTGCAGCGATAAAGCGCAATGCTCCAAATATAGGTTTTGATGAGCTGTTTTTTTATGTTTATGTTAATCTTTGCATTAAACAGATATTTTTTGCGGTTGTAGGCTTTTTTCGCGATTGCTATCCTCTCTACTATTAATTATATTATTACTAGCATGTAATTATTTTCATGTTACTTTTTTATTTTTTAGACAAACCATTACAGTATAAGCCGTATAATAGTATAAAACGTGTATGTTTTTATGTATAACTAGCTGAGCCCCGCGGTGTTACTCGCGTTTGTTGTTTTAACCGCGGGCAACGCCGCGGGGCGAAGTAAGTCTAAAAAAGTAGCCTAAGTTACTTCTTATATCTTCAGCTATTTGCCAATGAAAGCCCCGTTGAAATCAGTCCAGCCGTTCTAGAGATTACCCGGAACAAACAGACAGACAGACAGACAAAAAATAATATTTTGGCATAATGCACCGTATATACATACATATGCATTTAGTAAATATATATAATAAATATTACAAACAGACACTCTAATTTTATTTATTTGTTTTAATTGGATGTGTGTTTGGTGGAGTTCTCTCATTACGTTTTCATAACCGTTATCTTCACTCTAAGTCTTGTCGGCTGCAGCGACCTTCAGTCTGCCTTAAGAACTGACCGATCAACTTCCACTTCATCATGCTGATTCTCCATGCGATATTGGTTACTTCAGTATTCTTTCGAATTTATTCGTCAGAGATTTTACCGACTAGAGAAACACCCAGCATCGCACATTCTATTGCACACTATACCACTTTAAACTTTTGGACTAGTCTATGCCTCTGTTCCGTATATTATTACAGGTAGAATGATCGCAGATACTTTTCACATTATTTTGTAATAAGCATTCGAATTATTGAAATGAATGATTGTTTAAAGAAACATCGCTACATCTCATAACTTGCAACGTATCCCTAAGATAGTGATCTGATATCAAGATTCTTTGAATCATTGTGTACAAAAGTTATTGTTAAAGTTATATCATACAACTCCTTTATGCGACCTTCGCTATTGTCTTTTGTTTTTTATATAAAAAATCTTAAAAAAAACTCTTCGTTAAGTTGAATGAGTTAAAGGTGTTAATGAGCCATGAAAATTCCGCACTTACCCCTGCCCCCTCTTTCATATCTCCCATCTCTGAATCCATAATTTGAAAAACAAAATCTTGTCACATACTGTTTTCAATTCAATTTTTAATTTCCACTGTAAATTTAGTCCACTTTCTAAGCAATCTTAAACGTTAAGTATTAATTCTCATCAACAGCCTTTATCAGTCCACTACTGGACATAGGTTTCTCCTTTGAAAGGAGATTTTGGCCTACTATACCACGCTGGCCAGGCGGGTTTGTTTCAAGTTTTCCTTCTCTTGGCAGTGATGTTAGCTGTTTATTTTGTTCCTTTAGTCGCTTCTTACGACACCCTAACTATACCTAAATGAAAATAGAAAGCAATAGAGAATCAATCTAACGCATTTACTAAAACTAAAAATACACATTTTAATTTTTTACGTGAGATTAAGGTATGAGGGCAGTGTAGAGGTAGGATCGCAAAATCGATAAAACTAAATATTTGTTGCACGTTTGTATTTGTATAAAATGAAATTCAAGAATCAGTTTCAGTAGAGCACCGCTGATTTCAGCACGAATGGACCGGCTTGACCGGGGCGGTAAAACTGATATACGAGCTTTCGTATTTGTATACGTAAGTGTGAGATGATGCATCTCACAAGCAGCCATATGGGTCACCATTTTGCATTGTCTGCACTCATAAGGAAGATGGTGACCCCTAGTTCTGGATTAAAATGATACTTTCGCAGTTTGTAAACAATTGTTCACTAATCATGCTTTCATCATCAACCCATAATGTCCCACTAGTGGGCTCGGGTCTCCTCTGAGGACAGGGTTAAGTCCCGACACTGGCTGAGTACGGGTTGGAGACTGGCAATACACGCTGTGGCTACGTAATCTTGCCGCCCGAAAGCCTCCAACTGAGCTTCACGACTGCTATCTTATGATAACAACCGGAACCGACTGCTTTACGTGACCTCCGAATGGAAATGGTCACCCATCAAGGTCTGACCGCACCTTCGTTGCTTACCCTCGGTGATTGTTTCCAATCACCTAAGGTTATTAGGTGGTATTTAAATGATAGCGGTCTAAAACTGCTTCAGTGACCAAGAAACACGATTAACAAGCTAACCAAGCGCGATAAGTTTCGAAGTGAAGACGATAAAAAAGACTGAAACAATATGTTCATTTCCTGGTCGTGAGCAACAGCATCGAGTCATCATTACAATGAGTCACTAGGTTAATCACAATATGCTTTTTTTATTACGAAAACAGGTTTCCTTAAACTTCCATCCAATATGAGTCAATACGTTTTGAATTCTAAAATGTATTAATTAGGAGTAAGAATCATGATTGGCAAATGGCCGACTTGACCGGAGTAAGACTGCACGGTTGGCTTAATGGTTTGAGTGTTCACCATGCCGCTTTCTATTGCGCCAAGTGTCCTGGGTTCAAATCCAACTTTATGTGATTCAGTCGCTACTCGTAGCGACTCTGTATCTTATCTACACCTCAGGTCTACAAATGCCAAATGGTGTAATCGGCACTTTTGCTGATGATGCAGCTTTCACCTTTCATGATAAGCCGAGTCAAGCAAGTAGTATATAGTAGTAAGTAGCTTCAATGCTGCTTGAACAAAATTACGGTTATGCTTGACACTTGTCGAATAAAAGTTAATGAAACAAAGTCTGATAATGTGACTTTTACGTTGAGATATGATATATGTAACAAATTGTTGTTCTGTGTCTGGGTGTTATGTGTGTCCGTTTCATGTATATTTGTAAAGTCCCCCGCGACGCAGGATTTACATTCGTAATGAAGGAGTCGTCCTGTTTTGAGGTAGGGTAGGTATTAATAATATAAAAATTATAATAATTCGATAATCTCACTAACTTGGCCTAGACCCTCCCCTTTCTAACTCTAGTGAACAATAATTATATTTGACATCTTATACAATACGCCATCTAGTTCTAAACTAAGCAGAGTTTGTACTATAGGTACCATAGTCGTATTTTTAATTAGACGAAGTTGTATGACGTTTACTGTGTTGTCAGTTTTTGATGAAATAAAAATAACGTTGGACAAAGTGAATGATTGAAAAAACTCCTTAGTGAATGAAATTGCCTCGATTGTCTAGTGAATAGTTAGTGTGCCGAACTGCTGATATCGGGTACGGGGTTCGAATATTAGTCATTCTTTGTACATACCAACGAGTTTTCGACGACTATGTTTCTATAGTATCTACCTATACTGAATACCGAATGTTTTAAACATTAAAGAAAATATTGCGAGGAAACTTGTAAGATAGACTTTTCAACATACATCATGTAGTTGAAACTATAGATGTATAAAATATAACATTTATAGGTAGGTAACGAAAATAAAAAACATCGCTGATGATTTTTTTATGTGATGATGAATAAAAACCAATTATACATAATCACATAAAAAAAACATCACTATCGCTTTCGGGGACATTAATTATAAATCTGTTTGAAACATTGTCGATCATGTGGTCAAGACCATACTTTTTGTCTTCTCCTTTAATTATATGAGACACGCAGCTACTCTATTTTTCAGTTGTGATATGTGGCATTCCTTCTTCTAAAAGTTTATTTAGTTCTGTCATTTTGAAGGTTTTGTTATTTCTTGCAATATATCCTTTAGCCTGCGCCCATACCAACTCAATGGGATTGAGCTCACAGGGTTATAAGGGCAGACGTAAACGGGGCAGGCGCTGCCATCTCGTCCACAACATACTTTCCGCAATGTTCTTATTTGTGGTGCCGTACAATGTCTATAAGAGTAGCTTTAACCATTGTTGCTTTAAATATTTTTGCTCTTTAGCCACTCTTGTATTCTAGGTTTAGTCCAAGACATTTTAGGCAGCGATTCTAGCTTCCTGGAGTGGTAGGGGGCATTTTCCATCACTTCTCAAAGGAATCGGCATTCATCTCTTGATGATAATCTTCTTAATTTTTTATGTTTAAAATATAAATAAGCTGACTGCTACGAATCTCTCTTCTCCACCTATATGGCCTATATTTAATCGTTTGCCCTTCCATTCCTTCTTCGGTACATGACCTTCAAGATAGTAAAATATATCAATTAATTATTGAAAGTACAATTTAAGTAAAGAGAACAGAAAATTGTAATTACATACATACATACATTAAAGTAGCAAAAGTAAAATCGCCTAATTTATCTTTGAAACTGTGTTTCGGTTCACGTTTCTCGGGAGACTTAAATTGTTCATATTCTTTGTATTCTTTTAACACACTGTAAACTGAGGTCACACCAATTCCCAATATGTCAGCTGTTTTTGAAACATTCATTTTTTTTCGGGAGCCTTAATAGATAATAGCAGCTTTCTCCTCAAATACGTGTTTGGAGACGTTTTGTATCATAAGTTTTTCGGTAACGCTTAAAGAAATAATATTCTTTTATTAATAATAGAAATTAAATTAAATAAAAAAATAGAAATATTAGTTTGAAATGATTCTTTTGATTGCACGAGAACCGAACGCATCACTATTACTTTAATTAAGGTAGCATTATTTTACAAAGTGACATTAGCTACTGTCAGTTGGCTTCGTCTAATTAAAAATACGACTATAGACAACTGATATAAATATAGAAATGCATACATACGAGTATTACATGTATTGTATATTGTCGATTCCACAATCATTTGCCCCGACTCGGGCATCGAACCCGAGACCGCACAGCAGTGGTGTTGTCTGTGCCAGACGGGTTGGTATAAGGTTTGTTTCAAGTTTCCTGCGTCTCATGCCGCCCTGTGAGTGGCCGCGGATGGGCGGGACGGGATTCCCGTCCGTCTGCAGTAGTCAACCGCGAGGAGGCGGCGTCCGCGTGTGACCGGACGTTGCCCAATTAGAGAAATTAAAAGTTTGAGATGGTGCCCGTAACAGTGCGGGCAGGCGCTGGGAGGAGTCCAGAAGGAAATTCCCTCCCTGGACTCCTTCCAATATACAGGCGCAGAGAGGGTCATACCGTGTGATTTTAGGCGGTTCGAGTCCGACACACCATCCCTTTTAACCCATGACGGGGTGACGGTCCGCGGGGATTTCCACACGTTAAAAAAAAAAGATAAAAAAAAGTGTTTTACTTAATTTTCTTCTTAACTCACCGTTTTTGACATCTTCTCCGTAAAACTCCTTTTTATATATTTAAGCCTACCAAAGTGACTCCACGCTGCCTGGTGGAAGGTATGTGTAGGCCCACACTATGGTGACCTGATCAGATCTTTCTGCATCATTATCTCTTAGAGGATGAACTGCCCCGGTCAAGTTCGTTGATTCGTGCTGAAATCAGCGTCTCTCTACTACCTATAAAATACTTATTTTTATTGTTACTGTAACAAAAAATAAACCTATATTACATTATAACTCATTCATTCACAATTTTAACAATATGATATAAGAGTTGCTTTCAACCTGACTTCTAGATTGATCATCTTGGCTATTGTTTCGATAACCTTGAATTTTGACAGTACAATGTAGTAGGAAGACATTCAGGAACAATGTAGATGTTAAATTTTATTACTCGGGTCTTTAATTATAGACTGTGAACCTTACTGATATAATTAAGATACTTATTTTACATTCCAACTGTCTATCAAGAATCTATTTTACGTGTGGTAACCCCCTGTTTCTAAAAGGTCTTGTGTCGAAATCGGGCTTGCTGCACCCGCAAGGTGTACCACAAGACGCCTGACATAAGAGGAATTCGGGAACAGCTATACCTATCTTCCTAGAAGCTTATTCCCAAGATCATTTCGGGGATCATGTCATTTATTCCACAGAATGACTAGCATCTCACCTCTACAATCCTGACGGCGAACTGAATTCAGAGTTAGCAATAGTTGTCAGAATATTTGAAGGTACCGATATCCTATAGCGACTGCCATATATGTGTATATGACAACCGCGAACGACGACTTAACGCGCTCTCCGAGGCACAGAGGTGAAACACCGTCAAACTTCCTTACACAAAGCTGTTATTAAGAATTTCTCGTAAGGCAAACTCCACAACACTTCTGGTCCTACCCGGGAATCAAACTCTTGATCGGCAGTCGCATACGCTAATCTCTAGACCAACGAGGATCCGGGAACAGATGTCACTAAACGCTCCAGACCTTACGAAACTAATCTACATGTGAAGTAATGGACGTGGGGCGTGAAGCCATTAGGCGTGAAGCCATTATAGGCTTCACGTCAAGAAACTCGGTTATTTTACCCTCATTTTACAAAACATGATTCAAACAATGATTTTATTACGTTCCACTTATAGTTTATGAGATTACTAGACGACCGATGCCTCCAATCCTTTAAGAGGCAGGGAAGCAGGACTCTCGAAGGTCGACACCGCCTCTATGGTAGAAGTTGCACCTCTGATTGCCTCATTAGTAATTTGATGATAAGAAGACCGATTTCCTCATTTGACCCTTTACAATAAAAAAAATTGTTGAGCTTTACACGTGGAGTCATTTGGAAAAAAAACTTGTCAAAGTCAAAAAGGTAATTTGTTTAAACAATAGTTTGAGTAAATAAAAGTAATTGGTCATTACACACCATTATCTATCACGGACGCTCCAAGGATGAATGTTCTAAGACACTGTTGGTATAGTCTTGTTGTTATGCATTGAGTACTTTGAAGTTAGTCACACATTTTTTATTTGGGTTCCGTTCATCTTAGTTTTCAAGTTAGATTCTAAATGTCATTGGCGCAAGCTTCAAGCGACCAACTAATTTATAAATCTAGAGTCTAAGTCGCTAGGGCTACAGGCTTGAAATTTTGCTTTTGAGAAAAGATTTTTGGAATTTTCACCCAAGCGAGTGAGCAGTTGTTGGAAGTTCCTTTTCTTTTTATAAAAACTGGACCGGGGCGGTACTGCCCTCTTACACAAGACCAATCTAAAGTAAAATTTTCGTTCCTGGGTGAGAGACCGGAGGTCAAATAATTATTTTCGTCATAATATGGAGTGGAGCCGATTTAATAGACTAATACGTAAAAAACAGCACTCGGAGTAGAAAATAGCCTGATGACCGCTGGCCAAAAACAATTTGTTGTTTTTTTTTGTGACTGTCAACCTGTATGACGCCAGGCTTTCCTGAAAATCCCTCTAGATAACCCTACTAATATTGTAAACACGAAAGTTTGCGAGTATGTATGTATGTTTGTTGTTCTTTCACGCAAAAACTACTAAATGGATTTGATGAAACTGCACAATATATAGTTTACTTAGGCTACTATTTACCCCCATGTCGGAACTTCACGCAAAAGCTAGTTTAATATAAAAGACAAGAGGAGGAGTGCTTTTTTATAAATGATTTAGTATCTACTCTAAGGATTTCCTAGCAACAAATTACTTTTAAACTAGCAACGCCATAAAGATGCGCAGACGCCGCGGTGCCGGATAAGCACAATTTGTTAAATTACACGGAAGGGTTACTAGTTTGAGTCTGTCCATGGTTTTTTGTGTTTATCTATTATGTTTTAGGAGTAGTTTTTATTTTATGATACTTAAATAACGGCTTATAGTTTCGGTAATTCTGTGAGTGATCTGTGATAGGTATTGGTAGGTAGATTATGTTCATGAGCATTTGTTTTTTGGTATGCCTAAATATATAATATTTAGGCATACCAAAGTGATACTACTCTGTGTGATGGAGTTTGATTGAATTCCAAGAGTCGAAGTCACGTCAGAATCGGTCATTACATTATCCGGAACAAACATAAAGACAGATTTGAAAATTAAAAAAAAGTTTTTTTATCAAATGTACATATTTGATTTTATATGCATTTAGTAAAAAGTTGGTAATTATAATAATAATAATAAAGTTTATTGGATCAATTAAATTAATTACAAAAAGTATGAACACTGTTACTTAAACTAGGGTTTCCTGTGCTTTAAGTAACAGTTACAGATCGAAGTTGGTCTAGCTACGTACTTTACATTTTCTTGTACAACAATCTGTTATTCTTACGTTATTAAGTTTTAATTACAAAATTTTAAAATAAAGTAACATAAAATAAAGTAAAGTAAAAATTACATTACGAACATTGTTTATGTACGGAAGGTGTGTCAATGTGTAGAATAATATTTTATATTAATAAGATTGTTTGAGTGGTGGATAAAAAAAGTGTATTGGTTATAGGACAGGTCGAATTAGATATTACATACAGATATTTCGATTTCAAATATTTGTTTATATGTATAGACTCGCTGACCAACGCAGCACCTTCTGTGTTTCCTAGTGTTCGGTAGTGTGTTGTTATAAAAGAAGAGAGAGAACATAGCGGTTACAATAAATGATAATGGTAACCTTAAAAACTTGTTGTTCAATGAACAGGTGACAATCACATTAATGGATTCAGTCGTATATAAAATCATCATAATTTTTGGTTTAAATCGTAGACGAAAAGTAAAGCAAGTATTTGTTTACGGCGAGCTAAATTTTAGTCAGTATATTTGCAAGACACTGACTTCCCAATAACGATTGCCATAGACGTTCCTGACAACCGGAGCAAACGGTTTAAGAGCGACTTTACGGTAAATAATTTTACATACATATGTATATGAAAACCGACACCCAGACTCAAAACAATAATTTGGAGCAATTGGCAAAAACTTTTGTATGTGTCTTTCTAAAACAGGCCGGAGTATGAAATGTGCTTCATCCGTGCCTTGGAGAACACGTAGGGCCGTTAGTCCCGGTTGGTATGAACATCTATGGCAATCGTTATTGGAAAGTCAGTACTAACAACACAAACAAAAGTGAATGCACTGACTTCAGATTTACCAACAAAAAAATATATATATAGAAACTAAAGAGTTTGATTAAATGCTCTAAACTCAAAAACTACTAGTCCGATTCGAAAAAAATATTCAAAGTTATTATAGATAGCATAGTTATCGAGGCTATAACATATATATATCAGAACCAAAAAGAGCTGTGTATCAATGTAAAGTTTTTCAAAAATAGGAGAGCTTCCATTACATGCGGTGCGTAAACGGTTAGTGTCGCAAGAATAATGTACGAAAAACAATTGCTGCTCTTTAAAAGTTTTAAAAAAGTGACTGATAGCATATATCTGTCTTTTATGTTGCTTCACCGTAATTGTCTACTCCTTAGTGTCCTCAATTCGGAAGGTTGTGATCTCTATTTGGAGCCATTCAGCGAGTCGTAGCTCGTCCCCTGTTCCTATCTTGAGCAGGGCAGCATGTTTATCTTACCCGTCAGATATAGCACTTTTCGTCATACCGATGCTTATATATTATACCTTATCATCAACAACCCATAACGTCCCACTGCTGGGCTCAGGTCTACTCTCAGGAGAGGTTTAAGGCCATACGTCCCCACGCTGGCCGAGTGCGGGTTGGGCACTGGCAAGACACGTTGTGGCTACGTAATCTTGTCGTTGAGTGTTTTTAAGCCGCCCGAAGGCGATGATTTTACGAAGCTGTCTCATGATAACCTAGACCGACTACCTAACGGAGACGCTCATGACATATCATGCCACAACCGGTCACCCATCTTTGTCTGGCCGTGCCGTAGTTGCTTACCCTCGGTGACCGGTTCCAATCACCTAAAGCCACTCGGCTATATCATGCCTATTCTAACATAAATAAAATTTGTTCACATAAATGTTGCAACATTACGCTAAATTAATAAAAAAAAAAACATTACGAAATAAAGACCATAAATAGAATATACTATGTCTTTAAACAAGTAAAACTACCTTAAGAATCCCCGTAGAAAAAAAAAATTGATTGATAATGTTTATGAAACCATTAAAAACGCCATGATATTATGTTAGCATTCTCATGGGAGGCACAATGGTCGGATGTATTAGGCTTTTTGCCTTAAATAAATCCTTTTTAGAGAGACAATGGCCCTACTGCCGAAGTTATCAGATGTAATGAACACTGTGTTCGATTTGTGTGGACATAGCTTTTGAATGAATCAATTTTGAATGTTAGTCTAGGCAGACCTGGTATGGAGTCCGACAGTCACTTGTTACATTATTATTGCATAAATAAATAAAGGTTCCATTCAGTACTCATCATCGTTAGTACACACAAGTTTTGTGCATGTTTTCTGCATCTTTCTATGCGCTGTAGTAATTGAGAATAACTTTTACCATTAATTTAATAGCAAATTAAAAATTATATAGCAGGCCAAAATATGCTTTGAAATCTTGCAAAAAAAAAAGCTCATGTCCAATAGTAGACAATTGAAAGCTGTTGGTGTGACCTTTAAGCCGTTTTTTAAATATAATTATTTGTTATTAAGTTAATGCTTTTCTTAGAATTTCGTTGTAGTGCAGAGGTATTGTGTAATATAAAAATATTATTATAAGTATTTTAAATATATATAATAACTTACATCAAAATTTATTCTTTGACAACTATGTAATACTTAAGTTTTTGAGGACTTTTTATCAAATGATTGATTATATCTGATCGAGTTACTTGTACTTAAACCGAAATTATTTAATCTGATTTTGTTAATAATATCAGCATCGTGTCGTATCGTCATCGCAAATATCACAGTAATTAAAACAAGATGAACTTTTATTATTTACCAGATATCTTTTCATTCATATTCATAACACAGCAAATAGTATTGTTTCTCAACAGTATTTTTTCTTGTCGTCATCAAATGTTAAACTAACGTGCGTATCCACACTATTCTTTCGTTAATTTTCCATTCACATATAAGCTTATTGCGGACAATGCCACTGTTCAGTTGCACTATGTTACCCGCGGCAACCTCATTGACCCATAAACACATAATAAAAAATACACATTCATTGGTTAAATTAGCTAAGATTTAGATGTAATAGCTAAAAGAAAAAAAACATAAAACCATAGACATTCGATATTTGAACCGATTTTTTTTATTAAATAAAAATGTGCACTATCCAATGAGTTCTCAACTTTTGATTTGAAACTTTTTGGTGTAATTATTTAAATAAAAATGTTATTTTTCATGCAACTTATAAGTGAGTGTGTTTGTATAGGATTTTGTGTATGATGTTATTGAAGTGTTTTAAACATGAAGTGGTGGACTATAACTTTATTATTCTCTCAGTTAATGTGTTCTGTGCTCGGGTCCAGGATTATAATCGTGGAAAATGCACCCAGTATGTATCAATCTTATTAACCCTGTTCGTAATTTTAACTGACTACAAGAAAAGGAGGAGGTTCTCAATTCGTCGGAATCTTTTCTTTTCTTTTTTATTCTACAGCTAAAACAAAGCGTATATTTTAAATGCCAAATAGGACATTGAGACCTTTAAATGAGATTTTGGTTTTGTAATACTAAAGGGAGTAATATAAATGTAGTTTTAATGCGTCTTTACAATTAAAATTAAGTAGCTAAGCCTAGCAAACGCGTTTGCGTCTCTCATAGTCCGTAGTGCAATGTTTATAATAATGTGAACAACTTAGTTTCCCATAAAAATTGTCATAGTGAGCAAACCGTAAAAGAACAGTGAAGAGGAACAATTCTACCGTTCTACCGTATATTAATTTGGTGAAACTTTAACGGTATAAGCTCTGAATAGAAATGATTGACTGCCTTATTGGTCTAGTGTTTGGCGTATGCGGCTGCGGATCGAGAGGTCTCGGGTTCGATTCCCGGATCGGACTAAAAGTTAGTGTATGATCTGCAAAAATTTTTATTTTGGAGTTTGAGTGTTTTCTATGTATGATATGTATGTATTTGCAAAAAAATGTATGTTTGTGTATTTATATCAGTTATCTAGTACCCATAGCACAAGCTCTGCTTAATTTAGGACTAGACCAAATATTATGAACAAATATTTATTTCTATTTATTTATTTTACCTGTTTATGCAAAGTTTTAGGCTCCGCTTCCTATGGTCTTGGTGATTATTTGAATATAGTGTTCCACGATAACTGGGCTATCAAACATCGAAAGATTTTTCAAATCGTAACAGTACTTTCTGATAGTAGTGCATTCAACTAACCAACAAACAAACGTTACATCTCAATAATGTTGGTATAGATAGGTGCGTATGTGACTACCGATCAAGAGTCCAATTGAGTCCGGGGTCGAGCCGATAAGTGTTACTGAGTTTTTCTGATTATAGTAATACTTAATAACAACCGGGAGTATTGAAAGTTTAGGGTCTTCATTCCCATGTCTCGGAGAGAACGTAAAGTCGATCCTGTGCTTGGTCACTCCCCAGTCATCTGTTCCACCCCAATATATTATTATTATTTTCATTTATTTTGGTACAAAACAGTCATTAATACACAGTAATATGATACATTATGAATGCCTCGTTGGTCTGGTGGTTAGTGTATGCGAAGAAATCAAATCCTGGGTCGGGCCAAAAGTGTTATTGGATTTTTCTTACAGGAAATTCTTAATAGCAACCCGGTATATGGAAGTTTGGCGGTGATTCACCTCTATAAGTCGTCGGTCCCGGTCGTCATGAATCAATCTATGGCAATCGTTATTGGGAAGTCAGTGCCTTCAAATATAGTCACAAATATTTCATCCTTCAAAATCAGTTACGAAGGAAGATTGGATAAAAGTCGCTTTGTAGAGAAGCTGTCATTCAAGACCACTAGAACCCATTTAATCTTATGAATAATATAGGTTAAGAAGAAGAGAAGAGAATTGATTTATAAAAAGCAGCCAAGTGCGACTCGGACTCGCCCATGAAGGGTTCCGTAGCAGAAATTAACATCACGTAAAAGTTCTTGTAGTGCATGATGCATGATTTCCAAAATTTATTGTGTATTTTTTATGTGATGTGATTGTGAAAATCTTAATGCGGATTACAGAATACATCTACTAACCAAGTTTCAAATGTTTAGGTCTTATGGTTTCGGAAAAAAGTGACTGTGACATACGGACGGACAGACAGACAGACAGACATGACGAATCTATAAGGGTTCCGTTTTTTGCCATTTGGCTACGGAACCCTAAAAACTGAACTGTTATAAAGCATTTCCTTACACGAAAAATCTAAAAATACTTTTGGCTCGACTTGAAAATCAAATCCAAGATCTCTAGATCGACAGTCGCATAGGCTACCACTGCGCTACCAAAAAATGACAATAATGTTAAATAAGTTCAGTGTATCCATACTTTGATATCTTCTCTGAATTAGTACTCACGTTAGGGCTACGTCAAATATATCTGACCAATACAATTCAATATAAATACTTCATTGTTAGGAATGAATGATAAGCCATACAGAATTAGATACTTATATTATGTGTAATGAAAGCTGTTTAGTAAAGAATCGTTTCATTGAAATTTAATTAGTTTTTTTTATTATGAATTTAGTAGAGATTTAATCAATCAATCAATCAATATTCTTTATTGTGAATCATAGGTTTAAATAATGATGTTTACATAAGTGTCAACGATCCGCTATGTTCTGCCATTTAGGCCTACAATAATTTAAAATTGTAGTCAATCATGCAATAAATAATAAAATTTTAGAATCTAAGACAATAATATAGTAAATATTTGAAATAAAGAAAAATATACAATGCAACGTCAATAATGTCTATTTCAATTAAAATTTTATACTTAATTTACATGCAATTTACAAAAAATAAGATACAATAAGATATAGTAATGTCAAATCAATTAGTTTTTTTTTATAATCAATTATCATTTACCATCCAAGAAGTCTCTTATATCATAATAACATTTGTCTATGAGAAATTCGCGTAGTCATTTTTTAAACAATATTAAATCAAGATTTCCTATGATAACAGATACTTTAATATATATAACAGGTGCCATACAGAATATACTTTTGTGCATTAACGCCGTATTTGAATAAAGTATTCTGATTCTATTGCTATTGTGAGACGTTCTATTGCGAATAACAGTTTCAGCCAAAGTTTCGAATAGCTCCGGGTTTGTCTTTACGAAAACTGCTGTTTCAAAATGTATAATGATGGTAATGTCATAATTTTATACTTTTTAAAATATAGCACACACTATCTGTGGATTTTAGCTTTTATGCACTGCTTTTGAGACTTAAAAACCATATCTTTATTTGTGGAGTTTCCCCAGAGTATGATGCCATACCTGAGATAGGACGCAGTCATCAAATGATATGCTATAAGAATGCTTTAATGATTAAGAAGAAGCGCAAGTTTAAAGAGAGCGTAGGCTGTATTTAATGAAAATAAAATTGTGTTTCATCAATAACCCATAATGTCCCTCTGTTGGGCTCGGGATATGGTAAAGGCCATACGTCCCCATGCTGGCATAGTCGGGTTAGGAACTCGCAAGAAAAAGGTGTGTCTACGTAATCCTGGCATTGGATGTTTTAAAGTCGCCCGAAGGCCTCCAACTTAACTTTACGACTGTTATCCTCTGATAACAATCGCCTGTCACTGTAACTGATAATAATCTCCTGGGACAATTTTAATATGACCGTCATAAGGTTTAATTTTCTAATGAAGACCTGGTAGTCACCGTAGAGCAACAAAATAGGGAGTGGGCAATTAGAAATACGTATTCATTCTTCTCTGTCAAGGCATAAGCCCAAATAGGCCTGCGAATTACACTTATATGACTTTGAGCGTGTTTGTGTGCATATGAAATTGTGAATGTTTTGTTTTTAATTGTCATATGTGAGTTCGTAGTGACAACCGGTTGCTTTTGTATGCGTGTTTAAAATGTGTATGCGTGAAGATTTCTCCCACAAAAAATATTATTGTTTTCCTCCATCAGACTGTCTTGTAAGGAAAAGAAGCTGTCTACTCTGTTATGGTCCGCCAGCCTGTGTTGCTCTTTAGTAATTACACATAAAAAGGCGTAGAATTATAGGGCTTTCGTTCGTAAATAGAAATTACTTGATGCTAATACTCAAACAGTAAAAAATACTTATCTGCTTATGAAAGATTCGATTACATAATCGATGATTAAAACAAGAATTCCAAACCGGAGTAAATGTGGCATCATCTTTTTGTTTGGTCAGTAAAGCTTCAGATAAGGCCCCTTATTATTTAAAGACCATCCGAATTACGGAGTAATTCCAGCCCATTTAATTAAGTTGCAAACGTTTTTCATTTTCTATTCTATTTCTCTATTAACTTGTTTTATTGACTTATATTTTGTATGTACAAGAGAATAGAGAAACAGAATAGAGAAACAGAATAGAGAAACAGAATAGAGAAACAGAATGGAGAAACAGAATAGAGAAACAGAATAGAGAAACAGAATAGAGAAACAGAATAGAGAAACAGAATGGAGAAACAGAATAGAGAAACAGAATAGAGAAACAGAATAGAGAAACAGAATAGAGTAACAGAATAGAGAATGGAATAGAAAACGAAAAACCGTTTGCAACTTGGTTAGGGGGCTGGTCCCGTAACGCGATATAGATATTTATGCTCCGATTCTTCCCGTACAATAATAATTCAGACATCTAATATTTTTCAGACACCTTACACACAACGCCATCTACTCCCAAACTAAGCAGAGCTTGTATTAAGGGTACCAGACAACTGACATAAATACATAAACATACTTTTTTTTTGTAAATACTTACATATTATACATAGAAAACACCCAGACTTCGAAACATATATTTCTGTATTACACAAATATTTGGTCCGACCCGGGAATCGAAACCGAGACCTCTTGATCAGCAGCCGCATACGCTAACCACCAAACCAACAAGGCAGTCAGTCAATAAATACAACTCCACTCAAATGGATACTTTAATAATAGTAGAATTAAATTCAACAAAATTAATTATTTGGAAAACTTAAATATAAAATTAAAACACAGTCGGAATTTCTTGAATTTTTATTATATAATTATTGTGTATTAAATGTAAAAAGATTTAGTGTGTAATAATTAATATAATAATAGAATATGAATGTTATAATGTACATCTATACAAATAAATAGTCTGTAATTTCAAATCAAGTACTCATTATTCAATGCGTATGAAACTATACGCGGTATTTACAGCAAAAAATAAATTCCTTAATTTTTTTTCTGTCTCTCCGTCTGTTTGTTTGTTCCGACTCTCTGGACCGATTTTTATGTTACTTTCACTGATGACATAAGGAGCCTATTTAGACTAGCTTCTGCCTTGTAGCGTTACTCGCGATATACAACGGGTAAGGCGATTCACACACTGCCTCGCGCTCCTTCGCGTAGCGCGGAGTGGCAGATTTTAATATTGTATGCAAGTACATCGATTAGTATAGAAAACACGCCAGGTCCAACACACCAAATACGCGCCACGGCGCGTGAGCGCGTGCCGCTGGCAGCCAGTAGGCGGGGCGGGCCGCAGCAGTAAACACATTTATATACGAAATTGAACAATGTGCAGCAATTTGGGATATGAAATACAAAGAATAAAGGCCGCGAACAAAGCCGTCAGGCGCGGAGGCGCGGTAAAATCTGCTCAAAGTGTCAGATCTGCTCCTCCGTCGCCGCGCGCGGTATCTGCTGCCCCGCTTCTACGCGCCTGTGCGCGTAGCCAGTGAATCGGCTAACACCGCGTTACTCAGCTAGCATCAGATGTCCTCTGACTAGGTCACAGTTATTTTAATCTAAGTTAACTCATCTTAGCCAAGGTTACAATTAATATAATGTGCGCTTTTTGTGGTTATATCATTCTTTTTTTTACTCTCAAGGCTCACTGAGGCACTAATGGTACAGTTCCCGTACGAGACAAGTTTTTTCTCGTGCAATTAGTTATGTGTGAATATTAGCGGTACTGAGAATACAATTAATTAAATCAGGGACCTCTTTTAGATTGTATTTTTTATATTTAAGCCCAATTATAATTCCCAATATTATTTGGGACCCCAAATAATATTGGGAATTATAATTGGGCTACTAGTTCAACCGGTTTTACCTAAATATCAGTTTTTCCACGGAGCTACTGGCTTCGGACCTCCGCAAGCCCAAGGGGGAACTGAAATTCGAGGGTTGAAATAGTTGTCAGTAAATTAGAGGGCACTGACTTCCCAATAACGATTGACATAGATCATCATGACAACTCAGGTTTGGGTTAAACTCGCCTTTGTACATGTAATCTCTTTATAGCTTATATAAGAAAATGTGTATACTATAAAGAATAAATAAAATAAAATAAATAAATAAATACTCTGTCTGGTAGAAAACGCGAGTAAAATCCAAGAATGGTAGTCACCATCCTCATTTTGAGTACAGTCAATTCAGCATAAATAATATTTCGGACATCTTACACACAACATCATCTAGTCCCGAATAAGCAGAGCTTGTATTATGGATACTAAACAACTGATATAAATACATAAACATACTTTTTTTTTTGCTAATACAAACATATTATACATAGAAAAACACCCAGTCTCCGAAACAAATATTTGTGGGTCACACAAATATATGGTCCGACCTGTGAATTGAACTCAAGACCTCTTGATTAGCAACCGCATACGCTAACCACTAGACCAACAAGGTAGTCGAAGCAGTCAATGCAGCATGGTGACCCACACTATGGCGCGTTAGTGTGATGCTTCTGCATCATTCGGCCTCCGGTCTCGCACTCGCCAACGAAACCTGACAGCATGAATGCTAGCATTTTAGGTTGGTCTTCTGTATGAGGGTAGTACCGACCCGGTCGAGCCGGCCCGTTCGTGCTGAATTCAGCGTGGATCTACTACCTTGAAAACCACCTCCTGTGTTAGTGGTCGTTTAGAAATATATTTTATACTACACCTGATCGGAATAGTAGTCAATATAACCTGAAAATGAAAAGAGAACGTTAGTCTTTTCCTTGACCTGAATAAGCGAGAGGAAAAATGTATGAAAATCCATTTCTAACGTGTTTTAGCGGGAGAGAAAGTTGTATGAATTTTCATTTCTCATGTGTTATCTTATTTATGGCGCGCGCCTGCCCAAGGAGTTTTCATATAATTTAAATATGGAATCACCGTGCCACTGACATCCTTTTGTCAAGAATTAAAAAAAATACAAAAGAAGCGCGAAATGTATGTCAAATTCTAAGCTAAATTGTGTCTTACATGGTGTCTTACGCTTTGATTTTATTTTAAAAATACTTTATATGTTCCTCACATGTGTAGTATAAAGCACTGTGTAGTACTCGGGTGAAAGTCCCATTTCTACCTCGGGAGTATTGTGCTCCCTCGCTAGTAATCGGTCCCTTTCCTCCCTCGGTGAACAATGTACTATTCTCACTCCCCATCGTCTTAGGCATGCGTCTATTGACATATATGTATAGTCTATTGTAACCTAAATTTATCATCATCAATCTCAAAGATCAGACAAAAAGTTATTGTCAGAAAATTATTCCTTTTCAGAACTTACATTGTACAAAAACAAAGTGTAAAAGGATTGTTCTCTTTATAAATTCTTAAAAAAAGCTCAGACAGACAGACAGCATATTTTTTTAACGTAATATAAATTGCAGTGAGTCAATCTTAAAAGATAAACATAATTTATATTACGTTAAAACAATATATTTTTGCTGTTTAACATCAAGGGGTCAGCTAGATAGATAAATTTTTCGGATGAGCATTTTGGACATCTTACACACAACATCATCTAGTTCCAAACTAAGCAGAGCTTGTATTATTGGTACTAGAGAACTGATTTAAATACTTAAATAAACATACTTTTTCTTTTTGTAAATATATACATATTGTAAATAGAAAACACTCAAACTTTGAAACAAATGTTTGCAGATCACACAAACATTTGGTCCGACCCGGGAATGGAACCCGAGACCTCTTGAACAGCAGCTGTATAGGCTAACCCCTAGACCAGCAAGGCAGCAAATAATTATGTTTACCCCCTGTCTGATCACCATATTTCTACCTAGTCAGAGATCAAAGGATTATGGTGCGAGGTATATTAAGTTTACTCATTATAATTGGTCTTCCACAGCCTGCTTCCGTCGCGTGCTCGCAGGGAAGCGAGCACTTCGGAGCCATGTCCGAAGAGTGGTCCCGTGTGAGAGGCTTGAAGACTGCCGAAGAGAATGCGCTACTGAGAAGAGGTTCCCCTGCGAAAGTTTTAATTATAGGTAAGTTTTTGAGCTCTAAAGGCTAAGTAAAAAAGTTACACATTATGCCCAATTATCTTTAGATAATTTAAAATTTGTGTTCTAGTAAGCTTAGATCTAGCAAAGTACGCAAAAGCAGCCCCGGATCTACGATTTTTTCTAACCGGGGCAAAACCTTGATAGTGGCGCCCCCTCCCTTCAGTGTTTGAAAAAAACTTTTGAAACTGCCTATGAGTACCATTTTTGTGATACTACTACGTTTTGCGTTCATAAATCACATAATATGTGTTCAGAAACTAACTGGGCATCTGGAAATAGAAAGTTTATTTTTTAAGATTCCATTGCTTGATATAAATCTATGAGATTGTAGGAAAAGAGGCTTGATTTGTTCGATATTTCGGAATCTTCATCATTGAAGCCCCCATGAAACTACCGCCCGGGACAAGTGCCTCGGTTTGCCCCCATTAGATTCGGGGCTGCGCAAAAGCAATGCAGTGGTTAACCCTAGAAGCCCAATCATATTTTACTAGCTATTAAGCCCAAACATAGGTAAAATTTACCTACATGAAAACGTATATTTGGTATCTTTTTCGTATGTTTCGTTCGATCGCCGTGATTGATCAAACCAACTTAGTGCCCGTCAAGAGCTAATAGGAGGCGGTTATAAGACTTTGGTAAGTATCGTTGTTTTGTAGTTATCGCAATGTTATAGGTCATTTTAACCTATGTTTGGGCTTTGTGTAAGTTTTGCATTCGTTTTACGTATTTTTAGTGTGCTATTTTATAGGTTTAGGGTTAACAATAGAAAATGCAGACTAAATCACTGAAAATTCGTAGTGAGTTGCTTGTATATTATAAGATATAAGAACCTGCACATAGCGATGAAAAGGTCTAAAACTTCAATATTAAAATGCACCATGGCGGCTTAACGCCATCTTCCTTTAATTAAAGTAAACACAGCTTCCGTTTGTCAACAACAGATGGCGTTATTACAAAAATAACAAAACCGACGCTATTATCACACCTCGCCTCGCCTAGTTACCAACACAAATTAACAATTACCTTTTCAAATACCAACTGTTTGTGAGTACAGATCGCAGATATTAACGTAAATATCAACATAAGTGTTTATTGCATTCACACGATGTGTTCGCACAATTGTGGTAGGTTTCCTGGTAAAACGACCTTATTATTAATTGTTACAACAGTTTGGTATTTCGTATTTGTTAACCTCAGTATTTGATAAGGCTGATGACAAATTGTTGGGAAGTAGCCTTCACGAACGGTGGGCATCGGTATCGTTTTATTGTTTTGACTAGGTGAGTCTCGCGGCGCAATTACCCACGACATGTTAAAGGTGCGCGTCCATTACCGGACGCACCGCACGCACTGCACGCAACGCATTTTATTTTGCTATTTATAACGCCGGCATTTCTGAGCAAGGCAAATCTGTTCAATCCGGTGCGTGCCGTGCATCCGGCGTGGGCCAATGGACGCGTACCTTAACTCCGCAGCGTTAACATCTATATTATAGGAGCGCCGCAAAACGAAGCTTGTTTGAAAAAAATTGCCTACGTTACTCCTTAAGTCATTAGCTTTCAGTCACTTTAATCGGTCCAGCCATCCCGAGATTAGTTGGAACAAACAGACAGACAGACAAAATATTTAAAAACTGCGGATCATCAACAGCCTTTAACAGTCCACTGCTGGACATAAGTCTCTCCTTAGAAAGGAGGTTTCGGCCTACTATACCACGCTGGCCAGACGGGTTGGTAAAGGGTTTGTTTCAAGTTTTCCTTCTCTTGGCAGTGATGTTAGCTGCTTATTTTGTTCCTTTAGTCGCCTCTTACGACACCCATGGAATGAATAGGGGTGGTGACACTTTGTGTTCTTAATCCGTTACCACACGGACATTTTTTGGATATAAGTACTGTACCTATATACTTTCATATTTATAGATTTATTAAAAAATCTGAGTCTGAGTCACGCGTTGTTACCCGCGGTTCTTGTTGTCAATCTCGAGTAACACCGTGGAATGAAGCTAGTCTAAAAAATTTATCCTAAGTTACTCCTTATGTCATCACCTATGTGCCAGTGAAAGTCCCGTTAAAATCGGCACAGCCGTTCCAAAGATTACCCGGAACAAACTGACAGACAGACAGACAGAACAAAAATTTATTCTATTTTGGATATCAGTACCGTAAATGAAAAGGTATTTAGTAAAAAAACTGGTTATTTGTTATTATAAACAGACACTCTAATTTTATTTATTTGTATCATCATCATCAACAGCCTTTGACAGTCCACTGCTGGACATAGGCCTCTCCTTGAAAAGGAGGTATTGGCCTACTATACCACGCTGGCCAGACGGGCTGGTATAGGGTTGGTTTCAAGTTTTCCTTCTCTTTGCATAGATGTTGTCTTGCGTAGTTTATCCCTTAGTCGCCTTTTACGACACCAGCGGGATGAATAGGGGTGGTGACACTCTGTATTCTTAATCCGTCACCTCATATTTGTATAGGTATGGTGTTATTTAGGTATTTACACATAATCTTCTTCCGAGCCTTTATTCCCAAGTTTATTTGGGGTCGGCTACTAGTTCAACCGGTTTTACATGAATTTCAGTTTTTCCTTGAAGCGACTGGCATCGGACCTCCGCAACCCTAAGGGAGAATTGAAATTCGAAGATTGAACTAGTTGTCAGTATATTTGAGGGCACTGACTTCCTAATAACGATTGCTATAGATGTTCATGACAACCAGGACCGACGGCTTTACGTGCTCTCCGAGGCACGGGCGTAAATCAACGCCAAACTTGAAAAATCCGGGCTGCTATTAGGATTTTTCTAAGAAAAATCCAAAAACACTTTTTGGCCCGACCCGGAATTTGAACCCGAGACCTCTCGATTAGCAGTCGCATACGCTAACCACATAATAATTTCTGAAAATATTTTATTAACGTCGTCCCACGCTTTTTGCACAAAAAATATTTTCTCCTTTTAAGTTTAAAAGCGTGTTTGTTTAGTTTGTTTGTTTGTTAAAACTATTTTTTTTAATAATTAATTTGTATGAATTTCATTTTTAAGTGGTAAATCCGGTCAGATACTAGGTTTTATAGCATTGTTAAGTCCTATCCTATTACCGAAGCCCTTCTCTCTACGCCCCATGAGCATGTAGGTCTGCTCAGGGCTGGCTCTAAACAGCCTATAAATCGATTCTTTATTATATGAATAGATTTTATGTAGATTGTTATTCTTTTTAGGGGTCCGTAGCCAAATGGCAAAAAACGGAACCCTTATAGATTCGTCAAGTCTGTCTGTCTCTCTGTCTGTCCGTCCGTATGTCACAGCCAATTATTTCGGAAACTATAAGAGCTATACTGTTGAAATTTGGTTAGTCGATGTATTCTATGAACCACATTAAGATTTTTACAAAAAAAAAAAAAACAATACATTTTGGGGGTCCCCATACTTGGAGCTGAAACTCAAATTTTTTTTTCATCAAACCTATACCTGTGTGGTATCTATGGATAGGTGTTCAAAAATGATGTTGAGGTTTCTAATATCATATTTTTCTAAACTGAATAGTTTGCGCGAGAGACACTTACAAAGTAGATATAAAATGTGTCCCCCCCCTCTAACTTCTAAAATAAGAGAGTGATAAAACTAAAAAAAATATATGTTGTACATTACCATGCAAAGTACTAACGAAAATTGGTTGGAACGAGATCTAGTGAGTAGTTGTTTTAATACGTCATAAATCGTAACACGCAATATACCTTTCATCCAATCAATACACTAGTATAAAAACATCGATGTAAGTTACAACGAACTACAAGAACTTTTATATGATGTTACTTGCTGATGTTGCTTTCTGAACGACCTTTATCATTTGCTATTTGTTTTTTTTTATATATTTAAGCCTACCAAAAGTGACTCCACTCTGCCTGATGGAAAGCATGAGTAGAATCCAGAAGTGGGGGTCGCCATCCTCATTGTGAGGCAATGCATAGGTCTGGTCAGTTATTTCTGCATCATTTATCATTCGATAGTTAGCTATTAAATTAATTAATAATCGCGAGGAGTTCCACTAGCCATTTATTGGCTTAATCATTATCTAGTTAGTCTCTATAAGTTTAGCTCAAACTTGAAAGATTTAGGCGCATAGGCGTAGATAGGTGGGGGCAAAAGTCGTCACTGCCCTCCAAGCTAACTCGTCGCCCCCTGGAAACGGCCATTATAATTTTTATTGTACGCCGGTGTCAGTAAATATGACAGCCAAGTTTAACAGCTACTGAAAAGGCCCATAATATGAGGCACAGAACTCTAATAAGAAGGTAGTGTTAAATTGACAAGTTAACGCTCCTAAAGAATAGTACAAATTATCACCTAATTGTTATATTCACCGCCTATAGATACTTGCAACACACGAATTATATGTACATCGCAGTGCTTTCGTCCTCAAAATCGGTTCTTCAAAAGGGGGTGGTACTACCCTCTTATAGAAAAATCAACCTAAAATAACACCGTCCGTGTTATTGTGCTACATTGGTAAATGAGAAAGAATGGTTATAAATTTATTAGACCCATAAATTTCGAAAAATTATGATTTTAAGATGTGAAGTGTCCGTTGTCCGTGTGGTGACGGATTAAGAATACAAAGTGTCACCACCCCTATTCATTCCATGGGTGTCGTAAGAGGCGACTAAAGGAACGAAATAAGCAGCTAACATCACTGCCAAGAGAAGAAAAACTTGAAACACACCCTTTACCAACCCGTCTGGCCAGCGTGGTATAGTAGGCCAAAACCTCCTTTCTAAGGAGAGGCCTATGTCCAGCAGAGGACTTAAAGGCTAATGATGATGTTGATGATGTGAAGTGCAATAATAAAGCTCTTTTTCCTAGCCAATATTATTTAGGGTCGGCTACTAGTTCAACCGGTTTTAACCGAATATCAGTTTTTCCACGGAATTTGAATTGAAACTCGAAGGTTGAACTAGTTGTCAGTAAATTTGAGGGCACTGACTTCCCAATAACGATTGCCATTCATGACAACCGGGACCGACGGCTTTACGTGCTCGCCGAGGCACGGGCGTGAATCTCCAAACTCCGGGCTGCTATTAGGAATTTTCTAAGAAAAACTCAAAACACATTTTGACCCGACCCGGGATTTGAACGCGAGACCTCTTGATTAGCAATCGCATACGCTATCCACTAGAGTCTAGAACAACGATAATAGTAAAGAATAGACAATATTTTAATGTCTCTAGGTGAAAGCCTTACCAAAGTACTGTTTACCATTTACGAGTACTTGATAAAGATTTGTCTGCAATATACCCGTGGTGGCCCATAATCCATGACGTTTAACCTCGACTCAGTTATCTGATCAGCATTGTGTTGAGATCACCTTGTGGCCGTTGATATCAGCCGTTTATTTTTTACAAATGGTGTCTCATGATGTTTTATTTTGTAAAAATAAGCTTTAACTTATTTTATCATAATTGTTAATATTAGTTTGTTATATGACACGATCTCACGACTTATCTGCGTAACTGATTCTCATGTGTTGTTTTATAAATGCTGTCTGGGAGACAGATAAGTTAAATAAATAAATAAATATATTGGACATCTTACACACAACATCATCTAGTCCCCAACTAAGCAGAGCTTGTATTATGGGTACTGAACAACTAATATAAATATATAAACATACTTTTTTTAGTAAATACATACATATAATACATAGAAAACACCCAGACTCCAAAACAAATATATGTGGATCACACAAATATTTGGTCCGACTCGCGAATCTAACCCGAGACCTCTTGATCAGCAGCCCCATACGCTAACCACTATACCACCAAGGCAGTCATTGAAATCTAACCATATTTTCTCCTACAAAACATGTGTTTTCTGTCTAGTATGTACTAGACAGAAATGACAAATTTGTGAGAGAATTGTGTAATAAGGAAGCGCTCATAGGCAAGTGACGACGACGCGGTCAGAACTAGATGGGTGCCCGTTTTTGGCATGATATGTAATGAGCGTTTCCGTGATTCGGAGGTCACGTTAAGCAGTCGACCCTGGATGTTACCATAAGATTGCAGTCGTTAAGCTTAGTTTGAGGGCTTCTTTGTATTTACAAAGATCCAGACTCTATTTGATCATCTAAAATTTATAGTATACTTTCTTTGATATTGAATCCTTAAAATTACACGATGCCATTTTTAGGGTTCCATAGTTCATGACTCGGAACCCTTATAGATTCGTACTGTCCGTCCGTCCTCGACCTACCGCCGAAACGGTTGGTGTTAAAAAGGTAAAACTTTGCATGAATATTTATTGTAATTACGTCGACAAAATGGTACCATCAAATTATGAAAAATATCTTTATTTCGGGTCCGCCCCGACACGTAAAGTGGGGATGATTTTTTTTTCGCGTCAACATTGTGTTGGGTATCATTAGATATGTCTCTTAAAAACATTGCGAAGTTGTTAAACCACTTTTCGATTTAGGTATCCGTTTGTGAGTTATTCAACTTTAAAACCTTTTTTTGGAAAAACAGGACGTCCCTCTGGCAGGCTGGCTCAAAAAATCTGAAAAAATTCATGATAGTAGTCCAAATATTAAATTTTCAAGAAAAGCTATAGCGGTTTTTATAAGTTTTTTATTTCAGGAGTTATAGGGTCCTATTTTGTAAAATGCTCGCGGAAAACTTCGTACAAAAATAAAGAAATAATTAGTAATAAAAAGTAGATTTTAAATCTACCTAACATTATGGGTGACTACGGAACCCTATTCTATATGTGGCTTGACACGCATTTTATAATTATTTTTAAATATTTTATATATTTCGGACTACTTACACACACACCCAACACCATTAGTCCCAAACTAAGCAGAGCTTGTATTATGGGTAATAGACTACTGATATAAATACATAAACATACTATTTTTGTAAATACATACATAATATACTACTCCGTACATACATCATGAGTAAGTACAATAATTAGCATAAAAGATGATGTGAATGGATACAACACTAGCTCGTATTTGACATAAGTGGGACAAACGCAAGGTTACTACACACTGGGCCATTGTATTGTTGCGAATGTGATGAATGAAGATGCATGGAATGTAGACCGGAGGTTGAGTTACCATCAGTAGATGAATTCTTTAAGCTCTTAAAAGATACATCATAATGGTTAATATCATCGGGTCTTTTCCGAATTGTCTTTAGTGGCAGCGAAACTTTGGAAAGGGTTTTTTAGGGTTCCGAAATTTATGACTGGGAACCCTTATAGATTCGTCATGTCCGTCCGTCCGTCCTCGACTTACCGTCCAAACGGTAAGTGCTAGAAAGATGAAACTTTGCATGAATATGTGTTGTAATTACCTTGACAAAGTGCTACAATAAAACTATGAAAAATATTTTTATTTGGGGTAACTCCCCTACACGTAAAGTGGGGATGTTTTTTTTTCTCGCTGCCACCCCATCGTGTTGGGAATCATTAGATAGGTCTTTTTAAAATAAAAAAGGGTTTTTCAAGACGATTTTTGATTTAGGTATCCATTTGCGAGAAATTTCACTTTAAAGGGCACTTTTTGTAAAAATAGGGTGAAACGGCTGGCTTGAAAAATCTGGAAAACTTCGTGATGGTGGTCTATATAATGAACTTTAAAGGAAAACTATAACGGATTAGATGACTTTGTTAGTTCAGGAGTTATAGAGGCTTAACTTGCAAAATGCGCTCTCTTGGAAAACGTCATACAAAATTAACGCATTAATACGTAAACATGACAATTATCTATTGGATAAGATTTTAAATCCAGGTACCATTATGGGTGACTGAGTAACCCTTTCCTGTGCGTGGCCTGACACGCACTTGGCCGATTTTTTTTATGAACAATATTAACTTATAGAATTAAAAGAATATTATTTATTAATAATACAAGCGTCAAATAAGAGTAATTGCCACGTTGAATTTCAAGTTTATTAAATTTACACTAAAAATATTATGGTTTTTCAGATTGGACCAAAGTTTCCGCGGTAAAGGTCTTTGCGAGCTGATGACAAAACCAATAGAAGCATTTGACCTACTTCGAGATTTTGTTGAAGATAAAGACTTTGATTTCTTTGAACTAGATCGTAACAGCTTAGAACCAAACTGCCCAGAAACTTTAAGAGGTCCAGGAATCTTGCATTCAGGTTTCCTTTCATCCAAGACAAATCAAGTATCAGGTTGGACGGATAGAAATGATTGGTTTGATGGAAGACATAGGGACAGAAACAATGGAGATAGAAGAGGTGGTTCTGGTAATAGATATCACAACAGGATCTACATACCTTATCAGATAAATCAAGGTAAGTGGTGATTTAAACCCTCCTGTATTCCCTTGTCACGCTAAATGAATGTGGTGGATGTCCTAAAGAATTCAGTCTTTAATTACACCTCAGTAAAATAAATATTTTGTACATCTTACACACAACGTCATCTAGTCCCATAGTAAGAGAGCTTGTATTATGGGTACTAAACAACTGATATAAATACATAAACATACTTTATTTCTGTAAATAAATACACATTATACATAGAAAACACCCAGACTCCGAAACAAACATTTGTGGATCACACAAATATTGAGACCGACACGGGAAACGAACCCGAGACCTCTTGATTAGCAGTCGCATACGCTAACCACTAGATAAACAAGGCATTCCTCAAAAATCACTCAGTATTAATCTAAGTAGGTGTTTTCTCAAAATTTTACATTAGTCTCACTTTTTTACTAGGCTTAGCCCGAAGTGAGGAAGATGAAACCTGGGGACAATACGGTGGAGGCTACGGAGGAACAGATAGATACTATAAAGACAGAAACGATTACCACAAATCTGTTTCACATTGGAGATTAGCCAGTGACAAAGATATACCATACTATGGAGTTAAACATTTCTCCAACAACCACGATTTCGATTATAATACTTTGGGAAAGAATGGTGGAGAAGGGTCTTGGAAATATGGTCATGGATCTTGGAAAAGAGGTCGCTGGAATAGTTCTGGGAATAGTAATGGATTGGACTATGAAGAGTCAAATTTTTACAAACCCAAGTCCCATTTTCATGGGGTTAACGAACACGGGCATGACCCGATAGCACGGAGTGACGATGGGTTCACTAAAGGTGAGTTGTTGTTTTAGTTCCACAAAGTAAAAGATGGTGTACACGATTATTGTTATATTAATTGCATGAAATGAGAATTTGCAGAGCTTTAGGAAGGAAATTCTGGCCAACTAAGCCCGGCTAGCCAAACGGGTTGATATACGATTTGTTTCAAGTTTGCAGTGATGTTTTTCGGCTCAGTTTGCTTCCTTGGTCACATTAAACCGCCACCATATGGATTATAATATTATAAACATTAAATTACATAAGAAATTGTGATTTTCAGACTGCTCCTCTCGCCGCCGACCAGGCATGTCTCTGGGGTCTGGTGCTATCAGACGATCACTCGTATCTCATAACGTTGTGGAGTGTGAGGCAGCTTGTTTCGGGGAAAGGGAATTCAAATGCGTTTCTTACAGCTTCAGGTAACTTATTATAATTGTTTCCTACTTGCACTAAGATTATTTTATACAGAAACTATGCGAAACTGTGAAAAAAATGTCACATTGTCACATGTAGGTGACATTTTTTTCACAGTTTCGCATAGTTTCCGGGTAAGTGCACTCAATCGTCAAAGGCCCAAGTAAAGCTGGATTTGGTCGTAACAAATGTAACATTTGCTGGTCACTTGCTATCCAGAGAAGTATTTTTTTATTGATTCATTCATTCAAAAAATGTATGTCCACACTTTTGATTCTATTTTGATTCGCCAACTGAATTATTTTGAGGTTTAATAAAGATATCGTCCACTTGCATCCCTTGTTTAAATCCTTTTTGGATTTTGGAGATTATTTTGGATTTTTTGTTCTAATGTGGCTGTCTATGGCTAATATTGTTTAGCGTGTAATATAGATCAAGTACTATATCTTTTAATACATTTCACCATGAAATTATCGCAACACCCTATCAAGCCATTTTTAAAAAATTGAAATGAAAATATGGATATTTATCTTCCAAATGAATCCCCCAGGGGATCTATGCATGGGATCCAAGTAGACGGGGCCAAAAAAGAACATTTATAATAGCTTAAACTTACTTAGTACTTCAGTCTATAATATTCTACTGTTGGTACAAGCCACTCTATTCTAAGTCTATGTCAAACAGTAGACTATACTGGTCTTCCTCAATAATTACCCAACAACTCAGATAAGATAAACTTGTACGTAATTGTTTTAATGGAGGTTGACACCGTGACCTCAGGATCCAAATCAAGATTGTGTTTAATTTAATTATAATTATCATTGTAGTATTATTTAGTATCACTTTGTTGTTAATTGGGTAATTTACCTACGTTCTAAGGACTTGAAAGGTCAGAATTTAATTATCAAACAATCAGTAATTTATTAAGGGGAATTCTAGGCAACTTGGGCTGAATTTCTAAGGTCAATACTTAAGTAGTACTCAAAGTTGAAGGGTGAAGCTGATTTTTGTATGGACCAGCCAGCTAAACCGGGGCGGTACTACCGTCTCACGGAAGACTAACCTAAAATGATGAGACTCACATTCGTGCTGTCGAGATACAAGGCTCAATGAAGCAGAAACATCATTATAGGTGGCCATAGATCCACAATATGGCAGCCTTTTGCTAATAGGTGCTGCATTGTTTGCACTTACAACGATGTTGACCCCTACTCTTGGATTCTACTCACACTTTCTATCACACGGCTACTCCGTGTGATAGAAAGCGTGAGTCACTTTCACATCACATCACATCATCAGCCTATCTCAGTCCACTGATGGACATAGGCCTTTCCCATTGCACACCGCTTTGATCGATTTTGGACTTCTCGCATCCAGCTCTTGTATCATGTGCAAATCGTCACTCCACCTGGCTTGTGGGCATCCTAAACTACGTTTGCCGAGACGTGGTCTCGAGTCACTTTGGTAGGCATTAATTTTTGTAAAAAAATAGCTTTTACCCCCGGCTTCGTCCACGTGTATGTCAGCTATGGCGGTATCCTATGTTCTTTCTCAGGCTCTTGACTATCTGTGTACTATATTTCATTTAAATCGGTTGAGAAGGTTTGCGTGAAAGCCCGACAGACAAACAGACTTTCGCATGTATAATATTGGTAAGGGTAAGGATTACCCGTCTGCTAGTAAATCCTATACACCAATACTTTCCACAAAAAAACCGACTTCAAAGTAAAACTATTCCGAGTACCCAAATCGCGGTAGCCTATGACATTTGATAAGTTCTCTCAATTCCTCCAGGATCCTATCACCAGCTTTCAAATAGAAAACGATTATCAAAATCGGTTCACCCAATCGAAAGTGCAATATAACAGATATAAATAAATAAAATGCAGTCAAATTGAACTTCCTTTTTTTTTGAAGTCGGTTAAAAGATACATTAAGTATTTGTGTTTCCATTACAGGTATTCAAGTGCCCATGGCAAAGACAACTGCTTCCTATCCGAACGCCCATATCGAGGTCTAGAAATGGCTGCAGACAGCAGTTCAGATGTTTACGCGATGCCACAAGATCAGGGTTGTGTCACAATCAATTATAAGCCTTGGGTCGAGAGCGGTAAGTTTCAAACTCTATCACTGCTACTATGACTTATTATAGCTTATTAAAATGTGCACTGACTATTGCACCTTTTTATATATTTAAGCCTACCAAAGTGGCTCCACTCTGCCTGATGGAAAGCATGAGTAGAATCCAAGAGTATGACGACCCATACAATAGTGACTTGGTCAGATGTTTCTGCATCATTCTCCCGACCTCCGGAAACCGGGAGAATGATGCAGGATGATTGGGCCTCTGGTCTCACACTCACCAACGAAATACAAAAGCTAGAATGATGTCATTATTAGGATGGTCTTTTGTGTGAGGGTAGTATTGCCGCGGTCGAGCTGGCCCATTAGTGTTTCGTAGATCATCATCATCAGCCCGTTGCAGTCTACCCGTTGCAAATCACCACCACGGTATATATGATGGCAGCCATATTTATTATTTAGGCATTGGTTTATACCTCTAAACTTACTAAGATATGCATATTGGTATGGCTTACAGCTACATTTAATATCATAAAACTTATCGTTACAATTTATTTTTATTTATTTATTTATTTATTTATATTATGGAGGACTTACAGCTAACATAATAACATTTGCAATCTAGTAGATAACAGTGAGCCAATTACAAGTCCTCACCTGTAGTGATATAATAAACATACAGCTGTGAGCGACAGAGAAAAAAAACAATTATTGTCTTATTGTTATTACTTTAACTTAAAAAAAACTTAAGGCTCTGACATTTTTGCACCTTTGAGACGCTCATAGAGAATGGATCTATATCGTCATGCTTACAAAGCTCATTAAAAGCCCTACTCACACGCACAATATAGCTGTTCTGCCGATAATTGGTAGATGCTCTAGGTACGCTTAAAAGAGGGTTGTAACGGAGTGGTCTGGTGGGAATTTGAAAGTTAATTTTTTCTAGAAGTTCCGGGCAGTCGATACTGCCATTAAGAATTTTCATTAATAACAGCGAGTCAGCTATCATACGACGATTTGCAAGAGGCAACAGATGGAATCGCTTACAAAGTGAAATATAATTTTCTGACCGATAAGGGATTCTTTGGTGAAAACAGAGGTATTTGACGAACCGTTTTTGTACTTTTTCAATCCTGTCAATATATATATGATATCGCGGGCTCCAAATTTGAGATGCGTATTCCAAGTGACTTCTTACATATGTACAGTACAATATTTTTAACGTTTTAGCTTCCGTGAAGCACTTGGATATACGCATCACAAACCCTAGTGCCCTAGAAGCTTTCTTGATAATAGCATCCACGTGTTCATCGAACAGCAAACCACTGTCATGGTAGACGCCCAGATCGCGAACCACCTGACACCTTGAGACTGATTGGCCTTCCAATGTATAATTGGTACTTGTGGTCATGCGTTTCCTAGTGTAGGTAATTACAGAGCACTTGGAAGGGTTGAGGTTGAGTTTATTGACCTGACAATATTCCTCTAACCTATTCAGATCGCCCTGGAGTGCTTCCATGTCACCGATTGATGATATGACAGAGAAGATTTTCATGTCGTCTGCAAAGCTAAGCAGTTTAGATGATTGGAGGCAAGAGTGGATGTCGTTCACATAGACAACAAATAACAATGGTCCGATCAGGGAACCTTGGGGAACGCCAGAAGGCACTGGAACCCAACTGGAAATGTAGTTGTTAAGGACAACTGCTTGAGTCCTATTCAAGAGATAGGAAGAGAACCACCGGAGCAGGTCCCCCCTTATTCCCACCCTGTTCAGTTTAAGGAGCAGGATATTGTGATCGATCCGATCGAAGGCTTTGCCGTAATCAGTGTAAACAACATCCACCTGCTTACCGTCATCCATGGCGCTCGTAATAAAGTCATTAAATAGTGCCAGGTTGGTGACAGTGGATCGGCCTCTCAGGAAACCGTGCTGTGAAGGACTCAATGAGATCGATATAGCAGAATAAACCTGGTTATATACTATCCTTTCGAATACCTTAGCTAAAATACATAGCTTCGATATAGGCCTGTAATTAGTAACTTCTATTTTTGAACTCTTTTTATGAACAGGAGTTATGTACGCTGACTTCCATATAAGGGGAACGATACACGACGAGAGCGATTTCCTAAATAGGATTGAGACAGGCAACGAAACAGAAGACCAACAGTTCTTAAGAAGCTGCGGTGAGATGTGGTCAGGACCTGCACCCTTTGAAATATCCAACTGCTGTAATAATTTAGCAACTTCATCGGTGTTAATATTGATGCAACAGATGTCTCCAAGGGACTGACTTGGTGTCTGGTCGATAGGGCGGTTAGGATTAGAATCTGTATCTGTGAATTTCACGACGGGCGGGCTTAGAAATGTGGATTGGAAGTATGAAGAGAACGCCTCACAGATTGATTCACCAGAAGACAGCGATTCGTTATTGTAAACAAGGTGATTAGGTATTGCATTGGAATTGTATCGACTTTTTACAAAGGACCAAAAAGCTTTAGGATTAGATCTTATGGAATTTTCTGTGAGGGTTACATAGTTTTTATAACATATCGTCTCCATTGCTTTAGCTCTATCGCGTAGAAGCTTATACGACAGTTCATCAGACCTGTTGCCATATAGTTTAAACTTTTTGAAGTATTTAGATTTTTCCTTTATAATTTTAATAAGACCCACATTATACCAAACTGGATATTTATTGCTTTTAATATTTTTTTGAGGTATATGCCGATTTTGTAAGTTAATTACGGTTCGGTTAAAAAATTCAACTGATTCATCAACCGAACGTAAAGAAAACTCAGACGACCAGTTGACCGCAGAAATATTATTATTCAAGGCAACGAAGTCTCCTTTGTTATACATATATCGTACTCTTGGCGCAGACTCTAAAGGGGGGGTTATACAGGCATGTAGGTCAATTAATAAGGCCGGGTGATAATATCAATCGGTACCAAGGGATCTGTGCACTCACTCACAGACACTGTGCCGCTTGAGAAGACCAGATCAAGTATTCTTCCATCCTTGTTAGTAACGCCATTATATTGCCCTAGACCCGATGTGTGCATTTCATCTGCAAGTAGGTATTCGTCACTAGTATTTAAGTTTGCCGGGTAGTACGACGGTTGGTCAGATGGCCGCCATGTAATTCCTCGCAGATTAAAATCTCCCACAACCAAAAACATATCGGAATTATTATTATTTACCACTGAGTTGTTCAACATAGTAAGAAAGTTACCGAGCTGAGACGAAAAAGAATACCCCAACGCTTGTTTACATAAGTAAACAACGCATATATAAATATTCATATATTGTCGCGATTCCGATATTTTAATCCGCATTTTCACCCAGAGATCCTCGGCTGTGGAATGAAGTTGTGGTGCCGGGGTAACCAGTAACTCACGTCGAGTAGCTATAATAACACCGCCTCCGTATTTTTGTTTCGTTAAATCGTAGTCACGATCGCGGCGCCACACTGTATATTTGTTGTCAAATAGTTCGGAATCTAAAATACTTTCCTTTAGCCAGGTCTCAGTCAAAACAATAACATCGTACGATGCCATAGACACCTGACGAAAGAAAGTGTCTGTTTTCGTTCTAACACCGCGTAAATTCTGATAATATACGTTAAGTCTATGTCTATTATCGTAAGCCATTGAATAGTACAGTTACAATAACAGGTATTATTTCATTATAATATGCAACGAGGCGTCTAAGTACTATAGCATACCAAAATATTAAAAAGATATCAGACAGAGAAAACACAAAATTAAAACGGAGGTAAGCAAATATAAGTTTTGTACTACGATATAATTTAACTTTTAAAATCAAGCAGTAAACAGGTGTGCGAGCTAGACAGCAACAGGGCGTTGTGCGTGTGAGCATGAGCGAGATATAAATAATTGTCATTCGAAGCGTTTGTGTACAAGCATTATGGTAAGGTGGACTAAAGAAAGATCCTAATCTCATTAGTGAGGCAGGGGTACAGAACCATTTGTAAATTTGCAAAAAAGATACACATTTAATAAACACATTAAGTTTTAAAATTGCAAAAACAAAGATAGGTAAATAACATATTAAACGATTTTGTTTAAATCGCTTTCTTTTCTGATAATGAATGGCTTAGAAGTTACATTTTTTCTTACGTGTATTTTACCGTGTTTAACCCATACGAAGTCGTGGTTCTTTTCTTTAGCACAAGCCTTCACTCTGCTAAGTAGTTTCTTTGATTCTACGCTCAAATGGTCATTTACATAAACTCGCTGAGTAGATGACTGAAATCCTAAATCTGATGCATTTAAGCTTCTATCAGCACGTGCAGCAGCAATGAAATCCTCCTTCACGTATCGATTCAGGAAGCTTACGATGATTAATTTGTCCTTGGAGTTTTGCATAGGGACTCTTGAGATATAATTTATTTGGGACCTCGGACAGTTATAATTAATTTTGCGACCTATGGATTCTATGATTGTGAATAAGTTCTCATCATTTTTTATCGGTATCCCTTTTATCTCCACATTATTCAATCTGGATCTCTGGTCATAGGTTGAGAACTCGAGCTTTGTCCTAGCTACATCATCCTGCAGAATGTTGACCACTTCGCGCAACTTCTCGAGCTCAGATGCACGCCCTTCGAGCTCAGTCACCTTAGACTGCAGTTCATCTAGCTTGTTGCTGGAGAAGTCACAAGCCGCTTTAAGCTCGAATAGCTCGTCCTTGATAGTTCGAACATCATCAAATAGAGTGGGTAGATTTAATAACTGATGCTTCATGTCACGAATCTCGCTGAGTATGGTATCAAGGGACGCAGGCGGCTCTTGGACAGCCAAGCCCGGAGAAGAAACCCGACATTTGGGGCATTTCCATTTAGATCTTCGATCACCTCCCAATTTTTGCCAGCCAGCTTCCGATATATTTGCACAACCGAAGTCTAGGTGTTTTTTACAGCCACTACACAGCACACCATCACTAACGTTGCAATTGCAAATTCCACACTTCATCATAGGATTAATATACTAAAGTTAAAGAATTTGAAAAAAGGTTGACGATCTATTTTTAAGTGACCGGCAAGCTACGCGTGTACACAAGTTGTGCGCTCACAGGCGAATGCTTATAACTATGCTTATAACATACATATATATCACAATGCTTATAACTACGTCTTAATCTCGACGAGATAAAGAGTGTCCGAATTCTACGTGATCGACTATAGACTCATATCTGAAATATGCTGAAATTGCTTGTCAGGCTTATCTATGGGTAAATTATATCAATTACTATGTTACGTCCGTGTGGTCGTATGTATCATCCGTGTGGTGACGGATTAAGAATACAATGTGTTACCACCCCTATTCATTCCATGGGTGCCGTAAGAGGCGACTAAAAGAACAAAATAAGTAGCTAACATCACTGCCAAGAAAACTTGAAACAAACCCTTTACCAACCCGTCTGGTCAGCGCGGTATAGTAGGCCAAAACCTGCTTTCAAAGGAGAGGCCTATGTCCAGCAGTGGACTGTTAAAGACTGTTGATGATGATGACTATGCGATGTAGGAATAACCTATTATATACTAGGCCTACCTCTCCCATGGAACACTACTGAGCCTGGTCTGCCAATTTTTGCATCCAATCGTTGCCAGCCCAAATTTCCAAATTGTTTTCATAAATGACTAAGTCCAGGGGTAACAAAAGTGGATAACATAGGGTCAACCTATCGCCGTCCACTGCTGGAAGAAGGTCTCCCCCAAGGAACGCCAACCATCCCGTTCTTGGGCAGTCCGCATCCATCCGCCGCCAGCCATCTTCCTCAAATCATTGGTCCATCATGCCGCAGGGCGTCCTACACTACGTTTGCCTAATCACGGTCTCCACTCTAGCAACTTTCGGCTCCAGCGTCCATCAGTCCGTCTTGAGACATGTACGGCCCACTTCCATGCGATGGATAACATGAGACAGCAAAATTGAAAACATTTTTGCTTTTTTGACACTGGCGAAAAATAACAACCTATACAAATAAATAAAATTGGAGTGTCTGTATATTATATTAGATGACCAGATTTTTACTAAATGTATCTAAATCAAAGTATTTATGGTACTAACATCAAAACGGAAATTTTCTAAGTTTTCGTCTGTCTGTTTGTTTTGGCTATTCTCCGGAACGGCTGGACTGATCTTGAAAGAACTGGCTTCACTGGCAGGGAGTTGATGACATAAGGAGTAACTTTAGTCTAATTTTTTAGAATACTTTTTTAATAGTATCAAAATTACGGACATCAGGTACATGTCAATTGTTTTTACATTTCATTCTTCTGTTATTTCAAGAGTTAGATCTTTATGAGTACTCGTATTTCTTTAACACGTTCCCAGCGGCACTGATTTATCTGTACTTTCCATTACTGCGTTACGAGGCGTTTGAAACCTCGTTCTGAACCAGAGGTTGTAGCGGCACGAGGCTTAATAAACCCCACCGCCCACAGGAGACAAAAATCCTTGTTCGCGATTATTATTATCAATGAGTTGATTAACCTAAATCTGCCGCCGCCTGTGGGCAGATTATTTAGTTTAGATTCTATAGGTAAAATAAAATGTGGGGTCTTATGTACCCCATACCGCACTGAAAAAGGGCAGTTTTTCATATTGTTTAGTGATGGGAAAAAAAATATCGATTTCATTTAATTGTACTTAAGGATGGTTTTTATTGAAACAGGTCAAACAATAATATTTTTTGCAACCGATACATTCTGTGAGAATTTTCTTTGCTTTCTTATCAGCCTCACGACTTGATAAGAAGGTGCGAAGTTTTTCGTAGCATCCTACACATCTCCTCTTCTTTGATCTTTTTTCGAGATGATGTGGATTGTTTGGAGTGGGTTTTGAAAATAAAAAAACGTTTCGACATCTTATTACATATATCGTCGCTTGCGCAGCGTTCAACGTTTTGCACAACACTAACCGCGTGAAGCTAGCGTAGGGTGCGGTACGAGGTGTGCAGGGGTACGAGGTGTTCGCAACCTCGTAACGCACTGTATTAAACTTTTATTTATTCAGTGCGGTACGAGGCCTAAAAAACCCGGTATTAAGGTAGGTATACCAAAAAACTCGGCATCAATAGCACATCTCAGATATATAGTTATCTCTTTCCTGGACTGAACCAGACGGAAGTTACGCCTCTCGCACGACAGAGAAGTTTAAGTTTTTCCTTACCGCTATAAAGACGAGACACGGACGAGGTGTTTTAAGCCTCGTTTCGAACTCAACGTGTTAAATCGATCAAAGAGGTGTGCAATTGGAAAGGCCTATGTCCAACAATGGACTGCGAACGGCTGATGATGATGAAGTATTTCTGGTCTCATCCGTTTGTTTCTCTTCCCAGAATGCTTCTGGCACGTTAGATCAGGTCACGCAGTAGGTGACACGGCCATAAGAGCAGCATTAACCGTTGGTGGACTTGGAGCTTGTGAAGCAGAGTGTATCAGAGCACATAGTTTCTTCTGTAGAGGATTTAGTTTCAGGTAAGTGTAAAATATACTTATTTTTTATCTGACTACCTTGATGCCAACAAGAAGGAAAATTAAATGAAAGTTCACAAAACTACCATCCCCGCGGACCGTCACCCCGTCGGGGGTTACGGCGGGGTGGTGTGTCGGACTCGAACCGACTAAAACCACACGGTGTGACCCTCTCTGCGCCTTTGTATTGGAAGGAGTCCAGGGAGGGGATTTCCTTCTGGACTCCAACCGCCGCCTGCCCGCACTGTTGCGGGCACCTACTCCAATTTCGACTCTCTATTGGGCAACGTCCGGTCACACGCGGACGCCGCCGTCTCGCGGTTGGCCTCTACTGCGGACGGACGGGAAACCCGTCCCGCCCATCCGCGGCCACTCTCAGGGCGGCATGAGACGCAGGTATGCGCGCCTCCGCCGCCCGGGGCGCCGGCGGCGGATCGGGTCCGATTGGATGGAATCCTCCCGGGCCTTCTCCGCCACCTCCTTCTGCAAGATTACATCCTCGCAGAAGGTTGCGACCGCGGTAAAACAACTGTCGCTGCCGGTCATCGATCTTATGACGGCCGGCAGCGAGAGATCCCCTCCGATGACTGCAGTGAGGACCCGGCGCTGCGCCGCCCAAGCGGGGCAGACCGCCAGCGTGTGCTGGGCCGTGTCCTCACTGCAGTCGCAGTGGTGGCAGGCGGGACTCGGTTCCCTCCTAGCGACCGAGTGCAGGTACTTTCCGAAGCAACCGTGCCCGGAAAGTACCTGCGTCAGCCGGAAGGAAAGGGTCCCGTGCTGCCGCCCTGCCCACTCCGCAATGACCGGCTGAAGAGCCTCCACGGCGGCGAAGCCAGCGCGTGGGGTCTCCAGCCGGAACGACCATCTCTGCATGGTGGCTCGGCGTCACGAAACTACCATATACCAACCACCAACCACCACCATATTTACAATGTGTCCGTGCACACCAGCGTCGGAGACTTTAGGGGGGTAAAATATGAGGATTTTATCGACAAATCGCTGTCCCAATTTTCTCTTGGCCCCTGGAGGAGCATTTTAGTATGGTCTAAAATGGCAGCCATTTTGTATTTTTTACTTGGCAGTTCAGGCGCTTGCACTGATTTAATCATTGCTATTGATGTAGAGGTCTTAAAAAGACGAAAGAGGTGTTTTTGAAAGCTAATAATGTAGACAATCAATTTATGTTTCATTTTATTAAAATAAAAATTGCTTCTTTTTAGTTTTTTATTTTTTTCATGAAAACTAAGCCTGTCAAGCTGTTTTTTTAATTATTTCTCGTAATACAGAAAGTTATCTAAAGTAACAAAACTGGAGTCCAAAACAATGCAAAGATTGATTTGATTAAAATTAAATAATGTTAATTTAAAGTACTGCCTACTTCAATTTGTTAATACTATGAAAAACGCAACCTTATTATTTCCTTGCCACTAAATTCCTCGATTTTTGTTTTCATCAGGTACGATTCAGTAAAGATAGGTGATGATATAGAGAATTGTATTCTCACTTCTTCACCGCCTACGTCTCTGGATAACGGACATGGTCTTCGTCCCAGCACTGGGCATGAGTTGTATGCCCGCGGTAATTATGGAAGAGGATGTGAGCCAGCTCTGTACGATGATGCACAAAACCGGGATGAAGGTATATAATTATAATCTAAATTATTTGCAGCAGTTTTGACTGCTGTGGCATACCACATTCACGCCCATGCCTCGGAGAGCACCTTATGCCGACGGTCACGGTTACCATGAACATCTATGGCAACCGTTATTGGGAGTCAGTACCTTCAAATATACTGACAACTAGTTCAATCTTCAAATTTCAGTTCTCTCTCAGGGTTGCGGAGGTCCGATGCCAGTCGCTTCGTGGAAAAACTGATATTCATATAAAACCGGCTGAACTAGTAGCTGACCCCAAATAGTCTTGGGAATAAAGGCTAGGAAGTAGAAGTGGCATCTCAGGTTGAGCACAAAAAACATATTTTAACTTAAATATAGTCCAACTGCGGACAAGTCAAGTTTATCTTGTATTACGCAAAACTGAAATCAATAAACATAAATCTTTGGTCGTCAAACGTAATCCCCTAGTTCATAATTTCCTTTTATTCCAGTCAATGACATTCTTAAATTATTTATTTCCTTTAAAATTCATTTCATTTCATTGGCAAATTACGTTTGTCAAATTTGAAGATTTGTCCAATCTGAATAACTTGACTGTTATGACATGAAGATGTGTGGATACAATTCTGTATTATGAAGAAAACTTCCAATGCAAAACTCAATAATTTTGATGTTACAGATATTGTCATTTCTTTGATTACAGAATGCTACCTTCAATATGAGAAAGCTGCAAGGCTGACAGGATCTGCCATACGTGGTCAAGCGCGAGTCAAAGATGAGCAATCATGTGGGCACGCATGTAACGAAGCACCATTTACTTGTTTGAGCTTCTCGTTCAAGTACGTATAATATTTTTTATAGAAAATAAATTGTCTAGGTGTTAAAGATGCAGTGAGAAGGGCAAGTAAAAAGCAACTCTAAATACGAATCAATATGGTTGAAAATTACTTTTTTGAAGTAAAAGTACATTTCCTAACGACTTTTCCAAAATTCTAATTGCGCCTTAAGCTTGTGGGTAAAAAATTTAAATTTAATAAAAAAAAATTTAAGTCAAGGTCTCGTGAAAGCATCTTGTGGTTAGGCTGATAATAAACTATTGATACTTGATTAATTCTTACATGGAAGGGGGCCATTTATAAGCCGTAGGTCTAGGGGATTTCCTTTCGAGGGTATACCTGGCTCCTTGGCTCATAGTACTCAAGAGGGCGTGCGGTTTTAGTCGGTTCGAGTTCGACATTGCCACCAACTGTTGGTGTCCGTGGGTACATACCGAATAAAATTTTGTATAAAATATAATTTCATACTCGTTGCAGTCCACTGCTTAAGCTTCTCTCAGGGCACACCATAATATATTTTAGTACAGCATTTTTGTATGTTAAATTTGAGTTCTCTCTCAGTCTTTACGTCTTGATGGGTAGGTCTGCTATGAACAAAAAACTCATTGAATTCCTCAATAGCATAACTTCTTGGCAAGAAAATTCTTCATATACTTTACTAGCTTTTCTCCGTTACTCCGTTCACGTGCTATCATCGTAAATAGTAGCATGTCCTTCTTTTAGAATCAAAGTATCTTCATCCCAAATTCTATTAAAATCGTTGTATCAGTACAGCCATGAAAACGTAATAGATAGAGATACTTTCGGATTTATAGTACTAGTACGGATGTTAAAACGTGTGATATTTTCTTTCAGTAACAACGCACCTCCAAACATAGACAACTGTCTCCTATCCGAGATACGTTTGTTCGATCTTCAACGAGGAGTGGACTACATCCACTCAGCTGACGACTGGCTATTTGCTTTCGACCTCTTCAATGGACAATGCTGGAGGAAGATTCATTCTCATCACTTCGAGTAAGTATTCTTCAGACTGATTCAGACAGACTTACAAGGAGACCAACCTAACTATTACAGAATTTGTGCTTATGTGTTTTGTTAGTGAGTGTTAAGGTGAGGCTCAATGATGTAGAAAAGCATCTCTCTATATTATCATGGTGTGGGTCACAATGCTGAATTGTGTGAATTCACAATGAGGATGGTGGCCCTCGGATTCTACTCATGCTTTCCATGAGACAGAATTGAGTCACTTCGGTATCAATTTGATATTTTGAGTAAATGCTGTTTTAATAATATTAAATATAAGTATAAACTAAGTGAGTCCCGAAGAGACAGACATACAGAGACGATAATTTTAAAATTTGATTTTATGATGGAAGTTTCGTATACTTTCGCATGAAATACATTTATTAAAAAGTTGTTATTGTTAAAATACAAACAGACATATCAATTTCGTTTTTTATATAGAAAAAAGTTATTGGGAGTCAGTACCTTCAAAAATACTATATAATATATACTATATATAGAATTAAGGTATTTCATAACAGCATGGCAGCATTACCAGAACCACCGTTTAGAACATGTTCTATGCATCTCATGTATCACACACGGTACCAATCCAAAATGATATTCTTTTCAGAGAGCCTTCACCAGAAGTACCTCGCCCTATATCACTACCTCCAGTTGAAGATCCATATTCGTTATCAATACCATCTGGACCTCCGGGCCCTCCGGGAATAACTGGACCTTCGGGTCCTTCTGGACCTGGGTATCCACCAGATCATGGTAAGTAGTTTATTTTTATTTTTCTTTTTTTTATATATCTGACTTCTGACACATAACATCAACTAATCCCAAACCAATCAAAGCTTGTATTATGGGTACTAGTCAACTGATATAAATACGTAAACACATCATATAATACATAGAAAACACCCAAATAGATATTTACGGATCACACAAACACTTGGTAGACCCAGGAATCGAACTCGTGACCTTAAGTACAGCAGTTGCATATGCCATTGAAGCAAATAGTTACGTAGTTTCGAATTCAAGAGCACCAAAAGTCAAAATTCCGACACCGATTGGTCGGAATTGACGTCAAGAGTAAGACTCAAGGAATACAATGATTATAAAAACATCAAAGCAAATTTGGAAAAAACTAATGTACTTGTAGTTTAATAATATATAGAATCATCATGAATTGACTCCAATAAAACTTCACTTACATTATGCCATTTTCTACAAAGAATGATGCAAATTTTGATAAAAACTAAAGTTTATCTAGTAAAAAATGTATTTCTTTCAGAAACACCTTTCATTCCATCAGGGCCACCAAGTGGTCCAGGATACAAACCTAGCCCACCTAGATATCCACCCCACCCGAACCTGGACTATCCAGAACCTTCAGGACCTGGCAAACCTCATTATTCTCTTGGACCCGGCCAGAAACCAGGGTATCCAGGACCACCTAGTACGGTACTAAAGCCTGAGTATCCTGGACCAGACTTTAAGCCTGGATATCCTGGACCAAGCTTCAAGCCAGGATATCCTGGACCAAGCTTTAAGCCGGGATATCCTGGACCAAGCTTCAAGCCAGGATATCCTGGACCTTCCGGGGATGACTTTAAGCCTGGCTATCCGGAACCTAATCTTAGACCTGGATATCCGTCTCCACCTGATCATGATTTCAAACCTGGTTATTCTGAAACCAACTTTAGACCAGGCTATGATGATCCGTCAGGACCTGGATATCCAGGTCCACCTAGGCCTAACTTTAAACCCACCTTTATTGATGCTTCGGGACCGGGCTACAATCCAGATCCTAATTCCAAACCTGGATATCACTCCGATAACTTGAAACCTGGATATTCTGATAACTTTAAGCCTTCCTATCCACCTCCTGTGCAACTAGATTACCCTACAGGGCCACCTAGTCCAAACTACAGACCTGGGTACCTACCAGATCCTGATATTAGACCTGCTTTCCGACCACCTATACCACAAAAGCCAGCATATAGACCTATAGATAGAGATTTCATCCCAGGAAAGCCAGGATACTTACCAGAAAAGCCAGGATTTTTGCCAGACCGTAGACCAGGATATGTTGGACCAAATAGACCATTAGCTGATACCCCAAAACCTGGTAGACCAATTGGAAGACCTGGTTTCCCAGATAGAGATATAGAGGAACCAAGTAAGTGATTTTTTATATTTAAATTATGCTAAATGAATGTAAATATATAAATAAATATAAAAAAATACAGTTATGTTATAACAGATTTTTTTTGCAGAAATTAATTTGGATTTTTTCCTTACAGCATTTTAACCGTATGTTGTTTTAAATAGTAGTTTTTGTGTAGATGTTGTATGTGCATCACTAACATCACAAATCATGCAATCTTATCATTCTCCAGCAATCATGAAACACAATTAGGTTTTGAAATTTTAAACAAAAATCACAAACATTGGCTTAATCGATTTTTTTCATATTTATAATGCTTAGTTTAGATATTAGACAATTTGTTTATTGAGAACACCACTTAGTATGTAACATTACTTTATATTGGGAAATATAATAACTAAAACTTTACACATGCTTAGGGAGAGGCAGTCTCATAAAAAAATAGGCACAGCGTAGATATTTTTAAATAAATGCGTGTTGCAGATAAATTATTATATAATACAATAAACAAAATATATGCAATAAAACAACCATACGAATCAGTAATTTAATAACAGCTGTATTAAAACTTTTCTTGGATTCGCTAAAATTTTAGATTATGCTCAAGCGTTTGACACTGCTAACCATATCACAAAATTGACAATATATTTTAAATTTCATAGTGACAGCATCGTGGCGTCATTATACGGTGTCAGGATTCCCATGCCGAGATGGAACCACCTGTGCACAGAACCATGTAGCAGGACATTGGGCTTGTGAACCTGAAGGTGGAGAGATAGGTAAGTTTTACAGGAATCTCCCGTGTAGTGATTGATTATATAATGTATTACTCACTTAGCTCTATTCATCCCGTGGGTACTGTAAGAGTTACGTAGGTAAGTGAGTGTAGTATATCCTTCTATATTGTCCGCTCAGGGTCGCACGCGTCCACACGCTATCGTTGCTAACAATCGACTGAACTGTGTTATCCGCATGTATTCTCGAGATGACACAATGCTTCCTTCTCACTCATTCATAGTGAACGAGTGAATGAATAACTTAGTAATATCTCACTCATTCTCAGTGAACGAGTGATTGAATAACACAATGACACCTCCTTCATTTACAGTGAACGAGTGAATGAATAACTCACTGACACATACACTACAGTGAGCAAGCTTTAAAAAAAGAGCTTTAAAATTGGAACAAACCAATCTTAAAGCATGATAAAATAGGTTGTTAATTACCAAGCTATTAATGTTGACCTTTGGAACTATTACACATAAGCCTGTCTAAATGCAAGACTATTTCGTTCACAAAAAATAGAAACACTCTGAAGCACACTTACTATCTTTATAATACTCAGCTGGAAAATGTCAGCTCAATAAGGGATCTAGGAATATTTTTTGATACCAGACTCCACTTCGATATTCATGTAGATTTTATTGTGAATAGGGCATTTAAATTTTATGGCTTTCTTAAGCGAACTTGCGAACAATTTAGAAGCCCTGCTACTTATTTATTAATATATAAATCACTTGTTAGACCGCAGCTTGAGTTTGGTACACCTGTCTGGAATCCATTTTATAATAAATATAGCGACAAGTTAGAGATGGTTCAACGCAGGTTTATAAAATTCACTAATTTCAAATGTTTTCATACCTGGGCTTCATACAACACTTTGTTAAATAAATTCTCATTAACTACCCTCAATTTTCGTAGAGTTTACATCGATCAAATATTTCTATTTAATATTTGTCACAATAAATTTGACTGTAATGAGCTAATAAACCAAGTTTACATTCGCATACCTAGTAGCTCTCTAAGAATTCGAAACACACACAAACAAAATCTATTTGCTCCTAAATTGAGTAGAACTAATGCTGGCGAACGAGCTCCCCTAAGAAGAATAATGAAATCCTATAATGATAATTTCACTGACATAGATATATTTCATTTGTCTATCTCGCGGTTCAAAAATTGTGTCTTAAAACATTACCAGCATGTTACTTAATTTCTGCTTTCTCCCTATCTTCTTATTTGCTGTTGCTCTATGTTCTGGCATTTTTGTTTTTTTGTTATTTCTGTTTTATATAATTCAGTACTTTACCATTTAGTACCTACTTTAAATATTATTTTGTGGATAACGGTGCTGATTGCGTTATTATTTAAGAGAACCTCTTAGAAATAAGACTTTATGTAATTCATTATTGCGCAATTGTTTGTTGTCCTGAATAAAATAAAAAAATAAATAAAAATTACGCCACTGAACTGGCTGTGAATACTATTGGAATCAATAAAACCAATATATAATAATCTAGCGAATAGCTCCGTGATAGCTCAGATAGCTTCCAGATTGCTCTGTTTATTAAAACATACATATTTAATAATACAGTAACAAATAATAGTGCGATTCAATTTACGTTACAATGCCATCTATCGAGCTTGACCTACACTACAAATGATAAACATTCATAAACATAGGTTGAGCAAAATTATGATCCCGTTGATGATAATAATGACAAGGCTCTCCAATTCATATTCAATATGACTTAATCCCTCAGCTTTAACATACTAGTCCGGAATTGCAATGCTTATACTAGTCAATAACCCAAATGTCAATAGAGGAATAATGAATAATAACCGATTAAGATCTATTAAATGATAAATTGTGAAATTTTCTCAGCAAAATTAATAACTATAAAACTACAGTTAGTATAGAAAACTCTGTTCTGTTCAGACGTCTTACAACTAGCTCTAAAACCAATACAATTGATTGTGATTGAAAAAGAATTCTAACTTCAATAAAATATTTTGCATAAAAATACAGTTCGTTAAATTTGCTTTAGGATCTTGGGACTACTGCTGCGCTCCGACTCACAGGTGTGGCTACAGCGAAGGATTCCATAAGCCATGGTAAATTTTACTTATAGCAAAAAAATAAATAAAAACATTATTAGTATTTCTCTTAATATGTTTTTAGGGATCCGAAGTTTATGCCTCGGAACCCTTATAGTTTCGTCATGTCCACCCGTCCGTCCGTCCGTCCTCGAATTACCGTCCAAACGGTAAGTGCTAGAAAGATAAAACTTTCCATGAATATGTATTGTAAGTACGTCAACAAAGTGCTACAATAAAATTATGAAAAATATTTTTATTTGGGGTACCTCCCCTTCACGTAAAGTGGGGATAATATTTTTTTTCTTGCGGCTACCCCATCGTGTGGGGTATCATTAGATAGCTCTTTTAAAAAAAATAAAGGGTTTCTAAGACGATTTTTGATTTAGGTATTCGTTTGCGAGATATTCCATTTTAAAGGGCACTTTTTTGTTAAGGGCGCCCCCCCCCCCCTCTAAAAGCTTAACGGCTGGCTCAAAAAATCTGGCGAAATTCGTGATAGTGGTCCATTTAATGAACTTTGAAGGAAAACTATAACAGATTAGATGACTTTATTAGTTCAGGAATTATAGAGGCTTAACTTGTAAAAGGCGCTCACTTGGAAAACGTCATACAAAATTAACGCATTAAAACGTAAACGTAACAACTATCTATTGGATACGATTTTAAATCCACTATGGGTGACTGAGGAACCCTTTCTGTGACACTGACACGCACTTGGCCGATTTTTATATTACCGGAACTGTTGAGTTTTATAGCCAGTGTCGTAAAAAGCGATTCAGAGAATAAGACTTCCCCGAAACGCGTTTGCAGGTATCCTACAATTACACCAAGCAACATTGTATTTCGACTTATTATTTTACTGAATTATTACTTTTACTGGCATTTTCATATGCCTATTACATTTTATATTTTCGAAAAGCAAGTTTTTTATGTCCAGATGAATTGATTTTACTATAAAAAACATACTTTTCAATATTTATAGGTGCTTTGTAGGTCCCTCAGAGGATCAGTGGCGACCTTGCAGTGAAAAGTATTATCCATATCATCAGCACAAGGTCCCTCATCCTTCTCAAGGAAATCAGAATGTTCCAGGACAGAGAGGTAAGCTATTATTTTTATTCAGATAATATTAAGTATCTGGACGACTTGCTCGAAAAAATAATTCTTATTGTGTAACAAAGATATCTATTCCCTCAAGTATGTTTGTTTGTTGTATGTTGTTGACTTCTTTTTCTGAATATTCAAAAAAAAATATCATATTGAATTACTTTTGTGTGTACCTCATTGATTTTTCTTTGTTTTTTTATTCTTGTAACTACCCAGTAATTAAATAAATTCCAATTCAGCACAATATTCTTAGAAATGTGGTATTTATCTGTTATTATTTGTTACACTTGAATTAATTTTATGCAGATATTGGTAAACCAAATAAATAAATAAGAAGTTGTAATTTTGCTGTGTTGGAGTACCAACCAATAAAGTGTTACTGAGAAAGTAATATAGATGTCGCAAGTAGTAAATGCAATAAAGCTATAAACAAAATGGCTGAATTTACAGTTTCCTGTCATTATCATGTCACGTCATGACTGAACATCCCAAGTACTATCTGATGTTATAGTCCAATAGAAAGACCTAACGAAAATTTTATTTAAGTAAAAACCAACTTTATTAATGTGATGGAATACTTGAATTTCTTGGATGTCGGCGTAATTCAAAGTGTTTTGGCTGGGTCTAAAAAAGCTATTAAATTGTATTAGAAAATTATTAGTCTAGCGTATCATAGATAAATTATGTTTGTTAAAATAAGGCCTTAAGGGACTTACATACCCTATCAGGGTAAAAAAATAAAGAGAAAAAAAAACCTTATTATTGCAAACCAGAAATACAAAATATGAAACTGAGTTGAATTTTCTAGAACCAGAACGTCCACCTCAAAGGCCTTGGAACAATCTACCAGGACCGCCAGCTCCACCACCGGTCTTCAATGATAGGCCTCAAGGACCTCCGAGACAGCCAAGTTACGAAAGACCTCATGGTCCATACTTATCAGAAGCAGATAGAAGATATTGGGATGAACTGTACTCAAATGGACCTCAAGCGTATTATGATAAATTTGGAAATCCACTTCCAGGTTTGTTCTGTTTAAAGTATATCATTATAATCTACTAGCTTTTGCCCACAGCTCCTCTCGCGTGTAGGTTATCGCGGTAAATAGAAGCCTTTGTGTTATTCTGATATGTAAGCTATAGTATTGTGAAGTTTCATTAAAACCCATTCAGTAGATTTTGCGTGTAAGAGTTAATTAGTAAGATTCAAATGAATAAACTCACTCAAAATATGAAAGTATATAGGTACTTTATCTACATCAAAAAATCATATTTTTAATTTTTGTCTGTCTACCTGCTTGTAAGTTTCGACTAACATCTGGAATGGATTGATTTTCGACGGGACTTTCACAAGCAGATAGCTGTTAATATAAGAGTAATTTAAGTTCCTTTTTTTGGACTAGCAATAACTGTAAATAACACCGCATGCTTCCACTAGCTAGTAATAGTTATGTCATGTTGTGTGAGGATATTATCTACCTGCAATATTTAGTTGTATCAGATTGCCTCTGATTCTCAAACTGAGTATAAAATTTTCCAAAAATATAAAAGAAATTAAGTATGTGGCTACTGCCATACAACGCAAGCGAAAAACATATAACACCGCCATCTACCAAAGAAACATTGAACCACAAAGAAAACCCGGAATTACCTATACGGAGTAACTACTAATCCTGAATCGCGATAAAGAAATTCTCAAGCCCATTAACATATATACTATACAACATCCCAATGTCAACTGTTAGGCAGTGGCCCTCCAGGCATGATCACCTTGCCTAGTCGGGGGACCCTCCCTTTGTGTCGGAGGAACAGGATACCCGTTCCTCTCCAAGTGCTTTGTCAATAATGTAATCTCTTTCCAGGATACTCTCGTGTACCTACTGAAGAACGCCCTCATATCCAATACAGTCATAATAACCCTCCTCCTGGTTCTGGACATTGGCAGCAAATTCCTCAGGAGAAGGGAGATGTGCCACCTCCTACGTTAGGAGTGCCCAGGTTAGTTTTTTTTCTAATATTTGAAGGTTTCATGATTAGATATCAATGCAGGCGAAGATGAGAAGACCTTGTAAAATAATGAAAGAAATGACGACTTAGAGAGAGAGAAAGACTTACTTTTTACACGTTTTTATTAACTTCACCTGTATGTTTGTTTGTTTGTATGTTTGTAACCGACTCCTTTGGGTGACATTTTGACCCACTTTAAACGTCCAGATTTCGTTCAAACTTTGTAGATTTATCCTGGACCATACACCATACACTAATTTGAAAAAAATAAAAAAGTTTAAACAAATTAGTCTTTTTAGTATTTTTTTCTAAAGATTTATAGTTTTTAATATACTAAACAAATACGCTTTTAAACTAAAAAGTAGAAAATAATTTTAATGTAACAAAGCATGAAGTGTTTTCTGAATATATTTCAATAACGGCTCCCCACGCTTTTTAAATGAAATGTATTTTCTACTTTTTAGTTTAGAAGCCTGTTTCTCTAGTTTTTTAAATCTATTTTTTTTTATTGTAATGACTAGAGGTAGGCTATCGAACTTAAAAATGATTGTTCTCAATATATTTATCATTTCCTAGATTAAAAAGTTTGAGTTTTCTTTGTGTTATGTTCTCGATGTTATACATTCTTCACTCATTCTTCTTCTTTTACCATGGTTTAGATGTAGTACATCAATGTTTTGTCACAAAATGAAACTAAGTTAGATTTATAGCATGTTTTGGCTCATCTCTCATACCAAGCGAACTGCCTATAAACCTACATTTCAATATTTTTATACCATAACTTAAGTACAATGGTACCTCCATAAGATTGAGCAAATGTGTCATAATTTACTTCCGTCTATTTGTTTAAAATAAAATAAACTTACAATGTACATGACACCTAAGAAAATTCAATATGTGTATTTTCTTAATACAATCAGTAAAGATTAGCTAAAAATTATAATATCCTATTTTAGATACTGGCCGGTAGCTTATCTCCATAAAGGGCCACCACCCAACACAACCTACTTCCGCTACAACGAAACACAACCCGAACCAAGTTCAACTACAACAGAAAGGTATAAGTATACAACAACACAACGAGAGCCGCAATCAACAACAACTACACAACCAAACAACGTCGAAAAGCGTAGAGATGAAAAACAAAGAAACATGAGTGTCTTCGAAGATGTGACTCCAGAAGTGACGACAATCAAAGTCAAACCTACTACAACAGAGCTACCGGAAGTAAAAGAAGAAGTTAAAGAAAATAAAACAGAGATAGAAATAATAAAACCAGTGAATGCTCAAGTTAAAGATATTATAAAAGGCATAGATGATAAATTAGATGACTTTACGGATTCCATTGAAGTATTAGATTTAGATGACGTAAAAGGAGACAAACCATCTGATTTGAAAACTTTAGAAGCTGAGGAGCGACAAATTGAAGAAATAGGCAGAATTTTAGCATCACGGAGAGGTGGGAAATTAGTTTTAGATAAAAGATCGCAAAAGGACTTAGAAACTAAGCATATAGCTATTGATAAGGAACTGACAGATTATAATTTCGGAAATAGATTTAATATTGAAAGGAGAGGAATTATACAAAAGGTGACTAAAGATGAGATAGAAAGAGAGAGAAATGCGGATAGAAGCTTGGAAGTGAGTGAGACAACATACGTTCGTCCTCCTAGAATATTATCAACTACAGATAACATACGGAAAGCCATAGTCAATGGAAAAGTTTTTTATGACGCCACGATAAGAGAACAAAGAGAAGCATTTGTTGCCAACTCCACTCGAAGAGCTAAGAATTTGAGAAACGCAGATGATTCAAAAATCTCTAACTTAGCGACAGCATCTAATTTCGGTAAGAAAATTATACAAAGGAACGTTAATCCTGTAAGAAGAGTTAGAAGAGTTTATAGGAAGAGATATAATCCTGATGAAGTGAGAAGGAGATTGCTAGAGAGGGAGAAGAATAAAGACAGAAGTGCGGATACTTCTAGAACAGTTTGAGTTTTTCTTTCTTGCTGCCTAATAATAATAATCTAGAAATGAAGAGATTATAATAATATTAGGTAATTTTTACTACCTACTGAGAAACTAAATTAATAAACATTTAGTTAAATAATTATAAAATAAGATAAAATATGTATCATATAAAATAAAATAGCTTAAAATTATTGTCAGTTTGACTTAAAATTGAATTATTCTTAAATTTAAGTTGAAATGACGATGCGTATTCAAATGCTTGTAGCATAAAAATTTTTAGAATTTAAAATACATTAAAAATTTTTTTTAAGTGTAAATTGTCATAATAATTTTTTGAATGGACTTATTTCTTAGTAAAAAAGAAATTAAAATTTAAATATCTATACGCATAACTAAAGCGATATATTATTATTGGTTTCATAGAAATAAAACCAATAATTTGACAATAAGGTTGAAAATTAATCGAAAATCGGGTGCTTTGGTTGCGAAATTTGTTTATTGACAGCGGAAAATAAAAATAAATATGTTCGAAAAGGTGAGGTTGTAAAATGCGGATGTTTCGGATACAAACTGTCGGATACGTTTCGGATATATAAGAAAAATACTATACATAATAAGTAAGTAAGTTATAATTTCGTTATTGCATAATGCTGTCTAAAAAGCACGCAAAGTATTGGTAAATCTGATTTTTAAATAGAGATATCAATGTTTACACTTGAAAAATTCAGATTCATTACCTTAGTTTACTTGCATTTACGGTTTCGGATACCTTATTGTGAGGATACACTTTCGGATATCCGATAGTGTACGTGACGTTTAGGTACATCCTTAATATGACGTGAATTCGCATTAGTATTTTACTTCTAAGTAATACTCGTGATTCTAATATTTTAATTCTAATAATATTTTTGTGATAATTTATATTTATAGTTACCATTATTAAATAAGTTTATATTTCTCACTTTTATATTTTTAAGATTATATTATTTTTTATAAGATTACAATAAAAAGCAATTTTATGAAAATAAGTTATTTTTTTTCTAATTCTTATTAATCCCAAAACACTTTAAAACAGGAGAATATTGTTAACTAAAACTTTTCTTGTGTTTTTTATGTGTGATCCTGCCAAAGTGACTCCACCTTCCTGATGGAAAGCATAAGTATCTACACATATTGGCTGACTTGACTAGGGTGTTAAGAATTAACATCATCAACAGTTTTTAACAGTCCAATGCTGGACATATGCCTCTCCTGCAAAATTTTTTTTCCTCCTTGTATAATACACTGACCAGAATGGTTTATAAGGAGAGCCACGCTTGTATATGTAAAAACGGGGCCTTTTCAGTAGTACCTGGGCAGTACTACCCCCTCACAGAAGACCAAGCTAAAATAAAAGCATGCGTGCTGTATTGATTCGTTGGTGAGTGCAAAGCCGGAGGCCCAATTAAGAAATATTTCGGACATCTTGCGCAATCTAGTCCCAAACTAAGCAGAGCTTGTACTATGGGTACTAGACAACTGATATAAATACATAAACATAGTTTTTTTTTGTAAATACATACATATTATACATAGAAAACACCCAAACTCCAAAACAAATATTTGCAGATCATACAAAATTTGGTCCGACCCGGCAATCGAACCGAGACCTCTTGATCAGCAGCCGCATATGCTAACCACTAGATCAACAAGGCAGACCAATAATGCAGGAGCATCTCACTAGGCCGCCATAGTGTAGGTCATCACACTGTATTGCCTGCATTCACTATGAGGATGGTGACTACTCTTCTTACGTTCTACTCATTCTTTTCAGCAGACAGACTACGGTCACTTTACAGAGCTCATACAAAAGAAATTCTCCTAAAACTCTACACCATGCTGAATTACCTGTAGTTAAAGTGAGGACGATGATCACTATTCTTAAATTCTTCTCATGCTTTCCATCAGGCAGAGTTGAGTCAATATGGTCAGCAGTTTATGAAATGAAATGTATGACCTTAACCCTCTCCTGAGAGGAGAGACGACCCCGGCAGTGGGACTTTATAGGTTGTTGTTTTTTTTATATAAAATTAATGTCTCTTTGAACTAAACACAATTGCCAGCAACAAAACTACATTTACTAGTTTTTATTTACAAGTGCTGCTAACGTCATGTTTTTTTAGTTTCAGAAGTCTATATTCTCATAAGAATATATTTATTCACTTACATGAGAACTTATACACAGTATAAATTTTAATATCTTAACTATATTCCGACGAGCATGCACTAGTATCAATTAAACATTCTATGACAGAGAGAAAACCTCGCTATATGTTGAGAAACAAAACATTTACCTTTCGTCCACAATTTAAACTTATTTTGCAATACATTTTGGTTACATTTCACACAATAAATTTACACAGCACAGCAATCTTACACTTAATAACTTTAAATGAAGGTGAACAAACATAGTCCCTTCTACTGAGTAAGTGAACTCAACAGAAATTTAATATTTCCCTCCAACCCACATTAGACCAAATACAATTTACAAACAAAGATATCGATTCACCAGATGCGTTACACCACCGGCCAACAACAGTCATGTAATTTGTGGTACATAATCACGCGCCGTCACGGCCGTCCTGCATCGTCACACGACCTCGTGTGTATGTGTCTCATCTGTGAACAATAGATATAGTGCTATGTACTATGCTCTGTTCGGTCCTCCTGACCACACAATAGTCTCTAAGTTCATATTATACAACTTTACAGGCTTTTCCAGGTACTTTAGAAACATCACAGTAATGACTGGTTGCTCGGTTCTAAAATCTCATCCCTTTAGAGAAAAATCGGCAAAATACTTCAATACAACTTAAAAGTTCAAATACTATCGAGTATTTTCAGAAAAGGTACATATAACTTATTATAGACAGGGTTTCATAATTTTCACAAACGTTATACATGCCACACAGGCTATTCAACAACACACAGGACAGTCAGTGCCACACAGGCTCGTCAATGCCACACAGGCCAGTCAATGCCACACAGGCCAGTCAATGCCACACAGGCTAGTCAATGCCACACAGGCTACTCAATGCCACACAGGCTACTCAATGCCACACAGGCCAGTCAACGCCACACAGGCTAGTCAATGCCAGATAGGTCAATAACTGTCACATGTGATGGAAAAGAAACTAAAGAGAGTGTTTAAGTAATGTGTACCTTAACTCTTTACTGTGGCCGTCACTGGCACATTCTGCACATAATTCAACCACTTGTTATTTTAACTTTGTCTTACGTTTAAGGAAACCAATCTCATCTTAACAAACGTTCGTTTCTATTGCTCGTGTCGATTGTTCTCAAACAAGACTAAAATTCACTGCTCTACATCCTCCAACGACAATAAGTTTAGGGAGCTAATAAGCCGTCCTAATGACAAAAAATCTAAAGGACTCGCCTTAGTAGTCTTACTCGTAGTACAGTTAAGTTAAGCTAGTCGAATGTCAGGCAATGCCACTTGCCATCACTTATTAAAGAGCATTTGACAACTGAATCAAAACAGAATGAAAACTTCTCACCAAATTCATCTAAGAGCTGATGAAGAGCTGGTTCGATCGAGCAGACATCCACTTGTTATTCGGCTCGTGCATCATTGGCTCTGGCATTCATACTGGAACAGTGCGGTGCTGTAGCCCCAACCACCACACTTGAATCAGTCTTTTTCTACGGCTACGGCTTCCTTCATATGTTGAGGGTACCTGAAATCTCAGATCGTGTATTAGTAGTGTACTACTACAATAGCCTCGACATTTACTTAATACATCACCCATCCTTCCAAAGCTGTAGTATCGCCGTGCATGCTCCAGACACGACTTCTTCACTTGGAGTAGTCCTCTCAAAAAAATCAGCGAGTTCTTATTGCAATTTAACGTGAATGTCAATCTAGTAGTGAATATTATTCTTTGCAATCGCGACCCAACTATTTGAAACATGTCCGTGAGTAAGCGCGAGTGAAATTTGTTCTTTCAATAAAGGCTTCCGTCGTGCTAGTGTAGAGCTCACAAATCGCCCAGCATAAGCAGACAGATACTTCTCATGAATTACTATTAAATAAGTCGTACAGTCGGTAGCTGTACATAGTTTCAACGGTATCATATCTAGCTAGGAACAGATCGTTTAACTGTAGCCACGTAATCCGGGTTAAACATAATAAACCGGGCTAACTAGCTTGAGCAAGCCATGTTGACGCCGATTTCTTGAACATCTTACTTAATGTGATTATCAAATAACTACTAGATGTAGATTTCTCTAGTAAATCCATCACAATAGTGTCAAGATTAAACTCAGTTATTGTTATATTTGTACATAACGTATTAATTTTATCAAATTTTATTGTTGCATTTCAAAAAGTTATTTACAACGTTCACACTCCTTATCAACATGAAATATAAACACTCTGACCTGTATTTTATTCCTGATCCGTTGTTGGTAATCTCACTTCCCTCAGACAGTGAGTAGCCAACAGGTTGGGCCTCGCGCACAACTTTAGCCGGCTGTATGCTGCTCGTCACGCAGACGAGGCGCACACCGCAGGTCCTCATCTCACGGAACGGCGTGCAGACCGCACCTCAGCAGGCGGCGAGTAGACCGGAGATCCGCACCTCACCAGGCGGCAGTAGACCGCAGATCACTGCACGCGCTCAGCTCGCGTAGACAGCGAAAAGACGCTGTGATAGGTATTAGGCTGCTTACGATTACCGTCACTAGTCTGCAATAGAACGACAATATGATCACTAATCTCGGTCACGGCGGCTAGTCTTAACGGAGACAAGCCACTTACTCAAAATCTTTTTTAGTACACAAGTGTGCGTAACCACTCGAACACTGAAGAAGGAACGATTTAAAATACCCAGCACTAGATCACTTGTCAAGCTTCCAATAATGTCTTTACAAACCTTTGCTCGTCATCCCGTATAGTCAAAACTTAAGGCCATTAAACTTAACATAGAAAATAGACAGCCAGTTACAGAAATTGTCCGATGGCTAACACGACTTAGCATTCTTGCACCGACTAGTGCTTAAACCTTTTATAAGCTCGGCCTAACTCAACACTGCGTCTAGCAAACTTAACACTTTTAAAGTTCATTGAAAACCTGGCACTTAATGGTTTTTAAAATCTTCCGTAATGTCCTAATAACTTTAGCAATAGCACGAAAGAACTTGCGCTACCAAGATCGATAGACAACACAGTCTTTACCTGTGTCAATACTTTGAATTTCGATAAACACGACCAGTAATACAGTGGTTTACATGTTCGTTGTGGTATACACATTGTATCTTGTTATAATCTGACACGCATCTTTTATTTTCGTCCCCGTAAATAAAATAATTTAACTAATTAATATGGTGGGTATTTTATCTTTTGCATACTTAATGCGTTAGAAGTTACTTGGTTTTCTTGTAGTAGGTCAACGTTGCATTCACTGCTATTAATTCGTCACTCATTCGGTAAACATTAATCGTAATATGGAACGCCTAGTTCATTATGCACAAGTGGGGTAGTCATACAAATTCGTTATCACGTCAAAATATTTGCAATACGAAACCATGATTGGCACAAAGTATGAATTTACTCTTTAAATTCGATAAACTGCGATTACTACTAACCCCTTTGTTAAGCCACATTTTGACGCCAGCCTTAAGCAATTTCTTACACGCGCTATCGATCGTTTTATCGCTTTAAATCACACGATTCACTTTCGTACACGACACACAAAAATTACGTAAAAATAAATCAAAACTTGATATGAAAATATGATTCGATCTTACCAGTGTAATTACCACTCACAAGCTTTTTCGGTAACCTCACATATTACCGTATCGGTACTGCTGAACTGCATTGCACCTCTTTCACATTGCATTCTCTGGCGATCCCGTACAAAGCACGGATGCAGATTCCATCGCTTGGCACGATGTTTACTATACTGAATTTAGATAGCGAACAGCCTTGCACACATGGTAATCCCAACTTCTGATGTCGGAGCGTCAGGGGAGGCCTCACAGCGGTATAAGTTGAGGCTATACATCATGGGCGTTGCAACGGCAGGAATTTCCAAAATAAGTGTACACTTGTGTTGTTCAATTTCGTATTATTTAAACATCTTACATATTAACACAAAATCATAAACGATTAACAAGATTGAAACGAGTTAAGAGCCAACAGGTTAGCGCATGTGCACCGTGCGGTAGCCGTCAGTAGAATGACCGACCGCCATTACTAGTGGCGCGACATCGACTACTCCCATTCGGATACGATCATTTGAATCCGCTCTTATCATTCATTAAATACATTCAACATCATTCAATATCGATTACAGAATCGACTAAAACAAACAAACTAATACATTGAGCTATTATTACAATAAATCATTATTAACAGTCATGTAATTTGTGGTACATAATCACGCGCCGTCATATATATATATTTTTTTTTTCTCGTATTTATTATTTTTATATAAAACTGTTGTGTATATATTAGTTAACTTAGACATGTAAAAAGTTAAATTTTTCGTTAGTATCACACGAATATTTAAAATAAACATGTTGAGGTCAAAATCATATTTAGTCCACCTAGTACTTACGTCCGAATGCTAAATACCTTATAGATATAGAATAGACTTCATCAAGTATTTCATCGCGTGCTCTCAAGAACCGCTTTCATTGCATTGCTATACTCCCACTTTGAACTAGATCCCGTTTCTTCCAACGGAGTGCTCAACCTCATTTCCACAAACAATTTCAAGAACTACTCCATTTCTCTCGGTGCAACTACTTTTAAATACAAATGGGCTAGGCATACCAGCACTAGAGATACGACCTCCGGTACCCTTTAGCACCGAATAAGTGAGGGTTTCGAAGTCCAATCTCCCCCCCCCCCCCTTCTCCTAAAAACCTAAGGAAAAAGGGGAATAAAATACGGCAACGCACTTGTCCCTTATTTACAAAAACGAATAAGCGATGGTGTTAACTTACTATGTGACCTGTCAAATCTTAAGGTTACACTCACCGGGGTCGTGTTCTTGTATAAACTTCTTCTGTAAACTGCAAGGTCACTGACCCTACATAAACTGACCATGACATACGTACACTAACACTTTCTCTTTCGTAAAACCCCTTCGAAACACGTAAAGTACCTCTCTAAAAGTACATAACTTTGCACAAAACAAACAAACAGAAAGTGAAACGGTTACTACACAACTTGCATATAATTTTAGTGCACTTTGTGAAAGTGCACTTATACTTAGAGTATAAGTAAAAGTGCTCTCTAGGGCTCGATGACTTGTGCGAACGTGGTTCACTTCTGTAAGTATAATATATCAATTCTTGTTTACTTTTAGGGTTCTTTTTATAACTGTGCAAAACGCATGTCCTTTCGATTCATTTATTCATTCGTTCATGCATCTCTCATGTCATCACATTTTCTTTGAACATATAACACACAACTCTATCTAGCTTAAAACTAAGCACTTTTTACCATTTAAACTAGATTGATTGATAAAATACTTAAAGAACTACCTTTTTATTGTAAATACACACATAAATATCTGAAGATCATACAAATATTTGGTTCAATCCAGGATTTGATTTGATTTATATTCACTTTCATTCAATTATTTAGTTTTACTCATTTCCTAAAATTGCTATATTATAGAACTATCCGCTCTTCGTTTCAATGGTTAAGGATGAGGAGCCAGCTCCCTAGCCAAGTTGCAAACGTTTTACGTTTTCTGTTTCTCTACGTTTCTTCCCTTGTTTCGTACGTTACTATTTCGTTTTGATGACGTGACTGAGTGACATTAGCCAATGAAACAAGAGAATAGAGAAATAGAATAGAAAATGAAAACGCTTGCAACTCGGCTTGGGGGCTGATTTTAAAACTAAAATAATATCTGACTACACTGCATTGCACTACATGCGACTGCACGGTTGGCTTAGTGGTTTAATTGTACCCTAAGAGAGGCTCGTCGTACAGAGACGGTGCCAGCATCAGGAGCGGGCAGGCGCCACCCTGGACTTCTCATCATCCTAAACGGAGAAGCGCGGAGAGGGCACGCTGTGTGGTTTTTAGTCGGTTCAAGTCCGACACACCACCCTTTTTTTTTTCGGTACGAGGACCGAGTTGACCTCGATGGAGGCGCCGGCGGGTGGGCCGTAACCCCCGGTAGGGTGACGGTCTATGATGATTTTCCACAAATAAAAAAAAGGGGTTTAATTGTACGACTCGCTGCTTTTTACTGCACAAAGTATTGTGGGTTCAAATCCCACGTGGGACAAGACTTGTGTGATTCACGAACTGAGTCTGAACACGTTCTGAGTCTGGGTGCTTGTAGTGTCCGTTTCAAGTATGTTTGTAAAGTCCACCACCACCAGATAATAATAAAATAAATTTAAATAAATCCCGTCCTGATTACATTACTCATAAAGGACGGAAACCGCAGCAAAAAACCAGCTCACACTTGACGTATATTTTATTAATGAGTTGTCATATTTGGATCTGCGGTTATTCTCGAGGGAAAATTATGTTCCTTGGCCAGCACTGATTGCATTAATTACATTAGTTTGTGAAATCAACTTGATTAAGGCTATAAAAGTACTAATCTCTACCTACTAATAAAAGTTTACGAGATTTTTAGTATGATAAATGATTATTAATCTATCTAAAGTTTTCAGTCCGACACCATTCACCGTAGTTCATGACTCATAACCCTTATAGATTAGCCATGTCCGTCCGTCCTTCCGTCCTCGACTTACCGTCCAAACGGATAGTGCTTGAAAGATGAAACTTTGCATGGCTATGTGTTTCTATCACGTCAACAAAGTGCTATAATTAAATCATGAAAAGTGTTTTAATTTGGGGTACCTCCCCTACACGTATTGTGGGAATGATCTGTGTGGGATATCATTAGCTAGGTCTTTTAAAAATATACAGAGGTTGCTAAGATATATTTTTATTTAGGTATCCGTTTGCGAGTTATTTAACTTTATAGGAGATATTTTTGCAAAAACAGGGCATCGCCTTCCTTCAAAAGCTAAACGGCTGTCTCGAAATATTAGAAAAAAAAAACCTAGTCCATTTGATGAACTTTTAAGGGAAAACTATAACGGCTTACACAGCTTTGTGAGTTCAGGAGTTATAGAGGCCTTACTTGAAAAATACGCTTACTTGAAAAATTTCTTACAAGAACAACGAAATAATAATTAGACATAAAAACTATCTATTCGACACGATTTCTATTCCACTTGGCATTGTATATGACTACGGAACCCTATTTTTTGCGTATCCTGATACGCAATTAACCGATTTTCAAGGATACCACAAGTTGGTGGCTATGTCGGACTCGAACCAATTTAAACCGCATTCTGTCTCGTTCACTATGAGCCGAGGAACCAGGTATACCCTCGAAAGGAAGTCCCTGGAACCCCGATATATGGCTTGTAGATGACCGCCTTCGGTGTGGGAACCTCGATATTCTCTTTTGTTCTCTCAAAAGTAGGGAGCGCACGCTTCGTAGTGCTCACGCCGCCACCCAAGCCGGCTTCTTCTAGGGTGACAGAAGAACTCAACACATGACTATTGATAACCAACTATTGACTAGAGCTGTAAATACATGTAAAAGCGTTTTAGAAAAGACATTGAAGAATTATCATGATTTAATTTATAATCACTAATCAAAAAAAACATACCTGGCTGACTGATAATAATCAGTCAGCCAGGTGTTCATTTACCACCTTAATAGAGTAGCAAGGAAAACTTTCAAATTGCGGAAATGTGTTAAATCAAATCACTGGCACTCGGCCAGCGTCGGAACGTATGACCTTAACTCTCTCTCCTCCTCCTCCTCTCTCCTCTCTCGGATCTCCCCTCAGGAGAGGAGACCGATGATGTTTAAAGGCACACAGTGATATAGAAAGAGTCATGCTAGGAGTCTTTCTAAAGGACAAAATTCGGATCTAAGTGATCTATCTGAGAACCAAGGTAAGCGATTTAGCTCTGAAAGTTTGTAGATTGAATTAGTAATTGACTGATCATATAATTCCAGAATAGGTAATCGTTGGGGTAAATGTGTTCTGGTGTAGAGACCGTGTCTTGGCAAACGTAGTGTGTGGGGACCTCTTTCCTGATCAATAAAGCCTAAGACTGACAGCGACTGCAGGCAGTAAGTAACAGACCGGGCTCTTTGTGGTGTGCCTTAGGGGAGGCCTATGTCCAGCATGATGGCGCTCGCTTCAGTTCGAGCAGGCGCTGGTAGGGGTCCAGATGGCGTAGGCACACCGTGTTGTTTTAGTCGTTTCGATTCCGACACACCTCCTCTCCGTAAGCCCCCTTAGGGGATGACGGCCCCTGGGGTTTCCACTCGTAAAAAAAAAAGTCTATGTCCAGCTATGGACTGTGATGTACTGATGGTGATGATCATAATAAAACAATAATTTAAATTAGTTTTACTACATGTTGTAAAAGTTGTTTCACCTTTAGGAAAGTGGAGGTCGCGTTAAGTTATTCATCTGTAAATTCTGTAATAACTAGCTTTCTTAGCAAGCTCAAGTTTCACTTAGATTAAGAGAGATTGCTTCGTTTATAGTAATAACTAGAGAAGCCGGGTGGACGAATTTCAAATGTGGTTTTATATGAACATTACTTTTACACACGCAACAAATATTATAATAAATAAATATTAGCAAATATTTTGAACATCTTAAACACAAGTCTAGTGGATAGCCTAAGTGGTTGCCGATCAAAAGGTCTCAGGTTCGATACTTGGGTCGGACCAAATGTTTGTATGATGATTATATTCGTTTTAGAGTCTGGGTGTTTCCTATCTAGGTGATGTAGTGTTTCCGCGACTAGGGGATAATCTACGCAAGACAACATCGATGCAAAGAGAAGGAAAACTTGAAACCAACCCGTCTGGCCAGCGTGGTTTAGTAAGCCAAAACCTCCTTTCTAAGGAGAGGCCTATGTCCAGCAGTGGAGGCTGTTAGAGGCTGTTGATGATGATGTTTCCTATGCAAGTATAAAACAGTATGTATTTATAAAAAGTATACATATATATGTTTGGGACTAGACGGCGATGTTTATTTATTATTTATATTCACCAAGAGCAACATACTTATGAGTGCCTAAAAATAATCCCTCAAATAACCATCGTATTTAAGTATTACTATCGTTAGCGAATGTTATTTTATAGTGAAAATAATGAAAGGCAGTTATGTTATAACTTGGCGTGACCACGATACACGCATTAGACGCTGTGACCATCAAAAGCTGATGATATAACCGTAGTAAGTGTTCAGAGTGGATCATATAATACGTAACATATAATATATATACAAATATATGAAAAATTAAGGTGTCTGTTTGTAACTTCAAATTTTATTAAATACGTATTAGAGATATTTTAAGTACTCGTCATCATCAACAGCCTTTAACAGTCCACTGTTGGACATAGGCCTCTCCTTTGAAAGGAGGTTTTGGCCTACTATACCACGCTGGCCAGACGGTTTGGTATAGGGTTGGTTTCAAGTTTTCCTTCTCTTGGCAATGATGTTAGCTGCTTATTTTGTTCCTTTAGTCGTCTCTTACGACACCCATGGAATGAATAGGGGTGGTGACACTTTTTATTCTTAATCCGTCACCACACGGATAGATAATTTTAAGTACTAACATAAAGAAATGTCTCTATGGTCTAGTGGATGGCGTATGCGACTGCTAATCAAGAGGTCTTGGGTCGTAATCCCGGGTCGGGCCAAAAAGTGTTTTTGGATTATTCTTAGGAAATTCCTAATATCAGCCCGGAGTTTGGAAGTTTGGCGGTGATTTACGCCCGTGCTTCGGAGAGCACGTAAAGCCGTCGGTCTCGGTGGTTATGAACATCTATGGCAATCGTTATTGAGAAGTCGTTGCCCTCAAATTTACTGACAACTAGTTCAACCTACGAATTTCAGTTCTCCCTTTAGGGTTGCGGTGGTCCGATGCCAGTCGCTCCGTGGAAAAACTGATATTCAGGTAAAACCGGTTGAACTAGTAGCCGACCACAAATAGTCTTCGGAATGAGGCTAGAAGAAGACATCAAGAAATGTCTGTATGTATGTATGTTTAGGCTAATCTGCCTTTTTTGGATGTAAAACGTGTTGTTTTTATCTGATGTCATCATCAGCCTATCAGAGTCCACTGCTGGACATAGGCCCCTGAATTTATCTAATTTACTTTCTGTTAAATGATAGAGGTTTTCAGATACCAACCCACTAACGTTGTTTTCTGACGTGCAATGGAGATGAATGAGAGAATCCATGTCCAGCAGTGGACTGCGATACGCTGATGATGATGATGAATTCCTTCCTCTGTTTATTTGTTACGCTTTCATGGTTAAACTGCTGACCCGATTTGGATGAATTTCAGTACAGAGATAAATAGAACCTTGGCGAAGAACAAAGGCTACATTTTGTGGCAGCATAATCAGACTGAGGCGCGGGCCCAAGCTATTTGGAAATAATATGCCTATTCTTTCTCTGAGAATATAACAAGCGAACCCACGAGCTAAAGCTAACGAGTAAAAACATTTGGAAAGCGACAATAAACATTAAAAATAAAAGCGTATCGACCAAATATTACCGTCTGTGGATAATCGAATCGTCGTCTGACATGGAAATGGGTAATTCTGCACAATTGCATTACAGACTTTCCCCCCTGTTTATTTATAACCGCAAACGCGTAAAAATTGCGAGCGGTTTTAATGTAACTCAATTTTTATGGTTTACGTTTCAGTTTCGTCTCATTTAACTTGCTGTGCTTAACTATTGAGCGATTTTGATGGCGATTTCTTTGCACTAATGGAAAAATAACATAGATTGTTTCTGTAATAATTATTTTATTTCCATAACATTTAACATCTTACACACAACGTCATCGAGTCCCGAACTAAGCAGAGCTTGTATTATGGGTTCTAGACAACTGACACAAATACATAAACATACTATTTTTTTTGGTAAATACATACATTTTATAAAATATTACACACACGAAAACACCAAGACTCCGAAACAAATACTTGCGTCACACAAACATTTGATCCGACCCGGATATCGAACCCGAGACCTATCGTACAGCAGCCAAACGCTAACACTAGACCAACAAGGCATTCATGTCATGTTATTTATTCATTTATTTATTCTTCATGCACTTTACATACATGTGCGGACATAATGCTTAGGGCATTTTCTACCAGTCAAAATGTTATGTCAAATAACACTGAAAAACAAAATTTTGTAAGAAGAAAGGAGCTTGCTAATTTCAAATTATAGTCCAAGAGCCAGTGCGCAAAAAACTGTTTGAATTTACTAAGGCTAATTTTTGTATAGTTCATTACAATGGTTGCGTACACAAACATACTGCGGTCAGTCAAGCGCACCTGAGAACAGGTGACTCAGGTGCGCTATCAAAGATGTCGTACCTGCCGGGGTAATAAATGAATTTACTAAGGCTGAAAATTGTTATACAACTTGTATATTGCATATAAATTAAAGTTTTAATGGTCAGTCAGCAGAATATGGGGACAGAGCTGGTCAGTCAGCCGTAATGTATGTGCAAAAAATAAATAATGTGCAATACATTTACTACACTTCAAAATTGTTGTAGGCGTATTAAATATTGTTTTAAACATAAAAAAAATAGTCAGTCATCGATTTAACGGGACAAGGCCCGTCAGTCAGCAAAAAAAAAGAAATAAAAATTTCGCGCGCGCGCTCGGCATCGCAGGTTACGGCTTGCTTCTTTTTTTACTATAATCTTTATTTAATAATACTATAACTTTATTATATACAAAATATACAATAAAATGAATATTGAATCATTCATTATCGAAATTTTCCTCCGACTTATCAAATTCATTGATGTCATCGTGATCGGAAATGTCAATGTCGGTTGTTTCCGATTGAGTTTCTGATCGAGAATCTGAAAAATTAATTTAACTGATGCAATTATATATAATACATAATAATTATTTTTTACTTTCATCATCATCATCATCATCATCAGCCTATCGCAGTCCACTGCTGGACATAGGCCTCTCCAATTGCACGCCACTCAGTTCGATCCTCGGCGACTCGCATCCAGTTCCAGTTTTTTACTTTGCCAACTATTATTTGCATACCTGAATTTTCGTCTGGAGGTTGAAGGACGACATCGTTGACCAATTGTGGTAATTGATCACCTTGAAACCAATCGAATTCATATTTTTCCTCGCTTATTTTCCACCCGTGATCGATTGGAGACAGTACGGTTACAATTTTCGCATGAGCATTGCGCCAAATATTTGCTATATAAGCAGCTCTTAGAAATTGTTGCAACAATTCAGATTGACTTGGTGGCATACTTGACCGTACAGTGAGAATGGTAGATTTCAACAAAATAGACCTTATTTAAGAGGCATACAGTGCATCCGATTTCCTGACCTACGCATTTTTGTACAAACAGCAGGCATCCGATATCCTGTCATCCACTGGTGAGTGGTTGTGAGCAGAAAAGCCGTTATATTTTGGAGCAGAGGATTCGGTGGTGGGGACAAAAGTCTATCTATCCCTATACTAGAGGTACAATGACCCCCATTTATTGTGTATACCTTCGACCTCTTCCGTGCGAATATACCTGCGCTCTTACCTGTTCAAATCGCTTTCAACGCCGATATATGCAATATACAAGTTGTATAACAATTTTCAGCCTTAGTAAATTCATTTATTACCCCGGCAGGTACGACATCTTTGATAGCGCACCTGAGTCACCTGTTCTCAGGTGCGCTTGACTGACCGCAGTATGTTAGTGTACGCAACCATTGTAATGAACTATACAAAAATTAGCCTTAGTAAATTCAAACAGTTTTTTGCGCACTGGCTCTCCGTCTATTACCTTCCTATCTTCATTTTATTACCATATTTATTTTGATTACATCAGGTCTACTTTTCGTGTTACAGCTACTACCCAAAAAATTACAAAATTAACCAGTTTTGTATCACTTTCGCATTCAGAGAATTTATTTATTTGAAGAGCATAGTGTTTTGCTCTGTTTTTAGGGTTCCGTAGCCAAATGGCAAAAAACGGAACCCTTATAGATTCGTCAAGTCTGTCTGTCTGTCTGTCTGTCCGTCCGTATGTCACAGCCAATTATTTCCGAAACTATAAGAGCTATACTGTTGAAATTTGGTCAGTCGATGTATTCTGTGAACCGCATTAAGATTTTTACATAAAAATAGAAAAAAAAACAATAAATTTTGGGGGTACCCCCAAATTTGGAACTGAAACTCAAAAATATTTTTTTCATCAAACCTATACGTGTGGGGTACGTATCTATGGATAGGTGTTCAAAAATGATGTTGAGGTTTCTAATATCATTTTTTTCTAAACTGAATAGTTTGCGCGAGAGACACTTCCAAAGTTGAAAAATGTGAGTCCCCCCCCCCCCTCTAACTTCTAAAATAAGAGAGTGATAAAACTAAAAAAAATATATGTTATACATTACCATGTAAACTACCAACGAAAATTGGTTTGAACAAGATCTAGTTTTTTTTTAATACGTCATAAATCGTTACACGCAATTTACCTTTCATCCAGTCAATACACTAGTATAAAAACATCGATGAAAGTTACAACGAACTACAAGAACTTTTAAATGATGTTACTTGTTGATACGGAACCCTTCATGGGCGAGTCCGACTCGCACTTGGCCGCTTTTTTAGAGTTTATCATTATTTAAATAATGTCAAGAAAGTGTAAAATGATCCTGACAAGTTTTGTTACATTTGTGGCGACATTACTTTCAAAACTCAGGAATTTGGTACCATTAGTAACTAAGTTATATGAACAGTATTTCGGCTTTGCCATCAGAAAACAAGACAAAGCAAGGGTTCTACACATCTTTTGTGTTACATGTGTATGTCTTCTCATTGGATGGGCGAAAAGGTCTCCATCTATGCCATTTACAATCTCTATGATTTAGACGGAACCAACGAACCACTCATCTGATTTAATTTTTGTATGACTGATAATATAGGTATTACAATAAGAACAAAAAGTAAAGTTTTCTGTAGTATCCTGACTTAAGTAAGCATCATTGGTACAAACTGAGAATGTATTTTACCACCTTTTGCACCTAAAGCTTGGGCTTATGAAGAACTTCATGAAAGCTATGGACAGGAGTGCTGACGGCTTTTTATGTTCGAAAGAAAATTTGCCTAAGCTGAATGAACCAAACATTAAAGATGTATATTTATTGGTCATTACATTTTTTTGTTGGTTCTCAAATCAGCTAATTGATGAAAGATGATATATTTAAAGAAAAGCTTAGTAATTTAGAAAAACTGAATCTTTCATAAAAGTTACTTCAAATTTTCTAGGAAATCACAGATCAAGTGACTATAAATGTATTATCGTGGAGCTTTTACATACTTTTAAGGCTTTGGGCTATAATATTTCGTTGAAAATACATTTTCCTAATTCACATTTAAATTTCTTTCCTGGAAGATTGGGCGGTGAAAGATTCCATCAAGACATTTCTACCATAGAAAAACGATTTATGGGCAAGTGGAGCCCACGTATGTTAACAGATTACTATTGAACATTAAAACCAGACATTCCTGAAGCAAAATACAGACGAAAATCATAAAAGTAAATTCATATTAATGTTGCAATAAATCAAAATAACTTACTATTCATATTTAAATCATTTTAATATTATTTTTCGTATCCTTATACTAAACATAACTACACAAAAGTTTTCGGGTTACATGCAAAAATGGTTTTTGTGTTGACCTGTGTAATAACAGTGAGATTTAAAAACATTACACAAATCTCATTTAAAGAACTGCAATAGAATGTAACAGCCCTTCGTCCCGCTGATGTAACACAATTTTCCAATGAGATACGGTTCATTGGCACTATTCGACATCGGTACTTTTACTTGGAGTGAAAGTTACTTTCGCTCTTCAATATCAAACTGGCATTGCACCGGTGACATTTAATAATTAAGATAATTCGCGATTATATATCTACTACCTAAGTCCCATGGTTTTATCTGCAGTTCATCATCATCATCAACAGCCTTTAACAGTCCACTGCTGGACATAGGCCTCTCCTTAGAAAGGAGGTTTTGGCCTACTATACCACGCTGGCTTGGTTTCAAGTATTCCTTCTCTTTGCATTGATGTTGTCTTGCGTAGTTTATCCCTTAGTCGCCTTTTACGACACCCGCGGGATGAATAGGGGTGGTGACACTCTGTATTCTTAATTCGTCACCACAGTTATTCTTGTGAATTGCGAGTAACTGAGTGTAAGCTAGTGTAATAAAATGGTTACTCCTTCTGTTGTCAGCTATCTGCCAATGAAAGTCTCATTGAAGTAGTTCTTTCGTTCGATCGTTCTATTTCCAGACTTAGTTGGAATAAGCAGACACACAAAAAAAATGCTATTACTTTAATATCCATTTAGTTTTACTAGTGGTCGCCAAGTGATCGAAATTGCACCACAATTCGTTATAAGTGACAACATTATTAAAGTTCAATTGTCAATTACTATAACTTATATAATCACGGATTTCGCCAAGGTTACGATACCATATATTAATTTGACAAAACAGTATCTATGCGTGTGTATGTCAAATACATGTAAAAAAATGTGCGTATTCATATATTCCAATCAGTGAGTGATCAAATCAATCAATCAGCCCCTGTTTTCCTACCCAGTGTATATGACGTTTTATTATTTACCTAATGTACTTTAATGCATTTTTTTTTAATATTGCTTTCTGCACTCAAACAACAAATGTGCGAGATTTAGGAGCTTCTCTTATGAGAAAAACAGAGTTAAAATAAATAAATATTTCGGACATCTGACACAGAACGCGGTCTAATCCCAAACTAAGCAGAGTGTGTATTCTCGGTAATAGACAACTGATATATCTGTATTACATACATGTCCTAGCCTTATTCCCGACTACTAGTTCAACCGGTTCAACCTGAATATCAGTTTTTCCACGGAGCGACTGGCATCGAACCTCCGCAACCCTAAGGGAGAACTGAAATTCGAATGTTAAACCAGTTATTAGTAAATTTTGGTAGGGCGCATCGAGGCGCTGGGCTTACGGGTGGCCCTGGATAAGACGGAGGCTCTTTTGTTTCATGGGCCCCGTCGTGTACCACCCACCGGCGCCTCGATCGAGGTCAACTCGGTCCTCGTACCGGTCCGGGCCCAGATGAGGTATCTAGGCCTGGTCCTCGACGGTAGGTGGCTCTTCGACGAGCACTTCCGACAGCTTGGTCCTAAGCTGGTGGACACTGCCTCCGCCCTAGAGTAACTTTAGTCCACTTTGAGTGGGGCCAGTGTTTCACGAGACATCTGTACACGGGGGTTGTCCGGTCTATGGCACTATACGGTGCACCGGTGTTGGCGGAGGCTCTGACCGCTCAGAATAGGGCGCGCCTCTGGCGTCTCCAGAGGATATTGGCGGTCAGAGCCATACGCGGATACAGCATGGTGTCCACAGAGGCGGCGTGCGCCTTAGCCGGAGCCCCCCGTGGGATTTGGAGGCGGAAGTGCTCGCCGAAGTTTATCGGCGAGAGGCTAGGGAGGGGTCCGGAAGGAAATCCCTATCCTGGGTTTTAGTCGGTTCCAGTGCGACATACCGCCCCGAAGCAAGCCCCGGCGGGGTGACGGTCCGATGGGATTTCCTCACATAAAAAAAAAGTTGTCAGTAAATTTGAGGGCACTGATTTCCCAATAACGATTGCCATAGATGTTCAGGACAACCGGGACCAGGACGGCTTTACGTGTTCTCAGCCGTAAATCACCTCCAAATTTCCATTTAGAACCCCAGACCTCTTGATTACCAACAAATATTTGCAGATCATGCAAACATTTGGTCCAAGACCTGAAGCGCAGCAGTCGCATACGATACCACTGAGCCACCGAGGCATTTAAACATAGTTCATTGAACTGTTGACCTTGTCGTGTGGGAATCGAACCAAGCCTACTCAAGCCTATTAACGAGGTGATCAATGCACCCGTTAGTGTTGCTATTGTTAAAATTTGTCTTGTATGAGAGTAAAGTTACCAGAGTAACTTTTTTATTAATAGAGTTTTATTTTGTGCTCAGTTTTTGTTTTATTTTTTACGAAATCTCTTTTTTTAAGAGTGATAAATGACGTCACGCAATAACTCATCGAAAGGGGGTAGGAGATACCATAGGACCACCAAGTTAAAACTACATATTTATTATGTGTTTATTATTTACACTGATATACTACATTTTAGCATCTTTCCGTGCACTGTTGAACGAGGGTTTCCCCCAAAGAGCGTCAACCATACCAGTTTTGGGCAGTCCGCACCCACCCGCAGCTAGCCATTTTCCTCAAGTCGTCTGGCCATCATACTGCAGGACCTCCTACAGTACGTTTGCTTAATTACATAATAACAACTTACATTGGTAACTAATGCGTAAGTGGCGCATTGGTAGCGTATATGACTGCTGTGCTGAAGTCTCGGGTTCGATTCCCGTGTCGGACCAAATGTTTGTATGATCTGCAAGTATTTGTTCCGGAATTTGGCTGTTTACTAGTATCATGTATATCTATTTACAAAAAGGTAAGTATTTATATCAGTTGTCTAGTACACATACCATAAGTTCTGTTTAGTTCAAAATATTTATTTGTTTGTAACGACTACCACATATAGTGCAAGCGAAAAAATGCAACATCGCAATCTACCGCGAAAACACTGAACCACAGAGTAACGAACTATAAGGAGTAACTGCTAATCCTAAATCGCGATATAGAAATTCTCACACCGATTAGAACAATCGATACAACACCCGAACATCAACCGCTGGGCCGTAGCATACCGGTCACGATTACCTCACCTGCTAAGATAATTCTCCCTTTATGTTGGAGGGTCATGATATCCGTTTCTCCAGATGTTTATTTTAGAAGTCCGCTGTCTACTTGTTAACCACGTATGTATATCCTCCTTGTAATTTAAAAAGCAGACTTTTCACCATTGATTAGTTGGCAGACATCACACACTCTCGCGAATATAGAAAGCTAAAGAAACAAGTGCATATTAATTGTAAATGATAATTATTATGGGTTGGGTTTCGAAATACGTCACCTGAATCTGAGGGTTTTGGTGGTGTAGGGGGCTTAAGGGAGTTAGTCTTAATCCCCCCCAAGTAATTTTGGCTGCCGGAGTTGCGTCTAAATATTTTTAAAAAAAATTCAAAAATTCTTAAATACAATTGCAATTATGCAAAACGGAACGTATTTTTATGCTTTAATACAGTTTTTAAAATGTAATTTTTAGTTTTTATATGAAAAACGTGAAACGAAACGCAACATTTTGACACTAATTGACAGCAAATTTCAAATTTATGTGTCATTCCTTTGCTTTCGAGTTTAAGTGAATGTGTTCTTCCGTATCGATTTGTGTTTTTTCTACGACTTGGCTACGTTCTTGGATTCTGTTTGGATTGCTTTACTGTAATTAATTAATCAAGGTAATTATATTAGCACAATCCGACTTCATTGGGTTAGGTTAGATGGGTAAGGCGGGAGCGTAGCGCAGCGAAGCTGCCGCCTTACCCATCGTGGTTATTTTTTTTTAAACCACCCAGAAATAGGAGCCCCGCGTAGCGGGGCTCCGTCGACTATAATGCATAAAGCAATAAAACATGCATATAAAGTGGTATAAATAATGTTTGTACAAATTTCTGTTTTTGATTTTTCCAAAGGGAATCAAGTATTTTCGGCGGGTAAAAATGGTGAGGCAGGGTTCAGAGGGTTCAGACCCCTCCCCCATCCCCCCAAAAACTCACAACCCCTTAAAATGGCGACGTATTTCGAAATTTTTACCATTTCTGTTTTTAATTTTTTCTAAGGGAACCAAGTATTTCCGGCAGGTAAAAATGGTGAGGGGGGGTTCCGACACCTCCCCCCCCTCCCCCCCAACCACTCACAACCCCAGAATCAGGTGACGTATTTCGAAACTTTAACCATTATTATTTAAACAAAAACTACTTTGATTGGATAAAAAGTTCGAATTGAATGATTAGTGACCTAGATGATGACCTAGGGACGTCTCCAACTACGGCGGATTATAAATCCTGAACTTTCCCCCCCAAGTTGCAAACGAATTTCGTTTTCTATTCTATTCTCTTGTTTGATTGGCTAAATTTTGTTTTGATTACGTGACTGTGTGACATTAGCCAATGAAACATGAGAATAGAGAAATCGACTACATATTTAGAACAATGACAACTTTTTTATTAATAGAGCTTGCTAATATTCCTTATCCTAATAAATCACCTTATATTCTGTATATAATAATAAAATATATACCTGTATATAACACTATAATCACATTTTAAATTGTAAAAATAAAACATTAAGTACTTACATACATAATTTTAACAAAAAGGAACCGACTTCAATTAAAAACTATTCAGAATATTCAAATCGCGACGACGACGAGGATGAAATTAAAAAGCTATAATCGCGCTCTAAGTGACTAACTTTATCTACGAGAGATTATGTACTATACCTACATACAATTTGGATAATAGTTCCTGTATGTAATGTGTAATGTTATCAAAATTATCTTTGTAGTAATAAACCATTTTTGTATTAATCCCCAACAAAGTGTGAGGGCTGTTATAAGTTTTTTAGTGATTTACGTGTGATTTTGAAACATTGTTATGTCAAAAACTGACTTATTCGACTGTTCTAAGCAGGGAAAGTCTGCCAATAATGTGTTTAAATAATACATTTTTTTTTTGTTAAATACCTATAAGTCACCGTGCGGAGCCCCTCCTAGTGCAGTGAACAAACTTACGTAGCAAACATTTAATTTAGCTATATAATATCTAAATTAATAAAAATACAAGTAAACTTACAATGTGTCTTTGTCCTAATTACAAAAGTACAATAATACAGTCTTGAGAAACAAACTAGAAATGATGTCTTAATTTTGAGGTTATTCTATTGTTTGGGTTTAAACCTGTGTGAAGTTGACCATCGGTAGAAATGAGAATGTGTGCTAAGAGCTACGTATTTGCTAAAGCGAAATTTTTTATGATTTTGACCGTTGGCAATGACAAAATAAAAAGTAATGTAATATTGACAGAACGTGGTCGTCGAGAAACGTACTATGAGTCGCATATACGGATTATTTTTTAAACATGGCACATTGGCTTTTGACATGCAAATAAAAAAGTTAATTTGAAATTAGAAAACGGTGTTCTAAATGGTATTTTTTTTTTAAATTTTGTGAGCCAAAGATAAAATGAGAAATGAAAAGAAAAAAAAAGAAAAATAAGATTTTTTCCAGCCAGAGAGCATTCAAAGTGCTCTCTCCAGAATTAAATAAATAAATATATTTTCGGACATCTTACACACAACACCATCTCGTTTCCAAACTAAGCAGAGCTTGTATTATGGGTAACTAGAAAACTGATATAAATACATAAACATAATTGAAATGAATTGTTGTATCCTAATACTAAAGAAAATTAATTAAAGTCAATGGACTTTCTTGTCTGTTCTTCTCCATAGGATCTACGAATTGGAACAGACACAGCTTCACGACTGACTACTGACTGACTACTTGACGTTTTAAAAGTGCCGTTGTATTGGTTTTATTTGAAATAAAAATGATTTGATTTGATTATATAATACTTTTTAGTAACTAGGTGTGTATGTTTTGAGGAAACCTGTGTTCTGTAATGCTTTCGAATGTTTATTAACACTTTACCTGAACCAATGACACACACTACAGCCTAACTGCCGGCTTGACGGCGGTATAGGCCAAAAACCCCGATGTATAGACAAAACGTTTTTGTTTTCATTAATTTAAGGTGCAAAACGACCAGAGGGATTACATACTACTCATATTAAATTATCCCAAGTCTCACTTTACACTTTACAATTTAATATAAATTAACATATTTGTGCTAAGGATGACTTTCTCTATAAAAATTCCCTGTAATTTGTAATAAGGTGATTACTAGGTATTTTGTTTTAAGGAACTCTTATAAACAAGCGTTAATCCCGCCGACAAACTGTTCTGCAGTTTGGTGGGTTTATTCATTGTAAAACTGAACATGTTCCGAATAAAAGATTTATTTATTTATTTAGTCACATCACGACATCGTTTAGTGCCAAACTAAGCAGAGCTTGTATTATGGGTACTAGACAACTGATATAAATACTTAAACCAACATTTTTTGTAAATATGTACATAGAAAACACCCCAAACTCCAAAACAAATATTTGCGGATCACACAAACATTTGGTCCGACCCATGAATCGAACCTGAAACCTCTTGAACAGCGATCGCAAACGCCAAACACCAAGCAAATGAGGCAGTTAAAATCAATTGACTTGAATTATTGAATTAATAATAAGCCTTTTATTTCATTCAATTGCTAATAATAAATTTCATTTAACAACACAATATAAGTGATATATATTTCTAATTATTTCTAGCTTTTGCACGCGGCTTCGCCCGCGTGTAGGTCCGTCATAGCGGTAAATAGTAGCGTATGTGTTATTCCGATATGCAACATATTATTGTGAAGTTTCATCCAAATCCATTTAGTAGTTATTGCGTGAAAGAGCAACAAACAAACATACATACATACATACACACTTTCACGTTTATAATATTAGTATTAAGTATTCTGTTAATCAATAGTACATTGTTCACAGAGGGAGGAAAGGGACCGATTACTAGCGAGGGACCGATTACTAATCCCGAGGTTGGAATGGGACTTTCACCAGAGTGCTACACAGTGCTTTATACTACATCTGTGAGGAACATTTAAAGTATTTTTAAAATAAAATCAAAACGTTAGACACCATGTAAGACACAATTTAGCTTAGAATTTGACCAATATTTCGCGCTTCTTTTGTTTTTTTTTATTCTTCACAAAAGGATGTCAGTGAATTGTTCATCATGTCAGTTATGTTGTTGTTGTTGTTGTCAGTTATGAAAACTCCTTGATAGATAAGATAACACACGAGAAATGAAAATTCATCCATCTTTCTCTCCCGCTAAAACACATTAGAAATGGATTTTCATACATTTTTTCCTCCCGCTTATTCAGGTCAAGGAAAAGACTAACGTTCTCTTTTCATTTTCAGGGAATATTGACTACTGTTCCGATCAGGTGTAGTATAATTATTATTTATTCCAACATGCAGGCTTTTACCATAAGCCTAATTACCCATTTAAAATTAGAAGCGTAAGTTCTAAAGATGGTTGTAACCTTTGCCTACTTAAAAACTAGCATCCGTTGACCCAGTCGGCGTATACATACGCGAGACGCATGCGAGAACCCAACAGTTTTCACTCAAACAATGGCTGATTAAGAAACACCACGTATCAATTGACGATATTGCCGGATGAAAGTTCTGTACGCGAGGCTTTTACGCAGGTGTGGCCATATGTGCTGTTTTGTTATCTTCTGAATTATTCATCGTCAGAGTTTCTTATCAAAAAGGTAAAATGGGAACCTATTACTAAGATTATCCGTCAGTGTAATAGTTTAAAGTTATAAATTCTATCATCATCATGTCATAAACGGTCACCCATCTAGTTACTGACCGCGCCGTCGTTGCTCACCATCGATGATTGTTTCCAGCCAGTTATGGAGCTGGATGTGAGAAGCCCAAACTCGATCAGAGTGGTGAGAGGTCTATGTCCTGCAGTGGACTGCGATAGGCTGATGATGATGATGATGATGAAGCCAGTTGTCTATGAGCGCATCGCTATAAGCAAACAAGTATCGGCACATAACATTAAGTCTTCCTAATATGACCTGACTCTCACCACTATATACATAGCAATGAGCTTAAAAATTATATTCAAGCTTCAGGCAATCTTAAATCATTTCACAGAACAGATTGTTAGGTCACAACCTATAAGTGTGACACACCCCCAATGTGTCTGAACCTTTATAATATTACACTTCAGTGTGTCCAGACCGTAAGGATGCATTCAACCTCGGATACCTGTCCAGCTATTATGTTACAATGACGTACAGTTCACAAAAAAAGTTATCTCAATGTTAAATATTATTATTTGTACTTTTCACAATAGGCTTTTTATAAAAGCAGGTGGTGTGATAAAAACTACTTCATATTTGAGGTTAGTATGCCTTTGATACAAATCTTGATGTACACTTTAATTTTATCAATCAAATTTGTATAGTATGATAACATTCAAACGTGTAGGTGATATATTTTTTCACACGATAAATGCGTTTCCAAAATTAAAGCATTTTTAGAAGTAATGGTTTTGGAAATCGCTTCAAATTTGAATATTCTACCGTAGCATAAATTACTAAACCAATTTTAATTAATGAAATGTCAATACATTCATAATAAAAACACGAAAGACACAATGAGTTTATAAATTTTATCTAAGCTTTTAAAGTGGTCGGGTTATAGCCATTTTTATTTTCTTGCTCAAAATTTTTATGTATCTTTGTTACATTGTACTTGCATTAAGTTTGTATATTAAAGATCGTAACTTGGAATCGGCTTGATGAATTTTAAGAAAGTTTTAATTTTATGTTTTCTGAACAAGATGTAATACACACAAGTATAAAAAGAAATCATGTACAAGCCGATTCGTCCCATTGAGATTTACAAAAGTTTAAATCATCCTCAAAACCAGTAATAATCCGTACTAAATACCTGATCCTTTAAATAACAACTAAAACAAAATCAAAAAGAAACCAATAAATCGTCTTTTTTTCTGACGCTACAAATCAACAACACAAATAAACTTTCTATTGTGTGGAGCCGTATCGAATAATTTATCGATAATCGATTGTGAGGTGTGACGATGGGCGTTTTACACCGTTGAAAAGATATATATGGATTACTTTAAAATGACGTTTTAACACCAATAAATATGTTTAAATCTAACGGAGTTGGTTTAGAATAATTCAATTAAAATCATTAGTATTTTTAGACAAACAAAAAGAGATGATATGTGTGTGTGTGTATATTTATGTATTTATAATCGTATTTGTATAAATATGTATGTAATTTTGTATGAATAATTAGATATATCGGATTTAATTTTTGATGACGGTAGTTTGGTAGAGAATGTACAATGCCGGACTTAGTGTCATATACATTAAATGGCATTATACATTTTAGGCTTAATGTTTATAAATAGATAAATAATATCTAGATCTAAAATAAGCGTATCTGGTTTCATAGACATATTACAATTATTTTTAGGATTCAGTTGTATTAACAAGAAACTATTTAAAGTAGTTTTGTCATGTCTGTCTGTCAGTTTGCAATTTAAAGATTACCGATTCTTTATAGGTAATTTAAATATACATTTTAATCATCTGTACAATGTGTTAAAAAATTAATAAATTTTTGTTGGGTACTTCCCCTAGAAATAAAGTTTCTTTTTAGCTTAAAATACAAATATTTATCGATACATTAACCTCAACACTAGTACACCTAGACGTGACCTCAGCGAAAGTCTCAAGGAGCTAGTGATGTACTTTATGTACATAATAACCACGTTGCGAACTTTGACTAGAGGTGAGCCTTTAAAATTGACATCTGAAAATGAAAGTTTTTTTATGATATAATAATATATCCTTGTCATAATAGAGAAGTTTATCAAAAAAATGTAGATTGTGCTATTTTATTCTACTGAAAGGGGTTAGTCTAGTAGTTAGTGGTAGGAGAGTTTGGTTCCCACGTAAAATATAGGATTTCAACACGAATGAGCCGGTAACGACCGGGGCAGTACTACCCTACAGAAGACCAACCTATAATGACAGTATTGGTGTTGTCGTCTTTCGTTGGTGAGTGTGAGACCGAAGGCCCGATCATTCTGCATCATCCTCCCTGCCACCGGAAGCCGGCAATGTAATGCAGAATGATAAAAATAATGTGTTTTTTCCTAATCGAGGATAAAAATACTTCAAAGACTTCATAACTACCCATAAGTAACAACAGCCCCGTTATTATTATGTTGCTAATACGATGTTGCAAGAAACAGCTAATACAATCATTAGTAATACAATTATTTTACCGTTTGCATACAATTAGCTCGCTTAACAATCATCTTGATAGCAACGCGTGAATTATACTATCGTGGAACGAAACGCAACTTTAAAATGTTTTATCTCTTTTTAACTAGTGGACATGTTACATTTGCATCTCTTTCTTACAGTTTAGTATGCAATGATGATATACTTGGTTTCGAGAATAATTGATTTTAAATACTATCAAGTGTATTGATTAGAGTTTTGATGGTAATCATGACAATACACTATGGGAAAAATTTGTAAAATGATATGCGTATTCATACTCATGTATCAGTGAGTGATCGATCTTTTCCTATTACCCTTAACCCTTAAGGTTGGATTTCTTTTTTTAATTTTAAATGGGACCAACCTCAAGGTGTAGCCTTTCCTTTGTTTTATCAAAATCCGACTACTCTGTAAAAATATGTGCGTATTCATATATTACAATAAGTGAGTGATCAAATCAATCAATCAGCCCCTGTTTTACTACCCATAGGGTTGAAATTATTTTTTAAATAAAATTCTGTCTTTATGGAACCAAGTTCGGAGTATGTATACCCTAATAATTACAATTTTGATAATTCTTCTTTTATTGGAATAATAGAAGAACTATCAAAATCGAAACACCCTGTAAAAAGTTATGCGTTGTCATACATTGTATACGAGTACTCACACAGTGCGTGGAATTTAGAACCTTATATTTAGAATATATAGAACCTTTTAGTATATTATAAAATGAATATAATGATTCGACGACATATATTAATTATCCTCATCATCATCATCGTCAACAGCCTTTAACAGTCCACTGCTGGACATAGGCCTCTCCTTAGAAAGGAGGTTTTAGGGTTATAGGAAGTTTAGAATTTGTTTCAACCGCGAGGGGGCGGCGTCCGTGTGTGCCGGACGCCGCCTAAGAGAGGGTCGTCGAACAGAGACGGTGCTCGCATCAGGAGCTGGCAGGCGTTGGAGGAGTCCAGAAGGAGATCTCACCCTGGACTCCTCCTACTAGTAAAAGAGAAGCGCAGAGAGGGCACACCGTGTGGTTTTTAGTCGGTGCGAGTCCGACACACCACTCCGCCGTAACGGGGTGGGGTGACGGTCCATGATGATTTTCTACACGGAAAAAAAAGAAAGGGTTGGTTTCAAGTTTTCCTTCTCTTTGCATTGATGTTGTCTTGCGTAGTTTATTCCTTAGTCGCCTTTTATGACACCCGCGGGATGAATAGGGATGGTGACACTCTGTATTCTTAATCCGTCACCACACGGTTATTAATTATCTGTCATACTTAATAGTCATTTTTGTCAAATCGAGTAAAGAGCATTATTCGGAGCAAGAGCAAGGAACTCGCCACACTCTTGCCCATAACGGTTTAATTAATAGTAAGTGAAAATTGATTCCCAAAGTTCATTTGCATGGTTAGTTAGTTAGTAACAAGTTAAGCTAATACACCTTCTAAAACAAGTCAGACATGTCTAGCTCATTTATCGGTTAGTTATGTGTTTCGATGAAACTTGATAATTTGTTAGTAACATGCGAATTCCGGGAGTTCGACTTTCTTTTATATCGTGACTAAATTATGACTCAACTTATGCGAAATGCGAAGAAGCTTAAAAGCTGACGAACTTCCGATATGTTATGTAATACTTTCTTTCTTATTATTTATATTGAGACCTACCAAAGTGTCTATATCCTGCCTTGTTAAGAGCATCATTCTCATTTTGAGTGCATTTTTTACCTGCATTAGAATTATCACGGGAAATTTTAAAACATACATGAAACGGATACAATGAACACCAATTTGACAGACTGAGAACAACAATTTGTGTATCACCGTGTAGGATTTAAACCCACAACACTGCTGGGCTCGGATCCCCCCTCAAGAGAGGGTTAAGGCCATACGTCACCAGAGTGCAGGTTGCGGACCGGCAAGACAACGTTGTAGCTCTGTACGTAATCTGGCCGTTGGATGTTTTTAAGCCGTCCGAAGGCCTTCAAATAAGCTTCACAACCTGGACCAACTGCTTAATATGACCTCCGAATCACGGAGACGTTCATAGTATCATGCCACTAGCGCGACGGTCACCCATCCCGTTACTGACCGGGCCGTCGTTACTTATCCTCGGTGATTGTTTCTAGTAACTTAACCGCCTCTTTTTTTTTATTCAATAGGATATTAAGTAGCTACTAGAACTGTTATAATACCTGAAATATGTAATAGAACCTGTTTTCATAAACAAATAGTTTTCTATAATTTTTTAAACAGATTGTCACAGGATGTGAGGTGTTTTTGAACTTGTATTTTTATCAATAATTATGTCATTTGGAATGTGTTGAGGAAGTAATATAAATAAATAATTTTTTTTTTTTTTGGACATCTTACACACAACGTCATCTAGTCCCAAAATAAGCAGAGCTTGTGTTATGGGTACTAAACAACTGATATAAATACACAAACATACTTTTTTGTAAATACATACTTAATATAAATAGAAAAACACCCAGACTCCGAAACAAATATTTGTGGATCTCACAAATATTTGGTCTAACCCGGGAATCGAACCCAAGACCTCTTGATCAGCAGCCGCATACGTTAACCACTAGACCAACAAGGCAGTCAAACATGGTTTTTTGGGGGCGACTCCTAAAACTGTGGACTAAATAATAATTACTAATAATTGTAAACAGTGGGAAACTTCGGGACTTTCGAGGCTTAAACTACTTGTGAGTAGGAGTAAGCTAAGGATATTGGTAAAGCAACTCAAGCTAAGTACTTAAGCACAACCTTAGCTTGTTCGAAATAGATTACTTCTAATTATTAGGTAGTTCAGCCACGCTGATTTCAGTACGAATAGACCGGCTTACACACAGAAGACCATTCTAATAATGACAGCATTCTTGCTGTCTTATTTCGTTGGTGAGTGTCGTTGGACTGGGTGTGTGACACTAGGGATTTTAAATAAAACCACACTGTGTACTATTCTGTGGGTTCGTAGGACTCCACGGTTTCATTGGCAGACGCCTTGAACTCGAAACCAGTCTGATCTGTCATACAAATATTTAGCCGACTTATATACTAACAAGTGTAATGGAACGACAGCGCGATCTAAGTTTAGGTACAGCTCATTCTAGGGAACGAAAATTAAACTAAAAATACCAAACCAGACTTTGATCACACTATGTTGTTGGTTCCGAACAGTGTGAGACGGTAGGCTGAATCATTCTTCATCATTCTGTTTTCCATCAGGCTGAGTAGAATCACTTCGGTAGGCTTAGATATATAAAAAAACTGCTGTGGGACATGTCGAGTTTTTATTATTATTTCCTAAATATATATAACTAGTATTCATCCGTGGCACCACCCGTGTTTATGTAGGTTATCTCGGACAGACAGAGTTACTTTCGCATTTATAGTATTAGTAAGGATTCAAGGTAGTAGAACAACGCGTTAACTCGACTGGGGCGGTACTACCCTCTCATTGACTGCCTTGTTGATCTAGTGGTGATCAAGAAGTCTCGGGTTCGCATCGGGATGTGTCCGGGATGACCCGGGGGTCGGACCAAATATTTCTGTGATCCACAAATATTTGTTTCGGAGTCGGGGTTTTCTATGTATAATATGTATGTATTTACAAAAAGAAAAAGTATGTTTATATATATATATATATATATATACTATCTGCGCCCCGCGGTGTTACCCACGCATCATTATGGTTGCTATGCCAGTGTGTTATGCATAGCAACCTGTGAAGTTTTGACAGGAGATAAACAGTGATACATTTTGACATCTACGATTTAATATATTTTTATAATCACCTAGCTTTCGCTCGTTTATCTTGATTATTGCTGTAGCCTATGTGTTATTCTGATATATAAAGCTATATTAGTGTAAAGTTTCATCCAAATCCGTTCAGTAGTTTTTGCGTGAAAGAGCAACAAACATACATACACACAAACTCACAATCTTTTACGTTTATAATATTAGTAGGATATACATTAGTTGTTTAGTACCCATAATACAAGCTCTGCATAGTTTCGGACTAGACGGTGTTGTGTGTAAGATGTCTGAAATATTTATTATAGAAGATCAACAAAAATGACAGTATTCCTGTTTCGTTCGTGAAGCCCAATTATAGAGAAGCAAGCCTATAGGCCATAATTGAGCCATAATTGAGCCTATAGACCACCAATCTGTGAGTCACTATACTGTACTGTCAGCATTCGCAATGAGTACGCTTCTCTTGGATTCTGCTCATGCTTTCCATCAGGCAGAGTAGAACCATATCTACTGCCTCGGTGGCACGGTTCCAGCGTATGCGACTTTTGTGGTCGAGGTCTCGTGTTCGATTCCCGGGTCGGTCGAAATGTTTGTGAGATCCGCGAATATTTGTTTTGGAGTGTTATCTTTGTGTAATATAACAAAATTTGAATGTATTTACAAAAAAAAAAATTAGTTTCTGAATTCATATCAGTTGTTTAGTACATATAATACAAGCTCCGCTCCGCTATTCAGTACCTATAATAAAAGACCTATCTAATGATACCTACGTATCATTAGATTTTTTTAAACAATAATGAGTATCTAGGATGATTTTCGATTTAGGTACCCGTGCGCGAGAAATTCCACTTTAAAGGGCACTTTTTTGTAAAAACAACCCTCCCCCTCTAAAAGATGAACGGCTGGCTGAAAAATTTGGAAAAATTCGTGTTGGTGGTCCATATAATGAACTTTAAAGGAAAATTATAACGGATAAGATAACTTTGTTAGTTCAGGAGTCATAGAGGCTTAACTTGTAAAATGCGCTCACTTGGAAAACGTAATACAAAATTAACGCATTATTACGTAAACATAACAATTATCTATTGGATACGATTTTAAATCCACGTACCATTATGGATGATTGAGGAACCCTTTCCTGTGCGTTTCCTGACACGCAGTTGACCGATTTTTAATGACAAATTATATCAATTATAATGTACGAAAAGACCGAAAAAAATAAGTGGTGTAAAAAATATTAGAATGATGTACATTTTGGTCCCGTGATTAGTTATGTTGATTGCCTAACTAAAGGTGGGGGGTTTGATTCCCAGATAGGATAGGTAATTACATCGTGAGTTATTTCTTCTGTGAGTTAAATCTATACAACAAAATATAAGCGACTGTTTCTAAATTAAAATGAAAAACTTTTCACGTTTCTTTTGGGAGACATATCAAGTTTATTCAATTTATTAGTCGCTGAATTGGTCTAAGTATATGTGACTGCTGTTCAAGAGGTCTCGGGTTCGAGTCCCGGGTCTGTCAGCCTTCATGCTGTCGTGTTATGATGGTGAGTACGAGACCGGAGGCCCAATGATATAGAAGTATATTAATAGTCCGCCATAATGTGGGTCACCATGCTGGTTTACCCGCCTTCACAATGCGGATGGTGACCACTACTTAGATTCTACTCATGGTTTCATCAGTCAAGTCACTTTGGAAGGCTCTAAGGTCAGGATCTAAAAAGTATCTGACTGCCTTGTTGGTCTAGTGGTTAGCGTATGCGGCTGCTGATCAAGAGGTCTCAGGTTCGATTCCCGGGTCGGATCAAATATTTGTGTGTTCCACAAATATTTGTTTCATAGTCTGAGTGTTTTCTATGTATAATATGTATGTATTTACAAAAAAAAATGTATTTATATCAGTTGTTTAGTACCCATAATACAAGCTCTGATTAGTTTGGGACTAGATGATGTTGTGTGTAAGATGTCCCAAATATTTATTTATTTAGTTTATCCTATGCTGGAATCGAATCTACGACTTTGTATGATATATAAACTACTGTGTTATTTGTCAAACACTAAAATATTCCTTTAAAAAATATTAAAGATGTTTTTAACGCAAATCTGTAATCATATTTTTAAAATTAAAAAAAAAATACTTTACTAATTTATATATTATTTTTTAAATTTCGATTCACGAAGTTTTGACAGTTACGGATTTAAAAAACGAAATCATCATGAGAACAAGATCACGCTTCTCTTGAGTACTGTTTAATTTAAAAAAGATCTAATTATAATCAAAGGCTTTGAAGAATCGCCTACCTGTTTAGTAGATTATAAAACATGATAATAAATAAATACCACGGATGATTTCTAATGTTCTCAGTTTCACCGGTTGTACTATAAAAAGAAATGTCTACCTATCTCTCTCCCACATATACCTGTCTCTCACAATTTCTCATTTCACCGTTCACTTGTTTAGCAAGTCCGTACTAAAGCCCGATTTCCACCGCGAGCGGAACGGACCCATTAATGACTCCTTTTACCTCGCAATACAAAACTGCATACATGTGTTTCCACCAACAAAGAGTTGATTCATTTCTCATTTTTCGTTCGTCTCGCTCCGCCGAGTCCGCTCTGTCATTATCCGGTCGCAGTGGCAAAACTCTTTGTTGGTGGAAATGCAAACCTATTTTGTTTAAAAGGAGTCCGTTCCGCTTACCATTTCTCGCTCATTACCCTTTCGCGGTGGAAACCGGGCTTAAGTGTGACCGAGATGCTTCGAGCACTAAACGCAGAGAAAAACAAACCTTAACAGCTTTTATTTAGAAAAGAATTTTAAGTAGTGAAAGTAAGATTTATATGACTTTCTCGAAATAAATTATTGTTAGTAATATGTATGTTTCTTATTTTACAGTGTAAAGTTGGTCACTTGGCTAGTAGGTTCAAAGCCGTGACGACGTGCAGTCGTCTTTGCCATAGATAAAAAAAATCGGAAGATATGACGACGAACTCTGGGGATTATATTTAAATCAATTAAAAAAAACATGTGAATGTGTCTTCCATAAACGAAAAAAAAAACTTTTTTTCGCGCGCGTTTTTTAACGTCAGGATGACAGTTCGAAAGTGGTTTAAATTTGGAAAATCCTTGGCGCGTAGTGATGTGAAAATGATGTTTTTAATTGTAGTGTCACTTTCCTTGCTGGACAATTTGCCCTTAGGGTGTAAGGGCCAAGATCACGAAAGAGGTAGGTCATTAATTAAAATAAGAATATTTTCCAGTAAGGGTTTAATTAATCATTTTGTGCATTAGTTAACTAAAATTCTCATCAGAATATTTTAGTAATTATTGAATAATTTTATCATCAATTGCACTTATTTTTATGGAAACACATACACTTTACGAGAAACTTCAGTTTAATCATCCATGTAAAAATATTTAACGTTCCACAATAAAATTGTTTCCATAAAAGTTGAATAAAAATTATCGTACTTAACTAAATTAAATAGAGATCGTTAAGTGTTTTTAAATAAAATAAAAGTTGAATCTACACTGAGTCAGATAAATATTTTGGGTGTTAATTTAAAAAGTACACTACAAAAAATAGAGTAGTGCTCTATTTTTTATAATAAGAACTTCACGCAATACCTAGACCACGCGGTAACTTTAAATAAATAAAAACACTTCTTTTAAAAAAAAACTCCGTTAGCTATGGTACAGTTAACACAGATTTACTCAACATTCTTATTTCAAAAAGGATTCTGTTATAAGCGCTGTGTTGTATTTTTTATCTGTCGCTCAACGTCTTCATAGTTTGTAAATCCAGTTTATTGTTGTTTTTTATTGAATAGCTCATAATTTAAAGATGGTTTTTTAAGAGTTAAAATAAATTATGACCTATTGCCTGAGGAGGACCTCAGCCGAAAGACATAATTATATAAATAAACAGTGGGATAGAGTTAATTTCATTACAACTCCGTAAAGAATGAATCGATTGTGATGTGATAGAAATCGAATTCAAAAGTGAAGGAATAGTGAAAAATTAAGGTTGAAAAAGAATAATTTTTGTTCACGGACGATGCCTTTTAAAATTAATTTTTATTTCAAAATATAGTGTCACTTGAGAAAATTAAACAATTAATTATAAGACTCATGGCGATTAACACAATGGACTCCATTTTAACTAGAAACTAGAGTAATCATTATGTAAATATAATACATAAATTTCTCTTGAGTTAAGAGAAATTTATGTATTATATATAATGTAAAGCTCTTGTGTCCGTGTGGTGACGGATTAAGAATACAGAGTGTCACCATCCCTAATGACCCCTTGGGTATCGTAAAAGGCGACCAAGGGATAAACTACGCTAGACAACATCAATGCAAAGAGAAGGAAAACTTGATACCAACCCCATACCAACCCGTCTGGCCATCGCCGTATAGTAGGCCAAAACCTCCTCTCAAAGGAGAGGCCTATGTCCAGTAATGCATTGTTAAAGGTTGCTGATGATGATGATGATGATAGGCCTTGCTTTAATAGTAATATTTGAAATATACAAACCAAATTTACCTTTAAACTTTTGTTCGAAATTACTAAGTTGTTTCAAACTAATATTGAAAATATATGTATATAATATACACACCAACACAAATAAATATAATAGAACTGTCTTTTTGAAATTTAAGATTATCAGCTGTTATACTAATAATGCCTATTTGTCCGCTAATCTATAGAATGGCTGTGCCGATTAAAACGGGACTTTCACTGATACATTTTAAGGAGTATTTTAGCCTACTTTTATTGCAGACAAAAAAAGCTCCTCTACCCGACGATGGGTAACACAGGGCGCATCAAGTGTTGTCAAGTAGATAAAGTTGTCTATTCATTCACAATTAACTGTGAAAATTATTTATTTGAAGATACATCTGACAAGTTGATTTATATCAGAAATGACTGTCTTTCATGTGTATATGGCCATAAAGAGGTTGACCGCAATCTCACTGCGGTTTGTCTTGTCTGTGGTCAGCCGCACACTTGTTATACACAAAGTACTCGTTAACACTTGTTACACACAAAGCATTCTTTTTTCAAATGGTTAGTTTTTAATTGGAATACGTGCTTTTTTTTAAATAAATGACTTATTTAAAAAAAAACATGTTTTGTCGCAAATCAATACTGAGAACATGTTTTCATTGGTTCTAAATCACTATCTACAATATTTTGATCCATCCTAAGGTTGCCTGGAAGAGATTGCTTTTGGCAATAAGGCCGCCCATTGTACACTATATTTCTGATTTTTATGTACTATTTTGTATTTTTGTAAATAAAGAGTTTTCTATTATTCTATCTACGTGATGTGAATTATGCCGTAAACTACGCTATCACTATCAAATATTATTAAGCTTCAAAATCCTGTAGAACAAGAAAGGAGTCAGTAAATAAATTGATCTCAATCTATTTTTATTTGAATTAAACCTGTAATTCAACTATTTGTGGTACAGCAGAAACCTTAAAAACGAGAAAAAAATAGTAAAAAAAAAGCAAAAAAAAACTAAATTTCACAAAATAAAAATTCCGCTGTTAAGTATCTATATATATATATAAATATATATATATATATAGATATATATATATATATATATATATATATATATATATGTGTGTGTTTTCATCATCATCAGCCTATCGCAGTCCACTGCTGCACATAGGCCTCTCCAATTGCACGCCACTTAGTTCGATCCTCAGCTGATTTATTATTTACTGTTTAAAATTTATAACCTAATATTATTAATATAGCTTTCTCATCACTAAACTAGTTGATGCAACGTCTTAGGGTTTTGATACTCTTAATCTATGATCAGAGCTGAGAATGCGCGCCAAAACTAGGAGGAGGACCACAGATGCAATTATGACGATATAAATAAAAGCTATTTATTTTCTATTTCCTTAAAAAAAACATTAATTGGACTTAAGCAATCTGATTAAACCCTTTTTTTACTTGACCATTTTTTTAAATAAAAATAGACTAAGAAATCTATTATACAATTAACCAATCATAACTGCATCCCAATTAAATCAAACTCAAAAAATCAATTTGGACCATACAAAAATCGCAAAAAAAATTGCACCGCACTAATGACCGATACCGATAGAATTCGGTTCAGTTCACGTACCGAATAGGAGCATCAATATTCAGGCCGCACACCCGAAAACGCGGTCACTGGATACCGAAACAGGTATCGTTCGGAGACCGGTTGGTACAACACTAATAGCGTCCACTTTTCTGTGTTCCCAAAAACGGTTGATTAATTAAATTTAAGGCCTTATGGCCTGACGGAGTTTTGGACTGTTTTTTTAGGGTTCTGTATTCAAAGGTACACTTATGTTACACTGGTTCCTTACTATCCGACTACGGTAAAGTCAAACCAATGTAATAGTAAGATGCAGAAGCATCTCACTTAGCCCCATAGTGTTGATCACCATGATGCATTACCTATTCCTGGATTCTACGTATGCTTAACATCAGATATTATAAAAGTTAGTAATGTTTATGAATAATTTAGTATAATACAAATAAATTGAAGTATCACTATGTAATATCAAATTAGTAGTTTTTTACTAAATGCAAATGAAAATGTTTACGTTACTTACACAAAAAAAAAATGTGAGCCGTCACGGGACGCCTGGCAGATGTGAAACATCGCCATTATTTTGTAAAAGTAATATGCAGAAAAGAACATATTGTAATAGGAACTAAATATGTCATAATGATAAAATAAAATATTACTAATTATTAAAATAGTAGTGCATATAGACACTACTGCATATAGACTGTATATATATACCATCGTATAGCGTGCCGTGGCGACGCGTCGCCAGGCCGCACGCGTCGCCAGGCCAGAAATCTGTTTTACGTGCGGCTATAGATGTTTCACATCAAAAGTTTGTCTGTTTGTTCCGGGTAAGCTCTGGAAGGGCCGGACCGATTGACTTTCACTGACAGAAAGCGAATAGCCTAGGGCTTAGGCTTTATAGAACGAATGATTAATCACATTTTGCATTCAACTGTATGATAATGCATAGAACAATAATTTACAAAATCTGCGCAACTTCTTACTGGCTCCGAAACAAAATAGTTTTTCACCCAGTGTAACAATGCTTCGTGTCAGTATGCTATTTTAAAATAATACGCCCCGGGTATAAAATGGTTATATTTAAGCTCCTCTTAATAGACCTATTAACTTGACAAAACCAAAGAAGAGTGAGACCTGTCGGCCCTAGGCTAAAATAATAATAAGTCACAGATCTCACACGCGATCGTTTGATCATAAACTAATCAGAACTTGTACTAAAATCAGAATATATAAACAGACTGCTGGTAAACATGCATAAATAAATAAATAATAAATATATATATCAATATAATATATTTATATAAATTTAATATATTTATATAAATATAATACCTATATTTATATAAAAATAATAATAATATAAAGCCCAAAATCGAGCAGAGTGGTATACAGGTGACTTACACCATTGTCACCTGTTAGATGCTTCTTCATCATTAGCTCTCTCACGCTAACCAATAGTATACGTTGGCAAGAATTCATTACGATATTATCATCATGATCACCTCCTTTAGACCTTTTTCTTTACATGTGGAAGCCCCCTCGGGCCGTAACCCCACCGAGGTTTGCGGCAAAGCGGTATGTCGGAATCGAACCAACTAAAACAACATGATGTGTAACACTGTGCCTGAAATAGGAGGGATCCAGAGAACCTGTATTACGCTATCTGGACCCCAACCTCCTTTAGATCCCCAAGGTTCTTCACAACAATTAGTCTTGAACTGCCCACGTCTAATGGCTTCTCCCGACCTTAACCTTCATATGTAAATGTAATGTTATACACTATATTAATTACATGTTGCGGTTTTGCGGTTCGATTCCGGATGTAATGACTTGATATTATAGTTCCTTGATAATATCCTGACTAACGTGACGTAATGTAAATGAAATTATATAGAAATACACATAGTTGGTAGTAGAGACACGCTGAATTCAGCATGAATGGGCGAACTCGACCGGGGCAGTACTACCCTCATACAGAAGACCATCCTAATAATGACAGCATACTTAGTTACGTACTGCAATGCCCGACGTACGTACGAAGCCGAAGCCGCTAGTAAATATATATAAAAACTAATACCTAGGTACCTATATTTCCTTTGGTCATGACATCTCTTATTTTGTTGTGTTTATTATAAATTTAGGAGATTTTTATGAAATTAAGAAATTGGCCTGGAATAATACAATCTTTTAACTGCCGAAGTGACTCTACCCTGACAGAATCCAAAGGTTGTGGATATATTGCGAATCCAGCTAATGTAAAACTCACCAAAGAAATACGTAAGAACAAAAGCTGTCATTTTAGGTTCGTCTTCTGTTCGAAATTTGAAATTAGATAATTCAATTTTATTCATTTGCAAATAAAAACAGAAACTCAAATTTTATTTATTTACAAGCTCCAGTATTTCGGGATAAAAAGTAGCCTAGATATGTGATTATCCAGAACTCATTTTTTAAATTAGCCATGTACAAACTATCATTATGGTTGCTATACAAGTGTGTTATGCATAGCAACCTGTGAAGTTTTGACAGGAGATAAACAGTGATACATTTTGACATCTACGATTTAATGTATTTTTATAATCACCTAGATTTCGCCCTTGTATCTCGATTATTGCAGTAAATATGTGTTATTCTGATATTTAAGCTATATTACTGTAAAGTTTCATCCAAATCCGTTCAGTAGTTTTTGCGTGAAAGAGCAACAAACTTACATACACACACACAAACAAACTTTCGCGTTTATAATATTAAGTAGGAAGTAGGATGTCTGTAAAAGTATTTAATGCTGTACTTAATCAGATAAATCAAGTTCTTAAAACATTAAGGTTCCAAATGAACATTTCCAAGAAACTCTGCTTTAATTGTTTCCATTTATTTATAACGTTTAAGAATTTATGTGCGTTGCGTACGAGAATTCAGAATTGCATTGACAAGCGGTATGCGTCGCTCTGTATGTTGAATCACGCAACCATCCAATATTTCCTGCTTTCTAGGTACATATTTTCTCCTTGCAATGGTTCATAAAAGATTATTTAGGTGGTAAAATCTAGTTTGTATAGATAAAGATGAATTATAAATAGCTAAATATTTTCTTCGGAGATTTTAACACACGACATTCAGTGTGAGATGTCCGAATTATTTTATTTATTTATTTATTATCAGGCAGGGTACAGTCACTTTGACGGGCTTAAATGTATAAAAAGTTGGTAAGGTAACATTAAAATATGCCGCTAATTCCTAGTTTGGCTCGGATCGGCTTCCACCATCTCTTTCGATTCATTATTTTTCATATGTGATGACGGCTTTGATTAGCAGTCCCCTCTCCAAAGGCAACATTGATATTGCGAGCTGTTTCTGCAGCGTTAGTTCCGCGTCGGAACTCGTATTCAAAAATCACTCGAATTTGAAAATTTGAAAGTCGATAATCGAATGTTTGCACATTTTTTAAAAGAAAAACCTCATAGGTACGATAGAAAAAAAAATCACTTAAAAATCTTAAACCACAAAGCTTCTATGTCAATTCGAAGTACCAATTACAATAAAACGGCAATTTCATACTTGAACCCCTAATATTTTCGCACAAAAGCCATCTTTATTTCTAAAACGCGTTAATACACAATAAAATTAAATCTTTCCTTTACCGTCCGGTATTTTAAAAGGTGCATTTTTAGTACGTACTAAAATGTAAAAACAGAAACTAAAAAAACAAAAAAAAGACAATTCATTCATTATCTATCATTTCTTTTAAGCAAATATGTTGTGAGTCAGATACGGGCTGTTGAGATAATATCGACGATTCAGGTATGTACTGTTATGCCCTCAAACCGGATGATTCGCACTTTTTGAACATACTTTTGAAATTTTTAGTTTCGTTGACCTCATTAGAAAGTGGTTTAGTAACGTGATAAGATATTTTGGGTCATTGCTCTAGTGGTTAGCGTATGCGACTGGTGATTTCGTCTAGGGTTTGAATTCTGAGTCGGGCAATTAAGTGTTACGGAGTTTTTTTTTATTAAATTAGGAAATAAATATTTCGGACATCTGACACACAACACCATCTAGACCCAAATTAAGCAGAGCTTATACTATGGACACTAGAAAATTTATATAGATACACAAAATATTTGCAGATTACAAAAACATTTGATCAGACCAGCAAATCGAACCCGAGACCTCTGGATCAGCAGGCACATACGCTTGCCACAAGACCAACAAGGCAGTTTTAGAAACTTAATAATAGCCTGGAGCTTAAAAGTTTGAGGAGTTAACCCCCGTGCCTCAAACACCACGTAAAGTCAACGAACCTGCTCCTGATTTCTCTCCGGTCGTGTCGGATAGCCGTCCCATCGGATTGTGAGAGTGAGGGAACAAAGAGTGCTCCTATGTTTGCACACACAACAACCTAACACAACTCAAACTAGACACAATCTGTATTTTAAGAGCTAATAAACTAAAAACTATTCACTACAACTTCCCAAAAGTCTCATCGTACTGGTAATGTTCCTAAAAGACTGGCTGCATTGCCGTGTTGAACATTCACACATTTCTAAATACATGTTTTTTATTAGTCACTAGCTGCGCCCCGCGGTCTTACACACGTATATCATTATGGTTGCTATGCAAGTGTTTTATGCATAGCAACCTGTGAAGTTTTGACAGGAGATACACAGTGATACATTTTGACATCTACGGTTTATGTATTTTTATAATCACCCAGTTTTCGCCCGTGTATCTCGATTATTGCAGTAAAAAGTAGCCTATGTGTTATTCTGATATATAAGCTATATTACTGTAAAGTTTCATCCAAATCCGTTGAGTAGTTTTTGCGTGAAACAGGAACAAACATATATACTTACAAACTTTCGCGTTTGTAATATTAGTAGGATATAGGACATGAATAAAAAGCAGTTGCTGGTCAAAATTTAAAAACGAAAATGAAAGTAAATAAACAAAATAAAACCTGAAAATTAAAATGGAATACATTTCTTTAACATAATAACTTTAAAGTTCACTTATCTGTGTTTACTTATCTATTACGAGTATTTCTCGTAAACGGCTGAGCGAGTTTTAATGGCACTTTCACTGTCATGGTCTTTGTTTGATGATATCACGGTGGAATTTCATTTGTTCCTACTGTCTTATCCATCAGTTATATTTTGGGGCCATTGACATAGTTCAACTGGCTCTATAGCGCATTGGTAGCGTATGGAACTGCTGCTAGGTCTCGGGTTCAATTCCCGGATTGAACCAAATGTTTGTATGATCTGCTTAAATTTGTTTCGGAGTTCGTGTGTTTTCTATGCATAATGTGCGTGTTTTTACAAAAAAAACAACGTCGTATGTTTTTTGTATGCAGTTTGTTATGAAAAAATCGTTTTTTTTTAAGTTTAGATCTTTTACATATCAAACTTTTTTATAATAACTTTCCTAATCGAACTAGCCGTGAGAAGAAATGACAAAACGTTAATTTAATATAAGTATTGTCACCCATCCAAAATGTGACCTGACTATATTTGCTTACCCTTGAATAGGAAAAAAACAAATTACATTACTGTTTATCCAAATACAAGCAAAACCGCAGTATACGTCTTAAACTTTGCCATTCGCTTGTATTGTGAGACAAATTCGATTTCGTTCGACTATAAACATTTTACTTTCCATCTGTCTGTACGTTGATCGTATAGTTTACAGCCATAGATCAGATATAAAGATTGCTTTGAATAATCGATTGATCTCTCGATAGCGATACTAGACATAAAGGCTTCCGATTAAAGTGCTTTCATTGACACGCCATTAAAAAAAAAAGTTGAGTAGATAATAGTTAAACGGAGTTTCACTTTTTAATGAATTAAAAAAGAAAGATTTATGTTTGTTACGGCACATCTTACTTTTTTGACTGTCAGTGGCTTTGTAACTCCAAAATGGATGATTCGTTTTGAAAGTGTTTTTCTGTTTGATGAAGGATACGGCAATAATAATGTTTGTATCTTATAACTTTTGTGTTACTAAATTTCCTTGCATTTACTTTTTAATTAGATTTTTGATAATTCTAACAAAAAGGAACCGACTTCAAAGAAAAACTATTTCGTGTACCCAATTCGCGACAATTGCGCCTATGATATTTGAGGAGTTCCCTCGATTTCTTTGGGATCCCATCATCAGCTCCCGATATGTTGATGGGAACACCTGTAAGCCACGCTCTTTCCAATTCAAAAATAATTTTTGAAATAGGTTCATAAACGACGAAATTATCCCTGAACATACATAAAAAAAAAGATTCCGACGAATTGAGAACCTCCTCCTTTTTTTTGCAGTCGGTTAAAAATAACTGTCCACCCGAGTGTGGTTTTTATATTTTGATTGTGAATTAAGTCACCCTCCCAAAAGAAAGATATAATCATTGTTTTTTTTTTATGTAGGAGTCTGCCAAAATAACTCTACTTTGTCTAATAGTAAGTGTAGTGTATGCGATTAATCGAGTAACTCAAACAGCACATACACGCTGTCCCGTTTGCCACAGGTTAGCAACACTGCCGGAGAACTGTCGCTATCAACGCGCGTATGGCGAGGTGTAGCACTGCGCATGAAAGCGAGGTTCAGAGCACAGATAAATACGTGGGCATTATCGAGCCAGTGTTTAGGTGTTGCAGGTTGAATGTCCGTGTGGTGAAGGATTAGGAATACAAAGTGTCACCACCCCTATTCATTCCATGGGTGTCGTAAGAGGCGACTAAAGGAACAAAATAAGCAGATAACACCACTGCCAAAACTTGAAACAAACCCGTCTGGCCAGCGTGGTATAGTAGGCCAAAACCTCCTTTCTAAGGAGAGGCCTATGTACAGCAGTGGACTGTTAAAGGCTGTTGATGATTGATGATGATGATGAGGTTGAAACGAACTATACAAACACTGTAGTAAGTATTAGTAGAATCTAAGTATGGTGGTCACCATCCTCACTGTGAGTGCAGATATTGCAGCCTGGTGACCTCGGTTGCTTATTGAGATTTTTTTCATAAAAACGACAACTCCTGCATTAGGATATATTCCCTTGTCGCGGGAACTTTACAAACATATAAGAAACGAACACAAAGAACACCCAGATGCAGAATAACAATTTGAGAATCATACGAAGTGTTATGCAGTGTAGGATTTGAATTCACAACACTTGGCGTAGTATGAAGCGGCGTGGCGACCGCTTAAACTACTAGGCCAACCGTGCCATCAGAATGTGTTTATTCTGCATCATTAAGCCTCTCACACAATGAAACTATATGAAGTACCTACTTATTTCATGTCACGATAGAGAATTTCTCTTACCGATTAGCATTGATACAACATCCCAACATTAACCGTCGGGCCGCGACCTGCCAGACACGATCGCCTCGCCTGGTTGGAGGATCCTCCCTGTTGGAGGAACATGGCATCCGCCTCTTAACAGACTACCCACTAGACAGATTTTAACTTACGTCATCAACAACCCTTAACGTCCTGATGCTGGGCTCGGGCCGTCTCTCAGGAGAGGATGAAGTAAAGACCATAATGTCCGCGCTGGCCGATTACGGACTGGCACGACAACGTTTTAAATTTTGCCGTTGAATGTTTTTAAGTCGCCCGAAGTTGTCCAACTAAGCTTCACGACTGTTTTCTTCTGATAACAACCGAGAACGACTGATTAATGTGACCTTCGAATCACGAAAACGCTCAAGTTCTCATGCCACAAATGGTCACTCATCTGGATACTGACCGTGCCGTCGTCTGGGGCAACTTGTCTATGAAGGCTTCGCTTACTCATGTATTGCATGTTTATTAAAGTATTTAACGGTTCGCAAAACAAAAACTTAATTACATAGTAAGTCTATAACAAATGTCACACGTTTTCTATGTGTATGTCGAGTTCACACCTTTTTTAAACAATCGTACTGTTATACCAAATACAAAATGTACCGCAAGACCATCTAGATATTATTTGGGCTAGTTGGCAGGGGGAATTTTACATCTTCGATTTGGGGTGGACCTAAACTGATATTGTGCAGATGCGGATCTATCCGTTCTAAGGTTCATAATAACTATTACTGGTAACACTACATAGTCCCAAAGGAGACGAAGATTCAAGGTACCACAGTCAGGGTCACTCCCTCATCCAGAACGAATGGGCCGCCTTGAACGGGGCGGTACTATTTTTACACAGAAGCCATAAACTGCGGTTGTATTTCGTTGATGAGTGCGAAACCGGAGGTCATTTCACTAGGCAGCCATAGTGTCTACATGCAGAACTGTATGCTCTCACAATGAGGATACTGAATGGTGGCTCTTGCATTCTATTCATGCTTTCCATCAGGTAGAGTAGAGTTAATTTGGCTCCCAAATGGGTACTATAATACATATACATATAATACATACACATATCTTTTTTTGGAAATACACACAAATTTTACACCAAACTCCGAAACAAATATTTGCGGATTACACAAACATTTGGTGCGACCCGGAAATGGAACAAGCACAACAATGCGCCACAGAGGCAGGCAATGTATTCAAAGGATTCATCAGGTGCTACGTCTGCTGGTCTGCCTCTGCGACATTAGCCATCATAAATGCTTTAGGAGCTATGTTCGTTTTAATTAATCTTTCACACCCATCATCTAGTACTTCTGGCTTAACTTATTTTAAATGCCACAAGGATACGACAAGAATTCGGAAAAAAGAAATCTTCTGACATTTGCCAGCATTTCTCTTTTAACCTTTAAGTAGGTTTGCAAGGAAAGCATATTATGAGCAACTAATATGTATTCTGAGCACAAGTTTAATTCAATTTCTACTGTACTTTCACTGTTTAAATAACTTCTGGCAACGCACCGAGAATGCTGCGTTTGTTTTATATATTAGAGTATTAACTTAACTGTATCAGTGGTAGAAATTTTTGCTCGTAGATTTAAGACAACTCAAGAAAAAAAAATAGAGAGTATTAACCCGAGATATCTCATGTGTGTACATACATACTTATACGTATAAAGGTATTGTGACGTTAATTATCCTATCTAAAACGCGTCCGCAAATGCACATATAAAAAATTTGTAATACTATATGACCGTATCAGAAATGAAGTGATCCGTCAGAGGACTAAGGTCATCGACATAGCCCGCCGGATTAGTAAGCTGAAGTGGCGGTGGGCTGGAGATATTAGCTGCAGAACTGATGACGGCTGGGGTAGAATAGTTCTGGAGTGGAGACCACGTCTCGGTAAACGTAATGTAGGACGCCCACAGGCGAGGTGAAGTGACGACCTGCGTAGGATGGCTGGCAAGAGCTGGATGCGAGTAGCCAAAAATTGATCAGAGTGGTGTGCAATGGAAGAGGCCTATGTCCAACAGTGGACTACGATAGGCTGATGATGATGATATGACCGAACTCCGTACCGCCTTAGACCTTATACCGGCACTAGCGCCAACTACCGAACCGAATTGTTACCGAGTCATTATCAGCCTATCTCAGTCCCCTGCTGGACATAGGCCTCTCATATTTCACACTACATTTGTATTTCTTGTTACCGAGTCGAAGAAACTTATTTAAATATACATACATAACTTCATCGGATTTGGTCGTATTTTTTTTCGTACGGCTTAGTAGTTGGGTAACAAACACACGTAGAAATTTATTATATCCATACTCTATACTAATATTACGAGTATGTTTGTATTTATATCAAAAGAAACTCTGTCTGTTATGTTTTCACGACTATACCGATTTAGATAAATTTTAGAATAGATCTAGATTCGACCTAGGAGAAAAATTTAAGCAGCTTTTGAGAATATTGCATAAGTACACAGCATATATATACATGGGTACTGGTCTTTGCTCTAAAGCCCATCTATTTATGGTCGTTGCTTTACTCCTAAAGTTTCAAAATGTGATATTACTTGGACTCTAACTTTCTTCAACAATTGGGTGATTTTAATTCGCATGTTAGTTTCAGAGGCTAGCGTAGTATTTAACAAAATATAAAATAGTAACTATTTTAATCAACTTAAATAAGATTTATGTATGTAAATATATGAAGTTTCTGTTCTTCAAATAAACTTTCTTTTTTAATATTGCTATTTGATAATCTGACAGTCCGTAGATCATTTGTCAAGACATTGAATTCAAACAATACATGCCAATGTCAAGCCGATGACGTCATCACTTTCGACCTGTCAAAGTGACACCTGTCATGTTTGTAATGTAGAAAGCTTTTGAGATAATAAATCAACAAACAATACTATTGTATGATGTTTATTAATTATTGATATTGATGGTAAGTAATTAAATAGACTTTCATTTTTTTATATAATAGACTAGCTGACCCCGCGAACCTCGTACCGCCAATTCAACGTCACTCAATGGCTGTGAATGACATTGACATTCTTAATATTTTGATTGATTTTAATGATTGATTTTCTTAATATTTTTTTCCCTAAGAACCTTCCTCTAATAATAACAAATACAACAAAAAAAGAATTAGTGAAATCGGTCCAGCCATTCACGCGTGATGCCGTGACCAAGGAAAACGGGTTTCATTTTTATATATATAGATATATAGTTGGCTTAGAGATCTAAAAGACAAGTTTTTTATTAATTAATTTATATTTTTTATGTTCATAAAAATCGCAACTTTTATTTTCAATTGTAATTTGATTTTGTTTTTATATTCTTCATATTCAATATCTGAGTTAAAGAAGTTTTAGGGAAAAAGGAAGAAAAAACTACTCTATGAATTTGACTGCCTTGTTGGTCTAGTGGTTAGCGTATGCGGCTGCTGATCAAGAGGTCTCGGGTTCGATTCCCGGGGCAGACCAAATATTTGTGTGATGCACAAATATTTGTTTCGGAGTCTGGGTGTTTTCTATGTATAATATGGATGTATTTACAAAAATAAAGTATGTTTATGTATTTATATCAGTTGTTTAGTACCCATAATACAAGCTCTGCTTAGTTTGGGACTATATGACGTTGTGTCTAAGATGTCCAACCTACTTAATTCTATCCTATATTATTCCCAGAAATATTTAGGGTCAGACTTAGTTCAAGGTTCAACAGGACCTCCGCAACCCTGAGGACGAATTGAATTCTAATAACAAACTCTAATCGTAATATATTTGAGGACATTGATTTCCCAATAACGATTGCAGTAGGTCAACATGACAGCGGGGTTAATGGCTTAACGTTCTCTGCAAGACACAATATGTCAACGGCGGTTGTCATCAAGAAAGCCGTCTTTTCATTCGGCCCTTTAGTATGCTAAAACGTATATACATCTATAACCAACACGCTTAAAAGCATACAATGTTTGGAACTACATCTTCTTTTGCTTTTAATGAGATGGCATCCAACCGAATTTATCAGATTTTAATGACAAGTATTCTTCAATTCTAAAGTCTTCTAGTCTTAAATCGTCGTTGTAATGAATTTAATGATAAAAAAATATGAATGAAATGAAATAGGGACCGTCTTCCGAAAAAAAAATGGCCAAGTGCGAGTCGGACTCGCCTGTGAAGGGTTCCGTATCAGCAAGTAGCATTATATAAAAGTTCTTGTAGTTCGTTGTAACTTTGATTGATGTTTTTATACTAGTGTATTGATTGAATGAAAGGTTAATTGCGTTTAACGATTTATGATGTATTAAAAAAAAACTACTTACTCTAGATCTCGTTCAAACCAATTTTCGTTGGTAGTTTGCATGGTAATGTACAACATATATTTTTTTAGTTTTATCACTCTCTTAGTTTAGAAGTTACAGGGGGGAAGGACACATTTTTCCACTTTGGAAGTGTCTCTCGCGCAAACTATTCAGTTTAGAAAAAAATGATATAAGAAACCTCAACATCATATTAAAACACCACAGGTATAGGTTTGATGAAAAAAAAATTTTTGAGTTTCAGTTCAAAGTATGGGGACCCCCAAAATGTATTGTCTTTTTTTTCTAGTTCTAAGTAAAAATCTTAATGCGGTTCACAGAAAACATCGACTGACCATATTTCAACACTATAGCTCTTATAGTTTCGGAAAAAATTGGCTGTGACATACGGACGGACAGACAGACAGACTTGACGAATCTATAAGGGTTCCGTTTTTTGCCATTTGGCTACGGAACCCTAACAAGCCCTTGCAACAAGTTGAAATACAAATGCAACACTGGACTTTGCTGTCGAATGCTCTTACACTTCACCAAAGACACGTAGCTTGTCACACGCCACAAGGATAAATTAACAAGCAATAATCAGTCGTAAAACCTCAAGCAATAGGTTTAAAATCGTGATCTCGATATGTGATGTTACGCAGAACCCAATCACATAGAACGTTCATATGATCTGAGATAATATGCAATTATCGGCCTTCGTGAGACCGGCATCTGGTATGCGTTTCTCCCATGCTCTGCTTGGCAAATAGAACTTCCGTCTCGGTGTAATAATGTGGATTTGCCTATTGTCATCCTGATGTTGTGTAGATGAAAAACATTGTATGTAGAAAATCAATGAAATTGGTGATATGAATTTATATTTGGAAGATCAAATTCAAAAGTTGACTATCTAAGAATTCTGTCTAGTTTTTGAGTTTCAGACAATGATTCTGCGCAGGTGTGTCATAATGTTTTTGTAGTATCAACCTATCGCCGTCCACTGCTGAATGAAGGTTTCCCCCAAAGAGCACCAACCGTCCCAGTCTTGGGCAGTCCGCCACCGCCAGCCACCTTCCTCTAATCATCGGTTCATCATGCCACAGGGAGCGCTAAACTACATTTTTTTAATCGTTTTAAATATAAATTAGGAGTAGATGCTAGCACAGACAATTTCATTTGATTTTTTAATCAATCTAAAATAGTTTATATAATAACATCATGCACTTTAGGTGCATTGGCATTATTAGTACATTAATAGCTTTTGCTCGCGGCTCCGGCCGCATGTAGATCCGTCATGGCTGTAAATAGGAGCCTTTGTGTTATTCCAATATGTCTCTTCTTCTTCTCCCTAGCCTTATTCCCAAGTTTATTTGGGGTCGGCTACTAGTTCAACCGGTTTTACCTGAATATCAGTTTTTACACGGAGCGACAGGCATCGGACCTCCGCAACCCTAAGGGGGAACTGAAATTCGAAGATTGAACTAGTTGTCAGTATATTTGAGGGCACTGACTTCCCAGTAACGATTGCTATAGATGTTCATGACAACCGGGACCAACAGCTTAACGTGCTCTCCGAGGCACGGGCGTGAATCACCGCCGAACTTCAGAACTCCGGGCTGCTGTTAGGAATTTCCTAAGAAAATCCCAAAAATACTTTTTGGCCCAACCCGGGATTTGAACCCGAGACCTCTTGATTAGCAGTCGCATACGCTAACGACTAGACCAACGAGGCAGTTAATACGTTATTCCGATATGTAAGCTTCATTATTATGAAGTTTCATCAAAATCCATTACGTACTTTTTGCGTGAAAGAGCAACAAACATACAAGAGTAAATGCATACAAACATACCCACAAACGTTCACGTTTATAAGGATTCATGTAAATTGAGAGCTTCATCCTAACCTGTTGTGTCGTTAAAGCTCCCCCATTTTACGAAGTTTTCTCGATAGATTTAGCCAAAGTTTTGTATTAGTGTTTTGTCAGAAACATCATGATATGCACGGATAAGAATTACTCATTCGCTAAAATAATAATTGATTACGAATCTAAGATAGTGCTCCCCAAGATAGGTGTCCTATTTCTGCGACTAAGAAGGTTCTTGCCATTATATGCCATACTTGCGGGTGTGCCCTTCATCGTCTCACCCAAAAGAAATCAGTTTCAGCAACGTTCAGTTTCATGTAAAGCCGGTTGAACTAGCAGCTGACTCTAAAATAATCTTGGTAATAAGGCTAGGAAGAAGAATTCGTTAGATACTTATCGTCAAGTCTAAAGTTCTGTCTCCATATTTATCTCATCTACCATAAAAAGTGAAACCGCCAATTAAATGATAGCATCTACATGGTGCTTTAGAATTTACTTGTATAAAAGTAAAAACATTACTTAAAACTATATCACTGTGCCAACATACATATTATAATATTTTAATTAAACTAATTAGTCAAGGTTTTTGATTCTAAATACTTTCTCCTTCATAATTTTATTACAATTTGTAACTTTAGTAGAAAATGATATGAAGTTTAGTGTAACTTTTTATATATTTTTTTATATATTTTCTTTAATTTCTCTAAGAGTAGTAATAGCCAGCTAACTTATAAAAAAATCGTCCAAGTGCGTGTCAAGCCACGTATAGAATAGGGTTCCGTAGTCACCCACAATGGCACGTGGAATTCAAATCGTGCCCTATAGATATATGTAGTCTATTAATCGACTGCCTCGTTGGTTTAGTGGTTAGCGTATGCGACTGCTGATCAAGAGGTCTCGGGTTCGATTCCCGGGTCGGACCAAATATTTGTGTTATCTACGAATATTTGTTTCGGAGTTTGGATGTTTTATATATATAATATGTATGTATTTACAAAAAAAAAGTATGTTTATGTATTTATATCAGTTGTCTAGTTACCCCTAATACAAGCTCTGCTTAGTTTGGGGACTAGATGGCGTTGTGTGTAAAATGTCCAAAAAAAAATAATATAAAAAATTTATAATTATCTATTATTAACCTAATGATTCACGGATTGGGGTAAAATATGAATGTTTTCTTATTCATGCTGTTCGTTAGTCTAGGACGGAAGTACGAATTCCAATCCATGAGCTACTGACCCCTAAAAACCAGCTTTTGCCTACGGCTTCGCCCTGTGTCGGTTATCATAGGAAAGAGTAGCCCTTCTTAGAATTAAAATATCTAGTTCTACTTATCAAAATTTAATGAAATCGTTTCAGGGGTTTATCCCTAAAAGCCTAAGACATACAGTTACTTTCGAATTTATAATACTAAGTACAAATAAAAAAAAAACCATCACTTAGTAGAAATTTTCTTCTATTAAAACAGTAACTAAACTACGGAACCCTGCACTACGGAACCAACTCACACTTTGAATCTTTTAAACCTAAATATACATTCTCAAATCATTGTTACATACAGTTATAAGTTGTCTAATCAAACAATGGGGCACCTGTTTCCATTGAGCAAAGAGCCTCAAAAACACTTTCATTGACCTCAATACTTAACTATGCTACGATGCGCTTGCGGTCACCATAGAACCAAAATGACGTACATGTCTATATACAATTAATAAAATTGGAGTGTCTGTATGTAATATTAAAAGATCAGTTTTTTTTACTAAGTACATCGCTACTAGCTTTAGAAAGAATAATTTAAAAAAAAAGGAACCGACTTAAAAGACAAACTATTCCGAGTACCCAAATCCTATGACATTTGAGGAGTTCCCTTGATTTCCTTGGGATCCCATCATCAGATCCCGATATGGGTATATCCCGTGACGATGGGACCACTTGTAAGCTACGCCCATTCCAATGTAATAATTTTTGTAATCGGTTCATAAACGACGAAATTATCGCTGAACATACATTAAAAAATAATTATTCAACAGCTTTCAACAGTCCACTGCTGGACATAGGCCCCTCCTTAGACTTAGACAAGGAACATCTTAGGCTAATTTTTTAGACCAGCTTCGCTTTCGCGGGTAACACCGCGAGACTCAGCTAGTCTATACTGATATTATAAATTTGAAGAGTTTGTTTGTCTGAACTCGCGCTAATCTCAGAAACTACTGGTTTTATTAAAAAAAATACATGACTGGTTGATAGAACATTCATCGAGGAAAGCTATGGGGTATATATTATTACCCTACGATGAATAGTAGAAAAATGATTCAAAATGACTTCGAAAATGACTTCTTTTGAGAGCTTCCCATTGTATGCGCTGCGTTATTGGTCATAAAGATTAATGAAAATAATTTATGAGATAATTGTTCATCTTAAAATCTTCTAAAAAAAAGTATACGACAGCATATGTCTATCTTTTAAGGTTGACTTGCTAAAACCTTTTTTAAACGACTTCAAAAAAAAGGAGGAGGTTCTCAATTCGTCGGAATCTTTTTTTATTTTTTTTTATGTATGTTATGCGATAATTTCGTCGTTTATGAACCGATTCAAAAAATTCTTTTTGCATTGGAATGGGCGTAGCTTACAGGTGGTCCCATCATCACCATATCGGGATCTGATGATGACATCCCAAGGAAATCGAGGGAACTCCTCAAATATCATAGGCACAATGGCGCGATTTGGGTACTCGGAATAGTTTTTCATTGAAGTCGGTTCCTTTTTCTTAAAATTATTGTAGGAAACAAACTTGTCACAGTAGTATAACATCACATTACTACACTTTAGTCTTTCGTTGGTAAGTGTGAGATCAGGAGCTCAATTGCAGAAGCACACTATCACTAAGCCGCCACGGTGTGGGTTATTTTATTGCATTACTAAAAATGATAATCAACAATAAACATTTCGGACATCTTACACACAACGCCATCTAGTCCCCAAACTAAGCAGAGCTTGTATTAACTAGACAACTGATATAAATACATAAACATACTTTTTTTTATTAAACATACATATTATACATAGAAAACACCCAATCTCCGAAACAAATATTTGCGGATCACACAAACATTTGGTCCGAACCGGGAATCGAACCCGAGACCTCTCGATCAGCAGTCGCATACGCTAACCACTAGACCAACGAGGCAATCAAATTATTGCACTCACAATGAGGATTGTGGCCCTACTACTAGATTCTACAGAGTAGAATCACTTTGGTAGGGTTAGTTTTTTTTTAATAACAAACTATGGTCAATAGAAAACGCAGGCGCGGCTGCGTGTGTCTACTAGTTTATTTATAAGGCAGATGAGACGACCAGTTTTCGAGATTGTTTGCTCAACTTTCAAATAATGTTGGTTTAAGGCTTTAAGCGTCCTATGTAAGTATGTATGTATGTATTATAATCAAATAATATTACGTATTACGCGATATTTCTTGATTTCTATTTTAAGAAGATTGTCTGCAGGAAAGTATCAGTTTATTTTCATTAATTTTGTCCGTGTGGTGACGGATTAAGAATACAGAGTGTCACCACCCCTATTCATCCCGCGGGTGTCGTAAAAGGCGACTAAGGGATAAACTACGCAAGACAACATCAATGCAAAGAGAAGGAAAACTTGAAACCAACCCTATACCAACCCGTCTGGCCACCGTGGTATAGTAGGCCAAAACCTCCTTTATAAGGAGAGGCCTATGTTCAGCAGTGGACTGTTCAAGGCTGTTGATGATGATGATGATGATGACGATGCTGATGATTAATTCTTAGGTACATTCAAGTTTCTTCACTTTTAAGAGTAAGAAGATTCCAGAGCTTTGAGATATAAGGGTTGTTATTTTTTTTTCTATTTATTCCATACAATTAGCATTATTTCTAACTAGCTGGATCCCGCGATGTTACCCGCGGTGATACTTGGAAATCGCGTGTAACGCCGAGGAGCGAATCTAGTCTAAGGTTTTCCTTATGCCTTCAGCCATCTGCCAGTGAAAGTCCCATCAAATTCGGTATAGCAGTTCCAGAGACTACCCGGAACAAACAGACAGACAGATTTTTTCCAGATCAGTACCGTATATACTTTCATATGCATTTATTAAAAAAACCGTTTATTTGATAGTACAAACAGATACACCAATTTAATTTATTTCTATGTACAGATGAGGAAATAAAATTCTTAAACCAAAATTCGGAAGTAATTCGGTCTGTTACGCCTTCACCGTTAAACCACTGAATCGATTTTATTAATATTTGGCAGGTGGTACTTTGATTTTATTAATATTTGGCAGGTGGTACTTTGATTTCATTAATATTTGGCAGGTGGTACTTTGATTTGTGAGAAAGTGCAATATGCTAAACATTATCGTAAAAACCGAAATACACACGGAAATATGAATTCCTTTCCAATTTGATTTACGATAGATCTTCTTTTGACGGTTTTTATTAATGTAATTTAAACCATAATATTATTTCTCCTCCGAGCGTTTTTTTTTTCGAGGTAGATTAGGGTCGTCTATACTGTCGGAAGGCTACTTGACAGGCGGAGCCGCGGGCTAAAGATGATTGTCACTTTCCATCTCATGACCTATCTACCTTTTCGCCCCCTGTGTCACCAAAAAATAGAAAGTTATGTTAAATTTATTTTAATTATAATTAAAAATATAATTTATTGATTGATTCTTAGCATATTTATGCCTATAACATCGACATTAATAGGACCGTACAGTAAATACCTTATAAAATAAACATAAAATCGATACCATAAAAATTATCGATTATTAATTTGAAAATTAATTTCAAAATTAACATATTTTAAAATATCTTTACGAAGTATTTTCAATAAACAGGAGAAACTTTAATGTCTGTAAGAAGTGTGTATATATGGAAATCAAACCTACGACCCCTTTCTTACTAATCAATTAACAACTCATAAAGTCCCACTGCTGCGTTCGGGTCTTCTCCCAGAAGAGGATAAAGGCCAACCTGATTGACTGCTAGAATACTTATATTCTTATTTTTGTATATACATACATATTATCTTATATCAACATAAATGAGTGTTTACATATAGTAATATATTCTTATGGAGCTTACATGAAAACACCCAAACTCCGAAACAAATATTTGTACATCATACAAACATTTAATCCGACACTGGATTTGGACACGAGACCTCAAGCAGGTCAATCGCATACACTACCAGTATACCGTACAAAACACACACAAACAAATTAGTTCCCATAGAAAAGGTTATAGTGAGCCAACCTTATAAGATAAACATATGCCGTCGCGGATTTTTTTATAGAACTTTCAAAGAGGAACAATTCTATCATACTCGTACATGATTTTAGCGGGACTTTAACCGTTTACGCAGCGCAAGCAGCGGAAGCTCTCAAGCGAGTTGGAAACATTATTTATTGGTGCTCCGCTTCTATTAGTCTTAATGTGATAATATATAGCCTATAGCCTTCCTTAATAAATGGGCTATCTAACAATGAAATAATTTTTCAAATCGGACCATTAGTTCCTGAGATTAGCGCGTTCAACCAAACAAACAAACTCTTCAGCTTTGTAAGATACATACACATTATCACATAATCATTTGTCTTGTATTCAAATAAAACCTACCGCCCTTTTTGTAGTACTAAGGGCCACAGCACACTGGCTACTTTTAGCATCGGCGATCGGCTACTAGTCGCTTTTTAGAAGCTAAATACGGCGACCGAACGCTCTACACCGCACACTTAAAAACGCCAAACGCGGAGATTGAGTCGCTTTTTAGAAGCGCGACACAGCAGCTGAACGCTACTCTCCGCACACATTCGACACATAACACACCGCGATCGAACGCAGGAAGTCGCTAAAACCCGCTGCAGCATCGATGCAGCCGCCAAATCGCCGATCGCCGATGCTAAAAGTAGCTAGTGTGCTGTGGCCCTAAACTGAACAACTAAAGCAAGTTAGTATGACAACATTACCCCATTTCATTGTCAAAGTGTCCGTGACGTAAACGAAATGACAACTAAAATGTAAATGATGTCATAGCGAGAGAAAGTGACTGTCAATTTCACTTCAGTCTGTGACTCACGAACAACTAAATGACTTTATATCATTTGTTTAGTTACGTATGTATTGGTTGTTTTACAATAGTCTGTAGACAATACTATTACTGATATATTATGTATTATTTTCTACTATTACATTATATTTTATGTGCTGTATAGCTTTTGACCGCGGCACCGTCCGCAAGTTTATCGATTTCATAGCATACTAGCTTTCGGCCCGCGGCTCCGCCCGCGTGTTTCTCGATTACTGCAGTAAAAAGTAAACAAAAGTTGCCTATATGATATTCTGATATATAAGCTATATTACTGTAAAGTTTCATCCATATCCGTTCAGTAGTTTTTGTGTGAAAGAGCAACAAACATAAACATACATACTCACAAACTTTCGCGTTTAAAATATTAGTAAGGAAGTAATGATATGTACCACAGCAGAATTGTAGAAGAGTAGCCTGTATCTTTTCTCAAGAATCAAAGTAGGTATCTCTTTGAAAAATAGGATTGAACTTGGTGCATCTATATAGCCGTGAAAGCGTTACAGACAAACAGACAGACCGAGTTACTTATGAATTTGTAATATTACACCAATACTAGTTGACCTGGCGAACTTCCGCTCAATTTATGAAATTATGTTCTGATACGCGAAAAATGAAAATTTCACATATTAATCACGGTGCCACCTACCGGTTCCAATTGACCGAATCTAAACCATTTTCGAACCCACTTGAACACACACAAAAAAATCGGTCCAGGCGTTTAGAAGGAGTTATAAACACACGAACAGAATTGATAACTTTACTTTGAGTGGTCTAAAAATTTTTGTTCTGAGTCTGGGTGTTCTTATCTTAGTTTCTAGTGTGTTTATAAAGTAATCTTTATCACAGGATATATTTTCTAGAGCCATTAACGTTCGTATGTAATGTAGGTATGCCGTATAAAGTATTTGCCTATTCTTCTTCCCAGCCTTGATTTTAATTATTTGGGGTTGCGTCGGTCTACTAGTTCAACCTGTTTTACCTGCTATTAAGGATTTCCTGTAAGAAAACCCAACAATACTTTTTGGCCCGGCCCGGGATTTGAACCCGAGACCTCTTAATTAGCAGTCGCATACGCCAACCACTAGACCAACGAGGCAGTCCGTGTTTGACCATATTAAGGATATTGGCAATATTTAAAAGAAATCTGAAAGTAAAAACAAATAAATTTAATTTTACTTTCACACCTCTGCTGAGATTTCGCTACCGTAAATATTGAAATTTAAATTATGATTTAGTTTTGTAAAATTTATACTTTCATAAATTTGCAACGCAAATGTGAGAAAAATATTAATAAACAATTTAATCTTGAATCTCATCTAAATCATAAATGGGTAGTTGAACCACGCTGATTTCAACACGAATGGGCCTGCTCGACCAAGGCGTTACTACATCAACATCATAGGCCCATCTCAGACACACAGTTAGACATGGGCCTCTCTCTGCACACCACTTTGGGCTTCTGGCATCCAGGTCCTGCCAGCCATTCTGCGCAAGTGTGCACTCCACCTGGCCTGTAAATTGTAATCGTCCTACATTACGTTTGCGAGTTTACTGCTCTCTCACAGAACACCAATTCTTGGCTCTAAACACTTCAGCTTAATAATATTGACCAGCTGACTCTTGCAAATTGTCTGCATCATCGTTTCGTGGCGTGTGTGTGAAAAAAAGATAAGTAAATGCTATTGTGGACTTTTTTACAACTTTTAAAGAGAAGCAATGAAATAATTTAATTTTTTGTCATGAATACCAGCAGTGGACTGAGATAGGCTGATGATGATGATGAAAAAGAAGCAATCCCTTCATACTCTTTTACCCCTCACTTTTGTCCACATTCCACTCCTAGTTAGTCTCAATGTAGCCAAAAATTGTAAAAACAATGTTGGAAAAGAGTGTCCATGGAGTTTCTTGTCTGTTCTTCTCCATAGGATCTACGAATTGGAACAGACAATTAGATTCACGACTAACTACTGACTGACTACTTGACGTTTCAAAAGTGCCTTTGAATGGTTTATTTGAAATAAAATGGTTGGATTTGATTTGATTTCATTTACCGTTATGATATCCTCCTCTCTCTCTAATCTTCCTCGATAACTAAACTATCCAACACTGAAAAAGTTTTTAAAATGGACTTGTACTTCCTGAGATTAGCTCCTTCAAACAAATGAAGTCTTTAGTTTTTTAACATTAAGGTAGATATTTCCAAAAAAACATTAATCCTAGACTAGCTTTCTCTTTTGGTCAGATGTCCGAAATTAATGGGAAAGTGTCCCAATTCCATTACAAGTACAAATGACATTACCATTCGATAGGTGTCCGACATACTTTGTCCTGATCAATTTTAACTATCCTTCCGTTTACGTGATGCTATGTCGTTAGTTACAACACACGACATGGTGACGGGACGACCTACAAGGATGTGCACAGACCTTAACATTGACTGCTTTGTTGGTCTAGTGGTTAGCGTATGCTACTGTTAATCCACCAGTCTCGGGTTAGATTTAAAGGTTGGACCTGTTTGCATCTTCAATTGCCCGTATCATTAGTTATACGGCGGCGACAAATTATTTTCTCATGAAAAGGGTGACACTGGGCCCTTTAAATATTTATTAATTAGTAGGTACATAGTAGAACCACGCTGATTTCAGCACGAACGGTCGACCGGGGCAGCACTATCCTCACACAGAAGACCATTCTAATAATGATAGCTTTTTTGCTGTAGTTTTGTTGGTGAGTGTAAAACCGGAGGCCCCAACATTCTGCATCATTTTCGGGAGAATGATGTAAAATTATATGATCATTCCGCCATGGTATGGGTCACAATGCTGCATTGCCTACCCTCACAATGAGGATGGTAGCCCCTACTCCTGGATTCTACTCATGCTTTCCACCAGGCAGAGTGGAGTCCCTTTGGAAGGATTAAATATAAAAAATAGGCATAATAATATGCAGTCGAAGTTTTTTTTTCAAAAGTAATTGTTCCTTTTGAAATTGTTCTTTCTTACATTATTTTCACGAAGTTTTAACCAGTTTCGCAGTGCACGAAATGGAAGCTCTCAAAAGAAGTAATTTTCCTCCGTTTTTTGTACACTTTTCATTGATACTCCGCTCCTATCGGTCGTACCGTAATTATATATAGCCTGACCATAGCCTTCACTGATACATGGACTATCTAAAAGTCAAAGATTTTTTCATCATCATCAACAGCCTTTAACAGTCCTTTGAAAGGAGGTTTTGGCCTACTATACCACGCTGGCCAGACACCCATGCAATGAATAGGGGTGGAAACACTTTGTATTCTTAATCCGTCACCACACGGAAGAATTTTTTAAATCGGATTAATACTTCCTGAGATTAGCGCGTTCAAACATAATATTAGATTAGATAGATTAAGGGTAAATAAGGTTTTAAGTATAAATTTATCGTTCCGATGTCGTGTCGTATGATATAAATGATACATTTTATTATTAATGTAAGCTGCATCATTTATAGTGTCAGGTCAACTTCTTGACATTTATAAGTAATAAAAATGATTAATTGTGTTAGATTTGTGTTGTGACAGATTAATGATGAAACATCAAATTAAACTAATATAAAGGAACACATCTCTACATCTAAGAACTTTCCTCTGGCTGTCTCATCACATTACATTTAAAAAAAAGCTATCAATAATATCATTAATTAACATCATCAACATACTTTAAACTTAAAGATAAACTTCAAACATGTATGACCAATACCATCAATGCTACAAACAGTCTTCTTTCTAGAGAATGTATTAAGAAATGTCCTGCCAGATAATTCTAAAATGCCAGGGAGTGGCCACAATACGGAAAAGTACATAACTGATACAAAATTGTTCTCAGAAGACTGTAAAAGTCCAAGGAAGCTTTCTAACTTCTAGAAGATGCTTTATTAGCTCACCTAGTCAAGATGTCCGGATGATTTAATAACAGCAGTCCAGACCCCTCTTATATCAGGTACAGAGTAGCACACCGTGTGCTTTTAGTCGGTTTAGTTAGCAAAACTTAAAATAGTACCACCTAGTCAACCTTACCCGGACTCATATACGACCATCCGTGAATCTTAATGAGCCAATCGCAGCTCAATATCAATACTGCCGTGGTAATCATACGGGTAACTCAGTAGGGCTACACTTCAAGGTAGTAGAGCCAAGCCATGAAATCATCATCACGAATTGGCGTATTTCATTGGTGAGTGCAAGACCGGAGGAGTTCAAGACCCAATCATGGTGAAGCATCTCATTAGGCCGCCATAGTGTGGGTCACTATGTCACACTGTCTGCACTTACAATGACTGTGCTCACACCTATACCTGAATTATTGAATGCTTTCATAGTAGAGTTACTTTAGTACTCTTAAATATAAAAGACCTGGCAAGGTTTTTCTCATCGCACTTTGTATCTATATGTATTATATTTATCAATCAAGAAAATATACTCCTAATCCATGTACATATATAAAACTTAGATAGAAAAAGTCGTGCGGCACTCGGGCACTGCCACTGTAAAGCTATTGTATAGCATTTTTTATCAACTTATGCAATTATATTTTTTTATTTATATTCAATATATATCAAGTTTACAAAACAATATACACTGTCTTTTACCAACATACATTCTAACAATATTATTGACAAACAATATAATCATCCTATTAACCGAAAGACAATGACAACTAAACAGAAAGATAATAGTAATATGAGCATATCTATGGAATAAAAAAACGAAAAAAAAAGAAGAAGAATCTAGAATGACTGTGTTTTCAAGACGATAACGGCCGGTGGCGGCATCTGCCTATAGAGCACGGAGCCGCCACATCCTTGTCGCACTGCAGTTACAATCATATTCTTTTTTAGGGTGTTAGGTTTTATTGTTACGGAATTTCTTGATTGGGTCGCCGCGCTCAAACCTGCGATAAAAGCTATAATACAATAGCTTAAAAACCCCTTTCACATACATTTAAAACCAGCAATACCAAAAAAATGGCTGCCTATAAGACCACTCTCGTATTAAGTATATCCCGTGTCGTGGTGGACTTTACAATCAAACATGAAATAGATACGTATAGCACCCAGACTCAGAAAAGCAGTATGAGGAACATGCAAAGTCCCCCATGTGAGATATGAACCCACAATACTTGGCGCAGTAGAAAGTCTCGTGGTGACCACTAGGCCAAGTGTGTCGAACTTTGACTTACTGCCCTTCTGTCCGGGTAAAATAAGCCTATCAATTTTAATATTTATTAATCTATAAAATATATAATTTATTACGCAAACTAATAAAGTTCACGATTAACATCGATTAATCTGTATTTATGCAGAAGTGAAAAATAACGGAATCGAATCTACATCCTGGTGAATTTAGATATTCGGAATGTTGAATAGTACACTATTATACTTTCATAACCTATTCAACTTTAACCTGGAATTTGTTTAGTTCTAAATTTCTATAAAAATTAGGTATCTAAGACGAAATTGTTTAGAAATTTAATCTTAGGGTATATTTTTTCCGAAAGCAGGACGTCCCACAAACCGCTATAAAGCCAAGACAAAACTACGCAAACTTCTTCATAGTGAATTGGTAGTACAGTCGTTAGTACAGTCAAGTAGTACGTTAGTACAAGACTGTATTTTAAGTAAAATTACACTCATAGCCTGGCCTTAGGTGATTGGAAAGAATCACCGAGGGTAAGCAACGATGGTGCGTTCAGACTTCGATGGGTGACCGTTTGTCTCCTGATATGTTATGAGCGTTTCCGTGATTCGGAGGTCACGTTAAGCAGTCGAGAACGGTTGTTATCAAAATATAGAAGTCATGAAGCTTAGTTGGAGGTCTTCGAGCGACTTGAAAACATCCAACGGTAAGATTACATAGCCATAACCTGGCTTGCCAGTCCTCGCATTCGGCCAGCCACTCCCTCTCCTGAGAGGATACCCGAACCCAGCAGTGGGACGATATGGGTTGTTGATTACATTCATGTCAGTGTATATTTATATAAGTACACAGTAAGTGTATATGTGTACGCTTGAAGACCTGCACCAAGCAAGACCAAACGCAATCCGCGTCGCCGAGCACTGGGCCAAAATAGTGTAAAGTGTTGCCATCGACACGATAAGAAGAAGAAGTGTATATGTAGTAGTATTTTCTGGAATATTGGTTTTCAGATATATCAATGAGAGCTGATTCTACATCTGCATTATAACTTATAGAATTTTTAACCGAACATTTCATACCTACCGGTACAGTCGTAAGCAGAAACCTGTTTCCTCCAATATAGAAAACTATTATAGACTTTACAAGCTTTCAGTCAGCCAGCAAGAGCACAGATTTACCGCCATCTCACAAATTGTATTCCCTGACGTATATGTGACACTTTCCACAGTTTCTCTTTGCAAGTAAATATCTCCTATGACTTGCACAAAACTCTTGTTTTTACACGTAAATTCAAATTGAAATAAAGTGTTATAATAGGTGATTTATATGACATAGTGGTTTTCACGTTGACCCAAACGCTAAACCGCCAGTGCCAGTTTTATGAACATCTGTAGCAAGAGTTATTGGGAAGTCAGTGTCAAATATATTGACAACTAATTTAACCTCCGAACTTTATATCCTACTGTACCATTAAAGGTCGACTGCTGTTCATACAGTGATTGACTATGCAATTTATAGTAGGTTAGTAATAGTCAGTTAGTGATTCACGGCCGTGCCTCGGAGAGCACGTAAAGCCGTCGGTCCCGGTTGTCATGAACATCTATGACAATCGTTATTGGGAAGTCAGTGCCCTCAAATATACTGACAACTAGTTCAATCTTCGAATTTCAGTTCTCCCTTAGGGTTGCGGAGGTCCGATGCCAGTCGCTCCGTGGAAAAACTGAAATTCAGGTAGAACCGGTTGAACTGGTAGCCGACCCCAAATAAACTTGGGAATAAGGCTAGGAAGATGAGTAATAGTCAGTTAATATATAGGTTTAATAGGTAGTATGTTTAATAGGTAGTAGAGCCATGCTGATTTCATCACAAATGGGCCGGCTCGACCGGGGCAGTACTACCCTCAAACAGAAGTCCATCCTAACAATGACGGCACTCTTGCTGTCGTAAGTCGTTGGTGAGTGTGAGACCAGAGGCACAATAATTCTGAATCATTCTCCCGGTTTCCAGAGGCCGGGAGATTGATGCAGAAACATCCAAGCAGGCCTCCATGGTATAGGTCAATATGCTGCATTGCCTACCCTCACAATGCGGATGGTGACCCCTACTCCTAGATTCTACTCATACTATCCATCACGCAGAATAGAGTTACTTTGGTAGTGTTAAATATAATATAAGAAAATGAGCTAAGTTAAATAATTCTAGTCATTGTTAGACATACTCATGTCGTTAGAACAGTTCCTAGAGCTATTAGACTACATTGGCCAGACGGGTTCGTATAATATCAACAGAAAATGCTGATTGATACAATAGATCTTTATCTTCTCATCTAATAGTTTTGTCTAAAATCTTCAGGCAGACAACTTTTTTAACACAATTTATATAATATTAGATTTTATGTTGCTGACTGTACCACTAATTACTGAGGTAATAATGACAGTCTACTTGTTCGGTACATAACTTGTAGTGTTGATATAATTACCTGCTATACTTATGTATATTAACTGTATATTATATTATCATTTTATATTTCTTATTTATTAATAGACAAGTTATTTTGTATAAGAAAAAACAGAGAAGAAACAGATTATACCTCCACCCTAGCAGCAGCTTTAATCCTAGACAGAGTATACGAGTCCTTAGTTTCCTGAACCTACTGCAGTCCAACGTCGTTTTCTCAACCGAGAGCTCTTGACATAAAAGACACAAATATATTTTAGTTTTTATTCTATAATGTTGAACTAATATTGCTTGGTATAAACAGCCACTATAACTCCAAGAAAATATTATTTCAGACCCAAAAGACTAACAATATGTTTTCTTCTTTTCCAGATTCAAGAAAACTGTTCGGCGGTTACCGGATAACACCTTCATACTGCAAAGCCTCCAGAGCAGCAAAATACAATAGAGGAAATACAATATGTATGTTCAATCACGAGTGCGCCCAACGAGGTGGAGAAGTCGTTGGAGCATGCATGGATGGCTTCCTTTTCGGAGCCTGCTGTCAGCTAAAATCATACAGCCAATCCCATATACCCAAAGGCCCAGGTGTCGTCATGACGAGTTACTTAGACTACCCAGATGCTACTGAATCTGATGACTATGAAACAGATCAGCTTAGCGCTTGGCATAATAGCTATAAACCTGTTGTTACACCAGGATACAAGCCTGGAGACAAGTCTCAAATGACAACAGTCAAACCTGAAGATACCCTAAGTTCAGATGAGGAACAAGGTGAAATAATTTCTGACGGATTTACACAAATAACAAATACTTTATTAAATTCTCCACCTAAAGATAGTGAAATTTATTATATAAAGCCAAACACAGACTACTATACTCATAGCACTATAGACCATGGAGGACCAGACACAATATTATTCCATGTAAACGGTACAGTTGATAATACAGTGGTAAGGCCATCAGATTTTCACATACAGTTATCTTCAATGCAGACAAAACCTACGGTAGCACCAAGTACCACCGTATCTTCTCCACCAAAAACAGTTTCCACACATCGCCCTATGAAGCCAGTCTTTAAACCGAAACCAGTATCTACAACTGAACATTATGTAATCGTCTCCACGGCCACAAAAAGCACTTCAAAAATTCCAGAATTGTCTTCAATCAATTCAGTTATTGAGATGCTGAATGAAAGCACACCGAGCAAAAAAGAAGACGTTACTCCCTCCATAGATATAAGTGAGACCAAGTCCTCGCCAGCTCCAGGGTATACATATTCAAGTTTCCCCACCTCTGGTCACTACGTTACTTTGAAACCTTCATCTCTTTCAATACATCTAACAAAGAAACCATCAACATATTTGCCAAACAAGAAACCTTCTTACGATTATATTCACACAACTGCAAATAGCTTACCACAGGATGATAAACCGTCATCATACTATTCTTCACCCAGCCCTAGTCAATCTACTAGTCAAGCAGCCATAGACGCTTTTAATAGATATCCTACAGATCCTACTGATTTTGGAGATTTGTCTACATTCAGCTATGTTAGTTCTTCCACAACGTATAAACCGAAGACTAAGCCAACGTCGACAAGAAAACCTCCTTCTACAAGCTATATCACTGGAACACCTCCTGTAAGAAGACCTGAAATTCCACCAAATGTATATAATACAGTCGATACCTACTCAAGCATAACACCAACTGTTATAGTATTAAATGACAATTATAACACCACTCCTCCACCAGAATCAGACGAACCTCAGTTCGTAGAAATATCCCAAGAGCCTTTCAAGAAACCAGTCAGCCAAATAACAGTGAACAACCATGTGTCATCTACGAACAATATTTATGTTCAAAAACCTTCATCATACAAACCTATATCATCGTCTCCAACTGTAGTCATCACTCCAAAACCTGGTGGTACAACACCATACCCAATAAAAGTATCAACAAGACCGGCACCAGCTTCTTCAAAACCTTCTGTTGTTTCTACGAGACCCTTGCCAGTGTCTTCAAGTACAAGTTATGAATACGTAGAACAATTCACTACTAGCAAGCCAGAAATGCAAACATCGCCTGATGATTCGATTAATTTCCCACCAGTAAGGAATCCGATGCTTAATGCTACTGGTTCTAATCCAGCTGTCTTCAATACAAGCATATCATTATCTGATAACGAATTTGATGTACTGCCTGACATTGGTTTCACAACACCAGTATTTGAATCCGACGACAAATTAAATGACAAAATGAATGTTTTCGTCAACAAAATAGTAGGAAATCTCGCAGGTACCTTCCAAGAACTTCACGATATAGTAATTTTAGGTTCGAAACCTAACAAAACGCTTCTAACGACGACTACCCAAAAACCGAAAAAGACTGTGCCGACCACAAAAAGACCTTTCTTAACTACTACAAAAAAGCCGAGTAGAAGGACGACTACGACTCTAAAGCCGCCAGTGAGGACGACTCGAAAGCCAGTGCGATTAACCACTCAAGCAAGACGAACGACTACCACCACGCCAGCACCGACGACAACAACCACTACTACTACTACTACAAAAAAGCCGGTAAGAGCTATTATTCACACTGGCCATTAGTATAGACTATCCCTTCTCTTCCATGAGAGCTCTCAAAGTCTTCATATTTTAACTACCAAAAGAGGTTTATTACAACTAATCTTGTATGTGTAAGGATGTGTCTGTCTTTGATATGATTTATGAAATCAATTGGAAGAGTAGTTTGTATTGATTTGAAATATATTCTTTCATACAAAATCAAATGCAGTGAACGGGATTTAAACACACAACATATTCATTTCAGTTCTCCTCAGCATCAATCGTTTCGATAATTTAAACTGTATTCGCAAACGTATTATTTACGTGATCATTTTATCCATTGCCTTTACAGAACTGTTTTCACCTCATCTTGTTAGGATTACGTATTAAATTTTCTTTATATCGTATTAAATATTTTTTATAACTGGGATTCAGAGGCATTATTTGAATTGATTTTAAAACACTAAATATGTGTTTCTCAAAATGAATTAATTTAATTTCAAATATTTATTTCGGAGTTTTGGTGTCTTCTATGTAAAAAATTATGTGTGTATTTACTTATAAAAAGTATGCATGTATTTAAATCACTTGTTAAGTACCTATAGCACAAGCTTTGTTTAGTTTTTGACTAGATGATGTTGCATGTCAGATGTCCAAATTTTTTTTTTTTGGCTTTTTATAAACAACGGTATATTTGTGGCTCGGTAGTGCATTCGACTGCAATGCAATGATTTATCAATAGCTTTGGCTTTGACCTATTAAAGCACGTTGACCAGGCGACTTGATTTAACATTTGTTTAAATTTTTCCTTCCCTCGTGAAATCGATTATGGGTACGTATGTGCATTTTAGTCGTTGATTATGCGCACAGTGCATACCACTGCTGTTTTTGAGATCTCGGGTTCGATGCCCGGGTTGGACTAAATGTATTTATTTATTTGCAAATATTTGCTTTTCTCCAGTTTTTCTATGAGGAAAACATTAACATACATACATATATATCTTGTTATAATATTAAAACCTCCTTAGGCTCTGCCGTAGTCGAGTATAAAGAAGATTAGCCACACCCCTATTAACCATTTCTAGTGAATGGTGCGTGGCTATAGGAATTGGACTATTCACACTTTAGTACAGTCTGAATAGTCAAATTCCCAAAAAGTGTAAATCTATTGAACGTTACTATCAATCGTCTATCCCATACGTATAAGCATTTTAAAGATTAGCAGAAGTAAGTACGCATTCCACAAACTTTTCTCCTCAACCTAAAACTTGTAGAAATGGCACTGTTTCTCTGTTCTTAGCATTTGTACGTCGTTTTTACTCGATCTGATTTCAGGTAACGACTACTAAAAAAACAAAACCGACCAGGAAGGTGACCACGACCACACAAGCTGCGGCTTCAACCACCGAGGCTGATGAAGTGACCACAGAGAACTATGTGGACGAACCTATTGATTATAATGATAAAAATTGTAAGTAAAATCTTTTTTCCACGGAAAGCTAATAGTCGGGAGATGATATTATGTGACTATCAGCAGTGTTTTGTCTGTTAATATGCTCACTCACATGATAAAGGCTCCACCACTAGCTCAACGATGCTCAAAGATTCTAGCTTCTGCTGTCATAATATTTTACGATATTCACGACTGTGACCAGCAATTCATTTTCTATGTCTCGATAGTGTAGTGATAGTGAATGCGAGTGCTGTATATGAGATCTCAGGTTCGATTCCTGGGTTAATGCATTTGTTTCGGTATTTATTTATGAAACAAAATATTATGTATTCATATCAGTTTTCTAATATTCATAGTACAAGTTCTGCTTAGATTTTAACTTGATGGTTTCGTGTGAATCGAGGTAGAATCCTACTAACATTATAAAAGCGTAAGTTTGTGAGTATGTATATTTGTTTCTCTTTCACGCAAAAACTACTGAACGGATTTGAATGAAACTTTACAGTAATGTTGCTTATATATCAGAATAATACATAGGCTACTTTTACTGCAATAATTGGTATACACGGGCGAAAACTAGGTGATTATAAAAATACATAAATCGTAGATGTCAAAATGTATCACTGTTTATCTCCTGTCAAAACTTCTCAGGTTGCTATGCATAACACACTTGCATAGCAACTATAATGATATACGCGGGTAACACCGCGGGGCGCAGCTAGTATTATATAATTATTTGTTTTCACTTATTGTTGCTTATCCAATACTTCATTCCGTTCCTTATTCAACACTTTTCACCCCTTTCATTAGTCCAAGTGAAAGATAAGTATTTTGCATTATTTCAAATTTAGCCTTTTACTATTTACAGTAACTTTTTATGCCTGAAATAGTAGTAATCTTAATCTGCTAGCTTTTCTTTTATGTTGTTAATTTGTATTGTGTCACATTTCAGTGTGCGGTGTCCGTCCTCTATCAAAAACAGGCCGAATCGTCGGTGGCAAGAATGCCAAGTTTGGATCCTGGCCGTGGCAGGTGCTGGTCAGGGAGTCCACATGGCTCGGGCTCTTCACCAAGAACAAATGTGGCGGTGTACTTATCACTAATAGATTTGTCACCACCGCTGCACATTGTCAACCAGGGTCAGTTGTGATTTTGAATATTTGTATGGGTATTTTGTACAGCGTTAAAAGTAATTACTTAAGCATATGAAGACATAGCCTGACCTGGACTTAATCCTCTCCTGAGAAGTAACTCGAGACCAGCAGCGGGACTTTATGAGTTGTTGATACAAACTGTTGTGAGTATGTCATGCTCGCTTAAAAGTCCTGCTGACGGTGGCGTGTGTAGCGGGTCGTTCGGCTCCCTACGATATGGTTGAACTGGACGATGGCTGGTGCATGGGTCATGCTCGTGATACGGGCGCCGCCAGTCGGGGCTGGTCATCTCACAACTTCTATTTATTGTTTAATTGTTTTTGGACACTACATGTGTAAATATCAGAATCGTTACATTGTCCTCACATTTAATAAAATGCCTTAAACAATGTAACCAAAAATTGTAAAAACAATGTTGGAAAAGAGTGTCCATGGAGTTTCTTGTCTGTTCTTCTCCATAGGATCTACGAATTGGAACAGACGATTAGCTTCACGACTGACTACTGACTGACTACTTGACGTTTCAAAAGTGCCGTTGTATGCTTTATTTGAAATAAAATGGTTTGATTTGATTTTATTTGAAAAATACATATGCAAACTACCTTGTCGATTGACATAACAACGATATAAATATCAGAGTGAATTGATAAAGCCTGCTTTCACTTACTTAGTAGTAATAAGGCTAAAAGGCTACTAAAGTGACTATACTCTGCCTGATGGAGTGATAGTCACAATCCTCTATCACCATGCTGCACTGTGAGTACAAATAATGCAGCATGTTGAACCACACCATGTTTGCATAGTGCATTGGGCATGCGGTCCCACACTCAACAACGAAATACAAAAGGTTACATTACAAGTACATTATTATAAGATTAGTCTTCTAAGCGATAGTAAAGACGATACAGATAGTAAATTAGCATATTTCAAACTATAGACGACGTTCTCTCCTCCTTTCAGATTCCTGGCATCTTTGGTAGCAGTCTTCGGCGAAAACGACATATCAGGTGACAACGAGCCTAAGAAGCCAGTTTCCAGGAACGTGCGCAAGGTCATCGTGCACAGACAATACGACGCAGCCACCTTCGAAAACGACCTGGCGCTGTTGGAATTGGAGTCACCTATTAAGTTTGATGCTCATATTGGTAGGTAGTCATTATGATAATATCAACCACCCATAAAGTCCCACTGCGTGACTCAGGTCTCCTCTGAGTAGAGTAAAGCCATACGTCCCCACGCTGGCCGAGTGCTGGTTTCGGACTGGCAATAAAACGATGTAGCTATGTAATCTTGCCGTTTAATGTTTTTAAGCCGTCCAAAGGCACTAAGCTTAAATACTGTTATCCTATGATAATACCGGGACCGACTACGTATAATTTCAAGGGCAACGACGTGTAATGGCCATGTATATGACATAAGGCACCGTTGACATTGAACTGGCCATATAGATGTATGGTGACTATGTTATAGATGCAGAAGTCATTTTCTGTGTCCTTCTCTAAAGTCTCCGTTATTTAAGGGTTCTATTCCCGGGTCTGAGCAAGTGTGTTATAATTATTTCGGTTGTTTATGTAAGTAACATTTTCAAAAAGGGATATATAAGTATTCAAACCACTAAAATCGAAGACTGAATTAGTGGTCAGAATTTTTAGGGCACTGTCTTCCCAATATCGACTGCAATAGATGTTCATGACAATCTGGACCGATGACTTAACGTGCCGTGCGTTACGAGAGTGATACACAGAGTAAGAAACAAACACGAGACTTAATTGGCAGTCGCATACGCTAAACGCTAAACCAACGAGGCAGTCTTTAACCATAAAATAATTTTAATTCCAGTACCAATTTGTATGCCTCCTGACGAGTCCGACTTCACCGGGCGAGTGGCTACAGTCACGGGTTGGGGTAGACTCAAATACGGTGGTGGAGTACCAGCAGTATTGCAGGAAGTACAGGTATGGAGATTTTTTATATTCAAGCCTACCGAAGACACTCACTCTGCTTGATTCCTTACTACTGCATGAGTAGAATCCAAGAGTAGGGTTCGTCCTCATTGTAAGTGTAGACAATAATTAATTCTGATGACGCAAACTTAACATAACATGACACAACTTTGATATTCTTATATATCTAGGAATGTATAATAGCTTTTGTACAATCCGGTCACATTATCTCGAGACCTCGCTGGAATACGAACCTCCCGCCCCGTTCTCCTTTCACCTCCCCGCGCTCGCCACGGCGCGTCAGTACGGTTAGCACTTCGTTGCAGATACGCGTCGACTTGTTTTCGTGGTATATTTTTAAACATTTCATTGTTACGTTTGGACTTTTATTGTTATTTTATTATTGCTGTTACGTTAAAATATTGTTTTTGTGCAACGTTGGACATTTTTGTTAAGTTTGGACATTTATAATAAACACTTTTTGACCCACTTAACCAAGATTTTTTCATTTATTTTTCATCATTTTAATCATATCATTATAATAATATTACCTACATTAAATTAATTAACACACTCTTTGTTTTGTTGGAAATCTTATTGTTTATAATAATATCCTACTAGAGGATACTTGTTTTGCGCACCTAAACAGAGCGCCGACGCGACGTGACGTCATCGACGCCAGGTCTAGAGATAATGTGATCGGGTAGTACAAACTAGCTAGTTCAGTAACAGTAAATACAAATATGCTTAATATCCGACAGTGGCTAGCGAATATTTAATTTATTATACTACTTTTAGCAGGAAAGTGTAAACGAGATGTAAAGTTGCTGCATCATTAGTTTTACCCTCCCCCGAATTTATACAGGAATTTAAAGAAAATTAACATTGAATCCAGCGTTTCATCTCTTTTCAGGTACCTGTGATAGAAAATAGTGCCTGTCAGGATATGTTCCAGACAGCTGGCCATTCAAAGAAGATCCTTAGCTCCTTTATCTGCGCTGGTTATGCCAACGGACAAAAGGACTCCTGCGAGGTAACGACATTTTAAACTTTATACTTTTTGTGATGTGACAGAAAGTACTGAACTCTGACTGATGGAAAGCATGAGTAGAATTCAAGAGTCACCATCCTCATTGTGGGGGTAGACACTGCAGCATGGTGGCCCATGGCCAGATGTTTCTGCATCATTCTCCCGGCCTCCGGAGGCCAACGAAATAAGACATCAAAAACGCTGTCATTATTAGAATGGTCTTCTGTTTGAGGGTAGTACTGCTCCTGTCGAGCCGGCCCATTCGTGCTGTAATCAGCATGTCTCCACTACCTCAAGTAAACGATTTCCGTGTGGTGATGATTGGAAAATAAGGTCTGTTATCATTCTTATTCATCTCATAGATACCCTAAGAGGCGACTAACGGATCAAATGAAGGTCATCACTGCAAACAGAAGGAAAATATGTACCAACCCGTTTGGTTAGCTACGTGAAGTAGGCCCAAACTTCCTTTCTAAAGAAAGGCCTATGTATAGCAAAGGACATAATTGTCAAAGGTCAAAGGGTTAATATTTCAAAACCAATATTGGATCAAGTTATATTTATGTTATGTTTTTTTTTCTAGGGTGACAGTGGGGGACCTTTAGTACTCCAAAGAGACGATGGAAAATGGCAACTTGTGGGTACAGTATCCCATGGTATCAAGTGTGCAGCCCCATTTCTACCCGGTGTTTATATGAGGACTACCTATTACAAGCCTTGGTTAAAATCTATCACAGGCGTGCATTGAAAGGGTTAATTGAATTTAAATTTGATGTCAAAGAATATCCTGAATTGGAAGGATTGGGATTTTTAAATAACTTTCTATTTATTTTAAAACGACAATCTTAGTTGGAATTTTGTCCATTAACAAAAAGTTGAATTGAAATTAAATGAAACAAAACTTTTCAAATTTTAAATGAACAATCAATAACTGATTTTAAGCTTAAAAACCAATATGTATTTTCAGATTGATTCAAATATTTACTTGAAAAAGTAAAATTGCGATAACCCACCTCTTTTAATAAATAAACTCAGCAGCGTTTGAAAATTTGAACATCATTCAGTTTTCTTCAAAGTATTAGAATTAAAAATGTAGCTATAAAATAAATTCAGTTATAAAATGACAGCTCTCTATAAAAGGAAATATTTAAAGTTGAATAAATAATTTATTAAAGTAAATTCTTGGAGAAATTGAAGCCCAATAATATATTCTAGAAGTAAAATAGGTTACCACACATTTTTTTCTTTTCATAGTTAATAAACATAGAAAATGTTGACTTCAAAATAATATTTTTTTTTTTAAAATAAGATGTTAATATTTTTTGTAAAACCAAATTTGATAACTACACTTTTGACTCGAGCGTCAATTTTGTGATGGTAGTTTGGGCTTTACGATTGGTGATTTAATGAAAGTTTTGTAAAAATTATATCATAAAAATGTAAATTTAATTATTTAAAATGCATTTATTTAATGTTATTTATAGAATTAAATGTAGTGTTTAAGACTGAATTGTAGGAGAAAATAAATTATTTCATGTTAAATAATTTAATTAATACGACGAGCTTGTTTATAAATGTTTCACATATTTGCTTATATAGCAGATCAATATACATATATTATTTATTAAATGAATATCTTTTTATGTTTCACATTGAAAAATGAAAGCTCTGAAATATTTTCATATTTTAACTTTTCAAATGATTTATTCGAAAAAAATGTATGTTCTAAATTTTATGTTAACTTTATACAATCTAAACAATAAAGATTTTTCCCTCATTATTTAATTAAAATCATACAAGGAGTATCATACTTTAGTACTTTATTGGGATATTCGGGATGAAAAAATAAAATAAAACTCTAATCATTAGATTTTTTCCTTATTAAGTATTGAACCAAAAGTGTATATAATGATAGTGCAATAATAATAACAATCCCTTAATACACTTTCGAAGTCTAAATTTCAAATTATGGAGATATCGAATATTCGACATAAGTAGTATACGGATTACGGATACGGATAAAGTGTCAGATTCTAAATCCGACAAATATTATATACGCGAAATTTGAGTCACCCAAAAACTACTGAACGGATTTGGATGAAACTTTACAATAATATAGCTTATATATCAGAATAACACATAGGCTACTATTATTACTACTATTACTGTAATAATCGAGATACACGCGGGCGGAATCGCCGAAAACTAGTGATAGATATGTTTGTAAATGTAGTGCACATTTACAAACATCTATGAATATCCCAGAATATCCCAAAGTGTAGGTATTATTGTATTATTATATTGAATGGATTATAGCATTATTGCACAATTTTACAATTATATTTCATAATTTATTAAGTTGTGCTTGTAAAAATATTATAAAATGTAATTAAATATAAAAGAAAAACCGCTCAAATAAAATAAGAGAATGTTAATAACAGTTACGCATTTATTAAAGTTGTAAGTATTTAAATTGTTTTTTTTTATTTTTTTTATTATTATTCTAGATATTTACTTTAATTTATAAACTAGCTGAGTCCCGCGGTGCTACCCGCGGTTATTGTTATAAATCGCGAGTAACGCCACGGATCGAAGCCTGTATAAACACATTAGCTTTAGTTACTTCTTGTGATATCAGCTGTTAGTGTTATGAAAATATATAGCCTATAGCCATCCTCGATAAATGGGCTATCTAACTCTGAAAGTATTTTTGAAATTGGACCAGTAATTCCTCAGATGAGCCCGTTTAACAAAACAAACACACAAAATCTTCAGCTTTAAACATCACTACATAGTATAAAACAAAGTCGCTTTCTCTGTCCCTTTGTATGCTTAAATCTTTAAAACTAAGCTACGGATTTTTATGAAATTTTCTTTAATAGGTAGAGTGATTCAAGAGGAATGTTTTTATGTATACATGCATAATATAGTAGATAATAATTTTAGAGGTTTCTAATGTGATGTTTTTTACGCTTATATTGCAAACGCTGGCTGTACCCTACGAGATAGATCAAAATAATGTACTACAGTATTGTACATTTTAAAAAGGTCTACAAAAAAGTCTGCGATGTCTATCTCTTAGGGATAACCCACTATAACCATTTTTTTACTTTTACGAGAAATATTGGTTTCTTATAGGCAACACAGTATTAATCCTTATCCAATTAATTACCTTAAATAAATTGTGTATTTAATATAGATTAATATGGCCCTTTACAGTATGTAATTTAAATTAATACTTTTGAAGATATTACAGATTTAAAATGCAGGAACAAAGCAATTCTTGTGGTACCAGCCGGGGCGTGTTTAGTCGATTTGTCACTATCAGTTATTATCTAAACACAATACTTTATTATGAATTAATATTCTAAGGCGGTACGAAGTTCGCCGGGTCAGCTAGTTATAGTATATGAAATGTATTATTACGAAGGGAATGCAATAAAATACTTATTATGAAAAATATTTAGAAGTAGGTTTCTCGTGGTTTTAGGTTTTTTTTATTAATAGCTAATTTGAGAAATTAACCCTAGTTACTTCTGATAACATTCAGCTAACTAACAGTGACAGTCCCCGAGATTAGCCGGAACAAACAGACAGACAGACGAAGTGATTAAATATTCCTTTTTTGCATTTAATAAAAAAATAATGTTAATTTGATATTACATACACACACTCTAATTTTACTTATTTGTATAGATTAGAGTCCGTGTGGTGACGGATTAAGAATACAGAGTGTCACCACCCCTATTCATTCCACGGGTGTCGTAAAAGGCGACTAAAGGATAAACTACGCAAGACAACATCAATGCAAAGAGAAGGAAAACTTGAAACCAACCCTATACCTACCCGTCTGGCCAGCGTGGTATAGTAGGCCAATCCCTCCTTTTCAAGGAGAGGCCTATGTCCAGCAATGGACTGTTAAAGGCTGTTGATGATGATGGTATAGATTAGAAAATTAACAAATGGATGAAAATGGGTAACAACATATTTTGTTTTGACCACATTGAGCCATTAATACAATAGAATAGAGGCGTTAACGCTTGTAGAAAGAGATTCAACGGTAAACTTGCATCGTTCATCATAATCATCATTGTATCTTGGTTAATCGTAGGAAGTAGAGCTTGTCACGTAACTCGGCTTTAGTCGCCGGTTTGTGCATAATATCAGGAGGAGAAAGAGATGTATATTAAGACACGAGAGTTTACAAGAAGTTTATTGTTTTCACAATCAATATACAATTAGACAATTAGATTCGACTGCCTCGTTGTTAGCCTCTAGTGCCTTTAGTGGTTAGCGTGTGCGGCTGCTGATCAAGAGGTCTCGGGTTCGATTCCCGGGTCGCGGACCAAATATTATTTGTGTGATTCACAAATATTTGTTTCGGAGTCTGGGTGTTTTCCATGTATAATATGTATGTATTTACAAAAAAAAAGTATGTTTATGTATTTATATCAGTTGTCTAGTACCCATAACACAAGCTCTGCTTAGCTAGGGACTAGATGATGTTGTGTGTCAGATGTCCAAAAATATTTATTTATTATTATTTATAGATCAGTGCAAGGGATAGTTCGCGAGCACGTTAGGGTGTGGACTCTTGAGAGTTCGGTCAGTGATGCCTCCCAAAAATAGGAGACACTTAACTTCAGTGGCGGAACGCCCGCAGCCGGGCAGTCGGCCGAGCAGAAAAGGAGCCTGGACTCGAGGCGCGAGCTGTTTATATAGCCGCGCGGAGTAGCGGGGAGACGCTCGCCCGCTGGCGGGGAACGAGGCAATGTAGCCACGTTACAAGCTAGTACGTCACAGAAGACCAACCTAAAAACGACAGCATCGTGCTGTCGTATTTCGTTGATGGGTGTGAGACCGGAGGCCCAATGATCCAATTGCATCTTACTAGGCCGCCATAATGTGGGTCTCTATGCTGCATTGTTTGTATTCACAGTGAGGATGGTGACCCCTACTCCTGTATTCTACTCATGTTTTCCATCAGGCCGAAAAGATAAACTTTGGTAGAACTAAAGATAAAAAAACTATAATCTCACCTTCACAGTCCCCATACAATATTACAAAACTATTACATAAGTCCAAACAGTTAGTGACTATGTATTATTTTGATTTTTATAGATTGTGTTGATGGTTTTCCCACAACAAGTACCTTGGTCACAAGTCCTAACACTTAAAAGGACTAACTGGTACGTCCGCGAAAAAAATTCAGAACAAGTTACTCAATAGGTGTCAGCCCAATGTGGGCTCACGGACTTGGAGCCATTATTGATAGACATGATATATGTATACAGCCTCGTTGGTCTAGTGGTTGGCGTATGAGGTCTCGGGTTCAAATCTCGGGTCGGGCTAAAATTGTTGTTGAGTTTTTCTTACAGGAAGCAGCCCGGAATATGGCAGTTTATCGGTGATTCACGCCCGTGCCTCGGAGAGCACGTAAAGCCGTTATTGGGAAGTCAGTGCCCTTCAAATATATACAGTCAACTAGTTCAATCTTCGTATTTCAATTCTCCCTTAGGGTTGCGGAGATTCGATGCCAGTCGCTCCGTGGAAAAACTGATATTCAGGTAAAACCGGTTGAACTAGTAGCCGACCCCAAATAATATTGGGAATAAGGCTAGGAAGAAGAAGAAGTATCCTATACTGCGACTAAAATAGAAGGGAAAGGAACCCCTCCTAGTGCAGTGAACTAACTTACGTAGAAAAACATTTAGTTTAATGAATAAATGTTTATAAAAATAAGAAGGAAAATACGCAAAAAAAAAAATACCAACGCGTACTTAATATAAACAACATAATAAAATTGTACTTACTTACATATATGTATACATACAAGATTCAAGTCCAAACAAAAATTAACTGGTTTTTATCTCAGAAATATATCTATAACAAAATTATTGAGGTCTGTGTTCACTTCACTTACCTCATACCTTGATCTACGTCTTAAACTAATACGAAAAGCTATCAGTCAAATAATTTTTATATTTCCATAAAATACATGTATTATGAATCGGGTAATGTGCCATTAATAACGAAAAGCAATAAATATGGGATGTCTTTATTATATTACTCTGGCTGAGATCTGCAGTTGTACCCAGTGTTATTAAAACTGCCTCGGTAGCTCTCAAGTTCGATGCCCGGGTCGGCAGAAACGCTTGTGAGATCCACAAATATTGTTTGAGAGTTTGAGTGTTTTTACATAAAATATTTATATTTTTATAAAAAAAGTATGTTTAGGTACTTATATCAGTTGTCTAGTATCCATTTTTTTTAACGTGTGGAAATCCCCGCGGACCGTCACCCCGCCGGGGGGTTTACAGCAGGGTTGTGTATCGGACTAAAACCACACGGTGTGATCTCTCTGCGCCTGTCTTTAGGGAGGGGGCCAGGAAGTTGTCTAGTATCCATAATACAAGCTTGGCTTAGTCACAACTCTTCATGAACTGTTCGTTCTTTGTTCAGGCAGTACTACTCTGAAATGCGCTCCCGCTCGAAGTCAGGATGTCCACTAACCGATTCACATTCAAGAGAAATGATACAGTACATGATCTCCTTAAATAATCCTTAACATACCTTACACTCACTCTTCTATTTACCTAGTTTATAAATGTAGTATTTATGTATATGTATATATGTATGTTTGCATTTATTTATTGATGCATGTGTTAGCATTTGTGTTAATTATTTTGCATGTAACTTTAAATATATTGTGAACTATATTTATTCTAGTGTACATAATAGTTAACCTCTGTGCACCTACCTTATAAGATTTCTACATCACAAGAAGGTTGACTGGAAGAGAATGCCTTGGGCAATAAGTCAGCCTATGTACAAATTTAGTGCATAAAGTTTATAAATAAATAAATAAATAAATAACACACTTTAGCCAAACCCGGAATCACACTCGAGACACTTAATCCGCAATAGCATACGCTAACTGCTAAAGTAACAAGTCATTGGTCTGTCAATGACAGTTACCATTCTAATAACAGGACAAATATGTACCTTTCCTCATTAAAAGCAATTAGTTTGTTTATAAAAGTTTTAATGAAAGGATATGATGTAAAATAATATACCATGTTAGTGTTATATCTGTTATTTTATAGCTATTTCCACTGCAACGCCGTCTAGCTTATACGGAGACCAAACAGCCGGAATGACACATAACATTGACAACTAGACCCAGTTCAACATGAATCATTTTTTCTGTGACTAGTACGCTATTAAGAGCTACATTATAGGTTACGGATTTGATTACTATTCATTCATATATTACAAAGTATAGCGAACTTATATCTTAAGGCTTGTTCCGTCGTAGGGGTCAACAATTATAGCGAACTCAGGCTGGATAGTGAATCAGAATTTCAGTGTATATTTTTGCAGTCATGTTTATTAATTAAGTACTGGTTTATTATTCTAACATTACTTACTATGGTATGGATATGTTTTGCTCTTACAGCTACATTATGTATTAGAGCAAGAGCCCAGAGCCGCCAGACCTACGTCATTAGTGCAAAGCTGACATTTTCAGGATTATTAGTATAATGTCTTGTTAAGATGTATGTGTACCCATTAGCTTGAAAGCGGGGCCGTTTCTGAGATAGCGCGAAGTACAGATAGATAAAAATATTACTTACCTACGTTAAAGGTGTAAAGCTAGTATTTACATATTTTTTCAAGAATATTATTTAAAATTAAAATTCATTTCTGCCAGACACTTTCCGTGGGCCATTACTTCTGCCAGACGTCTTGAAAGTTGTGAAAAAATTAGGTAAACTACGTTATAGTAGCAAACCTAAATTTTATTACATATTATCTAAGGTACTATTTTAAGACCCTTTGTATGACCAATCCAAAAAGCGTGTAAAAACCATTTAATATTTTACAATTATATTCTTGAAATAATACCAAAGATGATATACCTCAGCTTCCTAATTACTACAAATATATGTCTGGGGGGGTGATAGGCCCTTCGGCCGCATACAAAGGGTCTTAAAATAGTACCTTAGATAATGGTATAAAATTAAGGTTTGCTACTATAACGTAGTTTACCTATTTTTTTCACAACTTTCAAGACGTCTGGCAGAAGTAATGGCCCACGGAAAGTGTCTGGCAGTAATGAATTTTAATTTTAAATAATATTCTTGAAAAAATATGTAAATACTAGCTTTGTACCTTTAACGTAGGTAAGTAAGATTTTTATCCATCTGTACTTCGCGCTATCTCAGAAACGGCCCCGCTTTCAAGCTAATGGGTACACATACATCTTAACAAGACATTGTACTAATAATCCTGAAAATTTCAGCTTTGCACTAATGACGTAGGTCTGGCGGCTCTGGGCTCTTGGTCCATATTCTAAAACTTATCGCATATAATCACGTCTTGTACTTAACGAGGAAATAACTGTCCCAATTCTAGGTGCTTTATAATAGACTCATCTCTGAAATATTCTGGGCAAGCATATCTCTGTATAAATTCATTCAATGATTTTAAACAATATTATGACGCAGGAATACAATACAACCTTCTATACAACCTTTATCTTTTGGGTCGTTATCGTAACTGTTTTTCACATCCCGTTATTTAAAAGAATTATTATTATTTGATATCCTGCCAAGGTGACTCAACTCTGTATCATGAAAATAAAAAATGGCCAAGTGCTTGTCGGGTCACGCTTAAAATAGGGTTCTGTAGTCACCCATAATGGTAGATGGATTTTATAGACGTAATTACAACACATACTCATGTTTCTTCTCAAAGTTCACACACACTCAAAGTTTCATATTTCTAGCACCAACCGTTTGAGCGGTAAGTCGAACACGGACGGACGGACATGATGAATCTATAAGTACAGTACAGTAATTATAAATCCCTACTAATATTATAAATGCGAAAGTAACTCTGTCTGTCTGTCTGTCTGTTACTCTTTCACGCCTAAACCACTGAACCGATTTTGATGAAATTTGGTATGAAGATAGAACTGAACTTGGGAAAGGACATAGGCTACTTTTTACTGCAATAAACGATATAAAAAGGCCAAAGCTAGGCGATTATAAAAATACATAAATCGTAGATGTCAAAATGTATCACTGTTTATCTCCTGTCAAAACTTCACAGGTTGCTAGGCATAACACACTTGCATGGCAACCATAATGATAGTTTGTAAATGACATATAGACCAGTAGACCAGGGTAGATAATTTTTGAAAACAAATAAAATTATAGTAGGATGAAACCTATTGGAAAAGGAGGAGAATATTATAAAAATGAAAGGAAAAATAATTTACGGGTGATCTGAGGTCGGGAATTGGTAGGGGGGAGGTTTTTCGGGTCCTTTAAGCGGGGCGTTAAAAAGCATCTCACTAAGCCGCCACGGTGAGAGCCGCCATATATTATTGTCTGCATTCGCAACAAGTGTGGTAGCCCTAACTCTTGGATTCTGGTCATGCTTTCCATCAGGCAGGGTAGAGTCACTTTGGATGGCTAAATATATAAAACAAAGGGTAAAAACGGTTTATCTCGATTTCCGGAAAAACTACTCCTATATAACGAGTCCTATATAAAAAAGTTGAATTGCAAAGTTGTAGGTAATTAAAAGATCTACAACTTTTTAGGGTTCCGAAGTTTATGACTTCGAACCCTTTTAGATTCGCCATGTCCATCTGTCCGTCCGTCCGTCGACTTACCGTCCAAACGGTAAGTGCTAGAAAGATGAAACTTTGCAAGAATATGTATTGTAATTACGTCGACAAAGCGCTACAATAAAATTATGGAAAATATTTTTATTTAGGGTACCTCCCCTACACGTAAAGTGGGGATGTTTTTTTTTTCTCGCGGCTACCAAATCATGTGGGGTATCATAATATAGGTCTTTTAAAAAAATTAAAGGGTTCTTAAGGATTTTTTGATTTAGGTATCCGTTTGCGAGAAATTTCACTTTAAAGGCCACTTTTTTGTAAAAACAGGGCGTCCCCCCCCCCCTCCTCTAAAAGCTAAACGGCCTGCTCAAAAAATCTGGAAAAATTCATGACAGTGGTCCATATAATGATCTTTAAATGAAAGCTATAACGAATTAGATGACTTTGTTAGTTCAGGAGTTATAGAGGCTTAATTTCTACAATGTGCTTACTTGGAAAACGTCATGCAAAATTAACGCATTAATACGTAAACATAACAATTATCCATTGGATACAATTTCTAATCCACGTACCATTATGGGTGACTGAGGAACCCTTTCCTGTGCGTGGCCTGACACGCACTTGGCCGATTTTTTATTTACAATTTTTTTCACATAACCTTAAATTATATGTGAAAATTCAAAAAACGAAGTTTTGGTTTTTTATTTTTATCTTTTACAAACAAAATTATTTTTAAACGAATTTTAGAAAAAACTTACCTTTTTTATGTCCCGAATACACTGTAATTTATTTGATTTGAAATATTTATTTTGTTACCCAATTTTGACATAATATCGAAAATTCACCCGTCAAAATATCTACTTTTTTCAAAAAATTGGGGTGTTTTCTGTTTGATGAAATTTCTACTTTCCGATGGTGTAATCCCTACTAATATTATAAATGCGAAAGTAACTCTGTCTGTCTGTCTATCTGTAACGCTTTCACGCCTAAACCACTGAACCAATTTTGATTTAATTTGGTATGAAGATAGAACTGAACTTGGGAAAGGACATAAGCTACTTTTTATCGCGAAAATAAAGGTAGAAGGGTTTGAAATAGGGGACGAAAGTTTGTGTCGAAGTTCCTTATTATCAAACATAAAATCATGTAAGATTGTTTATTCTACCCTTACCGTGTCGCGCGATATAAACGAAATCCACGCGGGCGAAGCCGCGGGCGGAAAGCTAGTAATAAATATTTCAGACATTTTTTTTTTTTTTTTTTTTTTTTTCGAAACTTCGAAACTGTGTGATCTACAAATATTTGGTCCGACCCGGGAATCGAACCCGAGACCTATTGATCAGTAGCCGCATACGCTGACTACTGGACCAACAAGGCAGTTATACAATCGCAGAAAATGTCGATGGTGATCCAAACCATGGCGGCGAGATGCTTCTACATCATTGGGCCTTCAGCATCAATGAACTGGTCTTCTTTGACGGGGTAGTACCGCCCCGGTCGAACAGGCCCATTCTTGCTGAAATTAGCGTGGCTCTACTACTTAAATGATGATGTAGTGTAGTATATGCTAATTAATTATATAAATAAATAAATATTTCGGACACCTGGCACATAACGTCATCTAGTCCTAAACTAAGCAGAGCTTGTATTATGGGTACTAAACAATTGATATAAAAACATAAACATACTTTTTTTTTGTAAATACATACATATTATACATAGAAAACACCCAAACTCAGAAACTGTGTGATCCACAAATATTTGGTCCGACCCGGGAATCGAACCCGAGAGTCGAGACCTCTTGATCAACAACCGCTTACGCTAACCACTAGACCAATAAGGCAGTCAATTGGCGCAAGAATATCTATGTTTCGATCCAGAATTAGTATTTACTCTGCAATTCAGTATATTTGCAATAGATAGTGCTATAGTGTGTTTTTAGGGTTTCGTATTCCAATCCGTGGAGTAATAAGGTATGGGTTCTAATACTCACAGAAAGTTTCCAAAATAAAAGTAGCAGGTTCACAAATATAATTTCACAATCTTCGAATAACTTCAATAATATAAACAAAAGTCACACAACACATTAGCACAGCGGAAAAACTGTTAAAATGTTCTAAGAAAATAAAGAAGTTCAAATGCAACACTTAAAGTTTCACGCGACAAAGGCGAGGGCAGTACGAGACTATCGCCGATGCTCTTGCACGCGTCGTTATAACAAAAGGCCAATAGATGTAAGGTGTGGTCTCACTAACACGAATGAAATATAAATAAATACTATTCGATATACGTAAATTTTAATAGTGAGTGAAGTACAGGGTGGACCAAAAGTGCGTTTAAATTCAAATCGGTACCTACGACGAGCAGCGACGGCGAGTTGGAAAAGCTATGAAGCGCAAAAGTGGCTAATGGGAATTCTGTACCATGGCGTTATCTAGTGATAAATATGTTGCGTTCTGTGTACGCGAGTACTACCGCAACAAATATATTTGTTTCGGAGTCTGGGTGTTTTTCTATGTATAATATGTATGTATTTACAAAAAAAAGTATGTTTATGTATTTATATCAGTTGTTTAGTACCCATAACACAAGCTCTGCTTACTTTGGGACTAAATGATGTTGTGTGTAAAATGTCCAAAATATTTATTTATTTAACTATTATTTTACTCTAGCGCAACGAAAATTTTGCGCTCTTTACAACATCATCATCATCATCATCAACAGCTCTTAACAGTCCACTGCTGGACATAGGCCTCTCCTTAGAAAGGAGGTTTTGGCCTACTATACCACGCTGGTCAGACGGGTTGGCATAGGGTTGGTTTCAAGTTTTCCTTCTCTTTGCATCGATGTTGTCTTGCGTAGTTTATCCCTTAGTCGCCTTTTACGACACCCGCGGGATGAATAGGGGTGGTGACACTCTGTATTCTTAATCCGTCACCACACGGAGTCTTTACAACATACGGCGTAAAAATGAAGCTCCATTGATTCAACTGATTAGAAACTGGGTACGAAAATTCGAGGAGATAGGTTCAACATTCAATCAAACACGATCCGGCCGACATCAAGAGATCCCGAAAACGTCGAGCGTGTGAGAGCGTCTATTCGTGAAAATCCTGGACTCTCGACTTTGAAGCGGTCTAACGCCTTAGACGTGTCCAAAACAGCTTTAATTCGTATTCTTCACAAAGATTTACATTTATATCCGTACAAAATTCAAATGGTACAACAATGAAAGCCTCAATATCGCGCTCACAGGCTCCAATTTGCTTACGAAATGTTAGAAAAGTGATATTCAAAAGAGGTGCCATTAAATTTTAGTTTAGTTTAAATAAACAGTTTTTATCTCAGATAACTAGTTTATTTTAAGTCATCATTTGAAATGTAAACGAAGTTCTGGTCTATCCATCCAGCCCCTATGCTGAACTTTAAAGGAAAACTATAACAGATTAAATAGCTGTCTTAGTTCAGGAGTTATAGATTCCTAACTTGTAAAATAGGCTTACTTGGAAAACTTCGTACAAAAATAACGAAATAATAAGTAAACAGAACAAATGACGGATTAAGAATACAAAGTGTCACCACCCCTATTCATTCCATGGGTGTCGTAAGAGGCGACTAAAGGAGCAAAATAAGCAGCTAACATCACTGCCAAGGGAAGGAAAACTTGAAACAAACCCTTTACCAACCCGTCTGGCCAGCGTGGTATAGTAGGCCAAGTGGACTGTTAAAGGCTGTTGATGATGATGATGATGAAGAAAAACATAACAATAATCTATTGGACACTGTTTTAATTCCACTTGGCATTGTATATGACTACGGAATCCTATTCTTGGCGTGGCCTGACACGTACGTGCCTGATTTTCAAATGTAATATATGTAAAAGTCACCACAAGAGTCTATACGTTTATTATGGATCATACTTACATTAAAACTACAATATTTTAACAAGCAGACAAAATCACTAATTACTGTGCTACCAGACAAGTCGAATAGTAATTAAACTATATCTCAACAAAATCTTTTACCTAGCGACATTAAACTGGGCCCCTTACCGACAATCACATCAATATTTATCGATAAGGGTATCTTAATAACAAAATTATTATGAAATTTATGTTTAATATGAATTACAACTTGTTAATTGATACATTATTATATTGGACATCCTGTTTTGTAGTTTTGGCATTACATTATGCAATAGATAACTACAAATATTTTTACATACCTAACATACTTCATTATGAATAATCACCTACAAACCTATACATACATACGTACACACAATACATATATATATATATATATATATGCATGCATGTTGGTTGGCCATTTGATAAGACACGACAACCTTTTTAAAACCATTCTAGAAGGAAAGATAGAAGGTAGAAGAAAACGCGGAAGGCCTAGATTGGCGTACATACAACAAGTAAAGGAGAAAGTAGGAGTCGTGGCCTATCAAGATGTCAAACGGATTGCGGAAAATAGACAGGAGTGGCGATTGCTCCACCAACAAGGGACTGACCCTTAAATTGAGAAGAAGTATGTTTGTATTAATATTTTATAAATAAACAAAACCAAAGCGCCCGTTTGTTTTTTCTAATTTTGTGAAAATATTATAATATAATATTATTTCAAAACACATAAATATTATCTCAAAACACATCATTCAACTGTTTGACCACCATGCTCCTGTAAAGCACACATTGTTTAAAGGCGAGTACACCCCATGGATAACAGAAAATGTTAGATTAATCTTTGGCTTGAGAGATAGGGCTAGGAGAGTATTTCAGCAGACAAATTTAGCATCAAAAAAAAAATATTATTTAGATTTAAAACATATGGCTAAAGTAGCCTTATCTAATGAAAAATCAGCATATTTCAGAATAAACATTAATAATAATATTAACAATCCAAGATCTTTGTGGAAAAAATTTAAAAAATATAGTATTGCCATCACATCAACCTAAATTCTTGCCGGATCATTTGAATGATCCGGATGGTATTAACAGGGATTTCCTAAATGTGCCGGGTGACCATGGGGTAAGTATATCCAGACTGACATATTATGAGTTCCACAGATACAAACCAAACTTATATTTCAAGCTAGAACCTGTAGATCAACATACTATACTAACTATTTTGAATAACATTAAGACTAAAGCTATAGGTATAGATAAATTAAATATAGAAATGATAACACTTACACTGCCAAACTCATTAGATATTATCACAGATATTGTGAACACCTCCATTACCACCCAAACATTCCCAAGCATGTGGAAAGCCTCTATTGTCCGCCCTATACCTAAAATTAATGTTCCAAGAACCACCAAGGATCTACGACCTATTAGCATATTACCCTGTTTGTCAAAAGTACTTGAAAGAGTGGTATACATGCAGGTCATAAAATACCTGGAGGCCAATGGCATCCTTCCGGAGAAACAGTCTGGTTTTAGGAAGAATCACGGCACCGCAACAGCCTTGTGATGTGGTAGGTACCATACTGGAAGCTAGGGATCGCGGAGAGGGAACAATACTTGCCCTGCTCGACTACTCCCGTGCATTCGATGCCATTAATACATCCCTTCTCCTATCTAAGTTATCGTACTACGGATTTGCCCCTGAATCGGTAAAGTGGTTCCACAGCTACCTCACAAATAGGTCACAGCAGGTAGAGCTGCATAAGAAGGATGGATCAGTCATGTCTTCTCGACCCCAAGCTGTAACAAGAGGAGTTCCACAAGGCTCCATACTGGGGCCTCTCTTATTTATATTGTACACAGCTGACATGACTGATTGCTTCTTAAACTGCAAATACCACATATATGCAGATGACACTCAGCTGTTATTTAATTTTAAACCAAATGAAACCAAGTCTGCAGTGGACAAAATAAACGAGGACTTGGAGAGGGTAGTTAGATGGTCTGAAGAACACTCATTGGTCTTAAATCCAATAAAGTCCAAATTTATGGTGTTGGGTAGTAAGGGGCAGATCCAGTCTGTTTTGCAAAATGACCCTGTCATTATTGTAAAAGGACAAAGGATTGCAAGGGTTGATGAGGCTTACAATCTGGGACTGCTGATGGACCCTGAGCTGAGGTTTGAAGCTCATATAAGTAACATAGTTAAAACTTGTTTTTATAGACTCAAAACTTTGTATAACATCCGTGACTACATCAGTATACCCTTAAGGAAACAGTTAGTAGACAGCCTAGTATTCTCTAAGTTTAACTATTGTGATGTAGTGTACGGTCCATGCTTACTGGCAAGAACAAAAAATTTAATACAAAGGGTCCAAAATGCTTGCGCTCGGTTCTGTTTTAATATTCCCAGACGTCATCACGTAACACCATACATAAATGACCATGACATCATAAAGATGGAAGCCAGAAGGAAGCTGCATTTAGCTAGCTTACTCTTTGGCGTAATAAAAAAATGTAGTCCTACCTATCTACATGAGACAATAGACTGGAGGCGTAACCACTTCGCTTATTCCATTCGGCCATCGGCTGGAGCTCTCAGCATACCGGGACATAAAACAGCTGCATTTCGTGGTTGTTTTAAATATGCAGCCACGCGATGCTGGAACTCAATACCACCACCCATTAGGGACCTGAAATCCATTTACTCTTTTAAATTCAAATTTAAAAAATACCTTTTAGAACAACAAAAACAAGTAGCTATGACCATAGTTACGTACTTACCTTCAGGTTTTTGATCCATGAAAATCCAAAATTAAGCAGACCCTCCCACATAGTTTTTATCTGATCCTAAAATCCTACCTAAAGGACAGAATATTCTGTGTGAAGGAGGCGGGTGAGATTTCCAGCTTCTACAGTATTAACGCCGGAGTCCCTCAGGGATCGGTGCTTAGACCAACTCTGTACACATTGTATACAGCCGACTTACCAACTCCACCTGGTGTCACTATAGCCACATTCGCAGACGATACGGCTGTACTTGCGAGAGACAAGGATCCAAAGCGAGCGTCAGACATGCTTCAGAATGCTCTTGATGAAGTCCACAAGTGGTTACAGAACTGGAGGATAAAAGCAAGTGCCTCTAAATCAGTCCAAATAACATTTACTCTTCTCCAGGGCAATTGTCCCCAAGTAAAGCTCGGAGAAAGTATCTTGCCGCAACGTGAGTGTGTGAAATACCTGGGGTTCCACTTGGACCGCCGCTTGACGTGGAAGAACCACATCAAAGCAAAAAAAAAGAGATGAGGTTTCCATTCGGCACAGAAACCTCTACTGGATGCTGGGACGCAACTCCAAACTATCACTGGATAACAAGCTCCTGATATATAAAACAATAATTAAGCCAACCTGGATGTACGGCATTCAGTTGTGGGGCTCCGCAAAGGACTCCAATATTGATGTCATACAGAGAGCTCAGAATAAGATCCTAAGGTCAATAGCAACCGTGGTTTGTTACCAATGCTGAATTACACCAACAGCTGTCGGTGAAAACAGTGAGAGAGGAAATACGATATGCCTCCGAGAACTATATGAACAGATTAAAACACCACCCAAATGAATTGGCACGCCAGCTGACTACAAAAAGTTACAACAACAGGCTCAAAAGATTTGATATCTTAGAACTACAAAACCGTCAGTAGCTTCAAGCTACCATTCCTGAGTAGTTGTTCCCGCTGGGGGGCACGCTCTACACGTTATATTTAACCATCACATCTGCTCATAGCCCTGGGACTGATTGCCGATATTACTATAACACAAAAAAAAAAAAAAAAAATCAATTTAAATTAAACGTAAGTACCATAATATTCCGGAAAACATTGTTTAATTTCTTCCCACGACCTTTTTATATTTATGTTGGGGATATTTTGACATCCTTAAAGGCGGTCTATTTAAAATTTCTGTTATAAAAGCCTCGGTATCCATTACCGCCATAAAATCGTCAAATTTTTTTTGTTTTTATTAACGCCACTGAGTCCGTCACTCCTGCACCGCTGTCCACGCCGCTCTGTTTCGTGGCGTAGCACATACTAACTTGTGCCTTTGTTCCTGCCGCTCTCCATACCGCTCGCCGCTGTAGCAATTCGCTCGGCAAAAACCGCTTTTTCGCTATGAGCGGCGACTCGTGGCGTGCCTCGTACATTTTTATACTTTTGATATTACCGCTCGGCGTTTCGCTCTTAGCTGCCGCTCACAGCGGTAAGGTCGTAAACGGGCCGTTCCTGTTTTGCGGGGGGACAAACATACAATAAACACACACAACGAACACCCCACAGAATAACAATTTTTGAATTACGCAAAGTATTATCCCATGTGGGATTTGAACCCCCAACACTTGGCGCAAGAGAAAGCGGCGTGGCGACCATTTAAACCACTAGGCCAACCGTGCGGTCAATATGACACCCACAATGAGACAGACTGTTTGGTATAGAAAGAATAGGCTATGGCTACTCCAACCCGCCATTTTTTTTTTATTTTTTTTTACTTTTTTTATATATATAACGCCTGCCAAGGTGACTTTACTATGCCTGATGGAAAGCATGAGTAAAATCCATAAGTGGGGTTCGCCATACTCACTGCAAATGCAAGCAGTATGGCGGACCACATTATGGTGGCCTAATGAGATGCTTTTTCACGCCCCGCTTAAAGGACCCGGGATCATAGTAAGAAGGAAAAACATGAGCTGGTAGTGAGTTCCAGTGTTTAACTGCTCGGCACAAGACGGAAGACGCGAACCGCTTAGTTCTGGAGCGTATGTCTTCCACTCTGAAGGGGTGACTTCGCTGGCCAGATCGTGTTGTTCTGTTGAGGAAGGGAGAGGGTGGGATGAGTTGGAAAAGTTCTTCAGAACACTCACCATGGTAAAGGCGATAGAGGACTGCCATAGAGGCGACATCTCTTCGCAACTGCAAAGGTTCTAGCCATTTTCTCTCTAGCCAAGTTGCAAACGTTGCTTGTTTTCTATTCTATTCTTTATTCTATTTCCCTATTCTCTTGTTTCATTGGCTAATAATTTGTTTTGATCACATGACTGAGTCATATTAGCCAATGAAAATAGAGAATAGCAAACGATAAACATTTGCACATAGGCTAAGCTTGTGTTGCTCTTTGAATATGACCATTTATTCTTGGGAATAATCTGATATTCGGCGTCCGGTCTCACACTCACCAACGAAATACGACAGTAAGAATGCTGTCATATTTCATGGTCTTCTGTTTGCTGGTAGTCGGTCGGTCGAGAAGGCCCATTCGTGATGAAATCAGTGTGGATCTACTACCTACTACTATTTTCAGTGTTTGTATAGACTATAGACACAAAATCATTCTATGAATTAATTGCTGTGCCCTATTGCACTTCTCTTGAAATACAAATATATACGTATAAATATATATATAAAAGTGTTTTTGGGGTTTTCTTAGAAAATTCCTTAAAGCAGCCCGGAGTTTGGAAGTTTGGCGGTGATTCATGCCCGTGCCTACATCTAAGGGAATCGTTGGCAATCGTTATTCGGAAGTCAGTTCCCTCAAATTTACTGACAAATAGTTCAACCACCAAATTTCAGTTCTCCCTTAGGGTTGCGGAGGTCCGATGCCAATCGCTCAGTAGAAAAACTGATTTTTAGGTAAAACCGGTTGAACTAGTAGACGACCCCAAATAATATTGGGAATAAGGCTAGGAAGAAGAAATATACAAATACACAGCGGAACGAACGGGGCAGTAGCCACAGCGTCTTTTCACACACACATATTAGACTCACACAAAAAAATAATCTACTGACACTATGAACTCAAACATAACAATTGGACACACACACACAAACACACACACGGGGTTAAAAATTAAAAAAGAATGTTCATCTCCGAATAGTATCTCCTACAATTTCACCATTACTGACCGAGTGATATATTTTTACAACATTTAATCATTGATAGACTCACTTTTAGCTAGTTTCAATATTAGTCAGTTCCGTCTTATGCAATATAGGGTAAAAGCCGGATAGTTGCCTCGGACGGATACATGCCCCGGTTTTGAATACAGTATGTTATGAATATAAGTTAGTGTTAGCTCTTTCCTAAAATGAGTAGTGACCCCCAGCAGACCATAATGACGCATAAGCCATCGGAATAGGCGCACGCGTTTTGTCCGTGAAAGCAAATATCTTCCGCGGCGGAACTTTGACGTGCGTTATATTTATTTTGGTAGGTAATTTTTCTTGTCGATCGTCGTTTCAGTTAACTTTTTGTTTTTTTGCATGCATTGCGACTCTAACTTGTTGTAATTAAAATAAATATCTACTTAACTGTTTTATTTATTTATTCTAGATAAGCAAAATGCCTCGTAAATATAATCGAAAACCAGGCGTGGTGCCGCGCAACATCAACTGGACAGAAGATAGCTTAATTAATACTTGCCTTGGAAGAATTGAGAAAAAAAAAATCGGCCAAGTGCGTGTCAGGCCACGCACAAAAAGGGTTCCTCAGTCAGTTCAGATTTAAAATCGTTCCAATAGATAATTGTTATATTTACGTATTAATGGTTTAATTTTGTATGACGTTTTAGTTATAGTTTTCCTTCAAAGTTCATTATATGGACCACCAATACGAATATTTCCAGATTTTTTGAGCCAGCCGGCAGCTAAAACCAGAGTGTCTCCCCCCCCCCCCCTCTAAAAGTCAAACAACTTTTAGAGGGGGAGACGCCCTATTTTTACAAAAAGTGCCCTTTAAAGTAGAATATCTCGCAAACGAATACCTAAATCAAAAAATCGCCTTAGAAACCCTTATTTTTTTTTAAAAGACCTATATAATGATACCCCACACTATTGGGTAGCCGCGAGGAAAAAATATCATCCTCACTGTACGTGTAGGGTGGTACTCCAAATAAAAATATTTTTCATATTTTTCTTGTAGCACTTTGTCGACGTACTTACAACACATATTAATGCAAAGTTTCATCTTTCTAGCACTTACCGTTTGGACGGTAATTCGAGGACGGACGGACGGACGGACAGACGGACATGACGAATCTATAAGGGTTCCGAGTCATAAACTTCGGAACCCTAAAAAAAGGTATTAATGAAATTTCTCGAACCTACGGAATATCCTATCGAACCTTATGAAGACGTTACGAAACAAGTAACCAGCAACTACTAACTCAAGGTATATTTTAGGTATACCCATCCCCGCACGGGGCAAGTATCCCCCGAAGCATTTTCTACGCTAGGCTACTATCCGCCATAGTAGGCAACTATCCCTTTTCTAGGAGGTGAAATAAAACGATATTTATTCAAAATCAGTGTTAATTATGAATACAAAAATAGGCTATTATAGTAGATAAAGGGTCTATGTTTTGAGATACATGCTAATTAATTTTCAGCAAGTTCATATTTTTGAAAAGTTAAGCTTTTTCGAAAAGTGGGGCAACTATCCTGCTTTTACCCTAGTTGCAGGAAGTAATAGTAATAATATTAAAGCCTTTTTAATTCCCAAAAACCTTATTTTTTATATATAACGCGTGCCAAGGTGAGTACAATGCCTGATGGAAAGCATGAGTAAAATCCATAAGTGGGGGTCGCCATGCTCACTGCAAATGCAAGCAGTAGCAGCAAGATGCTTTTTCACGCCCCGCTTAAAGGACCCGGGATCATAGTAAGAAGGAAAAACATGAGCTGGTAGTGAGTTCCAGTGTTTAACTGCTCGGCACAAGAAGGAAGACCCGAACCGCTTAGTTCTGGAGCGTATGTCTTCCACTCTGAAGAGGTGACTTCGCTGGCCAGATCGTGTTGTTCTGTTGAGGAAGGGAGAGGGTTTGATGAGTTGGAAGAGCTCTTCAGAACACTCACCATGGTAAAGGCGATAGAGGACTGCCATAGAGGCGACATCTCTTCGCAACTGCAAAGGTTCTAGGAACTCGGTGGCTTCGGGACTGTCTATGATGCGAACTGTTCGCCTCTGCAACCGATCGAGAGCGTCAAGGAAATACTGTGCAGATCCATCGCATAGATGAGAATAGTACTCTACGCAGGAGCGAACCTGGGTCTTATAGAGAAGACACAGATACTCCGACGAGAAGAATGTATCACCTTGTTTAGTACGCCTAGCTTTAGCTAGTATTTACTAGCTAAAGCTAGGCGTATAAGTACAAAATATATAAACACATATTGCAACTATTTAGTTGCAATATGTGTTTCAATATTAAAAATAACTATGTACTAATCTAGGAAAGTATCTAGGACTGCCTTGTTGGCTAGTCTAAAAAAATTGCTTAAGTTACTCCTTACGTTAACTGCGATGAAAGTCAATTCAAAAGAGCTCCAACCTTTCCGAAGATTAGCCGGAACAGACAGACAAAAAATTTAACATTAAACCTTGTATGCTGTGCTGTAATAAAGTTCTTATTATTATTATTATTATTATTAATATAACGGTACTTACAAAAAAAAAATATTTTAAATTTTTTGTCTGTCTGTTCCGGCTAATCTTCGGAAAGGTTGGAGCCCTTTTGAATTGACTTTCATCGCAGTTAACATAAGGAGTAACTTAAGCAATTTTTTTAGACTAGCCAACAAGGCAGTCCTAGATACTTTCCTAGATTAGTACATAGTTATTTTTAATATTGAAACACATATTGCAACTAAATAGTTGCAATATGTGTTTATATATTTTGTACTTATACGCCTAGCTTTAGCTAGTAAATACTAGCTAAAGCTAGGCGTACTAAACAAGGTGATACATTCTTCTTGTCGGAGTATCTGTGTCTTCTCTATAAGACCCAGGTTCGCTCCTGCGTAGAGTACTATTCTCATCTATGCGATGGATCTGCACAGTATTTCCTTGACGCTCTCGATCGGTTGCAGAGGCGAACAGTTCGCATCATAGACAGTCCCGAAGCCACTGAGTTCCTAGAACCTTTGCAGTTGCGAAGAGATGTCGCCTCTATGGCAGTCCTCTATCGCCTTTACCATGGTGAGTGTTCTGAAGAACTTTTCCAACTCATCCCACCCTCTCCCTTCCTCAACAGAACAACACGATCTGGCCAGCGAAGTCACCCCTTCAGAGTGGAAGACATACGCTCCAGAACTAAGCGGTTCGCGTCTTCCGTCTTGTGCCGAGCAGTTAAACACTGGAACTCACTACCAGCTCATGTTTTTCCTTCTTACTATGATCCCGGGTCCTTTAAGCGGGGCGTGAAAAAGCATCTTGCTGCTACTGCTTGCATTTGCAGTGAGCATGGCGACCCCCACTTATGGATTTTACTCATGCTTTCCATCAGGCATTGTACTCACCTTGGCACGCGTTATATATAAAAAATAAGGTTTTTGGGAATTAAAAAGGCTTTAATATTATTACTATTACTTCCTGCAACTAGGGTAAAAGCAGGATAGTTGCCCCACTTTTCGAAAAAGCTTAACTTTTCAAAAATATGAACTTGCTGAAAATTAATTAGCATGTATCTCAAAACATAGACCCTTTATCTACTATAATAGCCTATTTTTGTATTCATAATTAACACTGATTTTGAATAAATATCGTTTTATTTCACCTCCTAGAAAAGGGATAGTTGCCTACTATGGCGGATAGTAGCCTAGCGTAGAAAATGCTTCGGGGGATACTTGCCCCGTGCGGGGATGGGTATACCTAAAATATACCTTGAGTTAGTAGTTGCTGGTTACTTGTTTCGTAACGTCTTCATAAGGTTCGATAGGATATTCCGTAGGTTCGAGAAATTTCATTAATACCTTTTTTTAGGGTTCCGAAGTTTATGACTCGGAACCCTTATAGATTCGTCATGTCCGTCTGTCCGTCCGTCCGTCCGTCCTCGAATTACCGTCCAAACGGTAAGTGCTAGAAAGATGAAACTTTGCATTAATATGTGTTGTAAGTACGTCGACAAAGTGCTACAAGAAAAATATGAAAAATATTTTTATTTGGAGTACCACCCTACACGTACAGTGAGGATGATATTTTTTCCTCGCGGCTACCCAATAGTGTGGGGTATCATTATATAGGTCTTTTAAAAAAAAATAAGGGTTTCTAAGGCGATTTTTTGATTTAGGTATTCGTTTGCGAGATATTCTACTTTAAAGGGCACTTTTTGTAAAAATAGGGCGTCTCCCCCTCTAAAAGTTGTTTGACTTTTAGAGGGGGGGGGGGGGAGACACTCTGGTTTTAGCTGCCGGCTGGCTCAAAAAATCTGGAAATATTCGTATTGGTGGTCCATATAATGAACTTTGAAGGAAAACTATAACTAAAACGTCATACAAAATTAAACCATTAATACGTAAATATAACAATTATCTATTGGAACGATTTTAAATCTGAACTGACTGAGGAACCCTTTTTGTGCGTGGCCTGACACGCACTTGGCCGATTTTTTTTTTCTCAATTCTTCCAAGGCAAGTATTAATTAAGCTATCTTCTGTCCAGTTGATGTTGCGCGGCACCACGCCTGGTTTTCGATTATATTTACGAGGCATTTTGCTTATCTAGAATAAATAAATAAAACAGTTAAGTAGATATTTATTTTAATTACAACAAGTTAGAGTCGCAATACATTCAAAAAAACAACGAAAAAATAAAATTCGTCTTTACTTGTTTGAAAATGTTATGTCTCTGTAGGGGCAACTATCCGCGAAAGAAAGTAAGGCGACTATCCTTTTTGACGTGGATACTTGCCCTTTTTATTTATTAAATAAATAATAATTATTTTGCAGTAAAACTTAATAAACAATGTTATATATGCTCTAATGCATGCAAAAAAACAAAAAGTTAACTGAAACGACGATCGACAAGAAAAATTACCTACCAAAATAAATATAACGCACGTCAAAGTTCCGCCGCGGAAGATATTTGCTTTCACGGACAAAACGCGTGCGCCTATTCCGATGGCTTATGCGTCATTATGGTCTGCTGGGGGTCACTACTCATTTTAGGAAAGAGCTAACACTAACTTATATTCATAACATACTGTATTCAAAACCGGGGCATGTATCCGTCCGAGGCAACTATCCGGCTTTTACCCTATATTGCATAAGACGGAACTGACTAATATTGAAACTAGCTAAAAGTGAGTCTGTCAATGATTAAATGTTGTAAAAATATATCACTCGGTCAGTAATGGTGAAATTGTAGGAGATACTATTCGGAGATGAACATTCTTTTTTAATTTTTAACCCCGTGTGTGTGTTTGTGTGTGTGTGTCCAATTGTTATGTTTGAGTTCATAGTGTCAGTAGATTATTTTTTTGTGTGAGTCTAATATGTGTGTGTGAAAAGACGCTGTGGCTACTGCCCCGTTCGTTCCGCTGTGTATTTGTATATTTCTTCTTCCTAGCCTTATTCCCAATATTATTTGGGGTCGTCTACTAGTTCAACCGGTTTTACCTAAAAATCAGTTTTTCTACTGAGCGATTGGCATCGGACCTCCGCAACCCTAAGGGAGAACTGAAATTTGGTGGTTGAACTATTTGTCAGTAAATTTGAGGGAACTGACTTCCGAATAACGATTGCCAACGATTCCCTTAGATGTAGGCACGGGCATGAATCACCGCCAAACTTCCAAACTCCGGGCTGCTTTAAGGAATTTTCTAAGAAAACCCCAAAAACACTTTTATATATATATTTATACGTATATATTTGTATTTCAAGAGAAGTGCAATAGGGCACAGCAATTAATTCATAGAATGATTTTGTGTCTATAGTCTATACAAACACTGAAAATAGTAGTAGGTAGTAGATCCACACTGATTTCATCACGAATGGGCCTTCTCGACCGACCGACTACCAGCAAACAGAAGACCATGAAATATGACAGCATTCTTACTGTCGAATTTCCTTGGTGAGTGTGAGACCGACTGAAGCGCTCATAGCCGAGTGGCCTTATGTGATTGGAAACAATCGCCGAGGGTAAGCAACGATGGCGTGGTCGGACCTAGATGGGTGACCGTTTGTGGCATTTTATATAATGAGCGTTTCCGTGATTCGGAGGTCACGTTAAGCAGTCGGTCCCGGTTGTTATCATAAGACAGCAGTCGTGAAGCTTAGTTGGAGGCCTTCGGGCGGCTTAAAAACATCCTACAGCAAGATTACGTAGCCACAACGTGTCTTGCCTGTCCCCAACCCGCACTCGGCCAGCGCGGGGACGTATGGCCTTAACCCTCTTTGAGAGGAGACCTGAGCCCAGCAGTGGGACGTTATGAGTTGTTGATGTGAGACCGACGCCGAATATCAAATTATTCCCAAGAATAAATAGTCATATTCAAAGAGCAACACAAGCCTAGCCTTTGTGCAAATGTTTATCGTTTGCTATTCTCTATTTTCATTGGCTAATATGACTCAGTCATGTGATCAAAACAAATTATTAGCCAATGAAACAAGAGAATAGGGAAATAGAATAAAGAATAGAATAGAAAACAAGCAACGTGTGCAGCTTGGCTAGAGAGAAAATGGCTAGTACCTTTGCAGTTGCGAAGAGATGTCGCCTCTATGGCAGTCCTCTATCGCCTTTACCATGGTGAGTGTTCTGAAGAGCTCTTCCAACTCATCCCACCCTCTCCGTTCCTCTACAGAACAACACGATCTGGCCAGCGAAGTCACCCCTTCATAGTGGAAGACATACGCTCCAGAACTAAGCGGTTCGCGTCTTCCGTCTTGTGCCGAGCAGTCAAACACTGGAACTCACTACCAGCTCATGTTTTTCTTCTTACTATGATCCCGGGTCCTTTAAGCGGGGCGTGAAAAAGCATCTCACTAGGCCGCCATAATGTGGTTCGCCATACTGCTTGCATTTGCTGTGAGTATGGCGAACCCCACTTATGGATTTTACTCATGCTTTCCATCAGTCGTGCTTTTCATCATAGTCGTTGTGAGATGACCAGCCCCGACTGTACCACGAGCATGACCTATGCACCAGCCATCGTCCAGCTCAACCATATTGTAGGGAGCCGAACATCCCGCTAAACACGCCACCGCCAGCAGGACTTTTCAATAAAGGCCTATTCAATGATGTGGCCTGTAGGGGAGGTACCTCATTTTTAGGGTTCCGTTGCCAAATGGCAAAAAAACGGAATAGATTCTTCATGTCTGTCTGTCCGTCCGTTTGTCACAGCTACTTTTTTCCGAAACTTTATAAGCTATACTGTTGAAACTTGGTCAGTAGATGTATTCTGTATACCGCATTAATATTTTTACACAAAAATAAAAAATGCAATAAATTTTGGGGGTCCCCATACTTAGACCTGAAACTCAAATATTTTTTTTCATCAAAACCATGTGTGTGTATTATGTATGTATAGGTCTTCAAAAATTATATTGAGGTTTCCAATTTATTTTTTTAAACGAGAGCTAGCAAGTAGTAAAAAAAAAAAAAAAAAAAAAAAACAAAAAAAAAACAATTTATTCAGTCCCTACTTAAGGACCTCCTGTCTTATGTTATTACGTAATTAAAATAACTTTATTTATTGCGTATGCCAACTCGAACGCACATTTTTGTGTATATTATTATTTACTAGCTATTGCGGTTCCGTCCGCTTGTTGGTCCGTCCTGGCGGTAAGTTGTAGCCTGTGTGTTTTCCTGATATGTAAGCTATATTATTGTGAAGTTTTATCAAAATCCATGCGGTAATTTTAGGAACAGACATACATACATTCGAATCATCATCATCATCATAAACCTTCAACAGCCCACTACTGGACATAGGCCTCTCCTTAGAAAGGAGGTTTTGGCCTACTATACCACACTGGCCAGACGGGTTGGTATAGGGTTGGTTTCAAGTTTTCCTTCTCTTTGCATCGATGTTGTCTTGCGTAGTTTATCCCTTAGTCGCCGTTTACGACACCCGCGGACACTCTTGTCACCACCCCTATTCATCCCGCATGTTCATTTAAACAAATCCGTGTGGTGACTATCCGTGTGGTACTATCACTACACGGATTTGTTTCAAGGTTCAAAAGTTAGCGTATGCGTTTGAATATCAATTTAGTAGATAAAGAAAACATACAGTGGTCTTATAAAATTGTCCACAGATTAAATAAAAACATCATCAACAACCGACAACGTCCCAATACTGAGCTCGATCTTCTCCACTTAATAAAAAAGCGGCCAAGTGCGAGTCGGACTCGCCCATGAAGGGTTCCGTAGCATCATATAAAAGTTTTTCTAGTTCGTTGTAACTTTCATCAATGTTTTAATAATAGTGTTTTGATTGAAAGAAATGTAAATTGCGGTTTATGATTTATGACGTATTAAAAAAAAACTACTTACTAGATCTCGTTCAAACCAATTTTCGTTGGAAGTTTACATGGTAATGCATATCATATATTTTTTTTAGTTTTATCACTCTCTTATTTTAGAAGTTACAGGGGGGGGGGACCAACATTTAACCACTTTGGAAGTGTCTCTCGCGCTAACTATTCAGTTTAGAAAAAAATGATGTTAGAAACCTCAATATCATTTTTGAAGACCTATCCATAGATACCCCACACGTATGGCTTGGATGAAAAAAAAAATTTTGAGTTTCAGTTCTAAGTATGGGGACCCCCAATATTTATTGCTTTTTTTCTATTTTTGTGTAAAAATATTAAAGCGGTTCACAGAATACATCTACTGACCAAGTTTCAACAGTATAACTCTTATAGTTTCGGAAAAAAGTGGCTGTGACATACGGACGGACAGACAGACAGACAGACAGACAGACATGACGAATCTATAAGGGTTCCGTTTTTTGCCATTTGGCAACGGAACCCTAAAAACCATGCTTAGCCTAAAAATCAAATGTTCGTATCTTTTTTCTGACCTAATCTATACCCCACTATTAAGAAACTACGTACTGGAAGACGGTAGACCCCCTTCAAGGTAGTCCGACTACCTACCTCATGGGTCGTTGTGGAGCCTTTATGCAGCAGAAAATCGACAATGCATTCATGGTTTTTTTAAAGAGGCAACACCAGAAGTGTTGACCGACCCTCTCAAGAAAGATAGCTACAAAACAGAAGAAGAAAGGCAAAGTCAAGGGCAGTACTACCACCTCATAGAAAGCGGTGAGTGAGTGACCAAACGCCTAATGATGCAGTAGTGACAATTGTATCAGTATGTGTGCGAGCAGTAGTAAGCTTATGGAGACATTGCGAGCCTAAAATAACAGCATTCCTGCTATCGTATTTGGTGGTCGGGGGCCCAATGATAAGCAGCACTAGGCTTCCACAGTGTGAGTGATTGTCATTGTCTGCGTACACAATGAGGATGATGACTCCTACTCTTGGATACTAGTCATCCCTTCCCAACAGACAAAGTACAGTCACTTTAGTGGTCACAATTACAAATAATTCATCATCATCATCAACAGCCTTTAACAGTCCACTGCTGGACATAGGCCTCTCCTTAGAAAGGAGGTTTTGGCCAATATACCACGCTGGTAAGACGGCTTGGTATAGGGTTGGTTTCAAGTTTTCCTTCTCTTTGCATTGGTGTTGTCTTGCGTAGATCATCCCTTAGTCGCCTTTTACGACACCCGCGGGATGAATAGGGGTGGTGACACTCTGTATTCATAATCCGTCACCACACGGAAGATTTTTCATTTTTCAGTCTACTACTCAAATAATTGGTGTAGTAAAATGAAAACCATTATTTTTCCAATAGATGACTTTAGTTATCTGTACCTCGCGTTGTATAAGTCCGTTCAGGTTCCACTGAATCGCTGGTTAGAAACATAAGATTTTGTACTAGAAAACTGAGAGTTTTGTGATTAGTTGACTCAGTTTCAGCCTTCAATTTCATACAAATTTACTACATCTATTGAATGTATTATACATAAAAGTCTAACTCCTTAAATTTTCTTTTGATTTCACTAAGAGATGTCCTTTTCATTGACTGACCATCGTTTACACCCTGTACCACAAATAACCTTCTTTAAATACTGGTGGTATCCATTAGCGAATGAAGCACATCATAACCGAGTGACCTTATGTGATTGGAAACAATCACGTAGAGTAAGTAATAACAGTGCGGTAGACCTAGATGGGTGACCGTTTCTGGCATGATATGTAATGAGCGTTTCCGTGATTCGGAGGTCACGGTAACCAGTCAGTCCCGGTTAGGTTGGAGGCCTTAGGACGGCTTGAAACATCCATCGGCAACATTTCGTTGCCATAACGTGTCTGGCCACTTCCCAACCCGCATTCCGCCACCATGGGGACGTATGGCCTTAATCTTCTCTTGAGAGGAGACAGGATTCGATCTATGAGCGACAAACTAAGAGTTATAAGGAGTATATACTATTTATTTGTTTGTTTCAAGGTTGATTCGTTAAACATTCAGTATAAATCGTATGCTTAACTTAGCCGGAAAAACTATTAAAAGTATGGCGAACGATTATTCGAGTTGTCACATCCTCTCAAGGTGTTGCTAATGGTAATAGGCGTAGCGGTTTGAAGTAAAATGACTTGCGTACAGTTCCAATAGCGATTATATTAAATAACCAGTCCAAGCCTACCAAAGTGCCTCTAGTCTCTGTCGAAGTGACTCTACTCTGCCAGATGGAAAGCATGAGTAGAATCCAGGAGTATTTTTTTTTTATTTTTTTTATTTTTTAAAAAGACAACTCCCGCATTAGGAATATAAATTCCTGTGTCGCGGGGGACTTTACAAACATACATGAAACGGACACAAAGGACACCCAGACTCAGAACAACAAATTGTGAATCACACAAAGTGTTGTCCTACGTGGGATTTGAACCCACGACACTTGGCGTAGTAGGAAGCGGCGTGGCGACCGCTTAAGCCACTAGGCCAACCGTGCAGTCAAAGTATAGGGCATCATCCTCACTGTGAGTGTACGCAATGCAGCATAGTGACCCAAACCATGGCGGCCTGGTCAGATGTTTCTGCATCATTCCCCTGACCTCCGGATACCGGGAGAATGATGCAGAATGATTGAGCCTATGGTTTCGCACTCACCAACGAATTACCAGTTCTGTACTGCCCCAGTCGAGCCGCCCATTCGTGCTGAAATCAGCGTGGGTCAATTACATTAGACCTAAGGTTGTCAATAAAAATAAACTAAGTTACTCCTTAATTTATAATAATAGCTTTCTGCAAGTTCGAGAGATTAGCCGGAACAAATAGACAGACGGACAATAAAAAATTAAATGCACTGTTAAGTGTATTTTTGTATTTGAATTAATTTTGTTTTGGTATTATTTTTGTGTTTGTATTATTTTTGTATTTGTATTATTTTTGTATTTGTATTATTTTTGTATTTGTATTATTTTTGCATAAAATGCCTTAGAAGAGTTTGTTGCCTCCCGTCCAGCTGATTTTTACAAGAAGGGCATCAATAAACTGCCAATACGTTGGCAAAGATGCGTCGATTGCATGGGTGATTACTTCGAATAACAGAAATGAAAAAGTTTGAAAAAATAAGTACTTTTACTTATTGCATACAAAACAGCAATTTCATAGGTAAAGACCTATTATATAAATGAATAATAGATACTAAGCATGTTACTGTATCGCGTAAGATTTTACAGAAACACAAGAAACGGATGCAAAGAACACCTAGACTCAAAACAACCATTTGTGGCACACAAGTATTGTTCCATGTGGGGTTCGAACTTACAACACACAGCGCAGTGAAAAACGGCATCGCGACCGCTTAAACTTGTACGTAGTAAGTGAAGACTTTAGCTTTTATATTATTACTTATGCCTGCGGCTCCGCTCGCGTCCTAGGGGTATGAAAAATAGATGTTGACCGATTCTAAGACCTACCCAATATTCACACAAAATTTCATACGATTTGGTCTAGCCGTTTCGGATGGGTTTGGTAATAAGCACCGCGACACGAGAAATTTATCCTAACATTCTCGAATCTTATCATCATCAACAGCCTTTAACAGTCTACTGCTGGAAATAGGCCTCTCCTTAGAAGGACGTATGGCCTACTATACCACGCTGGCCAGACGGATTGGTATAGGGTTGGTTTCAAGTTTTCCTTATCTTTGCATTGATATTGTCTTGCGTAGTTTATCCCTTAGTCCTTATTATCCCTAGCGAGATGAATAAGGGTGGTGACACACGAATCGAATCCGTCTCGAATCTATAAAATACTAACTTTTACTCCATCTCTGATGAATACTCCATCACAAGTGGTGTTTTTCCAACTGCGTGGAAAGATGCTAAACTAATCCCTCTGCCTAAGAAATCCAAACCCTCTTCGTTTTCTGATTATCGGCCCATATCCATTTTACCTTTCTTATCCAAAGTGCTCGAGCGCCTCATCCACTCTCAGCTGAGTAACTTCCTTTCCAAAAATTCATTATTGAATCCCTTCCAATCCGGCTTTCGTCCTGGTCACAGCACTGCTTCTGCGTTGGTACATATCACGGATAGCATCAGACTGGGCATGGACAGTGGAATGATCACAGTACTCACCTTACTTGATTTCAGCAACGCTTTTAATACTGTAGATTTTCACATTCTGCTTGCCATACTACGGTCTCTTAACATATCTCCAAGGACAATTGATTGGTTTCATAGTTACCTGTCTGGTCGCCGGCAACGTATTTGCATCGAAGACTCAATGTCCTCCTGGTGCAATATTTCTTCTGGTGTACCACAGGGTGGCGTTCTATCTCCGTTACTCTTCGCAGTTTTTATAAACTCAATCTCTAATCAATTAAATTCTCACTACCATCTTTATGCAGACGATCTACAAATATATACACAAGCCAGGCTTAACTTATTACCGGAAGCTTTCAATACAATTAATGCTGACCTGCGTCGCATTAGCGATTGGAGTCTTAACTACGGCCTCAAGGTTAATCCTGTAAAGACGCAGGTATGTATTATTGGCAGTCCCGGAATGATCTCAAGGGTTAACTGGACACAGCTGCCTCAAATACAGTTCAATGGCACCAACCTTGAGATTAGTACTAGTGTCAAAAACTTAGGTATTTACATCGATAGTACTCTTTCCTGGGGTTCACAAATGCAAGAAGTCAGTCGCAAGTTATTTGCTTCTGTCGGGTCTCTTCGAAGACTACGAAATTTTCTTCCGACTGCGACTAGGGCTGCCCTTGCACAAGCACTTCTTCTCCCAATTCTCGACTATGCCGATGTCAGCTATCTTGATCTCACTGAAGCACAACTCGATAAGCTTGAGCGACTTCAAAATCTCTGTATACGATTTGTATTTGGCCTACGTAAATATGATCACGTCTCTGAATTCCGTCGAATGCTTAAGTGGCTTCCAATTCGCTCTCGCCGGAATACTCATATTCTCACTCTTCTCTATAACATTTTGTTCAATCCCAGAGCTCCCTTTTATCTCAAAGAACGATTCAAGTTCCTCAATGACACACATGCAAAATGTCTGCGGTCATCCGAGAACCTGAGACTGGAAATGCCTGTCCATTCCACCAAATTTTATAATCAGTCATTTACTGTTGAAGCAGTACGATTATGGAATGCACTGCCGCTAAATATTAAGAAAGCTCAAACACTAACCAAATTTAAGAAAATGGTTCACGAACACTATGCATCAAATCATAACTAACATGATATCACGGTCAAGGCTAGGAAATTTATGGTTTTGTTTCTAGAATTTCATTTAATTAATTGGTTATATAGGTATATATTTTGTATGTATGTGTATATGTATGTATGTGTATGTATATATGTATATGTGTACGTATATTTATGTATGTATAAGTATTGTGTATGTATGTATGCATGTATATCTATTTATTATATATGTATTTTATTTACTTCAAAACTTAATGCACAGACGACTACCACCGTCTCTTCGATACACTTTGATCCATCCTTAGGTTGCCTGGAAGAGATTGCCTTTGGCAATAAGGCCGCCCTTTGTACACTACATTTATATATGTCATTTAATGTACTGTAATGTAACTCTGTATTAAGGTGTACAAATAAAGAGTTTCTATTCTATTCTAACTTTTGTCCGCGGATACGTCCGTTTGTCAGTTAAAGTGTCAATGAGTAGTAGTATGTCCTTCTCCAATGTCAAGTTTATCTCTCTTATAACGAAATTCATCACAAACCATACTAATTCACTACTCAATTGGCCCAGTGGCTTAACCTTGAACCCACCTTGTGCTGGGTTCTAATATCACATGGGATAACACTTTGTGTGATTGACAAATTGTTGTTCTGAGTTTGGATATTCTTTGTGTCCGTTTAATTTATGTTCCTAAAGTCCCCCGCAATACAGTATTTATATAACTTATGCGGGAGTTGTGTTTTATAAAAAAGTCAGTCGGTTCAGTCGCGAGCCCTGAAAGACGGACAGACAGTTATTTGTATATATATATTCGAATTTATAATATTAGTATGGATTGAAGGAGTAAAAGTTATTGGCATCGCTATAACCCTTTATTAGATTCCACCCCTTAAACTTTCTCCATTTGATAACAAAATATTAATTTTATTAAATTGTAATTACTTTGATTACGCAGTGATGGAAGTGAAAACTGCCTCGTTGGTCTAGTGGTTAGCGTATGCGACTGCTAATCAAGAGGTATCGGGTTCAAATCCCGGGTCGGGCCAAAAAGTGTTTATGGGATTTTCTTAGGAAATTCCTAATAGCAGCTCGGAGCTTGGAAGTTTGGCGGTGATTCACGCCCGTGCCTCAGAGAGCACGTAAAGCCGTCTTTCCCGGCTGTCATGAACATCTATGGCAATCGTTATTGGGATCTCAGTGCCCTCAAATAAACTAACAACTAGTTCAATCTTTGAATTTCAGTTCTCCCTTAGGGTTGTGGAGGTCCGATGCCAGTCGCTCCGTTTTACCTGATATTCAGTTTTTCCAAAACTGAAATTTAGGTAAAACCTATTGAACTAGTAGCCCCCAAATAAACTTGGGAATAATGGCTAGGAGGATGATGGTAGTGAAAAAACATCAAATCATTTTAATATTAAAATCTTTTAAGTAGATAATATAATAAACAACAATAGGATATCATGGTTAAATTATTAGACGTGCCCATAGCCAAGTGGCCGGCTATAGGTGATAAATCAACGAAGGTAAGTAACGATGGTCAGACCTAGATGGATGACCGTTTGCGGCATGATATATTATGAACCTTTCCGTGATTCCTAGGTCACGTTAAGCAGTCGGCCCCGGTTGTTATCATTAGCTAGCACTCGGCCATCGTGGGGACGTATGGCCTGAACCCTCTCCTGAGAGTAGACCAGAGCCCATCAGTGGGACGTTATGGGCTGTTGATGGATAGATGTAGATAACAGTATAAACAATAATAGATCTTATGCATAAGTAGTGATCGAGTAGGTAAAGATATGGTTGACTGCCTTGTTGGTCTAGTGGTTGGCATATGCGGCTGCTGATTAAAAGGTCTCGGGTTTGATTCCCGGGTCGGATCAAATGTTTGTGTGATCTGCAAATATTTGTTTCGGAGTTTAGGTGTGTTCTATGTATAATATTATCTGTGTAATTTATATCAATTGGTTAGTACTCATAGTACAAGATCTGCTTAGTTTGGAACTGATGTTGTGTGTCAGACGTCCGCATTTACCTTTCATATTTTTATTATATTTCAAAGTGCGATCCAAAGTAGGTCAGATTATAGATGGGTGACATCGAGACCGTGCTGACCAGACCATCGTTCCCAGTTGCCATACCAACATTGCAACGTTCAACGGTAGCCATACGAACACTGCAGGTTCACTGCTGCAGAGGATACTTGGTAGTCCTAACCGCCCCCGGAGTATCTTTGCGGACAGAAATGATTGTCCTATTAATTATTTGTGTAACTTACATGTACTAACATAGCTATAAGTCTATTGTCTACTAATACATTGTGGAATTGCCGAAATAAAGGTTTTATTATTATTCGATTCTCGGTTCGAACCAAATGTTTGTGTGATCCGCAAATATTTGTTTCGGAGTTTTCTATGTATTTATTTACAAAAAAAAGTATTGTTCTGTAATTATATCAGTTGTTTAGTTACCCATAATAAAAGCTCTCCCTAGTTTGGGGACTAGATGGCGTTGTGTGTAAAATGTCCGAAATATTTATTTATTTATTTATTATTATTATTTAAATAACTTCGTAGGTCTAAAACTTGTAGTCCAGTCATTTTAGACCAAACTAGGTGAATATCATAATTCATAGATACTAATGATTTGCTATATAAATAAAAAAAAATCTATCTTTTTAATTTTTTATAATGTTAAATACAAAAGTTGTAGAGAATTTAATTCTCAATTCTCTACACTGATAAGCAATATAAATAGCGTTTAATAGATACCGAGATATTTGCAAAAAAAAAACGATTCAGGTCAGCTTTGACTGGCTTTAAAACTTGCGACCATTCAATTACACGTGAATTTCGAGAACAGTTTTAGGATGACAAAATACAAGTTTATACGTTGTAATGTCCTGAGTATGTCAATTTTCCAAGTTCAAACCCTATATAGTGAAAGACTGGAACTCACTACCAGCTCACGTGTTTCCTTCCCACTATGATCCCGGGTCCTTTAAAAGGGGCGTGAAAAAGCATCTCACTAAGCCGCCATAGTGGGGGCCGCCATACATTATTGTCTGCATTCGCAGAAAGTGTGGTAGCCCCGACTCTTGGATTCTGCTCATGCTTTCCATGGAGTCTGATGGAAGGCCCGCAGACCAGAGAGGAGTACCCATATCGTCTATTTTCGATACCAAAGTTTGTCATGTTTTGCGGGAGGAACCTACACACATAATATATTTTAGATTGACCTGCAAAAATAATCCTGTCACTTAACTATTTTCTGCCTTCCTTTACAGGACAACACGTGCTGGTCTTGAAAGCCACCGCATTGAATTGGTAGAAATACGCACTAGAACTAAACGGTTTAGCTCTTCTTTCCTGTGCCGAGTGGTAAAAAGCTGGACCTCACTACCAGCTCACGTGTTTCCTTCCGATTATGATACCGGGTCCTTTAAGAGGGGTGTGATAAAGTATCTTACAAAGCCGCTATAGTTTGGGTCGGCATCGCCATACTCCCAGCGTCACAGGCAGTCTGGTGTCCCCACTTTTGGATTCTATTCATGCTTACCATCAGGCAGAGTGCAGTTAAATTGGTAGTCATAAAAAAAACTCATACATAACAATAAAAACATAAAAAATGTCACACAGAGACACATATCACACATACATAAACACATTCTGTGTCTCTACTGTAATGCATGTGCTCATTTACTAATAACAAATAATAATAATAAATGTTTCGGAAATTTTGCACAAAACGTCATCTAGTCCCCCAACCAATCAGAGCTTGTGTTATGGGTACTAGACAACTTATATAAATACATAAACGGTTTTGTTTTGTTAATACATACATATTATACATAAAAAACACCCAAACTCCTAAACAAATATATGCTGATCACACACATTTGGCCAGACCCGGGAATCGAACCTGAAACGTCTTGATCAGCAGTCGCATACGCTAACCACTAGACCAACGAGACAGTTTTATATTATTTTGGTTTAGGCTTTGACAAAAAAAAGATTCTAAGGAAAAACTTTTTTTTTATGTTTAAGCCTTCCAAAGTGACTCTACTCTGCCTGATAGAAAGCATGAGAAGAATCCAGGAGTAGGGGTCACCATCCGCATTGTCAGAGTAAGGAATACAGCACGGTGACCCATGCCATGGCAGCCTAGTCGGATGTTTCTGCATCGTTTTCCCAGCCTCTGAAATCCGTGAGTATGATGCAGAATGATCGGGCCTAGGATGGTCTTCTGTGTGAGGGTATTACTACCCCGGTAGAACCGGCCCATTCGTGATGAAATCAGCCTAGCTCTACTCCCTATTTATGAATAGAGAAGTTCTTTTTATCTAATTGTTCTCTCATCCTTCTCAAATTTCACTGAAGTAAGAAAATTAGTAAAGTAAAGAAAACAGAAATATAAAGTGATTGATTGAAATGTGTCCGCTCCCCGCTCCGCTCGTGACTAAGGTCACCACTCTATCAGCTAGCCGCACCACCCCTATATAAACGATACAGTACTAGTTTACGGCTCAGTATTGTCGCACCCTGTGTATCGCGTTGGAACCATTAAATTGTGTCAACTAGTCAACTAACGACAATAAGTAAGTACATTGATTTATTATTCATAATTATTAATAAACGAACGACCGCGACATAGCGATAATTATATTATTTTGTTTATTTCCTTTTAATATTATTAAATTTAAATTCTACAAGTTAGGTTCACATTTAAATCTGTACCTCAGAAGCAGACAACATTTTCTTATAAATATATATTTGCTTTATATATTCTATGATAAATTTGTCGAAATTACGTTTCTCATACTATTAAAATCCCAAAAACTAATTCTACATAATGGTATAAAGCATGAAGTCCTACGTCGCCTATGAAAAGTTATATACAATGGTATTTAACATTAATTGCACAAATTTAAGAGGGTATAGGATCTCAAATGATGATACTTCCCTCTATTTATTATAAAAAATACAGCTAAGTTAATTAGGTACTCTGCCTTTAATATAACCCTCTCAAAATTACATTCACAATTTCACTACGCGCATTTTTGCCTGTCCTGTAAAATTTGACTTAGTCACTTAATCCCTACTGATATTATAAATGCGAAAGTAACTCTATCTGTCTGTTACGCTTTCACGCTTAAATCGCTGAACCGATTTTGATGAAATTTGGTATGAAGATAGAACTGAACTTGGGAAAGGACATAGGCTACTTTTTACCGCGATAACCGACATACACGCGGGCGGAGCCGCGGGCGAAAGCTAGTGTTGTATACCTCTAAGGTAAAGTTTTTTTTTCTGATTGCCTTGAGTTTGATTCGTCAAATAAACAATAGGTACCAAATAATTCAACCTTTTATTTATAATACAAGTACGATTAAAATGTATATGAATAAAAAATATATTTCTAAGTTTAAAATTATAGTTTATAATAACGATTTAAACAAAATAAAATACATCGAACATTGATCGGAGTGGTGTGCATTGGGAGACGCCTATCCAGGCCAAGTCCAGCAGTGAACTGCAATAGGCTGACAATAAAATAAAATTTAAAAAATCAGGGCTCCTTTTCACATAAAATAGAAACTTTTATCTAAAGAAAAATTCATGACGGACTAATGTGAACTTAACTATTAAATAATTTAAGATTTTAATTTTAATAAATTTCTATGAAGAGATACATTTATTTATCAGCAACTTTAATGTGGTAAATAATGTTTTATGGCAGACAACTATCTGAGACATTATCAGGTACTAGTGAAGCTAGTACTAAGACTGTAATTTTATCAAATCACTAGCCGCCAGCCCCCTCTTTGCACTGGGACGTATAGTATTAATTTTCCGTGTTAATACATAGTATATATAACTCACAAATGACGTACCCTTCTTCTTATTCCTAGCCTTATTCCCAATATTATTTGGGGCGGTTCAACCGGTTTTACCTGAATGTCAGTTTTCCACGGAGCGACTGGCATCGGCAACTCTAAGGGAGAACTGAAATTCAAAGGTTGAACTTATTGTCAGTAAATTTGAGGACACTGTCTTCCCAGTAATGATTGCCATAGATGTTCATGACAACTGGGACCGAGAAACACGGTCGTGAATCACCGCCAAATGTCCAAGCTCCGGGCTGCTATTAGGAATATCCTGAGATAATCCATAAACACTTTTCGGCCCGACCCGAGATTTCAACCCGAGTCCTCTTGATTAGCAGTCGAATATGCTACCCACTATACATATGTGAAGATGATACAACGTCACAAACTCATAAATTTAACCTCTATTTTATATCTATTAGTATAGATTAAGTGGGTAGTAAAGAAAAGGCCGATAGCTAAAGACAGACATCTCACAGGAGACCAACCTAAAATGACAACATTGGCCGCACGGATGTTGTCATTTTCGTTTGTCGTGTTTCATGGGTGAGTGCAAGACGGGAGGCCCAAAGATGCAAAAGCATCTCACTAGGCTGTCATAGTGGTCACGATGCATTGATTACATTCATAATGAATATGGTGACCACTGTTCTTGGATTCTACACATGCTTTCCATCAGGCAGAGTAGACAGTTCGACTCACACAAAAAAAAATTAGTAATATCTTTTAAGTTTTGCTTAAAAAAAATTCTTCGGAGGACACAATAATTATTAATAAATGCATTTTTTTTGAATAACTGCGATTTTTTATTATTTTTGTGTTTTATTTATATTTAAGCCTAGTAAAGTGACTCTAGTCTGCCTGATGGAGGATATTCAAACATTAATTAAAATATAAAACTAAATATAAAATAATATTTTAAAACATGAAATAATGGCCGCTTAGTAAAAATAAAAGGTGGAGTAAAAATTGACCAAGTGCGTGTCAAACCACGCATAGATTAAGGTTCCGTAGTCACCCATATTGGTAGGTGGATTTAAAATCGTGTCCATTTCTTATCATTTATTGATTTTTGTTGCGAAGTTTTCCAAATGACTGCATTTTGCAAGTTAGCCCCCTTATATCTCTTGAAATATTAAAGATATCTAAACCACTATAGTTTTTCTTTAAAGTTCATTATATGGACCACCACCACGAATATAATCCCCAGGGGAAGACGCCTTATTTTTATAAAAAAGTGCCCTTTAAAGTCGAATTTCTCGCAAACGGATTCCTAAATTAAAAAATCATAAAATCATCTTACAAACCCTTTACCTCAAGCACATCAGCTGCTGCACTTAGGCATCTCTTATTTTTCCCCTTTAGGGGTGAACTATTATTTTTAGAGGAAAATTGAAATGTAAAATTTCCAATTACTACCCCAGCGGTGTAAAAATCAATTTAGTAGAGGTAGATTTCAGCACAAATGGATAAACTCGACCAGGGCGGTACTACCCTCTCACAGAAGACCAACCTAAAAATTACAAAAAGTAGTTATCAGTTGTCTAGTACCCATGACACAAGCTCTGCTTAGTTTGGGACTAGCTGGCGTTGTGTTTCAGAAGTCCGAAATGTTTCTTTATTTTATAATGACTGAGTCAGGAGTCAGCCAGGAGGTCAAATGATGCAGAAGAATTTCAATAGGCTGCCATAGTTTAGGTCACCACACTGCATTGCCTGCATCTATAATGAGTAAGATGACCTCTTAGTTTTCACTCAGGCTTTCCATAGGGCAGGGTTGAGTCTCTTTGGCAGGCTGTAGCATTAAATTCCTATTTACCTATTGAATGAATAAAGTGACGTTTCATTTATAAAACAAAACATATTTATCTATGCCTTTATGCTAGTAAAAGGTCATAAAATATGAAAAGGAGGGTTAGGGATCACTGGGTCTATATAAAAGAGGTTTCATTCAGGGTTTTAATCTTTTTGAGTCGAGTTTTTAATCATTATTAATTAGGATTGGTGACTTGGTTAATTAATTTACTGAATTTATTCTTCGGATTTTTAAAGGGTTTTTAATAGCAATTACTTGGTATTTAACTATTAAAATCTGTTTCAATACGTTTTAAAAAATATTCATCTAGTCGTCATCTATTCGTCATCTAGTCCCAAATTAAGCAGAGCTTGTATTATGGGTACTAGACAACTGATATAAATACTTAAAACACACTTATTTTTTTGTAAATACATATAACATACATAGAAAACACCCAGACTCCGAAACAAATATTTGCCTCTAAAGTCTAAAGCCTGAGAAAGGACATTCGCTACTTTTTACCGCGATAACCGACATACACGCAGGCGAAGCTGAATTAATAGGTATTATACGGAATCATATTGGTGTTAGGAAAATAAACAATAAATTGAAAATTGCAATATTTCATTTGAGTGATTTACATTATAATAGCGTTTATAATTGAGAAGTTTATGTATTTACCTCTTTATTTAGATCAAGTGTAAGTTCGTCAGAAGGTCATGTAATTTATTGTGGTTTTGGTTGTATCTTTACAACAATAAAAAGCGGCCAAGTGCGAGTCGGACTCGCCCATGAAGGGTTCCGTATCAGCAAGTAACATCATATAAAAGTTCTTGAAGTTCGTTGTAACTTTCATCGATGTTTTTATACTAGTGTATTGATTGGATGAAAGGTAAATTGCGTTTTACGATTTATGACGTATTAAAAAAAAACTACTCACTAGATCTCGTTCAAACCAATTTTCGTTGGTAGTTTGCATGGTAATGTACAACATATATTTTTTTTAGTTTTATCTAGTCAGTCAGTATCTAGACTGTCAGTATCTAGACTGTCGGTATCTAGACTGTCGGTATCTAGACTGTCGGTATCTAGACTGTCGGTATCTAGACTGTCGGTATCTAGACTGTCGGTATCTAGACTGTCGGTATCTAGACTGTCGGTATCTAGACTGTCGGTATCTAAACTGTCAGTATCTAGACTGTCAGTATACTCGTATAGACTGTCAGTATCTAGACTGTCAGTATCTAGACTGTCAGTATCTAGACTGTCAGTATCTAGACTGTCACTGTCGTTGCTTACCCTCGGTTGATTGTTTCCAATCACCTAAGGTCAGTTAGCAATAAGCGCTTGTTATTGGTTCTATAAATATTTTTCTACAATAATATCAAATACCTAGTTACCAGCCGTTGACTCAAACTATTTACTCACGGCACCATACATCACAATATGTCAAACGTGGAAGATATTTTCAGGTCGTTTAATTTCTTCACTTCTATATTTATCTAATGCTTTTTATTTGCGGTTTATAAAATACTAACTTTTGCTGGCGGCTATGCCCGCGTATATATCAGTTAACACGGTAGCCTATAGCGCGACAGACATATAGACAAATTACTTAGTTAATTTTTCTATTTATGCCTGTCAAAGTGACTACATTCTACCTGATGGAAAGCATGAGTAGAATCTAAAAGTAGTGGTCACCATTTTAAGTGAGTGCAGACAATGCAGCATGTTGGCCCGCACTATGGAGGCTCTCAATAACCCTCCATAGTACGGGTCACCATGCTGCAGTGCCTCTTGGATTCTACTCGTACGTTCCATCAGAGATGCCTCTTCAACAGTGGGCCTCCGGTCTTCCACTCCGAAACAAAACAATATAGTGTGTCATTTCTAAGAAATAACCATTAGTTAGGGTACTCCGGTTATTCTCACACAATGTGGTCTAATTCTATTTAACATAACATTCTTATAAAACAAATACATAAAATTGAAGAAAATGTATGTATTTTTTTCATTTAGGTAACAGTTTTTTTAAGTTCAAAAAGTGCAGGCAGTAGTCATTTCGAAAAATGGTTTTAAAATACTTGTATCAAAAATAAAAATAAATCGGACATATAATACACAAAATCATCTAGTCCCAAGCTAAACAGAGCTTGTATTGTGGGTATATAATAAGCAATAATACATAATATAATATAAATAATAAATATAAATAATAAATATAGAAATAATATAAATATATAATACAATGGGAGAGGCCTATGTCCAGCAGTGGACTGCGATAGGCTGATGATGCTGATGATGAATAAAAATAAAATAAACAACTGATATAAATACATAAACATACTTTTTTTTTGTAAATACATACATATTATACATAGAAAATATCCAAACTCCGAAACAAATATTTGCGGATCACACAAGGATATACGCATACGCTGTGTTTAAATGACAATAATTCTTAAACTAATATACATACAGTTGTAAATTTAATGTTGTATTGTAGCTTAGCTCAAAAGCTATCGATATAGTGAAAACATTAAATGGGTTATGGGTTATGATTATGTAGTAATTTGCAATAATTTGTTAATTTACGTATTTTTTTGCCTTTTTTTTCCATTTCATATTTTTTTCTAAAGTTTGTAGATATTGAACACTTTATTTTATAATGTAAATGACAGACAGTATTATTACCCGGCGAATAAGCCTATTTTTATCCCATTGAAACCCAATATTTTCCTGGTATGATGTTTTTTGCACACACGTAGAGAAATTTCATTAAAAAAACCAAAATGGCTGCCATTTAGCGTGGAGGTGGGTTGGACCCAAGTTTATGCTGTATTTGTATATTAAAATAGTGGTTTTATAAGTACCTAAAATATCGCTAGTTCGTAACCGGACACATTGTATAGTAATCGTTATTGGAAAGTCATTACCCTCAAATTTATTCTACTACTATTATACTACTACTATGAATTTCAGTTGTCCTTTAGAGTTGTGGAGGCCCGATGCCAGTCGCTCCGCGGAAAAACTGATATTCAGGTAAAACCGGTTGAACTAGTAGCCGACCCCAAATAATATTGGGAATAAAACTAGAAAGAAGATTTAAGACATTAGGGCCAAAGGCTACCTTAGCCCTAATGTCTTATATTTATTTAGTTAAAAATTAACGTTAAAAGTTAACGTAAAAAGTTAATTTTTGACAAGAAATACTAAAACCTCAAAAAAAAACCTTTATTCATGAACCGATTTTGAAAACCCTTTTTGTTGGGAAGTCTATGGGCGTGTTTCCCTAGTTTTCGAAATAAACATACGTTAGATAGTTATCTAATACATAACGCCATTGCACAGACAAAAGTTGCTTGTAACTGGCTCTTGTGTGCGGCCCCGCCCGTGCGTAATTCGGTTAACGCGGTAATAAGTAGCATATTATATCCTTCTCCGTGAATCTCTGTCTATACCGAAATTTATATAAATCCTTTCAGCACAACACTGCTGTGACGGTGTACGGACCGACTGAGTTACTATCGAATTTAAATATTACTATGGAACTAACTTGATTGTAAAACAGATATATCTTTAGTTAAGTTCAAAATATTAAAATATTTTGGTACTAAAAGTAATTATATATATATATATATATATATATATATATATATATATATTTATTTGATGCCTACCAATGTGACTCCATTCTGCCTGATGGTAAGCATGAATGGAATCCAAGTTGTGAAGTTTTGACAGGAGATAAACATTTTGACATCTACGATTTATGTATTTTTATAATCACCTAGTTTTCGCCCGTGTATCTCGATTATTGCAGTAAAAAGTAGCCTATGTGCTATTCTGATATATAAGCTATATTACTGTAAAGTTTCATCCAAATCCTTTCAGTAGTTTTCGCGTGAAAGAGGAACATACATGCATACACACATACATAACTCACAAACTTTCGCGTTTATAATATTAGTAGGATACAAAATTTATTCACAATTTTAACTGAAAGAATATTTACATACATGCGTCAAAAATATCTCCTATATCATCGCTTACTGGTAGTGTTCCCAAAAGATTCCACGTTGAATGGCAATGCTCATTCTCTATGACCAGCCATTGTTTAAAAACAGCACGAACTCTTGGACCCCATCAACCTAGCGAAAATCATAGTCTAGTACTATATTTTCACTTCGTTTTCGAAACTGACTGTAAGTATGCAAAGGTACTGTACTAGCCCGTGATGTAATAAAATAGAGTTTTTCCACAAATTTACTTGTAAATGTAAAGCGTAGTGGACTACCCTCGTATCGACGTGTATTCCTAAGGCTTCTAAAACGTCTAGCAGTAAGGATTAGTATAACGCGATGCGGTTACAAACCGAATTTGTTACTTTATCGTTCTATTTTATATTAATCTATGTATTTATTTGTATACCATCGAATACTCGACGTAATTTACGCATTGAAGATATTTTTTCATGTATGTATTTAAGCCTACTAAATTGTTTCTACTCTGCCTGATGGAAAGCATGAGTAGAATCCAGGAAAAGGGTTCACCATCTTCTTTGTGATTGTAGACAATGCATAAGAGTGACTTCCACTATGGTGGCCTAGGGATATACATATTAATGCATCGTTTTCTTGGCCTCCGGAGGCTGTGGAATGATTCAAAGTGATTGGGCATCCGGTCTCACACTCACCAACGAAATACGACAACACGAATGCTATCATTATTAGATTGGTTTTCTGTGTGAGGGTAGTACTGTCCCGGCCGACCCGGCCAATTTGGACTGAAATCAGGGTGGTTCTACTACCTTTTGAACGTAGTTTTTTTTTATTTATTGAAAAGAGGATTTCATATTTGTCTAAAACCGTCTTCACAGTTACAGAGTTAAAACGGACATATTAAGACGGACGGATTAATTGAAATTTGGTACACAACTTGTCCGTGTGGTGACGGTTTAAGAATACAGAGTGTCACCACCCCTATTCAACCCGCGGGTGTCGTAAAAGGCGACTAAGGGATAAACTACGCAAGACAACATCGATGCAAAGAGAAGGAAAACTTGAAACCAACCGTATACCTAGCCGTCTGGCCAGCGTGGTATAGTAGGCCAAAACCTCATTTCTAAGGAGAGGCCTATGTCCAGCAGTAGACTGTTAAAGGCTTTAAAGGCTGTTGATGAAGTAGTCCAGAGCCTGATCAAGTATACAAGCAATTAAGAACAATGATATTTTAAAACTCTATCTGGGATAATATCTAATAAGATAGGCAAGTTAATCAGAGATCTAATAAGCTTAAAAGGTAACACACACACACATGTGGCGGCAGGCTATGTTAACCTACACCAACAGTGTTAAGATATAGACTCCGTAGGACGAGACTGAGTTTATTACATTTTACACGTAAGTAGGTAGGTAAGTAGCTAGATAGGTAGTAGGCACGAGGTACGCAGGTATGGCAGGCACTCATATAGTGGCGGTTCTGTGCGAGATTAATACACGCCACACACACAATTATCCACGAAATTTTATTGTCTAGTGGTTAGCGTATGCGACTGCTAATCAAGAGGTCTCGGGTTCAAATCCCGGGTCGGGCCAAAAAGTGTTTTTGGGTTTTTCTTAGGAATTTCCTAATAGCAGCCCGGAGTTTGGAAGTTTGGCGGTGATTCACACCCGTGCCACGGAGAGCGCGTTAAGCCGTCGGTCCCGGTTGTCATGAACATCTATGGCAATCGTTACTGGGAAGTCAGTGCCCTCAAATATACTGACAACTAGTTCAATCTTCGAATTTCAGTTCTCCCTTAGGGTTGCGGAGGTCCGATGCGAGTCGCTCCGTGGAAAAACTGAAATTCAGGTAAAACTGGTTAAACTAGTAGCCGACCCCAAATAAACTTGGGAATAAGGCTCGGAAGATATATTTGTTAGTCTGACATACATTTGTGTGAGAATATACTCACTGAAAAGTTTCACCTCATTTGGTCCGTGAGGTGGGAACCTGGTGATCTGTTACACAGGTTTTTAGGGTTCCGAAGTTTTTACCTTGGAACCCTTATAGATTCATCATGTCCGTCTGTCCGTCCGTCCTCGACTTTCCGTCCAAACGGTAAGTGCTAGAAAGATGCAACTTTGCAGGAATATATTTTGTAAATACGTCGACAAAGTGCTACAATAAAATTATGAAAAATATTTTTATTTGGGGGCACCTCCCCTGCACGTAAGGGGATGATATTTTTTCTCACGGCTACCCCATCGTGTGGGGTATCATTAGATAGGTCTTTTAAAAACAATAAAGAGTTTCTAAGACGATTTTTTGATATAGGTATCCATTTCCGAGATGCTCCACTTTTTTCGTAAAAACAGGACGCCCCACCTCTAAAAACTAAACGGCTGCCTAAAACATCTGAAAAAATTCGTGATGGTGGTCCATATAATGAAATTTGAAGAAAAACTATAACGGATTAGATGAATTTGTTAGTTCAGGAGTTATAGAGGCTTAACTGGTAAAAGGCGCTCACTTGGAAAACGTCATACGAAATTAACGCATTAATACGTAAACATAGCAATTATCTATTGGATACGACTTTAAATCCATTATGGGTGACTGAGGAACCCTTTCTGTGCGTGGCCTGACACGCACTAAGCCGTTTTTTTTAATATTAACACCAGTCTCACAAAGGAACACTGACAATTGTTACTTAAACATTGTGTACATTACTTAAGCCTTATTTACCTTTGCGAAAGAGTAATAAATAAATTATATTTAGACTAACTTTTGCCCGCGGCTCCGCCCGCTAGTAGGGATCTACATGTCATGGCAGTAAATAGTGGCCTATGTTTTATTCCGATATGTAAGCTGAAATGGATAAAATGGTAAATGAAATAAAAAAAAATGTATGTATTGTTTTTGTCGTATTTGTAATGCTAAGCGATAACTTTACCAAACACTGTCCAACTTTATAAACGTTTTCTTTATTCTTTATAAACTTATTTCACCCCAATTTCGGTAAATCTTATTGAATTTGACTTAGTTTGACTAGAGTTTATGATACATAACCTTTACATAAACAAAAACGCATGATTAAAATCAGAATGCTAATGAATATTATCCTAGCCTATGCCTTAGATTATTTTGGTTAGGCTACAAGTTGAACTGGTTTTATCTGACACTCAGTTTTTACACGGAGCGACTGCTCGAAATCCGGAGTATCGAAGTTAGGCCGTGTTACACCCCCGTGCCTAGGGATTGCAATCCAGCAAAGTGGGATCCTGCAATCCCGCGGGATAATATATAGACTCCGACCGATGCTTGCGGATCCGTCAATGTGAATCCACAAGCATCCGTCGTTGCAAATTTATCAAATTGCCCCCTTTAATCAACTCAGCAACGCTTTATGTCACTACTTTGCTATTTAGATTATTTTATATTTCTAACATTACGATTAATTATTTGGTAAGAAAAATTAAAAGACTATTATCAAACTAAATTCATATGATACTCGTTGATTAGAATTAATATTTTTAGTTAACTAATATATTAAAAATTACCTACAAAGTTCTATCAAATATTGATATTTTTTTAATAAATATTGTTTTTTTTTGGGCCTGAAAAACTGGCATTTAGTTACTACTGGTGGAACTAGTAGTCTACCCTAAATAATATTGTCGTTAATGGAAGTTAGGAATAAATAAAGAAAACGAAAAATTAAACTAAGGTCGGCCACTAGTTTAACCGGTTATATCTGAATTTTAGTTTTCATAGAGCGACTGGAAAGGACTTACACAACCCTGAGGGCAAATTCGAATTTGAACTAGTTTTCAATATGTTTTAGGGCCCTCACTTCCCAATGACAATTACCATAGACGTTCTTGATAACCGGGACCGACGTTACGTCCTTTCCGAGGCACAGGCGTGAAACACCGCCAAACTTCTACACTCCAGGCTTGTTATTTAAAACTAAAGGAAAAGTAAGACTGGTAGTCAAAAATTAATCAAATTTATTTGTTACAGGTATACATAAAAAAATCCATTAACATGGATCACACCGAGTTTCGTGTGAAGGGTAAGTGTTTTCTATTTAAAATCTACCAACGTAACTCTACGTAATGAAAAGCATAAGTAGAATCCAGAAGTAGAAGTCACCATCCTCATTATGAGGTTAAGCAATGCAGCATGGTGACCCTTCCTGGTCAGTTTTTTTTGCATCATTCTCTCGGCCTCTGGAAACCGGAAGAATGATGCAGAATGATTGGGTCTCCGGTCTAACACTCATCAAAGAAATACGACAGCAAAAATGCTGTCATTATTGGGAGGGTCTTCTGTGTGAGGGTAGTACTAGCCCAGTCGAGTCGGCGAATTCGTGCTGATATCAGCGTGGCTTTACTACCTACTACAAGCGAAAAAAAATCGGCCAAGTGCGTGTCAGGCCACGCATAGGAAAGGGTTCCTCAGTCACCCATAATGGTACGTGGATTAGAAATCGTATCCAATGGATAATTGTTATGTTTACGTATTAATGCGTTGATTTTGTATGACTTTTCCAAGTAAGCGCATTGTAAAAGTTAAGCCTCTATAACTCCTGAACTAACAAAGTCATCTAATTCGTTATAGTTTTCATTTAAAGTTCATTATATGGACCACTATCACAAATTTTTCGGCGGGCGGGACGGCCTGTTTTTACAAAAAAGTGGCCTTTAAAGTGGAATTTCTCGCAAACGGATACCTAAATCAAAAAATCGTCGTAACAAACCTGTAATGTTTTTAAAAGACCTATATAATGATACCCTACATGATAGGGTAGCCGTGAGTAAAAAAAACATCACCACTTTACGTGTAGGGGAGGTACCCTAAATAAAAATATATTTCATAATTTTATTGTAGCACTTTGTCGACGTAATTACAATACATATTCATGCAAAGTTTCATCTTTCTAGCACTTACTGTTTGGACGATAAGTCGAGGACGGACGGACGGACAGACGGACATGACATCTATAAGGGTTCGAAGTCATAAACTTCGGAACCCTAAAAAGTTGTAGATCTTTTAATTACCTACAACTTTGCCATTTAACTTTTTTCCTTGTAGTTTTGCCGGAAATCGAGATAAACCGTTTTTTATCCTTTGTTGTATATATTTAGCCATCCAATCTGACTCTACCCTGCCTGGTGGAAAGCATGAGCAGAATCCAAGAGTCGGGGCTACCACACTCGCTGCGAATGCGGACAATAATGCATGGCGGCCCACACTATGGCGGCTTAGTGAGATGCTTTTTCACGCCCCGGTTAAAGGACCCGAAAACCTCCCCCCCCCTACCCCTACCCGACCTCAGATCGCCCGTAAATTATTTTTCCTTTCATTTTTATAATATTCTCCTCCTTTTCCAATAGGTTTCATCCTACTATAATTTTATTTGTTTTCAAAAATTATCTACTCTGGTCTACTGGTCTATATGTCATTTACAAACTATCATTATGGTTGCCATGCAAGTGTTATTCCTAGCAACCTGTGAAGTTTTGACAGGAGGTAAACAGTGATACATTTTGACATCTTCGATTTATGTATTTTTATAATCACCTAGCTTTGGTCTTTGTATCTCGATTATTGCAGTAAAAAGTAGTCTATGTCCTTTCCCAAGTTCAGTTCTATCATCATACCGAATTTCATCAAAATCGGTACAGTGGTTTAGGCGTGAAAGCGTAACAGACAGACAGACAGAGGTACTTTCGCATTTATAATATTAAGTAGGGATTAAAAAAAAAACTACTCACTAGATCTCGTTCAAACCAATTTTCGTTGGTAGTTTGCATGTTAATGTACAACATATATTTCTTTTAGTTTTATCACTCTCTTATTTTAGAAGTTAGAGGGGGGGGGACACACATTTTTCCACTTTGGAAGTGTCTCTCGCGCAAACTATTCAGTTTAGAAAAAAATGATATTAGAAACCTCAACATCATTTTTGAACACCTATCCATAGATACCCCACACGTTTAGGTTTGATGAAAAAAAAATTTTTGAGTTTCAGTTCCAAGTATGGAGACCCCCAAAATGTATTGTTTTTTTTCTTTTTTTATGTAAAAATCTTAATGCGGTTCACAGAATACATCGACTGACCAAATTTCAACAGTATAGCTCTTATAGTTTCGGAAATAATTGGCTGTGACATACGGACGGACAGACAGACAGACAGACAGACAGACAGACAGACAGACAGACAGACAGACAGACTTGACGAATCTATAAGGGTTCCGTTTTTTGCCATTTGGCTACGGAACCCTAAAAAGACATGTTTATCAATGACATGTTTAACATACAAGTATGGATGTACCAACCATTACGTATTTATTTATTTAAAGAACATAAGCTACGGTACATGCACCTAGACCATTACATGTTATGTCAACTAATGATTTCTAAAACTTTTACACTAATAGAACAATACAACAAAGTCCATTCCAAAGAACTTAAATAAAAATAAAACGTCAACAAGACAGGATCCTAAATTATTCAACAGTATTTTAATTGTCATGACATTCCAATAAAAGTCACAATTAAAATATTATGATAAAAATTATTCAAGTTTATTTAAATATGTCATTACATATTACTAATAAATACACCAGTTGGCCTTGTTTCAGTATGGCCTTAACCCTCTGCTGAGAGGAGCCGTGCCCAGTAGTAGGACGTTATGGTTTGTTGTTGTTGTTGATAATATATAATTTTCTCCTTTTTAGGGTTCCGTAGCCAAATGGCAAAAAACGGAACCCTTATAGATTCGTCAAGTCTGTCTGTCTGTCTGTCTGTCTGTCTGTCTGTCTGTCTGTCTGTCTGTCTGTCCGTCCGTATGTCACAGCCAATTATTTCCGAAACTATAAGAGCTATACTGTTGAAATTTGGTCAGTCGATGTATTCTGTGAACCGCATTAAGATTTTTACATAAAAAAAGAAAAAAAACAATACATTTTGGGGGTCTCCATACTTGGAACTGAAACTCAAAAATTTTTTTTTCATCAAACCTAAACGTGTGGGGTATCTATGGATAGGTGTTCAAAAATGATGTTGAGGTTTCTAATATCATTTTTTTCTAAACTGAATAGTTTGCGCGAGAGACACTTCCAAAGTGGAAAAATGTGTGTCCCCCCCCCTCTAACTTCTAAAATAAGAGAGTGATAAAACTAAAAGAAATATATGTTGTACATTAACATGCAAACTACCAACGAAAATTGGTTTGAACGAGATCTAGTGAGTAGTTTTTTTTTTAATCCCTACTTAATATTATAAATGCGAAAGTACCTCTGTCTGTCTGTCTGTTACGCTTTCACGCCTAAACCACTGTACCGATTTTGATGAAATTCGGTATGATGATAGAACTGAACTTGGGAAAGGACATAGACTACTTTTTACTGCAATAATCGAGATACAAAGACCAAAGCTAGGTGATTATAAAAATACATAAATCGAAGATGTCAAAATGTATCACTGTTTACCTCCTGTCAAAACTTCACAGGTTGCTAGGAATAACACTTGCATGGCAACCATAATGATAGTTTGTAAATGACATATAGACCAGTAGACCAGAGTAGATAATTTTTGAAAACAAATAAAATTATAGTAGGATGAAACCTATTGGAAAAGGAGGAGAATATTATAAAAATGAAAGGAAAAATAATTTACGGGCGATCTGAGGTCGGGTAGGGGTAGGGGGGGGGAGGTTTTCGGGTCCTTTAACCGGGGCGTGAAAAAGCATCTCACTAAGCCGCCATAGTGTGGGCCGCCATGCATTATTGTCCGCATTCGCAGCGAGTGTGGTAGCCCCGACTCTTGGATTCTGCTCATGCTTTCCACCAGGCAGGGTAGAGTCAGATTGGATGGCTAAATATATACAACAAAGGATAAAAAACGGTTTATCTCGATTTCCGGCAAAACTACAAGGAAAAAAGTTAAATGGCAAAGTTGTAGGTAATTAAAAGATCTACAACTTTTTAGGGTTCCGAAGTTTATGACTTCGAACCCTTATAGATGTCATGTCCGTCTGTCCGTCCGTCCGTCCTCGACTTATCGTCCAAACAGTAAGTGCTAGAAAGATGAAACTTTGCATGAATATGTATTGTAATTACGTCGACAAAGTGCTACAATAAAATTATGAAATATATTTTTATTTAGGGTACCTCCCCTACACGTAAAGTGGTGATGTTTTTTTTACTCACGGCTACCCTATCATGTAGGGTATCATTATATAGGTCTTTTAAAAACATTACAGGTTTGTTACGACGATTTTTTGATTTAGGTATCCGTTTGCGAGAAATTCCACTTTAAAGGCCACTTTTTTGTAAAAACAGGCCGTCCCGCCCGCCGAAAAATTTGTGATAGTGGTCCATATAATGAACTTTAAATGAAAACTATAACGAATTAGATGACTTTGTTAGTTCAGGAGTTATAGAGGCTTAACTTTTACAATGCGCTTACTTGGAAAAGTCATACAAAATCAACGCATTAATACGTAAACATAACAATTATCCATTGGATACGATTTCTAATCCACGTACCATTATGGGTGACTGAGGAACCCTTTCCTATGCGTGGCCTGACACGCACTTGGCCGATTTTTTGTCTCACTTTTGGTTGAGGTGTCATGGTCACATAGATGTCTAAGTTATTGGGTACAAAGCCCTTCGTATAATTGATCGCCATATCTCCCTGTTGGCAGACAGTCAGCTACAGTCAGACACGTGAATTCAGTTTGTGGAATTCACCTTGTCGATCCAGAACATATGTGCACTGCCAACGGATTTGGCCCCTTCCATCTTTTCTGCTGCCCGTAGTTGTCCTCGCATGGTAACTACTTATCGCGTGTTTCCAACTTGAAAAATATCCAATTCCCATTCAACCGTTAGGGTTAAAATTTCTTAAAACAATTTTCTTGGTGTGTTTTCAAAGCGATAGCTGTCAAAGTTCCGTTACACTCTATTAAACAGGGTCATTATTAGGGTCCTTTAAACTGGGCATGAAAATGCATTTCACTAAGATGCCATACAGTATTGTCTGCATTCGCAGCAAGTTTGGTGACGCCCCGCTCTTGGATTCACTCATGCTTTCCATCAGGCAGGGTAGAGTCACTTTGATAGGCCAAAAAAAATTGCAGAAACCAGAAAAAACTATCCCTGTAAAATATGCAGACGATGTTGTTGTAATTAGCTGGTTGTTCCACCAATAATGGTGAAATATACCCATTTTTTAATTATTTAAGAATGCCAAAGCGTGGTATAGTAGGCCAAAACCTCCTTTCTAAGGAGAGGCCTATGTCCAGCAGCTACTGTTAAAGGCTGTTGATGAAAGTGACTCAACTCTGCCTGAGAAAGAATCAGTAGAATCCAAGAGTTGTGGTCACCATACCTATTGAGAATGCAGCATATGGTGATATGCATTATGGCGGCAGAGTGAGATGCATCTGCATAATCTGGTCATAAAACACTTTATGGAACCGCATGCTGTGACAAACGTTATTTCGGTAGATCTTTCTTTGCCCATAGGTTACTAAGTATTGTTTGTACCGCTGCAGAACCAAAAAGTGTTTAGTAAGTTTACTTTTTTCGAGTTGTGTGTGTAAAAGGTGTGCCAAAGAAATGGATATCATTTTCATCATCATCAACAACCCATAACGTCCCACTGCTGGGCTCGGGTCCGTCTCAGGAGAGTAGTAAGGCCATACGTCACCACGTTGGCCAAGTGCGGGTTGCTAGCAAGACCAATTGTGACTACGTATTCTTGCTGTTAGATTTTTTTAAGTAGCCCGAAGGCCTCCAATGAAGCTTCACGACTTCTATCTTATGATAACAACCAGGATCGAATCTATAAGGGTTCCGCGTCATGAACTACGGAACCCAAAAAATGGCATCGTGTAATTTTAAGGATTCAATATCAAAGAAAGTATACTATAAATTTTAGATGATCAAATAGAGTCTGGATCTTTGTAAATACAAAGAAGCCCTCAAACTAAGCTTAACGACTGCAATCTTATGGTAACATCCACGATCGACTACTTAACGCGACGTCCTAATCATGGAAATGCTCATAACAACGTGATCTCCGAATCATGCAAACGCTCATTAGATATCATGCCACAAACGGTCACCCATCTAGGTCTGACCGCGCCGTAGTTGCTTACCCTCGGTGATTGTTTCCAATTACCTAAAGCCACTCGCCTATGAGCTCTATAACTCGGCTATGAACGAAATGGACATACATAGCCTCGAAAACATTACTCTCATTCTAACGCAGTTGAGTAAAATGGTATATTTGTGTTCATTTATTCGTTATCTATCAGATGTCCAAACATATTATTATGGAAATGTTGTTATATAGATTTTCAGCTACTTGATATACCGACACGTGCAGTAAAGTAACTAAAGCCAAGGTATCGACATCCCACCATGTAATTACATCGATATAATTCACTGTGATTACATTGTAATATCAGAAAGATATTAAATATTATGCGATAGTTGTGTTTGATACGTTTATTGAATATTAATTAGAATTCGTACGCCATTTGACTTATTATTTCAAGTACATAACTTGTGCACAACAAGCTCGATTATCTTACTATTTAAACTAATATTATAAAGAGGGTGGTGACGGATTAAGAATACAAAGTGTCACCACCCCTATTCATTCTATGGGTGTCGTAAGAGGCGACTAAAGGAACAAAATAAGCAGCTAACATCACTGCCAAGAGAAGGAAAACTTGAAACAAACCCTTTACCAACCCGTCTGGCCAGCGTGGTATAGTAGGCCAAAACCTCCTTTCAAAGGAGAGGCCTATGTGAAGCAGTGGACTGTTAAAGGCTGTTGATGATGATGATGATTATAAAGAGGAAAGATTTGATTGCTCGTTTGTTTATTTGTATTAATCCCAATAGGAGCAGCCTAAATAAATAGAAATAAATATTTCAGACATTAAACACACAACGCCATCTAAATCCCCAAACTGAGCAGAGCTTGTATTATGGGTAACTAGACAACTGATATAAATACATAAACATACTTTCTTTTTTGTAAATACATACTTAGTATACATAGAAAACACCCAAACTCCGAAACAAATATTTGGTCCGACCCGGGAATCGAACCCGAGACCTCTTGATCAGCAGTCGCATATGCTAACTACTAGACCAACGTGGCAGCCTACTGCCACTTTAGCTTAATAATCCTGTGAGCTATGTCGGTAATCTAAAGAGAAACGTCTAGTTTTACATTTAAACCAATTTCCGCCTTTTTTTTTAAATTTCTTTGTACAGTTACCTATTAAATACTGCCTAGTTGGTCAAGTGGATGGCCAAAAAGTGTTTTTGGGTTTTGCTTAGGAAAGAAAAAAAATTAGAAAAATAGCAGCCCGGAGTTTGGAAATTTCGGTGTTGATTTACGCCTGTGCCTCGGAGAGCACGTAAAGCAGTCGGTCCCAGTTGTCATGAACATCTATGGCAATCGTTATTGCGTTTAGTCAGTGCCCTAATTTACTGAAAACTTGTTCAACCTTCGAATTTCAGTTCTCCATTAGGGTTTCGGAGGTCCGATGCCAGTCGCTCCCTGGAAAAACTGATATTCAGGTAAAACCGGTTGAAATAGTAGCCCACCCTAAATAATATTGGGAATAAGGCTAGGAATAAGTTAACTTTTAAATGTGTTTTGTCTTGTACAATAATTTTAAAATTAGAACTAGGGCGCTTAGTTCTCATTACAGTTGTAGGCAAACTTCGATAGGAACTCAACAGATTTTTATTGGTTGCTTTTGCGAATGAATGAATTATCCCGGCGTTCAAATAATTCGCAAAGAGGACAGGGAGGGGAGCTCTAAAAGGTTTGATTCTAATATACCGAGATGAGTCTTTCTACTTCGCAATCGTTAGAGAGCTTACAATAAGGGAAAAAAGAGTAACGACCAGTTGTACCATGTTCTCTTTCCCAAGAATTCATAAATCCTAAGCTTGTTTGGGGTCATCTACTAGTTCACCTGAATATCAGTTTTTCCAAGGAGCAAAATTTCCTCCGCAATCCTGAGAGTGAACTAAATTTGAAGGTTGAAATAGTTGTCAGTATATTTGATGACACTGACTTCTAAATAACGATTTAGAATTTATTTTAAAAATCTCTTTCTGAAATATTGACTCAAATATGTACAAAATACTTGGTTAGAGACATATATGTATGTCATCTAACTATGTAAAGATTTAACAACCTTTATTAAAATGAGTAATACGATATCCGAAAGATTATCAGGAATTGATAAAACTTACCAAAAAAATCCTAAAGTTCTGTAACTATTATAAAAACCTCAACCATTAAAAACTCATAGACTATTTTTAAACCAGGAACCGAACCTAAATCCTTGCTCAAATTTGTCGACACAAATCTCCTGAAACAATAAAATCGAATCCTTTGTTTCCTTCATTTGATTCTGTAATTGAATCATTCGATCCGGTTTTATCAGCTTCGAACCGGTACAATCCGGTTCTCGGTAGTTCATTGCTGTTAGTGTAAAGCTCCTTTATCGCTGTCTTTATTGATATCAGTGTGTTGGCTTTTATTAGCTACCATTTTACACATCAGATAAAAGAGATTTTGAAACAGAGATTGTCTTTCTTTGTAAAGACATTTCTAGAAAAGAATGGCTAAGGATATATTCACAATGGCTACTACTGGTTTTAAGAAAGTAATTAACTTATTTTTTTATTAATGCGTAGTGTTAATACACGCTAAGGCAAATCAATGTAAATTATTATCAACCCATAATGTCCTACAGCTGGGCTTGGGTACAAATACAAGGTGATTTTTTTAAATCTACCAGCTAATTTCTGGAACGGCTGAACCAATTTTGAGTAGGTTTTTACTAGCAGATAGCTGATGACATAAGGAGTAACTAAGGTTTTTTTAGACATTTACGACGTCATTACTCACGCCTTACAACAATATCTGCGGGTAGAATTGCGGGACTCAGCTAGTTTTAAATGAATAGAATGACTTGGCCATCGCAGATAACATACTTTTTTTTGTTTAGTCCTAGATACTTAGTAGTACTTTTAATCTATATTATATATATATATAAAAATGAATCCCTATTTCCCATGGTCACGCCATCACGCGTGAACGGCTGGACCGATTTAGCTTATTCTTTTTTTTTTAATATTCCTTGAAGTTCGAGGATGGTTCTAAGGAAAAAAATAATTGAAAAATTATCTGATAGGTTTTATTGGAGGGGTTCCGAGAATACAAAACAATTGAGTGCCGTTGAATCGACTGTTAGGCGGTACGAAGTTCGCGGTGTCAGCTAGTTCATAATCAAATTTTATTTTTACTTCATATTTCAGTAAGTTGATGATTTATTTATTCTAAGCATTTTTTACTGTTGCCGACATGTAGAGAAGATTATTGACAGTTGTCTCTCCCATTAAATCGTATCAAAAATATCCACGTAGTTTCACTTGTCACACACACTTTATATAGTGCTAATAAATATTATATATTTTTTAAATGACACTTATAGCAGGTACTAATGGCGTCTAATTTTTAAACTAACTGAGTTTTTGTAAAAATGATTTATAATCAATATTTCCTTTTCACATTTTCCTTTGGAAATTAATCAGTTAATTGATTCTCCAGATCTTCAAAGAAGAGCACCACATGTCGTTAGATTTGTTTGAACCTATCTCACCCCAAGTGTTCCTTTCTATTTCCTCAATGAAAATAGAAAAGGAACACTTACATCAATGAGTTCTTTGTAGACGCTGATGCACATGTGTGCTTTAAAATAGGTTTCAGTTGGCTATTGTGAATTAAATGTTTCACTTTATTTATTGTGAATGCAAAACAAAGTATTTTTTTGATAGTGAAATCACAGAACAGTGCATCAAAAATTCGTAATCAAGTCATTTTTAATAATAATAATAATAAATATGCATCTCTTAAACTCGAATTGAAAATTTTTGAAATAAATTCGGAATTATTGATTTCGGAATTCAGAAATTTTAAACGATAGCGATGAAAAAGCTTACACACACAGTCGCAACGAACTTTGTGCCCAAAAATTGGACACAATGTATTTTAACGCTTTCACGTTAGAATAAACGTGAATGTGAAAGCAACAAATCCTGATTGGAACAAAATATACCAATATTCTTGTTAAACTTATAAACGGAAACAAAGAACTCAAGCAATCAATCATCTCATCCAAATGACAGCCTCGTTGGTCTAGTGGTTAGCGTTATCGGCTGCTGATCAAGAGGTCTTGGGTTCGATTCCCGGGTTGGATCAAATATTAATTGTGAGATTCACAAATATTTGTTTCGGAGTTTGGGTGTTTTCTATGTATAATATGTATGTATTTGCAAAAAAAGTATGTTTATGTATTTATATCAGTTGTCTAGTACCCATGACACAAGCTCTGCTTAGCTTGGGACTAGATGATGTTGTATGTCAGATGTCCAAATATTTGTTTATTATTTATTTATTTAAATAATCGATTTAAATCGTTTATTTAAATACTCGATCATATTCTAGCCAAGGAGATGGTGGACTACATAGCGGACTACTTGGAGAATATCCGGGAGCGTCGCGTATACCCAGGAGTGCAGCCCGGGTACCTCCACAAGCTGCTCCCTGGGGAAGCTCCCCAGATGCCTGAACAATGGGATGATATCATCAGGGATGTGGAAAAGCACATCATGCCTGGAGTAAGTTTAAAACTCAGTCTGTTATTGACAACAGTAGATATTTTTTTTTGTAATTCTGGGGTTTGATTTCTGATTTTTCTGCACTAGCACTTATCCACAAATTCAGAATTGGAAAATATTACTTTTGCTCCTTTCAAATCAAAAATAACTATGAAAATGATTTTCCCATGTGAACCCTTAGGTTAACTGTCATTTCAGGTATCCTTTGAACTATAAATGGGTAAGCTTCCAATTTTTACTGACATCATCACTTATTTTGTAAATACACTAAAACTAAATCACAATTAATAAATATAATGTCAGTTTTACGACTTATCTAGCATACCTTTAGCGACAATTGTATTAGTGATATAATAAGGTGCAATCTTTGAAAGGATGTTAATAAGGGTTTTAAAAAAATAAACAAGCATGAGTCTCTGATAAACTTTTATTAGGTACTGAACTAAACAACTATGCATATAGTAAAAGCTAAGATTTGAGATATCAAGAAATGAAATGTATGCAAATGAAATGAAAGTACATAATACAACAACAAATTTCAGTGAATTTCAGTTTAGCACCATTACCCTGGGTCATTTTATGAGACAAGTGACAAAATGACCTTATTAAAATATCTTTTTTTCCATAGCTGGTCCACTGGCAAAGCCCGCACATGCATGCATATTTTCCAGCACTGACATCGTACCCCTCCATTATGGGAGAAATGCTCTCCAGCGCCCTCAACGTTCTTTGTTTTACATGGGTGAGTTACATATACATATTATCTTTTTAAATGTACACACACACAAATCTATTTTCTAAGACAGAATAGACGTAGCATGGAGCGTGAGTTCTTCAAGCTAAGTTGTGTTAATTTAATACTATACGAGAGTTGTAGTATCCCTTAATCTGCCTGTATTACTGTCCCAAATTTATCTACATTACTAAAATCGGACATCTTACATACAACGCCATCTAGTCCCAAGCTAAACGGAAGTTGTATTATGGGTACAACATAACTAATATCAATAGATAAACATCCTTTTTTGTAAATACAGACATATTATACATAGAAAACACCCAAACTCCGATACAAATATTTGACGCAAACATTGTGTCCAACCCGGGCATCGGGTATCATCGAGGTTGAGGTATCCTTAAACGGATGCAAACAGTGCGGGCAGGCGCCGGTTGGAGTCCAGAAGGAAATCCCCTCACTCCCCTCAGGGTCACACCGTGTGGTTTTAGTCGGTTCGAGTCCGACACACCACCCCGCCGTAACCCCCGACGGGGTGACGGTCCGCGGGGATTTCCACACTTAAAAAAAAAAAAAAAACCTTAAACGGATGCATACTCAATGTATGTTTAAGATGGGGCAGAAAGATAATCATTAGTCTACCTGCATGTTTTATATCTTAATATACAAAACAGTACAGTTGGTAACACCATGAATACATTCACATTCTGACATTTTTCTTTTTCACCCAGGCTTCATCTCCAGCCGGTACTGAACTAGAAACGATTGCAATGAACTGGCTGGGGAAGCTCCTTGGTCTTCCTGAATGCTTCCTCAATGAGAAGGATGATAGTCCAGGCGGTGGAGTGATACAGGTAATCAAAATTATAACATCAACTAAAGACTACATAGACTAAATCTTGGAGTTATAAATTTTACTGGTTAACCCACGGTTCCATCTGCGTCTTCTATTGCTAGTAGCATGATGTTATACTGCGGAAAAAAAATGTTAACCACAAAAAAAGCTGGGAAACCTTAATGAATAGACATATCCTGTCGCGGCCATTTTTGTAGTACTTTTTAACCGACTTCAAAAAAAAGAAGGAGGTTCTCAATTCGTCGGAATCTTTTTTTGTATTTTTTTTATGTATGTTCAGCGATAATTTCGTTGTTTATGAACCGATTTCAAAAAAAAACTGCATTCGTTTCGGTATAGCTTACAGGTGGTCCCATCGTCACCATATCAGGATCTGAGTTCCACAAATATCATAGGCACTATTGTCGCGATTTGGGTACTTGGAATAGTTTTTCTTTGAAGTCGGTTCCTTTTTGTAAAAATTATAAAGGGGAAATTTTTTGTCAAACATATTTTTTACGAAACTGTTTGCGCAGCGCACGAAGCGGAAGCTCTCAAGTGGAAAATAAAACCCGCGATTTTGAAAGATTCCTTATTGATGCTCTGCTCCTAGTGGTCTCAAGGTGATGATATATAGCCTTCCTCGATAATAAGTGGGCTATCTAATACTTTCCTGAGATTAGTGCGTTCAACCAAACAAAATAAAAAACATTAGAACCAAACCACTGTTTTTAGGGTTCCGTAGCCAAATGGCTAAAAACGGAACCCTTATAGATTCGTCATGTCTGTCTGTCTGTCCGTCCGAATGTCACAGCCATTTTTTTCGGAAACCATAAGAGCTATACTTTTGAAACTTGGTATGTAGATGTAATCTCTAAACCGCATTAAGATTTTTACATGAAAATTGAAAAAAAAAAACAATACATTTTGGGGGTCCCCATACTTGGAACTGAAACTCAAAAAATTTTTTTTCATCGAACCCATACGTACACGTATGGGTTCGATGAAAAGGTATTTAAAAATGATGTTGAGGTTTCTAACATCATTTTTTTCTAAACTGAATAGTTTGCGCGAGAGATACTTCCAAAGTGGAAAAATGTATGTCCTGTAACTTCTAAAATAAGAGAGTGATAAAACTAAAAAAAATATATATTGTACATTACCATGCAAACTACCAACGAAAATTGGTTTGAACGAGATCTAGTTAGTACTTTTTTTTTGATACGTCATAAATCGTAAACTGCAATTTACCTTTAATTCAATCAATACACTATTATACAAAACATCGATCCAAGTTACAACGAACTACAAGAACTTTAATATGATGCTACTTGCTGATACGGAACCCTTCTTGGGCGAGTCCGACTCGCACTTGGCCGCTTTTTATTGCATTATATCCTACAATCTATCTTCTGTATTATGGTGTGCAATAAAGAGTACCTATCTGACTTTTTTAATTGTATTTATTTTACTTAGACAACAGCAAGTGAAGCAACTCTGGTAAGTCTTCTAGCTGCACGAACCCGAGCCCTTATGGAGCTATCCAATCTGAACCCTGACGTGCAAACAGCAGAACTACTCGGCCACCTGATATGCTACTGTTCGGATCAAGCTCACTCCTCAGTAGAGAAGGCGGGACTTATTGGTGAGTTGAGATTGCACACAATTTAAATATTGATATTTATAATATTTCATTAACTATATATCGAACTAAGTGGCTTGTAATTGGAAAGGCATATGTCCAGCAATGGACTGCGATAGGCTGATAATGATCTTAATGATGATTAACTATAGGTACGCGTGGAGACTTTTTACTGAAAAGTCAATTGTGACATAAAATAAAAAGATATCTCTGTGAAAATGTAACAAACTGATATTCTTGTTTTTACATTGAATGCCTATCTATTGAGACAGGCATTCAGTTGTAAGTAATTGGACTTACAACTGAAAGTTTTTAAAAAAAAAACCTTGTGGAAATATTAGACTACTAGCCAGTAGATCGTTCTATCTAGAAATGAGCTATCGATTCAAATATTTTTATTTTTAACCGACTCCAAAAAAAAGGAGGAGGTTCTCAATTTGTCGGTTTTTTTTATGTATGTTCAGCGATAATTTCGTCGTTTAGGAATCGATTTCAAAAATTATTTTTGCATTGGAATGTGCGTAGCTTACAAGTGGTCCCACCGTCACCATATCGGGATCTGATAATGAGATCCCAAGGAAATCGAGGGAACTCCTCAAATATCATAGGCACAATTGTCGCGATTTGGGTACTCGGAATAGTTTTTCTTGAAGTCGGTTCCTATTTGTTAAAATTATGTCAATTAATATAAAAGCATCTCAACTGCCTCGTTTGTCTAGTGGTAACGTGTGCGATTGCAAATCAATACTTTTTGCTTCAAAAAATTGTGTCTCGCTTTCAAATACCGGGTCGGGCTAAAAAGTGTCATTGGGTTTTTCTTAGGAAATTCCGAATAGCAGCCCGGAGTTTGAAAGTTTTGGTTTCGATTCACACTCGTGCCTCGGAGAGCACGTAAAGCCGTCGGTCCCGGTTGTCATGAACATCTATGGCAATCTTTATCGGTATCCTCGAATTTGCTAAAAACTTATACTCCTCAACAAAATTATGACAAGAAAATCTTTCATCGAAAAATTTTCATTTTTCAAATGCTTGTAACTTTTCATAGTATTGAGATCATTGTTTTTTATTTTGTAGGTAATTTTATGTACTTTCAGGAAAAAATAATGTCTAATAGCTGCGAAATAATGCCACATTGCTATGCCTTAATCAGGCCTACCAGTTTCTTTTTTTTTTAAAACGCAAAGCTTGCACGTTTGCCATTTTTTTTTTTCAAAAACCCACAAAAATCATCTTAAGAACACTTCCGAACAAGTATTTCAAAAAATTCGTCCTACTAAATTTTTTTTGTCCGACAAGCCATTTTCAAAATAATCCTATGTTTTAGCCCGCCAACATCAGCATTAGTCGATACGTAGTCTGTAGTAAAAAATATCAGATTATATTTAAGAAATTCATGTCCCAGGAGCTATCCTAAACCCTAATAAGCTAAGGAACCACATTGTTATTCGTTTTTTTTAATTATTTCATGAAGAGTGTAGCTATATTTAAAATTGCACCACTACGTTTTCGTTCCATTTAACATTACACCTCTACACTTTTGGTAAAATTGTCAACCCTACCGACAAACCAATTAAAAAAAATTAAGTTGAAGTATGGAGGCATACTGGCCAAGAGTTAAGGCGAAAGATCATTCAACATTAATTTTATTATACAGAGTACATATCAATTAAAATTTACAGTAACATAATCTTAATCTAACGGCCATCACAAACTGGGCGAAATTTTACTGGTTAACCCACGCAGTTCCATCTGCGTCTTCTATTGCATGATGTTAAACTGCGGAAAAAATTGTTCATTTAAAAAGCTGGGAAACCTTATCGGCCATCGCAAACTGGGCGACTTGCCGCCGCGTCTTGTCACTGTGACAAGACGCGGCGGCAAGTCGCCCAGTTTGCGTTTGTCGTTTTTTCTTCGGGCGTCTCTGACGCCTAGTGTGCGGAACTTAGACCAAATTATATGAAATTTTCCCTAATTTAAGAAACGGTGCACATAATCAGCTTTTTTCAGGGTCACAATGATGCGTAAGTACGACCAACAACCTGCGCGGTACGCATCGGGTAATGTTGCTGTTGGCGGTATTTGGCTAAAACATAGGAATATTTTCAAAATGGCATGTCTTTTAAAAAAAATCGTAGAGGGTCGTTTTATTTTTTAAAGATAATATTTTTAGTTTTTAGAAAAAAAAAACATAATCCAGGTTGCGTTTTTTAAGAAATAAAAACTGACAGGCTTGATTAAGATTTTTAATCATTTTTCTGTATTTACATAAAATTCTCTACAAAACAAAACAGGTCTCAATACGGTGAAAAGTTACTGAGTTATAAGCATTTTCAAAAATTTTTTGATAAAAAGGTTTTCTTGCGATAATTTTGTTGCAGAGTGTAGTTAGTTCAACCTTCGAATTTCAGTTCTCCCTTAGGGTTGCGGAGGTCCGATGCCAGTCGCTCCTTAGAAAAACTGGTAAATATTCAGGTAAAACCGGTTGAACTAGTAGCCGACCCCAAATAATATTGGGAAAAAGGCTAGGAAGAAGAAGAAGATATAGAAGCATTTCCATAGGTCATCATTCTGCATTATTGCATTGTCTACGCAATGAGTATGGTACCCACTACTCTTAGATTCTGCTCATCCTTTTCATCAGGAAGAGTAGTCAAATTGACTAGCTCATATAAAAAAAAACATTTTGATGGGAAACAACTAGATAGCCCGTGAGCATGGTGACGCATCGCACCGCGGCCTATGTGTTATTAAATTAGAGCTTTCAACAAAAAACCATTAGAATTTGTAACATTGATGCCACCTACTACAAAACAGTTTTGGGCCCTTAGGGCCACAGCACACTAGCTACTTTTAGCATCAGTGCTCGGCAACTAATCGCTTTTTAGAAGCTAAATACGGCGACCGAACGCTCTACACCGCACTCTTAAAAACGCCAAACGCGGAGATTGAGTCGCTTTTTAGAAGCGCGACACAGCAGATGACCGCTACTCTCCGCACACATTCGGATGCCGGTAGCATCGATTTGGCATCTGAACAGTCGCTAAAACGTGCGTTTCCGATACCGCGATCGAACGGAAGAACTCGCTAAAACGCGATGCAGCATCGATGCAGTCGCCACATCGCCAATCGCCGATGCTAAAAGTAGCTAGTGTGCTGTGGCCCTTAAAGATCAACTTTAAATTTAAAAGAGTGCTTATTGGTAATTTTCCTCCATAGGGTTGGTCCGTATGAGGTACATCGAGTCTGACGCGAACCAGAGCATGCGTGGAGACAAATTGGAAGAAGCCATCGTCGCTGATAAGGCCAAGGGGCTGGTACCATTCTGGGTAAGTCTTTTGTATATTTAACTTTCTAAACTTATATACTTAACTATATGTAATGTAGTAGAGCCACGCTGATTTCAGCACGAATGGGCTGGCTCGACCGGGGCAGTACTACCCTCACACAGAAGACCATCCTGATAATAACATCATTCGTGCTGTCGTTTTTAGTTGGTGAGTTTGAGCCCGGAGGCCCAATCATTCTGCATCATTTTGATGAGAATGATACAGAATTATCTGACCAGGTCGCCATGGAATGGGTCACCATGCTGCATTGCCTACGTTCACAATGCGGATGGTGACCCATTTTCTTGGATTCTACTCATGCTTTATATTTTACTAGCTGACCCGGCGAACTTCGTACCACCTTAGAATATTAATTCATAATAAAATATAGTGTTTAGTTATTATCTGATAGTGACAAATCGACAGCAGCGTCAACTAACGGGCCCCGGCCGGTACCGCCACAATCGCTTTGTTCCTGCATTTTAAATCTGTGATATCTTCAAAAGTATTAATTTAAATTACATACTGTAAAGGGCTATATTAATCTATATTAAATACACAATGTACTTAAGGTACTTAATTGGATAAGGATTACTACTGTATTGCTGAAAATCGCTTCGTAAATAAGATATTATTTCTCGTAAAAAAAAATGGTTATTGTGGGTTATCATTAAGAGATAGACTTATGCCATCGCGGACTTTTTTGTACACCTTTTTAAGATGTACAATACTGTAGTACATTATTTTGATCTATCTCATAGAGTACAGCCAGCGTTTGCAATGTAAGCGTAAAAAACACACATTAGAAACTTTTAAAATTATTATCTACTATATTATACATAAAAACCTTCCTCTTGAATCACTATATTTAATAAAAAAAACGGCATCAAAATTCGTTGCGTAGTTTTAAAGATTTAAGCGTACATGGGGATAGAGAAAGCGACTTTGTTTTATACTATGTACTGATGATCATACTCATGCTCGCAATTCGCGGAGAATGACAGCACTATACAACTTGAAATAAACTCAATACCAATCTATCTGGACAGCGTGAAATAGCAAGACAAAACCTCTCTGAGAATAGTCCTATCTCCAGCACTGGACTGACAAAACATTATTTAATATTATAGTATGATTTGAGTAAAAGTTATATAACTAATATTAATAACTGAGTAATAGCTTATTAAAAGACGAATTATTGAGAGAGAGAATAAAATTGTAGTTACATAATTATGATCACTACAATATTATGAAACAATCCTCTGCCGCGTATGTTCGCGATAAATTTATGAACCACATTACCGATTTTCATGTTTTTTGCAACAATGGATAGATTGATTCTTGAGGATGGTTTTAGTATAAAATTGCTCAAGTATACATATAATGTTTTTAAATACCTATATCTACCGTCCAAAGCCGAGGCGGACCGATAGTGTATAATCTGACACCAGAACCTATATTTGCGTACATAATTATCATCATCATCTGACGGCTAATTCTCGCTTATTAATTTAAAATTATCTTCAAAAATTGGCTTGCATAAACATATTTTTAAGAAGTTATAAAAGATTTTCTATTTATTTTTTACCTGTTTAAAATTTGTTTCATTCTACATTTTATTAGCACCAACTCGGCTATCGTGGAGACGTATGGCTTTAACCCTCTTCTGAGAAAAGACCCGAGCCCAGCAGTGGGACGTTATGGGTTGTTGATTTGATTAAGTTTAAAGCATACCCTTTCAAACAAAAAAATAATTATCAAAATCGGGCTGCGTGTTCATACTTATTAAATATTCGAGTCAAATTGAGAAACTCTTCCATTTTGTTTCGTCGGTTAAATATAAGTCACTTCATCATCATCATCATTAACAGCCTATATCAGTCCACTGCTGGACATAAGCCTCTACTTAAGTCACTTAAGGGTTTTATATAAAATCTAACTAATACTTAATACCATTGAAATTCTCTTATTTATTTGTGTGGTCCAATTCATGAGAGGGAGTGTTGAATCAATCCATATTATAAATAACTATGCAGTCTGTAACGTTTGTAACGTTTTTATACCAAAAAAGCAAAATTGATTTGGATTAATTTCAGTATAGATATATAATATTCTTTGATGAAAGATGTAGGCTCATTTTTGTCCCGATAATAGACATAAGCTTTTCATAATGTAATCTTAAACCAACATCTGATGAACATATCAATATGAACGAACACACTTTTTTTTTTTTTTTTTTTACGTGTGGAAATCCCCGCGGACCGTCACCCCGTCGGGGGTTACGGCGGGGTGGTGTGTCGGACTCGAACCGACTAAAACCACACGGTGTGACCCTCTCTGCGCCTTTGTATTGGAAGGAGTCCAGGGAGGGGATTTCCTTCTGGACTCCAACCGGCGCCTGCCCGCACTGTTGCGGGCACCATCTCAATATTACTCTCTAATTAGGCAACGTCCGGTCACACGCGGACGTCGCCCCCTCGCGGTTGGCCTCTACTGCGGACGGACGGGAAACCCGTCCCGCCCATCCGCGGCCACTCTCAGGGCGGCATGAGACGCAGGTATGCGCGCCTCCGCCGCCCGGGGCGCCGGCGGCGGATCGGGTCCGATTGGAAGGCATCCTCCCGGGCCTTCTCCGCCACCTCCTTCTGCAAGATTACGTCCTCGCAGAAGGTTGCGACCGCGGTAAAACAACTGTCACTGCCGGCCATCGATCTTATGACGGCTGGCAGCGAGAGATCCCCTCCGATGACTGCAGTGAGGACCCGGCGCTGCGCCGCCCAAGCGGGGCAGACCGCCAGCGTGTGCTGGGCCGTGTCCTCACTGCAGTCGCATGAACGAACACACTAAGCCAAGCCCAAAGCTTATAATAGAATACCTTTTTGTCAATTATAAATAAGTAAAACTTATATTATTTTGTATAAAATGATATGACTGTTCCCTTAATAAAGTATTGAAAAATCAGTCACAACGTCTAAAAGATTTATTCAATGTTGCATGTAATAGTGATATTGTAATTAATACCCTTTTTCAACTTCTTATACTCGTATAATGACTATCTATCAGTTTTACTATCCAATATGCTTTTATTAATATTTATACACATTTAACGATTAGTTATTTATTTTTTATTAGTTCTTTGGGTCCTTCGTCCAGCAGTGGACAGCGATAGGTTGACACTAACTGACTAACTAACGATTAATTATTTTAAGAGAAAAAAGGAAGGAGAAAAGCAGATCTCTCATTGTTTACCATCAATTTTCTAGTCTTTTCTGATCACAATATACATAAATATAACAACAATGAGTTTGAAAAAACGTTAAATTTTTGTAAAAATATTTATAAATAAATTTTTAAACACACATTATTACCTTTTAGTACAAAAAAATAAAACCAGTACTTAATTATATACAAAAAATATAAAATATAAGCACGGAAAAAGATATTCACTCAAAAGCTCTCAACTTAGACCACAAACTTTAAAGTCCTAAGCTCCCTCCAATGCAATCTGTCTACAACACAAATTGGTCCCACGGAGACTTCGGTTAAAAATGACAGCCAACTAATCTTTAAATAATGATTGTATTAATTTAAAAGCATCCAGCGATATTTCCTAGCCTCTTGGGATATGAACTGATTATTTGAAAAGCTAGAAAATGAGAATGAATTATGGTATAAATAAAACAGTTATTTTTCAACAGTTTTGCTAGAGGCTTAAGTTTTTCTTAATTATATTTACATCTCTCGGGGACTGTACTTTTTATAATTGACACTTTGACAGCCACGTCATCAGAATATTATGATGTTTGATTAATCGAAACACAACAAACCATTTTTGCCTTTGACTGCTACTTCTGCTTTTGACTGCCTTGTTTGTCTTGGTGTGTTTGCTCATCATCATCAGCCTATCGCATATCGCATAGGCCTCTCCAATTGCACTCCACTTAATTCGATCCTCGGCTACTCGCATCCAGCTCCTGCCAGCTGTCTTGCGCAAATCATCACTCCACCTGTCCTATGGACGTCCTACACTACGTTTGCCGAGACGCGGTCTCCACTCAAGAACACGTTTACCCCAACGGTTGTCGGTCCTGCCGGAAATATGGCTAGCCCATTGCCACTTCAGCTTGCTAATCCTGTGAGCTATGTCGATAAATTTAGTTCTCTGCCGGATTACCTCGTTTCTAATACGATCCCTTAGCGAAACTCGGAGCATAGCCTCTCCATAGCACGCTGCGCAACTTCGAATTTGTAGACCAGCCGTGCCGTGGTGTCTACGTTTCAGCTCCATATGTCATGACGGGTAGGACGTACTGGTTGAAGACTTTTGTCTTTAGGCACTGTGGGGTCGATGATGAGAAGACCCGACGAAGCTTCCCAAACGCTGCCCAACCCAGCTCCTCCTGTTCACTTCGACCCAGAAGTTGTTTCTAGCCAACTGCAAAGGCTGTCCAAGACCGGTTCCGGTAATACCTGTTCATTGAACATGACCTTGGTTTTCTCCAAGTTCATCCGTAGGCCGATGAGTACTGTATAATGTTTGTGTGATCCACAAATATTTGTTTCGGAGTCTGGGCGTTTTCTATGTATAATATGTATGTATTTACAAATAAAGTATGTTTATGTATTTATATGAGTTGTCTAGTACCCATAACACCAGCTCTGCTTAGTTGTACCCGTAACACTAGATGGCGTTATGTGGGAGATGTCCGAAATATTTATCTATTTATTTCGTGTTATGTTGCTAAATTTAATGGTTACTAAGTATGTCGTATTGTTAAACCTCTCTCTTTCTTTGTCTCTCTCATTTAGAGTTATGATGATGATAAGTTATAAGAGCAGGCAGTGAGAAGTGTACCCACCCACCCTGCTAATTAGGTACTACTAAATTATGTATGTATTTTAACATTATTAAAATACATACATAATTTTAACATTGATTACCAGAGAATCGTCATCATTTTCATGGATTAAAAATAATTTGATTATAATTTAATACACACATCAAAAGTGTCTAGGGATCAACATATATTTTTGCAATAACTTTTCTCCTGATTGATATTAATTAAAAATTTCTTTAAGGATTCATCAAATAAAGTGTTTTCGTTTGTCACAATAACGATAAACCAAGTCACCTTTGCATTAGTAAAGAAATTTGCCATTTTCCTAATAAAGGGATTTTTGACATTTGAACCACTAACATTAAAGTTCGAAAAAAAGACTGAAATAACAGTTTTCTTTAAAATTTTATTAGGTAACTTAAACAATTAATAATCCGTGTTTCTACCGCGAACACTAACAACACAAGAACATCGGTTTGGCATACTCAAAATGAGTTCATCCAAATCACGCTGTGGAATGGCCGCCCATGTTCGTTGCAACAACAAAAAAAGGTCTTCTTGCGACTGGATACCCTCCATATTCGGCAGAGCTCTTCTCTGTAGCATATCATGAGCAGGCCAGGGCAGGACATTGATGTTAGCTGCGGCGAGAGTCTGTCTTACAACTCTTGCGGTGTGCGGTCGTGCATTATCATGCATTAACTGAAATAAGGGACCGATTTGCACTTGTAGAGGAACGATGACGTCTGATACAATCGTCTCAGCATAAATTTGAGCGTTGAGGTTGCCTCTGATCCAAATCAACTCAGTTCTTCCGCCGATCCAAATACCTGCCCATACCATGATGGTTCCACCACTATAAGGATGGACTTCCTGGCAGGATTTTAATCGCTGTTGGCGTCCAGGGGTTCTCCAGTGTCGTATACGTCTTGTATCCGGTCTCATACCAAAACGAGACTCATCAGAAAAGCACACGAAACGCCATTGTTCTTCTGCCCAATTTCTGTGTTCAAGAGCCCATTGATATCGAATCCTACGATTGTGCATTGCTATAGGTGGTACCCGTAGCGGTCTTCGGGAATGAAGGTTCACTTCATGCAAGCGGTTTCTGACTGTTTGGTCGCTAATTAAGTTCCCTGAAGAGTGATGAAGCCTCACGGCTAACATCATGGCGGTTATTGTTGGAGCTCTTCGAGTTAAGATTTGAATGTATCGGTCTTGTCTCCGTGTGGTGCAGCGATACCGTCCTCCATGGCGCTCAGCCACGGTACCAGTGCTTCGGTAACGTGTCCAAAGTCGACTGATAACACTCTGACTTGTATTCAGAGCTAAAGCCACAGTACGTTGCCGGGAACCAGCTTCTATCATTCCCACGGCTCTGAGCATTTCTTCCCTGCTTAAATGACGTCGCCGCTCCATAATAACGTTGGTTTTAATCAGTAGTAGGGAAACAGTAGCACTAATAATTTCTTCAATGCGTTGTATGTTTTTATAGGGAAAATATTGGCAGCTGATTTTCATCTTTTACTCGAATTTGATTGACAGTTCCTGATTCAAATTATGAAATGCACCAAAAAGGATCCATATAAATTTATAAAATCATAAATTTATTACAAAGCCACATCTCAATCTCAAGAAATCTGCATAAAAATGCTTGATCCCTAGACACTTTTGATGTGTGTATTAACGCAAAAATATGAATTCTGGACTAGATTCTTTTTAAACATGGTATTACAAAGAATGAAGGTTATATAGGATCAATGTTCACGTCTATTTGTTCCTGACTGTACACATTATGTAGTTTAATAGTATCTCCCATGAGATCGTCTACTTAGATTACATAGGATTAGTTTACCTGAAAATGTACCTTATTATAAGCGCGCTTAGAGATAATATTTACATACATAAATATGCTGGAAGCGCCCTATTGCTGTGATTTTACAAGTAAATTTTAGATAGTGCCAGGTAGAACTGATTTTTTGTAGTAAAGTACAGGCATTTTTTTTAATTATAGGGGGCAAACCAGCAGACGGACATTCACTATGTTTGTACATAGTGAATGTTTGATTGGGTTCAAACTGATAAAACTGAGCTGAACAATAGCAAACTTGGTATTCTGGTGGTGGATTTCTACTACTGCAAAAATATAATTTCAAAGTTTTGAAACGGCTCTCTGGAACGATTAGATCAATTTTGACCGAACTTTCGTTGACTGAGCTGATGAAACAAGTAGAAAATTAGGCCACTTACCTTTTAGAACAAAATTAATGAACCAATGAAACTGAATATAATGACACAGGTGTGCTATTTAACAGCCCGACTCTTCCACACGACAATATGTAATAATAGTGATTATGCCGTCGCCTGTATGATTAATTTTCGATCAAATTTTAATCAACTTAAGTTTCATTGCGTCGTCTTGGAAATAAGGTGTTCTTGATAAGTTGGGCTTATGAGGAATAATTACCGTTGATAAAAGATTTAACACCCGAAGTGTCTAATAAAAGTTAAACATCGACATTTGTAAAATTTAAGTATCTGCCCAAAATCGATCAGAGTGGTGTGCAATGGGAGAGGCCTATGTCCAGCAATGGACTGCGATAAGCTGATGATGATGATGATGATGAAGTATCTGTTTGTAATATTAAATTCACAGTTATTCAAAAAATGCATATTATAAATAATATTTAAATAAATAAATAATAAATACTTTGGACATCTGACACACAACATTATCAAGTCCCAAGCTAAGCAGAGCTTGTGTTATGGGTACTAGACAACTGATATATTTATTTATTTATTTTTAACACTTTCTGCATTACATTTGCATGAGGCGGACTTAATGCCATATGGCATTCTCTACCAGCCAACCTTTGGATGGTGCAGTAAGGACATGGCAGGTGTCTTCTCAAAAAGAGGTGTCAAGACTATATTTATAAAAGGATATAATATAGATTTATATAACACTTAACATATATAATAATTATATAAATACATAAATGTACATAACATACAAACACATACATACGTACACACATACACACACATATATACATATATGCATACATAGTGAATATACAAAGTTATATCTGAGATATATACGGATAATGAGATTACGAAGATACATAAACATAGTTTTTTTTTGTAAATACATACATATTATACATAGGAAACACCCAGACTCCGAAACAAATATTTGTGAATCACACAAATAATATTTTATCCGACCCGGGAATCGAGCCCGAGACCTCTTGATCTGCAGCCGCATACGCTAACCACTAGACCAACGAGGCAGTCAAATTGGTTATGGAAGTATTTACGGTACTTACATCAAAATATATTTTCTTTTAATTTCGTCCGTCTGTGTGTTTGTTCAGGCTAATCTTTGGAACGGCTGGACCTATTTAAATGAGATTTCCACTTACAGGTATAAAGATACAAGAGGCACCTTAGGCTACTTATTTCAGACTAGTTTTGTCCCGCAACGTTGTTAATAAAGTAGACCGCACGGTTGGCCTAGTGGCTTAAGCGGTCGCCACGCCGCTTTCTACTACGCCAAGTGTCGTGGGTTCAAATCCCACGTAGGACAACACTTTGTGTGATTCACAATTTGTTGTTCTGAGTCTGGGTGTCCTTTGTGTCCGTTTCATGTGTGTTTGTAAAGTCCCCCGCGACACAGGAATTTATATTCCTAATGCGGGAGTTGTCTTTTTTAAGAAAAAAAAAAAAAGGTATAACAATATCAAATTTAAAAAATGCCTATTACTACGTGTAGAGAGAGCCCAGAGAGCGGTGCTAAAGGTCATGGTTCACAAACCTATACGTTTCCCAACTAGTGACTTGTATCACCTGTGCGGGATACCTACGGTGAGACATTCCTTTATACTGCACACGATCCTGCGTAAACATGCTGAATTACCTTTCAATCTTGATCTGTGTTCACGCAAACGTCGATCAGACCGGGTATGTCTCATTCACACTACTAAACTGGAGGTTGTACGTCGCCAATACACGCACTTTGCTCCATTCTTATACAACAGAATCAATAGAGTTTTAAACATTTATTCACACTCCTCCCGCGAATGTAAGAAAATTATAGATGAATGGTTGACTTCCTTAACGTATGACGAACTTGAATCGATAGTGAAACTGTAGTTTTGTTATAGCTCTTTCTCCAACACACACGCACATACACACACACACACACTCCCACCCCACCCACACACAAACACACACACACACACACACACACACACACACACACACACACACACACACACACACACACACACAGAGACGCAGACGCACACACACACACACACACTTACACATAATTAATTTATCTTTGTTATAATTCCATAATTTTGTATCTTATTTATTTTAAACAATGCTTACATAATTAGTAATGTAGAACTGATATCTGTAATTTTCTGGAGGTGGGCGATAATAGCCACGACACAGTTTATAACTAATGTGGTTATTTTCGTACACGAGTGAATTTGTAAGTCTGTTTCCTTGTTCTAATAAAGATTATTATTATTATTATTAAAAACTGCGAGCAACACCGCGGGCTAAACTAGTTAAGTACTATTTTAAATGGATGTAAATCAATTGCTTTTAATAACTGAACTTTAAAACTGTTTATCTGAAGAATCGTCCGTGTGGTGACGGATTAAGAATACAAGTGTCACCACCCCTATTCATTCCATGGGTGTCGTAAGAGGCGACTAAAGTAACAAAATAAGCAGCTAACATCACTGCCAAGAGAAGGAAAACTTGAAACAAACCCTTTACCAACCCGTCTGGCCAGCGTGGTATAGTAGGCCAAAACCTCCTTTCAAAGGAGAGGCCTATGTCCAGCAGTGGACTGTTAAAGGCTGTTGATGATTGATGATTGATGATCTGAAGAATAGATATTCTTAGTGGCTATTACAACGAATCCAAAAATACATACAGGTTAGAATGTAATTAAAAAATCTAGAGAATACATCAGTCCCTGCCTTGTTGGTCTAGTGGTTGGCGTATGCAGCTGCTGATCAAGAGGACCCGGGAATCGAACCCGAGACCTCTTGTTCAGCAGTTGCGTACACTAACCACTAGACCAACAAGGCAGTTAAGTTATTCATTATCGGTAATAGAAGACTTAATCGAAAATTATTTTACAGGTGTGTGCGACCCTGGGTACTACAGGATCAGTGGCGTTTGACAATCTTCGCGAAGTCGGGACAGTATGTGAAAAACATGGAGCATGGCTGCACGTGGACGCTGCTTATGCTGGCAGCAGCTTCATTTGTCCTGAGTACAGGTGTGTTGTAATTCATTCACATCAACAACACATAATATACAACTGCTGGGCTAGGATCTCATGAGAGATTTATACGTCCCCACGCTGGTCGAGTGAGGGTTGGGGACTGGAAAGATAACGTTTTCAATATTATATTAATTACCTCAAGCACATAAAGAATCGTACGTGTCACATATTTATGAACTTGATGAAGAACCTATTCCTTAATAGCCAGGACCACTAACCATCAAGGTTTACACAAGGTTGAAAAATTTATTTACGCTTGCTATCAATTGACCCTCATGTCTTGCTGCTGAATCAGAATTAAGGGAATTTGGTATTTGGAGTGGCACATATAGAACATTTAATAGCAATGGATCCCACTTAGAAGGGAATCATCTGCAAGTAGTAGGTTTGTTGTGTACCAGGGATTTCCTTTCAAAGGTACACCCAATTCCCTGGCCACTAGTACCGGAGGCAGAAGAAAATAAGGGGGATTTGGGCGCCAGTAGCCGTACTCCGTACTAGTAACCAGGACCGACTGCTTAACGTGACCTCCAAATCACAGAGACGCTTACGGTGTCATATCGCTAACGGTCAACCATCCAGCTACTGACAACGCCATTGTTGCTTACCCTAGATAATTGTTTGTAATCACCCGGGGCAACTGGATTATGACCCCCTCATGACATATGATTTTTCCTTTACATTGCTAAATCTCGTAGTTTTATTGCTTACGTTTAAGATTAATATTGGGCTTATTTATTTCCAGGCACTGGCTGGATGGCGTTGAGTTAGCCGACTCTTTCGCTTTTAACCCCTCCAAATGGCTTATGGTGAATTTTGACTGTACGGCTATGTGGTAAGATACTCATAGATATATCCTCCGGAAGTAGAAACAATGATTGCCTAGACGTGCATACAGAATGATTATTACAGGGTTAGAGACAGCACTGCACTCCACCGCACCTTCAATGTGAATCCTATCTACTTGAGACATGAAAATTCAGGTATTATCTTTTTTATTTTTATTTATGAGCCTACCAAAGTGACTCTACTCTGCCTGATGGAAAGCATTAGTAGAATCCAAGAGTAGCGAGTGATCACCATATTCATTGTAAATGCAAACTAAACATATTCTAATTGTAATTAATTGTTCTACAGTTTCTAGAAATATATTTTGCACCATTTATCAGATACCAATAAATACTTTTCTTGTTTTTTTGAGTGAATCTAGAAAAGCTTGCACATTTTTCCTTTTTATGTATGTATGTAATAATTTGTCACTTATTTTTAAAAACAGTACCTAATCTTCTTCTTAGCCTTATTCCCAACATTATTTGGGGTCGGCTACTAGTTCAACCGACGTTTTTCCACGGAGCGACTGGCATCGGACCTCCGCAACCCTAAGGGAGAACTGAAATTCGAAAATTGAACTAGTTGGCAGTTAATTTGAGGGGCACTGACTTCCCAATAACGATTGCCATAGATGTTCATGACAACCGGGACCGACGGTTTTAGGTGCTCTCCGAGGCACGGGCGTGATTCACCCGCCAAACTTCTAAACTCCAGGCTGCTATTAGGAATTTTCTAAGAAAAACCAATACCTAATATGTTGCTTTATTTTACTTTTCAGGAAAAGCAATTGATTACATGGTGAGTTTAGAAAATAAGAATAATATTTTTTTAATATGTTGAGGTACCATTAAAAATGAAACAATTCTTAAGAAATTATACAGCGAATTGAATTTCGTTTTATTGTAATTTATTTTATCATTACAATAAGTGTAAAATATGATTATTTATGTTTATATCGATTTACATGTACAAAATATATATTATCTTATAGATAAATAACGTTCTAAACGTTTTATACTAAGTGGCTAGAAATACTTTTGCAAGAAAGTTTTTTTATTCATTAATTTATGGTCACACACACAGTGAAACAATAAAAACATCACTAGGATCTGCATCGAATGTGTGGACCAGAAAGGGTTGCCGTCTCAGCTGTAAGCTGCACGGTATCCATGCAGCGCTGATTTACAGATGGCACCCTGTAAAAGAACAAGTAAAAATTATTAAAAGTCACACGTACTAAAAAAATCATTTTGTAGGCAAAATATCCTTTATTTTTTATTCTGTATTTTTAATGACATAGGACGCAGGTGAAGGAAGAAAATTGAAGAAAAAACCTCTGAGCAAAATAAAAACAAAAACTGATAAAACACCTGCGAAAGGGTTCAACAAAATTGATAACAATGGGGTACAAAATATCACACTTATAAATAACAAGCCAATTCACCAAAATGGTTTGGAAAAAAATGCAAATATTATATCTAATGGCGATTACCGAAATGGCAATACCGATTTAAACGATCATGATAACAGTGATTGTGATGGTGATGTATATGATGATGAAAATCTAAATCTTCATGGATACAGTAAGATATCACAAGGCTGTGGTCAAGATATACAACTTGAAGATCCCAATAAAAAGGAATTGCTCGTAAGGTTTTTAAAAAGCGGGATTATGGTGATTGGTGATGGTGAAATGGGTTAGCGGTGATTTTTAATATTCATTGCGGCATTTGCTTTGGTGAAAGATAACTCAAAATAATATTAGGTTGCACTATATATAGGATCTATGGTAGGACTGCCATTCGTCCGGGTTTTCCCGGATTTGTCCTAGTTTAGAGACTGTCCGGGGAGCGTTCGGGTGGGTTTTAATTTATAATCCGAGTCAAAATCGGACCAAAAATTTTCAATACATATGCATGTAATGTGTGATGGTCTATTATCAGATTAACATTTATACAGATATTAACATTTATAAAATTTAACTGGCAAAGAATGAGTTTCACGTTTTGTCTGCCTTTCGACCTTTTTCCTTTATAAAATTTAATGTTTCAGCATTGGCAGATACCATTGAGTCGTCGTTTCAGGGCGCTCAAGTTGTGGTTCGTTCTCAGAAACTTTGGAGTTGTTGGACTACAGAAACATATTCGTGAGGTGGGTGACCATCATAGACCTGAGTATTTGAAATAAATTTAATACATCTAATAGCTGTACTTTTTAATTGCGTTGGCTTAGAAGTTTGATTTTTCACAGCCTTAACGAATAGTAGACTTGAGTATTTAATATGAATTTCACGCATTTCTGAGAAAAAGGATCTTAACAGACAAATAGGTGAATAACAAAGTGTTCCTATAATTATTCCGCTTTTTCATTTTGAGGTTCGAAACCATAAAAAAAGATGCAAAGTGACCCAAGTGACGCAAATCACCAAAACCAAACCATAGACCTAAAGTTCTGTATGATTGTTACAGGGTGTCCGTTTGGCGCAAAAATTCGAAGCGTTAGTGCTAGCTGACCAAAGATTTGAAATACCACAACCAAGGAATTTAGGTATTATTACTCTTTACAAAGAAGTTTTATTTTTGCCTGCCAAGGTGACTTTAATTCACCTAATGGAAAGAATGAGTAAAACCCAAATAGTAGTGGTTATCAGCCTCGTTGTAAGTGCAGGCAATGCAGCTTGGTAACATACACAATGGTCTCTAAATTTGCCCAATGTTGCAGAAGCATCTCAACTTCTGTATAATGATGCAGAAGTTGAGATGCTCCTGCATTACTGGAAAAATGAAACCAATGGGGCATATCAATTTATTTCAATGACATCTAATGAAGATAAAATATTCTACAAAGTGACTACTAATTCAGATTGGCACAATTAAAGTTCTCAGTGAGATTAGTAAGGTTTGCACCAATATTTCCCCATGGAGGAGAGACAGAAGGCGTGTGTGGATTTCTCAGTGAACTCAGTGCGTTTTTCCCGAAATTTCCTACCTCGCACATCTAAATTGTGGAATGAACTATCGCCTGCGGTGTTTCCGGACCGATACGGCCTTCAAATTTTAAAAGAAAGAGCGTTTTCTCATCTTAAAGGCCAGCAACGCATCTATAACTCTTCTGGTGTTTCGAGTGTCCATGGGCGGCGGCAATCACCTACCATCAAGTGATCCGTCTACTCGTTTGTCCCCTATTATATAAATAAAAACACGGTTGGGCCCACTAAATCCAGCGCCGGCCTATCTGGGCAGTCGAAACTCATCAGTGGCTTCTAGAGTCTCCCTTACCGTACTTTATGACTGAGGTATACTCCAGGGGACTAGAGTCACCCTGGGATAGGACTATGTCGCGTCTCTCACCATTCTACGCGGTAAAATACGAAACACCGCGCCGCCTTAGCAGTACCGGGGTGTCACCTATCTCAGGTGGTCTGTAGCGCTTACATCGCCTATAGGATTCTTTGACCTATCCCTTGAATGCAATCAAAACTTGATACAAATTATTAAAATACACTTAATTTCCAGGAATGGTAGTCTTTCGCCTTAAAGGTGATAATGCTCTTACTGAGCGCCTGCTGAAGCGTCTGAATGCTCGTGGCTACATGCACTCTGTACCGGCTTGTTTCAAAGGAACATACGTCATCAGGTTCACTGTGACGTCACAGAGGACTACGAACCAGGATATCCTGGGTAAGTTTACCAGTAGACATACTAATAAAGTATATCTATACTAATAAATAAAAGGGAAATGTCCGTTTGTAATAGCAATATCTTAGACTACTTTTATTTTAGACTAGGTTTGCCTTGCGGTATTATCCGTTCTTGTTGTTAAGATTCAAAATTTATCGTATAAGACACCACAGGGTGCAGCTGGTAAAATTATACATGTTAAATTGATTTTCATACTTTACAAAAACTCAAAAACTTCTGCAGCAATGGAATTCAAATTTTGACACACTGCCCCAATTTTTTTTTCTTGACCATTGTATTTTAATAATACACACCACAATATGCCACAGAATACCATGTCAAAAAACAAGTAATTCATAAATTACGTATAAATAACACACAACGCTATCTAGCTTCAAACTAAGCAGACATTTTACTGTGAAAACTAGATCACTGATAGAATTCTTGTTTACTTTTTTTTTTGTATAAATACAAACATTTTATACATAGAATTCCAAAATAAACATCTGTAGATCATACAAACATCTAGTCTGACCCACAGACCGAAGCAGTCATATTAGTTGATTTAATAAACCACATTTTATAAGAAAGATCTGAGTTAATATTAATTATTATATTTTAAAGATGACTGGAACGAAATAAAGACGGTTGCTAAGGAGATCCTAATGGATGTGTTCGGCTCCGAAGACGGTAATATAGCAGTGCCTAAGAGACCCAGGATCTCTCTAAAAGGTAAGCTTCTTCAAATATTTAACCTATAATGATTGTTAGGTTTTTTTCTTCTTACCTTTGAAGAACAGTAAAGGCCGCTGCATACGTAACGAGATATTACCTCGGACGGGACGTGGACGCGGTTGCCTCGTTATAAACGGGGACGTGATGTAAATGCATACGCACCGTGACTGTGACTCGGATCTAACGTGCTAGTGTTGTGAACAAGGAAAGATGGATTTTTCATTTCAAGAATTGGCTTTAATTGCTATTGACGTGCTAAACATCGTCGGTGACGATATTTAGCTCATCCCGTGCGTGCCACGTTCCCGTCCCGTCCGTGTCTCCGTGAAGTATGCATTTCCTTATACATTTTGTATGAAACGATGTTTGCAAAACTTCCGGTCCCGTTCCGTCCGTGTAAAATCCCGTCACGTATGCAGCGGCCTTAAGCGTGGAATAATAGGTGTAACTGGTTGTATAGCAGATTTCTTGTATTAACTTTTACGATTAGCAGGCTCGATTCCGGACGCTCATATCAACACGAAACGACACCAATACACGTGAATATAACGATGCGAATACTCCATTATTACTAGAGTTCTGCTAGAGAACCTATATCGAGACCCGAACAAACGATTTCATGTGTAAAGCTCGCCTGCTCTAAAGTACTGAACCGAGTTGGGTCCGAGCGCTCTGCCACCGGACGAGTTTTTATTGAAACTACCCACACAAATATCCTACATACTAGTAGATAGATGACTCTTTATTGGAGAAAAAATAAAATAACATTCCAGTTTATATTATATTTGATTAAGTCTTGTCACCTATGTGAGAGTGGCCTATGTCCAGCAGTGGACTGAGATGGGCTGATGATGATGATGAAGTCTTATCACCAAGAGAATTGTTAACATATTACTTCAGTTACTTCATAAAGATAAGTTTTTTATTATGAAGTTATGCGACATCCATATCAAGATAATTCTAACCATTAATTGGAACAAACCCTTTTTTTTTTTTTTTTAGTGTGTGAAAAATCATCATGGACCGTCACCCCACCGGGGGTTACGGCGGGGTGGTGTGTCGGACTTGAACCGACTAAAAAACACACAGTGTGCCCTCTCCGCGCTTCTCCGTTTAGGAGTAGGAGAAGTCCAGGGTGGGATCTCCTTCTGAACTTCTCCAGCGCCTGCCCGCTCCTGATGCGGGCACCGTCTCTGTACGACGACCCTCTCTTAGGCGGCGTCCGGCACACACCGACGCCGCCCCCTCGCGGCTGGCCACATAGTGCGGGTGGAGGGAAAACCCGTCCCGTCCACCCGCGGCCACACTCAAGGCGGCATGAGGCGCAGATGTTCGCGCCTCCGCCGCCCGAGTCGCCGGCGGCGAATCTGGTCCGATTGGATGTCGTCCTCACGGGCCTTCTCCGCCGCCTCCTTCTGCGTGATTACGTCCTCGCAGAAGGTTGCGACCGCGGTGAATGCGCTCTCGCTGCCGACCATGGAACGAACGACGGCCGGCAGTGAGAGATCCCCTCCGATGACTGCAGTGAGGACCCGGCGCTGCGTCTCCCATGCGGGGCAGACCGCCAGCGTGTGATGAGCCGAATCCTCACTGCAGTCGCAGTGGTGGCAGGCGGGACTCAATTCCCTCCTGGCGACCGAGTGCAGGTACTTTCCGAAGCAACCATGCCCGGAAAGAACCTGCGTCAGTCGGAAGGTAAGGGTCCCGTGCTGCCGCACTGCCCATTCGCCGATGACCGGCTGAAGCGCCTCTACGGTGGCGAAGCCAGCACGTGGAGTCTCCAGCCGGACCGACCAGCGATCCATCGTGGCTCGGTGAGCGGCTTCGCGCCACTCGCGCACGTCCTCGGGCGGAGGTCCAACTCCACCACTCTCCGCCCGGTAGTTAGCCACTCGCCGATAAACGTCGGCGAGCACTTCCGCCTCCAAATCCCACGGGGGTGTTCCGGCCAGGGCGCACGCCGCCTCCGTCGATACGGTGCGGTAGCCCCGTATGGCTCTGACCGCCAGAGTTCTCTGAGGCCGCCTGAGGCGCGCCCTATTCTGCTCGGTCAGAGCCGCCGCCCACACCGGTGCACCATAGAGTGCCATAGACCGGACAACCCCCGTGTACAGCTGCCTCGTGGCGACACTGGCTCCTCCCAGATTGGGCAAAAGACGCCCAAGGAAGGAGGCAGTGCCGATCAGCTTCGGAGCAAGCTGTTGGAAGTGCTCGTCGAAGAGCCACCTACCGTCTAGGACCAGACCCAGATACTTTATGTGGGCCCGGACCGGTACGAGGACCGAGTTGACCTCGATGGAGGCGCCGGCGGGTGGACCACGACGGGGCCCATGGAAAAGTAGGGCTTCCGTCTTTTCTAGGGCCACCCGCAAACCCAGCGCCTCAATGCGCCCGACCACCAGGGAGACTCCTGTGGTGGCCAGGCGTGCCGCCTCTTCGAAGGTCGACCCCCGGGCTGTCACTAAAGTGTCGTCGGCGTAGCAAATTACACCGACCCCGGGGGGGAGACGCCCTCGCAGGACCCAGTCATATCCCATGTTCCACAGGAGTGGTCCGAGGACAGACCCCTGTGGAACACCGCACGACATGGCCCGACGTCTCAAGACTCCTTCTCGGTCCTCGTACATGACAGTACGCTCCGTCAGATAGTCTGCCACTAGCCGCCCCAGGTATTGCGGCACTCCGTGGTACTGGAGTGCGGCCCTGATGCAGCTGAATGGCAGACTATTGAATGCGTTGGCGATGTCCAAGGACACCGCCAACAGCACGTCGCCGCAGCCCACCGCCTGTTCAGTCGCGGCCTTCAGACGCAGAATTGCGTCGACCGTCGAACGCCCCTCCCGGAATCCAAATTGGGCGTCCGACAGATCGGGGCCCACCTCGCGCAGGTGCCGGACGATGCGGGCGTGGAGCACCCTCTCGAACAGCTTACCCGCCTCGTCCAGCAACACGATGGGCCTATAGGCCGCGACCGAGTCGGCAGACCGACCTGGCTTCTGGAGCAGAACCAGCTTCCCGCTTTTCCAACACTCAGGGAAGCGTCCGGACGCCAGACTAGCGTCTAACACTCCCCTGAGGCGGTCCGACATATGATCGAGGGCTCGGGCCAGCACTCGGGCAGGTACCCCGTCTGGCCCGGGGGCGGTGTTCTTGGATCGAATCCTTAGAACAGCCGCCCCTACCTCTGATTCCCTGACGGGCGGCACATCAGCCTCGCCTTCGTCGTCGCCTCCGGCCATGACGGCCATCGACGGGGGCGTGTGCTCCGCCCGCTGTGGGAATAGGCCCTCGACCACTTCCTGCAGAATTGGAACAAACCCTTTACCAACCCGTCTGGCCAGCGTGGTATAGTAGACCAAAACCTCCTTTCAAAGGAGAGGGCTATGTCCAGCAGTGGACTGTTAAAGGCTGTTGATGAAGATGTAGTCATAAGTTATTTATATTATAATTACAGAGACTCGGGAACTCAATGCTACCTTCGGAACAAGTCTTCTCCTTGCAAACAGTCCAATGAGTCCCAAAATCGTCAATGGTACTCACGCTGCTATATGTGACTATGAACAGGTCTTGACGTCTTGTGCTCAGACCTTTGCCCAGCTTAAAATGGAACCCAAAGATAGTCCTGGTAAGTACGGAACAAAAATCAAGTTAAATAATTAGTAATTTAGGTAATAAAATATCGTTTGTGACGGTTTATGAAAAATAAAATGGTTCGGGGTTGAAACTTGACTTTTTATCGTCATAATATTTTACCCTTATAAAGAGACGTCAGCGATTGCAGAACGAAAAACATTTGCAACTTGGCTAGGGGGGCAGGAAACCCTCATTGCAAAGAGAAGGAAAACTAGAAGTAAATCGTATACAAACCCGTCTGTCCAGCGTGATGTAATAGACCAAACCCTACCTACTAAGGAGAGGCCTATGTCCAGCAGTGGACTGTTAAAGGCTGTCGATAATGATGATAGTAATACACCTCTACCTATTCTGTTGATTTAAAGGTGTTAGTATATAATTAGTGAAATACTATTGTATTTGGTGAATACATACCTTTAAAGTGCTTGAGTATGGTGGTCTCTTAAAATCAATTTAAGAAATGGTGATAGTTGTAATTAAATTTAAACAAACAGAATCCAAGTCATAATAAACCACTTCACTAGAATCATATAAATACCTAACACTAACATATAACTAACTCACTAATAGAGATGCGCCGACGCATCAGAAGTATCAAGATGTGCGGTAAAAAATTATCTCTGGACTCATGCATGGACATGGTGCAAGGGTTGATGGTGGAACAATCACTGCCGCAGTTTGAAGAAGAGCGGGAGGACGTTTCTAACGGTGGGTCTGTTCTTCAAAGTTATGATTATACTTCCCAAGTATGTAACCCTTTCTATCATGTATGCCTGTAACCCTTTATTTATCACACTTCCTTATTATAAATAACATTTAACCATTTACAAAATTATTTATTAATTACTAATTATGAACCGCAAATAACCAATAATTCAATCATATCTTTGAGATATCTTTATCAAGGAATTAATAATTATAGATCAAATTATTTATCTTTAATAAATTACCTACACTACTTTTTGTAGGAGTCAAATCTGATCTCATCGAAGCGAGTGTGTTTGAGGTAAATCAATTCAAATATTTGTGGTGGTGGGTATTACTGAACAGTATGTGAAGGTATTAAAACATTTATTTTAAGTTTATCTTTGCAAATCAAACAAAACCAATGCAACGGCACTTTTGAAACGTCGAGTAGTCAATCAGTAGTCAGTCGTGAAGCTATTTGTCTGTTCCAATTCGTAGAACCTATGAAGAAGAACAGACAAGAAACTTCATGGAAACTCTTTTCCAACTAAATTATATTTTAAAATAAAGTTATCATAATAGGGTTATTATAATAGGGTTATGAGTAAAGCAGGAGGTAGTTGAATAAACATTAAAACTTTTAGCTACTTGTTTGAACTAGCATAATTATTAAGCGATTATGCATTCAGGTAAAAAATATGTTTTAATGCTTTAATGCTCACACAGAAATTTCCCACTACGACTTGAATTATTGAAAGATTATGTTTGTAATTCCTCAGAACCTTCTAAATATTGTATCTATATTAATATTTATATAACTAAACAAATATTCTCTTTTCTTTACAAAGTTAATTAAACTCCAGGATCCAGTCCGGGGGACAAATCTTCACTCACATCATCACCAGTGAAATCCAACAACACCATTAAACAAGATCACAACTTGGACACTAATCAACTGCAAATACCATTAGCCCCAACTAGACAATACAGGTCTAAATCTGTAGATGTCTCTCTCTCTGGACTTTCACTGGACGACGCTAAAATCACTATCGATCTCAAAAATAACGAAATACTTATCACTCCAACTGAAACTAAGGACATTGTTGAGGCTATGACAGCTTCTAAGTCTAGTTGTAATGATGTTGAAGAGAAATTAAACATTGGAGATAAAATTACTCAAGTCTTCGAAAATTTTCAAGATGGCTTTCAAATGTTAAGCGATTATAGAAATGCAGTGGATAAAGAACAAACTGAAGATTGTAATACAAAATTAACTATCAGAGGTCCTGGAAGTTACATTAAGAAATTGATTCAGCAGTTCAGTGAAGGACCTTTTGAAGGAGAAGATTCAAGACCAGAAAATGAGAGAGCAATGTCTACGCAGACTATTAAAGATAAAGCTGATGCAATTTGTAAAAAATGCTTACATTACAAAGGTAAAGTTACGAAATAAGACAAGTTGGATTTAATTGAATCTATTTACTTAGAAATTGTTTTGAATAGAATTTGGACATAAATGCGTTTTTGTATTTAATCAATGTTCAGCAATTAGTTGCTATTAATCTTGAACTAAATAAGAGAAGTAATTTAGATGCTTTACAACATATAATATAAGTATAACTATAAATTTTTCATTTATTAATGTTGACTTGAAAATTTATTATTTGTTTTTAGACTAGTGCGAGTTTTACACCTATAGTTTTTGTTGTACACCGAGAGTTATACACGATAATAAATATTAAGAGGTTACGATACCTTCTGCAGTGCAATGCAATGTACAAAACAGTTGTAAAGTAACAAAGTAAACTGCAAAGTAGGGTCAAATTCCGGTACTAACGTACCAGAGCACTAACAGTGCAAATATAATCGACGTGACAAATTGCGGTTAGTCCACACTTCGCAAAGGCGTCATTAAGCACACACCATGCCCGTGACCACGAGCGGCATAACCCATTCGAAGCTTTATAAAATAGAAGGTATCGTAACCTTTTAAATAATTTAATCATTTCTTGTTTTTTTATTATTATATGGGTGGAGTATTTTAATGTGAAGTCAAAACTAGGGGCTATATTTTATAAGTATTATTATTAACTTTAATTTGGGAGTGGTCAAGTTTATATTATGTTAATGCACAACGTTTTATGTGTTTTGTTATTATTTTATTCGTTAGTGTTATTTTAGTTATTCTAAGAGTAAAACTTTAATAAATAATTTAGTTCTGTACAATGCTTAGTGGAAAAGCTTAATCTTGTAAAATACAATTAATATTATATTATAACTATATTATATAATATATTTGACTGTAGTGTGTTATAATACATATTCAATCTTAATTCTATATTAAATATCCAGATTTTAAAATGTAATAGATTTGCACATGGTTGTCGTATGTTTTTTTGATTTAGGTTGAAATTCCAAAGCTTAAAACATACTATACACCTTAATTTATATTCTGTGTTCATCAAAATAAGATACAAAATTATTTTTAACTTATAATAAAGCGTCTTTAGTAGTAGTTTATGAAATGTTAAGAAGAATTTATAGTAGCTTATTATATTTCAATGATATTAAGCCGTATAACAAAATGTAATCATTATATATAAAAATATTATATTGAAATACTGCTGTGCATTATCAATAACAATGAAAATACTCGCTTCCCAAAGTTATAGTAGAAATTTACATTAGAAAATTACATATAAAACTAAATAAAAATGTAGTCATATATTTTATATTTAGATGGTATAGTAAGCCAATATGGTTTATGTCCAGCGGGGGACTTTTAAAAGCTTTCAATACATGTATATACATATATTATTGACACGGCCTTCTAAATAATAGTAATGGCTCTAAATGACTCTATTTATTAAAATTAATAAATCAAAATATAATAAATATATTGAATTATATAATAAGACTTTTTAACTTTGCTGCTTGTGAGGGATAATACATATTATGATATTGTTAAAAATTTGCTTAATCTTATATAAATTATATGACATAGAATATATTATATTTATTACTGTATCAGAACACGAACATTGGTAGGCTCCCTGCGAGGCATTGAATGAGGGCACCACATGACCGGTAGTTTCTGGACTCCACCGGGTAGTAGCAGTACTACCTACAGGTGACAGCATTCGCGCTGTCATGTTTTGTAGGCCAGTGCGAGCGAGACAGCTTGCATGGTGCAGAAGCATCACAATAGGAAGCCATAGTGTGGGTTAATATTGTGCTTTGTCTATATTCACAATGATTAATTGTGATGACCAACAATGAGTGACCAACTACACATGGATTCTATTTTTGCTTGTACTCATGCAAATAGAATCATTCTGGTACGACCATTTACATGAAAAAAACCTTGGGAGTTCTATGCCCAGCTTTGTATCTCTGTTGGCTGAGATGATGATGATGATTATATAGAGAACATTGGTTGAGTAAGGAAGGCAGTCGCTAAAAAATATAAACTCAACCGTAGTAGACTTAAAAACGACCCTAACTTAATTTTTGAAAATAAATTTGGAAAAAAATGCTTGGAGGTAATTGAATGCTTGGTATTATAATATTATAGTGATTATAATTATATCGTTTAATATAAAAAATATTGTATTCTAAGCATTTAATTTTATCAAATAATATTATATTCAATAAATGTTATATTCAAAAACAAAATTGTATTTTGAACTTTAAAAGTTTCTGTGTATTAAATGTATTATCAGGCATCGATTTACTTGTTTTATTCTTATCTTCTTGACATCCTTATGACAATACTAGCTGACCCAACTTATTTAATACTGCTTTAAGATAATTGGCATACTAACATTTACATCATTTATCTGGTCCAAGTTTATCCTATTCTCACGCCTATTAAATAAACACACAACCTAAGAATTGATCAAACTGTTTCGGAGGAGTATGACAACTTAAGACATGACAATTTTATATAATAATAATAATATGTTCCGATAGTCGTATCTGCTCACGGATTGATAACCTCGACCAACGTTGGACGGCTGGATCAAAGGTCTGATGCAAAAGGCAGTCCTCCTTGATACGACTCGTATAGTCAGGAGATTCCTGTATTTGGAACCCTAACCACCGGTTCCATGGTATCTGTACCCGAAATCGGTGGTCTACTGTTTTTTTTAATGATGTAATTATGAAACAGTATGATGGAATAACTGTCCTCATACAGTTGATTCTTGACTTTTATGACCGCTCATTGCAAAAGTTTCTGTAGCAAGCTTAGGTGACCGTAAGTACCTCATTATTTGGAGTGTCTCTTTATAACCGATCCAGGTTTCTCATGCAGCGAAGGAGCTATCCAGAGCTTAATAATTCTTTTACGACCTACTGGCGACATGTATTGTGTTGTGTTTTGTTTTCTACATGGAAAAACTAAAGGATTAAAATAAATTTAATAGTAGTATTTTTGGAGTGAATAGGTATAGTAGTAGTAGCTTTTTTCAAGAGAGTGTGGTCAATACAAGTTCCACTATGTACAAAAGTGTGATTTAGTGAAAGAGAATGATAGGCGGCACATTTAAGTATTTAATGATCAACATTTCTGTGAGTTTTAACAGAATTAATTGAAATATTTATATAACAAATGAAAACTACATTTCAAAAATTGCGTAACTAAATTAAAGTCCATAGAATCAAGAAATCGATTTATGTTGGCATAAGGTGGAGAGCGATACAATGCAAAAAAGACATAATTATCTGTTCCTATTCTAACAATCAAACAATTTGAATCCATGAACAGTGGCTCCTTAACAGCGTGAAGTACCTCATCCCTAACAAATACCATTACTCCATAATTTTTTAGTCTTATGTAAATGGTAAAATTAAAACTATATTTAAAGCATAGGAATAATTCATATAGCAAAAACAAAAGAAAGACAAATAAAGTACACAAAAGTTACTAATTTCATTTAATCTTGTTCTATAGTCCTAAAATCCTGAAATTCTAATTATCAATTGTATGAAATACTTTATTGAAGTTCTTGGCTTTTAAGACAGATTTTAGTTTTTAATTTTTTACTAATATTTTTTCGACAGAATATACATTTAATACATGCTTTCTTTGATTTCAGTTTAATGTTCTTATCTGTGGAGTAACGAGTTTTATGTTTCTTCAATATTATATTCAGCACGTACTACCCTCTCACAGAAGACCAACCTAAAATTACAGACCATGAGCGGTATAAACCCATTCGAAAGGTCAAAATATAGAAGGTATAACAACATTTTAAATATTTTTATTGCTACAAAGTCACGTCATTAAATAAAAACTAGGGCATCCCAAGTTCCATAATTTATATTATTTAAATATGAATGTTATATTACATTTCTTTAATAAACATATATTCGATTACATTTATTATTAGAAGATTATTTCACATACGTTACTTTACATTTATTTTACTACTGCATACTAACATTTGTTTTTAAATTATTTATTAATTTATTTTCATGTAAACTGATTCATTTTGCCCCATACTTTCAATGTATTCAGTAGCCCTCTTAGCATGTTCCTCATATAACGTCTTAGTTTTATGTACAGCGTCAGTCTTTAAAATATTAAATTCCTAATCAACGTCTTTGACGTCATTTTTAGCCTGATCTATAACTTTGTATAGTTCAGGGTTACTATCGAAAAAAAACAGCACTGGAGCACTTATCAAGAAAAACTAATATTTACTGCCTGAAGATAATTGTTGAATTTCTGTTACTGATAATCTTGATTCTGTTTTTGTGCATCAAGTACAATAGCTGATTAACAGCTCTTTTCCAAAAGACTTACACTTTTAAAGACTGTTCTTTCTGTTCTTTCCTTGTGTGGTTTGATCAAGGTATCATCAACTTCCATAACATTTGTTTCGAAGGTGACTTCATAATCCTTTCCTTTAACTTCATGTTTACCTGGCCATGACTTATTTTTTTCCCTCTCTTTCCCAAAAGAATTCATCTTCAGAAAAATCTTTTAAGACACTCAAAATAACGGAGGAGGTGTCAAAACTTTTCAGTTTTGAAAACATACCATTAGCAGTTACTAAAATATAATCTCCTTTTTTTACGTTTACGATTCCTCTGCGAATCAAGTGGCCAGTTCTCATCATTTCTGTGAGCTCTGCATAACTCTGGTATCTTCTTAATTTTTCTTAATTTGAGGGGTGCAGCTGGTGGTCCTAACTGATTTCGAGAGCAAGAGAATGATGAGGCCCCAAGTTTGCAGGTTTTTTGAGTCATCATAAAGGGCGTTTTTGACTGTTTGCATCACCAGATGATTGCTTCCAACCTGTAAAGAAAGAAAACTTGGTTGCAATATACCTTGTGTCGGCCCAACTCATCTGTCCGGAATGGTATAGTAGACCAAAACCTTAAAACAAAATTCATTAGCATTTATTTCAAGTAGGCCTTTTCAGAGCCTTTTGAAACGTTACACTAATGACGCTAGTTACTCAGTAATAAAATGTCATTCCGACTAGCAAATAATTAAATAAGTTGCTCTTTAGTAGATTATAATCTTTAATAGATTATAATTAAAATACTAACACTAAGTAAACAGAGACAACAAAATACTAGTTCCAAAATTATATCATTTTTTTGCTTTTGTTACAGGTTTTGTTCGTTTTGTTATAATTCATATTTGTTTCTATTTTTCCTTTTGTTATTCATTAAAAGTTAGTTTTGTAATTTTCTGTTTAAATCTGTTTAATATTAGAGGTTATAGTATGAAATTGCCGATTTATACTATAAAAGTCAAATTTGTTTTTTTTTCATTAAACATATTTCTTTCATCAAAATATCTACCATTATTACCTATACATTGCTGCTCTCTGATAGGAAGGACATTTATGCCTTTGCGATAGAACTCTAGTAATCTAGATTCTACAAACTGTGTAAAAGCATTTTGCATCTTCTAGGTGGTCTCCCTCTTGTCCTTTTCTTATGACTTGTGAACCAGTTAGATATGAGTTTCGAGGGGTTGTTTGGCTTGGATCACCTTCCACCATACCTTTCAATTCAGTGTCATTCATATGTGTGTGCAGTCTTCACCGTGGTTCTTTCTTCAAATCAAAATCTCCATCACGAAAGCGTTAAAACCAAAATCATTAGCAGTCCCCTCTCCAAACGCAACATTGATATTGCGAGCTGTTTTTGCAGCGTTGGTTCCGCGTCGGAACTCGTATTTTGAAGTATCTATCTTTCTTGTCTAAGCTGAATAAAAAAACTACTGAAAGTCGATAATCGAATATTGCACAATTTTTAAAAGAAGAACCTCATAGGTATCGATTAGGATTCGAATCAAGATTCACTCAAAAATCTCAAACCAAGAAGTTTCTATGTCAATTCAACCTATTTCACTAAACCTATTACAATAAAACGGTAATTTCATACTTTAACCTCTATTATTAAACTATTGCAAAATATCGTATAATCCCGGTACCGGTACCGTGATCCCAGGATCGTATCAGATAAGTCCAAGTCCAGAAGAGTTCCTAGATCGCTCTGATACGCTCCCTGGTTCCCGCTTTGGAAAAAAAATTTGGGATTTGCAATCTCTAATCGCATACGCTAATCCCTAGACCAACGAGGTACTCTTATGATTTATGTATACAATATATATTAAACCGTTCATGTACGGTGGCGGTCATAACTTCTGTCTCACTTTATATATTGTAGAATTTCAATATACTCACCAGGACTATCTTAGGGTTCCATTTTGAGCTAAGCGAAGGTCTGAGCACAAGAAGTCAAAGCTGTTCATAGTCACAAATAGCAGCGTGAGTCCCATTGACGATTTTGGAACTCATCGAGCTATTTCCGAGTAGAAGTCTCGTCCCGAATGCATTGCTGAGTTCCCAAGTTTCTGAAATGATGATATTAATAATTAAAAAAGAATGATATCTATTATAATATGGCAATCTTAGTTAAAAAAATACGGCTTAATAGTATTAAATCATTTTTTTTATTCACCTTATATCATTCACGGTATGTGGAAGTTCTTTATGAGGTTTAAATAATATAAAATGAATAATAATGTCTGCATGGCAGGAGAAGCCCAAAACCGATCACAGTGGTGTACAATGGGAGAGGCCTATGTCCAGCAGTGGACTGCGATAGGCTGATGATGATGATGATGATGATGAATAATAATCTTATAAACATGTTAAAATTGTGCTTTAAAATTAACAACTATATATACAATTTAAGTGTAAAGTTTGTAATTTCAAATTAACAGCTTTTAACTTAATGAATATGAAAATATGGAAGTAGGATGCCCAAAAAACAATGATTAAAATTTTTGTCTGTCTGTCTGTTCAGGCTAATATAGTATAGCCTATAGCAAGCGGACAAATAAGACGCTTTTAACGACATTTTATTCATCCAGTTCTAATAAGAAGTTGAGGAGTTATGAGGGAACAGACGAACATGCAAATTTACCTTTTTCTTTGTCGTAGTCGGGTAAAAATAAACATTTTACTAAGGTTACCATTTATAGAAATCCTTGGTCTCTTCGGCACCGCTATATTTCCGTCTTCGGAACCAAAATCTGCCATTAATATTTCGTTTGCCACCATTTTTATTTCATTCCAGTCATCTTTAAAAATAAAAGCAAATAATATTACTTTTAATAAAAGCAACAATCTTGACAAAGAAGACTGTGCAAAGAGGGGCATATGTCTGAAAGACTCTTTAGAAAGGGGGTTTGAGTCCACTAAATCACGTTCCCCAGAGGGATTAGTATAAGAGGTGTTTCATGTTTTCCTTCTTGCAGAACTGCGCCGTAGTTCCGATAAAGCCCTAATTACCCTATCAGATAACCAAAGCTCAGGAGCCTTCAGTCAGCTGCCAACATCATCAACAATCCATAATGTTCACACACACACACATAATGTGCACAGTTGGGCTCGGATGTCTTCTCAGGAGAAGGTGAGAGGATTAGGGCCATACGTCCTCGCGCTGCCCGAGTGCGGGTTGGGGACTGGCAAGATAACATTGTGGCTACATATTCTTGCCGAAGGATGTTTCTTATGATGCAAGAAAGCCTTCAACTAAGTTTCACAACGTGACCGACAGCTTGACGTTTCCTCCATAATCACGAAGACGCTCATGTTATCATGTCAATAAAGGTAATCGCAAACTTATCAGAGGCGAACGCGTCGAACGAGCCAAACGAAACGAATTTTAGAACTCTTTATATGAAATCTTCCGCATCTGGAAGAACCCCAGAAATCCTAGACGAATCGGATGACGTCATAAAATTTGGCGCGGATGATGCGGTCGCCTCGATCGATGCGCCCGCATTCTATCAGTTGCGTATGACAGAGCAACGCACGAGTACTATTTCTTGAAATGATTTCTTCGACGCGGACGATGCTTTCGGCGCGGTCGATTCTTCCGCTGCAGATAAGTGTGCGAGACCTCCTTGACTTCCGTTCCTTCGGCGCGTTTGGTGCGGATAAGTGTGCGATCACCATGAAGGTCACGCATCCATTTACTGGCCTTGCTTACCCTCAGCGATTGTTTGTAATTACCTAGAGCAATTTTTAGTATGAGTGCCTCCACTACCAACATACTTACCCAAAATATCCTGATCGGTGGTACTCTGTGTCGTCATAGCGAACCTGATGACGTAAACCCCCTTGAAGCAAGCCGGTATAACATGGAGGTACCCTCGAGAATTGAGACGCTTCAGCAGGCGCTCACTCAGTGTATTGTCACCTTTCAGGCGAAATACTACCACTCCTAGAAATGAAGAAGATTATTACAAATTTTGAATTATTATCCACACTTTCAGCTAAAGATGTAAATATCTCATCCTGATCAGGTTTCTGTGGGTTTTACAGCAGATATAATTGACGTAAAGAGGCTAACGCAGCTAAGGAGTTGCAGAAGTTACAGTTACAGAAACCCTTCGTGGGGTGAACGAAGGGCATATCCCGGAGCAACCGGTCTACGCACAAAGCCCACGGACTCATAAAACCTGCATCTGTGTCGCTCATGACCGTACCGTATCTGACACGGGGAGCCTAATTGTAACTAGTAACAAAGTCAGGCTTTTGAATGCCTCTTAAAAAGTAGTCCTCTAATTTTTGCATCCTTTGATAAGTGGAAGCCATCACAAAAAGAATAATCATCATCCTCCTAGCCATTATTCCCAAGTTTATATGGAGTCGGCTACTAGTTCAACCAGTTTTACCTGAATTTCAGTTTTTCCACGGAGCGACTGGCATCGGACCTCCGCAACCCTAAGGGAGAATTGAAATTCGAAGATTGAACTAGTTGTCAGTATATTTGAGGGCACTGACTTCCCAATAACGATTGCCATAGGTGTTCATGACAACCGGGACCGACGGCTTTACGTGCTCTCCGAGGCACGGGCGTGAATCACCGCCAAACTTCCACACTCCGGGCTGCCATTAGGAATTTCCTAAGAAAATCCCAAAAACACTTTTAGGCCCGACCCTTGATTTGAACCCGAGACCGCTTTGATTAGCAGTTGCATACGCTAATCACTAGACCAACGAGGCAGTTAAAAAATAATAATACTCACCTAAATTCCTTGGCTGTGGCACTTCAAATCTTTGGTCAGCTAGTACCAATGCTTCGAATTTTTGTGCCAAACGGATACCCTGCAGCAATCAGAATGATAAACTATACTGTGATTAATTATTATGTTTTTTTAGACAGATATGTTTGTCTTAAAGTTTATCAGCAGTTTGATCTCAACAGGCTCTGATCAGTTAGAAGAATGTATGTCTAATAGTAGGTCAAAAATGTTTCAGTCTCAGTGATGGACTTGAACTCTACGTACTTCTCCCAGTAATGAAGAATGCACATGCAAAAATGCACAACTTTTTGTTTATGAGTTCTGCTATTTTCGCGTTGAGGTAGCTATTTTGGCCACCTAGTATTTAAGATGTATAAGGTTATAGATGTGGAGGAACAGTTGTCATGTCCCTGAAATACAAAGGAACTATTGTCCGATCAGGCGAGGTGATTATGCCTGGAATGTAACGGCCCAATTGTCAACGGATGCCAATCGGTGTGAGAACTTCTTTGTCGTCAACATGACTAGTACTTCTACTTCGTAGTTCGGTGTATCTTCAAAAGATAGCACTGAACTATGTTTTTGATGTGAAACATCTATAGGCGCACGTAAAATAGATTTCTGGCCTGGCGACTGGCGACGCGTCGCCGCGGCACGCTATACGATGGTATATATATACAGTCTATATGCATAGATATATATAGACTACTATTTTAATAATTAGTAATATTTTATTTTATCATTATGACATATTTAGTTCCTATTACAATATGTTCTTTTCTGCATATTACTTTTACAAAATAATGGCGATGTTTCACATCTGCCAGGCGTCCCGTGACGGCTCACATTTTTTTTTGAGTTGTTTGTATAAGTTTCCACCTATACTTCAATTGCTTTGTAATAGCCGGTACGCACCACGACGATTTATAGTAGCGATTAAACTGCACAGTTTGTTTGTGCAGTTTTATGGATAGTGTGGACGGAAATCGGCGCAGATTTTTTGGTTGGTGCAAACGATCGGAGGCATGAGCAAAAGTTATTCGATAAATCGTTGTCGATTTAACTGCACAGTCCGCAGTTATCGTAGCGTGTGGACGGCAGTTGGTCCAATCGCTCAGCTCGTCACAAACCTTGCTGTAAGCGGACGCGTCCGCACACGTCAGAACACGTCGCAAGAAGATTGTAGCGGAATCCGTGAGTTATTGGAAGAGTTAATCCTGAGCTATGAAAATGAAGTTTGCTAGTAGATTATGAGAAGTAAAGATTATCACGAACGCCAAAAAAATGCTGCCTATGATAGGCTAATTATTAAGTACAAACCTATTGATCCTAATGCCAACAGGGATACGGTACAAAAAAAAACATATTTTTGTCTGTCCGTTTGTTCCGGCTATTCACTGGAACGACTCGACCAATTTTGACGCGGCTTTCACTAATAGGTAGCTGCTGATATACTAACTTAGGCCACTTTTTAGGGTTCCGAAGTTTATCGAACCCTTATAGATTCGTCAAGTCCGTCCGTCCTCGACTTACCGTCCAAACGGTAAGTGCTAGAAAGATGGAACTTTGCATGAATATGTATTGTAATTACGTCGACAAAGTGCTACAATAAAATTATGAAAAATATTTTTATTTGAGGGTACCTCCCCTACACGTAAAGTGGGGATGTTTTTTTTTCTCTCGGCTACCCCATCATGTGGGGTATCATTAGATAGGTCTTTTAAAAACAATAAAGGGTTTCTAAGACGATTTTTTTATTTAGGTATCCGTTTGCGAGAAATTACACTTTAAAGGCCACTTTTATGATAGTGGTCCATGTAATGAAATTTAAAGGAAAACTATAACGGATTAGATGACTTTGTTAGTTCAGGAGGTATAAAGGCTTAACTTTTACTATGCACTTACTTGGAAAACGTCATACAAAATTAACGCATTAATACGTAAACATAACAATTATCCTTTGGATACGATTTCTAATCCACGTACCATTATGGGTGACTGAGAAACCCTTTCCTGTGCGTGGCCTGACACGCACTTGGCATTGCCCTGCGGCGTTACACGCGGTACGACAATGACCACGGGTAACTTCGTGGGCCGAGTCTATACAAATATATAAAATGGAGTGTCTGTTTGTAATATTAAAATAACCGCTTTTAATAAATGCATATGTATGTATACACAGTACATGTTTATAGTCTGAACTTCTGCAGAGAACTGACGAGATATCGTTGACGTGTGGACACTGAATAGACATGCGATAAACTGCACAGTTGAACTGTGCAGTCACATCGCTATTATAAAACGTTTCAGTGTGTACCGGCTGTAAGCGTGATTCTAATTTTAAGATAAAAAATGTCCAAAATGGCAACTCACCTCACGAATATGCTTCTGTAGTCCAACAACTCCATAGTTTCTGAGAACGAACCACAACTTGAGCGCCCTAAAACGACGACTTAGAGGTATTTGCCAATGCTGTAATACAACAAATACCTTTTGTAATACTTACATATTACTAAAAATCTTTTTTAGTTATCTTAGTATTTTCTTAATAAACAAAACATACTAAGTACTACATATGTTAACAGGTTTATAAATCATGTCAAGCTTTTGACGAAAGTTATAAGTTAAGTTTAGTAGTATAAAAACAACAATAAAACACCAAATGTATATGACTACTAGTTGACCCAGCGAACTTCGTACCGCCCAACTTTAAAATTCCAGAATTTGATCGCAGCGCCACCTACCGGGTCCAATTGCCCATTCCCAGATGCCCTTGAACACACACAAAAAATTTCATCAAAATCGGTCCAGTCGTTTGAGAGAAGTTCAGTGACATACACACTCACACAAGAATTATATATATTAAGATATGTTAGAGAGACTTTATTTAAAGACCTTTCCTTTCAAACACTACTACTATCTACAATATTAATTACATTTCAAATATCCTAGTGGTTAAATGTTAATGATAATCAAAAGTTAAATAACGGTCAACGAGAAGCGATACAAAAGTTTATTTACTTTAAAATCGACTGTGGAGTTGACAATCTATTATCTATACCTTTCCATCTTTTGTATTTTCGTTCTCCTGGCAAAAAAATAATAGGATCTAGATGGGATCGGCAACTTTGGGGCGGCTAGTTTAGTTATAAAGAAAAAAAAACTTTACTAATTTCCATAAACATAACAAAAAAATGTTAAATAAACCTTTGGTCCAGATGTTACAGAAGTCAAGCTTGTTGCCATACACTGGGCACGCAGCTTTATGGCAGGCAATATTCAGAATAACTATTATAAATCTGAATTTAGTAACTGGTTAAATATACATTATGCAATAATTTGTAAAGTCTAGTAAAGTCTATTTTTTTGGTTGACCACATACTTTTGAAACTATATTGTCCAATAAGATAGATAACCCAACTATCAAAAAGTTACACATCCCTTCTATTTGGTTTACATTTAGTATCGCTTCTCGTTGGCCGTATTTTACAAACAAACTACCAAAAACCGCACTAACTCTAACACCAACAAAACCCTATCACCATATTCTTCATATTTTTTAATCTTACAAGTATCTCCTTTTTATTGGGATCCTCAAGCTGTATTTCTTGACCACAGCCTTGTGCTATATTACTGTATCCATGAAGATTCATAGTTTTATCATTAAACATATCACCATCGTTATCATTACCGATATCCCCGTTTCGGTAATCACCGTCAGGTGTAATAATTTCACTATTTTCTAAACCATTTCTGTAGTTTGGTTTATTATCCAAAGGTGCATCTTTTACACCATTCACGTAACTGGAACTAGTAGGTTTATCAGCTTTAGTAATTATTTTTCTTAGAGGCTTTTTAATTATTTTTCCTTGTTCGCCAGCTTCCTATTATAGTAAAAACAGAAAAAACAAGAGAGCAGTTACCTTGGATATTCACAAAACCATGAAGACATTTGTCGTTACCATAAGAAACATAACATGAAACACTTGATTTCCTAAAAATTAAATGGAACATTTTAAAAGAATCCAACACCCAATACTAAGAAGTGAAGCTTTAATATTTAAATACTCAATTTGTAACTTATAATACAAAGGCCACAAATTTCAAGCGTCCTAATTAATAATTGTATTTTTCATTTAGGTAGCGGTCCACGAATTTTCCTTTTGGATTTTCCTTCAAATTTTGAATACAGGTGTAAAACTTAGTGACGAGACTATATGAAACGACTTTCATAGCTTCCTCATACACCGTTGCTTTCCTACATTGGATTTGAAAAAACGAAATAGAACATCTACTTTATGGTGATCGCACACTTATCCGCGCCGAACGTGCCGAACGAACCGAAGTCAAGGAGGCCTCGCACACTTATCCGCAGCGGAAGAATCGACCGTGCCGAAAGCATCGACCGCGTCGAAGAAATCATTTCAAGAAATATTACTCGTGTGTTGCTCTGTCATACGCAACTGATAGAATGCGGGCGCATCGATCGAGGCCACCGCATCATCCGCGCCGAATTTTATGACGTCATCTGAATTTGTCTAAGATTTCTGGGGTTCTTCCAGATGCGGACGATTCGACGCGGGTAAGTGTGCGAGGTTTCATGAGATTTCAAACAAAGAATTCTAAAATCCGTTTTGTTCGGCTCGATCGACGCGTTCGCCTCTAATAAGTGTGCGATTACCTTTAACATACACACAGACAAATTTGAAAGTTAAGAAACTTATGAATGAATCTTACGCTTACCATGTAATCAATAACTTTGCCTGAAAATAAAAAATAAAATATTTGTATTTACCAAATTCTTAAAGCTTAAATATTATTAGATGTTAGTACTTTCTTTATAATTACCTGAATTTTCATGCCTCAGATAGATGGGATTCACGTTGAAGGTGCGGTGAAGAGACGAGCTGTCTTTAACCCTGCAAAAATTAAAGTTTAAAATGATTGTTTAACGGTCATGTTAGTTGTTGCAACCTTATCCTCTTTTCATGTAATATCGAATACACATTATTATTCCTTAGTGTATCAAGGACTAACAACTGCCTCGTTGGTCTAGTGGTTAGCGTATGCGACTGCTAATCAAGAGGTCTCGGGTTCAAATCCCGGGTCGGGCCAAAAAGTGTTTTTGGGATTTTCTTAGGAAATTCCTAATAGCTGCCCGGAGTTTGGAAGTTTGGCGGTGATTCACGCCCGTGCCTCGGAGAGCACGTAAAGCCGTCGGTCCCGGTTGTCATGAACATCTATGGCAATCGTTATTGGGTAGTCAGTGCCCTCAAATATACTGACAACTAGTTCAATCTTCGAATTTCAGTTCTCCCTTAGGGTTGCGGAGGTCCGATGCCAGTCGCTCCGTGGAAAAACTCAAATTCAGGTAAAACCAGTTGAACTAGTAGCCGACCCCAAATAAACTTGGGAATAATGGCTAGGAGGATGTATCAAGGACTAACAACTTCCAGTCCTAGCCAAGTAGTAAATGAAGACGTCAAGCCACGTCACATAAAGCAACACTTCAATTTAAGAAGGGAAAGTGGTAAAACAGGTAACTTACCACATAGCCGTACAGTCAAAATTTACCATGAGCCATTTGGAAGGGTTGAAGGCGAAGGAGTCAGCCAATTCAACACCATCAAGCCAGTGCCTGGAAATAAATGAACCAAGTACCTATTATTATTACAGCGGAAAAATTTGCATCCTATTGTGTACTAACTTTTTGAATCTTCTTCTCCTAATGAATTAGGGTTAAACAAATGTGGACAATCAACTGAATGTATACAATGTATGACTGCACGGTTGGCCTAGTGGCTTAAGCGGTCGCCACGCCGCTTCCTACTACGCCAAGTGTCGTGGGTTCAAATCCCACGTAGGACAACACTTTGTGTGATTCACAATTTGTTGTTCTGAGTCTGGGTGTGCTTTGTGTCCGTTTTATGTATGTTTGTAAAGTCCCCCGCGACACAGGAATTTATATTCCTAATGCGGGAGGTGTCTTTTTAAAAAAAAAATTAAAAAAAAATGTATAAAACATTCTGAATTCTAACATAATAAATAAATAATAATAAATAAATAAATATTCCGGATATGAATATCACACACAACGCCATCTAGTCCCAAATTAAGCAGAGCTTGTATTATGGGTACTAGACATGTGATATAAATACATACATATTATATATAGAAGAACACCCTTTTTTTTTTTTTTTTTTTATGTGTGGAAAATCATCATGGACCGTCACCCCACCGGGGGTTACGGCGGGGTGGTGTGTCGGACTTGAACCGACTAAAAACCACACAGTGTGCCCTCTCCGCGCTTCTCCGTTTAGGAGTAGGAGAAGTCCAGGGTGGGATCTCCTTCTGAACTTCTCCAGCGCCTGCCCGCTCCTGATGCGGGCACCGTCTCTGTTTGACGACCCTCTCTTAGGCGGCGTCCGGCACACACCGACGCCGCCCCCTCGCGGCTGGCCACATAATACGGGTGGAGGGAAAACCCGTCACGTCCACCCGCGGCCACACTCAAGGCGGCATGAGGCGCAGATGTTCGCGCCTCCGCCGCCTTCAGCACGTACGGATCGGCTAGAACGAAGTGGTACTACTCTCTTACTAAAGTCGTGACGTACTTCGTTGGTGAGTAAGAGACCGGAGGACCAATGATGCAGAGGAGTCTCAATAGGCCTCTACGGTGTTGGTCTCTATACTGCATTCTTGTGACTACTGCTCTTGGATACTACTCATGCTTTCCATCAGGCAGAGGGAGTCACTTTGGCAGGCTCATACGTAAAGAAAGTACAAATCTGCAACTTGGTCAATTTGGGCAACTTGCCAAGATGCCTGGTCAATGTGGTATAGTAGACAAAAGTTACCCTAGACTGTGGCAACATACCTGAATTCAGGGCATATGAAGCTGTTGCCAGCATAAGCTGCGTCCGCATGCAGCCATGCCCCGTGCCTCTCACACACTTCCCCGACTTCTCGAAGGTTGTCAAACGCCACTGTTCCTGTAGTGCCCAGAGTAGCACATACCTGACAAATGAATGACAATTAAGCTTTCTGTTCTTATTAGTGGTTGGATTCTTCATTGTAGGAACTTCAATGAAGTATCAAGGTATAATTTCCGATTTTAATTTTAGCCTATGTGTGTAAAGAAGTGATCAGGTTGTCTAATAAAGAATGTAAAGTCACCTGACGATATTATGTTCTCACAAATATCATTAAAAAAATCCCTCTTAAGGTCCTTGACGCCAAACGCCGGCTTTAAAAAACTCGTCCTACAACCTATTTTAATTTTTAGAAACGATTTAAAATGAATAATTGAAATTTATTATTGGGATTTGTTTCATCAATTTAAAGTTATATAACACTTAAGCTGAACATAAAAAGTAAAGTACAGAAATAAATGAAATAAAAACAAATTAAGCCTCGAGAAGGCTTCGAGCAAGTACCACTGTTTTATTTATGTCATCATTAAGTATCATTTCCTAGTTCTTCAAAAATCTCAAAAAGCTCTCTAGAAAATATCACGGGAAGCTTTGAAATTAATAAATAATACTTGAAAAGTCTCCCTCGAAACAGGATACGTTCAAAATGCGGCAACTAGCAACACTAGATGTGACATGCTTTTAAATCCCGCTTATAGAACTTATTATCTTATTAGTGGATATACGTGCGGTGTTCGTGCATTTTTAGTTTAAGGATATAACTACTCAGCAAAAAAAAAACTAAACCATTTGATTCAAGAGAGTTAGTAACGGAAGTAGTTCAAGAGAGTAAGTCAAACTTGCAAGGACAGCGAGTGTTGTCTTGTAGAAGAAGGGAGAAGGTGGGGACAGTTGAAAAAGACTTACCCAGAATGGTACAAGCCCGTTCGCCTTGTCAGCTAAGATAGCTTCCTCGAGCTTGGCTCCGCGCATACTTTGGTTCGCGTCAGATTCGATGTACCTCATACGGATCAATCCTTTACGGAAAGTTAAAAATTAGTAAATTTTATTCTTATTTTTCATTGCAACTTATTAATGTTTAGATTAATTTTACAATCATACATCGTCTGTTTTTTCGATTTGAAAGAATTTGCTCTTAAATATAAAATGACAATGTAAATTCAACTTACCGATTAGGCCCGCTTTCTCCACCGAAGAGTGACCTTGATCAGAACAGTAGCATATCAGATGACCGAGCAACTCCGATGTTTGGACGTCAGGATTCAACTTGGACAGCTCCACAAAAGCACGGGTTCGTGCTGCTAGAAGACTTACCAGAATTGCTTCACTGGCTGATGTCTAAATAGAAAAAAATCTTTTATTTTTGCAGTGCAGTCTTTGAACCTATTGTACAGAGAAGATTATTAGGGTTTTTTAAGTTCAGTATAACCACGCATCCAAGATGCTGTTAGAACTTCCAATGTGGTGCAGTTCTTCGGTCATATTTAAAATATCCTAAATTATAGGATATCATAAAATCAGCATGGCTCTACTAGCCATGCTGATTTTAGCACGAATTGGCCGTCTCGATCGGGGGGTACTACCCCCCATAGAAGACCAACCTAAAAATGACAGCTTTCGTGCTATTGTAGTATATATGCTTGTTGAGTGCGAAATCGTAGGTCTAATGATGCAGGAGTCGCCATAGTACGGGTCACCATGCTGCATTGTGTGCACTGACGATGAGGATGGTGACCAAAACTCTTGGATAATGCTCATGGTTTCCATGACGTAGAAAAGAGCCACCCTGGCAGGCTCATGTTAAAACAAAGTAATCGATTTTGCAGCAATAGGACTCACTGCTGCAGAGCAATATCGTTGTACCCCTAACCTGCTCCTGGTCAGACATGACCGTCTGATAATTTATTCATCACGTCAATTACATATAACTGTAGTTGTCATGGACAATTGCATGCAGATAAATGATAAAAGTTAAGAAATAACTGTCCCCCTAGCAGAGTTGCAAACACTTTTCGTTCTGCAATCGCTGACGCCTATATTCTCTTGTTGATTGGATTGAATCTAATATTTTATTGCGATCAAGCGACTGTGTGATATTAGCCAATCAAATGAGAGAAAAATGTTTACAACCTGGCTAAAATTTTCATTACCTGTATCACTCCACCTCCAGGGCTATCGTCCTTCTCATTGAGGAAGCATTCGGGAAGACCCAGTAGTTTCCCGAGCCAGTTCATTGCAATCGTTTCCAGTTCAGTACCAGCTGGAGATGAAGCCTGGGCAGAAAGAGGCAATGTCAGAAATGCTTGAAAGTGAAAGCTCGTAAATACACACATCAAAAGTGTCTAGGGATCAAGCATTTTTATGCGGATTTCTTGAGATTGAGATGTGGCTTTGTAATAAATTTATGATTTTATAAATTTATATGGATCCTTTTTGGTGCATTTCATAATTTGAATCAGGAACTGTCAATCAAATTCGAGTAAAAGATGAAAATCAGCTGCCAATATTTTCCCTATAAAAACATACAACGCATTGAAGAAATTATTAGTGCTACTGTTTCCCTACTACTGATTAAAACCAACGTTATTATGGAGCGGCGACGTCATTTAAGCAGGGAAGAAATGCTCAGAGCCGTGGGAATGATAGAAGCTGGTTCCCGGCAACGTACTGTGGCTTTAGCTCTGAATACAAGTCAGAGTGTTATCAGTCGACTTTGGACACGTTACCGAAGCACTGGTACCGTGGCTGAGCGCCATGGAGGACGGTATCGCTGCACCACACGGAGACAAGACCGATACATTCAAATCTTAACTCGAAGAGCTCCAACAATAACCGCCATGATGTTAGCCGTGAGGCTTCATCACTCTTCAGGGAACTTAATTAGCGACCAAACAGTCAGAAACCGCTTGCATGAAGTGAACCTTCATTCCCGAAGACCGCTACGGGTACCACCTATAGCAATGCACAATCGTAGGATTCGATATCAATGGGCTCTTGAACACAGAAATTGGGCAGAAGAACAATGGCGTTTCGTGTGCTTTTCTGATGAGTCTCGTTTTGGTATGAGACCGGATACAAGACGTATACGACACTGGAGAACCCCTGGACGCCAACAGCGATTAAAATCCTGCCAGGAAGTCCATCCTTATAGTGGTGGAACCATCATGGTATGGGCGGGTATTTGGATCGGCGGAAGAACTGAGTTGATTTGGATCAGAGGCAACCTCAACGCTCAAATTTATGCTGAGACGATTGTATCAGACGTCATCGTTCCTCTACAAGTGCAAATCGGTCCCTTATTTCAGTTAATGCATGATAATGCACGACCGCACACCGCAAGAGTTGTAAGACAGACTCTCGCCGCAGCTAACATCAATGTCCTGCCCTGGCCTGCTCAGTCGCCAGACTTGAACCCGATTGAGCATGCATGGGATATGCTACAGAGAAGAGCTCTGCCGAATATGGAGGGTATCCAGTCGCAAGAAGACCTTTTTTTGTTGTTGCAACGAACATGGGCGGCCATTCCACAGCGTGATTTGGATGAACTCATTTTGAGTATGCCAAACCGATGTTCTTGTGTTGTTAGTGTTCGCGGTAGAAACACGGATTATTAATTGTTTAAGTTACCTAATAAAATTTTAAAGAAAACTGTTATTTCAGTCTTTTTTTCGAACTTTAATGTTAGTGGTTCAAATGTCAAAAATCCCTTTAATAGGAAAATGGCAAATTTCTTTACTAATGCAAAGGTGACTTGGTTTATCGTTACTGTGACAAACGAAAACACTTTATTTGATGAATCCTTAAAGAAATTTTTAATTAATATCAATCAGGAGAAAAGTTATTGCAAAAATATATGTTGATCCCTAGACACTTTTGATGTGTGTACGTACAAAAATAACGATAATAAGTAAACATAACAATTATTTATTAGACACGATTTTAATGTCACTTGGCATGGTATATGACTATTTAACCCTTTTCTATGTGTGGCCACGCACTTGGCCAATTTTTTTACTTCTTCTCTTCTCTAGTCTCAACGGAAAACCAATCAACTACACTGTGTCAGTGTGTTATAGTGCGCGAGTTTCTGCATAAATACAGATGTACTTTCTTTTCGCTTACTCTCAGAATCCAACTGAACACCTATCCAACTGTGAAGAGATTAGGCGCAGAATCAAAATGGCTTTGCGTGCTCCCTGGGGCACAGGGCTTAAGACCCCAACTCAAGGTTTTTATTAAATATAGCTAAACATAATCAGAAAATTTGCTTAACACATTTTGCCCTGAACATGGGATCGAACCCGAGATTCCTTGATCTGCAGTTACACACGCTAACAGCTGGACCAACGAAAAAAGAAATGTAAGAAATAATTATATTAAGAATCTGACCCTTTCGTTCTGAAATCGGAAATCTATCATGACAAGTAACTTACCCATGTAAAACAAAGAACGTTGAGGGTATTGGCCAACATCTCACCCATAATAGATGGGTATGAGGTCAATGATGGGAAGTAGGCGTGCATATGCGGGCTTTGCCAGTGAACCAGCTATGGACAAAAATGATGTTTAATAAAAAATAATAAAGACCAAGTCGATATATTCGTTTTTTCAAGGTTTACATAAGAAAAAAATAATCTAATTTGCCTCCAAAGTGTTAGAAATGTCTTTTGCTTCAATGAGTTTCAGGATCCTATTAGTGCCAGGTACTCTACGAAATAACATTAAACAAGCGCAAGCAGCGTACTTCAGCTTCTCGTGTGATGTTAATTCTTTCTTCATCAAATATACTAGAGGTACTACGAAGTCGATCTAGCGACATCCTAAATCTACTGTTATAAAATCAATCGTCAACAATCCGTAACATCCCACTGTTGGTCTCAGGTCGTCTCTCAGGAAAAGGTTAAGGCTATACGTACTCACGCTGGCGAGTGAGGGTCGAGGACGGGTAAGACACATTGTGGTTGAGTAATATTGCCGTTGGACGTTTTTCATCCGCCCCAAAGGCTCCAACTAAGTTCACGACTATTATGTTATAATAAAAACCAGAACCGACTCCTTAAGTGACCTTCGCATCATGAAAAAGCTCTTAACAACCATGCACTGACCACTCCATCGTTGCTTACAATCAATCTTCTTTTTCTTTTCTTTCTTCTTTTCTCATCTCATCTTTTCCAATCACCTAAAGCCATTTGGCTGTGAGCGCAGTATTGTTACTACACGTAGGAGAAGACACATACTTACTCCAGGCATAATATGGTTTTCCACGTCCTTTATGATGTCATCCCATTTTTCAGGTAAGTGAGGAGCTTCTTTAGGGAGCAGCTTATGGAGGTACCCTGGCTGCACGTCTGGGTTTACACGCCTCTCGCGAATATTTTCCAGATAATCCGCCATGTAATCCACCATCTCCTTGGCTAGAAGACAATTAATTAATTAGATAATTCTCTGGTTAGTGATGATAGCTGATGATAACTCGAAAATGTAAGCCGAAACAATCGAAAGTACTGCGTGTATATTCGGGTAATCGCCGTCTTCGGGTCACCACATCTTGGATGTGACCGCTGAAAACGATTCGAGTCAGGTGACACCTCTGTGCGGCCGGGGGTAAGAGGCATGACATTATCCTGACCCGGGGGAGACTCTGGCCATCCTGTGATGTACCTCAGTCATGGGGTACGGCAGGGAGAACTCCAGAAGCCGCCGATGCGTTCCTGGAGATCCTCCTGTCTGCCGAGGTAGGGGCCGACACGGGGTTTAAAGGGTAGACCGTGTATTTCAAGAGTCTCACACACACCCTTCGTCTCACCACAGAGGGTATGGTGAGTAAAACATATACAGTATGTATGTTTCTAGTACGGAGTTGTCTGTATGAATCAAATAAATATCTTGGTAATGCGAAATAAGAAATATTACATATATTTTTTCTCTTACCTTTCACACGAAACTCGGTGTGATCCATGATACCTAACGAATGTATGATGTATACCTGTAACAAATGAGTTTTAATTAGTATGGTTTTAAACTTCACACTACTACTAATGGTATTTTTTCTTAGAGTTCCGTAGTTCATGACTCGGAACCCTTATAGATTCATATCCGTCCGTCCGTCTTCGACCTACCGCCCAAACGGTTGGTGCTAGAAAGATGAAACTTTACATGAATATGTGTTCTTATTACGTCGACAAAGTGCGGCAGTTAAATGATGAAAAATATTTTATTTGGGGTACCTCCCCTATATGTAAAGTGGGGATAGTTTTTTTCTTGCATCTACCTCTTCGTGAGGGGTTTTCCTACGTCATATACTGTTTGAAGTAATTGATAGAATTTATACAGAGACAAACTTGGGCAGCATAATTCAGATATGAGTCTATTCCATCATGTATAAGTCGGACACTTTATCTCGTTGAGATTAAGACGTGATTATAAGCATTGTAGAGATATGTTTTAGTATATTTAATGTAGCTGTAAGTCGATGCCATAGGCATACTATACTAAGTAACCATAGAGTGATAAACCAGTGCCTAAATAATAAATATGGCTGCCATTACTTATACCGTACTCGTTATTCGATACGACACATTAGTCGCTAAAATGGTGATCCCGACAACTGAACAAGCATGAAGACACGAGTTGGCTATACGATACGATTCGATTTAAATCGAATGAAATGTAAGCAAAAAAATGTCTTGCTTGGCCTTTTCTTTCGTATGAAATAGATGTTAAAAATAGCATTTCAAAAATAAGGTAAGCAAGAGGTTTATATTCTTTATAGAATTTCAATTTTTAGGGTTCCGTAGCCAAATGGCAAAAAACGGAACCCTTATAGATTCGTCAAGTCTGTCTGTCTGTCTGTCTGTCCGTCCGTATGTCACAGCCAATTATTTCCGAAACTATAAGAGCTATACTGTTGGAATTTGGTCAGTCGATGTATTCTGTGAACCGCATTAAGATTTTTACATAAAAATAGAAAAAAAACAATACATTTGGGGGGTATGTATGGGGACATACTTGGAACTGAAACTCAAAAATTTTTTTTCATCAAACCTATACGTGTGGGGTATCTATGGATAGGTGTTCAAAAATGATGTTGAGGTTTCTAATATCATTTTTTTCTAAACTGAATAGTTTGCGCGAGAGACACTTCCAAAGTGGAAAAATGTGTGTCCCCCCCCCCCTCTAACTTCCTAAATAATAGAGTGATAAAACTAAAAAAAATATATGTTGTACATTACCATGCAAACTACCAACGAAAATTGGTTTGAACGAGATCTAGTAAGTAGTTTTTTTTTAATACGTCATAAATCGTAACACGCAATTTACCTTTCATCCAATCAATACACTAGTATAAAAATATCTATGAAAGTTACAACGAACTACAAGAACTTTTATATGATGTTACTTGCTGATACGGAACCCTTCATGGGCGAGTTCGACTCGCACATGGCCGCTTTTTTAAAATTTTAATAAGACTATGCCTATTTATAATAATAAAACTGTAAAAACACAAATAAATAATCTAAGGGGCAATGCCCTCGGATTTCAGCAATTTTAGGAGCATTTACATTACTCAATTTAGGCGCCCAATAATGAAAAGTAAGGACAAAACACAAGTTTTAATCTTATATAGAATTGCTGAAAGATAAAATTTAGAAGAATTAAAAAAACCGATTTAGAAAAATTTAATTTAAAAAATATAGTAAAAATACATATTTTCATAACATAAGTTTAATCTATTCATTTTAGTGAAGTTACTGCGACTAGTTTATAATTGTTTATTTATTATTTATTACTAATTATTAATAAATCCATATTACTTACTTGTTGTAATGATCAGTTGACACAATTTACTGGTTCCAACGCGATACACAGGGTGCGACAATACTGAGCCGTGAACTAGTACTGTATCGTTTATATAGGGGTGGTGTAGCAGCACGCTGTTAGGGTGACGACCTTAATCACGAGCGGAGCGGGGAGCGGCCACATCTTTAATATATTATTACACAGTTTATTATTAAACGAATCTATCTGTGTATTCGTTTGACAATTCTTTATCTAATAAGTCTTCGGGACTTGTTACAGGACATTCTGTGTTACTAAGCTTATTCGTTTGCCCATAAATGCCCCGGACGGAGATGTGCATATCCCTCAACAAAAATTCCATCACTGTAATATAAATGAATGCATTACAACTGTCTCTAACAATCGAGGATTAGTCGAAGTAGAAAATAAAACGCATAACGATATAATTTTATCATTATATCATCCTGTAGAAGCCGTAAATTCTAACATCGAATGTATGAACATAGAACAAACATTGGATGCCTCTCGTATTAATCAAGTTTTATCACAGTTACGAACAGATCATCTTAACGAAGAGGAAAAAGTTAACTTACGAAATATTTGCTCACGTTATGCGGATGTCTTTTATATTGAAGGTGAACCTCTGTCCTTCACCAATAAAGTTAAACACCATATACGAACTGTAGATGAAGTACCTATTTATACGAAAAGCTATAGATATCCTTTTGTGCACCGCCAAGAGGTTAGGGATCAAATTTCAAAGATGCTAGAACAGAACATTATAAGACCCTCTGATTCAGCTTGGAGCTCTCCTATTTCCTGGAGTCCCAAAGAAGGCTGACGCCTCAGGGAACCAGAAATGGAGGCTAGTAGTAGACTTTCGAAAGTTAAACCAAAAGACTATTGACGACAAATATCCTATCCCGAACATAACAGATGTCCTTGACAAGCTAGGCAAATGTCAGTACTTTACCACCTTAGACTTAGCCAGTGGATTCTACCAGGTAGAAATGCACCCAGACGACATTCAAAAGACAGCATTCAATGTAGAACATGGGCATTTTGAATTTTTAAGGATGCCCATGGGACTTAAAAATTCCCCTTCAACTTTTCAGCGCGTTATGGATAATGTGTTGAAAGGTCTTCAAAACGTTATCTGTCTGGTCTACATGGATGACATTATAGTGTTCGGTACGTCCCTCCAGGAACACCTGGATAACCTGGAAAAGGTATTTCAAAGACTCCGAGAATCTAACTTTAAAATTCAGATGGATAAGTCGGATTTTTTAAAGTTAGAGACTGCTTTTCTAGGCCACATTATAATCCAGACAAAATTGATGCCATAAAAAAATATCCTATACCCAAAACAGCAAAACAAATAAAACTGTTTCTTGGACTTATCGGTTATTATCGTAAGTTCATACCAGACTTTGCCAGGATTACAAAACCCTTTACTCAATGTTTGAAGAAAGGCAAGACTATTACACTTAATAAAGACTATATTGACTGTTACGAACGATGTAAAAGACTTTTGACTAATGACCCGATCCTACAATACCCAGACTTCACTAAAGAGTTTATCCTGACTACGGACGCTTCTAACGTAGCTTTAGGAGCCATACTATCGCAAGGGACAATAGGGTCTGACCGGCCAATATCATATGCGTCGCGTACCTTTAACGAAAGCGAGCTAAATTATAGCACAATAGAAAAAAAACTCTTAGCTATTGTGTGGGCTACCAAATATTTTCGACCTTATCTTTTTGGTCGCAAGTTCAAGATAGTAACCGACCATAAACCATTGCAGTAGATGATGAGTTTGAAGGAGCCAAACTCACGACTTACTAGGTGGAGACTAAAACTTAGCGAATATGACTTTAGTGTAGTGTACAAAAAGGGTAAAAACAACACTAATGCTGATGCCTTATCTCAAGTCGAAATTCACAATGACGAAATTAGTTCAATCATAGCAAACCCCTCTGAAAAACCACCTTCAGTGACTGACTCGAATACTGAAACAGCTCATACAAGTAACGAAAACCCCATACTCGAAGTTCCCATAACTGACAAACCTTTGAACGTATTCCACCGACAAATTGTTATGACAGTAGTAGGAGACATCAAGAAAAGACCGACGGTGACTAAGACGTTCGACACGCACACACGCACTTCTATCCAAGTTTCGCAGTCCAATTTAAGAGACGACGTTATTAACGCTATAAAAGAGTACGTTAATCCGAAGGTTAAGACCGGTATTCTCCTAGACCCTCCTCTTAGTATGTATGATATAATTCCCATAATTCAAGACACTTTTAAGAGCTCAGCAATGAACCTAGAACTCTGCAAAACCGAATTAGAAAATGTTAAAGAATTCCTTAGACAACAAGATATAATCCGGCATTACCACGACGGTAAAACGAATCATCGTGGGATAAATGAATGTTATTTAGCCCTCTCAAGCAAGTATTTTTGGCCTAAGATGAGAGAACATATCACTAAATACATCAATGAGTGCACAATATGTGGTCAGGCCAAATACGATAGAAACCCCATCAAACAGAAATTTAATATAGTACCTCCAGCCACAAAGCCGTTCGAAATTATTCATATGGACCTTTTCACTGTTCAAAACGAGAAATATTTGACACTCATAGACGTCTTCTCTAAGTATGGACAAGCATACCTTACGAGAGATGGTACAGCACTTAGCATATAACAGGGTTTACTACAATTTTGTACTCACCATGGTTTCCCACAAACAATAATTACAGATAATGGTACCGAGTATACAAATCAACTGTTTTCTGAATTCACTAAACTCAATAAAATTAATCACCATAAAACCTTAGCACATAGCCCTAACGATTACGGCAACATAGAAAGGTTTCATTCAACACTACTTGAACACCTTCGAATTTTACGTTTAAAACATAAGGATGAACCCGCCGTTAATCCTATACCCTACGCTTTAGTTGCTTACAACAGTTCGATTCACAGTTTCACTAAGTGTCGGCCCTTTGATGTAATAACTAATCACTTTGATGCCCGAGATCCATGGGACATCGATTTAGGTAGTCAAATATTACAACAATATATCTTAAACCACAAAGAACAGATGAAAACGGTATACGAAATCATCAATGAAACCTCTCTTAATAACCGTACCGCAATTATTGAAAATAGGAATAAATCTCGAGAGCCCGAGGAGGAGTACCAACCACAACAGCAAATTTTTGTAAAAAACCCAGTCGCCTCTCGACAGAAGCTAGCCCCTAGATATACACATGACGTAGTTTTAGGTGACTTACCCATTCATATCTACACCTCGAAGAAACGTGGCTCCATAGCAAAATCACGACTGAAACGAGTACCTAAGACCGCAAAATTGTTTCAGGATCCTGCTGATACTGACCTTACATCTTGCACGAAGCCAGGAGATAAGACTTGAGACTTTAGACTCGGGAACTGGACGTTCAGACTTGGATCGACTAGAATAACAACCCACTACCACACGTTCCTACAATATGTAAAACTAGACGACATTGAAAATAACGTTTCAGCATTGAAAACTCAGTTACATGACCTGAAAACACATATGATTAACGATACCTATTCCCTATACGAATATCAAATAGAATACTTAGCGAGTAAATTGATTAAAGTTGACAAGCAGTTACGTTCATTAGAACCTAGCCGTTTTAGAAGAGGTCTGGTAGATGGCCTAGGGTCTGTTATTAAAAGTATTACAGGAAACCTCGTTTATTCGGATGCTGTTCGTTCAACAATGCTTTAGAAAACTTAAAAAATAACCAACGTAAAACTATCAATGAGTTTAATGAGCACATTAGCATCAGTAAAGAGTGGATGTCATCCCTTAATATATTAAATAAAATTGTCGAAAATCAAAGCAAAGTTAATACCACGTTAGATTCACTGTTAACAGGATACATGCAGAACGATCAAAACCTTATTCACTTTGCGAAGTTTGCACAAAACATACAAGAACAACATACATACATACATACAACAAAACATAGAAGATTTATTATCTGAATTATATAGAATAGAAGACACTTTAGCATTTACTCGAGATATGACAACTCATCATAGCATGTTAGGAATAGATATCTTAGGTAGTATGATAAATAAGTTAAAAGGGATCTATGATAGTAATCATATATTAAACCTAGAGTTACGAGAATATTACGATATAATAAGATCAGGCTATTACTATAATAATAGGAAAATAGTTATAGTTTTTAAATTTCCCGTAGTTTCAGTAGACAGTTACACACTCTATAAGCTCTGTATTGTTCCTAACAGATATAATCAGGTCCTTATTCCCCCCTATCCTCTCATAGCAACTAACGGGAAAGCATTCATGTACATGGAGGCTGAATGCCCGAAGTTAAATAATAATCGGTATCTCTGTGAACAAAAAACTAACCACTATATTCAAATCAGAGAAGACTGCATACAAACCTTCATAAACCCATAAACCCTAGATGAATCTTGCAAACTAACAATTGTACAATTATCTAAAGAAGCTGCAGAGGAACTTGACAGTCGACACTATGTCATCTCATTCCCAAAGCCAACACTGGTACAGATGAGCTGCAAAAACGACGACTATGACACGCTGAAAGGCAGTTATCTTGCTATAATTCCACTGCACTGTTCACTACGTACACCGGAACTTACCCTAATAAATACTAAGGACGAGGTTAAAGGTCAACCTGTAAAAATACTAAAGGTCCCCTATAACGCCGAAACACAAGAAACAAGCCCTTTACATGCGAATTTGGCCTCAGTAAATTTAAGTAAGCTGCATAGTCTTCAGGACAAAATAACTCTTCAGGCGCCAGTACTACAGGACAGATTAGCTGAAACGGTGTACCACACTACTATACCGTTTTACACTATATTAATTATCGCAATCATTATAGCGGCTGTGTTTACAATTTGGAGATATGTTCCCAGAACTTCAGAAACAAAGAAGGATCTGAAAATCCAGAGGAGCTGAAAATCATGAGTACGCCGTTCCTGAAACTTCAAAAACGCATAACCAGCAAGAAAAGCTCCCAGCAACATTTTCACTTAGCGTTTTAAAATAGTTGCTGTTCTACGGGGGGAGGTGTTACGCCATCGTCGTACAGGCAATTCGCTGACAGAGATCGCCCTCAATAATTTCCAGTAAACAAGTTAAATGCGTCATTTGCGCCACGAGGTACGTTTAGCTGAATAGGCAAAATTCGTAAAGAACCTTGCACCGCGCCATGCAGGCGCTCACTTTTTGATACATCATCGATCGGGACACTAGGTTTAGCTAGATATTAATTTTTTAATTGTAATAATTTTACTTAAAATAAATCAGTTTAAAAATTTAATTGTTTTTTTTTAAGTCCTCCGGCCGCAGCCTTCGTAATTGCCTTCGCAAGCATTGGTTGTCTTCATTCAAGTTTAATCAAAATACATCCTGTAATTAAATATAAATACTAACACTTATTACCAATAACTACAGTTTGAGAGGATATAAGAACCCGAATAAACGTTTGGCATACTTTTAACAGACTTTCCGGCTGAGTTTAACATACGATTTTTATTGAATGTTTAATGAACAAAACTTGAAACATTCAACAATGTATTCCTAATCACTTTTAATTATAATCACTCCTGTACTCGGTATATAGGATACCAGCTAACCCAAGCAGCACCGTCTGCATCATGCATAACAAAACAGGTTATTGTGATCCAACCTTAATAGATATGCACGTTTGCCTACCTACTTTTTTTAGAACCTTATTTATTTATTTATTTTATTTATTTATTTCGGATCACCAACAAATGATACACACATCAAATATGAATATAAAGAAAACAAAATACATGCCCTGTGCTCATTCAGTTATAGGTAATCACAACTAACAAAGGATAATTATTAGTACCATCTAAATTAAACTAAAAGAATATAATAAAAATTGATAAAAAGAAAACAACTAGTTAAAAGAGCTATAAAAAAACCTAAAAACAGCAATTCAATCAGGATTCCTCGACTGGTCCAAGCTCGCCATAGTTTAATTCTGGCGAGCCCAGGCCTATCGAAGTACAGACTCAAAATGGTCTATGATTTTGTTCTTGAAATTAGGCAAGTTATCTCCAAAAATGTCCAAATCCAACAAACGAGAAAGTTCGTTGTAAGACTTTACCATTCTGGTCAACGGTGAGTTAAGCCCCAGATTAGTCTTATATCTACGTAAACTGAACAGTCTGTAGACACTTGAGCGTGGCAATCTACTTGGCGCTGAGATGTATATTCTTGAGATTAGCTCAGGACAATCCATTCTATTATTGAGTAAGTTATACAAGAATGAGAGATCAAGGAGTTTCCGTCTATCGTTCAGTGATATTAAATTGAAATGTTTCAAGCGAGCTCTGTATGAGTTCAGAGTTCTGCGAAATTCCGTGTTATACGTAAGATGACTAAGAAACCTTCTTTGTGTTCGTTCGAGACGATTTCTGTGACATTCATAGTGTGGGGACCAGACTTGAGAGCAATATTCCAGTATACTAAGTACCAAGGCATCGAAAAGGAGGATCTTAGTTTTTGGTAACCTAAATTGTTTGGTATTTCTAGAAATGAAGCCACACATTCTTGATGCATTAAGTATTATCCAGATGAGCATTAAATGTTAGTTTACTGTCAACCAATACCCCCAAGTCCCTTATACATTCGACTTCCCTAAGGGGTTGATTAAATATTGTGTATGACCCTTGTACCTTTATTTTATTTCTAGTGAAGGAAATAAAATTACACTTGGCCACATTTAGATACATATTTTTAAGCTCACACCATTTAACTAGGCGGTCAACATCGTCTTGAATTAGGTTGCAATCGTCGAGACCCCTAACATGACGTAATATTTTGAGATCGTCAGTGAATAAATATGCAGTTGTGTGATGGAAACATTCCGATATAGAGTTAATCAGAATTAAAAACATAAGAGGTCCCAGGTGTGATCCCTGTGGTACGCCTGAATGAGCAATAAACTCATAGGACTGAACGCCATTCACCACCACAAAGGACCTACGCTTGGTAAGGTAAGACTCAAACCAGCTCAGAATAGATCCTCCAATTCCAAGCTCAGTAAGCCTCAATAATAACGTGGCATGATCCACCTTGTCAAAGGCCTTGCTGAAATCTGTATATACAGCATCCACCTGAACTCCTTGATCCAGATGGTGGGATACAGTGTCTATAAAAGTTACAAGATTGGTGGTGGTTGATCTTTTCGCAATAAAACCATGTTGTTGCTCAATAAGATGTGGCTTAACTAAACTGTTAAGGTAAGGGTATATTAGGGATTCAAAAATTTTAGGTAAGATAGACAAAATAGAAATTGGCCTGTAGTTCTTAACAATATTTTTAGGACCATCCTTGTGTACAGGGACTATTTTAGCAGTCCTCCAGTAAGAAGGAAACTGCCCTATACGGAGGGATTCATTGAAGATGATCGTTAGTGGGAAGGATAATTGATTAGCACAGTTAGTCAAAAAAATGGCTGGTAGGCCATCTGGGCCCGGCCCCTTATTTAAGTCTAATCTTTTTAATTTCTTATGGATATCAGATTCATGCAATACTAATGTGTTTAGATAGACTGAACCACCAATAGAAGCCGGACTTGTAGAAATGTTAGTCGCCCGTAGGCCATTAGATCTACTGTAAATGGAAGAAAAATGCTTGGCGAATAGGTTAGCCTTTAGCCCATCCACACTCTCGACGAGGCGACACGAGGCGACGCGAGTGCGAGACGCCTTGGCTCACCTCGCCTCGTTGCTGCTCCGTTTGGTGTCGGTTTTTTGGGCACGAGTCAAAGGAAGCGAGGGACAACGCGAGACGATTATCCACAGCCGCGCGCGCGAGGCTAGGCGCAAGGGGAGAGTCTGGGCTATTAAAGGGAATCAATTCTTGTACACTTTGTTTTAGTGTAACTTTAACCCTTTACATAGTGCACGCAATGAAAGCTCTCAAAAGGAAGGCTTCATTTTATCGTAGCTTTTATAATACATAGCATATAACCACCCCGATAACTTGGATATCTAATACTAAAACATTTTTTCAAATTGGACGGCAATATATATGAAAACGGATACAAAGAACAGCCAGACTCAGAACAACAATTTCTGGAACTCAAAGTTTTGTCACATTTGGGGGTTCACTAGCAAAGTAGAAAGCTATATTTCCGTGCAGTCATTGAATCATTTGAAATTCTGATGTTTTGACCCTTGCCATTTAAGCTCCTGATACCTTGTTCAAGTAACGATCAATCATTACCTGAGTCACGTTACACGTTGCATACAAGCGTGTTTAAAAGGAAACATTAAATATTTTTAATAATTAAAGATATTATCTATATCTGTGTTTCCAGACACCTCCGGTACCAAACAAGAACGATGCAGAGACAAAACCGGTAGCACTTAAACTTGAAAATGCTAAGTGTTTGTGAACTTTTTGTAGCATACACGAGACTTCACTTGGAGCAATAAAGCGCTCATGACCCAGTGTTCTTAAACAATCACCGAGGGTAAGCAACGACGGCGCGGTCAGACCTAGATGGGTGACCGTCTGTGGCATGATATGTTATGAGCGTTTCCGTGATTCGGAGGTCACGCTAAGCAGTCGGTACCGGTTCTTATCATAAGATAGCAGTCGTGAAGCTCGGTTGGAGGCCTTCGGTTGGCTTGAGAAACATCAAAAGGCAATATTACGTAGCCACAAAATGTTGTCAGTCCCTGACCCGCACTCGGCCAGTGTGGGGAAGTATGGCCTTCACCCTCTCTTGGAGGGAGGAGACCCGAGCCCAGCAGTGGGACATTTTGAGTTGATAATGATAAATAAAGCTAATGTCAAAATCAAATCATGTGCATAAAGAACTAGGACTATATGTACTGCACGGTAGGCCTAGTGGTTTAGGCACTCGGCCCGCCGCTTTTTCATGTATGTTTGTAAAGTCTCTCGCGACCCAGGACTCATATTCATAATGCAGGAGATGTCTTAAAAAAAACTAGATAATTTATACACTTAGTTTTACTTCCATCATCATCATCAACAGCCTTTAACAGTCCACTGCTGGGCATAGGCCTCTTCTTAGAAAGGAGATTTTGGCCTGCTATACCACGCTGGCCAGACGGGTTGGTTTAAGGTTGGTTTCAAGTTTTCCTTCTCTTTGCATCAATGTTGTCTTGCGTAGTTTATCCCTTAGTCGCCTTTTACGACACCCGCGGGATGAATAGGGGTGGTGAAACTCTGTATTCTTAATCCGTCACCACACGAACGATCCAGTTTTACTAGATATATTTTTACTTTGTATTTCTTTAGTTTGATATGTCATTGTGACATTTTGAACAGGATGTTTTTTTTGAATTAGTCTTTTAATAAATAAAACAAAATAGCAACACAAAATTTACATTTATGAACCATATCAAAGTCAATGCAATAACTTTTCAAAGTGAACTATAGTCGTCACAAAATAAGAAACCCGTTTTGACATTTGTCATTTGACATGCCGCATGTAAGAAATTGAAAAATCAAATTCATAATCCTATATAATTACTATGTTACCCATACACTATCACAACGCGTATCATAAATAAGCATCAAGTTTAACTTGATATTAAAAAATTGCACTCAAAATATTAGTTACGCCACGATGACAAATGTCAAACCGGGCTTCTTATTTTGTGACGACTATAGTCTTTGAAACAACAAAATGGTTGAAATTCCACCGCCGTGCCGGATGATATGAGTACGGACTACTACCTGACAATGTTGAGGTTGCTGGTGTGTGATACGCAATATGCATGTTTTCGCAAACTATTTGCGTGTGATATGTGTGTATATATGTATGTATGCGCATATGTATATGACGTGTATGTGTATAATGTATGTTTGTGTAAGTATTCATATTAGTTTTTACTGTAGATATATGTAATGGGTTTATTTATTAAGCTATTGCATAGCTTAATAAATAAACCCGTATTTATCGCGAGCTTTGAGCGCGGCGACCGAATCTAACGAACGAAACGAAAATAACCTAACAAAAAAGGATAGAAAATATGATTGAAAGTGCAGTGCGACAAGGACAAATAATGGGCGCCTGGAATGTGGTTAAATAGAAGGAATATGGTAGGCACAATACATAGCGTCCGCGTCCTCCAGTACTAATTATATTTCATATAATTAGTACTATATATATATGAAATATAATTAGTACATATTAGTATATATGAAGCGCCCCCGAAGACTGCGGCGTCAGAACACACTGCAGGATCGCATCGTCGATGGTCTCCCTCAGTTGTTCCGCCTGCTCACTGGAGAGGTCTCTAGGCGGGACGGTGGTGATCGCTATTCGCAGATGCGATTTGCACGCATCCGCGTAGCCCACTGTCCACTTTGACTTCGCCTCGGTTTTCGCGCGCTTGGCATCCCCCCTCGGGGACTGCGTATCGTCCAGACGCGGTCGCTTCGTTGAAGCTTGCACGCCCGAACCACCCGCAACCCCAGGCTGGTCCTTTTCAGGAGCAGTGGGAGCCTGCACAGCGGTCTGCCGAACGCGATGACCTCTCGGTCTTCGTCGTTTTTTTGTGTTGTTGTTTGTGCGTGTGACACTTTGTCGGCCTCCTGTATTTCTACAGGTTCGCGCTGTGTTTCCACTGCTGCGGTGGCCGTCAAAGTGTGTGCATGTCTGATTTTAGGCTGCTGGGCTTCCCTTCTCGTGCGCCGGTTGTGGCGACTGCGTTTGGTTCGGCCCTGCGCGCCTTGGTGTTTTTGTGTGGCGGCGGCCGACGCCTTAGCAGTTTCCCTTTTGCAAGGGCGCTTGTGGGCGGCCACCGTCCATTGTGTTGGTGCGTGTTCTGCGTGTTCAGTTGTGGCTGTGTTTATGGCCTCAGCTAGGCCGGTTAGGTCTAGGCTTGCGCCTTTACCTGAGTGAGCTTTGTCCCCCCCAGAATACGTTGGACGGACCGAGTCAGACTCGGTGAGGGATTCTGCGCTTGTTGCGCTACCCTCCTGGGGTAAAACGGTCTCTTTAAGTTCACTCATGATTTTGTTTGGGCTTTGGTGGGAAATACCAAATAACTCACACACTCTTGCCCAAGGATGTGTGGTACCTTCTTTTTGGGGGTATTTAAGTCCCCATGGCTATGTGGGCCTGGGTGTGGTTATGCGCCGCCACGGTTCGGCTATGCGGGTATGCGGGTCTGGGTCTAGGAGTGAGGACGGGCCTAAGCCCATCCTCACTCCCAGACCCAAACCCAGAGTGCGGCCAGAGGTTTTTGTTGTGTCAAATACAGAGGGTATTTGACCAATAACGGGCGGCAACCTCGTGAAGGATAGTCCACTGGCCTTGATTAGGGGATCTCGGCGACCTGCGCTACTCCCTAATCCATTCGCTAAACCCAGCATCGGACAGATACTGGGAGTGGGGGATCATCAAGCAAGAAGAAATTATGTGTCTTGTTTGACCATCCCCCGCCCTCTTTAGATATGCTCATATTACTATTATTTTCCCTGTTTATTTGTCATTGTCTTTCAGTTAATAGGATGATTATATTGTTTGGCACTAACAGTGTTAGAATTATGTTGGTGAGAAGACAGTGCATATTGTTTTGTAAACTTAAATTAATATCAAAGAAAAAAAACTGCATAAATAAAAAATAAATAAATAATTGTAATCGCATAAGTTGATAAAAAAATGCTATGCAATAGCTTTACCGCGGCAGTCCCCGAATGCCACACGTATTTTTTTATTAATTACATAAATTATGTCTACCCAAAATCGAATTATACAATATCAGTCCAAAGGTTGTCTGGAAGAAATCGCTGTGAGCGATAAGACTGCCTATTGTAATACCACATTGTTAAATTATATTTATGGTCCGGGAGCATGGTAAAATTTGGTCAATTATTTCTTCTTGAGCGAAACTTCATAAAATGTATTAGATACTTATACTATGTATATATCTCGACCGTTAGCTGCTCCGTGGGTGGGTCGGACAGTGGCAGCCTCCCACGCATGGAGAAAAAAAAGTTTTTTTTACCTAATATTTCGAAGGAAAAACAAAGTGACCATATAGGAGCATTCCACGGGAAGCGGACGGGTAAAAAACTCAATGTTCCTGATTTCAGTAATATTTCAATATGTTCTACCCATACTTATTATTGACACGTGTGCCGAATATTTTTGTGATATAATGACTAGTTAACAAGTTATGGGACTTTGAAGTTTACGACAACCGATTGGCATGCAGTACTTCAAAGTCGAGTATAGAGTCATAAAATCATATATGAAAATAATTTCTTATTTTATTTACTGAGCTTTTTAATTGCATTTTTGGAAAAGATTTTTCCCTTGATATTCACTAACTTCGATTTTTAAAATTGCTAATATTGTATAGAACATTGGTGCCAACTTTTATAATGGGCATGGAAATGGATTAGGAGCCAGACTGATAATACTGCTGAAGGGTGGCGTCTAACGCCGTGCCGATTGTGCGCGTTTAGTGAAACTGTAAATCGAATAAAATTACTTTTGACGGAATTTTTGTAGATTTTTATTACACCAATACCTTTTTGAATACCTATTAAGTACTGAAATATGTAGCATCTACACTTTTAATTATAAATATATATTTAATCAATCGTCAGTCCAAAATTCACAAGAATCACAAGTCTCATGTTATGTTTCGGAAGAAATTACGCTTACGAAGTCATAAGAAAAGGTTATATCAACAAATAAATATATTTATGTAAATGATGGTGCACCCCAGCACTCTAAAAACAGGTTTTATTTTATTAACGTTTGTACCAATGGGCGAAAACATCAATCCCAAACTAACGTTTTATACGCTCCTAAAAAAGGAAATCAACAAAACACATTGCTTTTAAAGAACAGATTTAAATCGGCAGCGACAATACCAGGCACAAAAAAATATCATGCCTTTATTCCCACTACTGAAGGTATTATGATAAAGCGCACGAGTAGCTGTGAATCTGACGTATAATCCATCATGTTATGGTCAGCTGACTTTGTTTTTCCTTCAAAATATTAGGTACACTATTATCTAACAAATTTTCAAATGGAAGGAAATGAATAATAAAAAAAAAATTCTCCATGCGTGGGAGGCTGCCACTGCCCGCCTCACCCAGTCGCAGCTGACGGTCGTGAGTATTCATGGTATAAATCCCTAATGCATTTCACGAATTTTCGATTGGGAGAGACTTGGTCATGAAAATCTGTCATTGGCTCCTGGACCATTATGTCTTTGTACAAAAGAGGAATGCCCATTTTAGGCCAAAAAGTCCCAACAATATGGTTTTGATATATAAAAAAACATTTTGTTTTATGTTAATTAATCGCGGTGTTCATTTATCAAAAAAAGATTGCAGTATATTATGTGCAAAAAAAAATTCTGAATTATAAAAATGAAATTAAGGAAATCCGTAACTCATTGTTTTGCAGATAAAATATGCCAATGTTGCCAATTAGGTACTAATTTCGGCAAAAATAGTATCGATTCTGTTCATGTAGTGCGATTTAGAAGATGTAATTAATATAATTTATTCTAATATTAATCGTTGTTTATTTGATATTTATTTTGATTTCATGTTAATTGAACAAGCATTTTATTATCGCTAGGTGATTATCCATGAGTTCTAATGTAAAAAATCATATTAAATAACTAGAAAAAATAATTAAGCACAGAAAAAAAATTAAAAATGAATGAATGAAAATAATCATCTTTAGATTATATTCTTTGAAGCGCTTTATTTAATTCGCTCTTTAATAAATTAATGATGAATTATAATACTAACTAACATCGTTGATCCATCGTATATAAGTTTATTAAGTTAAGCGTCGAAGTCGAGATCGAATTTGACATAATGACAGCGAGGCGACTGTTACAAGTTACATATATAAAGTCAATTTAAATAATACCGTTTGCACGTATTATTTTGTTTGTTTTTTTGTGGATTTCTTATATGAGCAAGGATTATCCACTCTAAATGGACTCTGACAATTCTTCTTACACTACTGAATATGGCCTGAATATGGATCCCGCTTCCGCTTCTAACGATAACCCCTCCACGAATTTGGATTTGTTAGCCGCTGATAATGATAACCCCAGTTTTCATACCGACCAGAGTTCTTCCCAGCCTTCAGTAGCTTATTTAGGAGGTCATTTACGCTGTGTGGTGGTTTAAATGTCACGAAATTACGAAGACATTTGTTGGAAATTGCAGAAGTGTGAAATCTTATACAGCTATGAGTGCGACCACAGCAGGTAAATAATAAAGTTGTATAGCTTCTCTGACAAATGCTTGTTTTCTGAATTTACTTTTAGAAATATCAATATATAATTCTCTTTGTTTTTAGGTACAAGTTTCGAGTGACAGTGTAGTGTGTCACTCCTACTAGTGAACAGCAAAATGCACAGATTGTTGGTCCTGGACATACATATATGCATCAGCTGTGGTAGAGTACTTTTCACAGTCGTAAAATATATTTCATATATGTATATTTTAATTAATGCTAATAATTCTGGTAGAAGTGAAATTAAAACCTATATCAATTAAATCAATTTTAAAACTTAACAATCCCGACTTTTTGTAAATCAATTCCTTTACTATTTCATATAAATTACATATTATCATTTCCATATGCATTTATGTATGTGCACCTAGGGCCGAAATGTCTATGGCGGGTGGGCATTCCCCTTTGATACCTTATTAAGGTACGCGTCCATTGGCACGCACGCACGGCACGCAACGGATTTTAATTTGCTTTGTATGATTTCATATAGAGCTGCATCCACTATCTGCGCCGCCCGCACCGAACGCCGGCATTTATGGTCAAAAAATGCGTTGCGTGCCGGTGACGTCATACAAATCAGTTCGCCGCTGGTATCGCCCATTGCGCACGTGTTATTTGTTTTATTTAAATGAGGAGCGAACGACAAAAAAATTAAATGGATAACGCACTATTGATAATATTAGTAGAAAGATATGAAGAATTATATAATTTAAAAACATCCACATTATTCTAATGTCCAAATAAGAGACAATATTTGGGAGGAGATAGGGTCGATTCGTTTCATCAAATGGGGTTTGAGTAAACCGTATAGATTCATTAAATTTAGCTCTTGACGTGTGAATGTAATTAAAAAACTTTCTTCATTTTGAAGTAAATCCGGAACAAATAATGAATGATACTCTCCAAATATTGGTCGCTTCAAATTTATTTCATGAACCCATATTCTACGTTTAGTTTTACGTTTTTCTTCATCTTCCAATAAGCAACTAATAACAATGATATCTTCATCAATCTCCATGAGCGAATACGTCAACTCACGACAAGTAAACACTCGAAACTAAGTAAAAAATCCGGATACAGTGGACGCATGCCATCGGCAAATCCGTTGCGTGCGGTGCGTGCCGTGCGTCCGGCGCGGGCCAATGGATGCGCACCTTTAGTGTACAATAAAGTTGTATAATAAACAAATAAAACAGTTTATTTAGATATCAGGAATGACGTGATAAGAATACTGACAAGAATTAAGAACAGAAACAATAAGATACTCCGGGAGGTCTGCCTATCCCGGTACAGGAATGGGTATGTTTAGGGTTCCGAAGTTTATGACTCGGAATCCTTTTAGATTAGTCATGTCAGTCCGTCCGTCCGTCCTCGACTTACCGTCCAAACGTTAAAGTGCTGGAAAGATGAAACTTTGCATGATTATGTATTGTAATTACGTAGACAGTATAAAATTATTAAAAAAAAATAGGGCACCGCCCCTACACGAAAAGTTTGGACAAAGTTTTTTCTCGCGGCTATCCCATTGTGTGGGGTATCATTAGATAGGTTTTTTTAAAACATTACAGGGTTTTGAACATTTTTTGATATAGGGATCCGTTTGCAAGGAATTCCAATTTAAAGGGCGCTTCTTTGTAAAAACAGGCTACAAGTCGATAAGTGGTCTATATAATGAACTTTAAAGGAAAACTATAACGGATAAGGAAGAGAGAAGGAGGAATCAGTTGGAAGAGCTATTCAGAACACTCTCCATGGTAAAGGCGATAGAGGACCGCCATAGAGGCGATGTCTTTCCGTAACTGCAGAGGCTCAAGAAACTCGGTGGTTTCGGGACTATTTATAATGCTGACTGCTCGTCGCTGCAACCGGTCGAGAGCGTCAAGCAAGTACTGCGCAGATCCATCGCAAAGGTGAAAACAAAGTATTGTTTTCACCTCTGCGATGGATCTGCGCAGTACTTGCAGTACCACGCAGGAACGAACTTTGGTCTTGTAGAGAAGACACAGATGCTCCAGCGTATAGAACCATCTCACCTTGTTGAGCACACCTAGCTTCCGCGAGGCCGCCTTGGTGACGCTCTCAATGTACTCCCGTCGGTTGAGATCCCGGCAAATATCCACGCCCAGGATACCGATCTTGTCCTGTAGTGGCAGTTAAGTGTTCTGAAAATTGGGGAGAGGAAAGAATGGAGACTTTTTTGTAGCGAGCGCGCACACCGATATTGGATACGATTTTAAATCCAAGTACCATTATGGGTGACTGAGGAAACATTGCCTGTGCGTGGCTTGTCACGCACTTTGACGATTATTGGAGTTCCCAAGTTTATGATTTGTAAACTCTTACCTATAGATTCGTCATGTCCGTCCATCCGCGCGTCCTCGACTTACCGTTCATATTTTACATACTGTATATTTACCCGACACCATATTCATGGCGAATGCAGATAATGCAACATGGTGAGTCAGACTATAACGGGCTATTAAGGTACTTTTGGATCATACGTCATCACCATCGCAACACGACATCAAGAATACTGTCGTTGTTTGTATGTCTTCTGTGAGAGGGTAGTACCGCAACGGTCGGACCGGCCGCGACCCATTCATGCTTAAGTCTGCGTGGCTCTTCTACCCGGAGTTTGATGTTTTGTATTTTACTTTTTGTGGTATAGCAAAATAAGTAGATAAAATTCCTGAAACCTATTGATACCACCGAGTCATATACTGCAGATTGGTGTCCGTCTGTCCGTCCCGGTTGAGAACTGAGAACAACCCATATATTTATTTTTCGACAGTTGAAATTATATTTTGAACGAAACTTAAAACTACGAGACGATTACTTATAACCGATATAAGGCGTCAGTCAGTACCTGGGCAACCACATTTATTGTTTATCAACACCATATATTCTCTCAAGTAGCTGGAGTACTAATCGCCAACCAAATAGGTGTTACTTAAAGAGTAGTAAAGATGTCGCAATTTATGCCAAGAGTAATAAATAAAAATCCGCGAAGTGCGTGTCAGGCCACGCACAGGAAAGGGTTCCTCAGTCACCCATGGGATGGTACGTGGATTAGAAATCGTATTCAATGGATAATTGTTATGTTTACGTATTAATGCGTTAATTTTGTATGCCGTTTTCCAAGTAAGCGTATTGTAAAAGTTAAGATTCTATAACTCCTGAACTAACAAAGTCATCTAATTCGTTATAGTTTTCCTTTAAAGTTCATTATATGGACCACCAACACGAATTTTTCATGTCAGTTCATGTCAGTCAGTCCTATCAGTTCAGTTCAGTCAGTCAGTCTTGTCAGTTCAGTATGTTTAGTCAGTACTGTCAGTTCATGTAAGTCAGTCCTGTCAGTTCAGTCAGTCCTGTCAGTTCAGTTCAGTCAGTCCTGCTTACTGCAAGGTTATCAGTCAAGTGAAAGCCCTACCCTGTGCCACTCCTCCATATTCTACTTCTTCTATTTACTTTATTTAAATTTAATTAAAGTTTAATTGCAGAAACAATTAACAATTGATTAATTGTTAATTGCAAAACTAACAGTTAACAATTGATTAATTGTTAATTGCAAAACTAACAATTAAAAATTAATTAATTGTTAGTTGATATTTTACAATTAACTATTAATCAATTTTAATTGTTTCCTTGGAATTAAATTTTTCCCAACACTGTCTCTAGCCAAGTTGCAAACGTTTTTCGTTTTCTTTTCTCTTGTTTCATTGGCTAATGCCACACAGTCACGTGGTCAAAACAAAATATTAGCGAACGACGCAAGAGAATAGAGAAATAGAATAGAAAACGAAGTGAAATTCGTTGGTGATATTGTACTCTGCTGGACACCACTCCGCAATTCGAGGATAGCGATAGCGAGGATCATTTATTATGAACCGAGGTTCATGGTTTATTGCAAGTACCATTGTCTTAACATAATATTAGTACAAATAGTAGAAACCAGAAACATATATAAGTCAAATACAGTAGAAACTCGATTAACCGGACTAATTGTTGTCGTTAGGCATCCGGATAATCGAAAATCCGGATAATTGAAAGTATGAAGGAAAGTGAGTTTTGCGCATATGTATTAGGTTCCGAATGTTACGTGTTCATTAAAAATAACAAATAAATATCAACGAAAATCAATGTTTATTAAATTTTGGTGAATGTATCCAATCAATATTTATAAAATACTAGTTGAGCCGGCAGACTTGGTACTGCCTCAATCGAGACATAGAAGGCCTAAACTTTTGTATAAAATAAACTTAAAACAAACAAAAGGAATCCTGAAGGAATAATATATATATTCACCTTTTAAACCTTCTCTGGACTACCATACTTCTCGAGTTTTAGCGAGACTAACGAACAGGAATTAATTTATATATATATTTTATGGCTGCGAAACGTGGACGCTGACTCAGAGAGACAGAGATAAGTTGGCAGCATTTGAAATGTGGTGCTGGAGGCGGATGATGAACATTAGTTGGACAGAGAAAAAATCCAACGAGGAAGTTCTACTAATAGTTTATGAAGAAAGGAGACTTCTGAATACTGTTGACAACAGAAAAGGCAAAATGGTTGGCCATTTGATAAGACACGACAACCTCTTTAAAACCATTCTAGAAGGAAAGATAGAAGGTAGAATAAAACGCGGAAGGCCTAGATTGGCGTAAATACAACAAGTAAAGGAGAAAGTAGGAGTTGTGGCCTACAAAGAGTGGCGATTGCTCCACCGACAAGGGACTGACCCTTAAATTGAGAAGAAGAAGATATATAAATTAGATAGATAGAAGAGACATGTTTTTTAACGTGTGATGTACTAGCTTTCGCCCGCGGGTATGTCGGTTTTCGCGGTAAAAGGTAGGTAGCCTAGGTCCTTTCCCAAGTTCAGTTCTATCTTCATACCAAATTTCATCAAAATCGGTTCAGTGGTTTAGGCGTGAAAGCGTAACAGACAGACAGACAGAAAAAGTTACTTTCGCATTTATAATATTAGTAGGGATGTATTTACACATACTTAAAAACTGCAGACTTAATCATGAAAGAAAATATTTAGGTACGTATGTATCTGCGTTTAACTTGTTTACAATATGTATTTGGTAATGTGCGTTTAGTAATCGTGGAATAATAAAAAGTTTAATTTGGTCTAAAATATTTGGTAATAGTCATTTAATGTAAGCCACATTTTCTCCTCATTGCTGCTATATCACAAATCGTTTCAGTTTCAATAAACTAACAGTATTAGTCTCCGTTTGTTTTTCAAAACACTTAAGAGCTGTTTCCAGAGCCTTAAGAGCTGTTCCTGACACCATCATCCTTGAATAATTTGTACTTGTAGGTATAATATAATTGGTCGCGATCGGTAGTTAGTAGGGTTAGTAGATCGGAAGGTAGTTAGTAGTAGTCCGGATAATCGCGAATCCGTATAACTGAGGTCCGGATAATCGAGTTTCTACTGTATACATATAAAATTTGACAACAATAAATTTATTACTGACTGCACGGTTGGCCTAGTGGCTTAAGTGGTCGCCACACCGCTTCCTACTGCGCCAAGTGTCGCAGGTTCAAATCCCACGTAGGAAAACACTTTGTGTGATTCACAATTTGTTGTTCTAAGTGTGGGTGTTCTTTGTGTCCGGTTTATTTAAGTCTGTAAAGTCCCCCGCGACACAGGAATTTATGTTCCTAATGCGGGAGTTGTCTTTTAAAATAACGATAACGATTACATAGTGTAATATGGCAGATACCTATCTGAGACTTTACCGGTAAATGGTGAAACTGGCCTATTGTAAGATTCTTTAACAAAAGTTGATTAAGTTGTGCATAGTGACATCTAGTAGTGAGTTTTTAAACTAACAAACATACTACTTAGTCACAACTTCTGAATTGTAATTTTGTTTACAAATATAATCCATAGATGTCACTACAAAACAGAAATAAATGAGAAATTTGCAGCTTCGATTTATATCACCGTCAGCCTTCAACAGTCCACTGCTGGATATAGGCCTCTCTTTAGAAAGGATCCAACCAACTGGTAAGACGGGTTGGTATAGGGTTGGTTTCAAGTTTACCTTCTCTTTGCATTGATGTTGTCTAGCGTAGTTTATCCCTTAGTTGCGTTTTACGATGCCCGCGGGATGAATAGGGGTGGTGAAACTCTGTATTTTTAATCCGTCACCACACGGATATTCGATTTATATGATCGATTTATTTGAACAGTTCTATTCAGAACCAGTGGCGTAACAATAGGGTGGCAGGGCTGGCAAAATGCCACGGGCCCCTGACCCAAGTGGGCCCCGGCCCAACAGGCTGCGATCTCAAAAAAATTTTTTTACACTCTAACCTGAGTATTTTATTTTATTTAAAAAATTTATTTTTAAAAGTTTGCTCTTTAATTGAATACGAAAATGATGGCAAAAATAGTAAAAGTGATTGTGAAAGATAGATATTAAAATGTCTAGTTCCAGAAAATATTTAAGTAAAGTTTAAGTAAAGTAAAAAAAAGCCACCTAAAATTAGTCAGTACTTGAATACTTATGACTTAAAGAATTGGAACTTGGAACTGGATGTAAAGAATTGGACCTTACTAAAAGTATACATCCAGTTCCAGAACAACCATAACAAGGTACTAGCAAAACTCAAAGAGAATTATATTTTAGCATGAACAATATTGTATATTCGCCATAATATGTTACATAAAAGGGTAATTTTAAAGAGCTAACTGAAAGCTAAGGGCTAAAGTGAAAAACTAAGGGCTCTTTCTTAAATGATAGTGACAATAGATCTTTTCTAGAAAAACATTACTATATTGTTTTCAAGTCTGGCGTGAAACTTGAACGTACATGACTATCCTATTCTTTAACACTTCAGAAGGCGTATTGTGAACCGTTCGCAAATCGGGCATCTAAGAAAATACAAAATGTTTGGATTGAGGGTTATGACGACTGGAAACATATTGTAGATGCCATATAAAGTCACGAGACATCATGAAATTCATCTGGATTCCTGTCTTACGCATCAACAGTGGCGGCTACATGGAACACTCGATGAAGAGGAGTCTATGATCAAAAAAGAAAAATCTATTTGGCGCCAAGTACTTTCTAGGCTCCTTGTAACATACTTTGACACTTTCAACGTGTTCTTTAGCCTTTCGTGCCCACAGAGAAAACGCATATATCAGAGATTCAAGCTCCAAAGGAAACTTTTTGAGTATTGTTAAGTTATTAGGAAAATGAGACCCGATTTTACAAGAATTGTTAAGTAAACCAAAGGGCCAGATAAAATACTTAAGTCCAAAAATACAAAATGAGCAAATTTTTGTGCTGGTAAAAGTAGAAAATTCACTGATAAATGAAGTAATGCCGCACAATTCTACTTTATCATATTCGATACAACTTAAGATATTTCATAAAATGATCAAATTTGTGAACTTTCCGGTTATTGTATGATCGAAAAAGATGTTAATGGGATCCCAAAGGCACTTGTCATTAAATAAACATTTTAGGATTTCATGAAGTTAAGGATCAAACTGCCTTAGCAATGTCCAAGCAAATTATTAAATCCATAAATGATAAAAATATTTCCTAAACAAGTGTCGAGGACAAGGATATGATGGTGCTAACGCAATGAAAGGGACTTATGGTGGAGTTCAAAAACTCGAAAAAAATGTCGAGCCGAATGCCGTATATGTTCACTGTGCTGCTCATAATTCAAATCTAATACTCAATGAGAGAGAGGTGAGAGAGGCTATTGATATGCAATTTGTTTTTAAACAGTTTAACAAATTTACAATTTTTTTGGGAATAGTATCAAAATATATTCCATATATTCTAACAAATACAGTTTGTCTTATATCTAAAAAAGAAAGGGAATCTTCAACTTCAATAACATTAAAATCATTAAACCCTACTAGATGGGCAGGACGTTATTATGCCGTTTCTGCTTTAAAAGTTCGGTTCGTTGAAGTCCAAAAAGCGCTAACTCTTCTATGAACGTGAAGTCTCCAATATGCATTGGGGAGTACAGACCATTACCTCTCGCCTAAGAGAGGAGGCCTATAGCCATTAGTGGGACATGTGCAACGTGTAATTGAGTACGCTGAAAATATCGAAATTTATTAAAATTAAACTGAGTACAATGAGACAATTTTCACTGATAGGGCCCCATCATAAGAATTCGCCACGGGCCCCAGGTGGTATTGTTACGCCACTGTTCAGAACTATCACTGGAACTTTTGACTGCACGGTTGGCCTAGTGGTTATAGCGGTCGCCACGCCGCTCTCTACTGCACTAAGTGTTGTGGGTTCAAATCCTACACGCGAAAACACTTTGTGTGATCCACAAATTGTTGAGTGTTCTTTGTGTCCGTTTCTTGTAAAATTGTAAAGTCCCCCGCGACATGGGAATATATTCCTAATGTGGGATTTCGTTTGGAGTTTAATTGTTTTGTTCATTTTACCTTTATATTTGGTCGAACATTTAACCTCTTGACCAAGGCTAAGTAGTTCCTGAGATTAAAGCGTTCAGCCAATCAAAAAACCTCTTCAGATTTAAGGTTTAAGATAATTTATTTCTCATAAAGAATATAAATACATAGCTCACTTACATGAGAAAATATAGATGTATAGCAATATATATGTAACTATTTTGCTGCGATACAGGAAGCATGTGAATCAGCACGCTGAAGTGGAAGTGGGCCGGTTATGTTTCCTGGCGGACTGTTGGTCGCTGGAGTCGACAAGTGGAGTGGAGACCACGATTAGGCAAACATGGTGTAGGACGCCCTGCGGCACGATGAACTGACGATTTGAGGAAAATGGCTGGGGATGGATGTATGCGGACTGCCCAAGACCGGGTGGGTTGGCGCTCTGTTATAGTTTTTCTTCAATAAAACTATCGTTATATTTACTTAAATAGTGTTTTATTTTAATATAAAAGAAAATACAGCACATGAGCACAACGCAACAATGCTTATTTATTTTTTAATTTATGACAATGGACAATTATCCTATTCTGACACTGTACTTTTTACGTATTTATTTATTTAGTTATTAAAATACTTGATTGACTATTAACATTTATGCAAACGATGAAGCATAATATGCTTCATGAAGAAAGGACATATTATGTCCTTTCTTAGGCTTAGACAATCTGGTTACAACATTTCATTTCAATCGATGCAGTGGTTTTTGAGTGTATCGCGGACAGCATTCAGGCACACTAAGCGCAGCTGAAGACTTTAAAATATTTAGTGATATCGTCGTAACATCCAGTAATCACCATACACAACGCCCTCGGCGATTGGTTGATGCAGAATTCTTGTGTGGTGGTTTGTCACACCTACCGTCATTCATTAATTCAGACAATATTTTGCTTGTATAAACAAGCAAAATATTGTCTGAATCTTGAAAAGAGCGCATTTAGCTTATAAAAGCTAAATGCGCTCTTTAGAGTCACATAAAATATCAACACTAGTTTCAAGTTCTCATATAAGCGAATAATTGTATTAAACACTTGACCGTTATTTGAGGCTTACTATATGAGAGTGGCGCACATTTGACTTCCGCTTAATAGCCCTCTCTTTTACTCTTTATCAGTATTTACATCTATCTATCTCTTTCGCTCAAATGATTTCTCCCACCAGGGGGCGCTGTACAAACCAGCTTATGGTTGTAACAGTTTAACAGCTCATTGGCGTTTAAAATTCCGCACAGAGCAGTCGTTGCCTAGTCAACGTTGCAGAATTTTCGAATATTATATTTTATATTATAATTCAATATCCAATTAAAAATACGTAAACTTATTTAAACTTATCAAAGTAAGTAAATATTAAATTAGATTTTATTAAAAGTGATGTGCGATCCATCCATACCCGCATCGAGTAAAACTGTGAGTACTAATTTAATTTCTTTAAATCAACCAAACAAGGTTGGTTACTACAATGGGCAAAGTATTAATTTTGGTTTCAACGGTGTTACCGTTCGACTTTAGCCCCATATGCAAATGTTATAGTAACGTGTGTGAAAGTACCCTCTCTTGCTCTAGTTCTTAAGCTTGTTTTTCAGCGTGTCAATATACCTCATAGAGGTTATCGTAATAGAATAGCTTGAGTTTTGCTAAAAGAGAATGAATATACCAAGTGATTTTAAGCTAAAGGAGGTGCCGTGAGTCTATTAACCTAAGAAATAAAATACCTGAATCGCGTTGACACCGACGATCGAATTCAAGTTCGACCTTGAGTTTTTCCTGTACTACATTACCGTCATTATAAAAAAAAAAAAAAAGGTGTATAAATAATCACAAGAAGGTGGTTAACTACCTAATGTCCTAATGTTAATGACGCTGCATAGCGGTCAAAAAAGAAATATAACCTCAGATTTTAAGTACATAAATAAGACTAAATTTCTTACTTCAAAGTCATCCATATGTAGTTAATTTGACCAACAAATAAAAGTAAATGAGGAATTGCTTGGATTCCTCTTAACCAATTCAACACTTGTAGAAAGTGAATAGTGCGAGTCATGTACTCGGTGAAAGAAAATCTGTAGCCACACGGTTGGTTTTTTATTGTAATGTATTGGCGATTTAATTATATACGCATTAACCTTGACATTGCTAAGAGTAAGGATGTGAGATTTCATTTAAGACTTAAGAATTCATAATGTTAATTATCTCATTATGTAACTTTAAGGCATGCAAACGTTTCGGTAATACACCGTAAGTTTGTACTACTTATCACTTTGAATAAATGCCACGGTCTGCCATGTGAACTGTGACTCTAGCAGGGCTGGCATCTAGCTGCAAGCCCTCGCAGCGATCGGCTCATTATGTACTTGCACAGGTTATTTATTTATTGCATTGGCTGTCCAACAATTATATATAACCTTAAACAGTTAAATAAATTTCACATTAGTATGGAGTGGCATAGTGTAACAATTACTCATGGGTAAGCACTATGTGCACTATAAGCAACAATATTGTCAGATGCTTAAGCTATCCATCAAACATGCCACACTATGCCGTGTGGCTCTCAGCTTTAGCAGGACTGGCACCCAGCCGCAATCCCTGACAGGGAATCGGCTCATTATGTACCTTTTGGCAGGGAACCTATCAGGTATAACCACGCTATGCCATGGTACTTCCAGCAGCAGCTGGGCTGGTACCCAGCCGCAATCCCTGACCGGGGAATCGGCTAATTATGTACCTTTGCAGGGTATCTACCAGATTTAACCAGGCTATGCCGTATGACTCCCAGCTCTAGCAGGGCTGGCATCCAGCCGCAATCCCTGACAGGGAATCGGCTAATTATGTACCTTTGCAGGGTATCTACCAGATTTAACCAGGCTATGCCGTATGACTCCCAGCTCTAGCAAGGCTGGTACCCAGCCGCGATCCCTGACAGGGACCGGCACATTATGTACCTTCGCAGGGTACCTATCAAAAAAAAAAAAAAAAAAAAAAAGTCAGGCTATGCCGTGTGACTTCCAGCTCTCGTAGGTTAGGCCAGCTTAGGTAGGACTCTTCCTTCAAGAAGAGGTTACCAGAAACAAGATCTAAAGATGACTCGGGAGTAAAGAATCGTGAGCTTTGATCGTCAATTTATATGTCAACAGCGATGCCGATCATGGCACGGACTAGGTACAGAGAAGATACTGCTTCACACATTATAAGGGTGTCACATACTTTATGTCAAACAACCGTCTCTCATGCTACGAAACGAATTTTACTCAGTTACCATTTCATGGATGTGTGCACAGCATGTTAGAGATGTTTTAAATCGGTACACAACAACAATGTTTTTAAATCCAAGTCCGACAGCCCGGATCAGATCAATCAGTCTATTAGGCCTAATTAAAACATAGTGTGTCATCGCACCGAATCACTGCCTTTAAGAGTTTCGTGACCTTTGCACATAGTTTGGTTCCATAGCAGGTCTAATTCCTTATTGATTAGTGTTACGATACGTTTTATATTCCGACATTACGAACAGGTTATACCGCTCGTGATCACGGGTAGAGTCTTAATCTCTTTCTACGATCGCTAATGGCTCTGGTTAATTGTTTTGACCAGTTGAAGTAACATTGAAATAACTGTTTTTAAACTAACTATGAAGGTATCGTAACTTTTATAGTATTATCGCGAATAAGTCCCGTTTACAGTAAAGACGTAACATTGAAATGTCATTACCATGGTTAAAATCTCTTTGTAGAATGTCCATTGGCTTAGCCTCGATCGCAATATCTCGTTGGGATTGGCTCATTGCGTACCCCCCAAAGGTACCCATCAGACATGCCATATGCTGTGTGCTTTCCAGCCCTTGCAGGGACAGCTACAAGAACAGCTCACGCAGAGCTCACGTTCAATGTAGCCTTATTTCAACTTGGCCTTAGTCTTACAGACGATATCTAATCTGATTTACACACAGATGCTGATCAAATGATGATTCAGGAAGTATTAAGTCACCTGAGCACTACATTACTGATTTAGTAGTCGCCATGTGGCATGTGCTGTGACAACAAATAAATTATATTAGAAACATATCATGCGCTGGTAAAAGGGTTTTTTTTTGAGGGCTCTCAGTGAAAGACCAGATTGAACGAGAGATTTTTTGCTCCAAAAATATTTAAAAACTAACACAAGCGTGTTGAAAATTTTGAAACTACTACAAAGAGATGTAGGCGTATTGAACTGTATAAGCCGTACCGGAAGGTAGGCAGTATCATTTTCGGGATACTCTCGTATTCCTAAATGAGGAAGGTAAAGGAAACTATTCTAATCTGAACTAGTGGATCATTAGGCAGCGATGGCTGATATGTCTTTCCTGTTAACGAGCGCCATATCTTGGGACTTGACAGTTCACAGTTGTTACAGCAAATATGGTCAGACTATGATCAGTCGTCTGTTACCGCACAACTCCAAATAGCTTACTTATTGTAAACCATACCTACTTTTTAAAAGAGCATCCAAGAAGTTCTTGCTGGATCCTTTTCCATGACGATTAGGCTGTTTTTGGAACTAGTAACTAGAATCGCTCTCATCTCTTGTATGGTCATGACTACTCATAAGTGCCTAAAATTATCTATAGGAATAAAAATATTTTAAATTTGGTTACTGAACCTTCCTTCATTACCTTATCTGACTACAGGTGGGATACTTGATTTGATATCCCGTAACCGTCAGGGAGACAAAGTAAAGACCTTCATTACACAGAAGGATAAAAAGACAAGTCCGTTTTTTGTACATGTCAACCGTACTAATACGTGCTAAGCCTATTACTGTGTATTAGTAAAACTAAGGGGGGGACAGGGTTCACCCCATCACAACTACTGTAAGCCCGAAAACGCAAAGATTCGTGATAGACCTGTGTCCGTTGCAATGGGAAAAAGTAGTAGCGTAATACGTTTCTCTAATCTGGACAGCACGCATTCGTGAATTTAATTGACGGTCAAGACCGTCGCCTGAAATGTGATTGTCTCTTGGCCTAGATCTGGGCCTCCTTACTATATTGCTTTAGTTCTTAAGGTTGTGGTACCTCAACTTAGACTCGTGTATATTTCGTCTATTAGTGCCGAAGTGGAAAAGTTGATACTGGAGAGCAGACGTAACAGCCTGTGTTCTAGTAACCTGTGACCTAGCAACTGAGTATTAACCTGTAACCTAGCTAAGAAGATATCTAACATGGATAATGAACCATGGGACATGTCCCTTCAAATCCACTGACCAGAACTTAGCTCGTTTTTGGAAGGATTGATATATGCTAAAAGGACTTGCTATACTTAGATTTTTGCTGCACAGGTCCAAGGGTTGCAACTTACGCAGTACATGAAATTTTCACAAATTGATCGCTCTTATTCTAAGACCATTGTTCAGGAAAAGCCGCTGCCTAAGAAACCTATAATTTGGGATGTACAAGAACTAGGCTTTTACCTAGAAATTTATGAAACAAAATAATGTTTTGTAATTAGAAGACATACGGCGACATTAGTGCCTTCCTGTTCAGCCAAGGGTTTTTATAATTTCACCTACTGGCAATTGATACAGCACACTTGTCCTAGTCTAATAACTGTCTTAATGTATGTTCAGTGTTCCAATTTCAAACGAATATAGTAAACTACAGTCATTTGAGGCAGGAACTAATTACGAAATTTTATTATTATTAACCAATGAGCCTGTATTTCTATTCTACAGACTATCAATCTTTTTGTTTTGACTGAACCCAAAGTTGCCTCTTGTACATCTATAGCTGAAGTGGCAAATCGCCTTTATGAAAAAGCTGGCATAGACAGTGCAGAGCCTGAGATCTGCAATAGCATCTTAGTTCTCTAGATCAAAATTATCATTTTGATAGGCTAGTTAATAACTAGCTGTAAGTAATAGGTAACTGTAAGTCTCGAAATGCCTTTACCCGTTATTACTATAAACAAGTGGTACCAACCATACCAAAAAGACCTACTTGTAAATTAACAAGTACATTTTCTCCAATTCCTTAAATTATTGTAGGAATCGCATGATACCTTTTATAAGGTATTATTAGCCTTATTCAGATATTGATATCACATTGGCGTCCTCTTTCCTCCACCAGGTGATAACAAACACGTCTCATATAGTAAGCCTCAAATAACGGTCAAGTGTTTAATAGCAGTGTTTTACCTGAAAATAAAACACAGATTAAATACTTACCTTATTTGAGGCTTACATTCCAGTACTACCTGGTGTATATTATCGACTCAATGAGCTGTTAAACTGTTACAACCATAAGCTGGTTTGTACAGCGCCCCCTGGTGGGAGAAATCATTTGAGCGAAAGAGATAGATAGATGTAAATACTGATAAAGAGTAAAAGAGAGGGCTATTAAGCGGAAGTCAAATGTGCGCCACTCTCATATAGTAAGCCTCAAATAAGGTAAGTATTTAATCTGTGTTTTATTTTCAGGTAAAACACTGCTATTATTCCTTTGAGAAATAAATCTTCTTACACTGTAAAAATCTACAACACAGAAGTGAATAAGAGTTATGTAAATAAATTTGTCTGTTTTATCTATTGTAGTCTTGTTATAAACTTTCCAATGATCACACACAACTTTCATCAAACGGCTTAGAATGAAAACTTGCTGGACAAGTTTGTGTTAGAATCTCGCTTCCATCATGAGATTAAATCTGTACCTTAGAGGTATACAACATTAAGTGGCTAAAGTCAAATTTTACAGAGAGGCAAAAATGCGCGTAGTGAAATTTATAATGTAATTTTGAGAAAGTTATACATAAAGGCTGAGTAATTAACTTAGCTGTATTTTTCATAATAAATAGAGGGTAGTATCATGAATTACACATAATTACGATAAATCTATATATTATTTAACATCATTTGAGATCCTATACCCTGTTAATATTTGTATATCTCTTCTATAAATATTTGTGCATTTCTCTTTTCATAGGCGACGTAGGACTTAATGCTTTATACCATTGTGTAGAACTGGTTCTTGGGATTTTAATGGTTTAATAAACGTAATTTCGACAAAATGTGGAGTCACTATTGTATGCCTCTGAGGTACAGAAATTTACTTGCCTTAAAGTTCAATCTCTAAAATATTTTTAGCCTTTTAGCTTTTGCAACTTGTTGTTTCGAAAATTGAAAGAAGAAGATAATACAATAATGCGACTCTTCGTAGCCGACTATAGGTTTCATTATTTCATGGCCAAGTGAGCAACGAGCACATACAATAGAATGGAACAAAATAGGCTGCGTCGGTGGCGCAGTTGTACCGTATTCGATTCCTGTGTTTCGTCGTTTTTGTTATGTCTATGTATAGTATGTACGTATTTACAAAAAGAGTATCATCAATCATCAACAGCCTTTAACAGTCCACTGCTGGACATAGGCGATAGGCCTCTCTTTTGAAAAGAGGTTTTGGCCTACTATAGGAACAAAAAGAGTATATATGTATATATTTATATCAATTGTCTAGTACCCATAGTACAAGCTCTGTCTATACGAAATATCATTGTACACCTATTACATTGTTGCAGTTGAAAATTACAAGTAGGTATTTACAATGGACAGCCTTATAAAGCAATCTCTTGCAGGCAACCTGTGGGTAAACAAATCGACAAGAGATATAAAATAAACAATAGGAAGTTTCCGTGTTTTGGAACTATGATGGCAATAACATACACACAGGTACAAATATACACAAAATAAATATATGCAAAATCTAATAATAACTATTAAGTCATGTACAACTATTGTAAGCATAGCCTACCTACGAACCCAAGTAGTTATGTTTGACCATATTATTAAATGCTATCAGTGTTTGGGTATGTATTTGGATTTGACATAGAATGTGGTAGTGTTAACTAGCTACCATTAGGGGCCATCCATTAATTACGTGTTTATTTTGTATTTTTAATTGTGTGATTATAAGTGTGATTATTATCTGACTTCAAAAAAAAGCAGGAGGTTCTCAATTCGTCGTAATCTTTTTTTTTATGTATGTTCAGCGATAATTTCGTCGTTTAAGAACCGATTTCAAAAATTATTTTTGTATTGGAATGGGTGTAGCTTACAGGTGATCCCATCGTCACCATATCGGGATCTGAAGATGGGATCCCAAGGAAATCGAGGGAACTCCTCAAATATCATAGGCACAATGTCGCGATTTGGGTACCTTTTTGTTAAAATTATAAAAATACATAAATAATACATAGATGTCAAAATGTATTACTGTCTTATCTCCTGTCAAAACTTCACAGGTTGCTATGCATAACACACTTGCGTAGGAACCATAATAATAGTTTGTAAATGGCTAATTTAATAATCACATATGTCGGCTACTTTTTATCCAGAAAATAAGCGGGTAACACCGAGGGGCGCAGCTAGTATACACATAATGTCATATCATATCACGATCTTAGCTTAGTGCTGCTTTAAGTACAACTCAGACCTTTGAGTACTTTCGCCAAAATTGGAGTTACTGCTTCTATCATCACCTTCAACAGTCCACAGGTGGACATAAGCCTCTCATTACTTCTATACAATCTGGCAATTCCATTCAGAACTTAGTCAATGTTAATTAAATTCTATACCGCCTTTCTAAGAGGACTTCTATGGACAGCGGTGGACTGTCAGACGCTGTTGATGATGATGAAAATGAATCTGCACATAAATACTAAGTGTACATTTTTTAAGTCGTTAAAAATTTATAGAAATATGTATCTATTATGTTCATACATGCATAATCATGTTTCAGAAATGTGGAAACCAAATGTAATGCGTTGTAGGTTCTCAAGTGGCAGATGAACGCAGGCCCGCGGACTGAAAGGGACTTACTATAGTATTTTAGCCCGATACAAAACAGTCTGACTTTTTTTGTGGAGGAAAATTTACACAAACACATTTTACACTCTCTAAGGACCACAGCACAATAGCTACTTTTAGCATCGACGATCGGCGATCGCTTTTTAGAGACTAAATACGGCGACCGAACGCTCCACACCGCACACTTCTATGTTATGTGGGTCGGTTTCCGCACTTAGTCCTTCAGGTGGACCATTGTACGTGAGGGCGGCCATCACTCCAGCCAGCCCACCTTATTCCAGAAACGGATAAGGTCTACGAGTCTGTTCAGGCATTCTGAAACACTTTTGGGAGATCTAAGGGTGCTTTTCCATGTTTCGGTGACACCTGTACACTCGATGAGTACACGCGACACCCTTTCCTCCGTCCGTAAGCATGCTCTGCATAAGGGACTGTCAGTTATGCCTATGATGTGAAAGTGTTTATTTAGTGAGCAGTGTCCGGTGATAGTTCCTACCACCAGCTGCAGACTGTTCCTGTCCAAACGCAATAAGCGTTTGGTTAGGTTGTCATTCGGAAGAGGCATGGCTTCCTTTGACTGTTTGCAGCCTGTGACCATTGTGCCATTGATGATAGCCAGTGATGTTGTGCTTTTGTGCGGGTTAATTCTTGTAGCCAGCCACGGAGCTGGCCGAAGGGGATAGGCACAATGGGTTCGGGTCCGAAAACCGCCGCGCCCGACTCCCTCCTAGCCAGTGTTCTGAAGAGTTGTTCCAACTGGTCCTCCCTTCCCCTTTCCTATACAGGACAACACGTGCTGGCCTCGGAAGCCATCGCTTCAGAGTGGTTGACAAACGCTCTCGAACTAAACGGTTCGGCTCTTCCTTTCTGTGCCGAGCAGTTAAAACCTGGAACTCTCTACCAGCGCATGTGTTTCCTCCTTTCTATGACACCGGGTCCTTCAAGCGGGGCGTGAAAAAGCATCTTACTAGGCTGCCATAGTGTGGGTCACCGTGTTGCAATGTACGTTTTGGCAGTGAAGATGGTGGCCTCCACTTCTGGATTCTGCTCATGCTTTCCATCAGGCAGGGCAGAGTCATTTTGGCAGCTAATATAATAAAAAAAAAAAAAGTTCTTCGTCCGCATCGTTGCCTAGTGATCCGCTGTGTCCTTTTATCCATTGTAGTGTCTCAGAATTTCGATTGGAGATCGCAATGCGTTCTAACGCATTGTGACATTCCAGTCCATAATTTTCTTTGTCTCTAAAGCGTGCGCCGCCAGGATGATACCCACGCATTCAGCTTGGAATACAGTGTTAAATCTACCTAGCGGCTTTGATATCCTAATGTTGAGTTCGCCTGAGAATACACCTGATACGGTTCCTGAATTGGTTTTGGAGCCATCCGTGTATATTCATAGTTCTTTTGGATCAGATTTATCATGTGGTTCTTCTTCGAGTTGTATGTTATAGTGCTTCTAAAAATTAAATTTCTTCAGAACCCTATCATTGGATGATGTCAACATAGGTTGATGTGTAATAGCTTGTTCTCTTATGCGTGTGTGCTCGTTTGATTCTAGAGTCCTTTCCGAGTGTGCCGGCATTGTGGAGTTGCTAGTGCTGCTTCCTCTTTGACTACTAGATGCAAGGGTGACAGCCCCAGCATAGTTTGCAATGCGGCTGTTGGTGTGGTTCTCATGCTACTAGTGATAGCCACTCAGGCATATCGCTGTAGTTTTTCTAGGGATTTTTGGCCAGTAACCAAGTCTGTCCTGGGCCACAAGACTAGGGAGCCATAGGTTATAGTTGGTCGAATAACTGTAGTGTATAGCCAGTAAGTGGCCTTGGGACTGATGCCCCAATTTTTACCTAGCATTTTCTTTCATTGCCACAGTGACATACTAGCTTTTGTGGTGATGAAGTCACCGCACACTTATAAACGCCAACGCTTTCTAGACGCGCGACACAGTAGCTGAACGCTACTCTCCGCACACATTCGGTTGCCGGTAGCATTGATTTGACTTCGGAAAATTATAGACAACACTACAGCCGACGAATTTGATACCGCGACCGAACGCAAAAAGTCGCTTAAAAGCGATGCAGCATCGATACAGTTGCAAAATCGCAGATCGTCGATGGTAAAAGTAGCTAGTGTACTTTGGCCCTTACTTAAATAATCGCCTATCATTATGAACTCACACATAACAATTAAAATAAAAAAATCTAAATTCTACACACACACTGATGAATGTACTCAATCGTTTAGTAGATATCTTTATGTATATTTCTTGAGCTTCTCAGTCTCATCTCTTTTAATACACTATTGTATTCGTTGCTGGTTAGATATAATTATTATCGGAGTGTGTCAAGGCAGACCATGCCATGCGTTACATTATTATCTAAAATTGTCGTTTCGCTTATTAATTCGGCAATGTTTAGACTTTGTTGCTTGTTGTCCGACACACGAAGGTTCGTGTATCCGGTGTGTAATCTCCACTAAATAGTGATTATCAACATTGTTTAAAGTTAAATTTCTTCACGCACGCTTAAATTGGACAATAAGCGTGACGCGAACGTTACGAAAAGTGTGATCGAGCGAGGCGAACGGACTTTGAGAGGGAGATATAGGTTAGTGAAGATAGAAAGAGAAAGAGTTTCGTTTCGTATGTTACTGTAGGAACCAGAGAGAGCAGTACGCGTGCACATTTTCTTTCTCTTTCCCTCTTATAGCCAGAATATCTGATTTGTATATGGTACGGGAGTTAACAACGTTTGAAAAGAGTTCAAGTTTTTAATCATCATCATCATTGTCGCTGTCTTTGTCAGCATCATTTTTATCATCTTCATGGGAATTGTCGTTATCTTCTAAAACTCTATCATCTGCAACAGAAAAAAATAAACAGTGTAATTCCTCTTGTTCGTTAACAAAACATTTTAGTTATTATTCAAAAATCCAGGATTTTTACCTAGACATGTAGGATGCGCACTAATGAACGCAACCACTCTCGCCAGCCAGATAGCCCGGAGTCTAACCGAAAGAGCAAGAAGGACGAGATATCACAAAATCAGCTGACCTGAAATTCTATCTCGAAAACGTTGCTAGCTCTTATACCCAAAACAAATGTCTATTTTCTGTTTTTACATAAGTTTTACATAAGTCGTGTGGTCGGAAGAACAGTGGTAGTTTTTCATATTCTGATCCAAGGCCTTCTCATAGTCCACAAATGCTAGACACAGGGGCTGATTATATTCTTCGGTCTTTTGAATAATCTGCCGCACTGTGTGGATGTGGTCTATGGTGCCATATCCGCTCCGAAACCCAGCCTGCTCCAGTGGTTGTAATTCGTCGAGCCTTCGCGTTACTAAGAATTTCTAATGAAGGTTTGGAGTCAGGATAGTGGAAAATGAAGCTTTATCGTTTGACACGCCTCTGGTCCAATGGGACAGAAATGGCCCGTTAAATGAAAAAACTTCATTTTACCATTAACCTTTACCATAATTAGTGACTCCAACTGCTAAACTGGAGATCGTGTGTTAAATTCACATTCAGAACAAAGAATTGTGAGCTTAAAATGATCATTAATCGGGGTGTCCATCCAACCTAAAAAGGAAAGGAATCGTGTTGTTTTATTTAAGGCAATGATGATAATGTGGGTCACCATACTGCATCGTTTCTACTCACAATGAGGATGGTGACCTCTACTTTTGGATTCTACTCATGCTTTCCATCACTTTGGTAAGCTTTAACAACAACAACTTACCATTAATAATGATTTATCGGAATCATAACTCAATGTATTAGTTTTTTTTTTTAGTTTTAGTAGATTCTGTAATCGATATTGAATGTATTTAAATATGAGCGAATTATTTCCTATCAAGCTTTGATATTTCAAAATTTGGAGGTACGAAGTTCGCCCTGTCAGCTAGTTTTGTATAGGTACTAGCTTTTGCCCGCGACTCTACCCACGTGTAGTTCCGTTATGGCAGTAAATAGTAGAATATATGCTATTCCGATATGTAAGCTATATTATTGTTATGTTTCATCATAATCCAATCAGTAGTTTTTACGTGAAAGAGCAACAAACATACATTCATACATATAAACTATCATCACATCGTTTATAATATTACTAGGATTTAATTTCTCAATCGCTGTATCTGTAGTCATCAATTTGAACTCTGTTTTAATTTCAAATTAAATGCAAATGGCTGACCCTGACATGATAACATTGCTTAAGTTCATCCAATTATGTTTATTAGCAGTTATGATTAGGTAAGTGATTACAATATCACTGATTTTGTATAGTTTGGAATCAGCAACCAACCGCAAGATATTACAGGTTGGTTTCCTTCCATATATCCATACTAATGAATTCCAAAGTAACTCTGTCTGTCTGTAACGCTTTTACGGCTAAAACGCTTCACCGATATCAATGAAATTTGAAATCATCAACAATCTACAAAACCCCTGGCTCGGGTCCCCTCTGAGGAGAGATTAAGGCCAATGTCCCAATATTTATTGCCGAGTGCGCTAAGCTTGCGGCAAATCTTGTCCGTGTGGTGTCGGATTAAGAATACAAAGTGTCACCACCCCTATTCATTCCATGGGTGTCGTAAGAGGCGACTAAAGGAACAAAATAAGCAGCTAACATCACTGCCAAGATAAGGAAAACTTGAAACAAACCCTTTGCCAACCCGTCTGGCCAGCGTGGTATAGTAGGCCAAAACCTCCTTTCAAAGGAGAGGCCTATATCCAGCAGTAGACTGTTAAAGGCTGTTGATGATGATGATGCGCTAAAGCGTCTTATGTTTTGGAGTACTCCGCCCCGTCTATTTATGTGGTTAAATTAGAACTATACTTACTAGAAAAGATTATATTATATTTTCTGAAATAAAAAAAATATAAATGAAGTACACAAAATTTACTTCAAATCGCACTTTAATACACATTCTTTAATAATTTAATAATGTACTTGTTACGCCTATGAAATCCGAAAAGTCAAATAAATATCGGTTATGATATCATTTTTTGCATTTCTTTGCTTTATAACACAGATTCTTAGGTTTTAGATTTCTACTCATAAAATTGTTAAGATTGAATCATTAAATAGAACAAATCTTTTAAGTTGGTACATCCCTGTCATTCATTAGTGACTTGTGTGTTGTATTTTCATTACTTTTATTTAAGAAAGAACAAGTTTCATGTTCCTCCAACACATTAATACAAACTCCAGACGAGATAATCGTGGTTGATATTGATAGTTGTTTAATTGTTCATCGATGTGAGAATCTCTATATCGTGATACAGGATTCGTTACAACATAGTTCGGTGTGTCTTCGGAAGATGGCGATGTAGTTTTTAAACGACATTAACCTCGTAAGCTAAGCATGACGTAACGAATAAGTATTTAATATAAATGCTAAATGTATCTTATCTGTTAAACTGTGTATACAATTGTTGGTGAGCCTATGAAGTAAATAAATAAATAATAATTTTAAAGTTTATTCATACGATATCTGCCCCATTAAATACAAGCATAACTATTTGAATTCCGGTGACTCCAGATACAAACCCCAAAATAATTCCAAAAATAATAACTGACTTTCTGCATTGGAAAGTCAGTTAAATCAATTCATGAAACCCGAAATACTTTCTTATCCGTGTGGTGACGGATTAAGAAAACAGAGTGTCACCACCCCTAGTCATTCCGCGGGTGTCGTAAAAGGCGACTAAGGGATAAACAACGCAAGACAACATCAATGCAAAGAGAAGGAAAACTTGAAACCAACCCTATACCAACCCGTCTGGCCAGCATGGTATAGTAGGCCAAAACCTCCTTTTTAAGTAGAGGCCTATGTCCAGCAGTGGATTGTTAAAGGCTGTTGATGATGATGATGATGATGAAATACTTTCTGAGCGTTTAAGTCTAAGGATAAAAATAATAATAAATTAAGTTTGCAACAGAAATCTATATATTATAGCAAAACCCTAATGAAGAATATAATACAGAATGTATTTCCTTTCCTACTTCTGTTTCTACTCCTGATCTTTCACCATACAATAGTTATGCCATTTTATTTTTTATTATTTATATATAATTATTTTATTATTTTTCTTTATTGAACGTAATGAACGTAACATATTTACTAAATTACATTAATTAATTATTTAAAGATAATTTACTAAATGTTACAATTACAACATACATTTAAAAAGTATTAATTAATTTCTTTATCATTTCAACTGATTCATTTTGTCCCATACTTTCAATGTATTCAGTAGCCCTCTTAGCATGTTCCTCATATAACATCTTAGTTTTATCAACAGCGTCAGTCTTTAAAATATTAAATTTCAAATCTTCGTAATCAACGTCTTTGACATCATTTTTAGCCTGATCTATAACTTTGTATAGTTCAGGGTTAGTATCGAGAGCAAATAGCACCGGAGCACTTGCCAAGCAAAACTGTTCTTTACTGTCTGAAGTTAATTGTTGAATTTCAGTTGCAGCCTGCCATGCTAAGCCTACATGACAACCAAACTGATAAGCCTGATTCTGTGTCTCCCTATGTTGTCTATCAAGTACCATGGCTGATTGACAGCTTCTTCCTAAAAGACTTACACCATTGTAGACAGTTCTTGCTGTCCACTCTTTTCTTGGTTTGCCCAAGAGATCTTCAACATCCATAGCATTGGTATCGAAAGTGATTTCGTAATCTTTCCCTGTAATTTTAGGTTTACCTGGCAATGGCATATTTTGTTCGTCACGTTCCCCGAAGAATTCCCCTTCAGAAAGATCTTTTAAGGCACTTGAAATTATATAGGAGACGTCAGAATTTCTTAGATTTGCAAGCATACCATTAGCTGTTACTAAAAGATAATCTCCTAGGAGTATAGCTATCTTATTACCGAATATAGCAGATTCTGAAGCTTTTGATCTCGTTGAAAAAGGTACGTTTACGATTCCTCTGTGAATCAAGTGGCCAGTTCTCATCATTTCTGTGAGCTCTGCAAGGACTCTGGTATCTTCTTCATTTTTCTTAATTTGAGTGGTGCAGCTGGTGGTCCTAACTGATTTTGAGAGCAGGAGAATGATTAGGCCCCAAGGTTGCAGGTTTTTTGAGTCACCATAGAGGACGTTCTTGGCTGTTTGCATCACCAGATGATTGCTGCCAACCTGTAAAAAGGAAAAATAGGAGATATAATTATTCTTCCAAGATTAATGAGTTATCTAACACTAAAATAACTTTTACTAACTAAAATTCTAACGAGTGATTAATGAAGTTGGCTCATTCAACAAACTCTTCTTGCTGCAAGCAAGCTTTTTAATTTAGTGTAGTGAGACAAGAGGACTTTATTTCCCCGAAATTGTTCATAAATACAATGGAGGACTTGTTCAAGACGCTGCACTGGAAAGGACGTGGCATAAACATCAATGGTGAACACATCTCTCACTTGCGATTTGCAGACGATAACGTCATCATAGCAGAGACGCTGCAGAACCTACAACAGATGCTGAATGACCTAGCTGACTCTTTGGTGCGCATACTTGTACGAAGTATATGCTTGCTAAAGAGGGTTTTTTCCAGCACTAGAATGATAAAGGCCGTTGCTGATGGTGATGATGATCAGATCAGATCAACTGGACGGAAACAAAACAAATCATTTAATATAAAAATATAAAATTTCTAAAATGAAACTGGTTTCACAGTTTGCCAACTGACACACATTTTGAAAGTTGAGTATACGTACAAGGTCATCAAAAGTGTCGTAAGTTATATACTATATGTGGAACGCATTAGAAATGTTTAAAATCTGTATACATTATAAAGGTATGTATGCTAACACAAGACAGATACCTTAACATATTAATGGTTGAAGAAATTTCATGATGCCTCTTTTTAAACAAACTAGTGGTCGCCTGCTGGCCAAATTTCGACTTCAATTTTTTTCTTTTTAACTTTCTGCACTACACCTCCTCATAAATTTTAACGTTTACAATTTTTATACTCTTATGTCCGCTTAATATTCATAAGAAGGGGTACAAAGTTTTTGCTTCACCTATAAATATACAGAAAATGCTAAAACTATGCTAGATTTGCCATTCAGAACGAAGTCATCCGTCAGAGAACGAAGGTGACCAACATAGCTCTTAAAGTTATTAGGTTGAAACGGCAATGGGCTTGTCACATATGTCACAGTTCACAAATAGATAAAGGATGAAAGGTAAAGTAAGCGTGTTCTGGAATGTGGAGCGCCCTCTGCCCAGATAGCTGGACAATTGCGCAAGAATACTAGCGGCGACTGAATGCAGGGAAAGGCCTATGTCCAGCTGTGGGCGCAACGTGCTGATGCTAAAACAAATTATACTTTTTTAAGCGTGGTAGAACCTTGTTCTCTCGTCGGTGTCTCCACCCACTGGTGAACGAAGGATGGCTTTTTTGACTTCCTTATGGAGCCATCACCAGTGCCGTGTTAACCTGACTAAAAATAAGTATACTTAAAATTTCTAATCTAAATAAAACATATTGTCATGTCATCATCGACTCGACTAATAAGGCAGTTGAGCCTTATTGGTCTAGTTGTTAGCGTATACAGCTGCTGATTAAGAAGTCTCGAGTTTGATTCCCGGATCCAACCAAATGTTTGTATAATCTACAACTATTTGTTTCGGAGTTTGGCGTCTTCTATGTATAATGTTTATGTCTTTATAAAATGTATGTACGTATTTATATCAGTTGTCTAGAAGCATAATACAAGATCTGCTTAGTTTGGGACTCCTCGTATCATCCCGTCTGGCTAATATTCTGTAGTAACTGATAAACGAAACTGCACGGTTGACCTAGTGGTTTAAGCGGTCGCCACGCCGCTTCCTACTGCGCCAAGTATTGTGGGTTCCAAACCATTTTGTGTGAATGATAAATTGTTGTTTTGGCTCTTGGTTTTTTTTGTGCCCGTTTCATATACGTTTGTAAGGCCCCCGCGACACAGTATGTATATTCCTAATACGTAAGTTGAGATAGATAGATGATTATTATGAGCTTCAGTGAGACCATGGCCTCGTCAAGCATGTCCCACAAACAATATACGTACTCTTGAGTTTACCCTACATGTAACCTCTCAAATATATGCTAATAGAATCTACAAAGAGTACCATATTTGTAAGTGCGATAATAATTTTAAAGTACTCACATAATGCCCTTCAAATTGTATTGTTTTATCAATTAGCAAGAGTTATATAACAAATTGGTTAGCATTTTCTGATGTTAGGAAGGACGGATAAAAAAAATCACGCGTGCGGCGAATATATGTTCTGAGTCTTGCGAGAGAGTTTAGATTTAATTTGATAAATACCAGAAAAGGTAATATTGCTACAAATTTGTTAACAATATCTTACTAATGGAGATGAACTGCAGTTCTTCCTTCTCAAGAACAATTTACCTATGCTACCTATCCAAACAGAGATAATAACAGAAACATATAATATACGTTTATTTCAGTATTTTTGAGTTTTTTTTTTAAGAATTTTCAAATAAGGCCATGGAGCTACGGTGATTTCGACACGAACGGTCCTTCGTAACCGGGGTGGTACTACCCTCCTATAGAACACGAATGTAAAGTTACACCATTCGTGACGTTGATGACTGCGAAACCGGAGGCCCAATAATGCTAAAGCATCTCACTAGGTCCCCATACTCGCAACGAGGATCGTGACCCATTCTCTTGGCATCGGAACTCCGCAACCCTAAGGGAGAACTAAATTTCGAAGGTTGAACTAGTTGTCAATAAAGAGGGGACTGACTTCCCAATAACGATTGTTATAGATGTTTATGACAACCGGGATTGACGGCTTTAAGTGCTCTCCGAGGCATGGGTTTGAATCACCTCCAAATTGCCAAACTCCGGGCAGGCTTATATAAAAAGAATATTTCATTTCAGTAATGTTGTATTTTAATGTATATTAATTAATATTTTTTACATCACTATTTAATATTTACATATTTATTCTGTCATTTAAATTATTAAATATACGGCGTCGCTTTCAAAATTAATTTCAACAAAACTTAGTTCAAATTCCGTTTTAAAAACAACACAAAAATGAACACTTTCTGAGTTAAAAGAGCTCTGGTGACACTCTGCATTTGTAATCCGTCACCACACGGAGACCAAAATAATGTAATAATAGCAATTTAATTACATGCAAACAAACACAAATGCCTTGTTGCTAACTAGGTAATTAACGCTATGACTAAAGTCATTGATTAAAAAAAGTTGTTTGGAGATTAATTGGCGCCAATTCACCGTGACGGAGACGCTGTTGATTTTTTTTATATTGCAACTCAGTTTGAAAATGGCCTGTGTTGCATTATGTAAAAATATACATACCGAGATAAGTACTTTTTTATTTTATATTTAAGCCTAACAAAGTAACTTTAATCTACCTGATCGAACAGGAGTATAATCAAGGAGTAGTCACCATATATGGTGAATGGTGAACCATACTTTAGCGGCTTGTTAAGATGTTTCTGCGGCTTGTTATGATGGGATTGGTGAATACCGTAATCCCATTGGGGACTCCGGTTTTCACCAACAAAACAAGACAGTACGAATACTCATAATGCTGAAATCAGCGAAGCTTAGAACGTACTTACGTAGTCCGGTCACTCCGCAGTTTAGGTATAGGCTGCCTGCCCAGACAGGCATGCCGGTCGAAATAGACATCGTCAGAACAGATAAGAGTTACACGATAGTAAGAGTTACAATTATAGGTAAAGGTGAAAAGAGGTGATATGGCGCTGTGCGATCTGAATTGAACTTAATCTTTTGACACCAAGGGTATCTATTACTATAATTTACTTTTCGGAGTGAGTCTTCTGTACTGGTACTATTATGTATTCTGTGGTCCAGTTAAGAGATAGAATTATGAGGTAAATGTGAGGGAGAGAGGAGATAGAATTAAAATTTATAATTTAAAAATTTATATATACAGGGACGACAGACGACTTCCGAAAACGAAAGATGCAGCTTCAGCACCCCAAAACTAATTAAAAAAAACAAACAGTTGTCTTTAAAAAAAATTGTAGCCGGAAAAAACAATGTATCAAGATTTTTATTAATTTCCGAAGCCAGCAATGTATGCGCGCACTGAGTAGCTAGGTCAATGCCTTTCATAACTATTTAATTTAACTACCTACGCGTCGCGGCGTCGGTAAAGTTCCCTATTAACGAAAATACCTACCTAGTGACTTCACGCTACTTACCTAATTCTGCAAGACCCTCGGTCGACCCAGAAATGGCACAAACTGAGCTTATTTTATTATTTTTTCTTAAAATCTTATGCACGATATTGGGGTTCCATGACCTCTAATTAACTTTGCCGTAGTTCGTGTTCCAACCCGAGGATTTCTCTCAAGACCTGTTCGTCCACTCGAAGATCTACTTCTAGGCCTTCTCCATGCCTTTGGGATGTAATCCTCTCATTATTCAAACCTCTCTGATAGGCAGCCGTGATGACTAACCTATCACAGTAAATACGCAAAGCCCGTGATGCATTTACGCGGGCTCCACCATAGCACATAATCATTTGGCCGTATTCCCTCGCACTAAACATTATAAGTAATCACTATCACTGTTAACACGTTCACTGCGGCTTGAGGTTGATTCAGCCTCATGGTAGACTTTACGCTGGTGCGGCGCGTAAAACTGTGTTTTCTCTCTAGTGCGGCGGCTGTTTACACTCAACCGTATGAGGTATGACAAAGACAAATATAGCTTTCTTTATGTCTGCGAAGCATTGACTCAATTTTGTAAAAAAAATATTTGTGGTCGAAATACGCCTCAAACGCACTGATCACAAAATTATTGAATAAGGTGCGGGTTGAGGCCGATTTCGACCTCCAGCGGCGGGGCGCGCGGGCGGCGTGAGAGCAGGTAAGTCGACTTTAGTGACGCTACCATAGTCGATACTTGAGCACGTGTCTTTGCGCAATCGTGTTAATTGTTTGTTTTTTATTTTTGTTAAATTCTTTTGTTTAATGTTTTTATGTGTGTGTTCAGTTATATATTTATAGAGTGAGAGCCCGTGACACCCATACCTTAGTTATATTATAAAAGCTGAAAATTATTCTATATATTTATTTATTTAAACTTTCTCCAAAACATAACATAACCATTCAGAGTCTCAGCACATCCTTGCAAAGGGTCAAATAAGGAAACGTTGCGTCATTTGCTATGCAAAATTACGACTTACATTAGGTGCCATGCAGGCTGCAAAGAAAGTAAAAAAAATTATGACTAATTGTTCACAATGTAAGAAAGCTATGTGCTTGCATTGTTTTAATGAACAGCATGCAAAGTAATATAGAATAAATTAGATGAACGAATAGTTTGTATTTTATTTAACAACACCCCATACTTTTATGCACAATACTATAACAATATAAAAAAGTAATAGAAATATAACATAGACAAAGACATTCATCGATATAAATTCATTCCCATCACTAATGCCGCCCCGATTTAGTGCGATGTGTGGTCTAAAACGACCTCAAATATATTTTAGGTGTTTTCTCTAAAACTAAAAATCAGAACCCGGGGCGAAGCTAGGTGTACATAAAACAATACCATGCAAGTAATTTTAGCATAAAATTAAACATCGAATCACGCTCCTGATCAAGTTACAACACATTTACCAAATGATTGAAACATGAGGCAGAAAAGGCCTCAACCGCATGACAAGGAAGTTTAGCTTGGGGCTGATTCGACCTCAGCCGCACCAGCTGAAAGTTCTTCAAAATGTGGCCCGCAGTGAACGTGTTAAAATGTAAGTTCCTATTCTAAAAATAACACAAATTCGGTGATAACTGATAACTGAGAATAAAAAACTAAAAAATAAACAATTAACTTACTATACCTACTTAAAAAAGGAAAATTACAACACAAAACTTTCGTGAAAGTCCCTTAAAAATTCCCATAACATAATTACAGTTCTTTGAAACACGCCGCCGATCTGACGTATCGATAGGTAAATACCTACGACATGACATCGGAAACCCTTTGTCGCATAAATTCAAAGATCACGCTTCTTTGATATTCGCCGACAACGGCACACCAAACTTGCCGCTACAGTGCTTCGTCTTCTGTGTTTAGGTAAATTAATAAAAATTTCAAAGTAATTCAAAGTTTTACGGCTAGATGCATCCGTAGGTTTCCTGGACAAATTTCGCGTTTTGTATTGGAAATTTTGTATTTTTTTTCTATGGAATAGGGTTTAAACGAGCTGAAGTATGACCTGATGGTAAGCGCAGCACAAACAGCGCCAGCGCTGTTTCACACCGGTTTTCTGTGTGGCCGTGGTATCACTCTGGTCGAACTGACTCATTCATGCCGAAGCGTGGCTCTCCCACGGTATGTAAGAACAGCGAATGTGAATAGATTGCCGAATCAGCATTGCTAATCAGAAAACCGTAGGCGTAGGCTCACGTCTAGGCTTAAGACTTCAGACGCACGGTGCTATGGGTTCGATTCCCGGCGCAAAATAAACTTGAATTTCATTGAAGACGATGAATTTCATTAAACGAACGCAAAAAAATAACAAGTGCACAGGATACCATTATTATTTAAGCGTTGGTTGATAACCCATCAGAAAGCCAGATTAGAGAGTGATTTCGTTTAAAGTTTTAGTTAGTGTTAGGTACCTACTGCGGGCGGGACGTGCCCGCGCGCCCTAGCCGCGGTCATCGAACCGCGTGCGGTACTGTGTAATGACCCCCGGTCAACTGATTTTATTTAAAAATACATTGCAGTTTTATTGTTTTTATTTATTTTTTTGTTTTCTAAATGAGATAATTAGGTTGTTAGTGTCCTATTATGTTGTACTATGTGTATGTAACCAGAAAAATACAAAAAAGAACTTAGATAAATTAACATATATTTTGCGTTTTTTTTTCGCTAAACCTATTCAGTATCATGGTCTGAATGCAACCATTAAGTTTTCGATTTCAGTCTTTTTACACCCTGTATATATATATAAATTTAAAGATAAAAAAGACAAATTTCTTGTCTTTGTCTTTATCTTTTTAGGGTTCCGGTGCCAAATGGCAAAAAACGGAACCCTTATAGATTCGTCAAGTCTGTCTGTCTGTCTGTCTGTCTGTCCGTCCGTATGTCACAGCCAATTATTTCCGAAACTATAAGAGCTATACTGTTGAAATTTTGTCAGTCGATGTATTCTGTAAACCGCATTAAGATTTTTACATAAAAATAGAAAAAAAACAATACATTTTGGGGGTCCCCATACATGGAACTGAAACTCACAAATTTTTTTTTCATCAAACCTATCCGTGTGGGGTATCTATGGATAGGTGTTCAAAAATGATGTTGAGGTTTCTAAAATCATTTTTTTCTAAACTGAATAGTTTGCGCGAGAGACACTTCCAAAGTGGAAAAATGTGTGTGTCCCCCCCTCTAACTTCTAAAATAAGAGAGTGATAAAACTAAAAAAAATATATGTTGTACATTACCATGTAAACTACCAACGAAAATTGGTTTGAACGAGATCTAGTAAGTAGTTTTTTTTTTATATGTCATAAAGTGTAAACAGCAATTTACCTTTCATTTAATCAACGAACTACAAGAACTTTTATATAATGTTACTTGTTGATACGGAACCCTTCATGGGCGAGTCCGACTCGCACTTGGCCGATTTTTTATCTTAAATGTTGTTTGCAACAAAAAAATCCATTTTTATAGTAGTATGTAGTCTGTCTGACTGTTTGTTCGGACTAATGTCGATGTTGACGGGAGTTTCAATAGCAGATTACCGATAGTATAATTATTACTTTGGGCTAATTTTTTTGACTAGCTGAGTCCCGCGGCATTACTCCCGCATATAAATATAAAAGACCACTCTTCTCATATTAGACATATACATCCTTTACTTTGCAAGCATACCTGAAACGGACACAAAGAATACCCAGACACAGAACAACAATTTGTGGATCATAAAAGTATTGTCTCATACTGGGATTTGAACCCACAACGCTTGGCGTAGTAGAAAGCTGCGTGGTGACCACTTAAAACAATATTCCAACCACGCAGACATTGAGAACCTTCTTATTTTTTGAAGTCGGTCGTAATACGTCATCCTCGGCAAGGATTCTTAAAATTCTTTGTACTTTCGGAAGTCTTACTTTCACTTTTATAGAATTTATTTTCTCTATAAACAGACTGTACATATTAAAACAATGTTTCATTGTAATGATATGGTTTAAAAAAAGCGGCCAAGTGAGAGTCGAACTCGCCCATGAAGGGTTCCGTATCAGCAAGTAAATTCTTATAAAAGTTCTTGTAGTCCGTTGTAACTTTGATCGATGTTTTATAATAGTGTATTGATAGAATGAAAGGTAAATTTCGGTTTACGATTTATGACGTACTAAAAAAACTACTTACTAGATCTCGTTCAAACTAATTTTCGTTGGTAGTTTGCATGGTAATGTACAACATATGTTTTTTTAGTTTTATCACCCTCTTATTTTAGAAGTTACAGGGGGGGGGACACACACACATTTTTCCACTTTGAAAGTGGCTCTCGCGCAAACTGTTCAGTTTAAAAAAAAATGATGTTAGAAGCCTCTAAATCATTTTTGAACACCTATCCATAGATACCTCACACGTATGGGTTTGATGAAAAACATTTTTTTGAGTTTTAGTTCCAAGTATGGGGACCCCCATAACGTATGTTTTTTTTTTCTATTTTTATGTGAAAATCTTAATGCGGTTCACAGCTTACATCTACTTATCAAGTTTCTTGCCATTTGGCTACGGAACCCTAAAAATATATATTAATTCATTTATTTTCTCTTCACAAAGGTTCACTTACATCAAGAACATAATCAAAGAAATCAACTCTTTTATCAATGACTGCCTTGTTGGTCTAGTGGTTAACGTAAGCGGCTGTTGATCAAGAGGACTCGGAGTTAATTCCCGGGTCGGACCAAATGTTTATATGATAAGTATATACGTATTTATATCAGTTGTCTAATACCTATAGTACAAGCTCTGCTCAGTTTGGGACTAGATGATTTTGTGTGTTTAGATGTCCGAAATATTTATTTATTGGTTACTAGCTGACCCATGCGGCGCCGTCTACCTTCTATTGCTCTAAGAGTGATGGTACACCTCCGAAACATTATTATGGTTGCAATGAGCCGACCCTAAAATATAGACATTTGCTTATCCATAGAAATATTATTTTCACGAACCTTGAACCATTTACGCAGCGCACGCAATGCATGGCCGTAGTAGGGGGGCATTGTGGGGCAATGCCCTACCTTAAAAAGTCCTCATCCCTATGTTAAGGGTACCTATTTTTTTTACTTCTGCCCTACCTGTAATCTATTTTGCCCTACCTGTAACCTATGTTGCCCTACCTGTAACCTATGTTGCCTTACCTGTAACCTATGTTGCCCTACCTTAATTTCGACTCTAGCTACAGCCCTGACGCAATGGAACCGCTCAAAGAAAATTTTCCGCCGCTTTTGAAACATTTTTCATTAATACTCCACTCCTATAGGTCGTAACGTGTTGATATGTAACTAATAGCATTTCTCGATAAATGGGCTATCTAACACTGAATCGCTATCTAGCGCTTATTTTTTCAAAGCGGTCCAGTACTTTCTAAGAATAGCGCTTTCGAATAAACTACTACTTTGGTCTTATATTATTAGTATAGATATAATGATATCCGAATGACAATGATCGAAAAAATTTAGGTAGGGACTTAATTTACACATTTCCCGCTTCCAGTGTTAATCAAAGTCAAAAGAAAATCTTCTATACAATAAAGGCCGCTGCATACGTAACGGGATTTAACACGGACGGAACGGGAAGTTTTGCAAACACCGTTACATACAAAATGTATAGGGAAATGCATACTTCACGGAGACACGGACAGGGCGGAACGTGGCACGCACGGGACGTGCTAAATATCGTCGCCGACGATTTTTAGCACGTCAATAGCAATTAAAGCCAATTCTTGAAATGAAAAATACATCTTTCCTTGTTCACAACACGAACACGTTAGATCCGAGTCACAGTCACGATGCGTATGCATTTAAATCACGTTCCCGTTTATAACGAGGCAACCACGTCCACGTCCCGTCCGTGTTAAATCCCGTCCCGTATGCAGCGGCCTTTAATTTTATTTATATGTATAATATGTTTGTATGTACAAAAAAAGTATGTTTGTGTATTTATATCAGTTGTCCTCGTACCCTTAATACAAGCTCTACTTAGTTTGTTTTTACTATTTTCTATTTAGTTTTTATTATTTTCACTTTAAACACTGGTAAATATTTTCTTATTATTTAACAAGCTACAGTAAAAAACATGACTAAGTGCGCCCCGTGGTGTTTGCCACGGTTGTAAACGGTAAAAATTCTCGTAAATAGAAATTAAATTTAGTAATTAGGAAAATTGTAACCCGAATGTGTAAAAAAAAAATATGATCTAAATAGCCTATGTTACCGAAGCCATCATTACAAATCTATTGACACATAATTCATCAAAATCGGTGCCGTAGTTTAAGCGTTCCTGTGTGATATACATCATACAGTGAGAGTCAAAACTTTTGACCTCGCCTTATTCAGGTAAAAATTAGTCTATGCGCTAATCTAGGCTTTAATCTATCTCTGTAAGAAATTATACTCAAATCTATTCAGCTTTTTTATAAGTTATCGTACACCCACACAAACTTTCACTTTTATATAAACAAGTATGATGTTTTTGACTTACCAATTTTCTTAAATATAGTGCCAAGTTCGCAAATTCGTCGCTCAATAAACACCTCAGATTCATAAATGACGTTGGGTACCCAACCACTTTCTCCGCATCTCTTATAACATTGCTCCAATTCGTAAAAGGAGGCCGCAATAATATTAAAATTTCATCTTTTGTTAAACTAGCCACGGTCGATTCCAATCTTTTTTGGTAAAAGAATGGTGACACTCGTCTTAATGCGCGGGAAACCGCGTAGGACGCCATGACAGTTTTTGTTTTTTTTTTCAGGCACTGATACGCGAGTACACAGGTGCACGGTTGTCAGTGCAATGGTAACGGAGTTGTGGACTGATAGTAGGGTGTAGAATACTACCGGTAAACTCAAATCTCCCCACTTTTTAATTGGAAAATAGTTAAATAAGTGTTGAGTCTGTTTTATTACTTTTATTACATACCAAATATGTAATATGTATGGTAATGTGTATGGTATACACATTCTTAATACATACCTAGTATACCATATTAAACCTAAATAATTTTGATTTTTTGTGTCCATAATTAGCTATTTTATTGAAACATGTTACATGACGAAAAAGTGTTAGTTGCGTTAGTCTCATATACTCTTAATTTAATAGATATATATATACTATATACCTATGTAGAATTTTACAAAAAATAATTTTTTAATGATTACTTAGAGTTATATCCTCATGGATAAAAATATTTCATTATACAAAATAAAGTCCTTACCCACTGCCTCACACCCTAGAAATAACCCAATAATTTGTTAACACGAAAAAAATTACATTCGGATACTATATACATTTTACAGGAAAGAAAACAGTACTTACACATCTCCCTAATTATTCATGGTAAAATTTTTAATGTGACAACACCAATGTTCTTGACCGTGAAGTGGAAAGTAGTGTTGAACTAGTCTTGGAAACCGACTTTATTTACCGTTCATCTTGTTCTGGTTCTTCTAAATTATACTTAAATACAAAGTGATAAGAATTATATTAAGTTTGGTAACTTCGAAACTCATTTGTTCGGCTCATTATCAATTTATGTGAGACCCATCACTGCAACCTGTTATTTAGTAATGATGGGCCTAAGTATAATTGCTAAAGGCTTCGTCGAATACGTTTTTTTATTGTAGAATGTTTGTAAATGAATTTCTCCTAATCCAGTTTATCTTCGAAATTCAAAAACCAGTTAGTTTTTTTTATTTGGAACTAACCGAGAGAAAATGTCCACTCGTAATAGGTACTGGAGCGTTTTGTTTTCTTTTTTTTTTAAGTCTATATTGATACCGATGACTAACCGCACGTGACCTTTTTAGGGTTTCTTTCATTTTTATCAAGTCTTTCATTCATTCATTTATGATTCATTACCTGTCTCCAAAACATAGGCCTCTCTTTAGAAAGTAAAATTTGACTTTCTATACCACACTGGCCCAACAGGCTAGTATCCTATTTAAAACTAGCTGTGGCCAGCGGTGCTACCCACCGTTGTTGAATTGGGGTTATTGTTAGTCTAAGTCTAAGTTACCCCCTATAATAATAATAATAAAGCCTTGTTTATTCCTTAATAAGATTTACATGCAATTACATACAATATTTCATTCTACAATTTCATACTTCTATTATTTTTATGCCATTTTTTTTTTTTGAAATTCACTTAGATACTAAATTTATTTATACATGCATTTTTAACATTATATTTATTAAATATTTTGAAATGTATTATAGATATTATTTATTATTATTTGCTGTCTTCCTTTGTTATTATGCTATTTATTAAGGACCTCACTACTGAGTAAAGGCCTCCTCCATTTTTTTCCACTTGTCTCTGTCTATTGCCTTTTCTATCCAGCTGTTGCTCGCTATCTATAAAATTTTATCCAACCATCTTTCCATTGGTCTGCCTATGTTTCGTTTGCCTAAAGGACCGTTCCATGTAGTGATTCTTTTTGTCCATCTATCACCATCCATACGTGAAACATGACCAGCCCATTTCCACTTTAGCTTTTTGCAGTGTTGTAAAGCGTCTATGACTCTTGTTGTATTTCTGATGTCTTTGTTTGTTCTTTTATGTTTTAGTTTTAATTTAAGAGTGCTTCGTTCCATGGCTCTTTGAGTGGTTAGTATTTTGTTTCTGGTAAATTTGTTGAATATCCATGTTTGCGCTCCATAAGATAGAGATGGTAGAATACAAGAGTCTAGGACTTGTTTCTTTAGACTTATTGGAAGATTTGATTTTAGGACTTCTTTTAGACTCCAAAATTTATTCCAGGCCATATTTACTCGTCTATTAAGTTCATCTCGGTGTCTAGATTTTTTGAATGAAATTTGTTTACCTAAATATATATACTCGTGGACATATTCTATTGGAGCGTTAGCGATATCTATCGGAACTGTTTTGCTATTTGTCATAATTTTTGTTTTACTTGTATTTAATTTTAGACCAATGTTACAGCTAACATCGTTTATTTCTTTTAACATACCTTCAAGTTGGAGTGCAGTTTCCGCAAAGAGAACTATGTCGTCAGCGAATCTGAGATTACTCAGATATTTACCATTTATGCATATACCTTTACTTTTCCATTTCAAACTCTTCATAATGCTTTGGAGTACAGTAATGAAAATTCTAGGAGATAGCGGGTCACCTTGTCGGACGCCTCTACATATATCTATTTCTGATCCTGGTTTTTCTAATATAACTCTACTTTTACTTTTTTTATATACATATGTCTTGAATAAGTTCAATAGTTTCCGAGGGCACATCGCACTCTTTTAAGGCTCTCCATATACTCTCGTGCGAGATAGAGTCAAATGCCTTGGCGTAGTCTATAAACGCCAGGTAAAGCGGACGGTTCATTTCCTCGTACTTCTCTATAATGAGCTCTAGAGAGTGAATGTGGTCTATCGTTGAGTAGTTTCTTCGGAAACCGGCCTGCTCCACCGGCTGTTGTTTTTCAGTATACGCCGCAAGACGGTCCTCTACACAAGAAGCAAATAGTTTGTAGATATTAGGTTGTAAACTGATTGGCCTGTAATTACCTATATCAGCAGGGTTTCCCTTCTTGTACAAGAGGATTATATCTGATTTCGCCCATTCTACAGGTATTGATTTATTGTCTAGTATCTTATTGAATAGCTTGGTCAAGAATGGTACTAATATATGTTCACCTGCTTTGATTGCTTCGTTTGGTATACCATCTGGCCCGTTGCTTTTGCCATTCTTCAAAACTTTTATTCTCGTGGAGATTTCCTGGCATGTAAATCTTTTTAGGGCAGTGATATTCTTCATTTCTACTTGACTGTCTCTATGTGATGGTGTCTTGAATGAGTAGAGATCTCTATAGAACTCAGTTGCTATTTTTATTATATCTGGCCTCGAGTAGGTATTTTTACTATTCATAGAGTTATGTTGTAAACAGGGGATCCATTTTTTAGTGGTTCTCAATTCTCTCTGACCTTTTTTTATGCTTCTTGACACATTTAAATGTTTCTCAATAGTAGAAATTCTAAAGTCTTGATATTCTTGCTTAATAATTTTATGAACGTTTTTGTATAAGTAGGTTTTTTCATTCTTTTCTTCAATTGTTAATTGCTTCATATTTGTTAGCTCGCTTCTTCTCCTTATGAGTAATTTTGTTTCATCTGAAATAATAGGTTCTCTTTTTTTGTTCTTGCAATGCTTCAACGTGGATTTTAGGCTCTCCTCGATCGCTTTTTTGATTTTTCCATAACACAATTCCACATCATCTTTGTCTTTTAGTTGTATATGGGAACAGTGTTTTTTTAGTGTTTCTGTAAAGTGTTGGTGCTGGTCAGCGGTTACCAGGGCACAGTCTTTGTTTTTATATTTAGCTCTAGATTTTTTATGTGGTATTAGTGTAATAGTGCTTCTCACGAGTCTATGGTCACTCGGGAAGGTAAATTTGTGTAGTACTTCAATGTTCGTGAATTTCTCCTTTATGTTAGATAAGATATAGTCTATTTGGCTTCTATTGTTCTTAGGTGAAAGCCACGTCCATAAATTCTTTTTGTTTTTATGGAATAAACTGTTTATTACGAATAAATTATTTTCCCAACAAAATTGTAGCAAAGTTTCACCTCTTTCATCCCTTTTTCCAAAACATGAATCACCAAGTATGCTTTCCTCATATTTTGATTTACTGCCAACTCTAGCATTAAAATCGCCCATAATAATAATATTTTTACTACAGTTTATAAGAGATTTCTGTAATTGTCTATAGAATTCTTGTATTTCCAGTTCATTTGCATTAGAGGTAGGGGCGTAAACTTGTATGAGAGATAAACTTGTTGTGCCAAAGTTCATGTGTAGGATACAGATTCTTTCGGATATTGCACTAAAGCTTTCTATATTTCCTTTAAGGTGTTTTTTTATAAGAAAACCCACACCATATTGGCCTTTTGTCTCGCCGTAGTAGCAGAATATGTGGTCTCTATCTTCTTCTATGCTATATCCTGAGCGCCTGATCTCCGCCAGACCAATTATATCATAATTAATCGTTGAAATTGCTTGCTTAAAATCTAGTAGCCTTTCTTGTGATAGTAATGATCGAGTGTTGTATGTGCATATATATAGTGGGTGAAGTGGAGGGTTGTAGTCTTTGACCCCCGCGGTGACCGGCCGTATTGGGGGACGTAGAGAGGCAGGTGTCTTGTGTCATATATTTGTTGAAAGACGGCCATTTTTGTCCTTACAAGAAGGAGATTTGTTTTCTTTTTCTTTATTAGTATTTGATAAATATTGATCTATTTTATTTTTCTTTAAGGGGTTTTTCTTAAATTTTGCTGACCATTTTTGTGGTTTTGTGTTTCTGGTGATTGTGAAAATACTCTCTTTTGTCGGGCCTGATGTCCTGAATATTGTTCAATATTTTCTTTTTCTTTGTCCGGTAAAATTATTAATTTATTATATTTAATATAGCCTTCCTTTCCTATTTAAAACTAGCTGTGGCCCGCGGTGCTACCCACCGTTGTTGAATTGGGGTTATTGTTAGTCTAAGTCTAAGTTACCCCCTATATCATTCGCTAACTGTCAGTGAAAGTCTCATCAAAATCGATCCAGTCGTGTCAGAGATCAGACGGAACAAACGGAAACGGCTCTCAAATTACTCATAGGATTAAAAGGGATCACGACACTATTTATTCTTAAATACGTCATCAGAAATTATAAAATTAGTTTTTTTGTGTCTTTACCGAGCTGCTCGAGCATGCTGTATATTTTATTTGGTTTTTAACAATATTCATTGAAGAAAAATGTAGTTAGGTTGTGTACGATTCTAATTTTTAGCATCTCCCACTATAGGTATGAATTAACAAATAAAGAATCTCGTCCAGTATTTCAAACCTCAGTGTTATGTCCACGCCTTGACGGCGTTAACATTACATCGACGCTTATGGAATAGAAGGATATGGGGGGGCAGATAGGTAGTGCTGAGTACTCACCGGTTGGTGGCTGGTTTGAGCTGATTGCAGGATCTGCCTTGGGTCGCCGGCCTCGTGGTAGGTGTGCACTATTACGATTGGTTGTGGCACTGTAATTGTTCTTTATTGTCTCGAGCTGATTAGAGTTTATTTAAATGTCTGTACACTTCACACGCAGTTATTAATTGGAGCAGATTATGGTTTAATGGGTTTTTATGAAGCGCGCCAGCGCACGCGCCGCGGGTCAAACACGTTGTTTTGTCTGAAGTTTTACACTGAACGTCACCTGTCAGTTTCAGTGTGGCAAGCGCACAAAAACGTTCCGCTCTCGCGGAAACATCCTGGGGGGCCGGGACAGATTCATCATCCCGAGCTGAGTCCAGTGGGAGCCTGGCGATCTTGCACGCAGGTCTCCGCAGATGTCCAGTAGCCGTATCCAGGTCCACCAACTCGAGGAGCAGGAGATGGGGAGAGCCGTTTGGATCGGGTTTGGAGGGATGTAGGTAGAGGTTGGTCCATAGAGTCCAACAGAGCTGATAGGGAGCTTTCACGAGTTGAAAGCGTCTATGGGGAGACAAATCTGTCCTGTAGGGGCTCTTCGGGAGAGAGCAGTGAGAGGCCGACCATGCAAGGTTCAAATCTGAGGGTTCAGAGAACATGGGGGTGTGGAAGTGTGTGCTGAGTGTGTGCTGAATGTGTGTGCTGAGTGTGTGAAGAAAAAATAGATAAGAATTGATAAAAACTATAAGAAATGTCGGGGGCGACGAAGATGCCCATGGCCGTAGCTCATGGGCTGAGAGTTGTCATTGGGGATGACGACGACCTCCCCGAGACTCCCGGCCAGGCGACCGAGAACTGGGTGGAGAGCCGGTTCGTGTAGGGGTCTCGCCTGTGCGACGTGGGCGGAGAGGCGCTGAGAACTATTAGGGGGGCCCGGCCCTTGTGGAGGGGGGCGCGGTCCTCGTGGAAGGGGGCGCGCTTGTGCGGCGTGGGCACAGATGTGTGAAGGCCTATTAGGGGGACCCGGTCCTCGTGGAGGGGGGCGCGTCTGTGCGGCGTGGGCGGAGATATGTGAAGGCCTATTAGGGGGGCCCGGTCCTCGTGGAGGGGGGCGCGGTCCTCGTGGAGAGGGGCGTGCCTGAGCGGCGTGAGCCGAGGTGTGCTGAGTTCTATTAGGGGAGCGCTGTCTTCGTGGAGAGGGGTTCGCCTGAGCGGCGTGGGCGGAGGTGTGCTGAGTTCTATTAGGGGAGCGCTGTCTTCGTGGAGAGGGGTTCGCCTGAGCGGCGTGGGCGGAGGTGTGCTGACGCCTATTAGCGGGGCGCGGTCTGGCCCGCTCCCGAAGAAGGGGTGGAAGGCGACGAGCGGCGTGGGTGAAGGTGTGCTGAAGCTTATCAGGGCGGCGCGCCTGTGCGGCGTGAGCGGGGACGTGCTGAGACTTATTAGGGGAGTGCGCCTGTGCGGCGTGAGCGGAGAGGCGCTGAGGCCCATTAGGGGGGTGCGCCTGTACGGCGTGAGCGGAGACGTGCTGAGGCCCATTAGGGGGGTGAGAGGCCGACTGCATTGCCGGAGGCACCTCATCCTGGCGGTGCAGAGCTATAAGGGTAACTGCTCCGGGAGACGTGGGCAGTAGCGTAGAAGTGTATGTTGGGCGGATGGGCTGAGCGGGGGCAGCCTGTTGGGACTGCGAGAGCTGAGGAGTCGCTGGTGGTGACCTTTCATCCTCCACCAGCGAGCTGAATTCTAGGCGAGTGGGCTGAGCGGGGGCAGCCTGTTGGGAATGAGAGAGCTGAAGAGGTGCTGCCCTTTGGGACTGAGAGAGCCGAGGAGGCGCTGGTGGTGACCTTTCATCCTCCACCAGCGAGCTAAACTTGGGCAACTCAATCTTGGGTAAGAACGTTGCTGGTACCCAAGACTTGGCTGGGGGTTGTGCTGACAAAGGAGCTGAGGACTGGACTGATGCAGAAGGCATAGCCCGTAGTTGATAGTGGATGACTCGGACACGTATGTAGTCTTCGTTGGCCTCATCGTGATTCTCCGTGTAAAACTGTTCCTGCTCACTGGTGAGGTCAGCCGAGTCGAGGATCTCATAGAAGACAGCGTCCAGCCTTTGCTTATAATCATCAAGTTCGGTGAAACGACCATAAAACACATCTGGTGTGACCGTGGGTTTGGGGCCTACAAAGTCTTCTGCCATCTCAAGCAAGGCAGTTATCGCCTTAGAGGCCTCTTGGTAGAGGACGGCCTTTGTGGTGGTGGGCATATTTAAAGGAAGTGCTGATTAAAGTTAATGAGAAAAATTAAATAAAAAGAATTATTGTGTGTGACTAGAAATAAGTATCAACCTGTATGTCGACACACTCTGTATGAGTATTATGTAATGAGTTGAGAGAGAAAAGAATTAATAACTGTACATTTATAATAAAATTTAAACCAAACCTGAATTTGGAATATGTGCCTTATTTATTTAAATTGGGCTTTACTAACTGAACCCTAAGAGAAGTTGTGAAAGTTACTTTATGTTTACCAAGAAACTCAGTTAATATTACAACAATTGTTAACTAATTATGTTAATAATTGTATGTAAATGTGAACATATGATGCTATGACCCAAATGGTTTTAACTTCTTATATTTACCCGTTGTAGGGTTTTTCTTTGAATCTATTTCAAAATAAAGTATATTTTAAATGTCAACAAAACACTATTGTTGTGCGTTTCATGAGCTGAGAGATAAGGGCTGAATTGAAAGTAAACAAAGAAACAAACAATTCACCGATGTGGTCATACTCGGATTAACAGATTTAAGTACAGTTATAAGGTTAAATTTTTTGTTTTATGAGCTGAAATTATGTATCAATGTAATGGGGATTGTATTAATGTATTATGAGGACTTGGGCAAGTATTTCAAAATATATATTATATATTTTTAGTTTTAAGGTAGGTTGATATAAGTAATTTTATGTGAATAAGACCTTGCTTGAAGGTTCAAGTATATAAAATGGGCTGAAAGCAATGCTTATTAAAAGCAGATGAACTAATATTAACCTCTGATATGGGTTTCTTAACTGTTATAATAAGTAGATTCCAAAGGTTATGACAATTTTTAAATGTGGGTGAGTTTGAAATTGTTATAAAAGTTATTATAAAAATGTGAAATTTGTTTAGAAATATGGACAATAGGTACCCTTTAAGCTGCGAGATGGTATGTTGCATGTATATAACAATACCAGAAGGAGATATAATAAGATATAATTGAGCCGAGTCAAAATAAAATGAATTATTACAATTTCGAAGGTATGTGAAAGGTGTGTAAATATACTAAAATGTACTATTTAAGGGCTGAGGGCTGAGAAGAGCTGAGAGTGGACTGTATTGAGGGGGGCTGGTTCAAATCCGGCTCGAAGGACCAAAAGATGTTATGTCCACGCCTTGACGGCGTTAACATTACATCGACGCTTATGGAATAGAAGGATATGGGGGGGCAGATAGGTAGTGCTGAGTACTCACCGGTTGGTGGCTGGTTTGAGCTGATTGCAGGATCTGCCTTGGGTCGCCGGCCTCGTGGTAGGTGTGCACTATTACGATTGGTTGTGGCACTGTAATTGTTCTTTATTGTCTCGAGCTGATTAGAGTTTATTTAAATGTCTGTACACTTCACACGCAGTTATTAATTGGAGCAGATTATGGTTTAATGGGTTTTTATGAAGCGCGCCAGCGCGCGCGCCGCGGGTCAAACACGTTGTTTTGTCTGAAGTTTTACACTGAACGTCACCTGTCAGTTTCAGTGTGGCAAGCGCACAAAAACGTTCCGCTCTCGCGGAAACACTCAGAGAAAACGTCACCGTCGCGCAAACGCCTGCCGGACAATGTAAACCGCTGCCGCACCCGCCACCGCGCCCGCGTATCCAGCGTGAACAGTCTTTTCCGATACAAATACAATACCATAATATATATACTTATTTACATGAATATGGTAGGTACAAAGTTCTTAAATAATATTATACACATTTGGAAAAAAGATTGTTGTTTTTGCAGTGGGAAATCTTCACTCACATACATTCTACATTGATCCACATCACATACAGTAGAATCCGTTTTTAATGACTCCGCCTATATTGACTAACCGCCTATTATGACATAGTTTGGTTTTCACATAAATTCTTTGTAACAAAGTCGGATATAATGACTTTGCTTACAATGACATGTCGCTTATTACGACTTCGCTTACAGTGACATGTCGCTTATTATGTCGGTCATGTTCGTTAATTCCCGACGACGTTTGGCATTTGGCTGGTTTTTGTTTTGAATATCAGTAAGTAATTCGACAGTTGAACGGCACGGATGTGTTTTTAGAAATATCCTATGTAAAAAAAAATGTCATCTCAACGTCGTAAAACATTTACGATTGAGGACAAAGGTGCATTCATATGCAACTTAGAAAAGGGAAAATCAAACTTTTCTCGCCAAGGAATTTGGCGTAAAAATTATACCTGCACACATACATGCATGTCTTAAGTGCAATTTTTATTTTGATTTATTATGTTATATTTCTCTCTGTATATTAAAAGATTATAGCGGTAATTTGCTTTAATCCAATTCTTGTAATGAAACATTGTCGGCGACGATGTTTTTTTCGTCCCGTGCGTGCTACGTTCCCGTCCCGTCCGTGTCTCCGTGAAGTATGCATTTCCTTATACATTTTGTATGAAACGATGTTTGCAAAACTTCCCGTTCCGTCTCGTCCGTGTAAAAACCCGTCATGTATGCAGCGGCCATTGAATACAAATCATAGGCTTTTGAATCGCCTGCTATAATAGTGTTCAAAGGTAACACTGCTATGTGCAATGATATTTTTCACAGGCGCTCTTTTTCTTTGCATGCTTTTCAAGAATACTATCTCAGTCAAACAACGTGCGAATCTGATTCCATCAATTTTTTGTTATTACTATCTTTGTTTTATTAGGATTTAAAGCACTTAAACCACTCCGCTTGAAGGGCTTTTCAACAGTTGCTGTCGGATAAAATAACCACATACAAGTTCATTTCACGTATTTTTGCACAGTACCTTTTTAATTTTAATTACCTTTATATATAAACGTGACACGCGTTTAGGATGCGTACCTACAGGTATTTTTTACATAATGGTGACTGTTAGTATTTTATTTTATTTATTTATAGTACTATTGATTTTCATTATATTAAAATATTAAAAGAAATATAGAAGAGTCCTCTCTCCTCCCTAATTGTGGTCAAATGGTAACAACGAACTTGTGTCTTACGGTGGTATGGACTTATCGTGAAGTCGTAAAAATAATAATAATAAATAAATATTTTGGACATCTTACACACAACATCATCTAGTCCCAAAGTAAGCAGAGCTTGTGTTATGGGTACTAAACAACTGATATAAATACATAAACATACTTTTTTTTTTATACATACATATTAAACATAGAAAAACACCCAGACTCCGAAACAAATATTTGTGGATCACAAACCACTAGACCAACAAGGCAGTCATAAAATAAACATTAACGGCCCATTGCCATAGGCCCCTTCTTAGAAAAGAGTTTTTGGTCTACTGTTTCACGCTTGCGAGACCGTTGCGGTAGGGTCTGTTTCAAGATTACCTTCTCTTTGTAGTGATGCTGTCTTCAAAAGTGCGATATAGCGCCATCTCTACAAATAAACAAAATTAGTCTGTCTGTCTGTCTGTTTGTAATATAACCACCTTTTACTAAATGCGTATGCATGTATACACGGTACATATGACAATTATGTTTTTTTTTAATTTGTCTTTCTGTCTGTCCCCGGTTATATCTGAAACGGCTGGACCGATTTCGACGGGACTTTCCCTGGCAGATAGCTGATGATATAAGGAGTTACTTAGGCTACTTTTTTAGACTAGCTTCGCTTGTCGGCGTTACTCGAGATCTAGAATAGCTGCGTGTAAAACCGCGGGACTTGACTAGTTAAAATGTAAACTTGTTAAATTTAAGTAAATCAAGCCATATAATATCGTGTCGGTTTTATTTTAAAGCATAAATTGTCTCACCAACTTATCAAAGCTACAATTTGACCTCATCACTGTCTTATTGCTCACACAAAGAACCAAATCTAACATTTCTAAGTTCCCACATAGCCAACAACCACCTATTCACCAAAATCTAGCCACAACTTGATTGTAGGTTCATAAGGATCTTGAACCAAAAAGAAATCATTTAACTTTCTTCACAAAATATTCTCCATTCTGTCTCGCTGTTATCTTCGCTGATTGTGAGTCAGTTGGAGAACCCCAAATGAAGTAATTCAGGATCCACTGAGCATGATATATGAGGCATAGTTCAATTGCTATGGCAGTGTAGAATAAATAGAAGTAGATAGTCCCCAATAGGTGACCGAAGATAGGATAAACGGCTACTCCTTTCAACAGGTGTACTGCAACTATCCTGAAAAAAAAGATACAGGATCTGAATAAGAAGCTGGTTAAATAGTTGGATTAAAGGTACTTAAATTTTTAAATAAATAAATGGTGTCCTATTGAGGCACTTCTGCAGCATTGAAAATCTAGTTGTCAGTATATTTGAGGGCACTGACTTCCCAATAACGACGGCCATAGATGATCATGACAACCGGGACTGACGGTATAACGTCCTCTCTGAGGCACGGGCGTGAAACACACAAATTTACATACTCCGGGCTGCTATTAAGAATATCTTGTAAGAAAAATCCAACAACAGACCTTGTTTTGGTCCGACCCGGGATTTGAACCCGAGACGTCTTGATCGTCGAGTCGCTTATGCTAACAAGACAATGATATTTGAAGAACTAATATTTGGTGAAAAAGAAAAAAATCCTTTAAAACACTCACGTTCCAAAATAAACAGTTTCCATTCCAATAACACTCAATAAGTGCCACTTGTGACTTCTTGGTGGAACCCTGGGTCTGAACATCATCTCCCAAACTGCGATGAAGAAGATACAGGTATGCATGATATGGTTTGAGACAGAGGAGATGGCCAGGTCTACTACTTCTGGGTACACTAAGTTGCGATCGTAGAACCAGAAAGACCAGAACACAGTGAAGACCAACTGGAATAGAAGAAATAATCTTTTGGACATTTGCCACAGAAAGCCATCTTGTTTTATGCTATACAGAACTTGTGCCATAACTAGGGTTGCCAACCGTAGTATTATACTATAGGATTGTACTATATTTCGGATCTATGTGCTATATGCTGTTGAAGAAATATATGTTTAGTAGGCAAAAGTATTATATTTACACGAAAATCTCTATATATTAGAAACCTCAACATCATTTTTGAAGACCTATCCATAGATACCCCAAACGGGTTTGATGAAAAAAAATTTTGAGTTTCAGCCCCAAGTATGTACCCCCAAAATGTATTATTATTATTCTATTTTTATGTGAAAATCTTAATGCGGTTGACAGACTACATCTACTTACCAAATTTCAATAGAATAGTTCTTATAGTTTCGAAAAAAAGTGGCTGTGACATACGGACGGAGAGACAGACAGACATGACGAATCTATAAGGGTTCCGTTTTTTGCCGTTTGGCTACGGAACCCTAAAAATGGATCTCTATTTCCCTTGGTCACTCCATCACGCGTGAACTGCTGTTCCGATTTCGCTAATTCTTTTTTTTATAAGAACCATCCTCGAACTTAAAAAAATTCGAGGATGGTTCTTAGGAAAACATAATTTTAACAAAAAGGAACCGACTTCCATGAAAAACTATTTCGAATACCCAAATCGTGACAATTGTGCCTATGATATTTGAGGAGTTCTCTCGATTTCCTTGGGATCCCATCATGGGATCTCGATATGGTGAAGATGGGACCACCTGTAAGCTATGCCCATTCCAATGCAAAAATAATTTTTGAAATCGGTAAATGCAAAATTAAGGGGTGTCAATCGCCGTAAAACCGAAATTAAAATACTAAACGTGTAAAGAACTGTTAAAAACTCAAAAAAACACACTATATTAAAACAACTACAAAGTGTTGATGATCACGATAATGAAAAAAAATGGTTAATTACGATACAGGTTATTCTAAAAGGTCAAACAATTACTTCTAAAGGAAAAATTAAGACATAACTTATCATAAATCCTAATTACTATAGGAAGCCTTGAACGTCTAAATGACCTGAAGATTTATTACAAACAAACATTACCAATATACATACAAACAAACATTACATATTAGTAATTTGCTTCCAAAGCTTATTGTTTTTTTTTGCCATAAACCAAGCATGTAATCATTCATCAACAACCCAGAACGTCCCACTTCTTGGCTCGGCTCTCCTGTCAAGAAAGGGTTAAAACCATACGTCCTCACGCTGGCCGAGTACGGGTTGGGTAATCTTGCCGTTAGTTGCTTAACAATGGGCTCCAACTAAGCTTAACAACCGGGACCTACTAAACGTTTCCTCCGAATCACGGATACGCTCATAACGAGTCATAACATATCATGCCACAATCATTCGAAAGTGAACTATTCAAAGCTGTTGGTAAAGATAACACAAAAGGCTATTAAGCTAGAATGCTGCAATGGAATTACATGTCCTATGGCACAGAATACATAATAGTACTACCAGTACTGGTACAGAAGACTCATTCCAAAAAGTTAATTTCTTTGATTTACGTTTGAACTCTCCTCTTCTAAAATATAATAAAATAATATAATAAAAATACATTATATATATATATATATTTTTATGTATGTATAAATTTAATTGTAATAATATATGTATAATATACGTTTATAATAATAGGTCTTTACCTATGAAATTGCCGTTTTGTATGCAAAGATGCGTCGATTGCATGGGTGATTACTTCGAATAACATAAATAAAAAAGTTTGAAAAAATAAGTACTTTCACTTATTGCATAAAAAACGGCAATTTCATAGGTAAAGATTTAATATATGTATATACCTATATTTTTCTTTCAAAATTACAATTTGAATATTTCTATGCATCTATCATGTCTGGCTCTGCTGGAAGAAAATGCCGACGGCATTAATTTGCTGTATTTGAGCATAAATATTTAAATTAAATAAAGAAATAGGGATAACCTATACCGTATAGGTTAAGTTCAATTCAGATCGTATAGCGCCGTATCACCTACGATTATATTTACCTACAATTGCGTCTCTTTCTAACGTGTAACCACAGAATACTTATTACGTAATCAGGTTGGTCTCCTTTTAAAAATAATTTAAATATTAAATAACTACTTTTTCTCTAGTACTTTATTGCAGTGAACCAAATACTTTCCAAATAAAAATAAGGTATTATATGTTTATAATCAAAGGGTATAGTTGATAGTAGTACCTACCTACTTTAAATATAATAATTTCGCGCATACCTAGGTACCTACGTTTCCGAAACCCCACGGGAAGTGAGACAGACAGGCCTGATATTACTCAAATATATTGAATCACGCCGCCTACTATAGTGACTGTAGGTACTTTTGTCAACAAATGATGTTTTAATTAATATTACATGGGAATATAATTACGTACGTACGTACGACGCGAACAGATTAGTTCCTACCTAACACCTAAAACCTTTTATTCAAACATCCGTAACCAAACAATACCTTTTACATAGATTAAGGCCCTGCGCGCACGGGAAACTTTTGTCACTGTGACTGTTTTGTCACTTTCATTATGGCTGTAGAATTATATGGAGATGCGCGCACGTTGCGACGTGACAATTGGATGACAAAACTGTTTTGTGCCTGCGAACAAGCGTGCGACAAAACTGTCACCGCGCCGCTAGAGTTTGATAGAAGTGCGCGCACGAGTGACGAAACAGTTTCTGCCTGTGCCCTAAGCCAAAAGCGGAAAGCGGAAAGGATTAACTTTTTATTTATATTTTCAGACAACTTGAAATAGCATTGTAATCAAAACAAAAGTGTCTCCTAGCGTTCAATCACCACATTATCATAAAGGGTCTAAGCAGTATGCATTGAAGTTGTTCTAATAAAATATTCAAGGTTTCTTCGAAATTACTAGAGCTTGAATTGTTTTAGAGAAAATGAAATATGATATAATTTGTTTAAGTTAACACTGGTTGAAAGATTACAAGATGTTATTTAATTTTGAGAATAACACAATGATCGAAGATTCTATGTTTCGGCCCAAAAAATTGAATTTTGTACTGAATCGATTTTTACCCTTGAAAATCGACTGTCGATTTTTTGTGTTGCTATAAAAAATATTTACAATAGTTACAATTAGCTGAATGTATTAATTTGATAGGTAATAAAAATAATTCTTATAATCGAATTCCTTGAACTAAAAAATAGATGATTTTACTGATAAGAGATCCCACAGATTGTTTAATGAATATTTTTGTTTTTCATAAAATGGATTTATATTTATATTGTAAATACAGAAAAGATATAGAATCGATCCTTTAGAAATCGTTTTTTTATAAATCGATTCTTCATGTTCTGATTCGAATCGAATCAAAAATCCCTACAAAATAGTTTATCCTGACGCCATTTTCCGTGCCCCGCTCTCCGCTTACTTTTGATTGCCCGCTGGCGATAAGCAAATATATATAGTATATAGAAGAAGTGGAAAGAAGACCAGTACTTTACGAGAAAAGATTAAAAGAATATTCTGACATATGATAAATACTAGGCATGCCTTTTAAGTTCTGTCGTTTCCATATTTAACGGCAATTTTGAATTTGAAACAGTTCTATATTCGAATGTGTTTAAATTTTGAATCTCAAAACATTTTTAACACCCCAACTTTAAAGTGGAATAAATGTTATAATTAGTGGTTTGAGCGAAGGGAAAAGTGTACTAAACTATGTGGTGAATACTTTGAAAATATGCAGTAATTCATTAAAACTTTCTGCAATCATTCGAAAACTTTTACGACGTATGAATTCGCAAATAATGACTGTCTCCTCCAAATGCATATCGTTGAATGAACCATGGATTTACAAAAATGTTTCGTGACTGTCATTCGCCGTGTGCGCACTCAGATTTTAAGACGCGACGCGACATGACAAAAACTTTTTTGTCGCAGCGACAAAAGTCACCCGTCAGCGCACTGCTTAAAAGATCGAGGTTTGTGATTATAAGCCATTGTGGGTATCGAAAAGTATAACAAAACAAAAATCAATAATGCACGAGAGCGACGCGGCGACAAACGTGGCGCGTATCGTGCGTAATGGCGGCCCACTGGTGTGCCACTGTTGGGGTCACAGAGACATGACCCTCCCAAAACCTAAGGTCAAGTTGAATAAACTTGTTCGGATTAGGCATTTTAATGCTGAAACGGGAGGTCACAGAAAATGCTGATACGAAACTTCCTAAGTCTGTAGTTTCTACAATCGGACTTAGTGATGATGATATACCCAAATATAAAGACATTTCTCAAAATTCTGGCAACTCTTTCCATAAGTGGTGCGACAGCAGAGCAATACATTTAGGCGTGTATAACGTGGTTGAGAGCTAAATTGTTAGAAGAGCGATTGACTTCGATTTGTTTTATAAGTAATGTATAAAATTAAAATTGTCTTCTGCAATAATGTTTATTTTATTACTCACTCACACACACAAAAATAGGTATTTTTTATTCGTGTATTGAGTGACCCCCTCCAAAATTTCAGGCTGCGACCGTGCCTGCCCGCGCTGATAAATACCTAAATTGCGGAGTGACATCCCCCTGTCTATGATGCAGTTCACCTAACGCCAATATGACAGGACTAAGTGTTTTTACAATAGTTTCATATTTACCATAGTAGATGGCCAAACTAATATTGTGTAGAGCAAATCGCGAAGGCCAGTCAGCATCTTTGGAAGGCGATAACTCCTGTTCTTAAAATTCTTTAGTGTCAAGATATCTGAGTAAAGAGCTACAGCGGCGTGTATTACTTGGAACGTCTGAAAAAGTGAAGAAATATTTGTAGATCACACCAACATTTGGTTCAAAATAGATCTTGATACCTCTAGCACAACAGTCACATACAACCACAATGCAGTGTTCATCATCAACAGCCTTTAACAGTCCACTGCTGGACATAGGCCTCTCCTTGAAAAGGAGGTATTGGCCTACAATACCACGCTGGCCAGACGGGTTGGTATAGGGTTGGTTTCAAGTTTTCCTTCTCTTGGCATTGATGTTGTCTTGCGTAGTTTATCCCTTAGTCGCCTTTTACGACATCCACGTGGGATGAATTGGGGTGGTGATACTCTGTATTCTTAATCCGTCACCATGCGGATAATGCAGTGCTACGATAAGTATTTCAAGAAATTACTAGAATTAGAAGTATTTCCGAATTGACATGACCTTCGAATTTTAAAGAAAAGAGTAAACTTCTTCCTAGGCTTTATTCCCAAGATTATTTTGGGGTCGGCTACTACATAGTTCAGCACTACATAGTTGTCCGTGTAGTGACAGATTAAGAATACAAAGTGTCACCACCCCTATTCATTCCATGGGTGTCGTAAGAGGCGACTAAACGAACAAAAGAAGCAGTTAACATCACTGCCAAGAGAAGGAACACTTGAAACAAACCCTTTACCAACTCGTCTGGCCAGCTTGGTATAGTAGGCCAAAACCTCCTTTCAAAGGAGAGGCCTATGTCCAGCAGTGGACTGTTAAAGGCTGTTGAAGATGATGATGATGACTACATACTTCAACTAGTTTTGTTTAAGCCTTTATTCCTAAGATTGTTTGATGTCGGCTACTAGTTCAACCGGTTGTACCGGTGTTTTTATTCAGGTGAATTGTTTTTACACGGAGCGACCGGCTTAGAGGGCACTAACTTCTCAATAACAATTACCATAGATGTGCATGACAACCGGACCGAAGCTTTAACGGGCCCTCCGAGACACAGGCGTGAATCAACGCCATACTTCCATACGGGCTGACAACTACTTCAACCAATGAATTCAGTTCGCTTTCAGGGTTCGGTACGTATTATAAGTATCAGTCACGCCATAGAAAAACTGATACTCGGGTAATACCGGTTGAACTAGTAGTCGACCCCCAAATAATCATGTGAATAATAACGGCTAGGAAGATGACGACAGAAATTACTCACAAAAGTCCAGCAGGTAAAGAAATAATATTGCATCTCAGAGAAATGCCTGAGTTCAGGTCTCTTCATGATGTCTCCGTAGAACCTGGTGCTCATCCAAGTTGCGTTACCAATATGCAGAACTATGGTGATGACGTAAGCCACGATACGGCAGTAGATCCGATACATCTCCCTGAAAGCAGAGTAAAGTTCTTCATAAAGTTGTAGTAAGTTTTCAACTTAGACCTGCAGCAACACCGTCCTCCTGACCGGAGGGGAGTACCCATGGTAACATTTTCCGATACAAAGCAAACTTTGTTTAGTTGAAACATAATCATAAAAATATTGTATAATATCAACTAGATGGCGTTGCACTATTTTTTCTGAATCGCGATATTGTTACATTATCAGTGTAAAAGGCAACTAAAATATATACAAATTTGACACATAATAAATAGCTTGTGAGATCAGGAGATCAGTTCACAGTGGTTTTATATGTGCTTCAACTAACCCCTAGTGTTAACAACACGTTAATCGCTATTATGGCGTTTAACACTATCATTTTTACGGGGGGCCACCTCTCCTCATATACATATTTGAGACACACACAAAAACAATCGCTGTGTCTTTCTTCAAAAAGCCAACCCAGACACTATACTGTGCTCGCATAGTTTATTATTTAATGATTGTTCAAGAAAAAAAAAACAAAATCTCTGTGGCTCGTTTCAGCGTTTCAACGGAGTGAGTCTTAGAAATGCCAGCAACTTCTAGCTGTAAAGTACGACGTGTAAAAATATCTGTGAAAGATTTACTTGCAATATAAAATCATTTTACTGGTAAAAACAGACAACTTTAGTTTTTCATGAAAGGACAGTGTACACTTTTGTACACGTTTATTGAAAAACTGTTAATTTTAAACAACAAACCGACAACTCAATTTATTCACTGATATTTATGTATGAAGTCTAAGGCCAATTGCTTTGATCTGTGATGACCTCTGACACTATTTATAGCTAATATATGTAATTGCACATGCTAGGTCATAAAACAACTTGTTATAATTGTACGAATAAAGGTCAAAATAGCGACTAAAGGAACAAAATAAGCTGGTAATATCACTGACAAGAGAAGGAAAACCTGTAACAAACCCTTCGTCGTCTGACCAGCGTGGTATAGTAGGCCAAAGCCTCCTTTCTAAGGAGAGGCCTATATCCAGCAGTGGACTCTTGAAGGCTATTGATGATGATGATGATGAGGGTTAATTCCATACGTCCCCACGCTGACCGAGTGCCGGTTAGGACCTGGTGAGACAACGCTGTGGCTAAGTAAATCTTGAAGTTGGATGCTTTTAAGCCACCCGGAAACCTCCAATTAAGCTTCACGACTGTTATCCAATGATAACAACCGGGACCGACTGCTTAATGGGACCTCACGGAGGCGCACATGGTATCATGCCGCCAACGGTCACCCATCCAGGTACTGTACGTTGCTTACAGTTGGTGATTTTTTCTAATCACCAAGAGCAACTTAGCCATGCACGTCTATCTTTTGTAATAACATACTGTTTTCTATGTATAATATGTATGTATTTACAAAAAAAAGTATGTTTATGTATTTATATCAGTTGCTTAGTACAGATAATACAAGCTCTGCTTAGTTTGGGACTAGATGATGTTGTGTGTAAAAGATGTCCGAAATATTTATTATTATTTAAATAAAAGATCTATTAAACAGACAGAAATAAGGTCTTTGTTAAACTTAAATTTAAATGTAAAATGTTCTGTATTTCCTTTTTACTACATCATCATCAACCTATCGCAGTCCACTGCTGGACATAGGCCTCTCCCATTGCACACCACTGTGATCGATTTTGGGCTTTTCACATCCAGCTCCTGCCAGCCATCTTACGCAGGTCGTCACTCCACCTCGCCTACATACCTATTACTTAATACCATCACATATTATATTTAAAAAATACTTACATTTTCAAAAGTGAAATCCAAAACCAAATCGTTTTTAATCGTTTATCTCTTAACCAGAGAATCCTTAAAAATCTTGTTTCCAAACTCACAACAAATTTCGTGATCACCAGTAAAAGAGATTAAAAAAAACCACGTCGCCAGTCCTTTGACAAAAACAGAATACTTATAAAATATATTACGATTCGTTCACACAATACATACATTAAATACTATTAGTCGCATGTAATTAAAATACAATACTATTATAAAACAATTACTTGTAACTACATATATTAGTGAAACAGAATGGGTTTAAAACTGGCTTGAATAATTTTATAAAGTACGAGAATAGCTCGTGGTCGTGCAAGACTGAGGTGTTATTGAATATTGTATATTTTTTTCAAACAGTGTAGTGTCAGTATGATGAAACTGCAACGTTCAATACACGCTTATCAGAAACCGGTATTTAATTATTTCTGTTAATACTTTTACTAAATGAGCAACGAGACCTTTGACTAACGAGAAAATGTTCATCATAATAGACCGCTGTAGTGTGGGTCACCATAAATAAATAAATGTTTCTGACATCTCACAAACAACATCATCGAGTATAAATACATCCTACTAATATTAAATGCGAAAGTTTGTATGTGTGTATGTATGTTTGTTCCTCTTTCACGTAAAAACTACTGAACGGATTTGGATGAAACTTTACACTAATATAGCTTATATATCAGAATAACACATAGGCTACTTTTTACTACAATAATCGAGATACACGGGCGAAAACCGAAAACTAGGTGATTATAAAAATACATAAATCGTAGATGTCAATATCTCCTATCAAAACTTCACAGGTTGCTGTGCATAACAAACTTGCATAGCAACCATAATGATATACGCGGGTAGCACCGCGGGTCGCAGCTAGTACTATAATTATGTACTCATATTTTTTACTGTATACGGGACCTATTTGAGATAAAATTAAAAAAGGTTACGATACGTGAAGCGTTGAAATCAAGAAACATAAACATTTCAACCGGGATGACGGATACCGACCATCAACATCGTGGAATCCAGTCATCAGCGGGTGCAGTCACCATAGGAAAGATGAAACAAGGCGTGCAGATGTTATAAGTGTGGTGTGTAGGGAACCGAAATTACAAGAAATCATCGCGATCAAGTGCGGGTAGATACAACCTGCACATCACGAAGGCGACGCTAAGCTCACATCAGTCTACCCCCGACCACGAGCGGTATAACCCGTTCGAAACGTCGGAAAGTACACGGTATCGTAACCTTTTTAATTTTAGTCCTTTAAACAGTAAAAAACATGAGTATGTTAAAGTCTCGAAAGCCTTAAACCAGTACATTATTTTATACTTTTTTGGAAATACATTCAAAGGTATACGTAGAAAACACCCAAACTCCGAAACAAATATTTGTAGATCATAAAAACATATAATCCGACCCGGACGTCGAATCCGAGACCTCTTGATCATCAGTAAGTGTTATAATTTTTTCTTATCATAGAAATGCTTAATAAGAGCCTGTAATTTAGAATTTGGGGTCAAAACACCCTTACCTCGGAGAGCATGTAAAGTTTAAAATAAATAAAAAATATTTCAGACCTTTTAGAGGGCGTTCATTAATGACGTGAGATGTTCTAGGGGGGTAGGGGATCAAGCTAAATCTTTCCAAATCTCAAGTAGGGGGGAGGAGGGATCGAAAAATTCTCAAAATTGCCTCACGTAATTAATGGACGCCCCCTTACACACAACGCCATCTAGTCCCAAACTAAGCAGAGCTTGTAATAGGTACTAGACAACTGATTTAAATATATAAACATCCTTTTTTTTTGTAAATACATACTTAATGAACAGAGAAAACAAAAATTGGCGGATCACACAAACATTTGATCCGACCCGGGAATCGAACCCGAGACCTCAAGCATAGCCGTCGAATACGCTACCACGGCGCCACTGAGGCAGTCCGTCCCATCGGATTATGAGAGTGAGGGAACAAATAGTGCACCTCGTAAGAGTAACAATTGCCATAAATGTTCATTATAACAAACGGGGCCGACACGGCGACGGCTTAACGTGCTATTTGAGGCACGGGCGTTAATCACAACCATGTTCCATACTGTGAAGAATAACCCAACAACAGCCCGACCCGAGATTCGAACCCGAGATCTCATGATCAGCAGTCGAACACGCTAACCACTAGACTAACGAGGCAGTTGTTTCACGGGAATTGAACGTGCGATATAGGACGTAGTAACAGCTGCGTTACTGTCTCGCAACATATCAAGTTCGTGTTTAATCTTCTTATCTGTATCTATCTATAACACGTGTTGCACGTTTATGTGATAAGCATATCTAGTGAAAATATTCTACTAGGAAATCCACGCAACTTTGTTTAGGTTTTTAAAATATAGTTTAAAAACTAAAAAAAACCGCTTTGAATACTAGTTGAACTAAAAATGATTTCTATTTCTTTCTAAATATATTTAAGCCACCAAAGTGACTCGACTCTGCCTGATGGAAAGCATGAGTAGAATCCAGGAGTAGAGGTCACTATCTTTATTTTGAGGGCAGGCAATACAACATGGCATCATCATCATCAACAGCCTTGAACAGTCCACTGCTGGACATAGGCCTCTTCTTACAATGGCAATTATTGAAAGAAATATTTATTTATTGTGAAGTAAGGTGGGGTGCTCGATACTTTCTCTATTCATATTAATTAAAGTTTCGTCCAAATATGTTCAATAGTTTGTGCGTGAAAGAACAACAAACATACATACATTCAGAAAATACATACTCAACTTCCACGTATATAATATAAGTAGGATAATAAATATCGTGGGGACGTATGGCCTTAACCCTCTCTTGAGAGGAGACCTGAGCCCAGCAGTGGGACGTTATGGGTTGTTGATGATGATGATAAATAAATATTTTGGACATCTTACACTCAACGCCATCTAGTCCAAAACTGAGCTTGAATTATGGGAACTAGACAAGTAATAAAAATACATAAACACACTTATTTGTAAATACATACATATATTACATAGAAAACACCCAGAATCCGAAACAAATGCGGATCACACAAACATTTGGTCCGACCCGGAATCGAATCCGAGACCTCTTGATCAGCATACGCTAACAAAACTAAACTAACAAGGCAGTTCTAGCGTATAGTGGGTGCTGCTGCGGCCTTCGGGAAACTGAGAGCGCGTGTTTGGAACTCACATGACCTCAGGACCTGAGGATCAAGGTGCGGGTCTATGAAGCCATTTTATATGTTGCAGAATCATGGTGTCGCTATAAGGCAGATGTTAAGAAGCTAGACCACTTTCATCATGCCTAAGATCTATTCTGCGCATTCCAAATGCTCATATCATATCACGCACAAACGTACACCCATCTCCTCACTGACCGAACCGTTGTTGTTTACCCTCGGTCATTATTTCCAATCACCTAAGGCCACTCGTCATATACAAATAAAAATTAAAAAACCTCTGACTGATTGGACGGATTCACTCCCGACATACATACACACACACACAGACAAGTCAAACTTTTTTGCATCGGGGGTTAAAAATAAAAATAAACACAAAAAAAATCAATTTAATTATTCGATTTCATAAGAAAACATGAAATTCTAAAGCCAAACTTCAAATACGTTTCTTCCGTTCATGTATATGCCTATTCTTCTTTGTGTCCTGCCAGCAGACCATCCTACTAATTGGCCACTGCACCATATAGAAGCCTATTATCATACCATAATTGACTGCCAATAATGGCAGAAAGTATACGGTGCCGTAGAGTTGACCAAATACTGGGTACAGCCACACATTTCTTTCTTTGTAGGTATATAACATCCTGCAAAAAATAAAATTTTATGAGTTTTATGAGTCACGCTAATTTCAGCATGAATGGGCTGACTAGACTTGGGCAGCAGCTCACACAGAAGAACATTCAAAATATCACAGCATTCATGCTGTCGTATTTCGTTGGTTAGTGTGAGAATTAAAGCTTATCATTCTGCATAAATGCCGAAACAACTGACCAGGTCACTATGCTGCTTTGCCTACTCTCACAATGAGGATGGTCACCCCTACTCCTGGATTCCACTTAGGTATGCTTTCCATCAGGCAGATAGAGTCACTTTGGTAGGCTTCTTTAAGCCTAGCTACTAAAATAGTCCTAGCTACTAATGCCTGCCTGCCTATAAGTAAAAAGGATTAGGCCATACGTCCCAATGAGGGTCGAGTGCTGGTTGAGGATTGGCAAGACACGTTGTTACTACGTAATCTTGCCGTTGGATGATTTTATGTCCGCAGAAGGCCTCTAAATGAGCTTCATAACATACCGATAACAACCGGGACCGTCTGCTTAACAAAAATAAAGTTTTCAGTTGTGTCTGACTGTCTCTCAGTATGTTCGCGATGAACTCCAAAACCAATGCACCTATTTAAATGAAATTTTGTACCCAGATAGTAGTGTACTTTTTACCGCGGTAACCGAAATATAGCTATGACCGCGGGCAATAGCTAGAAGAATATAATTTTGTACCCAGATAGTAGTGTACTTTTTACCGCGGTAACCAAAATATAGCTATGACCGCGGGCAATAGCTAGAAGAATATAATTTTGTACCCAGATAGTAGTGTACTTTTTACCGCGGTAACCAAAATATAGCTATGACCGCGGGCAATAGCTAGAAGAATATAATTTTGTACCCAGATAGTAGTGTATTTTTTACCGCGGTAACCGAAATATAGCTATGACCACGGGCAATAGCTAGAAGAATATAATTTTCATCCAGTTACCAGATCGGTAAAGGTTGATCTTAGATCGGACCAGACCATTAAGAACTCATTAATTTTGGCCTTATTAAGCGCTGATTACGGCTGTGACAAAAAAAATCAACCGATGGCATTTACATATTATATGATGACGTATTAGAAATATAGAGAGAGTCACCACTTCTATCAAGTCAATTTATTCATAAAGTTTAAGGATCTCCAACAAAGGCTATACACAAAGTGAAAAGAATACAGTAATCTCTCGATGTTCTCCCTTAATTAAAGGAAATCACATCATGCACACACTAGTAACAAGTTAAATTATATTAAACTCATAATTAATACAGAAAGTTTAAATTCCACTTGATTTTATACAACAAGTTAGTATGTAGAAAAACTGATCCAAGTCAAGAGTCGAATAAAGGCCGAATACGTAACGAGATATAACCTCGGACGGGACGTGGACGTGGTTGCCTCGTTATAAACGGGGACGTGATATAAATGCATACTCACCGTGACTGTGACTCGGATCTAACGTGCTAGTGTTGTGAAAAAGGAAAGATGGACATTTGAAAGAAGCAAACAAGAATTGGCTTTAATTGCTATTGACGTGCTAAACATCGTCAGCGACGATATTTAGCTAGTCCCGTGCGTGCCACGTTCCCGTCCCGTCCGTGTCTCCGCGAAGTATGCATTTCCTTATACATTTTGTATGAAACGATGTTTGCAAAACTTTCCGTGCCGTCACGTCCGTGTAAAATCCCGTCACGTATGCAGCGGTCTTTAGTGGTAAAACTAAGCCAGACAATATAACAGTAAAGAGAACGAAGACTTCAAACAAACCCGGTATCAACACGTCTGTGAAACCCTGAGAGGTATAATATCCAGCTGTGGACTACTAGCTAGCTATGGACGTGATTATTGATGACGTGGTATTGCTCCGTTCGAAGCATCTTCCATTGTATTATGATGTAATTATCAGTTCAATTCTCGTCATTATCATCAACATCCTTTAACAGTCCACTGCTGGATATAGGCATCTCCTTTGAAAGGAGGTTTTGGCCTACTATACCACGCTGGCCAGACGGGTTGGTAAGGGTTTGTTGCAAGTTTTCCTTCTCTCGGCAGTGATGTTAGCTGCTTATTATGTTCCTTTAGTCGCCTCTTACGACACCCATGGAATGAATAGGGGTGGTGACACTTTGTATTCTTAATCCGTCACCACACGAAATACCAAGTTCAATTCTAACATACTGATAATCTAAATTCTAAAAAAGGTTAAAAATTACATTATAAATACCATACTCACACCAACGAATAAAAACCTATATATAAACTAGTTACAGTCAAATTCTTCAAATGGGTACTGGGTTCGATTCTCGGCCTGGAAACTAATTCGAACAGCACGATGGGCACAATCAGAGTATGTATCACATGATTGGATACTCTCGGTAGGAATGGGTCTAAGTGTTCAGGAAATATCAATGATCTGTCGTAATTGTATAAACCCCAAAACACTGTGAATACTACCTGAAAACAAGAAAAAGTATATTTAATACTAGTTTTTGCCCGCGGCTTCGCCTACATGATATTCTGATGTATAACTTTGATTGCCTTTATCAGCCCCTTAGGATCGGAATTTTCCGAAATCCTCCCTTAGTGCTCCTCAAGGATCACACATACCAAATTTCAGTTTCTTGTGCAGTATTTCCGGCTCTTCGTTGTCTGTCAGTTAATTAGTAATGGCACAGTTTTATTTATATTAATAAATAACAGAACTAAAGGGCTTACGGTTAAATGGTCACCGAATAAGTTAGAACATGGCAAAATAAAGGAAACCACTGACTTTCTCACACCGAGAGAGCGCGAGAATTTATATATCGCGACACAGGATTAGTAGTTACTTCGTAGTTCGGTGTGTCTTCGTTAGATGGCGTTGTAGTATTTTGTTCTATAAATGAAACTTGTCACCACTGGCAGTCTCAATGGTAGTTGCTTCACGTAAAAAAGCGAAGTTCAGGCCAGTAGTAGTAGACTCAGAGCCGACCCCATCCAATTGGGATAATGATTTGAAGGATGATAAAGTTTACATAGCTTACGTGAAGTTTAATGATAATAATTAATGAATATTTCGAACATCTTACACACAACGCCATCTAGTCCCAAATTAAGCAGAACTTGTATTATAGGTACTGCACAACTGGTATAAATATATAAACATACTTTGTTTTCTTGTAAATACATGCTTAATATACATAGAAAACACCCATACTCCTAACAAATATTTGCAGATCATACAAATTCCGACTCGGGAATCGAACCTGAACCATACGGTACCATGCGATAATAACACCGATCCTATTATTTTAAGTTTGAAAGTTACTCTATCTGTTACACTTTCACTGCTTAAGCTGAAGCGAAGAATTGGACCTTGGAAAAGGACATTAGACAGACAAGACAACTTTTTGTAAAAAACGACATACAAGCGAGCTTAGGCGTGGACTAAAGTATTCCTTAAAGGCCTACGCAGACCAGGACGGCAAGGCAAAGCGATTGCCGTCAGTCAGCGCACATTAGTCGCTTATATACCGTGGCATTCCTCCTTCTGCCCGATACAATTAGTCTTCAGTTACGTCCCTGGTATGCCGTTGCCTGCCGTAGTACGCCACGGCATCCAGCCGCGGGAACCTTTGACGCGTCTTTCAATGCCGTGCAGTGAAATCCCTTTCGATTCCACGGCATCATTTTCAAGTATAGCAATTTATGTCGTATTTCTATATCGATACGTTTGAATATCGATTAGTAAAAATTTAAATCCCTTGCCATGCCATCCCGGGCTGCGTAGGCCTTTAAGGAGGCCCAATGATGCAAGAGCATCTTACTAAGTCACCGTAGTGTGGGTCACCATGCTGCATTGTCTGCACCCACGATGAGGATGGTGACCCCTACTCTTGGATTCTACTCATAATTTCCATAAAGCAGAGTAGAGTGACTTTGGTAGGATAAAATCTTTATATAATAAAAACTACTATTAGTTCATTGACATTGTCATACATTTTCTTTTGCATGAACTTACCCAAGTTGAAGGCCAAATTATAGCAGAAAATATAGTCTCCCTAAATTCAGCAATATACCATGGCAGAGTATATGATTGTTTTCCAGATTTGCTTAACACGAACACATCGCATATTAAACCAAGCAAGAAGTAAGCAGTTTGTAGTGTCTGAAAAAGAAAAAAGGTATAATAAAGTCCATGTTTGTAGCCCGTGTTATAGTGTTACATAAAAGAACATAATTTATTACAAAAAAACTAAGCAAAACTCGTATTGTAGGTACTAGACAACTGACATAAATACATAAACATACTTTTTCTTTTAAATACATATTTATTATAGATATACATTATTATACACGTTGCTGAATTGGCAAAGAGAACTAGCTGAAATTGAAGAGAGTATATCATCCTCATGCTACGCCCTTAGAAGCTTGAGGGAAGAAGTACCCATCAGTCAACTTAAGACTGTATATTATTCTTTAGTAGAATCAAGATTGAGGTACAGTATTCAGCTCTGGGGTAACAGTTATAAGTACAACTGTGAAAAAGCGTTTAAAATGCAAAAACGAGCTATTAGAATCATGGTCCGGATTCCACAATGGGAATCTTGTAGAGAGCATTTCAAAGAGCTGTCTATATTGACAGTACCATGTCCGTATATACTGACTGTGTTGAGCCAATAGTCAAAATACATTGCTGATTTTGAAACTTAAGATGAAAGCTTGAATAGAGAAGGTACTCGAAGAAAGATTTTGAGACGCAGCCTTGTGCCAAACTTGAATGTAGCAAAGCACTGCTCACGTTTTCAAAGTGTTATATGCATGCCCGCAGAAATTCAATTGGATATTTATAAAAGATAAGTATTTATAAGAGGAGTTAAAGCCTTCTTATTGGAAAATGTTATTATTCCGTAGATGAAACTCTCTCATCTTAAAAATTTACATTAGAATTTATATGACATAGAAATTGTATATTGACATGATGATTTTGTTTTTTTTTTTGACATGACAACGTCGTATAATTCGATGGAGCCGGCTGTACGCACCAAAAAGCATGACTCATGCGGCGTTACCTCGCTCTGAAGCGTGCCATTTAAGGCTTGAAGTGCAAGTGAGAGCGCGGAACGAGCGACAAAGAGGCACAATCAGTATTTTCTTATGATGTTGTCACGTTCAACTATTGTCATTAAACCGACTTTACAGACAACCGATATTTTTTCTTCTATTATATTCAATGTACAAAGGGTGGCCTTATGACCTTGAGCAATATTTTCCAGGATGTTCTTATTGCGCTATTGGAATATGTGGAATTCGTACACCCAACAAGAATAAATTTGAGACTATTGATGTGTGAGTGATTTGAGATATCCGTGTGGTGACGGAGTGTCACCACCCCTATTCATACCGCGGGTGTCGTAAAAGGCGACTAAGGGATAAATTACGCAAGATTTATCAGTCCACTGCTGGACATAGGCCTCTCCTTGAAAAGGAGGTATTGGCCTACTATACCACGCTGGCCAGACGGGTTGGTATAGGATTGGTTTCAAGTTTTCCTTCTCTCTGCATAGATGTTGTCTTGCATAGTTTATCCCTTAGTCGCCTTTTACGACACCCGCGGGATGAATAGGGGTAATAAAATTAAGGTGTCTGTTTGTTACATAATTCTTTATACAAAATGCATATGAATCATCATCAAGGAAAATTTATTTCGTATGTCTGTCCTTTCGTTTGTTCCCAATAATCTCAGGAACGGCTGTACCGATTTTGACGCGACCTTTTCATTCAAATAGCTGATGACATAAGGTGTAATTTAGGCTACTTTCTTTTAAACTAACTTTGCACCCAGATTTGGTTCGAGAGGTGAAACAAAAACCGGGGACCTCAGCTAGTATATACAAATTCATAAAATTGGAGTGTCTGTGTGTAATATCAAAGGGACAGTTTTTTACTAAATGCATATCAAAGTATCTAAGGTACTAACATCATAAAAACATTCTATAAAAAGTCAATTAAACTTAAATTTTTCGCAAACGAATACCTAAATCAAAAAATCGTCTGAGAAACCCTTTATTGTTTTTAAAATACCTATTATATGATACCACACACGATGGGGTAGCCGCGAGAAGAAAAAACATCGCCACTTTACGTGTTGGGGAGGTACCCCAAATAAAAATATTCTTCATAATGTTATTGTAGCACTTTGTCGACGTAATTACAACACATATTCATGCAAAGTTTCATATTTCTAGCACTTACCGTTTGGACGGTAAGTCGACGGACGGACGTACATGACGAATCTATAAGGGTTCCGAGTCATAAACTTCGGAACCCTAAAAAAGCTTTTTCTTTAGACTAGCTAGTTGACGCGGTTTTGCTTCGTTACTCGCAATTTACAACAATAATTGCGGGAAACACCACGGGTCTCCTCTAGTAGCTTGAGAAAGAAGATACTCACAATAGTCCAGGTGGTCAGGAACCTATTGTCCAGGTCTTTAAATACTAGAACCCTTTGGTCTTCAGTGTGCAAACCCTTGGTATGCCTATCCATATAGTACATATTTGTTATATGTATTGCTAAAATGGCTGTGTATCCCACTATACGTAGATATGTTTGTTGAGACATTTCACTGAAAAAAAAAACAAATATTATTGACTAGCTTTTGGCTGCGGCTTCACTCGCGTGACAGTGATGCTAGCCAAGTTGCTTCACGTATTAAGATATAGATTTCAGAAAGCTGAAGAGTTTGTTTTTTATACGCTGATCTCAGGAACTTGTGGGTCAGTTTAAGAAAATGTTTCAGTGTTAGATCACTCTACGCCCATTAGGAACGGAGTTTCAACGAAAAAATGTTATGAGAACGTGAGAAAATTAATTATTTTTGTTTCTATTGCGTGCGCTGCATATATGTTTAGAGATTCGTGTAAATAAAGTATGAAAGAATTGTTTCTCTTGAAAAGTTGGCTCACTATGACCACAAACGTACAAAATAAACGAAACAAATTAATTTCCGCCAAATAACATCACATTACTGGCAATAGAACACGCTGACGGAACTAAGTGGGTCAGTTATGGAGGTACGTTCCGTATTTTGACATCCACTAAGAAAGGATTTAAAGGAGCTTCACTCCTAAGGGGGTTAAATGGGGGTTGGAAGTTTGTGAGTCCAGAAGGAAATCCCCTCCCTGGACTCCTTCCAATACAAAGGCGCAGAGAGGGTCACACCGTGTGGTTTTAGTCGGTTCGAGTCCGACACACCACCCCGCCGTAACCCCCGACGGGGTGACGGTCCGCGGGGATTTCCACACGTAAAAAAAAAAAAAAAAAAAAAAAGGGTTTGGAAGTTTGTATGTAAGTCCTATGCTTTAGAAGCAAGAGACTTCAAATTTAACATGTATGCTCTAAAGATGATGTGGAAGTGTACTAATTTTGTATCTTTAGAAATCAATCCTTTATTGGGTTAAAGCGGGGAATGGTAGTTTGTATAAAAGATAAAGATAAAGTAATTTTCTCAAAAAGATTTTAAATCGTATTTGAATATAAGAATTATTGAAAACAACTCTGAACCTCAGAAGTATACAATAGTAACTCGACATTTAGTCGTAATTATGCTTATTACACCAATAAAATAGCAAGAACCAGTTCTACTTAATGGTATAAAGCATTAAGTCCTACGTCGCCTATGAAAAGAGATATACAATGAAATGCACAAATATTTACAAAAGAGATATACAAGTATTAACAAGCAATAGGATCTCAAATGATGTTAGATAATAGATAGATTTATCGTAATTATGTGTAATTCATGATACTTCCCTCTATTTATTATAAAAAATACAGCTAAGTTCATTACTCAGCCTTTAACATAATCCTCTCAAAATTACATAAAAAATTTCCCTACGCGCATTTTTGCCTATCCTGTAAAATTTGACTTTAGCCACTTAATGTTGTATACCTCTAAGGTACAGAACTACTTACTATTGTGAAGAGGGATGTTTATATTATAATAATAAAAAGTATTTTAGCGTGGGCCAATTAAAATTATGTGCAAATAACCCAATAAGTAAGTTTATATTTACCTCAAGATTTTCAAGTATAATATACAGTAAATTATTAACTCTTTGTATCATAAAACTTTAATTTAAACGTACAACTTGTAACTGCACACTTGTTTACGGTTAGACAACTAACTATTACAAGAATACCCCACCTGTAATGCCGCTCACAGTAATAAAACCGGTTCTGTACTTAGAATAACGTGTTTTGAATCTTACCTTGCCGTTATTACGGTCGTTATTTTAATGAGACATTGTTTTAAGTACCTACAGATAAATCTAGTTAATAAAAATGCAAAAACCCTAACCGATATATGTACGTATCGATATATCTTGTAAACCCTGTGGTGACGGATTAAGAATACAGAGTGTCACCACCCCTATTCATCCCGCGGGTGTCGTAAAGGCGACTAAGGGATAAACTACGCAAGACAACATCGATGCAAAGAGAAGGAAAACTTGAAACCAACCCTTTTTTTTTTTTTTTTTTTTTTTTTTTTTTTTTTTTTTTTTTTTTTTTTTTTTTTACGTGTGGAAATCCCCTCGGATCGTCACCCCGCCGGGGCTCTCGACGGGGTGGTATGTCGGACTCGAACCGACTAAAACCACACGGTGTGACCTCTCTGCGCCTGTGTCTTGGGAAGGGGGCCAGGTTGTTATCGCCTTCTGGACCCCCCCCGGCGCCTGCCATTTTGCGGGCGCCATCTCCTTATCCTCTCAAAATTTGGGCGACGTCCGGTCACACGTGGACGCCACCCCCTCGCGGCTGGCCTCTACAACGGATGAACGGGGAAACCCATCCCGTCCACCCGCGGCCAGAATCAGGGCGGCATGAGGCGCAGGTGAGCGCGCCTTCGCCGCCCCGTTCGCCGGCGGCGGATCTGGTCCGAGTGGAAGTCGTCCTCCCGAACCTTCTCCGCCGCCTCCTTCTGCGAGATTACGTCCTCGCAGAAGGTTGCGACCGCGGTAAAACAACTGTCGCTACCGGCCATGGAGCGTACTACGACCGGCAGCGAGAGTTCCTCTCCGATTACTGCAGTGAGGGCCCGCCGCTGCGCCGCCCATGCGGGGCAGACCGCCAGCGTGTGCTGGGCCGTGTCCTCACTGCAGTCGCAGTGGTGGCAGGCGGGACTCGATTCCCTCCTTGCGACCGAGTGCAGATACTTTCCGAAGCAACCGTGCCCGGAAAGCACCTGCGTCAGCCGGAAGGAAAGGGTCCCGTGCTGCCGCCCTGCCCACTCGGTGATGACCGGCTGGAGAGCCTCCACGGCGGCGAAGCCAGCGCGTGGAGTCTCCAGTCGGGACGACCATCTTGCCAAGGTGGCTCGACGAGCGGCTTCGCGCCACTCGCGCACGTCCTCGGGCGGAGGGCGAGACCCGCTCTCCGCCCGGAATTCAGCCACTCGTCGATAGACTTCGGCGAGCACTTCCGCCTCCAAATCCCACGGGGGTGTTCCGGCCAATGCGCATGCCGCTTCGGTCGACACCGTGCGGTATCCGCGTATGGCTCTGACCGCCAATATCCTCTGGGGGCGCCAGAGGCGCGCCCTATTCTGGGCGGTCAGAGCCGCCGCCCACACCGGTGCACCGTACAGTGCCATCGACCGGACCACCCCCGTGTACAGCCGTCTAGTGGGAACACTGGCCCCGCCCAAATTGGGCAAAAGTCGCCCGAGGGCGGAGGCAGTGTCCACCAACTTTGGTGCCAGCTGTTTGAAGTGCTCGTCGAAGAGCCACCTTCCGTCTAGGACCAGACCCAGGTACCTCATCTGGGCCCGGACCGGTACGAGGACCGAGTTGACCTCTATCGAGGCGCCGGCGGGTGGACCACGACGGGGCCCATGAAAGAGTAGGGCCTCCGTCTTATCTAGGGCCACCCGCAGACCCAGCGCCTCGATGCGCCCGACCACCAGGGAGACTCCCGTAGTGGCCAGGCGTGCCGCCTCCTGGAAGTTAGCCCCCCGGGCCGTGACTAAAGTGTCGTCCGCGTAGCAGATTACACCCAGCCCGGGGGGGAGACGCCCTCTTAGGGCCCAGTCGTATCCCATGTTCCACAGGAGTGGTAACTTGAAACCAACCCTATACCAACCCGTCTGGCCAGCGTCGTATAGTAGGCCAATACCTCCTTTCTAAGGAGGGGCCTATGTCCAGCAGTGGACTGTTACAGGCTGTTGATGATGATGATATCTTGTAACTTTATAAGTTTATCTCTGTTTCGAATAGTAGAATAACAATGTAATGAAAATCATGTCGAGTATGTATGCCGTAGACTTCGAGCGATATTATGAAAATTGTGCATACTCAGACAAAGTCAAATACAAAACTATTCGACTATTTTATGTCATTGGCAGACTCAATAATAAACTACGGACTATCCAGCTATGGTAGAACATACAAAACGCACTTAATTAACATATACAACCTACAAATACGGCTATTAAAAACGATAGTACCGTTAAAAATAAGGATCCAAAATAAAGATAGTGTGCTAACATGTAAAGATTAGAGATTGCAAATTCCGCACTTTTTTCCATACCGGGATCCCGGGATCGCTACGATATGATCTCGGGATCCCGGTACCGATACCGGGATTAAACGAAATTTTGAAATAGTTTAAATAATAGGGGTTAAAGTATGAAATTACCATTTTATTGTAATAGTCTAAGATCCGGTTGCAAAATCTCTACGTTCATCGCGAAGTTAATTCACATTTTTACATAATTACATTTATGATTAGGAGAATACGTTGATAACAGGGTGCCAGTCAATAAGTGGCCGCAAGTAATTTTAATTAAATTAATGTTAATTAATTTGCGAAAAATACTTCGTTCACTTATTTTTTAAATAAGGTATACCATTCACACATCATAGCAATGTTTGTAAAGAATTCAAAAATCGATGGGTGCCGTTGCACACTCGGCCGCAACTACTTCGCAGCCAGGTGTAAACAGGTAATAGTTTGGTGTATTTATACGTTCATGACGTATACGCATGTTTTTTTATATTAAATTAAAGCTTTTTTTTTAATATGATGATATATCACTGCCTGTGAATAAATGGCCGCAAATTAGGGTTGCTAGCTGTTAAACACTCGAGGTATTCGAGTTAAAGTGAAAGTAAGCGCGCAACGCCACTTGTTGAAAGAGGATATAGGAGGATAGCCTGTGTCAGCTGTGCGAGTATTTGAAGCCATTGCGCACGCGTCAATAGAAAGGGTTACGTTGATAAAAGTTATATCAACATTTTAGAAAAATGAAAAAATGATTTTGTGTAGTAAAACTAAAAATGTTCTGGATTTCAATAAAACATCTTTTAAGAAGTGTTTTTCTGCGTTAATGTTTCGCCGCAAACAAAATATATAAATACTAGCTTTTGCCCGCGGCTCCGCCAGCGTGTATGTCGGTTATCGCGGTAAAAAGTAGCCTATGTCCTTTCCCAAGGTTCAGTCTATATCTATGTCAATATTCATCAAAATCGGTTCAGAGATTTAGGTGTGAAAACGTAAGAGACAGACAGAGTTACTTTCGCATTTATAATGTAGTAGGGATTGGGATATTTTAACCGTTGAATCTACCGATGATTTTGGATACCATAAAGAATGTGTGAAAAAAGTTACTGTTTTAAAAGCAAAAGATAAACAAGAATTTGAGGATTTTTGTAAAACTCTGACCGTAAGTCGACCTAAGACCGAGGTCAAAAATATATAAGGTTATCGTTACTGTATGTAAAAATGTGACGACTACTTATTTAACATTAATTTAATTAAAATTGGGCTGGCCATATTAACCGCAGGACCGACAACCGTTGGGGTAAACGTGTTCTTGAGTGGAGACCGCGTCTCGGCAAACGTAGTGTAGGACGTCCACAGGCCAGGTGGAGTGATGATTTGCGCAAGACGGCTGGCAGGAGCTGGATGCGAGTAGCCGAGGATCGAACTAAGTGGCGTGCAATTGGAGAGGCCTATGTCAAGCAGTGGACTGCGATAGGCTGATGATGATGATGAATTAAAATTACTTGCGGCCACTTATTGACTGCCACCCTGTTATCAATGTATTCTCCTAATCATACATGTATGTAAAAATGTGAATCTGATTAACTACGCGATGAACGTTGAGCCGGATCTTGTACTATATTGATGGTTCTTCTTCGTGGTTTGAGATTTTCGAGTGAAATTTTTTTTCGAATCGTACCTATAAGAATCTTTTTTTATATAAAGAATGTGAAATATTCGATTATCGACTTTCAGTAGTTTTTTTTATTCATCTTAGACAAGAAAGATGGATACTTTGAAAATTCGATTGATTTTTGAATACGAGTTCGGACGCCGAATTAACGATGCAGAAACAGCTCGCAATATCAGTGTTGCGTTAGTAGGTCCGTTAGTTGCCGCTGCTTTCGATTTGTCACTATCAGTTATTAACTATAACTAAACACAATACTTTATTATGAATTAATATTCTAAGGCGGTACGAAGTTCGCCGGGTCAGCTAGTTATACTATATTTGAATATTTGACTAAAAACTAAATTGAGGATACTTCATTATCTCATACATTGTGTTTAACCTGACTCCGAGAAAGCGCAAAAGCGCAGCTGTTACTGAAATTGCAATTGAACGTTGGACATTTGTAACGGTTGTAGAATATTGGTAATCTGGTATGTGTATTACTAGTCTAATCTTTATATATATAATTCTTCTGTGAGTGTGTATGTCACTGAACTTCTCTCAAACGACTGGACCGATTTTGATGAAATTTTTTGTGTGTTCAAGTGGATCTGGGAATCGTTTAGATTCGCAATTGGACCCGGTAGGTGGCGCTGCGATCAAGTTATGGAATTTTAAAGTTGGGCGGTACGAAGTTCGCTGGGTCAACTAGTCTATATATATAAAAATGAAACCCGTTTTCCTTGGTCACGGCATCACGCGTGAATGGCTGGACCGATTTCACTAATTCTTTTTTTGTTGTATTTGTTATTATTAGGAAAAGGTTCTTACGGAAAAAAATATTAAGAAAATCTCTCAGAAATATTGAAAAATAAACATTTAATTTTGCATATTTAAAAAAACGCGCGTAACGAATGTCAATGTCATTCACAGCCATTGAGTGACGTTGAATTGGCCGTACGAAGTTCGCGGGGTCAGCTAGTATATACATACAATTGAAGTGTCTTTGTAATTTCAATTAACAGCTTTCCACTAAATGCATGTTACAGTGCATACGATACTTACATAAAGATGCATTTTTTTTGTGTGCGTGCGTGCGTGTGTGTGTTGATTCGGAGGTCATGTTAAGCTGTCGGTTGAAGTTGTCATCTCAGGATAACAGTCGTGAAAATAAATAAAATGGGTCCAATAGTTTTAAAGATATTCAACTGCAGACTGTTTTTTTTTTACTCTTTTCAACATCAAAATAAACCAAAATATCATTAACAACCCATTTAACATTTAAAGCGCCGAATACACGATCGGCAACGACTCCAACTCAACCAACCTCACACACACATACACAGCGTTGGAACGGCTTCTACATGATTTAACCAACCGATCGACCGCTCGGCTCCGCCCACTCGTATGTTCGTTGGTCCGAGTTGACTTCAGTCCTACTCCGGTATTCACGATGGTTTCTTGTCTCTCAAAGAATCAAAAGATCGATTTTACAATAACCTTAATATTTTACGGATTCTTGATGCTGATGACTTTTTTAAACGCGAAAGTTTGTATGTATGTATGTATGTGTGTATGTATGTTTGTTGCTCTTTCACGAAAAACTACTGAACGGATTTGGATGAAACTTCACAATATTATAGCTTATATATCAGAATAACACATAGCCTACTTTTTATCTTACTACTTATACTCTACTCCGTTTTTACCATAAAGGCACACGGGGCCTGTGCCCAGGGCCTCCGTCTTATGGGGGGCCCCCCAAGAACCGACATTTTCTCAAAAACACATTTACTTATAAGCATATTTACATTTTATAAGCACGATATAAATAAGAAAAAAATAACCTAGGTTAGGAAATAAATGAAGATTAAAAATAAATTAAAATTAGTGCAAGAAATAAAAATATGAATGAGGAATAGACTACCTATACTACTCATATGAATAGATCGCTAAATATATAAATGAATTCACGACTTACAAGTACTTTCAAGGTATTCTCACTAGATGGCGCTCGCATACGGTTTTTAGTTTAACTAGGAATAAATTTAAATAACCTGTTGTAACGAAATCATTGCATTGATTCAAAAATTTGCATAACGCCACCTATCAATTGTCGTTGTGAACTTTTTTTAATTTTGTATTATTATCTATAAAGGATTCAAATTAAAATAAAATCGTGTTCAATTGACAATTGCTTGATTTCATTTTCAAAATTTTGCATGTTTACTTATTAATTCACTATTTTCATACGAAATTATCTAAATAAGCCTATTTCACAGTTAGGCCTATTACTCCTGAAATAAAAAAGTTATCAAAACCGCTATATGTAGTTTTCCTTGAAAATTCAGTATATGGACTACTATCATGAATTTTTCTATGTTTTTTTGAGCCAGCCGTTTTGGCTTTTAGAGGGAGGGTTGGCTTTTAGAGTTTTGATGTGATTTTCGATCTTATAAGTTTAGTGAAAAATTTATGTAAAATATTATGTGGCACAAATCACAATTCAGCAGATGATCATGTCATTCTTATATTGTTTATTATTCTTTTTTCTTTTATTGCATAACTAATATTATATTTTAATGATGCCAGATTAAAATTGCATGGTGTAATAATTAATACTTTTTGTAGATCGAATTGACAATAAAGTAGAATATTGAAAATGTCTAAATAAAAACAAGATTATTTTAATAAAATTTAACTTTCTAGCACTAACCGGTTAGCGCTAGAAAGATGAAACTTTGCATGAATATGATGTTACTATCACGCCGACAAAGTCACGCAGAAAAATATTTTTATTTGGGGTACCTCCCCTACTCGTAAAGTGGGGATGTTTTTTTTCCTCACGTCTACCCCATCCTGTAGGGTGTTAGATTAGATAGTTCTTTGAAAAATATTGAGGGGTTGGTAAGACGATTTTTTTATTTGAGATCTACAACTAAGCTTCACGACTGTGATGCTATAGTAACAACCGGAACCGACTGCTAAACGTGAACTCCGAATCACGGAGAGGATCATGGTAACATGCCACTAACGGTCACCCATCCAGGTGCTAACCGCACTGGCGTTGCTTACCCTCGTTGATTGTTTCTAATCACCTAGGGCAACTTGGCTATGAGCGCCTAATGTATACAATCTACCCATAATAAATGATCATAGTATAAAGATGTTAGTATAATTCTCTTTCTTACTTTCCAAAATGGCCTCCTAATTCTTGTGTGCCCAGGGCCTCCCGAATAGGTTAAGACGGCCTTGCTTATACTATTTTATCCTACTACTTATATATCAGAATAGCACATAGCCGAAAATACGCGGGCAATACCGCGGGGCGCAGCTAGTAACGTAAAGTAGGTAGTAATAAAAGTTACAGTGTTAGTTCTTGAGTTATAGATCATATAGATGCCTGACTTGTTAAATGAGCTTAATTGGTAAATTTCGTACAAAATAAGAAGTAAACATAATAATTATCTGTTGAACACGCGAACATTGCGTATTCATTGCAACACACGATGACGGGACGTGCTAAGTGCGCCCGCGACTCCTGCCCAGCGCACACTGAGGCGCTCGCGTTGGTCGACAGCGTTCCACACGATCGCACACGCACACAGACGCAGCCTGTCGCGAGATGCGCCGCCGAACAACCAACGAACCAACCTAGCCGGCGGCTCCGCCCACTATTGATCGTACAAACGAATTCTACACGATCCATTTCCAATCAAGATCAGGGTGGTAGGACATTGGTTCCGCTTCTACACGATCCTTTTTCGATCAAGGTCAGGGTGGTTGGAAATTGGTTTCAACCGTGTAGAACCCCTTTAACCCACCCAGAGGTTTAAGACTATACGTCCCCACGCTGGCCGAATGCGGGTTGAGGACTGGCAAGACAAGTTGTGGCTACGTAATCCTGCCGTTGAATGTTTTAAATCGCCTGAAGACCTCCAAGTAAGCATCACGATTGTTATCTAATGATAACAGCCGGTACCGACCGCTTAAAGTGACTTTCGAATCACGGAAACGCTCGTAACATATCATGCCACAATCGGTCACCCAATAAGGTACTGACCGCGCCATCGTTACTTACCACCAGTGAATGTTTAGAATCACCTAAGGTCATTTGTCTATGAGGGCAACCAAAATATACTGAAAGGAAATTAATAAATAATCAACCTAATACAAACTTACTAACCATAAATACATACAATCGGTCACAAATAAAACAAAGAAATCAATACAGGCGGTAAAACACTGCACATAATACACTCACACTTCACTTATATTGAGAGAATACTACAATTATAATCACAAACATTTGACTTCATAACTTTATCAACATAAACGATAACTGAAGAAGATAAGCAAATATAAATTGTATTATTATAAATACTACGTATCTCAGGGTCTTAACAGACGATCGAACGTAGTACGGCCGCACCATCGCACAGAGCGGTGCGGTCGGAGTAACATACAAGAGCAAATCGAACATTTTCAAAAACACATTGGTTTTCTAGTATATACCAAACAAATGAATACTGCTGTGGCGACTTCCATATACAGTGCAAACAAAATAAATACAGGGTGTCCCGAAATTCAACGTCCAACAGCAAGTTGGACTTACCGTTGGACGTTGAATTTCGGGACAACCTGAATCAGCACCCTCTACCGAAGGAACACTAAAACACGAAGAAAACATGGAAGGAACTATACGGAGTAACTATTAATTCTAAATCGCGATAGAGTAATTCTCACGCCGATTAGCACATATATAACATCCCATTTTTTTTATTTATTTTTTTACGTGTGGAAATCCCCGCGGACCGTCACCCCGTCGGGGGTTACGGCGGGGTGGTGTGTCGGACTCGAACCGACTAAAACCACACGGTGTGACCCTCTCTGCGCCTTTGTATTGGAAGGAGTCCAGGGAGGGGATTTCCTTCTGGACTCCATATATAACATCCCAACATCAACCTTTGGGCAGATGCCCACCAGGCATAATCACCTCGCCTGGTCGGAAAATCGTTACCTACACAACTGTTAAATGTTATAATTTTCAACGGTTGCGTGAAACGTCTAATTTGGTGCGGAGCGCACCGTGTTTGTTGAGCAAACCACCGAACCCACCGCACAGATAAAAATAATAATATTGTGTAGTGGACTTCTCTAGTCTCGATGAAATATCGATTCATAACAAACGACCGGACGATATTCGATCGTCTGTTACAGGCCTAACAGTTGTCCATGTCATGACCTAGACATATATTGTATATGTTATATCTCATTAGTCGATATATTTCACTCATTTATCGATTATATTAAATGTATTCGTCATTCAGATGTTGAACTAGTAACATATTTATTATAACACTTGGGATATTATTTTTATATATTAGCTGCTAAAATATCTCAGCTTGATAGAAAACATGAGCAGAATCGTGGAGTGGTATCCTCTGTCTTTACTGTTAATGCGTATAATGCAGCAGTGCTTCTTCGCACCCAGTCACATCCTTCAGACAATGATCATAGAGGGAGGGAGACCGAAAGAAAGATTCGAATCGTTTAGTTGAGAATTCTTTAGAACACTCTCCATGACATAAGGGATAAAGAGCTGCCTTTGAGGCGATATTTCTTCTTCTCAACTGCAGGGCTCATGGGACTTCGGAACAGTCGATAAAGAGGAATTCTCGCTTCTGCAACCGATCGAGAACCTTAGGCAAATACTCTACGCACGAGCAAACGTGGGTCTTGTAAACACAGATGCTCGGGCGAGAAGACTCTTCTCATCTTGTACACGTGATTGAAAGTCGAATAAAATTAACAAAATATTTCTAGTAATTACTATCTATAACTCTGCTTATATAACTGGGGTAGTATTAAGGAGGGTTGCAATGTTCGCTGCTGCTGAATAGCATATAATCACATCGCGAAGTTTCTCTAATGAGGAGGTGGTTGGTCTGTTTGTGGCTAGCGAGCTGCAGCAACGGTTGACTCTGGAATGTATGACTCAATTGATATAGTAACCTACGCTTTTATTTTTACTATAAAATGACCATCCTTACTAATATTATGAACGCGAAAGTTTGTGCGTATGTATGTATGTTTGTTGGTCTTTCATGCCAAAACTACTGAACGGATTTGGATGAAACTTTACAGTTATATAGCTTATTTATCAGAGTAACACATATTCTAATTACATTTACATAACTATTTATTTCGGTGATCTATGTCCTTTCTCAAAAATCAAATTATCTCCACGCCACATTGAAGTCGATAGTTTAGCTTAACAGATAGTTAATTTCAAGAGTTTATTTCGCAAGAATAATGGCCTAATTAATAATGACTTATTTACTAAGTGAATTTAATCAGAACAGCAATTTTACTTATCCAATTAAGTACCTTAAATACATTGTGCATTTAATATAGATGAATATCATTTGCAGCATGTAATTAAATGAATATTTTCGAAGTTATTACAGATTTAAAATATAGGAACATAACGGTCGGTGACGTTTTTGTCGGTTTGTCTGTCACTATCAGTTACTAACTAATGACAATATTCATTAATTCTAAGGCGGAACCAATTTCGAAGGGACAGTTAGCTATTTCTCTTTTAAACAATTATTGTGTAACAATGTTAGTTACCAAATCCTCCGAAACGGCTGGACCGATTTGTGTGAAATTTTGTTTATATATCAGGTAGGTCTGAGAATCGGCTACTATCTATTTTTCATACCATTGGGACGTGAGCGGAGCCGCGGGCATCAGGCAGTACTATATAGTATAGATACACCATATGTAAAATTGTGTAAAATTTATATCGTGTACATAGTAGGTTAAAACATTTCTACTATGGATACACGATAGTTTAACAATTAATAAAACACGTATTATAAATGAATTAAAATATATTAAATAAAAAAGTTCAATTAAATACTCTTCAAATAAAAAATTGCCTATCAAAAAAATATCATTTATTTTTCTTTCTTCTATCAAATGATTGTGTCCTCTTCACTTGTGGAGTCTTATTCTGAGTACCAGTACCATGTATCATCCTGGTCAGCGGCCATTGTGCATAGTAGTAGATGATGAACAGAACTCCAGCTAAAGCAAGAGCTAGATTAAAATACACTGTTCCATGTAGCTCTTTCAATATCGGATAAAGCCAGATCCCGCGTTCTTCGTATGTGTATAAGATTCTGAAAAAGAAGAACATTCAAATTTATACATATAAATAAAATTGAAGCATCTGTATGTAATATGAAATTATTAGTGTTTTACTAATTGCACTGTCCGTGTGGTGATGGATTAAGAATACAGAGTGTCACCACCCCTATTCATCCTGCGGGTGTCGTAAAAGGCGACTAAGGGATAAACTACGCAAGGCAACATCAATGCAAAGAGAAGGAAAACTTGACACCAACTCTATACCAACCCGTCTGGCCAGCGTGGTATAGTAGGCCTAAACCTCCGTTCTAAGTAGAGGCCTATGTCCAGCAATGGACTGTTGAAGGCTATTGATGATGATGATGTTACTAATTGCATGTGAAAGTAAATAATATGGTAACTACTCAACGTATCATTCTGAATGATGCAGAATGATTGGGCCTCCGGTCTCACACTCATTAACGAAAGACGACAGCCGAATGCTGTCATTTTAGGATGGTTTTCTGTGTGAGGGTAGTATTGCCCCGGCCGGCCCATTCGTGCTGAAATCAGCGTGGCTCTATTACCTTATTAAATGATTGTAAAAGTCGGCTTTTTTGAAGAGGAAATTATTATCAACATCCTCTAACAATCTATTGCTGGATATGAGCTGGCATCGATGGTCAGACGAGTTGATCTGTACCAATCATCTGATCAGTGTGGCCAGCTAAGCAAGCCCAGTGATTTATAATAACCAGGCCGATTGCAACAGTATCTTAAAGCTAGGAGGTACAAGTGGCGGCCTTACCGCTCAGAGGCAATCTTTTCTTACAGGATGGAAAGTATGGAAACACATAGGAAAATTGTAAATTTATACAATACATACGTACATATATATTAATAAATATATGTACATACACACATTACACACATATTTAAACACATTGTAATAGAGGAGTTTATTGTTCAGATCATACTTATTTGTTAATTAATGTTAATTTGTGCTTACAGCCATAACTGTATTTTTTTCTTCCATTTTGCCGGTAAGAGCCTTAAGCCACAAATGTGTTTTCTGTATAAGTTTGTTAAAACATATGGAAAATAAATTTTGGTAAACAAACATATTATACATTGGAAACACCCAGACTCCGAAACAAATATTTGTGGATCACACAAATATTTGGTCTGACCCGGGAATCAAACCCGAGACCTCCTGATCAGCAGCCGGATACGCTTACCACTAGACCAACAAGGCAGTCAATAATCATTAAAATTATTACTTACACGCACACGTAGACCGTCAAATTACAACACAGTTGAAGGAGGAACTTCACATGACTGGCAGGTTCGATTCTCTCCCTGAACACGATATCAAACATCGCCACGGGCACAATAAACGTATGGATCACGTGGTTTGAAATGGGTGGTATGACTGTATCGAGGTATTCAGGGAAGATGAGAGATCTGTCGTAGGCGTAAAGACCCCAGAATATTGTGAACACAGTCTGAAAAAAAAAATTGAATTTATATTACATTTATATATTTTTAAAAGACAACTCCCGCATTAGGAATATAAATTCCTGTGTAGCGGGGGACTTTACAAACATACATGAAACGGACACAAAGAACACCCAGACTCAGAACAACAAATTGTGAAACACACAAAGTGTGTTCCTACGTGGGAGTTGAACCCACGACACTTGGCGCAGTAGGAAGCGGCGTGGCGACCGCTTAAGCCACTAGGCCAACCGTGCAGTCAACTATCATGATGATGAATGATGGATGGATGATGATGGAGGATGACTACTATCACCAAGTTACACTCACTCATAGCTAAGTTACACTAAGTGATTAGAAACAATCACCGAGGTAAGCAATGACGACGAGGTTAGTACCTGGATGGGTGACCGTTAGTGGCATTAGACAATGAGCGTTACCGTGATTCGGAGGTCACGTCGAGCAGTCGGTACTGGTTGTTATTATGGGATAACAGTCGTGAAGCTTAGTTATAACATCCAACGACAATATTACGTAGCCACAACGTGACTTGCCAGTCCCCAACCCGCACTCTTTCAGCGTGGGGACGTATGGCCTTAACCCTTCCTGAGAGGAGAACTAAGCCCAGCAGTGGGACATAAGCCTGATGGAAAGCATGAGTAGAATCCAGGAGTAAGGGCCACCATGCTCATTGTGAGGATAAGCAATGTAGCATGGTGACCAATACCATGGCGGGCCTGGTTAGATAATTCTGCATCATTCTCCCGGCCTTCTACCAGGGGGGTGTCACTCCGCAGTTTAGATATAGTCGGCCGGGATGGTCTGCAGACTGCAGACATGCCGGTCGAATAGACGTCGTCAGAACAGTTGAGAGTTTCACGATAGAAAGAGACGCAATTGTAGGTAAATATAATCGTAGTGATTCGGCGCTGTGCGATCTAAATTGACCTTAATCTTTTGACACCAAGGGTATCTATTACTTTAATTTACTTTTCTATGTGAGTCTTCTGTACTGGTACTATTACGTATTCTGTGCTTCTACATAGTATAGAATTAAACCCACTTACCAAACTGCAAGGCACCACCAGGCCAGCGTACGTTGTCTCTCTTATTTCAATTAATATCTGCGGTAGCTGATAATTCTTCCTTCTTATATTCTTCATCAGTATAGTATCACATGTCATACCTACTATGCTATATGTTATCTGCATTATCTGAAATAATATTTTTTTTTTTTTTATATTTCGGACATCTTACACACAACGCCATTTAGTCCCAAACTAAGCAGAGCTTGTATTATGGGTACTAGATAAGTGGCTTTTTATTGTAAATACATACATATTATACATAGAAAAACACCCAAACTCCGAAACAAGTATTTGCGAATCATACAAACATTTGGTCCGACCCGCGAATCGAACCCGAGACCTCTTGATTAGCAGTCTTATACGCTAACCACTAGACTAATGGATCATAAATAAATAACAATAATTTAAATGCCTAAGTAACTTTTCCGTTACTCTGGCTTGACCCGTCACCACACGGAAGAACGTTCAGTAATTTTATTTAATTATTTATCACAATAAACTTAAAAGTAAGTGAAAAGGTTGAAAACCATCTAGGCTTATATTTGCGCGATCAGAGTCCATACTTTCTAAATTTGTAATGGAATGAGGGTAGTGACATATTAAACTACTATTTAGGTTAACTTAAATGTTGTATACACTAATTAGTACATTACTAAACACATAATTAATACAAAGATACCGTCCGAATGGTGATGAATGAAGAATACATATATGAGTATATTGAGTTTAATACATATCCATTTTCTTTTAATTTACAAACGAAATATTGAATGCACTTCGAACTAACTCACTGGGTAACAAGCGTATTAAATAAACTGACATTCAACACGAATGTAAATCCAATTCACACAAAACTTACTGTTATTTAATGTTTTACTAGCTGCGCCCCGCGGTGTTACCCGCGTATTTTCGGCATAAAAAGTAGCCTACATATGTGATTATCTAGAACTCTTTTTTAAATTAGTCATTTACAAACTATCATTATGGTTGCTATGCAAGTGTGTATGCATAACCTGTGTAGAGAATTAAACATATATCAAAAGACCGGAGATATAGTGTCCATGGTGTTTCTTGTCTGTTCTTCTCCATAGGATCTACGAATTGGAACAGACAATTAGCTTCACGACTGACTACCGACTGACTACTTGACGTTTCAAAAGTGCCGTTGTATTGGTTTATTTCAAATAAAAATGGTTTGATTTGATTTGAATTTTTTGCGTGATCAGCAAATATTTGTTTCGGAGTTTGGGTATTTTCTATGTATAATATGTATGTATTTACAAAAAAAAATAATTATTAATATCAGTTGTCTAGTACCTAGTAGCACTGCTTAGTTTGGGACTAGATGGCGTTGTGTCAGATGTAAGAAATATTTATTTCTTTATGGTGACCCACACTTTGGGAGTCTATTGAGATGCTTTGCCAAAACAGATTTTTTTTTTAATAGGCCGTACCTCCTTTCTAAGAAGAGGCCTATGTCCAACTGTGGGCAAGCGAAGACTGTTAATGATGATAACAATCACTTACAAAGTTCCATGTAGTGAAGAACCGATATTCCAAGTCCTTAAAGGTTAGTGCGTTGTCTTCTTTGTAGCGGTTCTGCTCCGCAAACCATGCCATATATAAAATATTGGCCAAATGCATCAATATAACTGAACTGTAGAAGATGATACGACATCGAAGCAGCGTGAGAGACATGGTTCTGAGCACAAAGAAGGCACAAAAAATTAAAAGAATGAGCAAATTACACAAACACATACATATAGGTAGTAGAAACACGTTGATTTCAGCACGAATAGGGCGTCTCGAGCGGGGCAGTACTGCCCTCACACCGAAGACCATCCTAATAATGACAGCTATCTTGCTGGCGCATTTCGTTGGTGAGTGTGAGACCGGCCCAATTATTTTGCATCATTCGGAGGCCGGGAGAATGACGTGAGGAACATCTGACCAGTCCGCCATGGTAAGTGTCACCATGCTGCACACAATACGGACGGTGACTCCTGGATTCTACTCATGATTTCCATTAGGTGGAATGGAGTGACTTTGGTAGGCTTAAATATAAAAAATAGATACAGAACAAATGATAGTTAGCATCACACAAAGAGTTATCCTGACTGGGAATCAAACTCACAACACACACCTCTGGCTTAGCAGTTATTTCTTTTTATTTTATTTTTTAAAGACATCTCCCGCATTAGGAATATAAATTCCTGTGTCGCGGGGGACTTTACAAACATACAAGAAACGGACACAAAGAACACCCTGACTCAGAACACCAAATTGTGAATCACACAAAGTGTTGTCCTACGTGGGATTTGAACCCACCACACTTGGCGTAGTAGGAAGCGGCGTGGCGACCGCTTAAGCCACTAGGCCAACCGTGCAGTCGATTTCATCATCAGCCTGTCGCATTCCACTGCTAAAAATAGGCCTCTCCAATAGCAAACTACTTAGTTCGATCCTTTTACCATCCAGTTCTTACCAGCCATCTTGCGCAAATCATCACTCCACCTGGCCTGTGGACCTCCTACACTACTTTGGCCAAGAACTCCACTCAAGAATCCGAAGAAAGAACCTACTACCTGGTGACCGGTAGTAGTGTCACACTGACGTCAGCATGAACGGGCTGGATCGACTAGGGTGGAACTACCCTATCTCAGAATACCAGCCTAAAATGACAGAGCTGTCGTATTTCACTGGTGGGGGCGGGACCAGAGGCCCAATAATGCAAAAAGATCATAATAGGCCGCCATAGTCATGTCACCATACTGAATTGTTTTCATGTACTATAAAAACTCACAGATTCTTTCCATCATGGAGACAGCCCAGCCTGGTCTTATTTTTTCATTTATTTACTGGTAGACTTATAGATATAAAAAAACAAGTTGGTTAGTTTAAAGGTCAGTATATGGATGGGTGACCACTCTAAATAAATTAATACTTATTACGTGTCTCAAATACAGCGCTGTCAGACCTAATTTTCGAAAAATCTGTAGGGCGATTAACTGATTTGAAATATTTATGCGAAATGTGGGGTACACACAAAAAAAGTACTACCTTAAAATTTATATAACTGCCCCAAATTTTCTAATTTTTGCTTACCTTATTGTTATATTTTATTAATTTCTTTCCTATTTTTAACTTTTCTACATAAACTATTTGTGAACACTAATAATGTTAAATAATTTTATTTTTGTAATACCCATGTTGTGATCTCCCATAATTGAGGAAGCACAAGCATTAAAACCATTTGTTAGCCGCAAATGTAATATAAATTTCAAATAAATTTTATCTGAAAAATAACTAGATGAGCTACGGGAAACTTACCACAGCGAAGCTAATTAACTAAAATAAAATAAACCTAAGTTACTCCATATATTATTGGTTACCTGCCAATGAAAACACCCTCAAAATCAAGGGTTTAGCCGGAACACACAAAATTAATATTTATGTAAAAACTGTCTTATGTATTTATTGCCAAGATAATATAGCATAGATTGGACATGAAGTTATCTTCTATCGTTAAATGCTAGAAGAAATCTAGTCATATCTAACCGCTAGAACGGCGAAAGTTAAATACAATTTCTGGACATTCAAACTAACTTCGATGTAAACTTTAAATACAAGATATTCAAAACCAAAATTATATGGCAAAAGCAAAAACTAAAAAAAGAATCAAAAATATTATGTTCCTACCTTATATCTAAATACGAGTCCCCTAAACTATTTTTATCACTAAAATTTTACTCATACATAAACTCACGACCATCCAGCGCCGCTGACTAAACTATAATGCTGGTGATAGTGTTGTCCTACATATCCTTAAACTTTAACGATACTAGAGTTGTACATAAACTTAGTTAAATGCCTTCCCTAAGATAATAAATTATAGAAATAGCAACAGGCTAATTCTAAAATTGTGCGGGATTACTTCCCCACTTCTTACTGCACTGGGTGTTCCAAATTCAACAATATTTTTAACATAATGTTGTTCTGAGTCTGGATGTTCCTTGTATCTATTTTATGTGTCTGCGAATTCACAATACTGGGTATATCTAGTTCGGTTTCTTAAAAAGATAGAAAAAGATTAATTTACTATCTTTGGTTGTACAACTTTAACAAGATTATTTTATTGTTTATGCAATTATGATAATTTGCAGCTGCGGGCGAAGCTTGTAAATAAATAAAAAACTAGACCATTGATGTATTAAAAAATATATCAATGAACTCCACCAATATATTTTCGTAAAGTTGGGTAGTCTACAATTTTTACTGGACTACGGCGAAGCTAAATAGAGGTTATTTTTGCAGACTATTGTCCGCTTTCACGAACTATAACCGTCCCCTTACTAGGAGCCTCCTAACGAAGGTAGCCCCTTAATTTTAAGAGACCTAAGCACTTAGTGTTCCACAAATGTTGGTGAAAACAAAAATATTACTAAGAGTTTCTATACTCGTTCTTAGTAACATCACTACACATTATGAAACAAAGGCGTCGGCGTCTGTTTGTTCGCGATAAACTTAAAAACTCCTGCACCGTCTTTAATGCTGTTTAAAGCAATCGATAGATTGACTCCCAAAGAAGGTTTTAATAGAATAGTGGTAGACTATATAGATCTTATCATAAGTAGTCGGTTTATAGTTTTTTAAGCTTCAACAACAACCCGAAACGTCCCACTGCTGGGCATGGTTCTCCTCTCAGGAAAGGGTTGACTGACCGGCTGCTGAACTTGACGTTAGTCCTCAGACATAGGAAGGTTTCCTTAGAAAGGAGCCTTTGTCTTCCTTACCACCTACACTTGTCCAATGACTGCCTCGGTAGCACAGTGGAAGCGGATACCACTGCCGTGCTTGAGTTCTTTGGTTCGATTCCCAGGTTGGATTTTGTGAATGTTTGTGTCTTTCGAAGTTTGGGTGTTTCCTATGTATTTACAATAAAAACAATATGTTTCTGTATTAATATCAGTTGTCTAGTACCGATAATACATGCTCTGCTTAGTTTGGGACTAGATGGCGTTGTGTATAAGATGTCCAAAAAAAAGTTCGCTGTAGTCCTTAGTTTGCTTCCTTAGTGGTCTCTTATGACACCCACGGGATGAATAGGGGTGGTGATACTCCGTAGTCTAAGTCCTTCACCTCGTAAGACTTGTACAAAGTTGGAAAAAAAAATTGGAAAGTCATTACACATTTTCAGTTGAAGATATCACTTAAATTTAAACAAAAGCGCCTGTTGGAAAAATAGTTATTGTTCTTTTGATGATTTTAAGCCAATACTAAAAGTGCAGGTACTATTTTAAAGCACTTTATTTAGGTATATAAATAAATATTTCGGACGTCACACAACATCTTCTAGTCTTAAACTAAGCCGAGTTAGTGCTGTGGGTTCTAGACAACTGATATAAATACATGTATACTTTTTTTGTAAATAGATACATTTATACATACATTTATATTCCGAAACAAATATTTGCAGATCATACAAACACTTGGTCCGACCGCTGAATCGAACCCAGGACCTCTAGATCAGCATCCGCATAATCTAACCACTAGACCAATAAGGCAATCAAATTATTTTAGTAAGCCAATGATTTAAGGAGAATTTTTTTGATGTTTTTAGGGTTCCTTATCCAAATGGCAGAAAACGGAACCCTTTTAGATTCGTCATGTCTGTCTGTCTGTCTGTCTTTCCGTACGTATGTCACAGCCACTTTTTTCGGAAACTATAAGAACTGTGCTATTGAAACTTGGTCAGTAGATGTATTCTGTGAACTGCAGTAATACTTTTACAAAAAAAATGAATACAACAAAAATTATTGGAGGTTCCCAATTCCCATGTCTGGAAATGAAACTCAAAATTTTTTTTCATCAAACCTATGGATAGGTTCTCAAAAACTGATATTGAGTTTTCTAATATAATATTTTATAAAGTGTATAGTTTGCACGAGAGACACTTCCAAAGTAGTTAAATGTGTGTATTCCCCCCTGTAACTTATAATGTGATAAAACTAAAAAATATATATGATGTACCATGCAAACTTCCAGCGAAAATTAGTTTGAACGAGATCTAGTAACTAGTTTTTTTTCAATACGTCATCGATCGTAAATCGCAATTTACCCTTCATTCAACCAATACACTATTATTAAAACATCGATCAAAGTTACAACGAACTAAAAGAACTTTTATATGATGTTACTTGCTTCTACGGAACCCTTCATGGGCGAGACCGAGTCGCAGTTGGGCCCTTCTTTTAGTGTAGAGGTACAATAATAACTACGAGTAACACCGCGGAGCTCAGGTAGTTAATAATAAATTATGTAAGTAGACGTTTTCTTCAGTTCGTGCCCACCAGCACACAAAAAGAGCATGGATATAGCTTCTGATTACGTATCAAATGTGTTTAATTATTGTGAGAATTATGTTTTTTTACTAACATTGTATTTAAGCAAGCTTTTTGTTGCTTTAAAAATTTATATTATTGAATTAAATTTATATTAAACATTAGACGCTCGGTTAACACAGCTTAACAATTACTGCCTTTAGTCTAGTGGTTAGCGTATGCGGCTGCTATCAGGGTTCGATTAGCCGGATCGGACTAAGTATTTGTCTGATGTATATGAAAAAAAATATGTTATTGTCAGTTTATATCAGTTGTCTAGTACCCATAATACAAGGTCTGCTTGGTTTGGGACTGGATTACGTTGTGTGTAAGAGGACGGAAATATTTATTTATTTATAACTCTAAAACTAACAAAGCTATCTAAGCCGGTATAGTTTTCCTTTAAAGTTCAATATATGGATTACTATTATTTTGAGAAGGAAAACTTGAAACAAATCCTTTACCAACCCGCCTGGCCAGCGTGGTATAGTAGGCCAAAACCTCCTTTCTAAGGAGAGGCCTATGTCCAGCAGTGGACTGATAAAGGCTGTTGATGATGATGATGATCATGAATTTTATCAGATTTTTGGAACCAGCCGTTTAGTTTTTAGAGGAGGGGACGCACTGTTTTTACAAAAAAATGCCCTTTAAAGTTGAATAACTTCCAAGTGGATACCTTAATCAAAAAATCGTCTGAGCAAACTCTTAATATTTTCAAAATACCTATCTAACTATACTCTGCACGATAGGGTAAAAAGATCATTCTCATCATACGTGTAGGGGAAGTACCACAAATGAAAATATTTTTCATGATTTTATTGTAGCAATTTGTTGACATAATAGAATAACATATCCATGCAAAGTGTCATCTTTCTAGCACTAACCGTTTAGACGGTAAGTCGAGGACGGACGAACGGACATGACGCATCTATAAGGGTTCCGAGTCATGAACTGCAGAACCCTAGAAAAAGTTAATAAAAAACGAACAATTATACAGTCTTAGTTACAACAAAGTTGAGATATTTATAGACAAGCTAGATCCCGTGGTGTTATGCGCGGTTATTGTTAAAAAACGCGAGTAACGAGAAACGAAGCTGGTCTAAAAATTTACATCTTATATCATCAGTTATATGCGAGTCTAAATCGGTCTTGTTGTTCTACATATAACCGGAATAAACAGACAGACTCATCATCATCATCAGCCTTTATCAGTCCACCGCTGGACATAGGCCTCTCCTTAGAAAGGAGGTTTTGGCCTACTATACCACGCTGGCCAGACGGGTTGGTAGAGGGTTTGTTTCAAGTTTTCATTCTCTTGGCAGTGATGGTAGCTGCTTATTTTGTTCCTTTAGTCGCCTCTTACGACACCCATGGAATGAATAGGGGTGGTGACACTTTGTATTCTTAATCCGTCACCACACAGACGACACAGACAGACAGACTGACAGTTATAAATTAAAAGTTGTATGAATGGGATTTTTGATTCAAGTCCGTTATACATTTTAATGTGCATGTAGTCTTTGATTATATTTACCTACTAGCTGATGCCCGCGGCTCCGCTCGCGTCCTAGGGGTATGAAAAATAGATGTTGGCCGATTCTCAGACCTACTGAATATGCATATAAAGTTTCATAAAGATCGGTCCAGCCGTTTCGGAGGAGTATGGCAACGAAAACTGTGACACGAGAATTTTATATATTAGATACATGTTTATAATCAAAGCCTGTAGTAAACAACTGTTCATACTATGTATAATATTAGATGCATACCTACAGACGATTCATTTAATTTAGTAGTATAGATGTATAGACATAGATGTGTAATGTAGATAAGCCGGATTTTAACTCATAAGTGTGTGTAATAATTATAAATGTGTGTCCTTATAGTTTCATTTTAAACCAAGCCGTCCATAAGGTGTGAACGTATCTAAAACATATCAAAACAGTTTTGATAACTTGTAAATTTATTTTATTTAATGAATTCGATGTTTGCCTTTATGTAAATAAGTTTAAATTTTATTATTATTTTAATAATTTTAATGTTTATTTTCTATTGATACTTTATTTATTTTTATTTTATGGGAAAGGATCATGACACAAACTGAGATTTTAAGCAGGTAAGTCAACAACTTTTTAAGGTTTCTAGTAGGCAGCCTATGTGCTTATAAAGGCTCCCAAAATAAATTGTGTGTTATTTTTTTAAGGATTTTTATTAAGAACGATGCTTGTTTAAATTCATATTTCTTTAACGTCACATAAACAGACACCGTAAGTAAGAAAATCTCCATATAAAAGGAAAATATAAACCCGTTTTTTTTTTGGTATTTCTTGAGGTTGGACCAAAACCTACCCAAAGATGACATTGCTGTTAGATATTTTTTTTATTTATTTAAAACTTGTTGCACTTGTTGTACAAAGGCGAACTTAATGTCATGAGGCATTCTTTCCCAGTCTACCTTCAGGTGATGTAAAAATAAGATGCGGTAGGTGCAAAGATAAGTTTCCTTTGAGACATAACGATTTTATTATGACATAAAATACAAACAAAATACATACATTTTACATAAATCTAATATATATAACGGATATCGGGCTTCAATACCTATCTAATCTATATAAATAAATAAAAAATAATTATTTTGAAACTACTATCATCCTATTAACAGTGCACTGCTGGACATAGGCCTCTCCTTGAAAAGGAGGTATTGGCCTACTATACCAGGCTGGCCAGACGGGTTTCAAGTTTTCCTTCTCTTTGCATTGATGTTGTCTTGCGTAGTTTATCCCTTAGTCGCCTTCTACGACACCCGCGCGGGTTGCATAGGGGTGGTGACACTCTGTATTCTTGATCCACACGGACTATTATATAACTACTATCATTCATCCTCTAAACGTTGTCAAGTCACTGAAGCTTGCCCTTTTCAATCCTTGTCACTTTTTCTTCTTTCAACCCTTCACACTACATTCCTGACTCTCTAACATTCATCTTAATACATGTATATAAATAAATAAAATTGGAGTATCTGAATGTAATATGGATGTCATGGATAATGGATATGATATTTCGGATCTGGATACGGATATAACGAACTGGAACGGATATGGATATATGAATAAAATTATATTGGTTTCGGATACGGTTACGGATATCTAATTATTTCGGATTATCCGTAAGTTTCGGATAGTTTCGGTTACGGATATTAAATTGAAGTAAAACATAAACACAAATAGTATGTAATAATTTTGATTTAAAATAAAAATTCAGAGAAGTAGTGTCACCTTCGGGAAAAGTTTTTAATACACTGTTTACATTTTGCAGAATCTACATTAACTAACAAAACTGTCGAAAGATGTTGTTTTATTTAGACTCCCCCCTAATATGAAACTATCCGAAACTGTTCGAAACTTGAGAAACGGATACGGTTACGATTACGGATATCCGATAGTTTCGGTTACGGTTACGGAGCTCTTTAGCATCCCGGGTATGTAACATCAAATAAACAGTTTTTTTTAATATATGCATATTAAAGTAAATATGATAAAAACATCAAGAAAAGCTATTTTTTAAGTTTGTCTTCAGAGCGTCCATAGCAACTGTGACTCAATGTAGCTCTATTCATTATTGACAACATGCGCTCGGCGCCGCGAACAAATACTTATTTATCATAAAAGATGTAATTCATTAGTGTTGCGTTCGTTATAAAGTACATGGTCAAACAATAAATAGGATTCATGGCTATTTTCTCACGTCTTAACCGTCTTTTTAACAATAACTTTAATAAAATATCAACGTCTTTAATGATATTGATTATAGTAATTAATTATTATTTTTTGTTATTACCTGCTAAAAAAATATTTTAACTGTAAACACTTAATAAGCTTCTTTTTCAAAATTGAAGGCCAACGCCTATAACTGTTTAGTGAGACCAAATGGTAAATAAAACTAATATTATATTACACTAATATAATATTATATATTTATGTATATACTGTAAATATGTAGTAGTATATTTATGTAAATTGTAGTATAATATATGTAGTAGTATATTTATGTAGATCGTAAAATAGGCATTAGTATTTTTAATTAATTCTAATGCAGAATCGTCTCTCATATACATAACCTAAAAACCTTTGTTATATGTAATATACATTTTATATGTACATCATCATCATCAACAGCCTTTAACAGTCCACTTCTGGACATAGGCCTCTCCTTAGAAAGGAGGTTTTGGTACTATACCACGCTGGCCAGACGGGTTGGTAAAGGGTTTGTTTCAGTTGCAGAAAAAGCTGCTTATTTAGTTCCTTTAGTCGCCTCTTACGACACCCATGGAATGAATAGGGGTGGTAACACTTTGTATTATTAATCCGTCACCACACGGACGTGTACATACAACATCATATTTCTGCATCACCTGAAGGTTGACTGGGAGAAACTGCCTCAAAAGTCCGCCTCTGTACAACATGTGCAATAAGTTTTCAATAAATATAATAATTACCGAAGAAAATCAAGGGTTTAACTATTGAGTTATCATGGTGAGATCGGTTGATGGATGTGCGACTATGCGTGACGCGATGACGTTGAAACCCTTCATCCCTGGAGAATGACGAGAACCCCATGTGGTAGTTGGAGCCCATGTTCAAATTTGCCTGATAATTGCGTAGCCATTCATAGCTCAGTTGCCCTAGGTGATTAGAAACAATCACCAAGGATAACGTATGATGGCACAGTCTGTACCTAGATGGGTGACCGTCAGTTGGTCCCGGTTGTTATTATAGGATATCAGGCATGAGGCTTAGTTGGAGCAATGGCAAGATTAATTGGCTAGAACGTTGATGGTCTCGTTGGTCTAGTCTTTAGCGTATGCGTCTGCTGATCAAGAAGTCTCGGGTTTATGTGATCCACAAATATTCGTTTCGGAGTCTGGGTGTTTTCTATGTATAATATGAATTTACAAAAGAAAAAGTATATTTATGTATTTATATCACTTGTACTTGTTCAGAGCCTGTATTATAGGTACTACAATACAGGCTCTGCTTGGTTTGGGATTAGGTGAACGTGAACGTTGCGTGTAAGATGTCCGAAATATTTATTTTATTTGATCAGTGTGGGAACGTATGGCCAAAACGCTCTCCTAAAAGAGAACCAAACCCAGAAGTGAGACATTACAGGTTTTTTATGAATACTTGGGTTGTATGGATCTGATGGCAGTCGTCCAATAAAAAAGTAATGATGAAAATATTTTCTAGGCACCTCTCGGATCCTAAATATGTCCGAATGTTTGGTTACATCATTACGCTCGCCATGCACAGCCTAAACAGTGTCCATATGATCAACATTTTTACAGCAGAAGCAGTAAAAGATCCAGATGTGAGATATTTCTGGATTTATCATCTACGAATGCTGACAATATGGAATGTTGTGAGTAATTACATTTTCGGTTAATGAATCTGAAAAAAAAAAAAAAATAAGTCACTCATTAGTCTGTCTAGTTTTTAGTTATTTATAACTCAAGCATGGTTTTTAAATTTCTATTAAAATGCTAGAAAACAGGTAAAGGTAATTTATTTCGGAGTCTGAGTGAACTTCGGGAAGTTTTTCAGCCCCCGCACATTGAGCCACTAGTGGCAACCACATTACAACGACTAGTGGCAGCCACAAGTTGCGGACGCGTATCTCTATACATCAGCGCACACCGAGCGTTTGAGTGGCCGCGTCCGAGCCACAAGCTGCGGGAGTCGACCGTGCTCGCTACTTTTGGCCGTGTGGTGGCGTTTAGTAGCGGCGACTAGTGGCCCTAATGTGCGGAGGTTCTTTATGTATATTTGTGAAGCACCCTGCAACATAGAATTTATTCCTAATACCGAAGACGTCTTTTAAAAAAGAATTTAACAAAACGTACTCATGCCATGTTTAGTTTTTACTGGGATATAGGTATCTGTTATAATTTTTACGGTGATATATATTCTATCTTAAATTGTATTAATTTTTATCTTTTATATATCTTTTGCAGATAACACAATGTATTTACGCAGTATTAGGACTATCCTGTGACGTATTACCGCTATCCAACAATGGCAAAGATACTCCCTTGCTGAAGACTTTGAGAAGCGTGAGAGATTTATTGTTTACAACAATTTTGTTTCCAATATCCATGGCAAGTTCTTTTGTTTTAAATTTTAATATAGAGATCTGTTGAAAGCGTTTGATTGCGTTGATCAGATCATTTTAATAAACTAAACAAACACACTTTTAAACTAAAAAGTAGAAAATAATTTCAATGTAAAAAGCGTAAGGCGGCGTTATTGGAATATTTTTAAGCACGCTTTGTTACATTAAAATTATTTTCTACTTTTTAGTTTAAAAGCGTGTATGTTTATTTTTTTTAAACTATTTTTTTAGAAAAATACTAATTTGTTTAAACATTTTTATTGTATTTTTTTTTCAAATTAGTGTATTGTCATCGGTCCTCGATAAATCTACAAAGTTTGAACGAAATCTGGCTGTTTAAAGTGGGTCAAAATCGCACCCAAAGGAGTCGGTTACAAACAAACATACAGATGACGGCAAGATAAAGCGTCTAAAAAACTTAACATTGCGTCTGTAGTGTCATCAACAGACTTCAATAGTTGAAATATCTGATTGATGTATCTTTTGCTAGATGTTTTTCACAAGTATCTATACTCAGTCAAGCCGTTTAAATTGTATTACAATGTTTAAATTTAAATTGTTAAAATTGTATTAATGTTTAAATTGTATTATATCTGTGTATTTACGGCCATGAGAGATTTGTGTTTGATATTAGGTACTAATAGTTTGTGTATTAGGTTACTATTGGAGTAAAACTTCTTTACGCACCCTTGAGTTGATGAATGCGTGACGCAAGCGTTACGAACTGTGTGACCGGGCGAGGCGAACGGACGTTGAAAGGGAGATATAGGTTAGTGAAAATGGAAAGAGAGAGAATTACGTTTCTTATGTTACTCTTGGAGCAAGAGACCCATTTTCACACCCCTTCTCAAATTCAATATTTCGTATATCTAAGATATATCGTATAGATATATATCGTATATCTAAGACACGGTGCAGGTCTATTGTCCATATTCACTTAAGTTTCACTTCAGTAGTCGCCTGAAGCAGACACGTATTTTTGAAAACTTCTTTGACAGTATTTATTGATTATTCGGTTCTACTCCGTGCAAAATGTGGATTTACCACAAATTGCTCTTGTGAGTCCGGAGTCCGGGTACTCTTTAATATAGGTATGTTTGTTAACTCACCCGCGACACACGATGTATATAACAGGGATGTTAAGGAGCTCCGTAACCGTAATCGAAACTATCGGATATTCGAAATAAAAATATATCCGTAACCGTAACCGTATCCGTTTCTCAAGTTTCGAATAGATTCGGATAGTTTCATATTAGGGCGGAGTCTATATAAAACGACATCTTTCGACAGTTTTTTAAGTAAGTTAATGTAGATACTGCAAAATGAAAACAGTGTGTTAAAAACTTTTCCCGAAAATGGCACTACTTCACTGAAACTTTATCTTAAATCGAAATGATTACATACTATTTGTCTTTATGTTTTACTTCAATTTAATATCCGTAACCGAAACTATCCGAAACTTACGGTTAATCCGAAATAATTAGAAATCCGTAACCGTATCCGAAACCGATATAATTTTATTCTTATATCCATATCCAGATCCGAAATCCTTAACATCCCTAGGATAAAATGCGGGAGCTGGTTAAAAAAAACATTACATTTCTTGCCTATTATGTAATCGTCGTAAGAGGCGACTAAAGGAACAAAATAAGCAGCTAACATAACTGTCAAGAGAAGGAAAACTTGAAACAAACCCTTTACCAACCCGTCTGGCCAGCGTGGTATAGTAGGCCAAAACCTCCTTTCAAAGGAGAGGCCTATGTCCAGCAGTGGACTGTTAAAGGCTGTTGTTGATGATGATTGATGATGATGTAAATACAGATTTTAAAGTCTTCTTATTTTTCAGTTTATATGCATTTTATTTTGGACCTTATACTCGTACAGTCCTCACACATTGATCCCGCCTACAGTATTCAAATTAATGCCGTCGATATCAAACCATGTGATCCATACATTTGTAGCACCCGTAGTATTATGGGAGGCTGTATGCCGCCCAAGAAAGTCACCAGCTTCACATCTTTTAAATTTGACTGTGTCAAACATTTATAATACTACATATATAGCTGTGTGAGTATATTTTACTACAATTTTTACGGTTTTTAGACTTTCGTAATTTTCACACATACTCATGTTTTTATTGTACTATTTGTGGGACTTTTGTGGGCAAAGTGAGCCCATTCGTGACCACCGTGAGATATGTCCCTAAATTTTAATAGCATTTAAGCACTTGGTGATAAAAACGAAACTGCCTCGTTGGTCTAGTGGTTGGCGTATGCGACTGCTAAGCAATAAGGTCTCAGGTTCAAATCCCGGGTCGGGCCAAAAAGTGTTTTTGGGTTTTTCTTAGGAAATTCCTAATAGCAACCCGGAGTTTGGAAGTTTGGCGGTGATTCACGCCCGTGCCTCGGAGAGCACGTAAAGCCGTCGGTCTCGGTTGTCAGGAACATCTATGGCAATCGTTATTGGAAAGTCAGTGCCCACAAATATACTGACAACTAGTTCAATCTTCGAATTTCAGTTTTCCCTTAGGGTTGCGGAGGTCCGATGCCAGTCGCTCCGTGGAAAAACTGAAATTCAGGTAAAACCGGTTGAACTAACAGCCGACCTCAAATAAACTTGGGAATAAAGGCTAAGAAGAAGATGATGATAAAAATGAAAATATCTCAAAGAATTACCGCGCTCTCTCTAACTGTCGCTTATATTTCTGAGGTATTTGTTCAAAAGGCCATTACTGACTTGTAAACTTATTTACTTTAATGAGAAAATAATATTCAGCAATGACTAGGCAATGACTAAAAATGAAAAATAATTATAATTTGTCAATTGTTACCTACATGGCAGTCCTCTGCCGCCTTTACCATGGGGAGTTTTCTGAAAAACTCCTTTACTCGTAACTGGATCTACCTTCTCCCTTCCTCTATCGGACAATTCGTGATGCCCTTGGAAATCACCACTTTAGAGTAGCAGAAGGAAGAAAACAGTGACTATTTTCTATGATTCCGTGGTATTAAAAACAATAAAGCGAACTATTGGTTCTGAAAGAAATTATTCTTCTAAATACAAACTTATTTCTTCTTCTTCCAGGTTGCTACTCACGCGGTATGATTCAGGCAAGTTTCCATACCCACTATTAAACCAGATATACGGGACCCCATACTTCTTGGTGTTCATAGTTGCCTGTCTTATTTTACTCCATGTGTCCTATAGACTCCAATGGTATATTACTGACTTTGTATATGGAGACACAGAAGGAAAAGAGATTAAGAAAGTGAGATAGAAGAAGAATTCTGGGTTGTCAAGCGTTCACTTGGGAATTGAGTTGCACCATCCGGTTTCGGTTAAGATCTTCGAAATGATTTTTAAAATAAATTGAGATTTTTTATATTAGTTGTTTTATTTAATTGAAAGATCCTTATTTTGCAGATTCTGGAGTGGACACCGCGTTTTGGTAAACGTAGTGTCGAAAACCCCCTAGACAAATGGTGGGACAACTTGTGTAAGGTTTCTGACGGCGGCTGGGTACGAAATTCAGCAAACCGTGTCTTGAGATAGGGTTTTATCAACCGGTGGACTGCAACGGTATGAGGATTTTTGGAAAATGCATTTGTTTTTTTTATTATGGAAAGTATGTTTTTATGGTGTAGGAAGACTAACGGGCAGACGAGTCACCTCATGGTAAGTGACTACCCCATGTACCTGCAACCAAAAGTGAAGTTAGAAGAACCCGTGGTTATCCCAGAATTAGTCGAATGGGTGTTTGGACTGTGGTTGAATTATTTTCTACAATCGTTAACGCTTACGCATTTTCTTTGGTTTTATCTAGACTTTAGTTTTTAAAGTTGGTTTTATTGTTTGAACACACTTATCTCAGGAATTAAAGCCGTTGAAAAAGAAACAGGGGCGTCATTAACTTAAGTCTCAAGTTAAGCTTTCATAAAAATAATGTATTCATGAAGCATATGTCTAACTTATAAGGTTGACATACTTTAACATTTTATTAAAGTAAAAAAATATTTCCACTGTACAACATCACGTAGATCACGCTACTGGTAATAGAAAATGCAGTCGGGGCTGCATGTGTCAACTAGTCTTAAATACAATTACACTAATAAGTCCATATTAGTCTTGAACTAAACTCGTTTGCATTAATCGTATAAATTATGTGGTAATCAGTTTATATTGTAAGGCATCTACTCTGCATGGAAATAGTCTGGTTTTTCCACACACAATAGTTGTTTTAACACTGCAATTAAATAAATTATACCGACATTCACGACTTTTAACCCGGAAGAGACAGAAGCGCATAAAACGCTTAATTTGCCGACTTTTATTATAGTCATATCCGTGTGGTGACGGATTAAGAATACAGAGTGTCACCACCCCTATTCATCCCGCGGGTGTCGTAAAAGGCGACTAAGGGATAAACTACGCAAGACAACATCAATGCAAAGAGAAGGAAAACTTGAAACCAACCCTATAACAACCCGTCTGGCCAGCGTGGTATAGTAGGGCAAAACCTCCTTTCTAAGGGGAGGCCTATGTCCAGCAGTGGACTGTTCAAGGCTGTTGATGAAAAGGATAAGCCAGTTGCTTTTGAACGGGGGACACTGTAGTAGCAATTAGAATAGGTTCTATAAAGTGGGAGCCCCCCCCACGAAAAGAAAGAGCGGAGAGGAATGCTAAAAAGAATCAGTACGAAAGTGCGAGAAGCATTAAAGAGAAATAGGATATAAAAGGGCGCTGATCATGTTGGCGGTTAGTCTGAGAAAAAAAAAGAAGAAACGCACAAAATAGGGTTCCGTAGTTACCCATAATGGTAGGCAGATATAAAATCGTGTCCAATAGATAATTGTTATGCATACTTATTATTTCTTTATTTTTCAAGTGAGTGTAATTTACAAGTTAGGCCCCTATAACTCCTAAAATAAAAAAAAGTTTGCAAAACCGCTATAGTTTTCCTTGGAAGTTCATTATATGAGCTACTATCATGGTTTTTTTCACATTTTTACTGTCCATATTTCGGGTTCCGACTTTCCGAGCCATGAACTATAGGATCCTAAAAATAAACATACATACGGAGCCTGTCAAAATCATAACTATCCTTTGATTCTGCCTTAGTCGGATAAAAACCATCGCGTGTACTAGCCGCTTCTCGTAACTTTAATGACGTTTACGGTCATTATTCTCTACACAGCACCCCTAGCCAAGTTGCAAACGTTTTTCTCTTTCAATTCCATTCTCTATTCTATTAATCTATTCTCCTGTTACATTGGCTAATATTTTATTTTGTACAAGTAACTGAGTGATATTTGACAATGAAAAACGGCCAAGTGCGAGTCGAACTCGCCCACGAAGAGTTCCGTAGCAGCAAGTAAAAGTTTTTGTAATTCGTTGTAATTTTCATCGATGTTTTAATAATAGTATTTTGATTGAAAGAAATGTAAATTGTGGTTTATGATTTATGACGTTTTAAAAAAAATACTTACTAGATCTCGTTCAAACCAATTTTCGTTGGAAGTTTACATGGTAATGTACATCATATATTTTGTTTAGTTTTATCACTCTCTTATTTTAGAAGTTACAGGGGGGGGGGGACACGATTTACCAAACTATTCAGTTTAGAAAAATATGATTTTAGAAACCTCAATATCATTTTTGAAGACCTATCCACAGATACCCCACACGTATGGTTTTGATGAAAAAAATTTTTTGAGTTTCAGTTCTAAGTATGGGGACCCCCAAAAATTATTGCTTTTTTTCTATTTTGGTGTAAAAATATTAATGCGGTTTACAGAATACATCTACTGACTAAGTTTCAACAGTATAGCTCTTATAGTTTCGGAGAAAAGTGGCTGTGACATACGGACGGACAGACAGACAGACATGACGAATATATAAGGGTTTCGTTTTTTGCCATTTGGCAACGGAACTCTAAAAAAGAAAATAGAGAAAATAATGGAAAACAATAAACGTTTAAAACTAGCTAGGGGGGCTCGACGACTATGTACTGTCAAGTAGCCTACAATTTTCTCAAAAACTAGGTTACCAAAGCAGAAAGAATATCAAATAGTTTCGCATAATCAATGTTCACGGACGGACGGACATCCCGTCGACAACATTGATGCTTCGTTTCCGTATGGACTGTGTGGTCCGTTTCGGCATATCTTCCCAAAGTGTGTCTTAGGAAATGTCAGCGCCTGTAAAGTCTGACATGTAAAAAAAATTACTTACAATAAAACATGTATAATTTTATTGTAAATCTGAATAATACTTCCAAAGATTAACTACACTAACCTTTTTATTTTATTTTATTTCCACCTTAGTTTATGTGACCTTCAAATCTCTGCGTAAAATGAAACAGGTTATGTGTCTCAAAAGTTCATTGGTCTCGTACACGCTGAGCGTATTTTTATATCATTTCAAAACCTCGTAGATTTAAGAATAGTTTCTATTAAACATGCTTAGTATTTGACATACCAGATTATAATATTATATAACGACTGCCTTGTTAGTGTAGCGGTTAGCGTATGCGGCTGCTGATTAAGAGGTCTTGGGTTCGATTCCCGGGTCAGTCATAATCCACAAATATTTGTTTCAGAGTCTGGGTGGTTTTCTATGTTTAATATGTATGTATTTACAAAAAAAAAGTATGTTTATGTATTTATATCAGTTGTCTAATCCCAAGCTTTGCTTAGTTTGGGACTAGATGACGATGTATATGAGATGTCCGAAATATTTATTACTCTATTATTTATTATTTTCTTGAGATTGTTTAATGTTAATAAGGCTAAGGGTAAACAAGGAAATGCAGAGCAGTAACATTACGTTATATTTACGTATGATATTTATATATGTGCCTGGGTGTCAATGCGATAAGGATAATTTATAATTATTTTATTTTATTAAACTGTTTTATACATTGGCGGACTGTTTTCTACCGCCTAACCTTTGGTTGATGTAGTAATATTGCCTGGTAGGCACACATAAGCTCTCTATATTTTAATTATAACAAACTAGACACTAGACATTCACCCGACAATGCACGAGGCCAAAAAATATTGAATTTTCGTGTTAACATATAACCTATGACACTCACAAATAACGTAGCTATCCATTGGTAAAAGAATTTTCAAAAACAGTTCAGTAGATCTAGAGATTAACCCTTACGGCCTGGCCACGAGTTTTGGTCTTAGCGAAAAGCGGAGCGGCGTCGGTGAGCGGTGCGTTTTGCACGCCACGAACCCTAGTAGCGAATAGTTGCAGCGGCGACGGTGGACGTATTTAGGTAGTCGGAACGTGTTAAAAATCATGGCGTTATAAAAATTATCCCCTGTCTGTTTAGAAACAATTTTTTTTTTTTAAATATGATAGAATGAGTGCACGAACTAAATAAAGATCGGTATTTAGATGGTGAATTTAGTGACCTATACGAAGGTCCTACCTATAAGAAGTAACTGATGTTTCCAAGTGTTTTGCTAAGTAGGTACTTACAGAGAGAAAAAACTTTAAAAACTTGTCAACTACTTATATTGCGTATAAGACATACTATTAGTTTCGTGTGTAGTTATATCTACAGACAAAACTACTGATATGTAAACTGTTTTGCTAATTAGGTACCTACTGACAGAGAAAAAAATTAACTTTTAAAACTTGTCAACTATCCACCTACATTACGTAAACATACCAGTAGTTTTGTCAACATATCAGTGGCTTCGTTTGGTAGGTACCTAGGTTCTATGTTTTTGTGTTATCAATTTAAATTAAACGTAAGTACCATTATATTCCGGAAAACATTGTTTAATTTCTTCCCACAACCTTTTTATATTTATGTTGGGGATATTTTGACATCCATATAGGCGGTCTATTTAAATTTCTGTTATAAAAGCCTCGGTATCCATTACCGCCATAAAATCGTCTAAAATTTTTTGTTTTTATTTAACGCCGCTGAGTCCGTCACTCCTGCACCGCTGTCCACGCCGCTCTGTTTCGTGGCGTCGCACATACGAACTTGTGCCTTTGTTCCCGCCGCTCTCCATATCGCTCGCCGCTGTAGCAATTCGCTCGGCAAAAACCGCTAGCTTTTTCGCTATGAGCGGCTACTCGTGGCGTGCCTCGTACATTTCTATACTTTTGATATGACCGCTCGGCGTTTCGCTTTTCGCTGCCGCTCACAGCGGAAAGGTCGTGAATGGGCCGTTACAACGTCACAAACTTTACCTCTTTTTAATATAGATAACATCATTCTGAAAACTTCGTGTGCACCGTACAGATACAGACATGAAGGCAGTAGACTATAAAGTTGCGAATAATAGAGTAGCATGTACGAACAAGCCTCGACATTAAAATGAAATAACTGAAATAAGGGTGGACCGAAGGGGATGATACAAACCGGTTTTATTTATCTGCCCACATTTAAAACTAATCCAACGACGCTTCTGAGCTATCGACGGAATCTCTGTTAGAGAATTAACGGTGGTGCCTTGTGCCCTGTGAGTCTTAAAGAAATTTATAGCTATATTTACACAATAAAGAACTAAATTATCATCATTACATAGGGTTCTCCCATTGTACACCACTCTGATCGATTTAGGGCTTCTCGCATCCAGCTCGTTCCAGCCATCCTGCGCAAATCGTCACTCCACCTCGCCTGTGGGCGTCCTACACTACGTTTGCCGAGATGTGGTCTCCACTTCAGAACTCTTCTACCCCAACGATCCTCAGTTCTGCGGCTAATATGACTAGCCCACTACCACTTCAGCTTGCTAATACGGTGGGCTATGTCGATGACTTTAGTTCTCTGATGGATTACCATATTCCTGATAGATCTCTCACAGAAACGCCGAACATGGCCCTTTCCATAGCACTCTGAGCAACTTTGAGCTTGTGGACCAACCGTACCGTAAGTGTCCAGGTCTCGGCCCCGTCTGTCATGACAGGTAGGACTGACTAACCAAAAAACTTAATTATAAGGAAACCAAAAAAAGAGAGGTCAAATCATGCCAGACCCAATGGAAATATCTGATTTAGTGCCAATGGTTGTCTTACTACGCTATCATCGGTATAGCTCCATGATCTCACTACAATGAATTACAATAAAAGACTACTGGACATAAGATTCTCTTTGAAAAAGAGATTTTGGCTTATTATCAAATATTATTGCGAATGCAGAAAATGCAACAATGCGGCATAGTGACTCACACTATGACGGCCTATGAAGGTTATTCAGCTCAATTGGGCGTCCGTTATCGCCCTCCCCAATAAAACACGATAATTCGAATACACAGGGCCGGATTTAAAGGTAAAGGAGTGGAGGCCCCTTGGTCCCAAATTATATTCCAAATAAAATGATCAATTTTTGTCAACCTAGTTTTCCAATTAATAATTTATTGTGAAATCAAGTATAGACTATTTTATTATTTAACGAACATATAAATATAATCGGTAACAAGAATAATCTAAAATTAAATTGTTTGTACACAGTAATGTAGGTAAAGGTACAACGCGAAAAAAAATGTGAAAGGAAAAGTTGTTTACTAGTGTTATCTAGTCTAAATTTGTTTTTTTTTTTAAGTCTATTGTGAGGGCTCCTCTTTTGTGGAGGCCCCGGGGCTGTTGCCCTGATTGCCTTCCCCTAAATCCGTCCCTGCGAATACATACTGTAAATTTATTGAATTTACAAGATTAGTCCTAATTATCTGCAACCGTACATTGCAAGTTAAATAAAAATTTGTAAAACGTCAATGTGAGTTTTACTAGTAGGTCCTGCCTTTATCAACGGGACTCCTTTATAAAAGTAAGCTCTTAGACACTCTACACTCTGCTTCGTTCGCAAAGTGATTGTAGCAAATTTTTAGCCCAATACGAACAAAACCGTAAGTGCCGTTATACGGTATGAGGTAGTTCGCTAGAAATCACGGTCGTGGCTATACGTGCGATGTGACTTGCTTGTAAACGGTACTGCATTTTGTGTTCTATTGTATATGAGGTAAGGTTCAATTTTGATTTGCTATAGTATAGATGTTATTTCACTTATACAGTTAAGTTAAATTTCTATGGTTTTTTATTTTTAATTTAATGAATACTTTACCGTAAGTCCGTGTGGTGACGGATTAAGAATACAAAGTGTCACCACCCCTATTCATTCCATGGATGTCGTAAGAGGCGACTAAAGGAACAAAATAAGCAGCTAACATCACTGCCAAGAGAAGGAAAACTTGAAACAAACCCTTTACCAACCCGTCTGGCCAGCGTGGTATAGTTGGCCAAAACCTCCTTTCAAAGGGGACGCCTATGTCCAGCAGTGGACTGTTAAAGGCTGTTGATGACGATGATGATGATGATGATGACGAATACTTTAAATAATGTAAAAACGTTATATGTATTGTTTTTTTGATTTTCTGAATGCTATTACTTAGTTACAGAACAGACATATTTAACAGAGGTTTTTGTTAACTTCATGATATACTAAAGTGCTTAAGTGGCCTTAGGTTATTTTATTTTATTGAAAACAATTACCGAGGGTAAGCAACTACGGCGCGGTTAGTACTTAGATGGGCTACAGTTTGGGCATGATATGTTAAGAGCGTTTTCCTGATTCACCAGAGGTCACCTTAAACAGTCTGTACCGGTTGTTATCATTAGATAACAGCCGTGAAGCTTAGTTGTTGGCCTTCGGGCGGCTTAAAGAAATCCAACGACAAGATTACGTAGCCACAACGAACGTGTCTTGCCAGTCCCTAAGCCGCACTCGGCCAGCGTGGGGACAAACAAATCGACAAAAAAAGAAAGGTTTTTTGTGTAAGTTTACGTGTATGACTTCATATGCATTTAATAAAAAGCGGCCAAGTGCGACTCGCCCATGAAGGGTTCCGTAGAAGCAAGTAACATCATATAAAAGTTTTTGTAGTTCATTGTAACTTTCATTGATGTTTTAATAATAGTGTTTTGATTGTAAGAAATGTAACTTTCGGTTTATGATTTATGACGTATTGAAAAGAAACAAATTACTAGATCTCGTTCAAACCAATTTTCGTTGGTAGTTTGCATGGTAATGTACAACATATAGGGTAAACTATACTATTGTTGGCATCTCATCAGTCATTGGCACTTTGCATTTTAAATACAAATATTAAGAATTGCTCTAACAAAAAATACATGGAAATCTGTTTTTCAAATTCTACCATGTCGACATTATGGGAGTTCAACTAAATCTTTTTAAAATGTATCCTGGCAACACGTAAAAAGAAATCATAACTCGGGCTACTCGCATCGGTGATTGTCACCTCCGCTTTCTAATAAGATCCAAGAAGGCTTACGGTAAGATTATATTATATTATCTTTTATTTCGAGTTTATCATGAATTTGATGTTGTGAATAGTGATAATATGTTTTGTTTTGAGTTAAATTATCGTTTTGAGTGTATTTTTTCACATTATATCCATTATAAGTCAATGACTGATTGCTATCTGATAAAACTGTACTTTTGATGCCAATTACTGTACTTTTCGGAACATTTTTAAATTTCATTAATTTTTATTTACTAAACTGTGTTTATCTAAATGAATGTGTTTTTATTTCTAAATTAATAAATTATTATAACGTTTTATGAAGATTAAATTAGAATCTGACATCTAGTTTAATTTTTAAAAACAAAACTTGGCTAAATAGCCTTAAGGTGCCAATCATTATACAGTTTACATTTGATCTATATCTTACTTAATATGACGCTAGAATGATTCTGTCGGTTTTAAATACTTTCAGTAACATCTGTCTACGTCCAGAAAGTCAGAATGTTAGAAATATTTATTTTCAAACTAAATAATTACGAAATACATCTATTTTGTTTAGTTTTATCACTCTCTTGTTTTAGAAGTTACAGTGGGGGGGACACACATTTTTCCACTTTGGAAGTGTCTCTCGCGCAAACTATTCAGTTTAGAAAAATATGATATTAGAAACCTCAACATCATTTTTAGAAACCTCAACATACCCCACACGTATGAGTTTGATGAAAAAAAAAAAATTTAGTTTCAGTTCCAAGTATGGGGACCCCCCAAAATGTATTGTTTTTTTTCTATTTTTATGTGTAAATCTTATTGCGGTTCACAGATTACATCTATTTACAAAGTTTCAAAAGTATAGTTCTTATGGTTTCGGAAAAAAAGTGGCTGTGACATACGGACGGACAGACAGACAGACATGAGGAATCTATAAGGGTTCCGTTTTTTACCATTTGGCTACGGAACCCTTATAAGTGCGAGTCGGACTCGTAGAAGCAAGTAACATCATATACATAAGTTCTTGTAGTTCGTTGTAACTTTGATCGGTGTTGTGTTTTGACACGGAGTGTGCATATGTGTGTGTGAAATTTTGTGTCATAACAGTATAATGCATGCCCATTTAGGCTTATGCTTTGACTGAGAAGAAGCCTGCATATTGCTACTCCCTAACGTGTCGTGTTGCTCTGTTATACACACGTCATGTATAAGTATGTCCGTGTGGTGACGGATTAAGAATACAGAGTGTCACCACCCCTATTCATCCCGCGGGTGTCGTAAAAGGCGACTAAGGAATAAACTACGCAAGAGAACATCGTTGCAAAGAGAAGGAAAACTTTAAAACCAACCCAATACCAACCCGTCTGGCCAGCGTGGTATAGTAGGCCAAAACCTCCTTTCTAAGGAGAGGCCTATGTCCAGCAGTGGATTGTCGAAGGCTGTTGATGATGATGATAAGTATAAAAACAAAATACATGCCGTGCTTATTCAGTTATAAGTAATCACAGCTAACAAAGGGTAATTAGTAGCATCTAAATTTAAATGAAATTAAAATAATAAAACTTTAATAAAAAAAAAACTTAAAAGAGCAATTCAATTTGATTACAACTCTGGCGACTCAAGATGTTCTTTGATTTATCTTTAAAATTAGGCAAATTATCTCCAAGACTACCTTAATCCAACAAACGAGAAAGTTACGCCCAAGTCTAGACTCATATCTCTATGATGCTCATTTATAAGCCTCTTTTATTTACAGTAAAAATGTCATCAGCCATCTACTGCCGTCTTTTCGGTCAGGCGGTTGTCCTGACCATGCACACTGTCAATGCCCTAGTAATGTTCATCTCAATGCAGGATAAAGAGCTGATGAGTGACCCCGAGATTAAAACCATGGTGTCTATGCAAGGCAAATACCTGACTGTTTGGAATATTGTAAGTTCTTTTTTGAATGAGCTCTTATCATTGCCTGCGTGGCGACTCACCCATAAAACGCAAGCGAAAATCATCCAACAGCGCCATCTACCGAAGAAAGACTGAACTACGAAGAAGACACGGAGTAACTACCGATCCTGAATCGCGATAGACAAATTTTCGCGCCGATTCCGATTCGATATCCGTTGCTAAACACTTGCGACATCTATACTACTCTTTCAGTCACACTTACTTAGTTGGTGGTTGGTACTCCAATGCAGCTCTTTAGAGAATAGACGGCGTTGTTTAACAATAAATGAAAACAAAGCAACTACTACATATTATACACATATGGCAACGATTCCGTGTGGGTCACCACACGGAATCGACACTCTGTAATCTTAATCCGTCAGGATTAAGATTACAGAGTGTCACCACCCCTATTCATCCCACGGGTGTCGTAAAAGGCGACTAAGGGATAAACTACGCAAGACAACATCAATGCAAAGAGAAGGAAAGCCTAAAACCAACCCTATACCAACCCGTCTGGCCAGCGTGGTATAGTAGGGCAAAACCTCCTTTCTAAGGAGAGGCCTATGTCCAGCAGTGGACTGTTGAAGGCTGTTAATGATGACAACGATGGTCACGGAGCCCCACTACCCGCCTCGGCGAATTCTTCTTATATCTTGGGGCAGATCCCAAAAGCGACCATGTCAGGCTTTGTACAGTCCTTTAATCGCAACAATGGTCTCCCCACCCTTCTCGAGGCAAATGCCTCGGTAGTCGATCTTCCATTCAATGGACATCGATGGACGTCGCACTCTTTTTTGTAATGTTTAACTTTAAAAATGTTTGTTTTTAAACTTTCGCGACTTTTACACATACTCATGTTTTTACTGTAAACGGGACTTATTCGCGATAATATTAAAGGTTACGATACCTTCTATTTTCCGACGTTTCGAACGGGTTATACCGGTCGTGGTCACGGGTAGACTTTAAAAATGTTATTTTTTTTCAGGGATTCCAGCTTTCTTACTTCTTTTTAGCCTTCTTGTGTGATCTATCTACGGTGTTAAGCAGAGAACACATGATACCAAAAAGTGTTAGAAAATTCAGACAGTTTTACTTTCATACCACAATTTGGCCAGTTGCAACGGTGAGTGTAACTTGTAAAGTTTTAAAGATAGTTGTCGTACTGGGAACACAACTTTTTTTTTTAAAAGGACAAGTCTCGTATTAGGTATAAACATAAATATAAACATTTATAAACTTTATGAACTTTTGTACATCAGCGGACTTAGTAATATAAATATACTTTACAAACCAATGTAACGGACGGACGTAAACGAACACAAAGTACACCCAGACTCAGAACCAGACTTGACTCTAGTTGCTTGCAACTAGAGTCATTAATATATTTTGGAACCTTGGTTCCAAGATATTACTCCTATGGAGAAGAATCATCAAGAAATTCCAAAATTACTTTATTTATAAAAGCTGATTTTAAATTTTCGTGTATGCAATAACAACGTAAAAAAGAAAATTGGTACATAATTACTGCCTTATTGGTCTAGTGGTTGGCGTATGCGGCTGCTGATCAAGAGGTCTCGGGTCGATTCCCGGGTCGGACCAGATATTTGTGTAATTAACCACAAATATTCGTTTCGGAGTCTGGGTGTTTTCTATGCATAATATGTATATTATAATTGGATTATTTTCACTGAGAGGCGCACATTACCAAGTGCCCTAGGTGATTAGAAACATTCAGCGAGGGTAAGCAATGACGGTGCGGTCAGAAACTGGATAGGTGACCGTTGGATAATATCATAAGCGTCTCCGTGAGGTCACGTTAAGAAATCGATCCCTGCTGTTAACACAATTTTCGTTGAAAAAGTTCAGTCATAAGTAAACGAAAAATAACATTTGGAGCGTTTAAACGTATATAATATGTTGTCTTCTGATGCGGATAGTGATTCTGATGAAGACGTTAGCAATAAAACATCTTGTGTGTAAAAAAAAGAGTAGAGAAAAGAGAAAGTCCATTCGTCGTGTCGCGTCATAAACCCTCCCCCCCCCCCCCCACCGCTCTGGCGCAATCGGTGGCGACTGGTGAGCGTACTGTATGTATACACCGCCTGTATATAGTAATGTATGTGTTTTTGTTACAGCTAATCTTCGTAGTATTCTGGCCATTCTTCATAATAAATCGGGAACTTCTCTTCCCAGCCTTTATAGATAAGATATTCTCTTTCAAGTCAAATCTGGTGATGCACTTTTGCATCTGGCCTGCAGCGCTGTGGGAATTATTCTTAATACCGAGACCTATTCAACCATCGCATGTTAAAAATGTTGGATTTTTAACCTTCTTGGTTATTATATACAATATAGTGTAAGTAAACTGAATTGAATAACAATGACAAACTCACTGATGGACTGCCCTGTTGATGAAGTCTAGCGGTTAGAGTATGCGACTACTAATATATGCGACGACTACTAATTGGTTATTTAAATCGGTATCTCCTAAAGAGATATTCATTATAAGTATTGTATGGTTATAAGTATGTGTTTTATAAGTAAGTATAAAATTGTAATTGTTCTAAATTATAAATAATTAGCAAATAATATGTTCAAAAACAATGCAGAATCAACTATTACTGTCTCTCTATATTATTTTGATCCATCCTGAGGTTGCCTGGAAGAGATTGCTTTTGGCAATGAGGCCGCCCTTTCTTGACTATTATTAAACATACATAAAGAATATCAAGAATTCAACAGCCGTCAACGGGGTGCACGAGCGACGTAAAAAAGAGTCCCGACGTCAGGCGCACCCTGGACACCTAACACTCGGCATCGCAGAGTTTATGTATTTGACTTGGTGTGCAATTGCAGAATTATCTATCTATCTATAGAAGATAGAGGAGATAGCAACTAACATTGTGATATGAGAATTTTATATTATAAATATACTAGCTGATGTCCGCGGCTCCGCTCGCCTCCTAGATGTATGAAAAATAGATGTTGACCGATTGCCAAACCTACCCGATATGCACACAATATGTCATGAGAGTCGGTTCGTTTCGGAGAAGTTTAATTATAAACACCGTGACACGAGAATTTTACGTTTTATATTTAAATAGTATATATAAATATATACATATCTTTATTAGTATATACATACTCAGAAGCAAAACAAATCATAACTCCTAGCACAATTTGTTTGTCTTGCGTGGCAATCGAACCCACTGCTTGGACACGGCTGGCAGTCAGTATCACTAACCACTAGAAAAATCGGCCAAGTGCGTGTCAGGCCACGCACAGGAAAGGGTTCCTCAGTCACCTATAATGGTATGTGGATTTAAAATCGTATCCAATAGATAATTGTTATGTTTACGTATTAATACGTTAATTTTGTATGACGTTTTCCAAGTGAGCGCATTTTACCATATAAGCCTTTATAACTCCTGAACTAAGAAAGTCATCTAATCGGTTATAGTTTTCCTTCAAAGTTCATTAGATGGACCACCATCACGATTTTTTTCAGATTTTTTGAACCCGCCGTTTAGCTTTTAGAGGGGGGGGGACGCCCTGTTTTTACAAAAAAGTGCCCTTTAAAGTGAAATATCTCGCAAACGGATACCTAAATCAAAAAAACGTCTAGGAAACCCTTTATTGTTTTTAAAAGACCTATCTAATGATACCCCACACGATGGGGTAGCCTCGAGAAAAAAAAATCATCCCCACTTTACGTGTAGGGGAGGTACCCCAAATTTGAGGGCACTGATTTCCCAATAACGATTGCCATAGATGTTCATGACAACCGGGGCCGACGGATTTACGTGCTCTCTGAGGCACGGGCGTGAATCACAGCCAAAATTCCAAACCTCCAGGCTGCTATTAGGAATTTCGTAAGAAAAACCTAAAAAGACTTTTTGGCCCGACCCGGGATTGAACCCGAGACCTCTTGATTAGCAGTCGCATAGGATATCCACTAGACCAACTAGGCAGTTAAGTTAATTCATTGAATTGTTTTCTAATAACATATTTTTTTATTTTCAGAATTAACTACACATACTATCAACGTGGTATTTGGCCCTACCCCATATTTTACATTTTATATCCTACCATCTACTACCCGCTACTTGTAGGAGCTGTGTACTTCATAGTTTTATGGTTCTACTTCATGCAGTGGAGAGTAACCAGTATTGTGAAGAATACCGACCGACGGAGAGTTAAGAAAAATAAAAAATATTAAAAAAAATTTTTTTTGTTTTAAAACCGTTCTTTTTTGTAGCCACGCTGATTCGACCGGGGCAGTACTACCCTCGCACAAAAGACCATCCTAATAATGACAGCATTCTTGCTGTCGTATTTCGTTTGTGAGCGTAAGACCGGAGACCCAATCATTCTACATCATTCTCCCGGCCTCCGGAGACAGGCCGCCTTGGTATGGCTCATGCTGCATTGTCTACCCTCATAATGAGGATGGTCACCACTACTCCTGAATTCTACTCATGCTTTCCATCATAATTAATATTATTTTTACGGGAGTTAACGCGATCACTTATTTAGGGCATTATATACCTCTGATTTGCCTGACGTTTCGACCAGGTTGCACCGGCCGTGGTCACAGGCTGACTGGCTCATAGGCGCACGCCCTCCGTCGTCGAATCCGTGAAGTAGAAGGTTTTTCATCTACCCGGACATTTTCGATATTTTTGATGTTTTTGTGTCGCCATGTACCGTCACATACCACACACATAGCAAACCGATGAGTCCCTATTCTGGTGTTTAACCGACTGCGCAGAAAAGCGAGGTAGTATGTTTATCAACACTGGATTCCACGCTGTAGATAATTTAAAACCATCTTCCCGATTGAAAGTTTTATGCTTTTTAATCTCAATCGCTTCACGTACAACTCTTGAGTAAAAGTGACGTTCGGTGGAGAGGACTTGCGTGCGGTGAAATCCAATCCAGTGGTTGATGCCTGCATCGAGTGCATGTTCTGCAATCGCAAAAAAAGTACCTACTATGGAGATCTCCTGTTAAAGACGATTTCGAACGGAACGGGTGGACGGCTGCCACACGCATATGTACTCGCACATTGTAATATAGACTTTAAGTACTGTGTACACGATTTAGTAGTCGTATCGTTAAGCGGTTCAAATCAAGAGTCACAAGACCTTGTAGTACATAATCTGGGAGTACGGCATTGGCTCCGCCAAGTCGACCATCAACCTTGGTCCAGCCCCGAAAGGTAAATAGAAGTGTATTTTCATAAACGTCTAACAAACCAACTCTACTGTGTCTGATGGAAAGAGTAAGTCAAATCCAAGAGCGGTGGTCTATCGCCATTGTGAATGGGGACAATGCAACATGGCGACTCACACTATTGCCATGTTTAAATAATAGTAAGATGCTTTACACATCTTGTTTTAAATGAGAAAAAGAAATGTCTTATTAACGAGGGAGGTTATCATCATCAAATCAATCATTATCAACATAACGTCCCAGTGCCGGGCTCGGGTCTCCTCTCAGGAGAGGGTTAAAGCCATACGGCCCCACGCACCGAGTGCGGGTTGGGGACTCGCAAAAAAGTTGTGGCTATATTAATCTTGTTGAATGTTTTTAAGCCGCCCGAAGACCTCCGAATTAAGCTTTACGACTGGTATTTTATGTTACTGGTACATTTTGGTTTTTTATTTTTATCTTTTACAAATAAAATTATTTTTTAACGAAATTTTGTGAAAAATTAACTTTTCATGTCCTGAATACACCGTAATTTATTTGATTTGAAATATCTATTTTTTCACCTCATTTTGACGGAATACCGAAAAAAAACCCAAATTTTCAATCGAAAATTCATCCGTCAAAATATCAACGTTTTTCACAAAAATTGGGTGTTTTCTATTCGATGAAATCTCTACTTTCTGATGGTGTAAAAATATATATATATTACCATAGTAAATCTCCTCATAAAATGCAAAAAATGAAAAAACTCGAATTCGATTTTTTTAATCGTTATTGAGATATTTATTAAAATTTACACTCTAATCACTCGATAATTTATTTTTCCTTTAATTTTTGTACTATGCTCCTCATTTTACAATGGGTTTCATCCTACTATAATTTATGTTCACTTTTTGTTATTATAAGAGGCTTCTACCCTGGTCTATAATGTGACCTCCGAATCGCGGAAACTAGTGGCGCCATCTATTGTCAAGTATGTACTACTGTATGTTTTTTACAATAAAGTTCAGTTCTTATCTGTGACTCAAGAGTTCAATTTCTAAGAGAAACGCTCATAGCATATCATGTAACAAACGGTCACCCATCCGGAAGTAACCGCAACGTCGTTGCTTGCCATCAGTGATTGTTTACAGTCACCTAGGGAAACTCGGCTATGAACGCTTCATGAGGGAGCATTAAAAGATAGGAATACTCTAAGACAAGCCTTTTTAGGGTTCCGAAGTTTATCACTAGGAACCCTTATAGAATCGTCATGTCCGTCCGTCCGTCCTTGACTTACTGTCCAAACGGTTAATGCTAGAAAGATGAAACTTTCCATGAATATGTGTTGTAATTACGTCGACAAAGTGCTACAATACAAAAGCTAAACGGCAAGCTCAAAAAATCTGGAAAAATTCGTGATGTCCATATAATGATTCGGTCCATATAATGAACTTTGAAGGAAAGCTATAACGGATTACATGACTTTGTTAGTTCAGGAGTTATAGAGGCTTAACTTGTAAAATGCGCTCACTTGGAAAACGTCATACAAAATTAACGCATTATTACGAAAACAAAACAGCTATCTAATGGATAGGTTTTTAAATCCACGTAACATTATGGGTGACTGAGGAACCCTTTCCTGTGCGTGGCCTGACACGCACTTGGCTGATTTTTAAATAACTATATTAAGGACAAGTCCCGACTCATGTATTGCATAATGGAAAGTTAATGTTTGTTCTGCTCACTACTATTTTAATATATTTTTTTGTTAAAAGTTCTCATTAAGTGAAATTTATTGTTAACTTCTTTTGAGAAAATAAAATTCTTTAACTATATATACAATAAAAACTATGTGTGTGTAAAAGAGAGGAAATTTTAAATACAGTTACTCCAACTGCTCCCTCCTTCTCCCTTCCTTTACAGGACAACACATGATGGACTTGGAAGTCACCGCTTTAGAGTGGAAGAAATACCCACCAGAACGAAACGATTCGATTTTTCCTTCAATTCAATCCAAAACTTGAACTCACTACCAGCTCATGCGTTTCCTTCTCACTATGATCCTGGGTCCTTTAAACCGGGTGTGTAAAAGCATCTCACTAAGCCGCCATACTTTTGGTTTCTGCTCATGCACACACACAACAGTGTCCACTCGTATAAGACCAACATAAAATTACAATATTCGCCAGGGGCCTAATCTTGCAGTACAAAACCTGCCTTAAATGACTGTATTCGCCCGGGCCCTATTGATATATTAGAAGACCAACTTAAAATGACAGTATTCTCCGACGTCTCAATGAAAGCATTTATCATCATCGTCAGCCTATCGCAGTCCACTGCTGGACATAGACCTCTCCCATTGCAAACCACTCTTATCGATTTTGGGCTTCTCGCATCCAGTATATATATATATATAAAATATATAAAAAGATAATATATTATTTTAAAAAAACAGTGCTGGGCAAGATACGCACTGAAAATGAGATCACATGATCACTACTCTTGGTTACTGCTCATGTTTTCCATCTCTTATTTTCGTTCGTTCATTCATCTTTTACGTCTTATACATAATATATAATGAAAACATCGATATTCACTTACCATCAAGTAATTCGTCAACCCTAAGTATTTCATGAAAAAGAATAGAATGGTATGGGGTGTTGTAGTTTGAAGAGAATATTAAATAAAACTCAAGACGCATTTGCAAGTGATTCGAGAATAATAATAAAAACAATAACATTTATTAACTATTGGTTCATAAAGATCACCATCTACGTTAGGTACATAGTACAATGTTTGTATTTGAGTCAACCAACAAAGCTTACACGGGGAATCACCGAAGAGTATATCTACAGGCTGAGTTCTTTTTTAAATAAAAAAATATGACCAAAACAAAAATTATATTATTTTTTATTATTTCAATTATTCTTCAATCATTCCCCACGTACAAAATATGTTTTTTTTTTAATATTTTAATATATTCTGTTTCTTTACATATATATATTATTATGATTTATATATGTTACTCTCCATATGTTTAGGTAATGTGTAAAAATACTTAATTATTTCATCAACAAATTAATATGTTAGATAATATAAATCATCTCATAGAAAAACAAGACATACAAAAATTGTATTTTTTTTGTTATTTTTTCACTAATTATAATGATCATAGATACCCGTAAATTCGTAGGTACCTTATACAAAATAGAAACTCTTAGAAAAAGAATATAACGAATATTAAAAACAAATATTAAAAAAAGACACTGACACTCGAAACGTTATTCCCGCTATTATCAAGCTTGCTTTTTCCAAAATACATTTTTTATTCCTATCCTTTACGTGTCCAAATCTATATTAGTTTTTTAGTGAAAATTTAGCAAAACATAGTACAAAAGTTTTAGAAATACCTACTAAAACTACCCAGCAAGTAAAACTTTTACCCTATATATCTATCACTATCGCACTGACACCCACGCTTGTGTGCGAGAGAGATGCAAGACGCGTCTCACTTCACCCTTCGATTGCACCAGTCAAGTCTAAGTTATGCGTATTGCTACGGACACGGCTTCTTTTAAAGGAGCTTACACACTTGCAAACATAATTAGTGACAATGACAAACATAAAAACGGCATTAATCCACGTTAAACTGTTGATTGTCTATGGATGCATTCATTTAACACTTTTAATAACACATTTCCATCGCTTTAATTGACGAAGCATACCTTTCAGTTCAATGATCCTTGGTAAAAAAGCAAACGAAGAAAGACATATCTTGAAAATTCGGATTATAGGTCAATTAATTATTATTACAATATTAAAAGAAATTATTAATAAATAATAATACTAAACACGCAAGTGTGTACACGCTCAATGCATTTTGTTTTTTATTATTTATTTTTTTCAAAATAAATTCGTGTTAATGGCCGGTCATAGTCAGTTAAAATTTGAATTTCAATTTGAAATTCAAGTTTCAAAACTGTATATTGGATTTACAACTGTTTGAATTGTTTATTTTTCATTTGTATAATTGTTTTAAGCGAAGGAAATAGGTATTTCAGCCAATTTCTCAGTCTTAGTGCTCTAAAACGTTTTCATCAAATTTTGTCAATTACTAATTTTCATTTTGTAATTTATCCGTGGAAAATGTCCAATTGTAAGTCTCAAATATTTATTATTTGTCCATTTATAAACAGTAAATACGGAACTTCTCGACATATTGACAACATAACTTATTTAATAATATTTTATATTTATTACTTACATTTAAAAGATACTAAAGAATATAATAATAATAATAATGCAACATAAATGCATTTTAATAACATTAAGGTACAAGTAGATATATAGTTTAAAATGACATATTTTATTATTAAATTTCAACAAATTGGACATTCACCATTTGAAGCTAAACATAATACTAAATAATCTAAACGTGTGTGCGCCTAGGTTTTTTACATTTTTTTAATGTTTTATCATTTTTGCAAAACGAAATTAAGTACACATTCTGGAAAACTGTTTTGCATAGGTACACTAATAGTTGTGGTAATATTAAAAATTAATTATTCCTAAATAAATATCTGAGTTTTTAATAAAATTAAATATACTATAAATTTAAAAATTATTATTGAACCACCCGTATATATTTCAGCTATTATGATCTCACTATAAGTGTATTTCTAATATATCAGCTTTAAAAAAATGTATATATAAATGAAAAAAAAGGAAAATAGGAACTAAAAAATAAAATAAAACAAAATAAGACAATAACAGATTGCTTTATTTAACAAAAAATATATAATATATAGAAATGAAAAAAACAATATTTTTCACATGATCTAACAAGCAAGCTCGGAGGCCATATTGAAAAATTTGTTTCTTTTTTATATTTTAATTATATTTTAATAGAATGTAAAATTAAAGATAACCCATCGAACCTTATGATATTTAATATAAAATACATACGATTAATAACTATTTACAAAATACAAGTTAAGTTTTATATTTTTATTAACATTAATATAATCCAGTCTATAATAAAAGGCTATTCGACAAACTTAGCGTAATGTTAGAAAATTTATGGTTATTTAATAAATCTAATTATTAGTAGCAGGCAATTTAAATAAAAAATAAAATAAAAATATACGTATAAAGTCGCGTCAAGCTAAGATTATAAAAAAATGTGTGTAAAAAATAAAAAATAATAATAATTTACGTATCAACTGAGAAAATACAACAGGTATATTATGCAAAAGTTGTGGATTTATGTAACTTTATGTTTTGTATTTTTTCGTTTTTTTTTTGTATATATGTTTGTTATTATGCAAAATGTGACGTAATCCCGAACATGGCACCCAAGCAAAGTAAATGAAAAATGAGATCAAATTTATTCTACTCGAAAATAATAAAAAAAAAAAACAATAAAAATTGCCTGCTAAACGTTACAATAATGATTTTTGTCCGCAATTTATTTCGTACTCGATCGTTTGAAGTTATTTTGTTCAACTCATGATTGTATTAAGACTTATTATTAATATATATTATTTCATTATGATTTGCATGTTTTCCTTCGCTTTAACGTCACCGTCAACGTACTTCATTATTATATAAAACAACGGAAGAATACAAAAAATGGGCAGTATCATCTTATATTACAACTTAAATCGAAAATCTACAATAGAAAAAAAAACATTCATAATAATTAATAATCATTTGAAATAAATAACAAGTTTATAAGTTTAAAAAAACTGTTAAAATTAATAAAAAAAAGGTTCCTATTTAATAGTTTCGTTAAAATGAAACTTGTGTGATCATCAACTTACTACACCTTTATAACTTTTTATTTATTTCTTAATAAAACCTCTATTTCTATTATTATATCTTTATATAATAATAATAATTATTATTTCTTCATTCAGAGTTAGATACACTTTACGATAATTAAATTACGATATCCTCTATATACAATACACAATCAAACATACATACGTATATGTACAATTATGTATTCCATATACCACACATGTTTATATGTATTGTTACACTACATTATATATTTTTGTTATGAAAAATAAGAGTATTCATAACAAATAAAAATAATATAATCTGAATAAATGTAAAATTAAACGCATTTAAATGTAACTAGAATCGAATTAAATAAATCATTTTATATTATTTTAATTATTGTATGTAGGTACATATTAGTAAATATTATAACAGTCGCTCAGTACATACATACAATTATAAATATATTAATAACAATTATTTAAATGCGTTTATTTTTACCGATAGTGGGAGGAGGGGGGGCTAAAAAAATAGCTGTCAGAGCTAAAAGAGTCTTTAAGAAAAATTCTCAAAATGCCGTATCTCCAGCTTTTGCAGGCAAAAATGAGATCTAACGCAATAGAAATAAGCCAGGTTTTATCATCCTGTGCTTTATCCGTGCGTATAGTCCAGGACACTGTCTAAAGAGAACAGTTCTTTGTACAACGCTGGGAACACGTGGCTCTGGTGCGCCATCTTGAAACGGTGAAGCGCCTCTAGGTGCATTAGCGATAGCTCTCTGTAACATACAAATAATAATATAATTTATTTATTATTATTTCACATAGGTACAGTACAGGTAATACACACAACTCATGGTTTCCACTCATACTTTCCATCAGACAGAGTAAAGTTGCTTTGGCAATCATAAACAGCCTTTAACAGTCCACTGCTGGACATAGGTCTCTCCTTAAAAATAGAGGTTTTGGCCTACTATACCACGCTGGCCAGACGGGTTGGTATAAGGTTGGTTTCAAGTTTCCTTCTCTTTGCATTGATGTTATCTTGCGTAGTTTATCCCTTAGTCGCCTTTTACGACACCCGCAGAATGAATAGGGGTGGTGACACTCTGTATTCTTAATCCGTCACTACAGGGAATATATAAAAAGGTCTCGTTTTATGAAAACGATTTGTAAGTCGAATATTCAGACCTGTCTTTCCAAAAATACTTATATTTACCTAAATATACATAAATATTTATATTTCATAAATTCCGATTCCTAAAATATAACAACCATTACCAATAAAAAATATATTAATTTCATTTTTTTTACATTTTTATCTGCTAACGTCAGTCAAGTATTTACTAACAAGGCAGATACTACATAATACGTACCTGAAGGCGGGTATGTTGTTCAATAGGGTTTGTAGTACTGTGACGTCACCCTTGAGAGGCGCGTGGTTGGCCTCTATCTCGAGACGCATCGCTGCCATGGACATGTTGAACAGGCATTGGATCTCTGGGTTGCCTCGGACGCCGTGCCGTTCTACGCAAACAACATTAATGTTTTTTTTTATTATTCAATGGTTTGTCTAATAGTTAGTAGTAATAAATGAATTCGTCAGTGACTTCATTTATTTCAGTTTCATTTTAAATTGAATTTAAAATAAAAACAATACTATAATTGTGGCATATGGCATATGGCATTTACGTAGTTTACCCTACATTATGACCACCCTAAAACAGTCTGCATTTATTATCAACGATAGTCACATAAGTCGTGCCTAACTCTAGAAAAAAGCTATGAGTTTTGACCCTTACATTGCCTTACATAAATATAAAATAGAAGATATGATGCATAATCCTAGCTTTTAAAACATAAGTTTATTCAATACTATTACATAGGTACCTATATCCTTTCTCAAGAATAACAGTATCTCCATGTCCAGCAGTTTAGTTAGAAAGTGTAACGGACGGACAGAGTTACTTTCAAATGTATAACGTTAGTATGGATGAAGTCTCACCTGGCCACAACAACACCAGACTCTGGTACAGAGCAAGTTCAGTCTCAGTCAGCTTGAGCCGCGCGATCGTCTTCGCCGCATCAAATATGGCGGCCACCAGCGCAGCATCCCTCGGGTCGCTGCAATTTAACATAACAATACACTGTAGGAAAATGAACAAAAATATTAAAATCCCTTTCAAAATCCAATAAAATACTATGAAACATTACTTTACATACTCTACATTTAAATTCACTAATTTATTTGTTAGAAAAAATAAATTAGTGAAACAAACATCAGGGAATGGACTGGGATCGCCAGCGTAGAAGAACTGTTTCGTCTGGCTAAGAACAGAAAGGAATATGCAGAGCTGACGGCCAACCTCCATTAATGGAGAGGCACTGTAAGGAAGGAAGGAAGGAAGAAAAAATAAATGAAGTCAATACATAAATGTAAGTATTTTTAAGATAAATTATTTATTTAATTTAATTTTAAATACTTTTAAGAATGTATATTTCTATTTTTAAAATACTACGTAAAATATAGATTATAGAGTAGGTACATACCGTGCATGCACACACTCTCTGATGGGCAACACAACATCGCCATACAAAACGTGATCACGATTGACGTCGATAAGCCTCGAAAGCCTCACGATCGCCAACTCAAACGAACCTAAAACAAAGAACAAATGTTATTGAAAACAATAAAGTCGAAAAGTATATAGTGCTATCATTAAGCAGAAAAAAGGACATTCACATATGAAATTAGAAGTATAGGACAAGTTCTCAAAAAAAAAACATTGAATCATCTTAATATTGCAGAGAAAACATCAGCTCTCATTTTTGGAGGACTTTAAAATGTCTTTAATCTTGTCGTGTCTTTAATCTTTAAAATGTGATGTGTGTTAAAAATTCTCAAACACAAATTGCCTCTTTAATTTTTCACAAAGAAGTAAGGCCCAAAATGACTGGCATTTTATATTTGTCAAATAATTAAGACAGAAAAGGCGCAGATCAGATTATAATCACGATCCCACCAACAGCCAGTAGCAAATATACGAAGAATCTTAACAATTGCTTACCAGATTTCAGCAAAAGAATCTGATCATCCTGTGACAACTTCATGAAGCCAGGTATAAGTTTGGCAAACTCAATGATGTTCTGGATCATATTTGTCAGTTTATCTGCACAGTCCATCCACATCTCTTCATAACTCATCGAGTTGTAATACAGCAATCTGCAAATAAATGAAGTCGATTAATTCATTTAACTTCACTAACTTATTAGTGAATTTAAATGATTAAAAAGGGTTTACATTTAATTGAGGTAACTTCACTAATATAATTTAATTAAATTAATGTAAATTGAGAAGGAGATGGAGGAAGATGAATGTAAAGTAAAGCGTAAACTGTTTTTGATCAGTAGATGAAGGTACATGCTTGGTTTGAGTGTTCGATGATGATCTGAGAATAAAAGAAAAAGAAATATGTAACTGACATAGAGCAACACGGTAGGGAGTCAAAGCGTAAGCCCAAATGGGCATATGCATTACACTGTTATGACACAGAATGTGTTTGTGTGTGTAATTTAGATTTATTGTCATGTGTGAGTTCATAGAGACAGGCGATTGTCTTTGCAAGTGAGTCTAAAACTTGCATGTGTGAAGATCCCCCCCCCCTACTCCCATCCGGTACGTGGGCCAGTATTGCTCTATGGTAATAGATAACTGATAATATAATTTATGAAACACTTTACATATATATTTCATTTCTTTCAGATTTATTCTTATCATGCCTCCTTGGAAACCCAAACCATATTTTGGCACAAATGGAACCGAATACGAAGATCACACAGAAAATGTCAACCTCTACCCCCTCATCTAATGATGAAGGGTAATACGCTTTTCCTATCTGGTGACCCTGGCACATGCACTTATTAGCAGGTGCAAATTGGTACTCATTTGCCACCTATTCCAATGAAACGCACCAAACATATTTAAAAAGCTACTCATTATACAGCAATTAACTTACTTTGAAACATCCTGTGGTTTCCTGAACATCTCGTGAATGTACTCCAGTTTTGGGTTGGTGTTCGCGTGGGCTTCTGCCAAACTCTTCACGAGGACCTTGCTGATATCTCCCTCCGCTGCTAACAAACAAACTAGTTTAACCACTTATCACTAGATGGCACTATAATCTAATTCTACATAAATAATCTACAATTCTATATAAAATAATAAAAAGTAGCAAGCTTTATAAATATTTCAAAATTATAGAACTAAAATTGCAATACAAAATAAAAGTGTATACATTTTTTTGTCTATGCTACAATTTTATCTATATTATCTATGCGTAAATGACAGCAGCTGTCACTGTGACAGTTGTACAATTTTTATAACAACTTCATATTTATTGAGTAATAAATGTTTGTGCTTGCATGATGCCGAACACCATGGTATTATGGCTTTAGACCCATTAACACTTATATTTGCAGGTACAACCTGCCTAATGGCTTGTTGGCGTGAGTACAGAATTGTTTTAACGACCTAATCACATTCAACTTTACCGACTACGTAATAAGGTCCTCTATTGTGACAAAAGTACATAATATATCCACCTAAAGTTATGTTACACAAAATTGTCGTGTCGACGGAATTGTACCGATTATGGTCACAGATGACTTATGACCAGATTCTTTAGACTTCAGACAACTCACACTCGGGTGTCTGATCCCAAACCAGGTAGTTCAAACATACTTATATATTTCTGAATAATAAACAAATATTTTGGAAATCTGACACACAACGTCATCCAGTTCCAAACTAAGCAGAGCTTGTATTATTGGTACTAGACAACTGATATAAATACATACAGATACTTTTTTGCAAATACATACATATTTGCAGCAGAAACAAATATTTGCAGATGATACAAACATTTGGTCCGACCAAGGAATCGAACCAAGACCTCTTGATCGGCAACTGCATACGCTAACCACTAAACCAACTAAGCAGTCAAATAAATACATATATATTGTACATATATTACACCCAGAATCGGAACAAATATTTGTCCTGGGCGGGAATTGAAACCACGACCTCAAGCTGAGTAATCAAGTTCACTAACCACTGTTAGGCCAGTCAATAAATAAACATAACGTTTTCTCCCCAGCATGCCTATTGCCGCTGTGCGTTTCAATGGCTATAGTACCCTTCCCACTGGTTATTATTAAATCGCAAAATTATCCAAATGGCCAACCAGATGTATTTTGTTCTGACGAAGTAAGTTATTGATCTCTTTAAGTAAAGTTCTAAATGAATGGATAGACTCTTGATAGGCGCGGTCTCTATAAGGTTATGGAGTGCGATAATGAATTGAATATTGAAAGACGTGATCCGGTTCGGGTCCTGATAATGGAACATCTGAGTCTGGTCATCAGAAAGATATTAGTTTTATGTGTCAACCTGTCAAAGTGACACTAACCAGCCTGATGGAAAGCATCAGTAGAATCCAAGAGTGGTTGCCACCTTACTCATTCCGAATATAGATAATGCAGCATGGTGACCCACACTATGGTGGTGCTTATCCACGCCCAACTTAAACGACCCGGAACCGAATCGGTCAAGAGAGATTTTTAGTAAATATAAATTTTGTTTTCCCAACCAAAAGTTTTGTAACTACGGAATACAACTACGTATTTGGTAAGAAAAAAAAAATTTTTAGTTTGTGTCTAAGATATATATTTATAATCAATTTAAATTTGAAAGACTCAGAACGAATCACTTGTTTAAAATCTTTAACATAAATTCTTATTTCAGACATGTCCAAGACAACCGACCTCCGTGCACCCCGTCAACATATTTCTGACGAAGAATGGATTTATGGTTAAAAAAGCCAATAAACCTTTTGGTGTCCCATTTTGGAATACAATGTCATAAACAAAACCGTAGTTTCCTTTTAGTAGTTGTAGAATCATAATAAACTAATTTTGTATCAACAGACCTACTGAAATCAATTAACATATAACAATCAGCAACAACACTGATGACAATCAATGACAAAAATCCTCTAAAATACAAACATATAAAAAAAATCTACAAAGAACAAAAAACAAATCGCAAATAAAAACATTTTAGCCGTACGTCGAATTACAACATCATCCACTTACACGGCAAATCATCATTCGAACTGTGGCTTGACCCTTGGTGCCTCCGGTTCGTCACTGCATTCGGATTCACCATCCCCATCCCCGACATATTCATATTTAACGGATCCATCAACCGACCATGCCCACTACTGGACGTGAGGTCATCTGGACTCAAATCGTCACTTGTTAGTGAGACTGAACTCTGTCCACTTACAAGAACCGAATTCTGGATATCCATCGGACTGTGCTGGATATTGGATGGGCTATGGAGGAAGGTTGTGGAGTCCACGTAGCTGGCCACTAAGTTGTCTACCCCCATGGAAGTCTCTGGTTTGATCTCCTGTTTGATGTTGATAACTCCGCTGGAGATGGAGACTGGGGATTGAATTCTCTCCTGTTCGTAACGGTCAAATTCCTGTATTCGTCTTGGAATTTCGTTGATTGCGCTCGGTCGCATTGATGTAGTCGGGGTGGTGATTGTGGTAGTCGATGTGGAGCCTGATGGTCGGACGATAGTCGTTCCTTTTTGTTGGTCGTCTATAGATGGTAGATTGTTTTAATTACTTGATTTTTGGACACAAATCTAAGAACCTAATAAGGGTATTTTTGTAGTTTTTCGTTCTTAATCATTAGCTCTGATTATAAATATATGTTAACAATATCTCAGCAGTATTATCCTGAAATATAAAAAGAAGACGCACACCAGAAACACCCCCATTCTAAGTGGAATAGTCAAATAAATATACCCACAATTCTTCTACAACCTGAAAAACCTGCCTCTTTACCCAAATTTGCAAGTCATTTTTTTTCTGCAATCGCTAAGTACTGTATTCTCTTGTATTATTGGCCAATTTTTTGTTTTGACCACATGACTTACTGTGGAGCGATATCATTGCCATACATTTGTTAGTTTTCTATTAATGTTTATAGAATGTGAACTTGTTAAGAAGGGCTGGTTAATCAGAAAACTTGAAGGTTCAACTCACCGTGGCTGATAAAATCTGGATCCAAGAACCCTCCTGTCTGTTTAGACTCGTAGGTGATGGGTGTTGTTGAGTCCACGTAGTCAGATGGCGCTTCGTACGACTGTTGTTGTTGAGTGGGGGGCTGGATACCCCCCATGTTGGATGTGAGCGCTGGACCGACGTTGTTATAGTACGGCGACAGGGGTGAGCCGTATGCAGAATATCTGGAATAACGAGAAAATTGGTGCTATTATACAACTTGTTTTGTTCTTAAATTATAATAATAATTAAATATTACGGACATGAGTTACACAACGCCATCTAGCTTGAAACTAAGCAGAACTTGTACCATGAAAGCTAGATTGAGTGATAAAATACTTCTATACTTTTTTTTTGTAAATACATACGTATTATATATACACCCGAACTGTGAAACAAATATATGTAGATCATACAAACATTCTGTCCCACCCAGGATTTGAACCTGAGACCCCAAACACAGTATTCGCATACTGAAGTAGTCAAAAATTATTAGTGTTTTAACCAAAAAAAATAAAAGTACAAAATTTGTATTTTAAGTACTAAACTTAAACATATATTACATCAGTTTATGTGATCCAGTCAATGTTATAATCTAATAACTATTTCTGCACCTGGACGACGCAATTACATCATCAATTATGATAAGTGATTGAAGAATCTCAACAAAAACATATAAAACGTCGAGAACATTCTCTCAAGCCAACAATTTACTGTTAAACCAGAAAAACGCATCATAATTATATTGGCAGAACAGAGTTGTAAAAACAGCGCTATCTATCATTCTTAATGAGAAACTGTTAGTACCGCTACTCTGTACTAGGTGGCGGTATAAGTTTACCGTTAAGCGTCATTCAGTGCTGTCACGACAATGTACCGTTGGGCACTTACTATAATGTCTGCGATGCACCGCTGACACATTTTGAAGTCCGTAAAGTAATGAATTACAACGGTGATAGATGCTAGGAAGTTTTAAGACCGCTCATTCTTCAGCGTACTTCTAAATATTAGTCGCTATGCACTAAAATATAAATTTATTATCTTCGCGGGAATCGCGGAATAGAAGATCTTAAAATAAGAAAACATTTAGTTACGACCAGTTACACCTCACACGAAATGAGGAGTTATTTGTGCCTTTCTAAATGAACAGCACATTACACATTATGTGTTTCTTGGTGTAGTTCTTTTTGAACCAAGATTGAATTACTTCTAATTATAGTTGTAAATAACATCATATAATTTGCTGTAATATATTTTCATTACTTTAGTTCTTCTATTGTAATATAGATGGCGTAACATACCCATTGTAATGGTGAAATTGATCACTCGAACTCGGCGTTTGTTGCTGAGTATCGTATACTGAATCCGGCGCAGTATCTGCTTGAGCCCTCATTTGTGCTCGATGGTACCGAACCTCATCTTCAACCTTCTCACGCTGTTTCTTCGACATACGCCCGAATTTCACAGCTGAAAACAAAGACAAAAAAATTTTTATTGTGTGATCTTGTTGCGCTATTCGACGCTGGGAGCGCTGTTCGAGAAAAAGTATTGACACAAATGACATAACAGGGAATCTGATATTCACATCATTCCCATACCGCCTTGATATTCACACGAAAGAAAAAAAAACCGCTTCTATAATCGGTACTTACAATACAATACAATGCAATTATATTCTCAATGACACCTAGCTTCGACTCTTAGTTACTCAATACCTTACCCACACACGGGTGATTTGAGGATGTGTGCAGAACGTGTTTATGTGCATGTGTGCGTGGTTAAACGGGCCTTGATTGGTTGTGTGTGTTATTAGTGCGGGTGTGTGCGTCCGGGACACTTCGGCCGTTGGCACACTGCCTAGTAGAACAACGAACTCGCGAACTCTGACGTATGTATGTATAGTACGTACATGTGACGTATAAAGCGTGCTACGTAACGACGCGATCCCGTTGAGCGCAACCCGACCGATTTGAATTATGATCAGCTTCGAACAAAACGTGTACTGTGAGAGGCTTTTTAATTTAATCACTTGTTTCTTTTTAAATATCGAACATAAGAGTTCTCTTTATCTATGATTCTTTGTTGAAAAGTTCGATGACTTATCTATCCAGTATAACTTGAACCCTCTCGTGTTAAAGAACGTTTGAACAGAGAGCTATTGCATTTTGGTCGTTGTTTTCTTCACAATTCCAGAACATTGCCTTCATAGTTAAACGTCCCAGATAAATTTTAATACGACGTTTTGTCGAAACAATTAAAATTCTTTACAACGCTTGTTTTGTTCAATAAAAACAAAGAAGTTGAAGTCTATGAACTCAATGTGTGTCGAAAATATTTATTTTAGTTCTAAATCAATATTTGACGCTTAAAAGCTCTTTGGTCTACAGTTGTTATATTGTTATTTATGGTACCATAACGGCATAAGTGCCACGTAAATCATTTAAAATCAAGTGTTCTTTCTAAAGTTTTCTATTGTGTTTAGAGTACATAATGGAATAACACAGACGTGAAAAAAGACCCAATATAACAAGCACAAGAAAATTATATAACGAAATATCGTGTATTAACACATAACGTGACTGAATCCGTACAAAAAATGAAACATGTAAAGAAATATGGGTCGATATGACTTGTTTAAAGAATTAGCGCACATTACATAAACACAACCATCGTGTTTGTATGCGTAAGCGAGCGTGTATATGTAATGTAAACGTGCGCATGTGTGTATGTATCTTGTAAAAACTTGGATGTGTTTATGTCACGGTTCATGACTGCAATTGCACAATAAGTAGAGATGTTCTAGTTGGTTGATCGATAATTTATCATAGATTTATTTGAGCTTGCCAAAGTGACTACTACGCCTGATGGAAAGCACAAGCTCACCATCCTCATTGTGAGTGCACACAAAGCAGCAGATGGTGATGACTCTCAGAACAAATCACCATCATCATCATTAATAGTTCACCGCTGAAGAGATGCCCCTACTTGGCAAGGTTTTGATCTACTATTCCACGTACAGAAGTCGAGTTGGTATAGGGTTTGCTTAATTTTCTATTTCTCTATCTAGTGCTGTTGTTCTGAAAGTTGGTTGTTATGAATAGGGATGGTGATACTCGATATTCTTAATCCGTCACTATATACACATGGATTTAGTTGATCCGTTACATCTATGACAACCTGCAACTGAGCAGAGACGGAAAGCGAAAGACAGAAAGGCCCCTTCTCATTCTTTGGTTCTTTACTTCATTTTTAACGGCCACGTTAAGCGGTCGGTCCCGGTTATCATAAGATAACAGTCGTGACGATTAAGATGAAGGCTTTAAACCATCCAATAGCAAAATTACGTAGCCACAACGGGTTCTTGCCAGTCCCCAACCTGCACTCGTGGGGACGTATGTCTTTAACTCTGTCCTGAGAGGAGATCCGAGCCCAGCATTAGGACGCTATGGGTTGGTGATTATGACTTCATTTTTTATCGACCATATTATATCGATATTTGTTTATCGATATCTATTACGCACTACTGTCGTTACGTGTATTGTGCAACAATGTGTCACCGCACGCGTCGATGACGACGCGTTATGCACACGCGATTTTAGATACACGTCTTATCGCTAAGTTTTTTGTTGGATATCTGTTTATTTTTATGGATCTTGTGAATGTATGTTTGTTTATTGCGCTAACGGATTTTGATAAATTCTTGCATACACATAAGCGGAGCAGTACTATCCTTACACAGAAAACCAACCTAATAATGACAGCATTCTTGCTGTCGTTCGTTGGTGAGTGTTAGCGTCATATTCCCGGTCTCCAGAGGCCGGAAGAACGATGCAAAAATATCTGACCAGGCCGCCATAGTATGATCTTCACAATGAGGATAGTGACCCCTACTCCTGGATTCCACTCATGCTTTCCATCAGGCAGAGTAGAGTCACTTTAGTAGACTTAAATATAAAAAAAAAGGTTACAGGATATCTTTTATTAGTAAAATTATGGTGACTATCGTTTAACTTTAAACCAGGGAGGTTAAATGCTGCACAGTTAAGAGGCACATCCTTCTAAGGGTTACTCAAGTAAGTGGTTTTTTGGGTTTTTTGGGTTGTCACTTGTAAGAAAATTATTGATACTTTTCCAAGCTATAATTGTAGAGCTAATGTTTTGAGGAAATATCTCGTCGTACGAGTTATGGTAGTGTTTTCTAAGTTTGAGAACTTACCATTCCAATCTGTGCGAATAAATTTTGCACTTGTTGGTACAAGTAAAGACTTATGTTTTTTCATAAAACCTTTAGAAGTCATAATTTGTAATAATTTAATAATTTAATTTTAAAAAGTCCGCCGATGTACAAATTTAGTGCATAAAGTTTATAAATAAAAATAAATAAATTTGCTTACTTGTTTTAACTCGACAACAGATGGCACTAGTAGTATTTAAATTCAATTGTTCCGCTTTTTGAAAATTATATGAGCATTCAAAAGTTTACAATAAGTGAAACAGAATGAATCAAAACTTATACACAGTTGTGTTGTGTATTTTTGTTGATTTATTTAAGTCGCTTGAGTTGTACTACGCATGTCCGAAGCCGCCATGAAGAATCAATAAATACTTTCTACTTAAAGTTTGTCTAGGAATATTACTGTCGCGATTTATTCATAAATTTTTAATATGTTAAATTTATAACTATATTACTAGCTTTTACTTGCAGGTTTGCTCGTGTGTATATCGCAGTCAATGATATTATATAGAAAGATAGGTTACCTTCATACTAAACGGCGTTCGATATTGTTGCGGTATGACATGACGTACTTATTTATAGGTGTATACATACATTACGACTACGAATGCAAAAGATAATACGGAATGCATGGTAAAGAAAGAGATAGCTAAAGAGATTTAATCTATTACGCATGCCATCGACCGTTATTAGTCCTTGTCACACTTCAGTTACAATCTTATCCTCTGTCCTTTTTTAACGCGCCTTAACTAATACTGGATATCATTTAATAATTTCGGTAAATGGGAAACAAAACCGTGACAAAATACAAATATTACGTAGTTGCTTATAAATAGTTACCCGTGGTATGTAACTCTTCCTTTTTATTTACTTTGGAACCATAGTTTTTACACCTTCTTATCACACAGCTCGGCATTTTGGTAATAATAAGCACTTCACGGAAACGCTCTGACAACGTGTTTATTCGCTTGCTTCTATTAGCCGACTAAATGAAGTCACGACGATTGTCTACACTTGTCCTCAACAATAATCGCGCGATAGTGCGATATCTACCTTTTTTTATAATATCATTGATCGCAGTATATTATTCGTTGATAATGTAGCTTAACATTTGAAAAATATTTTTTAAATCGGTTATCTATATCTATACATCATCATCATCCTATCGCAGTCCACTGCTGGACATAGGCCTCTCCCATTGCAAACAACTCTGATCGCTTTTCGGCTTCTCTCATCCAGCTCCTAGAGTGCTAAGAATTACGGGAGGTCACCACAACCGACTGACTCAGGCTATATATAGGTACAAATATATAAAAATTGGAGTGTTTGTTTGGTCTGGTTAATCTATGGAACGGGCAGATTGATTTTGACAGAACTTTCAGTGGAAAATAGCTGATGTTATAAAGAGTAATGTATACTACTTTTATTTTATGTAACGATACGTTTAAACATGTGGAAATGATACTTGAAAATAATGAAATAATGAACAAAATTAAAAACAACAAAAACCGTGAGTAACACCACGGGATTTAGGTAGCTAGCGCTCATACCCAACTGGCCTTAGGTGATTGGAAACAATCACCGAGGGTAAGCAAGGACGGCGCGGTCACACTTAGATGGGTGACCATTTGTGGTATGATATGTTATGAGTGTTTCCGTGATTCGGAGGTCACGGTAAGCAGTCGGTCCCGGTTGTTATAATAAAATATCAGTCGTGGAACTTAAAAGCTTAAAAACCTCAAACGACAAGATTATGTAGCCACACCGTTTCTTGCCAGTCCACAACCCGCACTCGTCCAGTGTGGGGACGTATGGCCTTAACCCTCTCGTGAGAGGAGACTCCAGCCCAGCAGTGGGACGTTATGGGTTGTTGTTGCATACATTGGGTACATGCTCAAGTTATATTTATAAGAATTAAAAGCAGTCACACTAATATTTTAAATTCTAAAGTAACTGTCTGTAACGCTTTCCCGGCTTAACCGCTGTACCGATTTTAATCATATTTGGCAGACAGATGCCTTGATTCTTTAACAAATATATTATAGTGTACTTCACCGCGAAAACTGACATACGCGCGGGCGAAGCCGCCTGCAAAAGTTGGTTTCTTATATAATATTCTAAGTAAGAATTTCTTACTCTGCGACATTTTCAACTTAAGTTACCATTATAAGCCGTGCTGATAACACGACTGATAAGAGTACGTTGACCCCACCTTCGTTTCCTGATTACACATGTTAAAGGTATAAAAATCTTTGTTACCGATTGCTAAGTAAATGAATCGTTTGTTGAATTATATTATCACGGTTACGGCTTCCGGGGTAAGCAGGAGTGTATTTAAATATTTTATACACTCCAGGTCCAGGCAAGCGTCTGATGAACTAGAGACAAGCTGATTTGTAATAGGTATCTTCCTAGCTTTTATTATTCACAATATTATTTGGGGTCGGCTACTAGTTCAACCGGTTGTACCTGAATATCAGTTTTTTACCCGGCATCGAACCTGAGCCCTATCGATCGGCAGTCGCATACGTTAACAACTAGGTCAACAAATAATGTATGTATATTATTGTTTTTAATTGAATCGGGTGTTTGTCACTCAATTTTTGCTGCCTTGTTGGTCTAGTCTAGTGGTTAACTTATGCGGCTGTTGATCAAGAGGTCTCAGGTTCGATTCCTGGGTCTGTCCAAATGTTCGTATGATGTTTCGGAGTCTGGGTGTTTTCTATGTATAATAATATGTATGTATTTAGATGAAGAATGTATGTGTGTCAGATGTCCGAAATATTTATTTATTTAGGATCATCACTGCAAAGAAAAGGAATACTTGAAAATAACCCTCTAGGAACCCGTCTGTCCATCGTGGTATAAAAACCTCCCTTCTAAGAAGAGGCCAATATCCAGCAGAGGAATATTGAAGGTTGTCGAGAAGCTGACAGGCTTGACCACTATGCCACTATTATTATTAAGAAGTGAAGGTGACCACTTACCATCACGGCTCATGCCAAGTTTGAGACACTTCTGCAGCCGGCAGTACTGACATCTGTTCCTGTTGACGCGGTCCACCACACAAGCTTTTGTTCGAGGGCACTGGTAGTTCACCACTGAAACATATTAACGAGTTAGTACTAATTAACGGGAGAAGGAGAAAGAAGAAGAAAACAGCTGTTAGAAGAGAAGGAGAATAATTATTACTTCTATAAATAATAATAATAATGATAAAAAAATTTAATCAAGAATATTTAACACAGATACAATTTAACTGCCTTGCTGGTCTAGTGGTTAACGAATGCGGCTGCTGATCAAGAGGGCTCGGGTTCGATTCCCGGGTTCGTCCAAATGTTTGTATAATCGTTAAATATTTATTTCGGAGTTTGGGTGTTCTCAACGTATATTATGTACTATGTATTTACAAAGTATGTATGTTCATGTATTTATATCAGTTGTTTAGTACCCATAATACAAGCTTGGTTTAGTTTGGGACTAGATGATGTTGTGTGTCATTCGTACGAAATATTAAAAAAAATACTGCTATAAATAGTAATATGCAATATTAAAACTTATTGATTAATAATATTTAATACAGATACAATTTTATATTGCTTATAAATCTGTACTTTTTTTTAAAAGAAAACTCCCGCATTTGGAATAAATTCATGTACGACACAGGAGGACTTTAAAAACTTACAATAAACGGACACAAAGAACACCAAAAGACTCAGAATTTGTGGATCTCACAAAGTGTTGTCCTGTGTAGGATTTGAACCCACAACACTTGGAGCAGTAGAGATCGGCGTGGCGACCACTTAAGCCACTAGGCCAACCGTGCCGTCAAACTTTTCTAGAAAGTCTGTCCTCTAAACTATATTAGATTATGTATATACCTGAATTACAGAAGAAAACTCTCGTTGAATTATTAAATGTGAGCTTCTTGTTACTCAAAAATGTAATTAATACTAACGATATAAGATAGAGTTTTGTGTGGATAAAGATTTTGTTATTTTCTTTTTAAGATCCTAGTAAAGAAAAGAATACGAGGTTTTAAACCTCATTCTTTTCTTTGCTAATATCTTAACAGTTTTTAGGTTCCTAGACCTAGGGTCTGGAGATGTCCGAAGGTAAAATCATCGAATTCAAAATTTGAAAAAATGATCCTTACTATAGTCGTCACAAAATAAGAAGCCCGTTTTGACATTTGTCAATTGACACGCCGCATGTAAGAAATTGAAAAATCAAATTCATAATCCTATTTAATTACCATGTTATGTTACCCATACACTATCACAACGCGTATCATAAATAAGCATCAAGTTTAACTTGATATTGAAAAATTGCACTCAAAAACACGAATTAATCGTATTAGTTACGCCACGATGACAAATGTCAAACCGGGCTCTTATTTTGGGACGACTATAGTAATAAGACTTATTCAGAGGTTAATCAAATGCCAGGAGTACGAGAGCCATTGCTCCACCGACAAGAGCCTAGCTCTCAAATTGAGAGAGAATATTATAAATGCGAAAATTATTCTGTCTGTCTGTCTGTGGTGCTTTCACGCCAAAATTACTAAACTGATTTTAATTAAATTTGTTATATAGGTAGCCTAAGGACTGATATGGACTGGGATAGTTTTTAACTCGATAACTAATATACAGGCGGGCGGAACCACGGTTGAAAGCTAGTAGCTGATAATTCCTAGATAAATGGAGTATTCAATACTAAAAGAATTACTGAAATCGGTTCAGACATTAAGTATCTATAATAGTATATTGCCAATAAGAGGGAGTAAAGCTCTTTTTATACGGCATAATATTCGTTACGGGAATTGAACCCGTTGTTGCGCGTTGCAGTTGAATTTAAATTTTATTTTCCTTTGCAATATATTCTTATACAATCAGGTCTTAAAGACGTATGGCAGTACCTTGTCAATGGTTCAGGGTCTAAAAGTCACATGGACTGCCCCCCCCCCCCCCCCCTCACAAATATCCAGTTACCCAGCTTCAAGATTTCCCAGATTACTGATTTCAGTAAAATCAGTCATCCATACTAATATTATAAATTCGAAAGTAACTATGTCTGTCTGTCTGTTACACTTTCACGGCTAAAACACTACACTGATGTTAATGAAATTTGACATAGAAATACTTTGAATTTTGAGGAAGGACATTGTTACCATTTCGAAAACCGACATACACGTGGGCGAAATCGCGGGCAAGATCTAGTTATCTATAACTGTGACCTTACAGCCCTTGAGTGCTCCAAATCCTTACTATATTAGAAATGCAAAAGTGTGTCTGTCGGTCGCGCTTGCACGCCAAAACTACAGATTTTTTTTACAGCTATAACCGTCATATATGCGGTCAGAGACGCAGGCGAAAGCCAGTATATTATAAAGTACTAAAACATTATTAACAATGGAGGGTTTCCTAACAGCTGTGTAAAATAGCATAAAAATACAAAATAGCATCAAAAAAGAAGCCGACCTGTACTCTGGGAGCGTCTGAAGAATCCTTTGCACCCCTCGCAGGTGATGACCCCATAGTGGACCCCTGATGACTTGTCTCCGCACACCTTGCATGGTATTATCTCGATTTGAGCTGCAACAATAGAAAGAAAACTATCAATAAGTGTATTTTATTCATTAATAAGAAAGTTTAAAAAGTATAACAATAATAATTCTTTATTTTTCCTCTCACACAGAAATTTTACAAATATTTAGTATTGTCATAAGATGTCGTGAAGCTTAGTTAGAGGTCTTCAGGCGGTTTAAAAACATCCAACGGCAGAATTACGTAGCCACAACGTGTCTTGCCAGTCCCCAACCCGCACTCGGCCTCCGTGGTAACGTATGGCATTAACCATCTCCTGAGAGGGACCCGAGCTCAGCAGTGGGACGTTATGGGTTCTGATGATGATGATGATGATGATGTAATTAGGTATTACATAATTAAGTACGCGAAAACTGTGCGAGAGACTGGTATCTATACAAGACAGCTTTACCAGCAGCCTGTCCACCTCTAGATAAATAACTTTACAACTTCATGAGACTGAAAAGTCCTACTTATATTAAAAAAGCGAAAGTTTGTGAGTATGTATGTTTGTTGTTCTTTCACAGTAAAACTACTGAACACAATAATATAGCTTATCAAATCAAATCAAATCAAATCATTTATTCTGCAATTAGGTTCCATGAACACTTTTGCAAGTTACACTTTTTTTTTTTGAGCAGATGAGTTCGGCCTTTCCTAACTGGACTAGCCCTGAGAAGAAAGGACAAAACAAACTCAGGGATCACAGTCTCTTTTAAAGTCCAGACAATATTCTTAAATGCAAAAGACTCATATAAAAGCGATAATTACAATTTGAGTCACAACTATAATAATTAAAGATAATAATTTAAAAAATATCAACATTGGCAACAATTTAAAATAAATTAAACATTCAAAATAAACAGCATGTGCAGAATGGGCAGCTCAATCCCAGGCGGTTTTATCATTAATATATTCTGCTATGCTTACATTTCAGATTATCACATAGGCTACTATTTACCACAATAATAGACCAACATGCGGACGGAGCCGCGGGCAAAAGCTAGGGTGAAATAAAAGTGCAGGTTGAGCGCAATAATAATATGATGGGGATGTGAATAACTTCGTTCGTTTGTGTGGTGAAAGAGTTTATAACGTATAATGCAACTACGGAAAGATTTTTCAAGGAATTTAAATGGCTCATGTCACCCGAGTCTATTGAAATCTCATTCATTAAAATCGATTTAATAGTTTACGCGCAAACATATTTAGACTGCCAAAAGGTATTTCTTAAAAAAAATATATGCATATTTTCTTTTTTTTATGGAACGAATGAATGAGATGACCGGTCAATTCGAATCCATAGTAGACAGGGCAAAAGGGCAAGCGCACTAAGATTACAGTTATCCGGATTTTTATATTTTCGTTACCACTTTTTACTCTTCTTTCTATTTCAAGACATTATCAAAATATAATTATGTAATAACCATAGAACAGGTCACTTGTCACTTTAAAATGACTTAGCAAAATTTACAATTAAATTTAATGGGTGTGGCTTCGCGCCATTTATAAAAACACGCGCGTTACCTTTAAAAAAACAGTTACAATATTGCCACACCAAAAAATATATAAGAATCTTTATTTATTTTTTTAAGCTATACGCGGTATCTGTTATCAATGGGTCTTACAACATACGGTTGTCAGCCATTTTTGGTTGCAGTTCACCGACCCCGGCAAGGTCGGGCGGAGGCTATTGACTCCGGGTAGCCTATGTGTGTGTGTACTGTGTAAAGATAGGACGAGCCCTGCGAGGCTCACGTCCTTTTGTAGGTACCAGTTAGTTTAAATGGAGATTCTATTTTTAAATCTATGGTTTGCGTATTTTTTTCTAAGTGGTAGAATGATTAGATACTTTTTATACTGTAAAGAGTGATGTAGGGTAAATTTGGCCAGAGAAAATTATTTGCTAAAACAGTTTTTCTTTCTAATAATATTGTCAATTTTTGCTTACATGATTATTTTCAAGTTTCTAGTAGTCTAACTTTTAAACTTTCGCGTTCCATGATAATTAATATTTTACGGGAATTAAGGGCGTGCACCGATGAGCCAGTCAGCCTGTGACCATGGGCAGTGCAACCTGGTCGAAACGTCAGGCAAATCTGAGGTATGTAATACATTTAATAAGTGATCGCGTTAATTCCCGTAAAAATAATATTAATTTCTAGTAAATTTCTATAAAGCATTAGCAATAAAAATTGTATCAATTATTTAAACGTCAAAGTGACAAGTTGTTAGCAAATTAGTCATCAGTTAACCAAAGTTTTAAATGGTCTAAGTCAAATTCTGATTAAAATTAAATGCATTTTAAATTATTCTTAATTAAATGTCTTAATAATTATCAAATACTCGTAGTTTGAAGAAACAAATTTATAACGGATACATATTACTGTAGTGTATTTTTGTAAAATTACGACTGTACCTCAAAAGAGTAATAAATTTGACCGGTTTTTGCAAGGTTTTTCATTAATTCTCGGCTCATATTTTTTCTCTTCACATATTTGACATTGTATTTAACCAGTACATATGATTGCTTACGCTTATCCGTGTGGTGACGGATTATGAATACAGAGTGTCACCACCCCTATTTATCCCGCTGGTGTCGTAAAAGGCGACTAAGGGATAAACTACACAAGACAACGTCGATGCAAAGAGAAGGAAAACTTGAAACGAAACCTATACCAACCTGTCTGGCCAGCGTAATATAGTAGGCCGAAACCTCCTTTCCAAGGACAGGCCTATGTCCAGCAGTGGACTGTTAAAGGCTGTTGATGATGATGACGCTTCTACATATCTGATGAGAAGGAATTAGACCCTATTTTCTTAAAGACAGGTCCTGCATAAGGCATATAAATCCTGGATCGCCGGAGACTTTACAAACATACATGAGACGGACGCAAATAACACACAGACTAAGGACAACAATTCTCAGGAAAACTCATAGTGAGTACAGAAAGTGACTACTATGGCGACCTAGTGAAGGCTCCGGTCTCGCAGGTAACAACGAAATATGACAGCACAAATGCTGTCATTTTAGGTTGAATACTCCCAAGGGATCTTTAAAGGTATATCACTGATCTTATTACGGAAACTTTATAGTGTCGGGACTACGTAATAGGGAGGACTTGCCGTCTACCGGATAAATGACAGCACCATGGTAGTGAAATACCATAATCTAAATACGGTTTTGTTTTTTTTTATTTTATGCCCATGTATATTTTAGCCTGTTCTCCTTTTCACTTAGGACATTTTTTTCTTCCTTGGTGATAGCAATAATGAAATAGATTTTGTGCTGAAAATATCTATAAATTTAAGGGACCACTTAAAGAAACTTAGGTAACGCTTTTCATCAACCTTTAGGGGACAGCAAAATGCTGAGATGTACTTAAAAATAGAGGGGCTACCTAAGTACTAAGTATTAGTAAGGAGACGATTTAAGTATAGGTAGTGAAAACGGGTTTCTTTCAAGTTTTCCTTCTCTATGCAGTTATGTTCTTCTGCGTAGTTCACTCCCTTAGACGACTCTTACGACACCTACTGGGTTGTGGCAACTTCCACATACAGTGTAAGCGAAAACATGCAATAGCGCCATCTACACTGAAACTAATCCTGAATCGCGATATAGAGATTCTTGCGCCGATTAGCATTTACATAACCACCCAACATCGACCGTTGAGTCCGTCAGCCACATTCACCTCGCCTGGTTGGAGGATCCTCCCTTTGTGATAGAGGAACACGATACCCTTTCCTCCACAGGATTAATAGGGGTGGTGATCTTAACAAGTAGTATGTATAAGTATTTACCAAAACACATAAGAAGTCAATAAAGTTTGATAGAAATTAATGCATTATTAATAGTTTTAGCTATTACTGTATTTGAGATATATGTGTGTAATGTTAAACACGTGTAAAATTAAAATTTTTCCTTTTAATTAATTAATTAAAGAAAAATGTTCTAGTAATTGTTTTAGAATTATTAGTTTTTTAAAGATATTCACAGGAGATGTAAATGCCTCGTTGTCTAGTGGATAGCGTAGGCGACTGCTAATCAAGAGGTATCGGGTTCAAATCCCGGGTCGGGTAAAAAAGTGTTTATAGGTTTTTCTTACGAAACTCCTAATAGCAGACCTGAGTTTAGAAGTCTAGCGGTGAATCACGCCCATGTCCGGAAGGCACGTAAATCCGTCGGTCCCGGTCGTCATGAACATCTATAGCAATCGTTATTGGGAAGTGAGTGCTCTCAAATTTACTGACAACTAGTTGAACCTACGAATTTCTGTTGCCTCAGCGTTGCGAAGGTCCGATGCCAGTCGCTCCGTTATAAAACTGATATTCAGGTAAAACCGGTTGAACTAGTAGCCGACTCCAAATAATATTGGGAATAATGTTAGAAAGAAGAAGACGGAGATTTCTGCTGGCATCGGAACAGCCCAATTGTGTTTCTCTGAAGGTACAAAATACTTTCCTATTGAGAATTATTATCTTTTAGCATAATGATAGCTGCCCTAGCCAAGTTGCAAACGTTTATTGTTTTCTATTCTACATTCTATTTCTCTATTGTCTTGTTTGATTGGCTAATATTTTATTTTGTTCACGTGACTGAGTGACATTAGCCAAAGAAACAAAAGAACAGTGAAACAGAAGAGAATATAGAATAGAAAACCATAAACATTAGTATTTTGGCCAGGTACACTTATTACCAGTCGGTAACCGCTTACTGTCAGAAGGCATATGTTCCAGTGATGAAGGTTACAAATTATAATTAAGCTGGTATGCTGGTAACCGCTTACCAATCCGATGACAACAGAAATAAGAAAGGACATAGGCTTCTTTTTACCGAGATAACCGACACTCACGTGGGCAAACCCGTAGGAGAGAGCTAGTAATTTAAAAAAAATATATTGCAATATCCAGAAGCTAATGAAACAATAGTTTTCGAAAACGTTCCTTTTCACGCAACATAATTGCAATGAAATTGCGTTGACGGATCCACAATTTGCAATATCCTATTTTAATTTGGAATATAGTTACGGTAAATTAATTGTCTATGGTATATAGTGTTAAATGAATAGATAATTGTAGAATAGATAAATTACTATTAAGAAACTATAGACAGTCATGCCATTATGATAAGTATTTGTGTTCTTTTTAAACGTTTTAGGCAGTTACATACCGCTTAGTAGATTTAAATGTAAATTAAATGTATCTCTTTTCATTTATTAGACAATATTATGTTTAATTAAACTGTTCCATTCGAATAATTATCTCACAATAACAAAGTAGTTTTCCCACAAAACCACATCAAAACGAACAATTTCCTTACTTATACAAAAAAAATCAAAAAGCAGACACCATTATCTTTGTCTCATATTAAATCTATCCGTCTCATTCTGGCTCAGCTGATTGTGACGTCACAGGCCGTCGACCGTGGACATGTTCGGAATTGTATCACGCCTCGCTACGTCATACTACAGTTAGCGTTTTGAATTTGGAACGTTTAGGATGCGTTCGAATACAAACTGTATATAATTTAGAGATTTGTGCGTTCGATAACCGTGCATTGAGGCCTTACGCTTGACTTAGTTTTATTTTTTTCTGTGACTCAGATGTAACCCGATCTATGGATTCCGTTCCGTTTTACGCGCAAGATGTTTTATTATTTTAAGAGGTTTATTTTTTACGAAACAGTTAAAAGCTGAGATGGCGTATAGAGTTGAAATTTATACAAAATTCTAAATGTTTACGACTAAGTAGTTGGAGTTTTAAATTACAGTCTCGATAGACTATAGAACTAGGTTAACCCTTCGGGTGCCTGGTGGGTCTGACAGACCCATCGCTTCAAAACTTCGACGATATTTTTTTATTTTTTTAACCTAATGCGCTGCGCTTCTCAGTAGCTTCGCGATATGAACTAGCAGCTATTTTGTCTCCTCTCCCGTAATCCGCGACGCACACGCATTCAGATAAGAGGTGTTTTATGTGCGCTCGGGTCTCAGGGACCCGACCAGGCACGCGGCGTAACTTTTATTCCGTAAGTACTTACTTTTGTTTTTTCTTGTTTATTATGTTTTGGTGGTAAATTGTTTACGAAAATAATATTTTATCAGTTAAAAATGGTTGGTAACGAATCTTGAAATCTGTCAACCTTTGGAGAAAGATTTAGAAGAATATGAATACGAAGATGTGGTTTTTGATGATAGTGGACATGAATCAGTCTACTTGGATGTACCACATGGGTAAGATAGTGCTGAGGAAGTAGCAGAAGTCCATGCTGAACCCAGTAATAGTGAAAGTGATGACAGTGATGTTGAGATGTCTCAGCCATTGAGTAATTTTGTCTCACGCGTCGATTTTTTTTTCTTTTTATAATTTAGCCTACCAAAGTGAAGACTCTGACTGATGGAAAGCATGAGTAGAATCCAGGTGTAAGGGCCACCATGCTCATTGTGAGGGTAGGCAAAGTAACATTGAAACCCATACTACCATGGCGGCCTGGTTAGATAATTGGATAATTGTGAATTTTTGTTACGTAAAATACGAGAATTTTAAATTAGGTAATAAACATTTTGTAAAACAACTTTAGTTTTAATTTTTCCAATCATATAATTTAAATGTCAGTGAAAATTAATAAAAACCCTGTATTTAGCTTTCTGACTCGTTAAGTAGGTAAAAACCAAGCATATTGTTTACGGGTCTCACAGACCCACCAGGCATGCGAAGTGATTTTTAGGTACCAGGCACCCGAAGGGTTAAAAAAGAAGTAAGTAGGTATATATTGCCTTGTCGCAGAAGACTTAACCCCGACCCCAACGTATTTTGGGATAAAGCTTGAAATGACTGGTGCGATTTTGAGGTTAAGTGATTTAAAGTTCCACCCGAATTCTTATAGCAGACTTATTTATTTCAAGTAAAGAGGTTAGTCCAAATAATACTGGTAATGTGGGACTATTAAAAAATAAAAATTGAATCAATTTTATGTGACATATACCGATACCTTTGCTTTACAGATTGTTTAAACTATTTTGCACATTACTGCGTCACGAGGGTCAACGGCTGCCAAATCTCAGAACAAGGTTCCATTTTCAAATTTGAATTTCAATCTAAAGGCTTACGTCACGGGTCAATGAACTGTCTTTCTAGTTTCTAATACATACAAACTGTTAATACCAAATACATTTGGAGGACTCTATTCCTATTGAGTAAGGTTAAGTTTTGAATACCAATTAGTAAGCAATCTGCAAAATGTATTTATGTAAAATTTGGCGCGATAAAAATTCGTTAGCGTGATGTGGAAAAAGGCTTACATTTATTCAACTTTCGAATGTTTCTAAATGATTCTAAATAGCAATAATTTTAACTACATATCTTTCTTTTCTTACGAAATTCGTTTATATACTATTAGTGTATGTCGGTTCAGCGACAAAAATAGCCTATGACCTTTCTCAGGCTCACATTATATGTGTACTAAATTTCATTTAAATCGGCTCAGTAATTTTGCCCTGAAAACCGACAATCAGACAGACAGACTTCATTCAGTTATAATTAGTTATAAAGTACAAGTACTACTACTAAAAAGCGGCGACTAAGGCGATTCGCACACTGGCGACGCAAACACGCGCGTAGGCGCAGGCAGCCAATCCCGAATCTGCTAGCCGCACGCGCTCACGCGTCGTAGCGCGTGTTCAGTGTGTTGGACCTGGCGTGTTTTCTATACTAATCGATGTACTTGCATACAAGTGCCGTCGCATAGCGCGGAGAGGCAGATTTTAATATTGTATGCAAGTACATCGATTAGTATAGAAAACACGCCAGGTCCAAAACACCAAAAACGCGCTACGACGCGTAAGTGCGTGCCGCTAGCAGATTCGGGAATGTCTGCCCCGCGCCTACGCGTGTGTTCGCGTCGCCAGTGTGTGAATCGCCTTATTAATCATTTAGGTTCATAAACAACTTTTACTGTCCCACTGCTGGGCTCGGGTCATCTCTCAGGAGAGGGTTAAGGCCATCCGTTACAAAAATATTATAGTATGTTATGTAATGAAAAGTTTTCAAATTAAATGAAAAAAAAACTGTACTCATATTTCCTAGTGACTATATTATACTATATTATAATACCAAGTTGACTGATATAATCAGGATCATCATCATCAATCATCAACAGCCTTTAACAGTCCACTGCTGGACATAGGCCTCTCCTTAGAAAGGAGGTTTTGGCCTACTATACCACGCTGGCCAGACGGGTTGGTAAAGGGTTTGTTTCAAGTTTTCCTTCTCTTGGCAGTGATGTTAGCTTCTTATTTTGTTCCTTTAGTCGCCTCTTACGACACCCATGGAATGGATAGGGGTGGTGACACTTTGTATTCTTAAGCCGTCACCACACGGATAATCAGGAACCCCATGCGTAAATACAGTTTTTAAATTACACACAGTGTCACTTGGGAGTGATTTAACTATTTTAACCATCGTTACATAACTGTTCTGTTCAAGCAATCAGAAGTTATAGTTTAATAAGGAAACACACACACACACACACACGTACACACACACACACAAACATATCCTGAAGGATTATCCAGTACATTTAAAAAGCAAAGGTAATTGAATAATTAAACCGTAACTTGTGAACACGCACATAAAACACGCACATCTATCTACAAATATGACATCAACATACAAACGTCTTATAGAGCTGGTCGGTTACAAAACAGCACCAGAGGGAATTTAATTTGAGAACGGTATTCAGTTCCTTTAAAAAAAAGAATATTAACAGTCTAAATTTAAAAATCATATTTAAAAATTGTTCTTCAAACTGTACATATTCTAAATTTAAATTAATAGCTATAAAAACGTTAGTTAAATATTCTGAACAACATACTTAGTATTTAGTCACTATATTGTTGTTATTCAAACATTAGCACATGCTATTCCTTAACTGTTTGTTGACAATCAATGTGTCGCACTACTCGCACATCGAGGTCACTGACATTTTGAAAAAAAAAAACAAACAAAGCGATTAATTTTAATATAGTGCAACATTTCGCTTAAGATCAGCTGTGTGAGGTCATCGAACCTAACTATTGTCTAATTGATGTATTGTAATCGGATTCCTGTGGCGTTGCTCAAGTTTTAACGTCTTGCATTGTGTAGACTCAGGCTTGACCACAAACAAAATAAAAATAAATTTAAAATAGTACATCTTGGTTTCAACCTTCTGAGTTGTCATTAGTTTTTCAAATGTGGAATGAAATTTGGAATTAAGAAAAGGATTTCCACATCAATGAAATTCTTTTTTTTTTATATTAGGACTGCTACACACATTACGACTAAAATAATTTTAATAAGAACTATAAGTTAGAAATACTGTTTAAATGTGTCAGTTTCTTACTCTAAAATATAAACCGAGTTATAGTGACACCAGTTTTGAACTTTATGGTACGAATGACCTCGTTTTTAAAGTATATCTATACTTTGAAAACGAGGTGAAAAGAAAACCCAGTTACATTGACCCGTCTGTGGCCCATCGACCCCAATTACTGGGTTTCTTTGAAAAATATAGGTTACATTAGGCTGAACTAAATATTTAATTACCTCGAATTTTAACGCGTTTTTGACCACAAACCGATACTTCTTTGTGGGTTAAGGATGCACTTTCTTTGAAATAATGTTAGTAGTTTATTAAACAGACAGACTTCATAACAAGTACATAAAGACGATAACATATAAAAATACGTAACATAATCTTTTACGTAAGAAAAAGTATGCGACCATGAATCATTTTTATCAAGTCAAGGCAATGACCGAATATCGGTCAGACATAAACCGCAATACAGATTGTATCGCAAAATAATACACGTAACGCGGACGGGCACGTTACCGTAATCCATATCACCTACGTTTTGTGACGCGACTGACATCACGGGCCAATGACCTCGAACATCGCGTGCTTCATTTATATTTAGGCTTATCCATTTTACTTTGACCCTCCTAAAATAGTAATTTGTTTAGGTTGATAGATCAACTTATAATGGATGTAGTTTGTGAGGCCGTTATAAATGTCAAATATATTTTGGACTCACGCCCCCTTATAGTTGTTTGGTACTTGAGATCATTTTATAACTGTAAGTTTCTTGAGAGTGGTGATTAATACTTTGATCTAAGTCTTTCGAAATATCTTTAGATAAATCTTTTGGCGTATCTTCTCTATTTAGATGTTTATATATAAACATACTAAAGAATATTATTTTCAGTCATTATTGTATTTAAATTAATTAATATGACGATAACCTTATGATCTTTTGTTATATTACTATATTTATCAAACACTAAGCTTTGTTACATGAAAACAATAATTATAACTGCATTGATGATATTTTCCTTAACCATAGTAAATAAATAAACCACACAGAAATGTTTAACGTATAATATTAAAGAAGGTACAAATATATTACTAAAAATGTTGTTAACCCGTGTATTGTATAAGAGAGAGGTTAACAGCTTGCACGATTCGACTCAGCAAATTTCCCAACATGATGAAATTGAAAAATGACTGTCAAATAACCATGACACATGTCAAAATCAAAGTAAGATGGCGGAAACATTCTATCGTAATAAGACAGTGACGTGCAGTTTAACCCGTTGGCAGGTCATCGACACGAAATTATAAAAAAAATGATGACTAAATAATAAATTACAAATGAAATGAATCATTTTTGTAATTTACTTGGAAACTTTATGGTTGAGCAATTATTTTTGTTCAAGTAACCAGTTGTTTTAAAGATAGTCTGCTTTTTCGTGTAACTGCATTTTAGTCGACTTAAAATAAAAGTAAGTGGTTGTATTTCTCTAGTTGTATTGTAGTTTTCTGTCCGTATGGTGACGGATTAAGACTACAGAGTTTCACTACCCCTATTCATCCCGCGGGTGTCGTAAAAGGCGACTAAGGGATAAACTACGCAAGACAACATCAATGCAAAGAGAAGGAAAACTTGAAACCAACCCTATGCCAATCCGTCTTGCCAGCGTGGTATAGTAGGCCAAAACCTCCTTTCTAAGATGAGGCCTATGTCCAGCAGTGGACTCTTAAAGGCTGTTGATGATGATGATTGATTGATGATGTTGTATTGCAGTACCACCTTAAGAAAGGCAAACTAACAAGTAAAGAACACAGTTTGTTTTAATTTATCATAATATAAGCGTATTGAAGTACGTGATATATTTTTAAAGCTAATCTAATCACATTGTTGCATGTTGTTATTGATTATTGTTGTTTATTTTTGTAGAATATGTAATACATGAATGGTATGCTTTTGTCGCTTAATTAATATATCTCATATTATCTGTTAATGTATTATGATAGAGCAGTTGCTTTTTAATTTACATTTAATAGATTCAGTACTAATCTTTGGAAATCGTTAAAAAGGAGGCATTATTAGTGTTTACTCTTAATACTAGTCGTTTAGTAACCAAATGTTTTGGGAAGTTGCTCACATAACACAACTGGTATTGCAAGAAATAGCTACGTTAAAACTCATACATTTTATCTGAAGAAGATAAAAAAAAATGTGTTAATATAAAAAAAGGAACACTCGACTTCATGAAACAATCAATATTAATAAAATCCTAGAAATAGAAGAAATTTGACAAAATATAATTTAAGAGATTTTCCCATAAATTGATTCTTGAAAGATGATGAAAAAAACTGCTACGGTAGTGTTATAAAAGTCGTACATTCGCGTGTGCCCTAAAATAAAAGTGACAGCATATGTCACATGCCGTCATAGGTCGACGACATCGTGCGTACGTTCTATATTTGAAATATTTTAACAATTGTTTTTTTTTTTCATTAGGAATGTATTTTGATACAGTGTTTTGACCTTGGCTTTTTATCTGTATTTTTGTATGAATTTAAATCTAGAATATTTATTTGAACTATTTAATTTGTCATAGGATTAATTAATTATGACTCAATGTGGCGCTTGCTGGTTCATACATCGTATTTATCCAAGTGCGGTTTAAAGACTATTAGATGCAAACATACATACTCAATACATTATTGAAATAGTTACAGCTACAATAACCTCTGACTCGGCGCTTTGATTTTAATCATTAATGTCAATGACCTTTAATTGTAAAGTTTAATTTATAAAAAGGAAGCCAAATAAATTCTGGCAACATTGAAACTAAAAATAAAGTCGAATCTAATAACGTGTAAGACTCACGTAAGAGAGTGTATCATCAAATTAACGTTCCACGGCCTTGAACCGGCCTGAGGCCAATTCAACGGATGACCACCCCAAATTGTTCCATTAGAACATTTTAACTGTAATGCCAATTGTGACTTAAAAATTTAAGGCGGATTGGATGATATCAAACGCATTCCTTTTTTAAAACACATTACACCATTGTCAAATTTAAAAACACAATTGATAAAAAAATACACTAAGATAGAGCTGCATACTGCATACCGCATACGGCTTATAGTTACGTCATTTTAATACCAGCGTATCAGTCCACGTGTCAGTTTTCGAAGGGTCAATGACACGACTGCACTTTGACTTGTCTAGTAATTGTTTGGTTTTCATTTATTCGTGCAGGTTACTGATACAATCAATATTGTATGTATTGTAGTAGCCATTAGGAAATATAATGTTTGAATTTCGAAACGAATATTTAATTTAAAACTCGAATTGTAAATGATTATTTCTTGACCGCCAGATTTCAAATTCAATTTCATTTTTAAATTTTTATTCTCAATTATTAATCTAAATTAATGATAGTTGTATCCAGACAGTGTTTAATGAATGGCCTTTACTTTGTTTCAATGCAATTGGGCTCATACTTGTGATGGAAATTTGAATAAAACTATGTATTATTAAAGGCTGTTGCTATGTAAACTTTTAACAAAGCATTTTTTTCTCTGTCTTCCTTTAATGTACGGTTATCACTTCTAGAGTACAAGCATATGACATGTACTAAAATGACAGATGACACATAGCTGACATTACAAAACAAATTTAGCACCCGTCATAGTTTAACCCAAATAGGTGTCCAATTAGCCTGGTTAATTTAAACAAAGAATAATCCTTGCAACTAAATAAAATTTAGGGCATAAACATTTAAATGCAATTTGGAACAAGAGATAAATGCATTGATTGTCAATAATTTGTTTAAAGACACAACTAGCACAGAACGCAATTTAGTGCGACCTTCTTGTCTATGACCTCAAAGTAGGTTTAAGTAGGCACCAAAATGGGTTTTTTGTGTCGTGTGTACATTCTTTAGGTTGGTAATAAGGGCTGTCTAACCATATAAAAGTGACTGTTTAAATTTAAATGGGGTTTTTAACTGTTATGCAATATTATAATTTTCACCCTCATTTTTAAATAAGTAAGAAAAATGCTAATCAATCAATGGTGTCAATTTAGGCAACAGAAATTGTATCATGCCTTATTTCTTTTAAAATATATTGTACTTCCAACTAAATATATTTCAACAAAAAAAAATAATGTACTAAACTAATACCTTCATTCTGCATTCAATAAACTGTTAAGTGAAAGTTAATTAACATTTAAATTTAAGCCACAAACTTAATTACGCAATGTACATATAAAATATGAATAAGGACAACTTAAAATTTATTACGAAGGGGAATTAAGGCTGCAGAATCAATAAATCTGTTCAAATAATATTTTAAAAATCACATTTTGTTAAACTACTAATTGTAAAAATCCACATTATAGAAATGTGTGGACAGGTTCTAAGTTCACCGAAGTATACAACATTGACAACATTTTGTCAAAATACTTACTATCTTTTTAAATTTCATGTATAAATATGATTTGTAAGTTTTACGGAATAAATTAATTCTAACCGTAAATTTATTACATCATACGTAATTAGTAAAAAGTACAACAAAAGCAAACATCATCCTACATACAGATACAACCTGTAGATATACCCTAACACTATGAGTAAAATTAAAGGGCCTCTCACAGGCATGAGGTCATGACCTCAACTAGAAACAGTGTACAAAACTTTTCATATCCATCGTTTAAAAACTCTTCATTAAATAATGAATAGAAAATGACGCATATCCACATTATGAAAGCCCTCAGTTCTAAATTTAAAATATTATAGTTCTATATTTATAAGTCTGGCTGAATAGAACACACTGTTTTAAAAGAATATTAGCGTTAAATCTTTCCTCTACATTGTTCGGTCAAGTTTTCAGTTAGATGGCACTAGTTGACATTGGAATAAACATTTTTTAAATATTTGAATACGGAATTACGAATTCCAAAGTATCTATACCTACCCAGTCTACTAAGTAATCAGTAAAACAATCTATGTCTATGTCACTTTTGACAAAACAAAGTTATTATCAATGTTATTTTGACAGGTCAGCAAAGGTCATTGACCTGTGAAGCTACATGTCGTTGTTGCTACACTTCAATGGAATCTGCTGACACCAAAATGCTATTGAAGATATGCACTTTGCTCCAACCAAATACACCTACGAATTAATCAGCATATATACAAACAATCAATATTTGCATAACATATCAACAATTAGCTTCTAATTACACTTATCCGACGAAAACTAAGTTCGTCCGCCATATTGTTGTGACAAATATATATCATACTCAAAAAAAAAAACTAAAAAAATTTACCTCTGATAGAGTTAGCGGCTTTCTTATCCATGAACATTCCGGACATTGATGATCCAAACATCCCATCACTACTCCCAGGTGGAGGGGAGGTGCTGTCCGCTACAGATCCTGATATATCCATCCCCATCTGGTTGTGCATCCCGGGCACATCGGTATGGGGTTCCCGTTTTAGTTGCATGCCTTGAGGAAGACCCTGTGACTGGTGCAGCATGGTGGAAGCCGACGAATGCCCTCCGTGCTGGTCTGGGGGCCACTGCGAGCCGAACAGGTCATGGAACTGACTGTTACTATTCATCATTCCAAATTCGATTTTTTAAATTGTTTGAAATTCCTTTTTTTCTTCTTAAAGTTGTTTTATGAAGAATTTAAGTTATTTTCAGCCAATGATTTTGTATGAATGCGAATCGAATTCGCATTGCTGTTAACACTAGTATCACTGTCCTTTTGGTGGTACAATCGATAGTTTTTTTTATTTCTTTTTTAAATCGACTATGTCGGTAAGGCAACTGTTTGTCTGTATTGTTTTATACCAAGATTTTTCTTCGAAAAACTATGGCACTCCCAATTTATTGTGTCTTCAACTTAGTTGATTTTTTAAGCACCAGATATTTTGGTTTTAACTGATAAATATATTCCGGCCAAGCGGTGATGTAAGATTTCTTTTGGCGAAGTTTAATTCAGGTATTAACTTTTTGAAGAGCAACAAATTTTTTGGCATTTTGTCTCCGTAATTCTGTGTTTGTTTTCCTCCTTTTGTTTTAAAATAAATATTATTTAAGGCACTATTTTAATTATTGTTATTATTCACTTGTTCCCTTATTCTACTGCATGTGTGATCATCTCTTTATCAAAATTTGACAACACAAAATATCTGTAAAGAGAAAATCGAAGCAGAAAGAAGAATTTATTTGAATTTTGATAAGGTTTAGTGAATATTTGTAATGCCAATAATATGTTTTTAATTGCCCGTGATTTTAGTTAATCGAGCAATACTAACTGCTCAATTATCCAAAATCCGTTATCCAATATTACGCGGAACACAAGATTTAAAATTCAAATAGAGAACCCGTTAGACGTCACCACGTTCTATTTTCAAAAATGAAAATTACGAAAATTTTGTCACTGTTGCACTTATAGGCACTGTCACTAGGTATTGTAAAAAAAAACAATACGTGATCACCTCACTGCTGTAAAAAATTTGTACGTTGTATGTTTGTACTATAGGTTGTGCACAACTCGGCTTCGCGACGGCAACTGGCAACTCCAAAGATGTTGACGCCAGAACGGCCCGATCGTGACTGACGCATTGACGAATCTTCGGCCAGGCTCACGAAAAAAATATATATTTTTTCATTCCGACCGAATAATCAACTTAGCTCATAGCGATAGTTCAGTCGCCCCGGCGGCGCGACGCGGACTACGGCAAACATTTTTCTTCAATATTCATCTTTAAGGCAAAATTCCTTGCGGTGCCTCAGTATGTACCTCTGTACCTTCCAAATTACTAGCAAAGTATACAGAAATGTATGTAATTACTATGTAATTAAGAGACAAAATTGCCTATCACAGTTGCGTGGATCACAAGGCGTGGTTCGCATGTGTGCGTTCGTCGGTATCGTGTACGGACAGTGCGGCGCGCGCACACACTCGCGCGGGCGTCACACCGGTTCATTGACCCCGGGACCCAAACAAAGTAGATTTCGGTGAAATGCTGTTGAACTCTAGTTTTGAATGTGGAATCACTGAGCGATATTACGTCGACGCCTTTTCGGACAATTTTTTTGCTTGCAAAATTCGTTTTTTTGCTATTATTAAAAAAATATGTAATATATATTTTGTACATTATTTAATTATTTTTCTTTTTTTACTTTTACATTAAAATTAAAAAATACGGTTTTATCATTTGCAGTCACTATCTTTTTTTAGATTTGATAAAATAAAAAATAGAGTATCTTATCAAGTAATAAACCCTAGAATGCATACTATTAGCTATCCACTTATATTATTTTTTAAATTCTACACCGGCACTAAACATCTCAATTCATAAAAATAATTCAATGAAATTAATAATTTGTTTAGTACTGTTGGCTCTAAACAGCTTGATACCAGTGTTAAGGGGTCACTGACCCAGGAAAAATGTGTTGTCAACCGCAAATAATGTAGGCAATTTTGTATCGCGCTGTTTTGTTTACATGTCTTTCCTTTAGGATTTACAAATGAAAAAAAGGTTTCCTTCCTCATTAAAAAAATAAGAAATTTGAAAAGGGAATAAGCCATTTTGATTTGTCTTCCAAATTTGAATGAAGAATTTTTTTTATTTCATTATTCTATGTAGTTACTTAAGATGTTACTAATTTTAAATTCGATTTTTAAATAAATTTTAAAAGGTATTCATGTACCCTATACATGAAAGGTCATTGTCTATGCTAGAGGCCTACGGTTATAAAACCCAGTAAACACGAAAACAACTTCCTTACGTCTAAACATCAAAAAAGCGACAACAGCCATATCAACACATCTAACACGAATAAAAACTGTTATTTGGAACAAAACATTACCGTTTATGGCCATAGACCATTAAGTTTTACTCTCACCGTCCCATTAATAAATTTCTGACACTGTCAAATCTGTCATATGTGTCAAAATTTGTAATTGGAACATCATACACCCCCACAGATAATTAAATAGTTAAAAAAATTGTGTGTGTAAATAACCCCAAGTTGGAGCCGGTAACCTTGCGAGTGAAAGAGACAGTTAGTTCTGATGTCAGATGGTGTGGTTTCGCTCTGGCACGCGGCTAATGACCTATTGATTCGGGACCACGTGCTACCACGATGTGGTGACTCCTCAGCTGGGCCTTGAGTTCGTGTAAAAGTACAATTACGTTTGTAAAAAAAAAGAAAAGTCAAACTGACGTTTCTGAACGTTGACGTTTGGAAATTAACCCTTCGGGTGCGGAATCGCTCGGTTTGATGATTTTTTTTGGGTTTGAAAATTAGAAAATTTGCTTTATGAGTCAGTGACAAATTTCATCATGATTGGTTTAGATTTTCTAATAGGAAATTTTTGGAAATCTTTGAGTTTATATTTATTATTACTAGCTAAGACCTGCGATTTTACCAACGGTTATTGTTGTAAATTGCGAGTAGATCACGGAGTGAAGCTAGTCTAAAAAATAGCAATAGCTACTCCTTATATTATCAGCTATCTGCCAGTGAAAGTCCCATCAACATCAGTTAAGCCGCTCTAGATATTAGCTGATACAAACAGACAGACAGACAGACAGAAAAAGGTTTTAAAAATTACTTTTTTTATGTCAGTACCATATATACATACTTTTATTATGCTTTTAATAGAATTACAATTTTGTTTATTTGTATAGATTAGTTTCTAAAGTGACAAAGCCTGTGGGGGATGCTACTCTATGTAGAGGGATGAAAAGCATTAAGATTAAACTCTTAAAAGTGTATTTTTTTTATTAAACACTGGCTACACTCTAGCGATCTTTGCCTTGTAAGTAAAAAAATTAAAAACAAAGGAAAATTGACACAAACCCGTCTAGCCAGCGAGGTATAGTAGGCCAAATGACTGCACGGTTGGCCTAGTGGCTTAAGCGGTCGCCACGCCGCTTCCTACTGCGCCAAGTGTCGTGGGTTCAAATCCCACGTAGGATAACACTTTGTGTGATTCACAATTTGTTGTTCTGAGTCTGGGTGTTCTTTGTGTCCGTTTCATTTATGTTTGTAAAGTCCCCCGCGACACAGGAATTTATATTCCTAATGCGGGAGTTGTCTTGTAAAAGAAAAAAAAAACCTAACTGAAGCAGTACTGTTGTTGAATCCTTACTTTAATCAATAATACTATAAATGCAATAGGAACTCTGTCTGTCTGGCTTTCACACAAAAACTGCTGAACCGAATAAAATGAAATTTCGTACACAGACACTTAAGAGCCTGAGGAAAGATACAAACTACTTTTTACCGCAAAATTTGATAAACACGCTGGCGGAGTCGCGGGCGAAAGCGAGTTAATATTATAATGTGAATGTAAGTGACTGTCTGTGGCGCTTTCACTTCAAAACTACTGAACCCGATTTGAAGTAAGCTAGTAAAATATAGTTTCAAACTAGAGATCAATTGTTGACGTGACGGCAATAGGCTCGCCCGCATTACGTAATCTTAAATTATAATTTACAAAAGTGGGCGGTTTAATATGCCTCTGCCTACGTAAATGTGTTTGGGCGTGAATATATTTGTGTATTCCTCTTTGTGTGACGTCATTGGTTGGTTAATCTTCTATCTTTAAAATCCTAACTGCTTCTTCTTTGGGTGTTTAAAAAAAGAACTCAATATTTTTTGGGTGTTTTCTGTATGTATTTAAAAAAAAAATGTTTTAGTATGTATGTCAGTTGTTTAGTACCCCTTAATACGAGCCCAGCTTAGTTTTTTTTTTTTTATAAGACACCTTACACAACATCGTCTAGTTTGGGACTAGATGGAGTTGTGTGTAAGATGTCCGAAATATTTATTTATTGTTTGTTGAAGAACTTGTTGATCGAATTGTTTAACTGGAGATCGTGGGTTCCATTCCCACCTGGACAATTAATGAACCTACTTATGCAATGAGGAGTAGATATCCCAGTCTGGTGAATGGTCCGGATCGACCCGGCCAGTACTACCCTCACACAGAAGACCAACCTAATAATAACAGCATTCGTATTGTCATATTTCGTTGGTGAAAGAAACCGGAGGCTCAATGATATAGTTGCATTTTACCAGGCCGCCATAGTGCGGGTCACCATGCTGCATTCTCGTACTGACAAATAGGATAGTGACCCCTACTCTTGGATTCTACTCACGCTTTCCATCAGGCAGAGTAGAGTCAATTTGGTAGGCTTAAGTATAAATAAGACAAAGAAAAAAAATTAAGCCGGAGATATCTAGAGCTGATAATACCATGTTTTGAACACGGAAGGAGATTCAGAGACTCGGCGTCTAGACAGTGATGCGAATAACCGATAAAAAAAAATTAGGAAGTAGGTCGCCGCCATAGGCTTTTGTGATATTAAAATGATAATTTGTTATCGTACAAATAACGTCTCAAATACCAGACGATCATACGTCACATGATAATGACATTTACAGACAGACTGACCTCCCCAAGCATATGTTATGGTGGGTAGACTGCTGAAAACATACTCACATATATAGTTTTAAATACATACAAATCGTAAAAATCGAAAGTAACTGTCTGTCTGAATGTTTGTTACGCTGTCACGGCTTAACCGCTGCAGCGATATAAATAAGGCATGGAGATGCTTTGTTTATTCAGGAAATACTTGGGCTACTCTTTGCAGCGATAACTGACAGACAGGCGAGCGGAGCCGCGAGTAAAAGTTTGTTGTACATAAAATACGCCCAGACACGATTATTGTTTCTACCTTGGCTTGTTTCTAACTCAAGGCCTCCTGCCTGGACTGTACAGCTTCCCATCTGTATGTTAGATTTTTGTCACTTAGGTTCACTAGTTCAATGTCCCACGGCTCAGGTCTCCGGAGGGGGTTAAGGCGTAATACGTCCCCACGCTGGCCGAGTGCGGATTGGGGACTAACTTTTAGTAGTAATAAAGCTAGATTTCACAAATTTAGACTATTATAACAAGTTATTAGTTAATCTGATGTACAGAAAGCTCAAATCAATGGCTATGAGTCATTGTTTGCCTCCTTTAAAAAATAAACAAAGTTTTTAAGCACTTAGTAACAGAGGTTATTTCTACTCTATATAATTATATATGATAATAGAGGCTGGCAATAGAGGCTTAGACGATGATAATTAATTAATTGATAAAATAGCGATCCTGAAAAATACACAACTAAAACAGAATAAAGTATCATAAAGACCTATTTTACAAACATACGTGAAACGTACACAAAAAACACCCAGACTCAGAACAACAATTCGTGGATCACACAAAGTTCCCATGTGGGATTTGAACCCACAAGACTAGGCGCAGTGCGACGTGGCGACCGCTTAAACCACTGTGCAGCAAACTATTTTCCACAAAATTATTTTCCACCTTAATGGTACACAAAAAAAAATTAATGATGACAAAGGTGTTAATCAAATTACAATGTTTGTGTGAAAAGAATTTAGGTCAGCGAATAGGCAAACTCGTTGTATTGTAGGTACCTATTCAAAGGTTCATTGACAAAAGGGTCGCAGTTCGCGCAGTTCAGAGTTCGACGAACGGGTACGGGAAGTGTCCCGAAATTTGTAATTCTTATACCACAGCGGGGCGCCTAATTTGTTATTCTTTCCGTGTTTTTTTTCACTGCGACGCAGTTTACAGTTTCCCGCGCTGTCAATTACGGTTTTGAGTGGGTTATGCTGCATTCGAAGTTCAAAATAATAGTAAATCTAAGTATTTAGAACTGGAATCTATAAAAAAAAAACTGGTGTTTACTTTTTACTGTTAGGTATTGTTTACTATTTCCCGCGCTATTAATATTGGTTTTGAGTGGGTTATGCGTTCGAAATTTGAAATACTAAATTTTAAAATGGGAATCCGAATTAAAAACTTTGTTTTTTTTTTAACTGTGGAGAAGTTTACTGTTTCGAGATAGTTCTGAAAACAATAAAGAATAGTGTTTTACGTTTAAAATTTCAAATTTTAAACCTAGATTAATTTGAAATTCGAACTCTCATTTCTCCTAAATATAAAATTTATTTGCGTGCCTTAACATAGATTAGAAATTTTCGTTCTGTACTAAATTTGCGATACGGCTATAGGCAGATAACGAGGTATTACCTAAAGATATTTACGTTACCGTAGGTAATGAACGCAGGCCACATATTATTTTTCCAAATATTCCATCAGACTTATTTACAGACAGTAGCAATCTCAGACTGAACTCAACTTATCTTTTTAGATCATTTTATTTTTATACCTACATACAAAATATACATATATGTGGCAACTGATGCCGTTAGAGCTGATATTTTGAAAATTTTACCAATAATGTATAATAGTGGTAAGCAAACTCGTCTCACAAACCAAGTTTTTCAAAAGTTAGAATCACGAAATAACAACTAACCATTCGACTTCACTGACAGACAACGGATTTCCGCCAATCGAGGTGAAGGTACATCAATCTGGAATCTAATATATCGGCGATCGATATCGCGCCGGGCCGCGTTATCGCCGGCGATTACTGTAGGTCTGTGGTTCGTCGTTCGTTCGTACATCGAACCCCGAAATCGCGTTCAACGGCCAGTTTTCGTCTAGTCGACGCGTTGGCGATGCATCCGCAAATCTCTATTGGCGGGAATTGTAACAACAATCTCGGAATGCATGTTTAAATTAAGAACGATACTGAGCAAGTCTAAAACGCTCACTGTTAACATCAAATGTCAATAGAATTCGAAATTTAAATTTCGAAGATTGAAATGTTATTTTTCTAATTCATCATGGTGGAATTGGGTTGCCAACAATTATTACAAAAAATACCATATATTTTTTTACATTAAAATGTTCGGTAGGTAAAAAGATGGATTAATTAGATTTTAATCCTAGGTTTTAGAAACAAAATGTGCCTTTAGAAAAACAAGAAAAATAAATAATTATCATTTGTCAAACTGTCGGAGTATTGGGGCCACAGACATACATATAAAGCCATTGTAAGGAAAACATTTCGAGCGAATTTTTACTTAAAACTAAAAGCAAACATTTTTATATCAACAACAGAAACCGGGTTAGATGAGAGGCCACGCGGCTGGTTCAATCTACACCTACTAATAATAATATATACTAGCTCAGCCCCGCGGTGTTACCCGTTGTTAGTGTTGTACCTTCACAGCAACAACCGCGGGGCGAAGCTAGTCTAAAATATAAGTAGCGTAAGTTATTCTTTGTATCATGACCTGCCTATCAGTGAAAGTCACGTCAAAATCGGACAAACGGACAAACGGAAAACCTATCAAATTTAAAAAAAAATATTTAAATTTAGTGAAAATTAGAAACCAACAAATTAATTTGTCTGTTTGTAAGTTTAAGTTAAATTATTTATTGGTACATAAGTATAGATGCGTAAATATAGATTCAAAAGTAACTCTATTTGCCTGTTACGCGTTCATGGCTATGCCGCTGCACCTATTGCTTTCATGCCAAATATTTTGATTTCTTAAAAAGAACAACAAACATTATGCTGATAACCGTCATACACGCGGGTGGATCCAGGTCAAAAGCTTGTATAAATATTTCGGAGATCTGACACACAACGCCATCTAGTTTCAGACAAGTAGAGATTACACTACAAACGCCAGATTGACAAAACAATACTTGTACAAAGAAAACATCTTACTGCGAAACAAATATTTGCAGGTGATACAAACATTTGGTCCAACCCGACAATGATTGACAACTGACAAGTATTGCCCCGCAGATTTAGACACATAACATTCACTGCTCATTAATTTTGTAATATATAATAAGCTATTGCCACCCTCTACAATTTTCTTACCGGTACATTAATGATAATATCTTCACACATCTCACGTATGGGCGTACCCACGGTGGGGTGCTTGGGGGTCCTGGATTCTCAATAACAGTCCGAAGTATGAAAGATTCGGTGTTCACGCCCGAGGCTCGGAGGGCACGTTAAGCCGTACGTCCCGGTTGTTATAAACATCTATGGTAATCATTGGGTAGTCAGTGCCCTAAAATATACTGAAAACTAGTTCAACCTTCGAATTTCAGTTCCTTTCCAACATTATTTTGGAAATTAATTCTGTGATTTTTCCTTTTTTTTTATTAATATTAAGCTTACCAAAGTGACCCTAATTTGCCTAATGGAAAGCATGAACAGAATCCAGGAGTAGGGGTTACTATCCTTATTTTAAAGGTAGGCAATGAAACATGGTGAGCAATACAACGGCTGTCTGGTCAGATGTTACTGCATCATTCTCCCGACCTTTGGAGACCGAGAGAATTATGCAGAATGATTATATTTTTTATTTATTTTTATACTTAAGCCTACCAAAGTGACTACTCTGCCTGATGGAAAGCATGAGTAGAATCCAGGAGTAGGGGCCACCATGCTTATTGTGAGGGTAGGCAATGTAGCATGGTGACCCATACCATGGCAGCCTGGTTAGATTATTCTGCATCATTATCCCGGCCTTCGGAGGGCGCGAGAATGATGCAGAGTGATTGGGCCTCCGGTCTCACACTCACCAACGAAATACGACAGCAAGAATGTTGTCATTATCAGGATGGTGTTCTGTGTGAGGGTAGTAATGCCCCGGTCGAGCCGGCCCATTCGTGCTGAAATCAGCGTGGCTCTACTACTTTTAATTTCAATGCTTTTTGGAATCTGGCACGGTACTGTGTGTTAAAATTACGGTAAAATTTTCATGAGCGCCGGCTATAGATACCTCTGTATCTGCAGCATCCAATAAACGGCAGATGACTCTCATCTCCTTATTTAGAATTCATTCAAACATTTGTGTTTATTTATAGCAGCGCGTGAGTCTTTTAAAGTTTACTTTTAAACGGGAAGGCGATCTTGCATCTCACCAAAAGGGAATTCTCGTAATAAAGTATTGTATATCTGAAGTTGACTGTAATATTTTTATAAAGAAACTGTATTGTCCCACTGCTGGGCACGGGTCTCCTCTCAGCAGAGGGTTAAGGCCATACGTCCCATAGCTGGCTGAGTGCGGGTTGGGGACTGGCATTACAACGTTGTGGTTACCTAATTTTGATTTGGCAGTTTTTAAACCGATGAAAGGCCTTCAACTAAGCTTCACATCTGTTATCTATAACAACCGGGACGTAACCTCCGAATCACGGAGACGTTCATGGTATCATGGCACCAACGGTCACCCATCCAAGTATTGACCGCGCAGACGTTACTTACCATCAGTGATTATTTCTAATCATCTAGAGCAACGTGGCTATGAGCGTCTTAAAACTGTAATATGATTATATCATACTAGATTTTGCCGGTTCCGGTTCCTTTTCCTCTGCAATATATTAGAGCTTTTTTAAAAAAAAAATACTCCGAGGTCTCGCGTTCGATTCTCCGGTCGGGTCAAGCAAGGGCTATGCAGTTTTTATGATTATAGAAATTCTTAATAAAAGCAAATGGAGTTTGGAAACTGGGGTTTTAATCCCCGTGCACTGGAGAGCACGTAAAGTCCTTAGTCAAAGTATAATGCATTGCAATTCATTGTACATATGTGTTGCATATAGAAATAAGTAAAATTAGGGTGTCTGTTTGTAATTTTAAATGAACAGTTTTTCATTAAATGCGTATGAAAGTATATACGATACTTATATTCAAACAAAAAAGCCAATTCTTAGATGGTCTGTCTGTCTGTTTGTTTCGGGTAATTTCTAGAATGGATAGACCGATTTCAACGTGACTTTCACTGGCAGAAAGATGATGACGAAAGAAAAAACTAAGGCTAATTGTTTTGAGACTATCATAATAGTTGTACAAAAAGAATCTATAGTACGATCTAAACTTCTTATATATAAACGATGTTCAATACATTTTGGCGAACAAGACATTTAAAAAGGAACCCACAAGAAAACATGACGTTCACGAGTTTAAAATTACCAATTATCATACAAATGGCTATAATTATTCGCATCGCTTTTTAAAATGGAGAAAAGTATTCGGTTTTATTTTCTCTCGCGAATACGAATTCAATTCTACCGTATTCAAAACTAGAACGCGTAATCTCTGGTAAACAGTAAACTTTTAACAAATATTTTTTACTAATGGCAACTTTTGCAAATTATTTAAAAAGGAAAGGTTCATTTTAAAAATCGAATCCTTTAAAAAAGAAGATCGAGAAATCACAAAAATGCGACCGGGAAGTGAACGCTTGGCGATAAGACGGGCCGGTTCCTTCCACCGGCCCACGTGGTGGGTCAACGGCTGCCCCACTGCGCACCGGGGTCGCTGAACCGAACACCACACGCAACCACGCACAATTCACGCACACACCTTCAAGACTTTGAACAAGTCGAGCATACTCATCACGCACACATTGTACTATAAACATGTACCAACATGAACATCGCACATACACAAATGTATGTAAGTGGTTTGCTTATGCGCACATCGGAGATGGGGCGTTAACGTACAGGTGACCAATTGTATGTAGCCTTTTAAAAGCCTTTACAATTGCATGGTTAGCAGTTGTTTTCATAACTAACGTTTATGTTCTGAAGAATGCTTGCGATAAAAATAAAGAAAATTTTAAAAAGACGTCAGTTAGGTGTGTCAAACAAACGCGTTTCTTTCTTTTAGAAAATGGCAACCCTGTAATAGGCCGTTTGTTTCACAAGTCACATGACATACAGTATTTTGACGCGCAAAATATATTTCATATAATAATACGTCATTCCATGAAAAGTTTTGAATTCCTTTTTTAAATAGGTCGATCTCGTGTGCGATCTTTGGCAACTATTTACCCTACTCACGAGTCTTCTAGTACTCGAAATTTAAAAAAAATATAAAAACAGCCAGTTAATTATAAACAGCCATAACAAGGTTACATGTTAAAAATTTAGTTCCCATTTTTAAAATGAAATTCCTGCACGGTTTTAAGTTAATCCTCCTTGCAATACAACTAAAATACTTCCAGTAGAGAGAGAGAGAGAGAGAGAGAGACGATAAGAAAATGACAGAAGTAATCTCGAGCAGAAATCCTGTATTCTGCAAGTCATATTTGACACATCTTACGCAGAACTCTATAATGACGTACCTACGTGATTCGTGGCGCGTAAATGATTTCTTGTAAAGATACAGATTAATAAAAGTTATGAAATTGACGCTATAGGTATTTATTTGTACAATGTATTAGCATCTACTTAGCAAACTCGTCTTAAAAGAATACATGATAAATAGGAAGGAAGTATATAGGTGTTGCCCGCACTTGTCACAATTTAAAATACTATGAACCAATACACCACCTTGTATGTACAATTAACATAAAAAAAAAGAATTTAATTTAAAAAAGTTATGTTTTGAATTTAGGATGTCACTGTCTTGTCAATGATTAAATTGACACAACCATCACAGTGTTGCGTTGTAAAAAATACAATAAAATACAGACAAAATTATCGCTCTTTATTTTTTAAAGATAAATCTTCGGAATCTTATGCTGAAATAGTTTAAGTAATACAAGTAAAGACTCCAAAATAACTAAAACATTCAAATTGATAGCCTTATGAAATTCAAATACATTAGAAAGGATACCATAAATGAAAAAATGACTCATATTTTCTATGAAATCAATGAGATCATTAGAAAAAATAAATCGGTGATCAAACATTATTACATGAGTATGGCCATATTAAAAAAAAACAACTGCCCATACACCAAAGAGTCTTTAACTTTGCAGATGTTTTTTTTTCCCAATCCTCTGTAACTAATTATTTATTTAGTAACTTTAATGACCGCTTTCACAAACGTCCCCTAAATTTAAGGGCCCACTTAGAGAAACTTAGGTAACCTTTAGTGATTTTTTCGTTTACTTTTAGGGGAAAACACGTAGGTTAGACGTCTAATAAAATTTGGGGTCTAACCACGTCAGGGAACTCCTAGTTAGAAGACGTTTTACCTATCAATATTTGGTGAAAACGGGCATTATACTCCTTTTTACTCGTAAATGGTTATTAATGTTTTTTTTTTAAATAATGGACTGTATATGACGTAGTATCTTTCACAAATAGAAAGATCCTATAAATCACTTGCTTTTGCCCGCGGCACCGCCCGCAAATATGTCGGTTTTGTTACAAAATGTGGCCTATGTTCTTTTACAAGGTCCAATTTATCTCTATTAGTTTAGGCGTAAAAGCGTAATAGACAGTCAGTGATACTTTATATTACTAATATTGATTATATAAGTACTTTTTTTCTTCACTCATCCACAGCCTTTAACAGTCCACTGCTGGACAAAGAGAGGCCCTTAAAAAAAATGGTTTTGGTCTTTATACGCTATAAAACGCTGGCCAGACGAATTGGCATATCGTTCATTTCAAGTCTTCCGTCTTTTCTCTTAAAGGGTTTATTTACAAGCCCTTCTAAAAATTTTAATGCCTTTGATGTTTGTAAAAGTTCACGAAAGCACTTCGAGATAAAAGATTACACATTCTTGACAAATGCTTGAGAATCTTCTAGAAACATAGAGATCAACGACCTGATGATACTAAACGTTACTTTTAACGAAACAATTGCATCATTTGTAGCAAAAGTTAAAATATCACAATGAATGTACTAAATTACGTAATTAAAAAAAAAACTATATTTTTTGGCTTTAAAACTGCTATATTATCTGTGTCCGTGTGGTGACGGATTAAGAATACAGAGTGTCACCACTCCTATTCATCCCGTGGGTGTCGTAAAAGGCGACTAAGGGATAAACTACGCAAGACAACATCAATGCAAAGAGAAGGAAAACTTGAAACCAACCCGTCTGTCCAGCGTGGTATAGTAGGCCAAAACCTCCTTTCAAGGAGAGGCCTATGTCCAGCGGTGTGCTGTTGAAGGCTGTTGATGAAGCGAATTTTAAAATAGATTATTTTTTTGGAGAAGTTGTGATGGATTCAAATCACATCAAATCAACAGAGACAGGAGGCCCAATAATGCAGGAGCATCACACTGGTCCGCCACAGTGTGGGTCACCATGGTGCATTGTATACACCCACAATAAGGATGGTGGTCAACACTCTTGGATACTGCTCATACTTTACATCAAGAAGAGCAGAGTCACTTCGGCATGCTCACGTTAAAAAAAACAGTCCTTAATACTCCACAGCTTCACATAGGCTTCTCCTTAGAAAGGAGGTGTTGGCCTACTATACCACGCTGGCCAGACGGGTTGGTACAGGGTTGGTTTCAAGTTTTCCTTCTCTTTGCAGAGCTGTTGTGCTCTTACAACACCCACGAGGTGAATAATGGTGGTGACACTCTGTGTGCTTAACGAAACTGTTAAAGGCTCTTGATGATATATACTTATATGTCTGTAAGTGAAGTTCCAGTTAAAAATATAACATTGACCTTGAAGCACAATAATTGTTTGTACTCCTTTATCATCTGTATAATTTAAGTCTTTGGCATTTCATTGTCTTCCTTTCTTTCTTTTTTAATATTCTAACTTTCCCAAACTTTATTTCCCTAATAGACTTACAGAAATAAAGGATTTTACGAGTTATACTTCTGTGTACCCCTTCTGTGATATGTTCTTGATAATACACCGGTAGAATCATATATTACGAGATTGGTTTTAAAGATTATTTTAAAGACACTGAGGAACCTAACAAACATATACGAATTGGACACAAAGAACACTCAGACTCAGAACAACAATTTGTAGATTACACAAAGTAAGGTTAGAACCCCCAACACTGAGCCCAGTAAAATCAGCGTGGCTACCGCTTAAACCACTGCGCTATTCGTGCAGTAGTATTTATTCAAGTGGCACCCCTATTGTGTCACGTTCAATAGAAAAAAATATATTCCTAAACAGAACCTAATACACGAAAACGTAAGTTTACTATAGGTCAGTTTAAACTCCTGGCCGAGGTCAACGACTGGCCGACGACCGCCGAGTCCGCCCGAAATTTGCCGAATCTATGTCAATTTTAAATAGGTACATAGCTAAGTTGTTTAAAAATAAATGCAGAATTTGTGGTCTGGACGGCCATATTTGTTTTATGTTTTCTTAAAAGCAGTAATTTGATTCCTTGTTTTTATTATAAATATGTTTTATTGACAAAAAAAAAACAAAAAAAAACTATTGATATTATTACTACATTTGATCACATTTACAGAATATTGATGACAGTGTTATAAATTTGAATTTCACGTGATTATATCTTCCAGCGGAAAATACTCTATAGCTGACTTGAGTGCACGAACGAAATAGTGATTAAAACAGTCGCCACGCCGTTTTCTACTGCGCTAAGCGTTGTGGATTCAACTACTACATACATTGTATGATTCACAAATTGATATTCAAAGTCTGGGTGTTCTTTGTTTACGTTTTATGTATTATTAAAAAGTGTCTCAACACAGTGGATGTATTTCTAATGCGGGAATTGTCTTTAAAAATAAAAGTATGTGTCAATTGCTAGATATAAAAGGTGTACTTTAAATGGCTTTTTGAAAAGTTTGTGGTTTCGGTTTTAAGAAGATATTTATTGCACTCCATCTCCTCTTAATTAACTAGTCAGAGAGCGGTAATTATACTAAGTAGTTTGCATTGCTGACTTCCTCGACAACTACACGGCCTCACGAGAATAACTTACAGGAAACAAGCTTTTGACCGCAGCTACGCCCGCCTGTATATCAGTTATAAAGAGTAGCGTATGTAATTCCTCAATAATTAAAGTATCTCTATGCCCAAATTTAATTAAAATCGATGCTGCGGTTTAGCCGTGAAAGCCTATTAGACAGATAGACAAACAAGCAACAAGACGAAATTATAATGTAACTAGCTGCGCCCCGCGGTGTTACCCGCGTATATCATTATGGTTACTATGCAAGTTGTTATGCCTAGCAACCTGTGAAGTTTTGACAGGAGATAAACAGTAATACATTTTGACATCTATGATTTAATATATTTTTATAATAACCTAGCTTTCGCCCGTTTATCTCGATTATTGCAGTAAAAAGTAGCCTATGTGTTATTCTGATATATAAGCTATATTACTGTAAAGTTTCATCCAAATCCGATCAGTAGTTTTTGCGTGAAAGAGCAACAAACATACAGACATACTCACAAACTTTCACGTTTATAATATTACTAGCTTTCGCCCGCGGCTCCGCCCGCGTGTATGTCGGTTATCGCGTTAAAAAGTAGCCTATGTCCTTTCCAAAGTTCAGTTCTATCTTCATACCAAATTTCATCAAAATCTGTTCAGTGGTTTAGGCGTGAAAGTGTAACAGACAGGCAGACAGAGTTACTTTCGCATTTATAATATTAGTATGGATTAGGATTAGGATATTAGTCTATACTAACATTATACTACTACTTTATAGATAGATAATCATAGGGATGGTCACCCATCCATAAAGTGACACTGGTAACAGTGCTTAAGCGATATTTTGTCTTTAAGCTAAATTTATTATTACAACCCTTAAAAGTAACAACTGAGGAAGTAAATACAAGAAACATTTTGTTACAGTGTAAAATAACACAGTTTAACAACCCTCTATCTACCCGTTACAATAACATTTTAATTTAACCAACCATCCATCAACATCAATAATACATTTTTAATGTGTCAGGCCTACAACCCCTAGAGGAATGCCCTCTCAGGTCACTTACCCCGAAGGTTTTAATGAACCCCTATAAATTTTCTATACAACATTAACTGAGGTTAGCCGGTTCACGCTTAGATGACAAAGTTGAGAAATGTAGTATTTCGAACCACAAATCTCACGTATAAGCACTGTTTGGAAAGATCTGGGTTCGATTTCTTCTTACTTCTCATCATAGTTACCTAAAACCTTATTGCCTATAAGTATAAGTTTTGTTATTTATGCCCACAGCAAAAAAAAAAATCTGAAACGTGGTCTATAGTATAGGTTAATACGACCAACGTATGACAGTATCTACGATAAAGTATTTTTGAAGTAATTTAGAACCCAAAATATCGAGACTCACACACCCTTATAGAAAAATAGAAACTGTGTAAAAAATTCAGTACGAAAGTTGGTGTTTCTATATTTATTACACCATGTTTCTTGGTCGGTCATTGATCCTTGTTTATTTACTTGAATACCTATATTAAGCTTTCGTTTGAACCTTTTATATGGAAGAAAAAAATTTCGGTATAATGCTAGCCACTCATGAAACAGGTTACCGAAAAGACTAAAAAAATTAAATGTGAGACCTGTGCACAAGTTTGTTACCAGGTAACATGTAAAAATATAGAAAAAAAAAGATAACTATATTGTTGTTTCTGCCAAATAAAAAGATCAAAAAGGTGGTTGACTTTTGGGGTATTGATAACACACGGAAGTGGTATTCAGACGATAAATTTGGCGGTTTCGTAGTGAATCACATAGGCTGATAAGGGTATCGCTGTGAATAATATTTTCCGTGATAACATTTGTGTACGAAGTAATTTGTTTTTAAAATTCAAAAACATTGATAAAGGTAAAAACTTACAGACGTGCCTGTGGCAACGACAACATCAGCTCCGTCATTTTAATATTTTAAAAATAGATAAAATAGTAATTTACCCATAAGCAAAGTGAATTCGTGTTAATAATACCATTATACATAAGTGAAAACGTTATCTAGCATTTATAATAAGATCTTATTAAGTTATATAAAAATAATCAGCGGTGAGTGTAAGTGAGAGCTTCCAAGTGCATAAAATCAACATTGGAACTATACATAGCCTTTAAATAAACAATGCAAACAGTGATAAACTTAGTGATTTCATTTTATATTCTTAACTAAATAAATATACCCAATTATAGTAACAACTTAGTACCGTGAAAGTGATCAAATTCCCAACTATAAAAATATTCTACAGTTACAAACTTAAAAACAGACGAGTCAAACCCCTAACGGTCAAATCTGCACAACAGATGTCCAACAGATGTGGACACTTCGACAAAGGACAAAGGAACTAAACTTGGGATAGACATCAACCTTGCGTCAGGATCTTTTTGTGATAAAATAATTTTAAGTAATGTATCCGGAAGACAATGTAACACTGAGAAGGAGGCGAACAGCAATAAATCACTCGAATGAGTCACTCAACCTGTCACAACACTCAACTGTTTCGGACTACCTAACTAAAAGTCTACCAGATCTTTCAGTAAGGAGAATCGATGATATAGAAGAACTGAAAAATGAAATAGAAGTTCTAAAACGTGAACTAGAAAGTAGTCATCAGGAAATAAAAAAACTGATTTCCGAAAACAATTTACTGAAAAAAGAAGCAAATAATAGCAGCCAATACAAAAATGTATGCACTGGGTTATCTCCAAATATTACCAAAACTCCAAAATCAAATTTAAAATCCAAACAAAAGATGGCTGTAAGTAGACAAGTTAACTTTGTGGAGCATCAGTCAACTCCAAGTAATAAAAGTCCCCTTTCATGCAAGTACGATGTCCAGTCAAAAAACGTAATAATCAAACCTAAAGATAGCGTTAATAACCCAATTAGTAAGGTTTTATCACAACAAGATGAAAATTTTATAAGTAAAAAACATTCTCATACAAGTGGCAAAAGTCAAGCTCCTGATGACGCTAAACAAAAAAGTTACAAAAAAAATATGAAAAACAGAATAACGGACGTGAAAGAGGATATAAGCGAGACCCTTTACAAACGTAAAATACACATTATTGGAGGGAAACAATGCATAAATCTTGCTTCCACACTAATTTCCACCAGGCAGAAATTGAAATTAAATCAACACAAATATAAAATATCATCAATGTTAAAGCCTAATGCGTCAACAGCAGAAATTCTAAAATGCTGTAATGACATAGCAGATTGCGGCAGTGATTATTTGATTGTTTGTGTCGGCGAAAGTGATCGTGATCCTACCAAGTTATCCATTGACTTAATCACGGCTCTAAAACAATTCAAAAACATAAATATTATAATGTTAAGTGTAATAAAAAATACGTCCCTCAATGAAAAAACTTTAAACAATAGTATTAAAAACTACTGTAAATACTTGTCTAATTGTATACATATAGATAACATTCAATTAAAATATTACAACGGAAAATATCAAAGATCATACCTACATACTATTTGCAACAAAATTAATTTTTACATTGACTGTAATGATTACAGCTCTCGATACTTGTATAAAGACCATTTAACGGCGGACACTAAATCATATTACTTTCCGCATATTGATGTAAAAAAGTCACTAACAGTAACCACTACTAACACTAAACAGTTCACTTTGCAAACAACTGTAGACACAACGAACAAAAAGGGCACTATACCTTATTATTTCCCAAAAACAGAACTGCGCAGACAGTCTAAACCACAAACAAATCTAAACACAACACACAAAAAAGGCACTATACCCTACTATTTTTCAAAAATGGACCTAACAAATAATCAAATTAACAACAAAGGAATTCAAAAAGAAACATTTTTTCGTGAATAAAAGAAACAAAACCACAATTACTGTTCTTCATCAAAATATAGCAGGAGTATTAAACAAACTCAGTCAATTGGAAATAAGTCTAGATGAATTAAATAAAAAATCACCCATTGATGTTATTTGTATGTCAGAAACCTTTGTGAAACAAGGAGACGAACAGAACATCTATCTAAAAAATTATAAATTAGCCTGTAATTTTTCCAGAAAAAATACTAAACGTGGAGGTGTCTGTATATTACTGCATAAGACATTAGATATGAAATCTTTAATTATTTGTAAAGATATAGCCACCGAAAAAACATTTGAATGTTGTGGTATAGAAATTCCTATGTTAAGCTGTATTATTATTTGTCTTTATAGAATACCTAACATAAACGCAACAACCTTTCTTGAAAACTTAAACCTATTATTATACAAATTAACATACAAAAATAAAAACAAAAAGATTATAATCACCGGGGACATGAATATTGACACCTTAAAAACAAATAAATATACAACTGAATTAAATAATATTCTATTTAACCATAATCTCACGTCTTACATAAACTCCCCCACAAGGCAAAATTCATGCCTTGACCATATTTACAGTAATATTAAAAATGCTTCCAGTCAAATTCACTACCTTTATCTATCAGACCACAATACTTGTCAAACACTCAGTTTTAACACGTCAAATAATCTAAATCGCCTTAACCATTGGTACATTCTAAAAAAGTGCTACGATGAAGACAATATTCTTAAATTCCGTGAATGCTTATCATGTCTCAGTTGGTCAGACGTATACAATGAAAACGACACTAACAACTCTTTTAATTATTTTTACGACACATTCTGCATGTTTTATCATCTCTGCTTCCCCACAGTTAAAGTAAAAATTAATGCTAACATATCAACTCCGAAGTGGATTACAAAAGGAATAAGAAATTCATGCATTACAAAACGAAAACTAAAGCAAAATTGTTACGTTACAAAATGTAAAACAAACATAATACACTATAAAAAATACGACAAAATACTCAAAAAGTGCGTCAATGCATCAAAAAAGAGAATTAATCATCTATTTATAATAAAAGCTAAAAATAAATGTAAGGCATCTTGGAACATAATCAAAAACAAAACTGAAACTGTGAACTGTTACCAAAGCATTAAAGCCATTAATTATAATAGCAAAATCATAACAGACCCTAAGCACATTGCAGAAAGTTTTAATAATTACTATACTACATCAAATACTTTGAACAATAATACTAAATGTAATCTTGACAATATTAATTCTATCGCCTCCTCTATATTCTTAAATCCATGTACACCAACTGAAGTAATAAACACTATTAAAAGTCTTAGTGATACAAAGTCAACAGGGTATGATTCAATCTCTACAATGGTGCTTAAATCATGCGCAGACATAATATCAATACCTCTTACTTACTTGGTTAATAAATCATTTACGCAAGGAATATTCCCTGCCAAACTGAAATTTTCAATAGTAAAACCTCTCCATAAAAAAGACGATGTTCTTGAAATAGGTAATTATAGACCAATAACGTTAATACCTATTTTTTCTAAAATATTTGAAAAATTAATGTATAGCCGTATTATTACTTTTTTGAATAAATTTAATGTTATCAAGGAAGAACAGAATGGTTTCCAAAAAAATAAATCAACAACCCTTGCAGGTTTCACTCTAATGAAATCTATTACAGAAAACATTGACAATAAAACACCTGTAACAGTAATATTTCTAGATATGTCGAAGGCATTTGACTGTGTTAACCATAAAATTCTTATAAATAAATGTCAACGATATGGAATCAGAGGACCTGCTCTAGACTGGATAGAAAGCTACCTGTCAAACCGAAGTCAATGCGTCGAAATCAACAACCTCAATCCTAATTTAATATCAATCCCTTTGCGATCAAATTATCGACATAATAAAACAGGCGTTCCCCAAGGTAGTGTAATAGGACCTCTTTTATTCCTATTATATATCAATGATCTTCCAAATATAACACGTCACCAATGTATATTATTCGCTGATGATATTTCAGTAATTGTTCCCAATATTAACAAAATGAACTATGAAACGGAAATCAACACAACTTTACATAATATTATACAATGGCTCACATATAATGACTTAAAAGTTAACCTAAATAAAACTAAATACATTCAATTTTCTAACTATAAAACAATTACTACCGACGCCACCTTAAGATACAATAATATCACAATTAGCAGCACTAGTACCATACAATTCTTGGGTATTACCTTAGACAATAATTGTAACTGGAAATTACACATCAACAATGTATGCACAAAAATTAATAAATTTGTTTACGCTTTAAAACAACTAAGAACAACTGCTACAGAAAGTACAGCAATTACAGCTTATCATGGTTATGTTGCATCGCTACTACGATATGGTTTACTATTGTGGGGCAATTCAAGTTTAATTCATGAAGTATTTCTGTGCCAAAAAAAATGCTTACGAGCTATTTGCAATTCTGAACCTTTAGACTCCTGCAAGCCGCTATTCAAAAAAACCAAAATACTTACTGTAAGCTCTCTTTATATTCTAGAAATTGGACTGTTTGTCAGGAAACATCCACAGATATTTAAAAAAATCTGCGAAAGCAGTCTCTTCAGTCAAAGAGATCCGACAAAGATAGTTGTGCCAAAATGCAGGACTGCCCTTTATCACAAAAATAGCATGTTCATGTGTGTTAAGGTTTATAACAAACTGCCCCAAAAGCTAAGAGAACTGCCATTAAAATTGTTTAATGCACGCCTAAAAAAATGGCTAACTGAAAAATGTTTCTACACCATTAAAGAATTCTTAGAGTCTAGAATAGAATAGAATTGTATAGATATAGCTATATCTGTTTGTAACATTTATTTACCTTTTGTTTTCCTTAGTCCTTTTCTTGATGTTAGAATTATATAACGACAAAAAATTTAATGAATAATAAATTTTAAAATTATAAGTTAAGTATGTAAGTGAGTTCTAATCTAGTTATCGAAGCGTAATACCTAAGTACATAGTTATATTTTAAGTAGATTCCTTTCACACAATTAATACTTTTTAAATATTTGCATGCTATCTATATGGCGAAATGTGTCTCGCACTTTAAACATTAAAACCACCTATTGTAAAAACCACATTTTATGCAAATAAAGATTATTATTATTATTATTATTATTATTGAGTTTGCTCTACAAGAGGTATCACGGTAGTGCTAAAGGGAACTAAGTAGTGCTTAACTTTTGTAAAACAATATAAAGGTTTGTAAAACGGATCATATTAGTAGCAGCAGAGCCACGCTGATTTCAGCACGAATGGGCCGGGGCAGTACTACCCTCACACAGAAGACCAAACTTTCGTTGGTGAGTGTGTAACCGGAGGTCCTATCATTCTGCATCCTTCTCCCGGGCTCCAGAGACCGATGCAGAAACACCTCATATGTATACATTATTGCTGCACGGTTGGCCTAGTGGCTTAAGCGGTCGCCACGCCGCTTCCTACTACGCCAAGTGTCGTGGGTTCAAATGCCACGTAGGACAACACTTTGTGTGATTCACAATTTGTTGTTCTGAGTCTGGGTGTTCTTTGAGTCCGTTTCATGTATGTTTGTAAAGTCCCCCGCGACACAGGAATTTATATTCCTAATGCGGGAGTTGTCTTTTTTAAAAAAAAAAATGTATATTATCTTCACATACAAACTTAACGTAACCAAAATAATAGTTACAAAGATGTACTATAAAGTAGTAAATTTAATATGAAAGGTAAATAAGGTGATTGACCTTAAATATCTAGAATACTAGACTAGAACTCCGCACCCTATTCAATGGTTACATTCTGAGAGCAGTAGTTTGTTGTGTCAACGATCGATGTCAATGCACGACCTTCGGGGGCTTGGCCTTGGTGCCGGTTCGACTCCCGTCTGACGTCACCACACAGATCCACCGCCGGGGGTGAGTAGACTCCCAAAGGTGGTTGACCCGGAAATATTTTAGGAAATTCATTTGAGATGTGTCATTTTGAATTTCATCTATTAATGAAATTGTACTTAGAAATGTTGTATTTTTTTTTAGTAATGACTAGCGGAGTCCTGTGGTTTTTTCCGCGGTTATTGCTGTTGTGAAGCTACTTTAAAAAATAACCTTAGTTACTCCTTAGACCTTCTCATATTAGATATTACAAACAGAAACTTTGTTGTATCTTTTTGTGATATATTAGGATAAGCGAGTCTTGTTGGTTTAGCGGTTAGCGTATACGACTGCCAATTAAACGAACTGTCGAGTTCGAATCCCGGATGTGAAAAATGTTGTTTGGTTTTTCTTCTAAGAAATTCCTAATAACAGCCTGGGCTAGCCTACTCCATCCATCCTACCCCTACCCTACATTTTAACTTGGGTAGTTTTGCCAACGATGTACCAAAAGACAGGTTTTTAAAGAGATTTAATTAAGGAGTTAAAGGTTCTAGTAGTTCATCTATCTATATATATAAAAATGAAACCCGTTTTCCTTGGTCACGGCATCACGCGTGAATGGCTGGACCGATTTCACTAATTCTTTTTTTGTTGTATTTGTTATTATTAGGAGAAGGTTCTTACGGAAAAAAATATTAAGAAAATCTCTCAGAAATATTGAAAAATAAACATTTAATTTTGCATATTTAAAAAACGCGCGTAACGAATGTCAATGTCATTCACAGCCATTGAGTGACGTTGAATTGGCGGTACGAAGTTCGCGGGGTCAGCTAGTATTTTTTAAAGTTAAAAAGGCGTAGAGAAAAAAAAATACAAGAGTAAATCCGCAGGCGAAAGTTAGTATTTCACTTTACTGTCCACCCACACATACAAATTTCGCGTGAATGAACTTATACATATAAGATCACACACCTACACATAGATGAGATGAGAGGAATTTGGACCAATTTTCTTTCAAGGAAATCCACATTATTGCTTACACGCTTGAGAAGTTTTTTGACCTTACTAACACTTAACTTTTTGAGGGTCAAAGTAGATGTTGATATCGTTATTATCAACAGAAATAGATAATAAAATTAAAAAAAGCGGCCAAGTGCGAGTCGGACTCGCCCATGAAGGGTTCCGTACCAGCAAGTAACATCATATAAAAGTTCTTGTAGTTCGTTGTAACTTTCATCGATATTTTTATACTAGTGTATTGATTGGATGAAAGGTATATTGCGTGTTACGATTTTTGACGTATTAAATAAAAACTACTTACTAGATCTCGTTCAAACCAATTTTCGTTGGTAGTTTACATGGTAATGTACAACATATATTTTTTTTAGTTTTATTACTCTCTTATTTTAGAAGTTAGAGGGGGGGGGGACACACATTTTTCCACTTTAGAAGTGTCTCTCGCGCAAACTATTCAGTTTAGAAAAAAATGATATTAGAAACCTCAACATCATTTTTGAAGACCTATACATAGATACCCCACACGTATAGGTTTGATGAAAAAAAAAAATTTTGAGTTTCAGTTCCAAGTATGGGGACCCCCAAAATGTATTGTTTTTTTTCTACTTTTATGTAAAAATCTTAATGCGGTTCACAGAATACATCGACTGACCAAATTTCAACAGTATAGCTCTTATAGTTTCGGAAATAATTGGCTGTGACATACGGACGGACAGACAGACAGACAGACAGACAGACAGACTTGACGTATCTATAAGGGTTCCGTTTTTTGCCATTTGGCTACGGAACCCTAAAAAGCTAAAGAGTTTGTTTGATTGATTATATGTGATAATCTCATGAACTACTGGTTTGATTTTAAAAGATTTTTAAGAGTTCGAAAGTTATTTTACCAGGATACTATAGGCTTTATAACATCATCCTATCCAGGCGGGAGAATGCGGGAGTTGCCAGCTTATCGGCTTTTTATAGGATACACTTTGGAGAGTGCTCGAAAGCTCTTTTCGAACCAATCGAGCCATCTCCATTCTTTTATCGGATTACTAGTCGCAGGCAAAAGTTTTATCCATACGTTGTTGACATACCTAAAAGTCGAACTCTCGTTTTTGGTGAGAGTCGCTAAAATTTGGAACGACCTGCCTGGGTCTAATTTTCCTGATAAGTTGAACTCTGGAGAACCTTTAAGAGTAGAGTGATCCGGTTTCTTTTGGATGGGCGTGTACCATCTTCGTCTTCATCTAGACTTTCTATCAGGTGAGATGGAAGACAAACGTCTATTCCATTACAATAATAAAAAAAAAAGAATTTAAAGTGTTGCAAAAATTAGGAAATCTTGTTCCTTTTGGACATTCCTTACATCCTTATTATCATGACTTCAGCTAATCAAAGTGAGTCTTATTTAATCCATCATTGATATTTACCAATAAAGAAGCAAATAAGTACCGAAGAAGATATTAAATCGCCCAAATCATATATTACCGTAGCAACACCGAACTACTAGAACTAATTCCCAATCATAGATAATTAAACTTTGACATGTAATATTTTTTTATTGATGTGTATTTTCTTCTATATATAATAACGAGGGTGTTTGCCACAACCATTGATAAAGAGAGTAACAACACAAGGTTCATTCCCCCTTGGGGAGTCAATGACTCCTGAAAATTGACGACTCACCGACGCCCGTACTATGGTACTTTTATGTACTTTACATAGTACTATATATTGTTATTTATAGTACGTGAATTTAGCGTAATGTTACAGGCGTTACAGCGTATTTACGGGTTTAATTCGCGCCCTTTGATTTTTTCTCTGCACGAATTTTGTCTAGATTCTAGAGGTTTTATCATCTTCCTAGCCTGCATTCCCCAGATTATTTGGGGTCGGCTGCTAGTTCAACCGGTTTGAATATCAGCTTTTCGACGACTGGCATCACACCTCCACAACCCTGAGAGCGAATTGAACTCGAATTTCGAACCAGTTGTCAGTATGTTGAGGGCACTGACTTCCCAATAATGATTGTCATAGATGTTTGTGAGATTTGAGATAGTTTGTATTTAAAAAGTGGTATTGAAAAATCCTTTCGTGGTTTTTCAATTTTTAGATATCTGTTTTCATAGATCTAGACATATGTACATACGTACGTACTCTATGGGAGAATGTCTCTGGTATCCTTCAAGATATGGCTAATTAGATGCAGCGTAAATCCGGAGGAGGCTGACGGCTGACGTCACACGGCCTGGGTCTTCCACAGAGTACCGATAGTGACGGCCTTCGGGGTGTTTGATAATAGAAGCACCACATACCGCTTGATTTATTATATATCCAACAGGTTCCAAGACACTATTGAAATATTTTTTATGTGTATTGCCGTGGTTATAATTCGGTGTGTTCGTGGGTCACTGCTGTTGATTCTGGTCTACAGAACCTACAGTGATTGCGTAGGAATGGGATAAGTTCCATAAAAACTACTTCCTAAAAAGACTTTTACGTTGTCTAGGAGCTGGAATTCCTAAGGAATTTTCCACCACTCACCTAGAGGACACTCGTATAGGTGTCCAATTGTCTATATATTATATGTACCTACCAAGCTTCCCTCCTTTTTCCACTGACATTGTCTTGCTTCCCTTGTTACCTTAGTCGACCTATACGAAACTCATGACATTAATATACAGTATAGTGTTCTAAATCAATAAATATGTAGGTACATTTTATTTACAAATCCAAATTAAAATGGCCTATAAATCTAGGTCAGCTAGTTACATTTCAATTTCAAATTGACTAAACTGTTTTAAGATAATAAAACGTAGGACTTATAAATTAATCATCACCTATATGTTAACGGTAAATTGTGTGTGTTGTGATGGAAATAACCCTAGTGATCACCATTTGTTTTTTAAGTACAAGCTTAGATTAGTTTGGGGCTAGATGGCGTTGTGTGTAAATTGTTAGAAATATTTTTTTATATTTATTATTTAATGTTATGTCAATTTTGGCTGCCTTTTCGCTCGGAGAAAACCTTTTACAGGCAACTATGGGATGAAAATGAATAACGAGATTGGATTAACATAATTATAGTCTGATGTATCAGTGAGTAGATTGGAAAAGGAAATTAAAGCAGTCATAACGTGTTAAAAATACTCACCCATCCATAAACTAACCCGGTTAATATTGCCTACATCATAGACCATTAAATGCGAAAGTTTCAAAACATAGACAGCCCAGTTTTTTTTTTTGATAGGCACAAGGTCTATCAATGAGTCATTTTAGTTATTAATATACTAAGTATTGTGCGTGACTCGTCTCGGCATACAACAGCGAATTTAGGCCGGTCTAATAACACAGCCTAATGATAAATAACTCTAAAAACCGGCGAAAGTATTATACAAAGGGGTTCAGTACTTTATTAGATTAAGAAAGTGTTTATGTAGGTTAAATGGGGTTTTTTCATGGTTTGAGCTTTTATTATGATGATTACACATTTTAATTGTGTATTATTGTACTTATTTGAATTTCAAAATTGTGTATTGAGAAATAAATATTTCAGATATTTTACACACAATGCCATCTAGTTACAAACTAAGCAGAGCTTGTATTATGGGTATTAGACAATTGAAATGAATAAAATAATATACATTTTTTTTAAATACATTCATAATAATCATAGAAAACACCCTTACTCAAAAAAAACTTTTGTGAATCACACAAAAATTTGGTTTGGCCCTGAAATCGAACCCAAGACCTCGAGCACTGCAGTCGCATACGCTGCCACTGCGCCACCGAGGCAGTTACAATTTTTATTGTACTTATTTCTACACCACATTATGTGGTGTACAATACAAATAAGTATAAAAAAAATGTTTCAAAATTATGTTAAAACTGTTTTTTCTGTCTCTTTGTTTGTTCCGGGTAATAAGCCTCGGATAATCTGCCTCGTTGGTTAGCATATGTGACTGCTGAACAAGAGGTCTAGGGTTCGATTCCCGGGTCGGACCAAATGTTTGTGTGATCCGTAAATATTTGTTTCGGAGTCTGGGTGTTTTCTATGTATAATATGTATGTATTTACAAAAAAATATGTAATATCAGTTATTTAGTACCCATAATACAAGCTCTGCTTAGTTTGGGACTAGACGGCGTTGTGTAAAAAAAATGACCGAAATATTTTATATTATTATTATTTATTAAATCTGAAATGGCTGAAAAGGCTGGACTGGAGGATGTTGACTGGACTTTCACTGCCAGAAAGCTGAGTAACTAAGGCTAGATTTTATAGACTGACTTTGCTGCTATTTAGAACAATATCCGTGGATTTACCTTAATAGACTTAGCATTAAATATAGATAAATTGATTTAATCAAATTGCCTAATTAATTAGTTTTATCATAAAACTATTCTTTAACATTTATAAATGCAAACATTTAATTTTGAAAGAAATTTGAAAAGAAACGGTTAGCCAGAAACATTGGTAAAAGAAGTTCGATGACCTTAACAGAGATTCTCTTTAGAGGCATCAAAAGCAAACTCAGAGAGGCTGAATTTATTGGCAAACTATTTGCCACTGTGGTGGGGACGGATTAAGAATACAGAGTGTCACCACCCCCATTCACCCTATTCACATATTTATTTATATAGATAAGCGCTTGGAAACAATATAAGAGGGTAAGCAACGGCGGCGCGGTCACACCTAGATGGGTGACCCTTTGTGGTGTGTTATGTTATGAGCGTTTCCGTGATTCGGAGGTCACGTTAAGCAGTCGGTCCCGGTTGTTATCGTGTAGCTTAGTAGTTCGGGCGGCCTAAAAACATCCAATGGCAAGATTACGTAGCCACAACGTGTCTTGCCAGTCCCCAACCTGCACTCGGCCAGCGTGAGGATGTATGGCCCAGCAGTGGGACGTTATGGGTCGTTGATCGTATAGATATGTATAGAACTGTCTCGTGTTAGGCTGTTCGTGTCTTGTTTGCCACATTAATGGTAAAATACTTAAAAAATCTCGAAATAAAACTTTATATTCGTCGTAAAGATGTATATATTTAGTTTCAGAACCGATAACAAGTTATTTTTAAAGTAGCTATGATTTATTTTTGTATCACCAAGTTTTCACGATAAATTGAGGAAGAGATTATTTTTTATTTACTTATTTATATTATCATGGTATAAAGCATTTATAAGAGTTAACATTTTTTTTATTATATTTTTTTTATTATATTTTTTTTATTGTATTTATGCCTATGGCCTTAACCCTCTCCTGAAAGGACACGCGAGCCCAGCAGTGGGACTTTATGGTGATGAGTATTTATGCCTACTAAAGTGACTCTACTCTTCATGGAAAGCAAGAGTATTCTTCTCATGCTTATCTACTTTAGGAGTGTGGGTCACCATCCTCATTCTTAATGAGACAAAGCATGGTGACCCTCACTATGGCGGTCTAGCAAGATACAACTGCGTCATTGCTCCTCCGGTCTCTCAGTCACCAACGAAATACGACAGCACCCTCCCTGAGTACCTCAACCCCTAGTTGCTATGGATTGGGAAGTTTCCATAAATATATGTAATTGTACTAATTATCTAGTATAAAAATCAAAGAAATTAAGTTTTTTTACTCAGATTCAAAATCATAATATTATATAAAATAAAAAGTTAGCCTAAAGCCTTCCAATTTCAAAAATGATATATGCCTTTTTTTCATTACGACATTTATTTTACACACACGCATTTTTTCTTCTGTGGCAACACTCAAACATACCCTTGTAAAAATACCAAGGAAAGAAAAAATAGCAAAGCGTTACAGAATGAAACAGTGAACCAAACGCGGTCGTTCGTTGACCCAAGAATTTTGGCAGTTCGTCGACCCGGCCACTGAACCGCTTATTTATAACATGCGTGAGAGAGAAGGAAGACACGTGACGTCACAGAGCAAATCAAGTCATGTCGTCACTGACAGTTGCATCATGGTCATGACTTTTTCTTTTTTTTTATTATTGTTTAGGTACACTTTTGTGCATCCTACTTTTATTGTTTTTTTTTCGGCCTGTAGTTAATGAATTGATGTAGGAACCTATTTGATTTTGCTATTCAAGTGTGACTTTTTTTTAACTTGATTTTATTGACCTGTTTGTTTGGTTGTATGTAACCGATTTTTGTTGTAGTATTTTTAGCTTTATTGTTTTGAGTATTTAATATTGTATTGTTTTGAGTATATTTGAAAGCATTGCCTTCCACATCTATACTCCGGGCTATTATTCAAAATTTCCTGTAAGAAAACCCCAACAACACTTTAGATACGACCCGGGATTCGAACCCGAGAACCTTGATCAGCAGTATCCACTAGTAGACCAACTACTTTGGCATATATTTACATAAACATGTATTTATATTATATTATTTATTACAAAATATTACAGTTCCTACGATAAAATAATCGTTATTTAAATAAAAATCACGTACGTTATTGACAATATAACATTTGTTTTAGATAAATAGGTATATTTACTCTGGTGTCTACTGTTCTTGATAAACTTAATAACGCATTTTTATATATTCACGCTTGCGTGTTGCTGAAGGGGTAGGCAGAAGTGAACTGAGTAGTCCTATAACCACATATGTAGAATGTCTAAATTCGTTACTATAAATGATTAAATAAATGATAAAAGTCAAAAAACAGTATATATATGATCAATTTGGCCTGGGAAACGAATCCAGTACTTCCCTTACTTATATAATCTAGACTAAATTTTAATAAGGTAAATTATGAGTTTCTGAAGTTGTAGGGTGTAATCTCTGTATCTACTGAACCGATTTTAAAAATTCTTTTACCAACAGAATTATAAAGACACATTATTTGTAAAACTCCGATATCCGACATAGACACGAGCTGAACCGCGAACAAAACTTAGTCTAGTAATTTATGTATATTATACTTTTTTTCCTTGTGGTGACGGATTAAGAATACAAAGTGTCACCACCCCTATTCATTCCATGGGTGTCGTAAGAGGCGACTAAAGGAATAAAATAAGCAGCTAACATCACTGCCAAGAGAAGGAAAACTTAAAACAAACCCTTTACCAACACGTCTGGCCAGCGTGGTATAGTAGGCCAAAACCTCCTTACAAAGGAGAGGCCTATGTCCAGCAGTGGACTGTTAAAGGCTGTTGATGATGATGATACTTTTTTTTATTTTTTAACAAATAGACTGTACCTATATTACTAGTTCCGGGAACCGAACCCCGTTCCTCACTCTGTCTGAAGCAGATGTTTGCCTATTACGATAAATAATGGTAACAGCAGTACCTATATTGTTATGCTACCGTAATCTTCTTGCTGTTCTACTTTCAACTAATAAACGTAAAATGGTCATAGAGCCGAAAGTATGTATGAATGTTTCAAACTCTTAAACTCAAAAATGGCTGAACGGATCTGGATGAAATTTGGCAAAGAGATAGATTGTAGTTGAGAATTACACATAAGCCACTTTTTATCCAAAAAAATATTAACAAACAACAACTATAATAGCTAGTTTGTAGTGATTCAAATTTTGTAGTCTATAATAATATATAAAGAGGTAGAGTTTGAGAGTTTGTGTCGTTGTTAGAACTGAACTGATTTTGAAAATTGTTTTACCAATAGAAGACTAGGTTATTTGTGAGTGTCATAGGCATGTGACATATATATTAACCCGAAAAACATATGTCACCGTGCGGAGCAGGGGCAGGCGGCTAGTAACTAATAAAATACATTTAACCGTTAAACAATTTAGTTATTTAAATACATTTCATAAAAATACGCTGTGGTATGTTTGTGTAATTTGGAGCTAAGGCCTTTGACCCTTTATTGACCTCAATATACCAAGTATTACCCTAGCTATTTACCTCAGCTTTGCTCACGTAATTATATATCATAATGACGAGTTTCCATACACCATATCCACACTATGGCAGCCTATTCCGGTCTCGCTGAGTGAGTGAGTGAGTGAGTAAGAATGCTGTCAGTTTAGGATGGTCTTCTGTGTGAAGATAGTACCGCTTTTGTCGAGCCGGCCCATTCGTGCTGAAATCAGCGTGTCTCTACCAGGGATGTTAAGGAGCTCCGTAACCGTAACCGAAACTATTGGATATCTGAAATAAGAATATATATGTAACCGTAACCGTATCCGTTTCTCAAGTTTCGAATAGTTTCGGATAATTTCATATTAAGGTGGAGTCTAAATAGCAACATCTTTCGACAGTTTTGTAAGTTAATGTAGATTCTGCAAAATGTAAACAGTGTGTTAAAAACTTTTCCCGAAAATGGCACTACTTCACTGAAACTTTATCTTAAATCAAAATTATTACATACTATTTGTGTTTAGGTTTTACTTCAATTTAATATCCGTAACCGAAACCATCCGAAACTTACGGATAATCCGAAATAATTAGATATCCGTAACCGTATCCGAAACCGATATAATTTTATTCTTATACGTATCCAGATCCGAAATATCATATCTATAACATCCCTAGTCTCTACTACCTTTAATATAGTTATAGTCAGTCAGTCAGTCAGTCAGTTTACACGTAGAGGAAGACGATCTTTTTTCCTGTAAAAACGTTTTGTATTATTCTAAGTATTTGTATTTGATTAACATATAAATTGTACTTATTTATCTAGGCCAATGGCACACTTTCGGCTGTGTGACTAATTTGTTGTGCCGACATGGTGTTTTCGCGTAATTACACGGACGTACGCTGGTTGACCTCAATTTTTGGATGGGTGCGCGGTGATTAATGGCTGGAAACGTAGAGTTTAAGAACATATTATAGAGTTTGATTGCGGTTTCGGTGTGCAAAGTTATAGAATGTTTGGTATGTGTGATCGAGGGTCCAAAAGTAGACGGTTCACCTCATGGTAAGCGAGAACCGGCTCCCATGGATACAAACAACTCATTGAATAGTTTTTCCCAAACGAATGTTCGGACGAATGACACACAATGTCATCTAGCCCCAAACTAAGCAGAACTTGTACTATGGGTAATAGACAACTGATATAAATAATTAAATACATTTTTATTTATAAATACATACATGTTATACTTAAAAAACACGCAAACTCCGTAAAAACTATTTGCAGATCATACAAACATTAGGTCCGACCCGGGAGTCAAACTTGAGACCTGTTAATCAGCAGCCGCATACGCGAACCACTAGACCAACAAGTAACTTCTCCGAGTCATGTCGGGCCAAGATAGAAAGAGAGAGAGATAAGTTAATACGGGTGATGATAGAGGCTGTCATCACCCTTCTTCACCTCATGGGTGTCATAAGAGTCAAGAAAGGGAGTAACATACGTAAGACAATCAATGCAAAGAGAAGGAATTTTTTTAACCAACTCTATGGAAACCTGTTAGGCCAGCGCGCTATAGCATCCCAGAACCTGCTTTCGGAGGGGCCTATGTCCAGCAGTAGACTAATAAAAAGTAGTCAAGAAAAGATAAATAAAGATCGATGATATGGTAATAATAATACGTTTTCCGGAACCTTCAAACGGGGCGTGAAATAGCACCTCACTAAGCCGCCATAGTGTGGGCCGCCATACTTTATTGTCTGGTATAATATAAGTGTGGTGGCCCCCGCTCTTGCATATTGCTCATGCTTTCCATCAGGCAGAGTTTGGTAGGCTAAATATTAAAACCTACCAAGCAACATGACCTTTTCATACCAGGATCATCAAAGGACCCTCAAAATCCTTTAGAACTGAAGTTGCTACTGATTACCGAAGGAAATACCGCCTTTGTACCTATGGGTGGGGAGGAGGGGGGAGGAAGTAGCTATACACTGATCTTGTGTCACTTGATTTCTTTGTCTGCTTGCTTCTTCATCAAAAAAAATACATCAAAGAGCTTAGCAAAACATTCATAAGATTTTTTTTTGTTCAATATTTCTCAAAACTGATTGTTCGAAAAATAATTGACAATAATAAGTCGGGAAGATCAAAATATAAATGAACAAACGCTAGATAACACTCAACAAACAAATTAACAATTGAAAACAATCATTTCTAAAGCTTTTTACCAAAACACATGAGACCAACAACCTCCAACTAGGAGCAACGCACTTCAAACCAGACGTTCGGGAAATACCTCCAGCGAGAGCGCCATCTATTATCAAGTAGATGTACTAAAGGTCAAATACGTAAGGTTAACGAACCATGACTGGGCCCTATCGTGTGTGATTGTATGACTATTTTTGGGTAATGTATGTAATGTTTCAATGGGATAAAAAATATTTTGATCTGATACTATAGACGGAGCGCCCACGTTAAAGATAAGTTCGTATTGTGTTTGGGATTATTTTTAATCTCGATGGATTATGTTGTAAATCATGACTATAGGTAATAGCATTGATTTTTTACTACGAATATAACATATATTTATTTGTTTTGTTATATTAACTTAAAAAAAATATCTCTGTAAAAACAAATCTTCAAATTTTAAGAAAACTAAGGTGACTTAGGTCTATGATATCCAACAAACTTACTAAATACTAAAAAAAGCTTTAAATCACTAACCAATATATAAACCTAAGCCTACATTAGCACCATAAATATCTTCACTGATCTAAGATCATCTAGAAAATACGAAAATCTAGCACACAAAACAATCAAAAGTAAAAATTTTTAGAACAGTGCCATCTACCGTTTAATAGCGGTACCAAAGTTCAATTGCCAAACTGTGGTGAATGACCCCAGTCGTTGGCTTATCTTCCACCTCATGACGCATAGCTGGTATATTTTTTCCATACGGTACCCGCCGTCAAGGAAACTGCGTATAATACAATCATCATTATTTGTATTTCATGTGAATTTCGTCAAAGGTTTTGTATTGTTATTGTACGTTTTTATTAATCGTCTTCATTAGGATAGCTCTTTATGACGCGATAAAAAAACGCTTGAAAGAAAAATTAAATGTGTAATTGTTCAGTCTGCTATTTTAAGTACGGTTGTTAATTTTGTTCGTTTTATATTTTCTTAATTATACACAGTTTTACCATTGTTTTCTATAAACATAAACATTTATAATTATTATATTGTATAATTAAAAATTAAAATATATTTGGTTGGCCTAGTGGTTTAAGTAGTCGCCAAGCCGTTTACTACTGCGTCAAGTGTTGTGGCTCTTAATCCCATATGGCACAACACTTTGTGTGATTCACAAATTGTTGTTTGGAGTCTGGGTGTTTTTTGTGTCCGTTTCATGTATGTTTGTAAAGTCCCCCGTCGTGACCCGTGACACAGGATGTATATTCCTAGATCCACCATCTCAGTTAGAAACGTTCACTGCTGCTGGCTTTCCCCAAGTTTCTCCATAACAATCGGTCTTGTGCTTGATTGATCAAAGCAACAGGAAAAATCTTATATCTTTTGAGTTGAAGGTATCCATAGTCACAGTCAGCTAGTCCGTATATGATTCTTTTTTAAATATGCTTTCCAAAGTGATTCAAATCTGATGGAAAGCATGAGTGGAATCCAAGAGTGGTAGTCACCATGCTCATTGTGAATATGGACAAAGCTTGGTAACCCACACTATGGCGGCATGCTCTGGCATTTGTCCAAATTACAAAAAAAAGCAATGGCTGTTTGTAAGTATTTACTGTTAGCAATAAGGCCATCATAATCTTGTTATAAAATGTATGTAAATAGTTCACATTCTTTATCAGAATTTTTGTTTTCTAGACAACAAAGTATATTTATCTCTAAATAAAAAATCGTGTCATATGTCTGGCCAGTGTGGTGCAATAGGCCAAAACGGCCTTTCTGAGTAGAGGCCTATGTATGTCTGGCAGTGGACTGTTAAAGGCTGTTGACGACAGTTGAAACGACTTAGTCTGACTGACTCACTGATTCCTAAGCCACTGGTGCAACTTTTGGTTGCTGATACTTTTCATATAATGAACACCCAAAGAGAAAGGATTTTTGGAAATTCCACCTCTAAGGTGGTAAAAATAAGAGAAGAATAGTTGCAAATCCAAGAACAAGTTGCATACTATGTAATACGTTTTTTTCGAACTCAGAAACTACTTAGAGGCTTGGAATAGGGAAAGCCTATGTCCAGCCGTGGACAACTATGGGTCAATGATGACTTAACTTCGATATGTGAAGTAATTATGCGAGCAAAATAGCGGCCAATAGTTTATAAATACTACTATTCAATTTTTGAAAGAAATATATCTATCTGTGACGCTTTCACTGCTAATTCGCTGAACCAATTTGGATGAAAATTACTAGAGAGATCTTTTGATACTTGAGGAAGGAGAAGGCTACAATTTACAGATAAAACTGAGAAACACGAGAGTGGTGCCACAGGTAAAAGCTAGTAATCTGTATATTGATGATGAATGATAGAAAAATTTGAACGATTGTATTGGAAAGCGGTACGTTGGAGCTCTTGGCAGCTGTACAAGCGTCGTGAAGATATGCAAGTTGCCGCAGGTGTGGTGACATTTGCATCAACATTGCTTTACAATTATAATTTAGCAGTCACTTATAGAATGTAGTTGACTGTCTGAATGTTCATTCTTTGCCTTTATTCTATTCATCTAGTTCCTTCTGTGGCAAAATGAGACTAACGAGCAGACATTTCTCGTCATGGTAAGGGACTAGTTATTAAGTGACAATGTAGCTTTTAGAGTGTTCCTTTCTCAGAATTAATGAAAGTAAATAAACACAGTAAATAGTTACACATATTATAATAGTTAGATGGCTGGCAGGAGCTGGATGCGAGAAGCCCAAAATCGATTAAAGTGGTGTGTAATGGGAGAGGCCTATGTCCAGCAGTGGACTGAGATAGTCCGATGATGATGATGATGATGATGATGAATAAACACTATTCATATTGGTCATATTTCTTTATTAAAAAAAAAATGTTGCTATGTGCATCATTCTAAAACAGTGACTTCCAAGGCCAGCACGTGAAAAATGGAGAACAAAACTGACGAGCAATAAATAAAAACCACTACATTGTTAGCTGTTAAAGAAATAAATTAATATTAAAAACAAATTTTCAAGCAGTTTAAATATCGTGTCAAAATTTGAACTCCATCGGTTTAGAAATTGGCGTACAGAGGCATTCAAAAAACACCCTTAGACTAGTAAATATATTTTAGTATTAAGTTGCATTTTGACTGTCTATTTTTTAATGAAGATTTTAAGTCTTAAATATTTAAGACTGAAAATCATGGTACTTGAAGTTGAAGAAAATATTGCAAAGAAAATAATTGGCATGCTAATCTTTTTCAGTGTAATACCTAAAGTACGTTAAACATAAGTTTTATTGATGCATAACTTTTTTATGTCAAACTGTTACACTATATTAGACAAGCAGTGCTTGTTTTCTCAGTAAGAAATGTAAATAAAAATACAATAAACTGCACTCGGTCACCGTACGATTATCGTGGCTATGCAGTTAGTGACGATAAAAAATATGACATAACGTAACTGGCCGGTCGGTGACCTGCGTAGTGTGACGAGCGACGTGTACCGCCATCTGTTGTCGAGTTAACGTAAACACTTATTTTTTAATTTGCTTTATAAAAAATATCTAACCATAATTTGCAGTTGAGAATTATTTTTTGTTGTATTTATCGTAATTAGGAACCCTGATTTAAAACACGAAAACATGGTTTTGCTAGTCACCGCAAGATGGCGCTGTTAGTCATCCTTTTATTAATGCTAAAACGAAATTGATTTAATTAATCGCGCTAAGTTGAATATTAATAAAGAAAGAATAAACAAGTTAGTTATGCGTCTCTTACGCGTTATGAAATCAGATTCAAGTTGCGTTACCTAATACACGCCGCTTGCCTTTGCCAGTACGTAACCAGCCAGTATATCCCCTCTTCAAGCTTGCCGTCCAAGGTTAAACACGCAGACGAATATAAAAAGGGTCCTTTTGAGATTAAAGTGGTCTTACAAAGATATTGCGTAAGAACGTCACGTGGCCACCATGTCTGAGAGGGACAAATTGTTTTCTTAAAAATTGAGGGGAAGTTCTTTACGATCAAAGGATTTTAGGGTCTTTAACTTGAATTTAGAACGTGTGGCTATATATTTTTTAATAGATCTATAGCTTCAATCGCTGGCTTTAAATAGCGCCTAAAATCTATTTAAATCAGAAGTAAACTGAAGAGGATAGACAATTTTAATATTTAAATTATAATCATTACTAATGTTATAAACGCGAAAGTTTGTGAGTATGTATGTTTGTTGCTCTTTCACGCAAAAATTACTGAACGGATTCGGATGAAACTTTACAGTAATATACCTTATATATCAGAATAACAAATAGGCTACTTTTTACTGGAATAATCGAGATACACGCGGGCGGAGCCGCGTGCGAAAGCTAGTAAACAATATAGTCTCTAGTAATCAAACAGTTTGTGAAAGTAAATTAATATTGAATACACCAAAATATATCCCGTTATCTTTACATAAAAATCAGTTGATAAAATGTTTTTGTGCTTTTTGCCTATTATTTTATCTTTTTTTACGTAGATTGTCAAAACAACATATACGTAGGTACATGTTGTATCTAATTATATAAATAGCCACCTTTTGTTTTGGTAATTTTTTTTGTCTCTTTTATAGCCATCATTTTTTTAAGTCTTTTTTTGAAGTCTTTTTTAAAGTCGCTTGTTTATTTTATTACAAAATTTAGCTGAGTGTACCGGTGTTACCTTATATAAATCTATTGTAAATTTCACTGGAATTTATTCACATACAATGCATCGAACCGCACGGCCTAGCGGAGCCGCATCGCATACTAATCACCGATTACTAAACCAGACACTTCTAGATGTGTCTGGTTGCACAACACTGACGGCTGCATAATAGTGCTTTCTTTGAATTAATTTTATTTCTTCGACAAATCTATTCAAGTAAATGTAATTGATTTGTCTGTATGTGGTATCAAAGTATGGAAATAATAAATCATCATCATCATCAACAGCCTTTAACAGTCCACTGCTGGACATATTAGGCCTCTCCTTAGAAAGGAGGGTTTGGCCTACTATACCACATATATACTATACTATACCTATATAAGCCCTACCCCTAGTGTAATATGTTGGCTTTTCGGTAATATTTTTATTGAACGACTAAGGTGCTCAGATGCCAACCCTCGTGTAATTCTAAGAAAGTAATTTAATAGACAGCTGTTCTTGACATCTATTCCATAAAAAATAAGTATTTTGACTCATTTATAGAATACGTCATCTGCCGTCAATAGATATGAAGAACTATGCGAAACAGGAAAACTGTAGCTGCAAATGCATACAAACATATTGACAATCATATTACTGCAATCACAATTATTATCGAATAAAATACTATACTCTAGTTTGAGAAGAAAATTGTTGACGTTTAAATATGATCTAAAAAATATATTTATATTTATGTATATAACTGCCTCGTTGGTCTAGTGGTTAGCGTATGCGACTGCTAATCAAGAAGTCTCGGGTTCAAATCCCGGGTCGGGCCAAAAAGTGTTTTTGGGATTTTCTTAGGAAATTCCTAATAGCTGCCCGGAGTTTGGAAGTTTGGCGGTGATATTCACGGGGGTGCCTCGGAGAGCACGTAAAGCCGTCGGTCCCGGTTGTCATGAATATCTATGGCAATCGTTATTGGGAAGTCAGTGCCCTCAAATATACTGACAACTAGTTCAATCTTCGAATTTCAGTTCTCCCTTAGGGTTGCGGAGGTCCGATACCAGTCGCTCCGTGGAAAAACTGAAATTCAGGTAAAACCGGTTGAACTAGTAGCCGACCCCAAATAAACTTGGGAATAAGGCTAGGAAGAAGATGTATATAAATCAGTTGCTTAGTACCCATAATACAAATTGAGCTTAGTTTGAGACTAGATAGCGTTGTGTGTAAGATGTCCGAAATATTTATTTGTTAATTTTTTTATCAGACAAAATATTTGTAACCGACTTCGAAAAAGGACGTTTTCAATTCGTCGGTATATATTTTTTTAATATTACTTGTATGTAGGTACGAATTATTTCTTGCTGAAATGCCTTTTCCCAAATTCATTGGATGAAGGTGTAATGATTTTTCTTCTTTATCAGTCACTGAACATTCGCTATTTATGCAGATTTTATTTCGTTGTAAAAATTATAAATTGTATTTAAATTAAAAAAAAATATCAACAGATTTTTTGAGATCTAATCACTGGATTCTAATTATTAGTTGCAATTTATACTTTATATAATCAATTACAATTTATTTCGTAACACATAATTACATAAAATTATCTTTAGAAAGTACAATTAAAGACTGATGAACATATGCGAGCGTTTTAAAATTTAGTCATTTTTAAAATTATTTATTTTATAAATCATAATAAATTATTAAGTTGGTAGCAAATTTTTTTATCAACTTTATATAAAGAAACAATACCTAATTCATTAACAGATTTAATAGTCACATGGTAACAGAACCAAACCAAAAATAAACAGAAGTAACACAGCAGAATTCTGAATCTCGCAAGCGAAGTTCTCCTAAAATATAACACATTTTGAAGGGGTCTTATTAATGAATGTTACGTTTTCTTCTCAAGAATATTATATGTTTCTCTGTCTCGCCCACAGTTGCGAATTTTACGAACTAGGGCGGAAGTTCAACTTTGACCTCGAATACGATTGAACCTGTTCAAGGTTGAGGGGTCAGATTAGGGCCGTTCGAGAGCTAGCCCAGAACGTGTCAGGCTATGACCTGTTTTTGACCTACATCTCTTCCAAGTTTGAGGTCAAATTGTGTTTGTTTTGGAAATTTAGAACTCTTGACTCGAATTTTGTGAAACGGACGAACTGTATAACCTAAAAACCTCTATTTTTAAAGCAGAACTTTCATTTGATACCTTTATATGAGTAACATTAAAATATGACCCCTAGATTCTTTTTTTAAATGGACATAAATTGCATGCTTCAACTTGTCCTTATGGACAACAATCTCTCCTGGAGATATGACACAGACACAGATATGAGAATCGCTCTGCCGTAATACATGCAAGACGTCTCTGCTATGTTCTTCTGATCTATGTTCTGATGCGAACCCCCTTGCGTGGTATAGTAAGTAGACCAAAACCTCTTTTCTAAGCTGATAATATTTGCAGCTGTGGACTAGTATAGTACCCTACCGTTCGTTTTTGATGATTGCCTCTGAGCGATACGGCCACCACTTGTACTTCCTTAGTGCTAAGTGAGACTTATAATGATCTGGTGTACAATAAAGAGATTTATTATTATTAGTATTCGCATTCAGAACTATTGTAATATTTGACCGGCTTTTTACATTTCCCAACCACCCAAATGCTCACGAATTGAGCTTCATAAAAGCAATCGTAGCGCAGTTTATTATCAGAATTACTTACCAAAGTATCGTACTGTCACCTTTCGTAGGGTTCAAAATTGAATACTAAACAACTTCATAATTTATAATTTATGGCTCTGTTCAGTTAAGAATATGGGTCACTTAAGTACATTCGCTGTTAGGGCCACCGCACACTAGCTACTTTTAGCATCGGCGATCGGCAACTAGTCGCTTTTTAGAAGCTAAATACGGCGACCGAACGCTCTACACCGCACACTTAAAAACGCCAAACGCGGAGATTGAGTTGCTTTTTAGAAGCGCGACATAGCAGCTGAACGCTACTCTCCGTACACATTCGGATGCCGGTAGCATCGATTTGGCATCTAAGCAGTCACTAAAACGCGCGTTTCCGACACCGCGATCGAACGCAGGAAGTCGCTAAAACGCGATGCAGCATCGATGCAGTCGCCAAATCGCCGATCGCCTATGCTAAAAGTAGCTAGTCTGCGGTGGCCCTTAGCTATTACTTTCTGTTATATTTACACACGCACTTATAACTTTCGTGCGTGTATTTAGTGCACACATAACGCTTTACGCTGTTGGAAGTATTTCGTAATTTCAACTTGAGTTACAGGAAAATGTTTCTTATTTGAAATATAGTTTTGTTGCTAACCGGCTTAGTTTCTAAGTAAATACTATCAGAGGTGTAATAGATGATAGATTTGAATAAGGAGAAAAAAACTCTTGAATAGCTAACCTTACAATAAGAGAATGATTTTGTAGTATTTTTTCTATTTTTTTGTGTGTTTAAACTTATAGTGGTACAAATTATATGATCAAACAGTTCAAATTACACTCGCCATTTTTTTTATGTTAGCTGACAAAATAACTCTGCCTTGCCTGATGGAAAGCATCCTCACTGCCACTGCGGCAATTCAGCATGGTTAACCACACTATAGCAACCTAGTAAGATGCTTTTTCACGCCCCGCTTTAAGGACCCAGGCTCATAGGAGGGAAAAACGTGGGCTGGTAGAAAGTTCTAGATTTTAATTGCTGTGCACAGAAAGGAAATTAAACATATTCAAAACATACAAATCAGTCTTTTGCCGTCAGAAAATACACAACCCTATTATCCCACCCAACTGTGTTTTTCCCACAAGTTTCAGACCTACAATACCTTTTATGATGCTAACTACTCGCAAACCTGAATACATTGTTATTCTTTCAAAGCGTATTCTTTTATTCCATCATGATGTTCCCCTTCAAATGATAGCAAAGGAAATTGCGAGACCGCTTTCCAAACGCCACGTGGCCTGAAAATGGGTCAGCCATTATCTTTCAACTATTTAAGTATGCCTATCTCCCTTTTAACAGTGTAACATAATGAGTGCGATAGAGAGGACGATATTAAGAACATTCCCCTCGTAATGTGATAGTGTTTCTAGAAGTCTATAGTTGAAGTTAGGTGTCAGTTGTTTCCTGAGATGTCGAGCTTTTGTTAATCATTATTTGAAACAGAATTCATGTTATTTATCGTATGACAGTGAAGACCTTTGATAGTTTTTCCCCTTTGTGAATGTATCATACTAATGACCCATGGGACTTCGTCTACGACTCTTTTCAATCATACCCTACTCCTTTTGATCTAAGTGTGATGTTTACTATCCCATCTTAAGCAAGCCAGCAAACCACTTATTAGGAAGAGGTGGAGTTGTATTATTCAAATAAATAATCATGGATTAATCTAGAAAATTGACGCTTGATGGAAATTGACTACCAATACCCATGGACTGGAATCTGTAACTAAAAGACGCTGAGAGCTAAAAACGCTTATCGCCTTTTATCTCCCCTACACTCAGAAACATGGAGCCAATTTTTTCTACCATTCTTTTTCTATAAAAGCCACCCTATGTGCTAAAACACTTACATAGGACAGTAAAGCTCAACTAAAAAATGATGGATTTCTATGATTCTAGTACTGGATTTTGGGATAAGCACGTAATTTTATGCTTATGGTCCTTGAATTCAGCTTTATCAATGTGAAAGATGGTTATGAAACCGACGGAGTTCCTTTGCACAAGCGATTTTATTTTGAATTACCTATTTTCACAATCTTTACTAACATTATAATTGCGAAAGTAACTCGGTCTGTCTGTCCGGCTCTCATGGAAAATATATAGTAAACACCCATTATCACATAAAAATCTGTGTTACGTCACTGTAAATGACACATTTAGACAGAACTCAGAACTTAAACATGTCATCGAACTGTCAATTGGCTAGTTGCGTTATCGTGTACCAACATTTAGCAAATATAGGTCAGCGATTCCCGTAATTTTAGTGTTTGTATTGCAAGCTGAATATCCGAAGTTGCGTCCTGTATATTATCTAACAGTTTTCGTCGAAACCAAGATAAGTAGACTTTGTACTTGAATAATACGCGGTTTATACTTCTTTGTTGCAATATATTTTTTTATAAACATTTTACTTTATAAACCGACAGAATTCGATAAAAGCATCCAGGAAAAGCAATGCTTGTTTGCTACATCAGAGCTGTTCAAAGCTGTTTTATCTCTTCTTAGTTTTAATTGACATCAGAGTGTTAATATTTTTTGCCTCTTTTCGTTCTTAATTTTTACAACTGTGATTTAATTTAAAAATATTTTTTTTCTAATTAAGAAATTATTATTTTTTATTTTTAATAAAAACTATCTTAAATTATCTTAACTTAATAAATATAAAACTTAACTTAATAAAAAGTAGTTTAGTAATATTATTTTGTTATTAATATTTAGTAATAGATAAGATAACGTAAGTTAAAAGGTATTTTTTTTAGAAAGTGATCAAATAAACAACATTGATTGATGACGAATGATGTTAAAATAACAAATAAACCGGATGTTTAGACACATTCAACAGTTTCATACATTTAAAAAACAAGTCTTTTTTTAACTTCCTTTTTATAAAATATTAATATTGTGTCTATGATCACGAATTCATAAAAAAAAGATAATAAAAGTTTTTTCTCACTATCATTAAAATAAATAATACATATTACATAACAATAATATTAAGAATTAAATAATAAGGAAGTGCTGTCGTAATATCACTTTCCACATTCAAATAAATTCTAATTAATATTAGGAAGTCGCAAAATGTCTAATTTCAAACATTAGCATCGCGTAACAGCTTAATATTCCATTAACTAAGTTACCGTAGCCAATTTAAACACTACAACGAAACATGACAGTTATTTTAACCGTTATCGCCTATTTTCTCATGCGAAATTACTTCACGCATTTAATTACGCAATAAAACTAATTATTTTCTTCATTAAATTACGTAAAAAATACTTTCGATGTAAAAAAAAAGTTGATTGCCGCCAAAACCGAGTTGTGTCAACAATTTTAATCGAACTGTCAAACCTCCGATCATTCCATTTGCATTGTGCCTAGTTTTTTTTTTCACCGCACGACACACCACAGATAACACACTACACTGTCACTTTTTAAAAGTTTTGAATTGTTTCGCGCCGAATTTCTAAGGACCCGCTCACACCGAGATGTTGCAAGCGGGCCATCAGGGGAACAACTAGGAAACGAATACAAGCGTCAGCACACCACGCCGCGCTCGCCACACATAACCTCTTTACACGCACTAGTGTGTGTGCAGTGCATACGTTTTGACAGCATGTGCAACTTTATTTATAGCCCTTTTGGATCGTGTATATTCCGAAAAGTAAATATCTACTAAACACAAAAAATATACACAACGCTTGAAAATTTATTGTATTTAAACATTTCTAATTAGATTCTTATAAGAGTTTAAAAAGAATAAATCAACACAGCAATTAAAATATTATAATCAAGGTACGGTATCCAACATGACAGATTAAAAATCTGACACATAGCGGTTTGAGAGAAAAATGTTACTCGGCTAAATCACAACAACCGTTATTACATAACAGTAGCCTAGAGGGAGAGCGGTATACGATTTATACGTATTAAAAAAAGACAGAGTTATAAGGTTGTGTAACTCCTCAACACAGGGAAAGCCCACATATACTTTCTTTATGCTCGACAACACTTGTGTAGCATGCTATTCGAATACGGGTGCAAGTGTGTGCGCGTCTTTACATTTTTGAGTTTCGAACGAAAGAGCGTAAGTATCTGGATATGTTTTTTTGAAATTCAACCCTTACTGCTGAAAAGTGAAGTGTAGTTTCGGATATTACTTTGAAGTGATCGCATACTTCAATGTTTTAAAGGAGTTCAATGACACAATGTTTGGCACGTTCCTAAGGCCTACCGATTTTTTCGTGTAGACTGTATGTAGGCTAAAAACACCACAAAAGATGTGATCTTTTCACAGAAACTAAAACTAGGGCATGCGTAGCCAGTGTTATGGCATTTTTAAACACATGTTCTGCGAAATAAGAATAAAATACTGTATTACAAAAATCTCAGTTGCTTAAATTTGCTTATGATTCGTTCTTACCGAGAATTGGGCGAAATTAGGAAATTAAGAAAGATAAAAATTAACAATAATAAAGTGTTGCTACCCGCCGGCAGATGGCGTAATAATTAATTTTATTTAAAGTGTTTAAATATTTCGATTATCTGATAAAAGAAAAAAATGAAATGGGCATGGTTTGGCGCCTTCATATACAGAAGTCCAATAAAATAAATATAGACTTTGAACCTTATAGATGGTTTTTATCAACAACAAAGATTAAAATTAAGAGAATTTAAAGGAACTTAGACATCTTTCATTTTTAAGTACTAATAGAGTAATAAATAATTACGGAGCACTAAAAATAAACGAATGTTTGTCTCAAAATAGATGCTTTACTGTAAAATTACTATTGCATCACAGCAGAGGAAGTGAAATAACAGTCATAATATTTGTATAGCTATCTCTCTCCGGCAGTATGGCGTCATCTTTGTCGCACGCATGGTGCTCATCGTTTGAACCGCGAGAGCGACTGTAGTATAGCCGTCCTTTTTGCGCAACGGCGAAGTCGAATAATGTCTATATATTCGTGCAAGGCAACGGAGTGCATTGACCTGTCCTTGTTGCGCATGTGTGCAGCCTTGCTTTACAGTTATACAGTGTTTCTATGTATTGTACGTGCATCGTAAGGATCGGTACACACTGCTTCCATTTGAAATAGAGATTTATTTATATTTTTAGAATTTATTTTTTAATGAAACATTAATGGTAATGTAAATTTGATTTTTATTCACTTTGAATTATATAATACTGAAGTAAACCTTTGAAGTTTATCAGAGATGTTTTATACAAACCGTTTCAGTTGGAGACGAATATAACTTAACATTCCTTTTCCAGTAACTTACCTGTAATAAAACAAAATCTTTATTAATATAAATTATTCAGTTATAATTATCAGAAACAGTTTTATAGAGAATTAATAACGACACAAGAAAATTCTAGAAAGAAATCAATGTATTAATTTTGTTCTTGTAAGTTCATAAAAGCAGTCTGAAATTTATAAAATTATTAAACTTCCATTTCCATTCTTTAAACTGTCGTCAAACTTAAACTCCATGACTGAATTATAATATTCTGATAATTAAAGCCCTGCACATTTATAGGAAAAAAATTGTGAGTGTTCCGACAACTTGTCTTTTAAGATGTTTGAAATTCAAAGACATGTGGAATCACGGAAAGGCATAGAGCCTTTTGTATCCAGCCTACTTCTGCTCGAGTATCGTATAGTAATACACACACACATTCTGCTAGAGAGGCATATTATCAAGCCTGTATTTATAGGCTGAACTGAGACATTTCCTAACCTCTAATTGCTACTCTTTTATCACAATCTTATTGGAGTGTTTAATTACTATAACTTCTACTTCCTCGCTGTATTGTGGTCCGGAAATAATGTACCTTTTCCCTACATAATACACGCTTAGAAATACAATGTAGATTTTTGTGTTGTAGGTATAAGTAACTATGATTTTGTCAGTTACTACCGATGTTATTAGTATTTATAACACATATATTTTTTTCAGACAAACAAATAAATATTTATTAAAAACTGAAATAATTATCCTGTGTGTATTGAGTTAAAATACGGAACCAGCTCAAATAGGCCAAAATAAAACTTAAAAACAGCCTAACCGCTATGCTTATAAAAAAAAGTTGCGTCACACCACATAAAAAATGTCTGCCAGGCGTCAACGCTGCCATTACATCACGATGTACGCCTGTGTGCGTAAAACATCACTCACACACGTCTTATATGTATAGGATAGTGTGTATACACTTGGTATCGACACGTGTGGTTATATGTGTGGGTGAGTGTGTTTGTGTTCAGCCTAATCTTTTGTGGAATGCGGGTTTCATAGTAGGTACTTTTTAAAAGCGCTGAAAAGGGAAAATGTTTGACTGGCGTGGCTCGCCACCCTTTTAGTTTTTACTTTTTAATACATTTTTTTTAAAAGCAAATGGAATGGATTGATGCAGGCTTTTGCAGCGTTTAATTAGAGATTGTGATTAATTACAGGTGTGTTTTATAATTATGTTGGTATGCTTTATATGGCGGTTATGTATTTTATAATTATATTTAGTGATGATGAATTCTTAATATAAATATTTTATTGTTTTCTGATAAAGCAATTATTAATCTATCGATTTTTTGTATACTTATTTTTGCCAGCTTCGTTAAAGACAAAATGAAGACTATTTTCTTCGGTTAAAAATGACTCACATTGAAGCTAATAGAAAAAAAGATTTCTTTTTTTATAACTTAAATAAATAAACTTTGTTTAAAAATACAGAACAGATACTAATTACATAATTTTGTTGTTCAGCTTGAAACAAAAAACAATATAACAAAGAATAAAAAACTGTCAAAAACATTTTTCTTTGTTTGTCTGTTTGTTTCAATCTCTGGAACCAATTTTGACGGGACTTTTATTTGCAGATAACTAAGCTATTTTAGACTAGCTCCTCCCCCGGAATTATCCACAGTTGTCCTTGTAAACGTACGGAAACATCCGTATATAACAACCCGAGGCGCAGTTAGCATGGAACAAAATAAATAATTAACAATCTCATTTTTTTTCTAAATACGGTAGAAAGACCGAAAGTTCACTAAAGTCGTTGACATTTAGTTAAAATATCATTTTCTCTAATACAGACATTGTGTCTATTCAAAGGTCTTAAGTTCATGCTTGTCATAATTTATAGCCAAGCCTCTGCTTGTTGGCAACACTGAGATATAATTACGAATTAATTGTATAACTGAAATATAATGTTACTTAATCTAGAAATGAAAGTGGAATAATTAAAAACATATTTTTATCTACGGTTTTAACTGTCTTTTTTAATTTTTTTGGACATTCAATTGTAAATTATATTTTTATCCGGATAACGTAATGGCGCCTTTTAATTCATTTATTTTCTTTTACTTTTCATTGATCTAACAGTAAAAAAAAATCCTGACTGTAAAAAACAAAACTTTTTTGGAATATCCGTTTGTCTGTTTGTCCATCGTGGATATAAAAAGGCTGTAATGACTATGACATAAACAAGATGACGAAAAAGTGTCTTTTTTTAGCCACCTTTTCTCTCTGTATTTTAATCTCTTTATCAAATACCACTAAGCCATATGTGCATCACATTTATGTTAGAGTTGTTTAACTTAAAGTACGCTTCGTAAAGTTTTGTTAAACAAAATAAAAGTAACAGATGACTCATCTAAGCCAAGCCCAAATTCTCGTGCTTAAAGTTGCTGAGTGATGGCTCATTGTATTCTCTATAAACATACCAAAGTGACACTACTCTGCCTGATGGAAAGCATAAGTAGAATCTAAGACTGGGGGCCACCACACTCGCTGCGAATACAAACAACGCAGTATAACGCCCTAGTGAGATTCTTTTGCACTCCCCGTTTAAAGAACCCAGGATCATAGTGAGAAGGAAACACGTGTGTTGGTAGAGGCATTTTTTTTTAAATTGCCCACTGCGTTGAAATGGCGATTTTCCAACTGTCAACTGTCAATGGAACTAACTGTCTACAATCTCACAGAACCAACCTAAAATGACAAAATTCGCGAGATGTCGTGATTCATTTGTGATTGCGAGACTGCAGGCCAAATAATGGAGAAGCCATGTCTCATTATACTATTTTTTAAACGAATTTTTCTATGGATATTGGTGATCACTTAACATCAGATGATATACTACCACCCTATGCTGTATCAAGAAGAAAAATAATTTAAGTATATAAATTTAAATACAACAACTATATTATAAAACCGGTATCAATAGCCCTTGTTTCAGTATTATAAATTCAAATTAAAACAGCCAATAGCCGATTCAAGGAAAAATAGCAATAGATTTAACCGGAAAATGTATAACGCATCTTATTTAGTAGAAGGTAAGCTTTGGTATCACTGACCGGCCTTCTTTGACGTATAAAAATATTTACGTAACTTGCTTCGATGGGAAAAATAACTGAGAGAACGTTATAATTATGTTTTAATGTCTATTATTATTTGCCTCTTTGGCCTGGGTTCAAATCCCGGGTCGGGCTAAAAAATGTGTTTTTGGGTTTTTCTTAGGAAATTCCTAATAGCAGCCCGGAGTTTGGAAGTTTGGCGGTGATGCCTCGGAGAGCACGTAAAGCCGTCGGTCCCGGTTGTCATAAACATCTATGGCAATCGTTATGGAAGTCAGTGCCTTCAAATTTACTGACAACTAGTTCAACCTTCGAATTTCAGTTCTCCCTTACGGTTGCGGATGTCCGATGCCAGTCGCTCCGTGGTTAAACTGATATCAGGTAAAACCGGTTGAACTAGTAGCCGACCCCAAATAATATTGGCAATAAATCTAGGAAGAAGATGTCTATTATTAACACTCTGAGACCCGCCATTTTATACGCGGTTATTATTGTAAATAGCAAGTCATGCCGTGGAGCTAAGTTAGTCAAAAAATGATTAGCACAAATTACTCCTAATGTCATCAGCTGTCTGCCAATGAAAGTCCCGTCAATATCGACACAACCAATCTGTGAAACAAATTGTCTCCTTCAGGATTGTGGAGCCGAGAAGATCTATAAGCCCTCAACAGTCATGATACCGCCCCGCTCGAGGCAGCACATTCGTGCTAAAATCAGCATGGCTCTACTGAATGTAGTTTAATTAATAACACCAAACATTCTACAGGACAATGACGTAAATTGAATGATTAGAAAAAACTAATATACATAAAAAACATTTAAAAATAACTTAGTAACTAAAAAAACTAACTATAATATAATACATTGTTGTACACCTGACCTATACCAATACTAGGATACAAAAACGCACACATCTAGAATAGGTATTATGAATATACTTTTTATATGTGTAGTAGTTACGTGAGAACACATCGTAATAAAGTCTTAGGACATCTACAAGCGAGCAGTGTGAGCTAGGTTTTATTTTTATATTTTAATAGGAATTGTATTTATTTGTTATAGATATTTCTGGTTAATATATTGAATAATATTCACAGCACCTCTTTTAAAACTAGATTAATTTATATTGTACTTGTGAAACCTTTCAATAATTTTAGGCGAAATTGAGTTGTAGGTCAAGTGTCTTAAATATTATTAAGTATTATTATTTGAGCTATTTCTACTTTTCATTTATTCTTTCTTTGGAATGTCATCATCATCATTATCAGCCTATCTCAGTCCACTGCTGAACATAGGCCTCTCACATTGCACACACCATTGGAATGTAATTTTATTTTATTTTAACGAGGTTTATACGTATTGGTATTTATTAGTCCCCAGACCCCAACTCGCACTTGGCCAGCGTGGGAACGTAACCCTCTCCTGAGAGGTGACATGAGCCCAGTAGTGGGACATTGTGGGTTGTTTTTGTATGAAAAAATCAATGGGCCCAAATGTTACATGTTTTAAATTTCGAATTCGAAATCCGACCCATAGTAAAAATTTATTCATTTCTATTTTTAAATTCTAATTGACAGATCTTCGCGGGAATCCTTATCGACTTTTGTTCTAAATTATTGGTTCTATAGATGTTTAAGTTTATACATTCTTGTGTGTATCATAATTGTATGTATATACATGTATTTACGTGGTCTAGCCATATTATAATGAATCACAACAAGTAGCAAAGCCATAAGCTGTATTTCGTGGCTATATTATACATTGTAAAGGAAAAAATATGTATTTTTTATGAGTTAGGCAAACAATGCCTAAGTCGGCCATGACACGTTTGTAGTTGTATCCAATTATGGTCAGATCTTAATTGCTGTCAATAAACCTAGCTTGTAAGGGTTTCTTAACTTTACGTGGGTAGATTAAAAATTGACAAAAATATGATATTGGGATATGATAACCGCTTGCGATCAGAATGATTATGAATTATAAGTTTAATTTTGACGGAACTTTTAGTGAAAAGTTATTCTGTTAAATGCAAATAACTAAAATTAAAAACTAAATGTCATATAAAATGAATAGTTTTTTTACTAATAGCATATAAAAGAATATAAGGTACTTAAATCAAAAAGTAAATTTTATCATTTTTATCTGTCTGTCAGCCTGTTTGTTCCAGCTAAATCTCTGGAACTTGTAGGTCAATTTTGACGAGTCTTACACCTGCAGAAAGCTCTTCTTACACCTTAAGGAATATTATCTTGTTTTTTTTCAGACTAGCTTCCCTCCGCAACGTTACTCACGATTAAGAACAATAACTGCGAGTAACACCGCGTGGCTCATCTAGTCCTACTAATATTATAAACGCGAAAGTTTGTGTGTATGTTTGTTGCTCTTTCACGCAAAAACTACAAAACGGATTTGGATAAAACTTCACAATAATATATCTTACATATGAGAATAACACATAGGCTTCTATTTACCGTGATAACCTGCACGCGGGCAGAGCCGCGTGTAAAAGTTTGTATATTATAAAACGGCGAAGATCAATGGAAATGCCCCATAATATTTTGTTTCATTGTATTATTAATCGGGTGAGTATTATAAACAATTTGATATAATTTGTAAGGAATAATTCTAAATGTTATTAAGTTTATTATAATTAATGTCGTGAACTTGTTGGAATGTGTGGTCTAGGGTTTAGGTTTGGCTCGGATATTTATGGAAATGAAATATTGATCGAAATAGATTAAATACAAACACCCAAACTCCGAAACAAATATTTGTGGATCACACAAATATTTGGTTCGAGCTGGGAATCCAATCCGAGACCTCTGTCTGTGCCCCTACCAATCTTTTTAACGGCTGAACTGATTTTGAAGGAATTTTCACTAGCTAATAGCTGATGACATATAACTTAACATAATATTAACCGCGGGTTACACCGGCTAGTTATTATAATATTTAAATTGGAATATCATCGATCGCCATTGTATCTAAGAAGTGTATTATTTGTAAGACAGTTACGTACAGTTACACTGTTTATTGTTCATAAACAAAGTGAAATCGAAATGATTCAATACAGAATTTGTGCAATCAAACTCAATTGAGTGCAATTTGAATAGCGTTTTATTGCAACACTGGTATCAACGTAAATTGGGTGTTACAATAACAAAAAAATATATAAATTTTGCGTGTGAAAGTGACGTTTTGTTTTTTGAAATTGGAATTTTAATATATTATAGTAAATCAGACTTTAAGTAGCCTCGGTCTTGGGTTCAAATTCATGTAATTCCATTTCTACATATATAAACTAGCTTTCGTCCGCGGCTCCGTCCACGTATTTATCGGTTATCGCGGTAAAAAGTAAGCTATCATAGTCTCAAGCTCTAGAATATCTAGATATAAGTTAGGTAGTAGAACCACGCTGATGTCAGCACGAATGGGCCAGCTCGACCGGGGCAGTTCTACCCTCACACAGAAGACCATCCTAATAATGACAGCATTCTTGGGTATTTCGTTAGTGAGTATGAGACCGAAGGCCCAATCAGTCTCTCGGCCATGGAAGGGAAAATGATGCAGAATTATCTAACCAGGCCGCTATGGTATGGGTCACCAAGCTACATTACCTACGCTTACAACGACCATGGTGGCCCCTACTCCTGGATTTGGTTCAACAGTTTTGGCGTGGAAGCACGAAGGACAAACAGACTAGTAAGGAAGTAAGGATTATCGTGTCACAATGTTGGTTACCATACTCCCCCGAAACGGCTTGATCTATTCTTATTAAATTTTTTGTTTTTCAGTAGGTCTGAGAATAGGATGTAAGCTATTTTTTATACCCGCGGAGTTCTAAATTACGCAAATATAGTATAATCACGATTCAGTATTTTCAATTCCTTTTGCTTTTATTCCTACGCTAATAACTGAAATGTCATTAAGACAAGGAATTTTTGGCGCGAAGTTAAATATTGAACTAAAGCCGCCATTTCGTGTGACGTCACTTAAAAGTTGCCAGATGCAACTTTTTCCTTTTATAATCTGCTTTCATTATTCTGGATCCGGTTTCCCTTTTGTACAATCACTGTTCTACTTTAATCCCCTCTTTAACTCTTCTTAGTTACCTTTTTGTACAAATTTCTTATATAAAGGTATTCATAATATTATAAATTCAAAAGTAGCTCTTTCTGTCTGCTAGTTAATTAGTCTTAAACCACCACGGTTGTAACGTTTCAATGAAATTCAGCTCAAAGATACTTATTTTTTTAAGAAATGACATACGTTACTCTTTATCTCTATAAATAAATAAATTTTTTTCGATCATCTTAAAAACAACATCATCTAGCCCCAAACCAAGCAGAGCTTGTAATAAGGGTACTAAACAACTGACATAAATACATAAACATATTTTTTTTTTGTAAATAGATACATCTAATATATAAAATTCTCGTGTCACAGTTTTCGTTGCCATACTCCTCCGAAACGGCTTGACCGATCTTTATGAAACTTTATATGCATATTCAGTAGGTCTGAGAATCGGCCAACATCTATTTTTCACACCTCTAAAACGCGAGCGGAGCCGCGGTCATCAGCTAGTATTATATAAAGAAAACACCCAGATTCCGAAACAAATATTTATGGATTTCACAAACATTTGGTCCAGATCGAACCCCAGATCTCTTGATCAGCAGCCGCATACACTAACCACTAGACCAAAAAGGCAGTCAATAACCAACATATTTATACGTTTTTTATTTTTTCAATAAAAACCAGAAAAGCACTAAGAAATCCATACCAAACTTGAGTTAAATCTCAACCCTCATTTGCGAAGGCGGAGCTCTCCACCCTCACATTACATGGGCTATTATCATTGGCGACAACTGTTCCCCTATTCATAGTGTATAAGGGAATACAGCCCATGGAATTTACAACCCCTTTTTGAAATTTCGCAACTCACCCATACACTATTTTTCATAGTGCCATCTTTCATACTGCTTACACACATAGGAAAAATTGGAACAAAATCTATAAAAAACTCTAATATTTGAGAATTCTTTATTTATTTACTCAACAATTATACATATATTTCAATACTTTTAAACTACAATTATAATACTATTAATGTTATATTAATAGTATTTTAATTGCATAAACGCAGTCAAAATAAATTTCATCAACTCTCTTTCGAAAAAATACTCAACACTCAGAAAAAAATTTCTCACTAGTGTTTTAGGGTTAAGACTAAGTCATCTACATAGTAGGTAGTCATTTTTATTAGCAATATTTCGCAAAAAAAAAAGTGCAGAAAAAGAAGTAAAAATAAAGGTTCTCGAACCAAATGAAATTAAGTATACACATTTTTGAAGAACTCAAATTAAGAATTTAGACTTAAATAGTTTGGGTATAATTTGAAAGAAGAATCGGCACATTTGAAGAAAACAGATCAAATTGGATTCTTAAATTAAGAACCTCATTTGACTGGTGATAATTTTATAAACGTTTTTTTTCTTTTTATTACCTTATGGCATTGGTTTTTATATATCAATGCCTTATGGCCTACGTTTATGTTTTGTACTGAAAGAAGTACGGCCTAATATGTAGTATCGACTAAGTATAGACTACAAAACTCTATTATACAATAGTGATTCTAACCGCGAATCTATTGCATTCACTGTAAAACATCGCTTGGTAAAACCACAGAATACATAATAGTACCAGTAGTAAAACCCAAGTTGGGTGTTGCAAAGTATTTTCCTTGACGAAGTTAGTGGAAGCAAGATACTGGAGGTCGTAATGATTATTTAAAAAGGTGGTAGACAAAAGCGAGGGTAGTCTTAAAATATTTTTCAGTGAAATTAGTGTAATTAGGAGTTATTTACCTATTGAGAAACCTGAAGAAATGAAAATTAGTTTCTTTTTAAATTTGTTGATAGATGGATATAAATGTATTAAATGTCAACTTGACTACACATTTCATACTTAAGATAGAAAAGTGATCGTATTTCTAATTGTGGAATCAAATATAAAAGAGGTTGCAAACACAACATACTAATAGATACTACTTGTTCTTTATAAGAGAAGGTTTACTATTTCGTAGTTTTTTATTCGTCGATTATTTTTATAACAAGTATGTGTATGTATGTCTATGTCCTTTCTCAGGCTCTAGATTCGAAATTGGCATGAAAGCGCGACAGACAGACAGAAAATTTCGTATTTATAATATTGGCAATGATTTCCCATGCGATATTTTCATAGAGCAAAGCTGTATTCTTCTATAATTTGTGACCAAGGTTGCCAATTTAGCAATAGCATATCTACTACAAAATCATTCTAAACTTAATATTTTAGACGCATTTTATTTCAAATAAGTTTATAAAGCATATGGTGAACGATAGCTACTAAATATTTTACGTTCAAAAACTGGTCATGTAGCAGACCTTGAAGTCGCATAGACCTACCATACCAGTAAGATGATTAGCCATTCTACTGGAGTTCGACTCAAGACATTGGATAGGTACTAACTTATATAGGGTTGTCATATGCCTGTTTTTTATTTTATTTCATCCTAAACTGGCCACGACTTGTACTATCTATTCTAGAATACGTACAAGAATACTTTAAATACCGTTTCCTATTATCCGGTACGTCTTGTCTGTGTGATGACGGTTTGCAACTACGGAGTATAATCACCCTTATTCGGCCTATTAAGGAAGCCAAATATTTGGGACAACAGTAATACAAAGAAAAGAGAAGGAAGACTTGAGCCCTGTGTGAACTCGGCCAAAAGCGGTATAATATGCCCAAAAAAACTCCATTCTGAGGATATTACAGAGCTTCATGACATGTGAACAGTAACTAGACACATCAATTATGTAATATTCAACATAAAAGAATAATCAATTTAAAGAAAATGCCTATATCTGCCTATGTCTTGCAGTAGACAATTGATGATGATGACTGTACTAGAACAACAGTTAAGCTAAAGGCCTTAAACCACATCTTTATTATTCGTTGCTAGTGTTGACACTCAAAAATATTTTCTATATCTTTCTATATCGTTACTGAGTTTCATATACCACTACTGGACTTGGAACTGTTCAGTGTGAGCTTCGTTGATATGCTCTCAGGTGGCTGATATATCCGATTTTCGCGGTTCTCATTTCACAGAGTTTCATTATATTAGCTAATTAAATGTAAAACATTTAACTATTAAAACACTAACGTTTGAATTTAAAAACTACCGTTCATAAAGTAGCCAGATTCATCTCACACTGATGTATCGATTTTCTAACTTGGTAGCCCTGAGCCTATCTGCATAATTTAAGTACTAGCTGGCTTATTACTAAAATTGGTCAATGCCGTGTGTTACAAGATAATGGCTATATAAATCATTATTCTTTATATCTTCAGTAATTAAAAGGTAGTAGATGAAATAGCTTCGAATAAAATATAATTAAATTAGGATGGATTTTAATGATAAGATTCGTTTTTTTTTAAGACAACTCGCGCATTAGGAATAACACAGAATACGTAATATCTAGTTTCCATAGAATCAGGAGACTCATTCATGTGACTCATCTAAAAGTTAATGCATGTGCTAGGTAATAATAAATAAAAACTACATTCCTTACTTTACTGATTTAAAAAAAAAAACAAAAAAAGAAATACATCACACTGAGCTGCGAAAATTCGCGTAGTGTGACAACACAAAAAGTATTTTTTTGCTGCACTGTAATCACGAGACGATGAGTATGAGTGCTGCGACACGAGCGCGTGGTTCCTAACCTATCTATGTGTGTGTGTATCCGTGTGACCCACTTACGAACGCGTTCGGTACACTTCGGCTGTTTCCGTCGCCCGAACATATGTCTGTAAGCCCGCCATCTTTACTTATTGACTGCACGTGAACAGCATAACTTGACCTATCTCGGCCGGTGCTTTTAATAGGTTCTAATACAGTTAGTAGCGTGCTTGCGGGTCAATAAAATTTGGCATAGACGATGCGTGTTACGTAAAAAAACTAACGAAATGATTACTCGATGCTTGTTTTCGCGCTGTTATCAGAACGTTTTGTCATCACAAAGATAATACTAATTTACTTCCTAACATCTGCGTACTAGAATTCACAGTATTTAGATAAATATTTTGTTACCTAGGTCTTCTTGACCTATCCACTTTCTTGCAAGTGGACGCGTAACGGCTATGACACATACAAATTATGCTGCTCTTCTGTACCTAGTACATTTTATAATGCGAAGCGAACGACTGTAATTAACATAGCGATTGTTTTTGGAGTTTACGCTTTTTCACAATTTCATTTAATTCTAAATGTTATTTCCGAGTGAATATTCTATTCGGAAGTAACATTTCGGTTATTATATAACTGTATAAAACTTATTAAACGATTACCAATCATCGTCATATCGCATAACAGAAAGCTCGCGTGTGCATATCCAAACGTAACTTCCGCATTCGAAATTTGATTTTTTCCCCACTCACACATAGGTACAACTTTCACCTATTCGAAAGTGGACTTGTGACGTATGTGTGCGTGGCTATTTTCGTTTCGGATACGCGTTCCCAAGAAAGCTTTTAAAAATAACAGACTATAATAACTGCTATTGTGTTGCTTAATTTTGTTATATCTTGATGAACAAATCTTGAGAAAATACGGTAATTGATATCTGTTGTCTATCTAGAATAAACAGTGACGTAAGAATTCATTCATTGTCTATAATCTGTTCGATTTTCGCGCCATGGTTGACTATAGTTTTTTTTTACAGAGAAGCATTGATTACGTGGACAATTATTAACTTTTTATGAATCTTAAGGTCAACAACGATACAGTTGACTCTAAGAAACTTATAATAGGATCCAAACGATTATCGACGTCACTTATTCTATTAATATTAGTAAGGCTAATGCTCTCGCCTAATATTTAGTGTTGGAACTATTTTGTATGCTAATTTATCTGTGGTGTGCAACAATGGCGGGCGGCCAACTGTCATAGAAGTATCGCGGTATTAAATGTTGTCTATTTGTCTTTGAGGGATGCAACACGAGTCACGAGAGACATCTTATTATTATTCATTAATTTTGCTTTTATTTTTCACTAAAGATTTCTTACATATTTTATTCGTGAATCATTTTTCCATAATTTGATGATGTAAACAAGTATACCTAGCCTTCTGTCTGGCCAGGGTTGTACAGTAGGCCAAAATGTTCTTCATGATAAGTGAGTAAGTAGTAGACAATTTTTTTTTAAATGAACCTGGCAAAGTGACTCTAATCAATCTGCCTGATGTAAAGCATGAGAAGAATCTAAGAGTAGTGAGCATCTTACTCATTGGGAGTGCAGTCAATGCGGCACGGTAACCCACACTATGGCAGAGTCTATACTTCTCTATTTTTGGGTCTCGCATTCACCACGAAATACAACAGTTCGAATGCTGTCATTTTAATTTGATCTTCTGTGTGAGGGTAGTAGCGCCCTGGTCGAGCTGGATCAATGTTGCTCTACTGCCTAAACTAAAGGCTGTGGATGACGATGATTAGGATATAAGAATTAGCTCAATCACACTTGACACTGGACATTAATTAAGGTTTAAGGCAAGAATAGAAATACTGTGTGTGGGACTCAAACATAAAACGGACTAAAAGAACACCCATACTCAGAGCAACAATTAGTGGATCGCACAAAGTGTTGTCTCTTGTAGAATTTGATTCTACAACACTTGGCGCAGTAGAAAGCTGTGTGGCGACCGCTTAAAACAAAAGCAGTCTTATACTATTATAAACGTTTCATCATCAACAGCCTTTAAACAGTCTCCTTTGAAAGGAGGTTTTGGCCTACTATACCACGCTGGCCAGACGGGTTGGTAAAGGGTTTGTTTCAAGTTTTCCTTCTCTTGGCAGTGATGCTAGCTGCTTATTTTGTTCCTTTAGTCGCCTCTTACGACACCCATGGAATGAGTAGGGGATATATTAAAATAAGAATTGGCATCCCTTTATGAGCTTATTATCACCTCGACCGGTCTGTTAACTAACTGGTGAAAGTTATTTTGACTACTCTCGAAATTCTTGTGGTACTTCACGATTTCACTACAGTGATAATATTTTTTAATTGTACCTTTGAGGCTCGAGGAAACAGGATTTATTGGAAAAGTTAACCAAAAGTGAGTTCGTTAACTTTAAATAGCATGCTAAAAATAGTATCTGATGTTTTAAATTATTTCTAACGATAATAACTGAACTGTCTCATTGGTCTAGTGGTTAGTGTATGCCATTGCTAATCAAGAGGTCTCGGGTTCAAATATCGGGTCGGGTCAAAAGTGTTTTTGTTTTTTTCTTAGAAAATTCCTAAAGCAGCCCGGAGTTTGGAAATTTGGCGTTGATTTCATGCCCGTGAGCACGTAAGGCCGTCGGTCCCGGTGGTCATGAACATATATGTCAATCGTTATTGGGAAGTCAGTGCCCTCAAATATGCTAACAATTAGTTCAATCTTTGAGTTTCAGTTCTCCCTTAAGGTTGCGGAGGTCATATGCCAGTCGCTCCGTGGAAAAACTGAAATTCAGTTAAAACTGGTTGAAATAGTAGCCGACCCCAATCATACTTGGGAATTAAAGGCTAGGGAGAAAAAATTTTTTACCAAATCATTACTTTAATAATCATTAGCTGGCCAAAACCTTTCGCGTAAGAGTCTGTTCAGCAGTGAATTATTATAAGCTGATGATGATGACAGTTGTATTTTGATCTGATCGTTCAGTCTATTGGTTTTATTCTATTCAGCCTATCGCCGTCCACTGCAGTAAAAATGCCTCCCCTACTTAAAGAGCGCCTTACATCACGATGGATGGATCAATTTTCTTCAAGCCATTAGGGCTTGAAAAAAAATGATGTCAGTGGATTGCTCCTAACTGTCCAAGATTCGGATAGTTGATGCTCTTTGGGGGAGAGTTGCATTCGGATGTCCGTGTGGTGACGGATTAAGAATACAGTGTGTCACCACCCCTATTCATCCCGCGGGTGTTGTAAAAGGCGACTAAGGGATAAATTACGCAAGACAACATCAATGCAAAGAGAAGGAAAACTTAAAACCAACCCTATACCAAACCGTGTGGCCAGCGTGGTATAGTAGGCCAATACCTCCTTTTCAAGGAGAGGTCTATGTCCAGCAGTGGACTGATAAAGGCTGTTGACGATGATGATGATGCATTCGGACGTATATAAATCTTCGCGTAAACTTTGTGTGAACAGCAACATCTACGTATTCTCATCTGACAGAAGCATATTCGTGATACCAACTCTTGAATAAAGATCGCGTGTGTACGAAATGCGGTGAAGGTCCCCCTTATTGTTGAAGCACCTAAACGAATCGATTACAACTCATAGATAGTAATTAAATTCGAGATAATAATGTGTGTAATTATAAAATCATGCCTCTTTATATCGTGGTGTCGGCACACAACTGTCTGGACTCTGACATCTCTTGTCGTAATACTCTGTAATGTGAGGTGTCGAACTTCTGAAAGGCACTTTTTTTAGCCTACCAAAGTGACTCTTATCATCATCATCAACAGCTTTATACAGTCCACTGCTGGACATAGGCCTCTCCTTTGAAAGGAGGTTTTGGCCACCACGCTGGCCAGACGGGTTGGTAAAGGGTTTGTTTCAAGTTTTCCTTCTCTTGGCAGTGATGTTAGCTGCTTATTTTGTTCCTTTAGTCGCCTTTTACGACACCCATGGAATGAATAGGGGTGGTGACACTTTGTATTCTTAATCCGTCACCACACGGACAATACTCTTATATATATACAAGACTCTTATATACATCACATATATTGTTTGAAAACCTATTGATTTGATTTTTTCAATTGAATGGTGAATCTTTACATCAACATCCAGTCATGTCCCACTGCCGGGCTCGGGTTTCTTCTCAGGGGAGGGTCGAGGTCATTCGTCCCCGTGTTGGTCCAGTGCGGGTTGGGGACTGGCATCAGAACGTTGTTGTGGCTACGCAATGTAGCCGTTGAATGTTTTTAAGTCGCTCGCGGGCCTCCAACTAAGCTTCATGACTCTGCCTGATGAAATGCATGAGTAGACTCCAGGTGTAGCGGTCACCATCCTCATTCTGATTGCAGACAATGCATCATGGTGACCCACACCATAGCGGCCCAGTGAGATGTTTCTGAATAATTGATCCGGCCTCCGGAAGCCGTTCGTGCTGAAACCAGCGTGTCTCCACCACCTTTGGTGTTTTGTCTGAAGCCTGTCTGTTGCAATGATTGGAGTATACCCAATGCAGAAAGCCACTAGAAGTGGACATGACGTGATTCCTTTTTCCCGCACTGTAACTCCTGTAAACTAGGATCGTAGAAATGATTCACACCCACGAGTAATGAGACTTGGAAAGTGCTAGGAAAAAATAATATAATATTAATAAACAAAAATTACACCTGTCAAAAAACAGTGAGTTATTAACAAAACACTTCAAATGTCAGAAATAACATGCAATTTTTTTTTACTCCTGTCAAACCTGTATAAAAGCCCGCTATTTAATCGTGTGCCCATTAGTGATGCTCCGATTTAACTATTAAACGAAGGATTGTCACACATGTGACCAGGTTCGGTGTGGTCACGTTATCCTGCAGGTTTCTTATACATATATTATTGATGCGGCGCCGAGGCCAAGTGCGCGTACGCACATTGATAATATTAAGTATTGTTACTGTGCGCAAACAACTGGTTAATAATTATTTCGTTTTATGAATAACGTTATTTTATAACACTAGGTTTTGCTAGCGGCTCTCATTATTATTTTTAGCTGGCAATAATCTGAGGAACTGAGTTGACACACGTTAAAGCATTCTGACAAAATTAAATTCATATTAGGGAGCGTCCATTAAGCACGTGATGCTTTTTCAGAATTTTTAACACCTCCCTTTCTCTTGTTGATATATATAGTGAAGGGGGGTGATTCAATTTTATGATACTAGACAACTACATACTTGTTATTTTTTATGTCATACATAGAAAACACCCAAACTCCGAAACAAAAATATTTGCGGATCACACAAACATTTAATTCGACCCGGGAGTCGAACCCTAGACCTCAAGCACAGCAGTAGCATACGCCACCAAGGTATTAAACAAATCTCAATTAAATTGAACTCCTTAGCAAAGGTTTTCATTCGTCTCCTTAGGGTACATTATATTTTATACAACCTCATTGGTAAACATTCAAGGTTCCACGGTGACGTCATAAACGCTAGAAGGTATTCAATACTAGATAATTATTTCTTATTAGCATGATGGCAACACTAAATTTTGTTGCTAGCATAGATAATTATAATAATGTTTCCAGAAATCTTATATACTACAGTAATTAAAGTAGATTTTATTCTCTATATTACGAAACCTACGAATTAACTGTGATCTAAACAAGTATTTTTTAGGGTTCCGTTGCCAAATGGCAAAAAACGGAACCTTATAGATTCGTCATGTCTGTCTGTCTGTCCGTCTGTATGTCACAGCCACTTTTTTCCGAAACTATAAGAGCTATACTGTTGAAACTTGGTCAGTAGATGTATTCTGTGAACCGCATTAGAAAAAAAACAATAAATTTTGGGGGTCTCCATACTTAGAACTGAAACTCAAAAAATTTTTTTCATCAAAACCATACGTGTGGCCTGAAGACCTATCCATACATCTATGGATAGGTCTTCAAAAATGATATAGAGGTTTCTAATATCATTTTTCTTGACTGAATAGGTTGCGCGAGAGACACTTCCAAAGTGGTAAAACGTGTCATGTGTATTATTAAAACATCGATGAAAGTTACAAATAACTACAAAAACTTTTACATGATGTTACTTGCTGCTACCTTCATGGGCGCGTCCAACTCGCCTTTTTTTTTAACTTGTTGAAACCCGAACGGGCCGTCACATACACGAATCGACATCATTTGACACACACACGACATCGACATCATTTGACACACACTCGAATAGATACTCTTTTGTCAAAATAACATTGTAGTGATCTATACTAATATTATAAAGAAGTAAAGTTTGTGTGTTTGTTAAATTGTAAGGGGTAATCTCGGGATCTACTGAACCGATTTTAAAAATTCTGTCACCAATAGAAAGCCACATTATTGCTGAGTGTCATATATAAAAAACCGAAAAATAAAAAGGCTTTTACGTGGTAGTCCGTTTTGCAAAGTGAATCGGAGAAAAAACGGTTGAATGAAAGCGTTTCTTACGAACGCTGCCTTAACTATGAAAGATATATTTTTGAGTTCTAGAGAAAGGATGTTGAGCTTGAAAATGCCTACAAAAAAGTCAACGACAGCATATGTCTAACTTTTATATTTAAGTTATGCCCAACGAAGTGGGCACGGGTCAGCTAGTATTAGATATAGAAGATATTATAGTGGTTATAGAAGATATTGTCTTTTACAATAGATCCTTATTAATGTTGGCCCTTATGATTCAAGTTAATTATGGTCGAATTTATTACTACGGCTACTAGTATGCATATGTTGATGATATGTATGTATACATACAAACATATTATACCGGTATCAACATAGCGTACATTTGAAGCACCAGTAGCCGCATACTATTTGACTTTAGGGTTCCGTACCAAAATGGTAAAACGAGACCTTATTACTAAGACTGGAAGACTTATCTCATGAACGGTGATAGAAAGAAACACTAAAAACAGAATAAAATAAATATTTAATGGAGATCCCATACAACACTTTTTTGCTGGATTTTGCTTGATATTGATAACGGCAACAGGTTTATGCTTCAAATACATAAATAATGGTACAAACATTGTATAAATGGTACGAATCTTGTGCGAGATCGACTGGCACTTGGCCGATTTTTATAACTAAGAACCTAATGAATTACATTTAAAAACTATTCATTAATAAATTGCCCGATCTTAAGCACATTTTTTTTCAAATTATTATACTTATGTCAAATTTTCCGAATGAAAATAATACTTTTCACGTATTTAAAATTGACTAAGGTTAACAAACTTTAAACAAACACCTACATCTAAATTGAAAACCTGAGATTGGCTAAACGTGAACCTAGGTACATGAATGCATTAGTTTCCTTTACTTCTGTGTTTAGTAGCAGGTTTTTAAATGCCTATTTTAGAGCCTTGACACGAAGTTAACGTTTAGCAACTTTGTAACTGATTGTCAAATGAGTGCCTAGGAGGTGTTTAGTCCTCACGTCATGAACCATAACATCATAATATATCCTACTTGTTTATCGACTGTTTAATTTGTCTAGCGATTAGAGTAAGCGACTGTTGAACAAGAGGTCTCGAACTCGATTCCCAGGTCAGGTCAAAAAAGTGTTATCTATTGAGTTTTTTTTTGTATATATAGCGTACCAAAGTGACTCTACACTGCCTGAGGGACAGCATGAGCAGTATCCAAGAGTGAGGGAAACCACACACGATTGCCGCGAATGCAGACAATAAAGTATGGCGGCTTAGTGAGATGCTTTTTCACGCCCCGCTTAAAGGACCCGGGATCATAGTGAGAAGGAAACACGTGAGTTGTTATTGAGTTCTAGCTTTTGACTGCTCGGCATAAGAAGGAAGAGCCGAATCGTCCAACACTTATTGTCCTGTAAAGGAAGGGAGGAGGAGGGACCAGTTGGAAAAGCTCTTCAAAACACAGAGTTTTTTCGATTATAGAAATTCTTAATAACAGTCCGGAGTTTTTAAGTCGGGATCTCAACCCATGTGCCTCGCACGTAAGGCGGTTGGTCCTTCGCCTGATCTTTCCTCTTGTCGGAAAGCTTTCGGTTTATGTGAGTGAGGGAATAGAGAGTGCACCTGTTTTTGCGTACGCACTTGTGCATCATAATATCTCCTGCTTATATGACTGATATCCGTCAAGAGTGTCGACATCAATTAATAACCCATGTGCTGACGGATTAAGAATACAGAGTGACACCAGCTCTATTCATCCCATGGAGGTCGTTTTCCCGGGCCTTCTCCGTCGCCACCTTTTGCGAAATGACATCTTCACAGAGAGTTACGACCTGCGTCAGTCGGGAGGAAAAGGTTCCGTTCTGCCGCCCTGCCAAGTCGAAGATGACCAGATAGAAAGCCTCCACGGCGGCGAAGCCAGCAGATGGAGTCTGTAGTCGAGATGACCAACTATACTCTCTCCACGCGGAGGGCGAAAGCCGCCTCCGGCTGGAAGCAGCTGACGGTACAAGATCAAAATAGAAATAGGCCAATTCTATAGTAGTCGGCACTCAAAAATACTTTCTCTATCGTCCTATATCGTAACTGTGTTTCATTTAGCAGATCAAACATAAAACACACAGCCTAAGTGAGACAAATACAAATAGAAAGTACTTTAAAGAAAGCCATAGGCCTTTAGACTTTCTATGCCTATTCAAAGATGTTCAAGGATAGAGATGATATCATCATATTGTTGGGAATACGTCACTTTCATAAGTTTTGGAATCACGAATGAACAGATATCTAAACAGATCTGTTTACCGTTGTCGTTTTGGGTCTGCACCCAAATCACAAGTAACGCCAAGGAGCGAAATTAGTGTAAAAAAAATCATCAACCTTCTGTCAGTGAAAGTCCAGTCGAAATCAGTCCAACCGTTCTACAGATGCATTAAAAATGCATTTTGGATGTCAGTTCATTTAGTAAAAAACTGTTCAGTTGATATTATTATAAAAACAGACACATTTTTTTTTAATATGTATAGATAAAATAAAACCACAATAACATATTTGTTTTGGATGGGAACCAAATCTTTTTTTCTTTTTTTTTTCTTTTCTTTCTTTAAAAAAGATAACTCCCGCATTAGGAATATAAATTCCTGTGTCGCGGGGGACTTTACAAACATACATGAAACGGACACAAAGAACACCCAGACTCAGAACAACAAATTGGGAATCACAAAAAGTGTTGTCCTACGTGGGATTTGAACCCACGACACTTGGCGTAGTAGGAAGCGGCGTGGCTACCGCTTAAGCCACTGGGCCAACCGTGCAGTAAATCCACGATAGTAAGGGAGGTTAACTACCAGATCAACAGGCCTGTGAAGATCCAAAACCTCAAACTCAAACCTTTGAACCGACCGGCCATGGCTTACCTATAGGACCTTCTAGATAAAACCTCAAATTTTCCTACTCGTGTTCAGAAATGATGTAATGTACTTACTACTAGGTACGGCAAACAAAAATTAAGAACGAATACAGCCGCTTGCGCAACAGTAACGCAGGGCTTTATAGTACCGTCTGCAGATAAGGGCTTCAGATTTTTTTGCTAGCCAAGTCCCGGAGTGTTACCGGCGGTTATATTTTCAGACAGACACACAGGAAAAGCTTTTAAGTACCGTATATACATTTAATAGGTAAAAAACTTTATATTTGATATTACTAACAGATACTTAAATTTTATCTATATATATAGATATAGTAAATAACTAATTGATACCCTTATTTTATCGGGCAAACATTTTGTTGTCATGAATATTTACATTGCTAAATGTAAGAGAATGATTAGACCTCGTTGGGGGAGGCCTTCGTTTAGCAGAAGACGGTATTATGCTGAAGTAGAGGAGATACGGGTTAATATATTAGAACACTGACTAACTTCTTCCTTCTAGCCTTTATACCCAACATTATTTGGGATCGGCTACTAATACTAATAAATCCTTCTTCCTAGCCTTTATTTCTTCTCAATATTATTTGGGGTCAGCTACTAGTTCAACCGGTTTTACCTGAATATCATTTTTACCCCGGAGCGACTGGGATCGGACCTCTTCAAACCCTGAGGGAGAACTGAAACTCGAAGGTTTAACTATTTATAATATAACTATGAAACCTAAATCAATATCACACCATGCAGGTTTGTATTGCATTCCGTGACGTCATATCTCTTTCATTTCAACATCCGGTTTACAAAAAGGATCGTTGCCTTCATATTTGGCTATCGAAATGATAAAAAAATGGAAAGAAAAAATTAGCAAATATTAGCACTAGCTGTTATGCTGTCTGTACAATACAAACATTTTTCCTTGTTGCAACACCGTAGACATTCAAGGGAAAGCGGTGACTAATCTTATGTTAGATATAAACAAGTTTTGGTTGTTATTTTTACGCATATATCCATCTCTCTCTGTTGTTTTGCATCTCTTTTTGACATGTGTTTATATATATTTATGCACATAAATATAATTAAAGCGTCTGTATGTTACATCAAATTACCAATTTTTTACTTATTGTATAATACTACAATTTTTTTATGCATAATTTTAGATGCATAAGTTTGGATGTTGTCCGTGTGGTGACGGATTAAGAATACAAAGTGTCACCACCCCTATTCATTCTATGGGTGTCATAAGAGGCGACTAATGGAACAAAATAAGCAACTAACATCACCACAAAGAGAAGGAAAACTTGAAACAAACCCTTCACCAGCGTCCGTCCGTCTGGCCAGCGTGGTATAGTAGGCCTAAACCTCCTTTCAAAAGAGAGGTCTATAACCAGCAGTGAACTGTTAAAGGCTGTTGATGATGATGATGATGATTTTGGATGTACGTCTGCATGTCTATAAAAGGTATATGTCCAGCAGTGGACTCGTAAAGGTTCGTGAATGTGATAATGTAAGGTTTGAGTCTGCCCACATGGACTGAAGCATGGCTTTCAAAATCAAAGTTCCTCAACTTCAAACAACTTTATTGTTAAAGAAAAGTAAAGTTTCATTTCCTAAAGATAACAAGATTTACTATGACGTAATAGTTACATAGATACCAAGTTAACGACAAACAAACACATGTGTGCGCTTGCGCAACTGCAACTCGCTGCACCAATTTTACTTTTTGAACAAGCGTATGGATGTGTTTTGGAGTTGACAACATTTTTATATTTATATATGAGCTTAACATTGGCTAGTTTATATAAAATAAGTAGTTTAGTAAGAATTTTAATAGATGCATATATTCAAAATTATGAAATACATACGGTACCTACTTACACGTTCATGAATGCATGCATACATACATATATGTATTCGTGCACTATCCTACTAATATTATAAACGTGAAAGTATGTATGTTTGTTGCTCTTTCACGCAAAAACTACTGAATGGATTTCGATTAAAAGCTTACATTTCAGAATAACACATAGGCTTCTATTCACCGCGATAACCTACATTCAGGCGGACCCACGGAGAAAGCTAGTATTTGTATAAAACAGGGCACAAGTCTTCACGTATGAATATCTGTATACGTAAGTCAAATATACTGTAATTATAATTAACTTCGTCCAATCCTGATTGGAACTACTACTAGACAAGCAATTTGACGCTAATTATGCTAAATGGTGACCCTTTAACCTAATGTGACTCTCATTCGCGACTGTTAGTGTCAGTGTAGATGTAAATAGCGATATAAAAACTCCTTTCGCGAATATGTCATGTTAGCTTAAAAGACTCATATCCGAAATGTATTAAAACGACACACAGTATTAAATTTATTATCATTGCAATATATCCCAAATTAAAATCAAGCGAGGTATTAAAAAAACGCCAAATTCGAAATTCAAATTTCGAAATTCGCGATAGGACGGTGCGTTGTCTCAATTAAACTTTATAGCATTGTTATTAAATGAAAATGAACTGTATGAAATGTTTGATAGGGTTTGTTTTACTTTGTTTCAAGTGACGGCTTGAAGCCAACTCAAAAGTGTGTCACCGAGTTGAATAGCACTCGCAAGGCCGATCTATCTATGAATGCGCGTTCAAAACCACGGATGTTACTAGTATCTGCATTCAGAATCATTATTTACTGTAAATAGATAGCAGCAAACATATCCCACAAAATAATATTCATTCTTCTCTTCGTCTACGTCAAAAAGGACGCGAAAGGGATGGGTGAATTCTACGAGTATTATGAAAATTTCAAGGTTACTTTCGTTGCGCATTCAAAATCGTAAATGTGTTTTAGTATTATAAATTCAAAATCTTCACTGTAGCATCATGAAAATAAACTGTAAAAATTGTTAAATAGTAAACAGAGACTGTTTGCATTGAACAGAGATTGAATCTGGTATTTTTCATATTCAATTACGACTAGCTAAGTCCCGCGGTGTTCCTCGGCTTCACTCAAAACGGCGTGCGGTTTTTGGTCACTTCGAGTAGGGCATAACCATCAGCTGTTGGTATCCGGAGGGATGTCCACACGAAAAAAAGAGATCAAGAATACAGACTATCACCATTCCTATTGATCCCGAGGGTGTAGTAAGAGCCGAGTAAGGGAGCAAATTACCAGGACAACATCACTGCGAAGAGAAGGAAAACTTGAACCCAACCCTATACCAACCAGTCTGGCCAGCGTGGTATAGTAGGACAAAACCTCCTTTCTAAGGAGAGGCCTATGTCCAGCAATGGACTGTTAAAGGCTGTTGATAATGTAACTAATAAATGTAATAGTACTTTACAAGTACTGTTATGTTACCTGAAGTCTGAAGACATCTGACACACAACATCATCTAGTCCCAAACTAAGCAAAGCTTGTATTATAGGTACTAGACGACTGATTTTTTTTTGTAAATACATATACACATCATACATAGGAAACACTCAAACTCCGAAACAAAAATTTGCAGATCATACAAACATTTGGTTCGAATTTGAATCGAACTCAAGACCTTTTGATCAGCAGCCGCTAACGCTAACCATTAGACTTTCAACCATTGTAATTCTAAACTGCTGACAAAGTACTATGAAAGTAATACCTACCATTTGCGAATCTATTATTTCTGAGAATCATAATTACTTTATAATTTATCGTTCTGCATCACAATAGAAGATAAGGCCATTTACAGACTGTTCATATGCGCTCTGCAGCATTCAACGCGACATATATAAGCTTTACATAAAAAAAAAATTTTCTAAGTAAAAGTTTATTTTTTTGTTACTAGTAACTCCTTGTGTCTTTAGCTATCTGCCAGTGAAAGTTCAGTCTAAATCGGTATGGACCGAAGTAAATACGGTACTAACATCCAAAATGAAGTTTTTTAAATTTTTGTATGTGTATCTGTCTGTTTGTTCCGAGTAATCTATGGAGATTACTCGGAACAAACAGACAGATACACATACAAAAATTTAAAAAACTTCATTTTGGATGTTAGTACCGTATTTACTTTCATATGAATTTAGAAAAAACCTCTTCATTTGATGTTTTTTTTTTCTTTTTAGCCTTTATTCCCAATATTATTTGGGATCAGCTCAACCGGTTTTACCTGAACTTAAGTTGTTCCACTGAGCGACTGGCATCGGACCTCTGCAACCCAGTATATTTGAGGGCACTATATAGACACCCCAATTTTAATTATTTTACATGGATAAGGGCAGGCAGATGATGATATCCGTGTAGTGATTGATAAAGACTACGGAGTGTCACTACCCCTATTCATCCCAATATACTAAAGGCGCAATATAGGTAGTAGAGCCCTGCTGATTTCAGCACGAATGGGTCAGCTCGACCGGAGCAGTACTACCCTCACACAGAAGACCAGCCAAAAATGACAGTCGTCTTTCTTTGGTGAATGTGAGACCCGAAGCCCAATTATTCTGCCGCATTCACAATGATGCAGAAACACCTCACTAAGCCACCATGGGCACTCACAATAAAGATGGTGGTCCGTACTCCTGGATTCTACTCATGCTTTACATCAAGCAGAGTAGAGTCGGAACAGGCCATAGAACTACCCGTATGCAATCCGCATTATCGACAGTAACGAAGTCACCGAGTCCCTTGAGCCCCTGCAGCTGCGAAGAAATGTCGCCTCCATGGCAGTCCTCTATCGCTTACATCATGGAGAGTGTTCTGAAGAGTTGTTCCAACTGGTCCCCCCTTCCCCTTTCCTATACAGGACAACACGTGCTGGCCTCGGAAGCCACCGCTTCAGAGTGGTTGACATACGCTCTCGAACTAAACGGTTCGGCTCTTCCTTTCTGTGCCGAGCAGTTAAAACCTGGAACTCTCTACCAGCGCATGTGTTTCCTCCCTTCTATGACCCCGGGTCCTTCAAGCGGGGCGTGAAAAAGCATCTTACTAGGCCGCCATAGTGTGGGTCACCGTGCTGCACTGTCCGTTGTGGCAGTGAGGATGGTGGCCTTCACTTCTGGATTCTGTTCATGCTTTCCATCAGGCAGGGCAGAGTCATTTTGGCAGCTAATATAAAAAAAAAAAAAAAAAAAAAAAAAAAATGCCCAGCGTGGTATAGTAGACAAAAATCTCTTGATGTGATTATTTTAAAATACAACCCAAAATTATTCGCTCGTGTGTCCTAACCCTAATTAGGTATCAAAGTCCACTTTAGCCACAAATTTATCATTTAATGTTTGACCTAGACAAAATGATAGCGATGCGGTTCAAGTTTTTAGCTATTATCTAGCAAACAAACATACATATATATACCATAGTATGGGACTTTGTATATGTATGTAACTTGACTACTGCTACTTGCTACTTGACTGCACGGTTGGCCTAGCCGCTTCCTACTGCGCCAAGTGTCGTGGGTTCAAATCCCACGTAGGATAACACTTTGTGTGATTCACAATTTGTTGTTCTGAGTCTGGGTGTTCTTTGTGTCCGTTTCATGTATGTTTGTAAAGTCCCCCGCGACACAGGAAATTATATTCCTAATGCGGGGGTTGTCTTTTTAAAGAGGAAGTGGAGAGGAACTTAGTTTAGCTATAAGTAACAAAATAAGTGCCTCCTTGGTCTAGTGGTACGCGTAGGCGACTGCTGATCAAAAAGGTCTAGTTTGATTCTCAAGTTGGACTGTAGTTGGGCTTTTCTTACCAGAAATTCTTAATAGCAGACCTATTAACAGCAGACCGGTTGAACTAGTAGCTGATCCCAAATAATATTGAGAATAATAAATGTTACGATGATGATATAGCTAGCTCATCAGCAAGGATCTGATGGTAAGGGACCACCAATGTTCATGATCATCTGCAACTCAAGAGTTTATTGTATAGAGAGAACGGGTGATATATCCGAAGAGGGATCTTTCGGCCAGATGAGGTGATCATGTCTGGCGGATACCGGTTGATATTGGGAAGTTACATATTATGTTATGCTAAACGGCGCGAGAATTTTGATATCGCGATACAGCATTAGCAACTGCTAATGCTGTATCGCGATACTCCGCAGTTTGTTGTGGTAGCATCTTCGGTAGATGATGCTGTAGATAGATTTTGCTGTAGTGCATTGCTGCTTTGTGAGTGCAGAAATTGGGGTGGCGGAGGTTTCATGCTGAAAATTATTGGTTTTCGATGTGTGACGTGGTTGTAGTGCGTTTTTTGTCATACCCAGGGTCATTTGACTGCCTCATTGGTCTAGTGGTTAGCGTATGCGACTGCTGATCAAGAGGTCTCGGGTTCGATTCCCGGGTCGTCCCAAATGTTTCTGTGATCCGCAAATATTTGTTTCGGAGTTTTAGTGTTTCCTTTGTATAATATGTATGTATGTACAAAAAAAAAAGTATGTTTATGTAGTTATATCAGTTGTCTAGTTACCCATAATACAAGCTCTGCTTAGTTTGGGGACTAGATGGCGTTGTGTGTGAAAATGTCCGAAATATTATTAGGTTTGATTTTCATTCAGTGTCAATATGTACTGTGTTTTGATTTCCATTTTCCTGGATTAAATACATCTATACTATCCCTAGTTACCTACCTACCTCCTACTTACTGTTACCTTCAATTATACTTACTTATAAAAATTAACTTAAGGATTAATTAATTACACAATTTTCCCCCGAGTTTTTCCCCACCCAAGGACATGTTGAGAACCGCTGACCCCGTTTCGGGTGTCAGAACACAAAAACCATAATCACCTTGAAGGGACATTGCAAAATATAAAAGCGGCCGATTCTGATTGGTGACGAAACCACAGAAGGCTGAATTTCTCTTCAACAATTAGATTTTATACCTATTGTCACAATCGTTATATCTTATTAACTGTTTTTTTTTGTCTCGGTAATGCAATTTTGACACACAAAGTGACAAACGAGCTGACAGATTTATGTTACACCTGGGAACACAAACATGTTGTTGGTCAACTCTTTGATTCTACTCATGCTTTCCATCAGGCGGAGTAGAGTAATTTTGGAAGCTATATCTTATATATAAAATTCTCGTGTCACATACTCAAACATACATACTCCTCCGAAATGGCTTGACCGATTTGCATGAAATTTTGTGAGCATATCAGGTAGGTCTGAGAATCGGCCAACATCTATTTTTCATACCCCTAGGATGCGAGCAGAGCCGCGGGCACAGCATATATCAAAAAAAGCCTCAGTAAAAAAGACCGATTGTCTATGTCGGTTATATATGAAAAATATACTGTTCTTAGATCGGTTGATCGGTGATCGGACTTATACCACAACTCTACAGAAAGCCGGTGATAAGCAATTCATTGCTTTTAAATGAGGAAGTAGGTTTACTGGAACCCAAACCCCTAATACTTTGTGTACCCGGACATGACTGACCCATTATACCAACGGTTCGAGATGACAACGGAATTTTGATTTGTCTGAAGTCCAAATACTCAGAACTTTGAGTCTTTCATTAAACTTATTTTGACACATGAAGGGGATTTAAAAGATGCCTTTGCCTTAGGTGAAAGTAAAAAAATACAAACAAGTTCTCTTTAACCTTTCCACCAAACACAACAGATAAGTGCTTCGAAATTCAAATTAATTAAGTTATCGTTTTTTTTTTAAGAAACATGTCCATTAAAAAGTAAGTACATTCAACATGACTAACAGTATGAATGAAATTCACTTTCGTAATTTAATCAAATACTTAAACTTTTGCAACAAAACGTGCATTAAAATATTTGTCTCCCTTCTTTTTGATTCGAACCTCGAACGGGCGTGACGTCATCGGTATAAGTGCGCCATGCGTGCACACATGCGCACAGTTTAAATGGTTGCATTTAGTGCGTTTAGACATAGTTGTGGGCTAGTTACTGTCCTAACATAGATTGAATATTAGAACAAGTGCTTTAAATTTAGAATGTAAATATTTTATAGATTTGAAAAGGGTTCAAGCGGTGATCACGCCTATTCAAGGGTTGTGAGTTCGCTCTAAGCATGGGACAAAGCTTTGTGTAGTTCGTAAATGGACTTTCTGAGCCCGGGCATTCTTTGTGTTTATATCATGAATTTTCAAAAATTCTCCGCTACACGCGACTCTTGTACATGAAACCGACAAAAAGAACACCTAGACTCAGCGCAATGATTCATGGATTGTATAAAGTGTAGTCCCATGTGAGGATCTAACTACATTTGGGTGTAGTTTAGCTACAAAATGTAGGTAATATTTAAGTATATTAGAGTATTGTAAACACGGCTGTGTTTAGGTTGTCTATTCTAATGAGAAATTTTATTAAGAAAAATAGAAAACATTTGTTACGTAGTTTTCTCTCCTAATAAGTCAATCGGAAGTGTGCAACATTTAGCAATATTATACCTACCAACATTAGCAAGCAATGAGGTGGTCAAGTGAAAGTATTGGCAATTCTGAACAATTGTTGTATTGCGAGAAAATAATAACTGAGTTACAGTTAGAACAGTTTAAGGTAAGCGTTTTATACACGGGTTTAAGTTCGTTTTAGCAGAAGAGTCACCTGCGCTGGTACGGCCACATATTGCGGTAACTGCCAGGCTATGAGGGAAACAAATGTGTGGCCATACACTACCTGCGCGCCGGGCCCCGGTAGAAAGGGTAGAACCAAAGGAATGTTGGCTTGACGTCGTAATGGGTGACATGCGGATTAAGGGTCTTGCTACCAGGGATACCGAAGAGTTGGAAAGCGGAAGAAGATTAGGTGATGATGATAAGTTCGTTTTTGGAAGCTTATGTATATGTACGTGTGTACATATGTGCAGTAGATGTAGTAACACAAAAATAGTGACAGTTACCAACTTTTTAGCATGAATGGACCTCCTAAAATAACAGTTTCGTTGGTGAGTGCGAGACCGGAGGCCCTATATAATGTAGAAGCATCTATCTATATCGCCATGTTGCATTTACAATGACTCTTGGATTCTACTCATGTTTATTGACAGTTTATCTTGATTTGACAGGTGCTCATAGCTAATTAGCTCTATGTGATTAGAAACAAACAGCGAGGATAAACAACGACGTCGGAGTCAGTATCTGGATGGGTGACCACTAATGGCGTAACACTACAAGCGTCTCCGCGAATCAGAGGTCACGTTAAGCAGTCGGACCCTGTTGGTATCATGAGATAAGTCATGAAGCTTCATCTTCAGGTGACTTAAAAACATCCAAAGACCAGAGTACGTAGCCATAACGCTGTCTGTCTTGCAAGTCTTCAACCCACACTCAGCCAATGAACCTTAATACCTTAATACCTAATGTATGGCCTTAACCTTGAGAGGCGACCTGAGCCCAGCAGTGGGTCATTATGGATTGTTGATAAAGTTCATTGAAGTTTTTGATCTTTGTTTATTTTAAACGTTATTTAGAAACGAATTATTTCACCAAGTCTTTTTTAATTTCAACAAATAACGATGGTTAACAAGCTTTGTGAAAGCATTTTTGTGTTTTGTATGCCTCGTTAGCTTCTAACAGAAATTCACGAAATGAAAAATGTATTTATAATTAAAACAGATTCTTGTTAAGATTAAAACTGGGACAAAGATTGCGATATTGTTGCCCTTGAGTTAAAAATGTAAAACAACGAAAAAGATTCAAAAAACAGTTTGACATTTTTTTCTCTACAATAATCTGAAGTGATGGCGAATTAATGCTTAGGCGTTTCAATTTAGACATTATTAACTTAACAATAATTTCTAAATGTACTATACAATAGTAGATTTACAGTAAGTTCTAGAAGACAAGATGAAATATTAGTTATGCCTATGCCTACATCGCTACTTGGTTTTGACCGCGGCTTCACTCGCGTACTCAAATTTGACTTCTTCATATCACAATTCAATTCTCTTTCAACAACCGTTAACACCTCTATTATTGGCTAACATTTTCTTTCCACCAGGTGACTAAGCGTAGAGACAATGTTATTCCAATACATTCGTTAGTTTACGTTTACGTTAGTAGAATGCAACTTAGCTAGGGAGTCTGGATAGCGATAGAAAAAAAGAAAGTGGAAATGAAAACTTAAAGCGCTAATTCTATTTAAATTTGTAAAAAAGGCAATTATACGATGATTTCTATAAAATTTATGAACTAAACTGTTTAAACTTTTAATTAATTATTTAACGTTTATAGAATATGAAGTACACGTATAAAAAAAAACAAGACAAGGCGTGGTTGTTGTGTGTTTTGTCTTGCGTGTTTCTCTATAACACTAAATAGAAGTTCAGACTAGAAACAAGCTCTGTGCTTTAGCAAACAGTTCCTTCAGTTCATTAAGCCATTCATTAACAGCAAAGAAAAGATAAGGATATTTTACATCACATTTAAGAAAATCTTTGAAAAATATATATTTAGTAAGAAACATAATATCTTGTAATCAGATTACGTCATTTCGTCTATCTCCTGACCTAACTCGCTTTACAAAATGATCTAAACGCAGCACATGTCACACCCTCTGTTATATAAGTATTACTATCACAAATTGGCTGGGCTAGACTAAACGCAGCATAGTGCACACACACACGCACACGCATGCAGCTAATATTATCATATCAGTCGCTGAGTAGGTACCTGAGTGTTCGCTCCACGCATGCGCATACGTAAATGTGTATACTGCAGATAATAAGATTTGATACTTTTAATACAATTTTATATTTTATAGTTTTTGGAGCTGGAATTATAATATTTCCTAAGTTATAAGAATTTTCATATTGTTATAAATACGAATGTTTGGGGTATAAAATATAAATTAAATTTAAATAACATGGCTGTACACATTTTGAAAAATGTGAGACGGAAATTGAATTTGAATTATGCATACACTACTCACTCTTAATCTTCTCTCTTAATAATCTAGTAACTATCAATCTAGTACTACTTTAATATTATCTAGATGTATAAAAGCCTAATAAATTTACGTGCTAATATTAAATAACACCTTTATATGTCATCTCTCCCTGTAACAATTCAACAGTCAATTACTTATATAAAATAAAGCAATTATAAAAATAATTAATAATATGTATTTTTAAAAGTTGTAATTGTATTTTTAAATAAAATTATTACAGAAACATTACGTAAGCTTAAAGAATACTCTAACAATCTAAATTTCTAAAGCCATTATAATGTGTACCAAGTAAAAGTAGTGCTATTATTTTTTAAAACTTGTGATGACAAGAAACAACATGTTTGTGTGTTTTGTTTTTTATCTGTGTGCTTCCTATTATATAAACTTTTAAGTAATAAACATTAACCTCCTAACTAGGAAGTAGTCGTGTAATAAATTATGATTATGCATAATTTTTAGTTTTAGACTCGAGATATTTTCTATTTTGAGGTGTGAATTTCTTTTAATATACGTAACAAATAAACAACAAATTTTCTATTGAATTTTTAATTATTTGTTTGTTTTTTTTTGTTTGGAAGAAGTTTTGTAGGTTAGTTTTAACTCTGAAATGCTATGGTTATCCTAATCATATGCATTAATAACACAACTTTAATTATGCATTTTTATGGTTTAGATGTTGGAGGTTTGATGAAACATTTATAAGTTCAACATAAACGAAAGAAAAAAAAATTACACAAACTAACAAAACTTACATCTGCTATGAAAATCGCATAAAAAATATAATTCATGTACTGAGTTTATAATAAAATCAATTTTCAAAACAAATAAAAGAGATTCACAAACGGTCACCTACCGCTTCAAGTATCAAGACATGTCAGACGACATAGGCTCAGGCTATATGGGTCTTGGCCAGGCAACTTTTTCTTGCGCGTACTTTAGTACTAAAACGACCTGTCACATGTTATGCTAGCCTAGTACTTTGGTACCTAATGTATGTGTTTTATTTTACTTGTATGATGTTTGGACATTTTGATCCACAATTTGATATAGGTAAATCAGTTATTTTATTTATTTTGTTAAATACGTTTGTAATCCATAAATAAAAAAGGAAAGGTTTATTGTTCATAATTACAAATCTTCTAATTTCGGTAACGACCGCTTTGAATTTTTTATATAAAAGTAATGTTAAATTCGTCGTATACTCAGGTATTTTTTTTAACATAATTATAAAAACAAGGTTCAAATAAGGTGCTTTTCCGTGCTATCCTCTATACGGAATTTTTTTTACATGCTACGAATGCAGAGAAAAATATCAAAGAAATAACGAAATAACCGTTTGCCATCTTTTTGCCTTGTGTCGACATGCAAGAGGAAACGAAATACTTCCGTTTAAGCTCTTGTGTATATAAGATTTTAAATTTCTTAAAACATTAATATATTTTTTTACTTTTGCCTTCCTTACTCACATCACGAACTATCGATTAAAAAAAAAGAAATTCTCAGGTTTAGTCGATCATAGCAAAACATAATCGATTTATTGATTACAACTATCAATACTTAAATAAATACTGCTTACTAATTTTTACCAAACTAGTGCGTCCAGTAATTCCACACGATGCATTATAAGCCATAACAGGTATTGCCAGTTCGCAAATTTAGGCCATTGTGTAGACGAAGCAAGTTTTTTTTTATTGTCCATTACCCCCCAATTCATAGCAATTTAAATTAAGAACCAGTCAGTGTGACCCTTGTAAAATTTCGCATCTGCGACAGCGAGAACAAATTATGAATGAAAGTAACCGGATTAGGATTCTATTTTTAAAATTTGAACATGGTAACAAGAACACATTATTGACAAAAAAGGTTAGTTTATCATTTTTACTCTGTTTTTTTTTCCTTTTTTTAAATTGTAATATTCTTAGTAATGGATATCTAAATATATAGGTATATATAATTGTAAAGCTACATTCCTCTACATCAAAAGATTAGATCAGTATGTATTTACAGTTACTCCTCGTAATGGAGGAAATTGCGTGGAGGACATTCCAACTTTTACAGCTTCAATTAAATATACGTACGAATTATAAAATTGTATACAACTAATTATATTACTGCAGATTTTAGTGGGTTTTCCTCATATAGGGTAAAGGGAGAGACGGTAAGGGATTTAATAAGTTTCGAATTTGACATGGGGCTGAGACCACAGTATCTCGGCTGGGGTTTCGTACTTCTATAGCTATAGTCCATTCGCTTTAAGAAAATAGTGACACATTGATCAAGCAAAATCAAAATCAAAATCAAAATCAAAGCATTTATTTCAAGTAGGCCAGTTACAGGCACTTTTGAATTGTCGAAACAAAAATGTAGCTACAGTCCCAGTCACAAGACACAAAAACTGTGAAAGTACTGTAGTTGCCCATTCCCTAGCGTAGATCTCTATGGAGAAGAACGGGCAAGAAACTCCATGGACACTCTTTTAAATCAAAATGTTTTTACAAAATCATGGTTACATCATTCATGTTGAGATGGTACATTATGTGAGAACGATGTAGCAAGACGTGCACGTTAAAAGTGTCCATAGTACAACAAAAATACAATTGAAAAATAAAATAATTAATTCAAATAAGCCGTGGCAACTAAGAGATGACCAGTCACAACTGACAGCGCCCGTTCACGAACATGACGCATGGATCCGCACCATTCAACTCAACCATTTTGAAGGGAATCAAATGATCAGACACACGCGCCACCATCAGCGTGACATTTGAGTGAGCATGACATACTCTCAACCGCCAGGGCAGATTCAGGTCAAGAAAAGACGTAGGTTTCCAGTGAATGATAGCTTGAATAGCTTCCTAGTACATAGTACTCACACAATATGGGCTATGCGATTATATAACACTAAAGAGATTGAATCTATACAATGCAAAGAAAGTTGTACAATCTTCAGCAGCTCCAACAATACCATTCAATGCTATCAATTTATGCGCCCCTGTCCTTGTGAAGCAGGACCAGCATTGAGCCAAGCATTTTTATCAGCGATATAATCGCTCAACTTGTAATATGCTTGCTTACATAGTGTGCGTTTAATGCATGTTTTAAATTTTGTCTCATTCAGTTCAAGAATACTTTGTGGAATTTTATTATAGCATCTCAAACAGTACCCCATAAAAGAAGAGTCTACTTTAGCGAGTCTAAAGCCTGGCTGAACTAGTTGGTCCCTATTTCTAGTACTGTAATTATGTTTGTCACCTCTTTTGCCAAAAAGATGAAGATTTTTCCTAACGTACATTATGTTTTCGTAGATGTATTGACTATGTACCGTCATGATGCCAATATTCTTAAACAGTTCCCTTAGAGAATCGCGCCTACGAAAATTATATATGGCTCTGATGGCTCTTTTTTGCAGAATAAATATAGACTCAATATCTGCAGCCCGTCCCCATAACAAGATGCCGTAAGACATTATACTATGAAAGTAACTGAAATAGACCAGTCTAGCGGTATCTTCATCAGTAAATTGACGGATTTTTCTAATAGCATATGCTGCTGAACTTAGCCGCCCCGCAAGAGATGTTAAATGAGAACCCCATTGTAGCCCTGCATCAAGCGTAATCCCCAGGAAAACAGTTTTATCTACGAATTCAAGTTTCTCTTTATTCAAAATTATATCACAATCACTACTCTTAACATTCGGTAAAGCAAATCTTATGCATTTGGTTTTTTTTTCATTTAATACCAAATTGTTTGCTGTGAACCAATTCTGGACTTGAACTAGGGCATTATTCACGTCATCTAGATTTTGGGCCCGTCTTTTTATCTTAAAAATTAAGGAAGTGTCATCAGCAAATAACACCATATTTTGAGGTTGATTTTTTAATAAATATGGTAGATCATTTATATATACTAGAAAGAGGAAAGGACCCAATATTGAGCCTTGAGGAACCCCCATTTTTACTTTTAAACCCTGTGAATTAACACCATTTATTTGTACATATTGTTGTCTATCACTCAAATAAGATTTAACCAAATCCAGTGCAAGTTTTCCTAGTCCGTAATGCTCAAGTTTCAAAAGTAATGTGTCGTGATTTACGCAATCAAATGCTTTGGAGAGGTCACAAAAAATTCCTATGGCGTCTTGGGACTCTTCCCACGCAGTAAATATATGCTTTAATAAGGTTACACCGGCGTCAGTTGTACAACGTCCCTTGGTGAAACCATACTGTTGATCATGTATGATTCTGTTGGTGTTAAAATGATCGAGCATTTGATTAAGCATTACCTTTTCAAAAACTTTGCTAAAAACTGGTAACACGGATACAGGTCTATAATTATTAGTATCTTTACTGTCCCCGGATTTGAAAAGAGGTATTACTTTACTGTATTTCATTAAATCAGGGAAAACTCCTTGGTCAACACATAAATTAAAAATTAAAGCTAAGTATGGGGCTATAGTCTCAAGTATGGATGTACAAACTTTGATAGACATTCCCCATAGATCTTCGGTCAGTTTGATTTTTATTTGCCGGAAAGCCTTAATAACTATCTTAGGGTTAATGTGTTTAAATTTAAATTCAGCCAGGCAGCTAGACACATTCGCCTTTAATAAATCAATTGAGACATCAGGTGAGGAATTAAGAGCCTCTGTAGTTTTTGATGGTTAGCCTCTGTAGTTAAGCAACTTAGCTAATCAAATAGGAAAAAACATTTTCATTCCTCAGAAGCTTCCGTCAGGATAAAGCCTGAATAATAAAATTAAACTATTCACTAGATTTTACCACGACCGAGGATCGAACAAAGTGGCGTGCCATTGGAGAGGCCTTTGTCCAGCAGGTTCCATCCGCTCTATGACATATAGCCACCTTGTATGACACTCACAAATAATGTGATTTTCTTGTCATAAAAGGTTTTCCAAAAACGGTTCAGTAGATCCGGAGAATAACCCTACAACCTTACAAACTTTACCTCTTTATAATATTAGTATGAATTAGAATTACGTGTATTTTAATATTAAAAATAAATATCATGTCAGTTTCTCTTTTGTGTTCTAAACGGCAAACCGTAATACAATAACAGCACATACTAAAAGAACTGGTCTGTTCTCTGTTACGTAACTACGTATAAAAGAAAAAGAAACCCACACTAGGGTTTTCACTTCATTTAAATTGAGCGGCCATTTTGTGTGCCCAAATTGAAGGTTAAAATTGACAGATTATACACATGAATGAATGGATTCGAAATCGAATGAGTGAATGAGATGAAGCGTTATTGAATAAACGAAAAATTGTTTGAGTGAAAGTTTTAATTGCAGTAATGAGTACTTATTTTTTAAAGTTTTGGAGAATTTTAATGAGCTTAACTTTGTGTATGGGTGTTCTGTGAATAAAATCGACCAAGTGCGAGTCGAACTCAAGCAGAAAGGGTTTCGTATTTCGAAGTTCTTAATTATCCATACATTTGAAAGTTCTACTTGTTGTCATTATCAACATCTAGCAAAAACGAGTAAAAAAATACTTGTTTTGGATAGAAGCCCCCTTTAGTATCTATATTTAAGTATTTATAGTAATGGCGGCAACAGAAATACATCATATTGTGTGAAATTTTCAGTGTGACAGACGGATAGCAGAGTCTCAGTAATAGGGTACCGTTTTACCCTTTGGATACGAAACCCTAAAAAACAATAGTGTTTTGAAAACTTTCAATGAACAACTCTTACTGTAAAAGCATTGTCTTCCAAAAATTACAAATTTATAATTTTATCAAAACTTTTCTTTAGTTCCTACAAGGATTTCATACGAAATATGCTTTTCAAAGATTAGAAGAAGGACGAAGCCAGAGGTTAATGTACCCCTTCATCGATCCACGGCATTATTGCAAGAATGCAAGTCATCGGACACACCCACACCCATGTTTACGTCAAAATGATTACGTCATAATAATTATGGCGACCCATTCACAGATTCTTGAAACAAATCAAGTGCCTTGAATTTTTCACTTTATTCATGCATCTCAGACCCAGACAAATTCTTACATAAATTACAAAAAATAATAATAAAAAAAAACAAAAAACGAATTACTATAAAAAAAATTAAACACTAGACATAAGACTCTCCTTGGAAAAGAGTTTGATATTGTCGATTAACATTCAACTAAAAAAAACTATGCACGGTTGGCCTAGTGGTTTAAGCGGTCGCCGCCGCTGTCCATTGCGCCAAGTGTTGTGGGTTCAAATCCCTCATGAGACAACACTTTGTGCAACACAAATAGTTAGTTTGAGTCTGGGTGTTCTTTGTGTCCAATTCGTGTATATTTGTAAAGTAACCCACAACACAGGATGTAAATTCTAAATGCGGGATTTGTCTCTTAAAAAGAAAAAGAAAGAATTTTTTGAATCATGTTTATGGTTTCCAGGATATTTTCTAAATTTAATACTACTACTAATACTTTAATCGTAAACTAAACGTAAGAGTTGCCATTTTAAATACGTTGTGACTTTTATTTTAAGTTTAATGGTATTTTAATCTATCAATGTTATTTCAACATGAAACAATAAGACAGTGAGATTATATTAAATAACTAGTTTGCCGCGGAATATTTTAAGTTAATTTTGTGAAAATTAATCTCTTTGTTTTATTAGCCTGCGTGGCGTTTTTGTTAAGAAATTCGTACAGGACAATACATGTGTTGAGAATACTTTCACTTGAAACATGATTTTTATCGCTCATTGTAATAATTATTCAACAAATATATTATATAAAAGACATATATAATAGCCAGCAAAGTATAAAATATTTTGTAACTTTTATTCATATTATTCGGTTTTGCAATCGTTCTTTGAAAACCAGACAATCATATATATTGTGAAAGTACAACCCTACGTTGCTTTCTCAACACCGAAACGCTGAGCATGTCCTTTATTGTAATTTTCTGTGCAATAATAAAACGCGCCCGACTCGTGAAAGTACTGCCGAAATGTCAATTTGAGCTTTTTAAAACAAGCTGCTCTAAAGGCGACTGGCCGAACGTGGTTATCAATGTCATTAAAAAATTGTGAGATTGAAATGATGATTTGTAATTTTAAATAACATTCTTTGCTTAATTCTCAAACCAGTGAGAAAAAATTCAAATGTCAATTAGATTTATCTATGATTAAGATTTACTGTAAATCAATATACTTGAGTGTTCAAGCGCTGTCTTAACAAATGTGTAAAAATTCTCATAGATGTATTAAATATTTTTTTAAAGTTATAATTTTGATTTTAATATTAAATCTATTGAGACTAAAACGTATGAGTAATACGATCAATTGTTTATTTATAGTAATTAAAAATAAGTCAGTCAGGATATTTATACAAAAACTAGTTGACCCAGCGAACTTCGTACCGCCCAACTTTAAAATTCCAGAACTTGATCGCAGCGCCACCTACCGGGTCCAATTGCGAATCTAAACCATTCCCAGATCCCCTTGAATTTCACACAAAAAATTTCATCAAAATCGGTCCAGTCGTTTGAGAGAAGTTCAGTGACATACACACTCACAGAAGAATTATATATATAAAGATATAATTGTACATATCCAATAGTTGCGTTCTGAATAAAATCAAGGTTAATATAAATATGTAAGCCGCCTCGGAAAATGTTTTTTTTTGCCAGACTACGGCGTAGCCAAAAAGAAAGGTTGGTAGTAAACTATGCCTATGTATGTATGTATGTTCTACGGTAGTGCCTAAACTACTGAACAATTTTAATAAATTGAGTGTAAATAGATTTTAAATGATGACCCGAGTATTTTTTATCAATAGTTTTCATTTAGTCCGGTTTTAATTTTATAATACCGTAACTAATAAAAATAATAATAATGTAATATATGTATGTATTTACAAAAAAAGTATGCTTATGTATTTATATCAGTTGTTTGTTACCCATAATACAAGCTCTGCTTAGTTTGTTAACTAGGCGGTGTTGTGTATGGCGGTGTGGTATAGGCCATGACGGACTTACACGCGGGCGGAGCCGCGGGCAAAAGCTAGTACATTTATAAAAAAAACAAACACGTAAAGCAGTGTTTTAAGAGCCAAACCATAGTTGCATCATTATGCTATCAGTATTCTATCAGCAGTCGATGTTATTTATATATTTGTAGTTCCCAAGCATCGCTATCTCGAGGGCACCGAAGCGCCATGATACTTCAACCGATCAATTTTCTATTTTAATCCTAGTGTATCACTAGCTCTATGGTCTCAGTTTTTTTCTAGTTCTCACTTTAAGGGAGGCGTGAAAAAAGCATCTCACTAGGCCACCATAGAGTGGGTCAACACGTTGCATGTTCTGTATTTGAAAAGAGTATGGTGATTTTCACGTATGGATTCAGCTCATGGTTTTCATATCAAAATAGAGTCAATTTAGCAGGCTTTAAAATAAAAATAAAAGTTAACTAAGAGATGAATGGTTGTTTGGTTGCTTGAAACATGAAGCCAAGTGAAACTACGGGCGAAAGTACGAAAAGACGGGTAGTATTATGTTTAATATAAACATAATTAAGTAACACTTTTACATAATAAGAAATGTCACATTCGTTCCCGCCCTTTTCGTTCGGTTGGCTCCTATGCAGGCACTACACTTCGTTATGCGCTATTCGTTATGTGTCTACGCCGTATTCGTCCAAATATTAGTTATGCGCGCAAACAACAAACATGCCATCCACACTTCGAACTGGTATGCCAAATAAACATCAAATACGGCAAATATGTGTGTTGTAGGATGTGTCATTGTTTTATGGTAAACGAAACGAATATACTCTCCACACTTCGCGGTATGCGCGCGAATAACCCGCATAACGAATAGGGCATAACGAAGTGTGGTGCCTGCATTAGAGACATGGAGGCCTCTAGATATAGCAGAGAACTTAAGAGTAGATACTACGAGTAGGCAAGATGCAGGTTCACGACACGGCGTATAATTTAAGGTCTTCGCACATACACTTACTCAACGCCAATTAAACACCTTTCCAACTAGAACTCTGATGAAATAGAACTAGATGATACTCGATGACGATGACGAGAATAAAATAAACCTAAGGAACAGAACATATTGGGTTCATGATATGTTGAGAAATAGAAAAACGGAAGGGGAATATTGACCGGCCAAGACGAGTAGGTAACGCGTCGCCCGCTAGCCGTAAGGACGTTGTCGACTCGCGATCAATTCATCGACAACGAGCGGCAAACGTTTCTGTAACAGTCAATAGGTGAACGACGCGTTAAGCACGAGTCGTACACGCGTCGTATACCTTTAACTTACAAGTTGACAAATTCACTCATAATAAACATAACATAGGGCTTACATTTGAATGCCATACTGTGCGTAGAGTTGGAGTAATGTGCGTATACCTTTAAACTCAGTATAGAAATTCGATTCGTTTAATGTTTTATTTTATATTGATAAGGAACTGACTCCCAACACACAGTTAGCGCTTTTTTGGGAGTCAGGGCTGTACAATGTTATGTTAACCACTTTGTTACAATAAAGATTATTATTATTATTATTTAAAAGAGTATTGAATTAATTATTTAGATTAGTTGTTCATCTAATTTGGTACAAACAGCTGTTAGAATCACACTACGTGATAAAGAGTTGCTTAACTGTAGTTGATATCTAATTTAAAATTGATTAATTCTCTACTTTATGCTTTTTATAATCTTTCTCACTCAAACGGTCTATGTGAAATTGTCGAATTTTATTAGCCCTTAACTGAGTAACTAATAAAGATATCTACAAGATATTAATGTTAAGCATAGTTAATTAATTTCTAAGGTAAGCTGAATAATGCATATCATGTACATACATGTTCGTTAATATTAATAAAAAAAATGCATAGTAAGTTTCACCAGTTTCAAAGTTCAAATTTAGAACATCAAATGACATTGACAGTTTTTTTTTTAATTAATCAATAAATGTCTTGCAGTAAAGAACAATATTGCAAGGAAAACCGCACAGTTAGTAATCTTTGAACCTATTCATATGTTAATACAGTCATGGATGTTTTGCGACTTCGCAGAGTGCCAGACATTCCCTTTATCTTACTCAATATCCAAAGAAATAGAAATTAACAGAATAATGTTAGTGTACATATATAATTATAAACTAAAAGGATATCTGTGTACTTAAGAATAGGGTCTTTGTTATATTGTAATCAACTATTAAAAGCTTTTAAAAATCTACTTTTGGGTATAGGCTCTTTGGCTACGAGGTTTTGGACTATTATTTGGACTATTATACCACGCTGACCAGACGGGTCGGTATAGGGTTTGTATCAAATTTTGCTTCTCTTTAAAGTGCTATTATAGTTGTTCTATGTAGTTTGCTTCTTGGTTCTTGCGACATTCACTGGATATGTATATATATGTGACAGATTCATATGCTTGTATGCTTCATTTGTCTTCAGAGCGACATATTCCTTTTTTTTTTTAAAAAAGCAAGTGCAAAATAGGCAATTTGTGCTACAGTTATTTGAAGTATTAGTATTTTGATAGTAATTTGTCAATTTGCTACATAACTGGCGGTAAAAATAATATTTCTCAAACCTAACAAACCAGTTAATTTTTAATAACAAACTGTCATAGTCGGTTAAAACGCAAATATTCAAATTAAAACTATATCATTCGTTTTTCAAACATTTATTCTTTAATAAGTCATGCGTTCGGTTTATAAATAACCATTCTAAAATAATTAAACAGCAATGCAACGAGAATGTAAGTCCTCAAGCGAATAAAACATAATTATGCAAGTTTCAAATGTTGCAAAATTTATATATTTGCGTGGGAATACGTGTGAACGACACACTCATATTGTGTTTTTAAATTTTGAATACGATATAATCAGATCTGTCTCAAACAATTAGATCGACCATGTACCTATGTTTTTTTTCCTTGGCAACATTTAATATAAAAATATTTCATATAAAAATCTATAGTTTAAATTATAAACTATCATCATCATTGACAGCCTTTAGCAGTTCACTGCGTCTGCTGGATATAAACTTCTTCATGGAAATGAGGTTTTGGTTTATTATACCACTATGTATTTTTAACCGACTTCAAAAAAAAAGGAGGAGGTTCTCAATTCGTCGGAATCCGATAATTTCGTCGTTTATGAACCGATTTCAAAAATTCTTTTTGCATTGGAATGGGCGTGGCTTACAGGTGGTCCCATCGTCACCATATCGAGATTTGATGATGGGATTCCAAGGAAATCTAGGGAACTCCTCGATTATCATATACACAATTGTCGCGATTTGGGTACTCGGAATAGTTTTCATTGAAGAAGAATTCCTTCTCTTAGCAGTGGTATTGTCTGCATAGTTTGCTCCTTAGTCGGCTTTTACCACTCCCACGGCATTAACGTGGGATGTTAACAGTTTCTCTTTGTAATTTTCACCACACAGGCTTACAATAAGACCTACTTAATGGAAAACCTTAAACGTAGCAACTAAGGCCCGGGAGGCGTTCATAGCAATTGCTATAGGTGATTAGAAACAACAACGGCGTGGTCGATACTTAGACCATGAGCAGCTCCGTGATTCAGAGGTCACATTAAACAGGATCATTAAGCTCAGTTGGAGGCCTTCAGGCAGCTTAAAAACATCCAACGGCAAGATTACGTAGCCACAACGTTGTCTTGCCAGTCCCCAACCCGCACTCGGCCAGCGTGGGGACGTATGGCCTTAACCCTCTCTTGAGAGGGGACCCGAGTTCAGCAGTGGGACGTTATGGGTTGTTGATACTGATGGTGAAAGCTCAAATTCTCTGATCTTACTCATCTAATTTAATTCACAAAAAGATAGTAAAATCTTTTTCCTGTCCCTTTTTCATAGACTAGATAAAAAACTCAAAAGATTATTTATGCCCGTGGTAATTGGTACATGTAGCCACTTACTTTAAATAAAATAATGAATATCTTTAACACAAAAGGCTATAAAATAATTACGAAATAACACCGCGGAGACACAGCCGAATTTTAATTGGTTACTTTCTTAAACTTGCGTAACAAACTATATGTGAAACAATTATGTATGTATATATATATAATACCGGAAAACATTTTTGGACCCTCACTTTCTATTATCTTTTTATTATTTTATTACAGTTTTGTTTCACGATACGGGCTTTTGGTTCGCGCGTCTATTGGGATTTTTTAAAAATGTAGGATATAATGACAGTTTTGACATTTCAATTACTTTTTTTTGTCTAGTAATGGGAGCACGGAAGTGTCTATATAATTATTGTAATAAAATGTATTTTCTCATATAATTACGTAAGTAAAAATAAATAGAGATTGTTTTAAAAGTATCAATTAGCTAAGGAGTGACAGGAGCTGTCATAACTGTCATTACATGACAGTAATTTTTTTAAATGTGAATTTTTACAGCTTATGTATTGAGTTATAACATTTAAAATGCTAGAAGTATTTCATAAAGTCACTTTACAAATCACAATGAAAATCTTATTTTCATTTTAACATAACTGAGATTGTAGTATTCATTAAATATTGATACTTTTAATCTGTATTGAAACTTACTATAAACATATGCAAATAAAGTTCCAACCACTGGTTTCCACATCCGCAGAAGAGTTCTGAGATTTATTAATTTTTAAACATTGCAACTTCATGTAACCCGTGTGGTGAAATTTTTTTTTATTCAGTTTGGGGCAAACTTGCTATTTATTCGGGAATTATAATACAGTATTTAAGTAGATATATTTTTTAAACACAGCGAAGATTTAAAAAAATCCATAACACTCTCTCACCAATTAAAAAAGTATTTTTTCGTATTTGAAGTATCAAGCTACTGAAGTATATTTTCATAAAATACTTATATTACGTTTATTTATACTTTATAGAGTTTTTACAGACTTATTATTAAATATAAAAGCATTGCTTTACTATTTTTTTGAAATTAAATTTGGTTAAATTGTAAAGCTTGCCCCAAACCTCTTATTAAGTGGAAATTACCTTTAATACTCCCACCTGAAGTGTGAGGCTGCTGGCTCTGCTGCACATTAGTCTGCTCCAACTTGCTCACCGAGTTCCACATATCGAACATGTTCAGCATGTTGGCCCTATAGGACCCACAGTATCATACCATAACACTCACACGGTACACTTAAATACACAATCATCCATTTTTATACACTGAAATAATTTATTTCTTTAAAGTTTCAAAATCGTTCGACCGTCGTACAAAATTCTTAAGGCCTACGTCACTGATCCCCTGTTTTGTATTATTTTGTATTTTTTCTTTTATATTTTAATGTGATTTTTTAAATATAATATTAAATATTATAATTATAAATATTTTTTGCTACGTATAAACTTTCTCAAATGGTCAACTAATGTAAATACTATATTTTAATATTTATACTACTTACGGATTTTATACATCAGTCTAAAATTTCGATCGTAAGGTTGGGTTTATTTGCTTGGGAAATATAATTGTGTATCACTAATTTGTGTTTATATTATATTTATATTAAAAACTAACGATTTTTGTGATTATATATATTATTGCGTATAAACTTTATTTTTATATTAAACTTGTTTAATATTTGTTACGGTATTTGTATTGTCATGAGTTTATACAAAATGGTTGGTGTTTAAAATAAAACATTGATTTGGTATATTTTTTCTGAAGTGCATGCGTTTTTTTTTCTTCATAGTTCGTGGAATCGCTGTCGTGGGTGTCCCACTTGTGATCGGCCTACATCCCCTCACAGTTTAACATTTTCAACACAAAAATCACTTTTATATATCAAAAAATAATGTTCCACTGAAATTATGACGTATTTCAGAGTTTTTCTTTGGTCACGTTCCCGCATGCACTGAAATGCAGTTGCAGCGTGGGGCTTTTTCATTTAGTTTCGAGGGGGGATTTGAGGGGCGAGGGCGGATGTGCCGCTCGGCTCTGCGCATGCCCGGAATCGATCCCGCGTGGCCACTGAGGTATACCAACTAAAGCACTACTTTTCTTACTTTGCTATAGCGACCGCATGGAAATGAAGCAAGGGTATGGATATATACGGCCTATTATGTCATTCACTCTTTGATGTTGCTAGGCTGTATGTAGGTGTCGTCTGTGCTTTTGTTGACCGTCGTTTATTGAGTGTTGCCATACTGAGGGGAGTGAATAATGTTCGTGTTTTGAATTTGTTGCGTTTGAGATTGGTTAACTAATGTTTATATGTTGTCAACATGGAAGATCTGTTATAGATACTCCACTTAATAGTGACTAACGTAATTATATATTTACAAATATGTCGGTTACCAAAGAGTAGATTCAAGAATCAAAAGTATGTCCCTGCCAAATTTTTGAAAGCGTAACAGACATACAGACTGAAAAAGTTAATTTTGAATTTGTAATATTAGATTTGGGATTAACTGGAACGTAAAGTTTTAATAAAGTCATATGGTGTATACAATTTTAACCGTTTAGTACGCCTCTGACATTTTTTTTTTAATATTTAAGTCTACCGAAGTGACTCTACTCTGCCTGATGGAAAGCATGAGTAGAATTCCAGGATTATGGTTCTCCATTCTCAATACAGCATGGTGACCCATACCAAGGCGGCCTGGTCAGATAACTCTGAATCTGGCCTGTAGCTATTTATAAAATATAAAATAATATATATTATATTTAAGACTACCAATGTGAATCTACTTTGCCTGATGGTAAATATGCGTAGAATCCAAGAGTAGGGGGCACCATTCTCATTATGAGGGTAGGCAATGCAGCATGGTGACCCATAACCATGGCGGCCTAGTCTCACACTCACCAACGAAATACTACGGCAAGAAAACTGTCATTATTAGGATGGTCTTCTGTGTAAGGGTAGTACTACCCCGGTCAAGCCAGCCCATTTCTGCTAAATCAGTGTGGCTCTACCTACGCTTTGCTTTACTAGGGAAAGTCCACTTACAACTTACATTCACACACCTACACTTAAAAAAACCTATCAACGGATGACAAAATCCGCCAAAACTCTTAAGCATGAGTGGTGCGTGCGAGTCAGTACGACACATTACGCAAGATCGCGTTACGTCGTGCGCTTGCGCATACACACATGCACAGACGCACACGCGTGCAGCGATGAAAGTCGTCGCTTTTGGAGGTTGGTACACAACGCACAAGCGGTAGCGGGTAACATAGTGTTTGTTGTGATATAACTGTCCGGAATGCAATTACCTATGTCATAATAATTGATTTGTTAATGGATAAAGGTACACACATAATTGTTAGATATTACTTAGTCGTCTCTTGTCTCCATCTCAAATTATAAACTGACACTTTATATATCAATAAAACTAACAACTAATTAGAAAACATTTCTTATAACACATTCGAAGGGTTACGATTTAATTATCGAGACTGCTAGTCGTAACACCGCTGTATAATTATGGTAAAAAAGTTCTGATATCACTCCTTATTTAAACAGTTCATTCATTAAGGACCTTACAGTAAACATATATGACTTGTAGGTAAACAGTACTGGAAGTTTATTAATAAAGTAACTTGGTTTAAACGAATAGATCTATGACTACACAAATGTCGTAATAGCTAAAGTGGTTAGATCACCAGGACTTCTGCACCGAGTACTACATTCTACGCACACGTTTATATAAGTTTATACATACATAGTTATAGTAGTTCATACCAGACCGTGTGATGACGGATTAAGAAAGTCACCATCCCTATCCATCCCATCGGTGTTGTAAGAGCCGTTTAAAGGAGAAAACTGATTGGCACAATAGCGCGGTAAAGAAAAGGAAAAGTTAACCTAATAATAGACCGAACCTTTGTGATTATTTTTATCGTGCTTCTTAGCTTAGAGAATGACAAACTTCTACACAATCTTTCATAATTATCATCATCATCATCATCATTATACAGAGGCAGGGACGATTTCTTTCAGACCGTTTAGTACGATGGTAGATTTCTTTCAAAAATCATCCGAATCCAATCTTTCGATCGATTGAACTTCGATTGAGAACTTACAAAAAAAAACGTTATCTGTCAAACTTTCAAGTTTGTTACTCCAGCGGCTTAGACTCTACATTGATAAATCAGCCAGTTGAAGCAAGTTATTTTATACGTATAGATGAATAAATAATTCATATCATATTGTATAATATTAAATAATAGTGAATGTTGATCCACGAAGTCTATTTGACTTGCGAATTATGAAGTGAAATTTCTAAATTAACGAATATATTATTATTATGTAATACTTAAGTGAAAATGATAAGACCTTTCTTTAATTGCATACGTAATTCATCACTCATTATTTATGCAAAGGCGTTAACAAATGTTGCCAAGTAGTTATTACGTAATCATTTTTGAATAAAACAGTAATCTATGAATATTTCTCTTAGGAATATGTTATAATAAGCACAATTTAATTGATTACTTGCTTGTTTTGTTTCTGTGATTGCACAATAATTTGTTAACCATTTTAACCGATATATAAAAGGTCTTATAAGAAAACTATTTATTCTTCACTAGCTTTCTCCGGCCGCGTCTATGTCAGGTATCGCGGTAAAAAGTGCTTATGTCCTTTCTAAGGCTTTAGACTATCTGGGTACAAAATTTCATTTAGATCGGTATAATGGTTTTTGAGTTTATCGCGAACAGACAGATAGACTTTAATTTATAATATATAGTGATGTGTATGTAAGTGTAGTATTTAGGCCGACATATTATAGGTCACCATGCTGCTTTGCCCACTTTGGAATGAGGATGACAACCAGTATTCGTGGAGTAGTAACTTATGCTTACTTGAATGTGTGTGTAGGTTATTGTTTAAAAAATATATTAATTGGCAACCAATTCAATTACTTCAAGTGTTTGTAGAAAGTAACATCTCATTAACCGGAAAATAGGGATGGTATATTGTGTACAATTAGACAGCTGTTTTCGGCTAATGTATATATTTCCTTTTGGAACCACTCCTGTGCTGAATATTGTAGATTACTTTGTTTTACGAATTGTCATGAACATCTATAGAAATCGTTATTGGGGAGTTAGTGCCCTTAAATATAGTGACAACTAGTTCAATTTTCGAATTCCAATTCGCCCTCAGGGTTGCGGAAGTCCGAATTAAGGATAGCAAGAAGAAGACTTTGTTTTATGAAAAGAAAATTATTCATTTTACCTTCTAAATTCTTTAACACATTAATTATTTCGAGTTTCCACTATTGAGCAATATTTTATTTAATTATTTAAAAATATTAAACACAAAACCGTACGCGTGTTGTACATTTATTCGCTTCCCGCCTCCGCTTCCGCCTTGCACCAAACATCGCTTAGTGAAAGTAGTTGCCGAAATATCTCGTGAAAGTTGAGAGTTGATCGATGCCGTAATTATTATTACCATTATAAGAGATATGCTAAAAGCGAGCCGGATGTTGGAATATATCGATAAAAACAATCTGATCTGTTCATTCATTCATGATGCATTCGATATTTTTCAATTTTATGAATGGTTACTGAAAGCATCACACTACAGGCAGATTTTAATTTAGACAAATCCTATGATATTCAATACGTCATTATTTTATTTGAGAGTTTTGACAACAAGTTAGTGTTCTAATTATTTTATGCAAAGATCAACATGTAGGTATACAGCCTCTTTTACTAGTGGAACAATAAAGGACAGTTTTCTTTATGTAAGACATCAGATATTCTTGTTTCTTTTAGGCGAAGATCATCATCGATGCAGACAGTTTTTACTTGTAAAATAAAAAAGCAATGCTTTAGATACAACGTAGATTTTAAAGCATTGTTTCTAGTTTCTTTTTAGGCAAAGATCAACATCTATTCGGTCGAACGTTTTGAAATGATTACACCAGTCTGTGACATATATTCACATTGACCATTTTACGTATTCTATTCTTCGAAAAATTCAAATTTGTAAATATATATGTACATGCATGCAATGCATTTTTTGTGACTCAATTACACTGAATTTTAATTATACATAAATAAAATATAATTTATATCCACTAGCAACAAAGAGTGTAAAAAAAGCTTAAACATAAACATTCATACTAATTGAATAGTTAGATGTACTCTATAACCGACATAAAAAAAAATACAACTGACAGCTTCTAACAGTCATAGACAAACGACTTAACAGGTGTTTCTAATTAAACCCATAACTTTGGAAAGTTTAGAATGACTCGTTACTCATCAAAGTAGACATTTGTTTTTTGAAAATTTACTACTTTTACTCAATTATATAGACAAACAAAAATTATCTGATAAAATCTTTCTGCCTCACCTAAAATGTGAATGATAGGCTTATCATAGAAAGTTGTTTATATTCACAAAAATATGGTGACTGAATAAAAATAAAAGTGTGATAAATTAAAGAATGATTAGAATATATATAGAGATAGGTTAGTAATAAAAAAAAACCATTGCCATTTATTTATCATCGTCAGCTTTTATTTGGCCACAGCTGATAGAGGGTTTGGCATAAGATAAGAAGATGTACGAGGCAGTAAAGCCACGCTGATTTCAGCATGAATGGGTCAATTGAACGGGAGTGGTACTCACAGAAAACCAACATAAAATGACAGCAATAGTACTGTCATGTTTCGTTGGTGAGTGCGAAACCGAAGGTGAACCTTCAGGATGTGATGATGCAGAAGCTGTGAAGCATTGTCTGTTCAAGCAGATTCTACTCGAGCTTTCTATCAGGCAGACACTTTGACAGGCAAAAACTAAAAAAAAAGGAAAGGAAGAAAGTAGAAGGAAAAATGCAAAGAGAAGGAAACCTTGACACAAAGTCAATTTTCCTTCTTTTACATGTGTAGTGTATAGTTTGCTCCCTCTTATAACACCCACAGTGTAAATGTGGTTTCATAGTAACATTAAATATAAAACCTTTACAAGACATGTACTGACCATCATCTTGATAACAATCAGAGAAAGTAAGTTGCTCTTACATTGGAGGCTCTGTGGAGCCTACCATAAAAGTATTCAGTCATTCCGGAGATATGTAAAGCGCATTTATGCTCGTGATAAGAAAATACGTTAAATTTCAAAACTGTAGCCACTAACTGAGTAGGGATTTCTCCTGTTCGAAATAGCGGCATTCTCACATATTCAATTCTAATTAATTATATTAATGTGAATGTAAGTGATTGGGATTTTAATTAATAGATAATTTGATTCCTGGGGAAGGCCATAGGCTTCTTTTTATAAACAAAAACAACGGGGTGGAACCGCGGGCAGAAGCTAGTAATCTTATTAAGTTATATTTAATAATGGCCTAAAAGATAATTCACAAACATTTTAATGAAAGAAGGTTTTAGTAACGTTTCTTTCAAGATTTATTGAATTTTAAATATGGTAACCTTTTTTTCGTGTGGAAAATCGTCATGGACCGTCACCCTGCCCGGGTTTTCTTCTCGAACCGACTAAAAACCACACGGTGTGCCCTCTGTGCGCTTTTCTTTTAGGAGGAGGAGGAGTCCAGGGTCAGATCTTCTTCTGGACTCCTCCCAGCGAAATATGGTAACCCTCCATTAAAAGTTTATTATTAGCGTAGATAGGCACAAACTCAAATAGTATCAAACTGATATGCAGATTTGGGGCGTCAATGGATTACTATTTGTGTCTATTTCGGTGTTTTGTATTGATTGGTTCTAATCGATATGTTTAAATGTTCTCGCTAAATATGTGAATATTATAAGTGGGAGTATGTGTGTATGTATTATGCGTTATATAATATATGAAATAATAATTTTCGTTTGAGTAAATAATTTACATTTTGTTTAGTGGACAAAATCCAAACACTAGGAAAATAAACAGAGGTTTCTATAATCATTCTTCAATCATCATTTGATACAAATCTTTAAAGCCGTTACTGTACGATATAATATTCATATATAACAACTTCTTCATTAATGACACGGTTATTTGTTAAAAAATATCAACATTTAAAAAACTCTTATGAATATACATATTTAATTACAGATATATTGTTATCATGTTTTAAAGCTTTGCTTGTTCAACACCCACTTTCCTAATGTTGCAAAAAAATATTTTAGTGAAGGCCAAAGGTTTGCCTTAACGCAATAAATTTAGTCACACGGACAATTACACATAGATCATTCAAAAGTAAAACAAAAACAACTATAAAAAATAATATCTTGAAAACAATAATGCTTAGAAAAGATTTTTAAACTGTGATAAAAACTTGCAGCAAAAATACTTGGTTCCATATCTTTTAAAAGATGCCAATAGGCTGCATAGACGATAATTGAGTATTGAAAGAAAAAAACTATTGTAAAAATTAAAATTGATTGTTCTTTTACGTTCTAAGATTCGAAATTTAAATTTAAATTGTAAAATCAGGACGTCTTTGTCAATCGTATCGTATAGGTGTTTTTAGACTTTTACAATACAGCGGGAAATTATTTAAAAAGGTACGATACCTTAAAGTCGCCCTATAAAGACTAACAACAGTCTTATGTATGGCACATCGATATCACCTAGTTCTTGAAAATCTTAAGTTAGATAATATTATCTTTGCGGTATAATAACAAAAACTTGCTGTTAATATTAATGAAGAATTATAAGCTGTATCGGCCTCGGTACACGCTAGCCACAAAACTACTTGTAGATGAAATGAATACGAAGGAACGACCTGTCTCAAGGAAACACTCCGTTTTTAATACTGGCATTCGTATTACCAAACTAAACTATGAAGACTCATATATAGGACCTTTAACGTTCTGGAACTATTTGAAAATCAGTTCGAAATTTAAAGTTAGTCAATTTCAAGTTTCGAGTGTTGGTTTAACATTTAATTCGAGACTCAAATTGAATTTGGAACTTAGTTTCAAATTCGAAATTCAAACAGTCACTCTAGTGTTGTATTTTCGTTTTTGTGTTTGGCAGAAGTTTTCGTTTGCTTTTGGTTATGAAAGTTAAGAATAAGAGAAAGTCAGTGATTGACAGATTCTTGGCTGTATTGAATTTTCTGAAACTAATTCACAAACCGAAACATATAGGTATGTATAGTATACGCTATGACATGACTTTCAAGTACTCACTTAAGCACATAAGACTTCTATGTACAGTATGAATTTAAATGAAAATAAAATGTACTACTTAATGTTTTTTTTTTTCATAAACTACTTGGCATTTTAGTTTTCCATCAAATATTTTTTAGACAAAATAATATATAAAATCGGATCAGACCACGTGGTATAAAAACGACTATATTTAAAAATAATTTCAAATTAAATTTACGTTTTATAACTTTAAATTAACAATAAGTAAATAATTATATACTTTCGTAAAAAATGATATTTATCTATTAATTATTTACTAAATAGATACACACACAATTTTGTATACACTAAAAAGGTATTAACTAGAAGTTTAAGTTAGTTGTTTTCATAAATTTGTTACGCACTATCAACAAAACGCATGACCTATTAAGTCATTTAGATAAATAAATAAATCCCTCAACTTATACGCACAATCCTTTTAACATCGACCCAAATTAAAGGCAAACAGCAAATAAAAATGTGATAACAACAATTATCTCAAAAACAAATATTCACAAAAAGTGCCCTTCGGTACCCGAAAGAGAAAAATAATATTTCCCAAGAGTTTCCCAACATCTTGTCTCTCTTTCCGACCGCAAGGTCGTTGACGCTCCGTCTCGCTCGCTCAGTATGCAATACAAGATCTCATGCAATTCGAGACCTTGATAAATTGCAAGTTTCGTGATAGATAATTGTATACGGGTGATTATTATACGGGGCTTAACCATTAAAAAATATTTTAAAAATGTAACGCATTTTCTAGTGAGTTGGATTTCAAATATTTTTTTTAAACTTCTTTCGGGAATCAGTGACTCAATTTTTTTTATATTTTAATTAAATGAAATAAAATTTTAATTTAAATTAATTTAAATATGAATTTTACAAGCTTGAATAAATGTGTTATTACCTTATACATTAATGCAGTACAAAAATCCAAAAAATTGTCAGTAAATAGTATTAAAATTTGTATGACAATACGACGGACGAACAACTTTATATATATTTAAGTACAAAAGTAAGTACTAGCTACTCACATCCAACGCAATGCATTACAATCCAAAAAGTCCACAACACGAGTTCAGAATGCAAAGCACTAAAAAGTTTATTTCAAAAAAGAAACACTAAAGTTTTTAAACAACAAATACAAAGCGCGGCAATTTTGACGTTTCTTTTTTTTTCAAAATGGAAGTTCGCGGAGTCAAATTTAAGTTTGGGCGCGTAATGCGGCCGTGCGCGCGCGGTTTGCAAGTCTAACTGAATTTTGTAAGCGAATGTTGCCGCACGCGGCTCAGGACAGTGAAGGTGTCGGCCCAGTGTTTAAATTGAAGACTTTACCATCGACTGTCTTGCCGGTATTAATAGAGGCTGTTGATGCTAAATACCTAAGCCTGTGAGTTTGTTTCTAAGTTACATTAAAAAGTTAGACTATGCCATTTAAATACTTTTTTCACGTTGAATTTGGATCACAGGTTTGATACAAAATAAGTCTTCATAATACATTATAAGAAAAGGTTAAAATTTTCTTTAAAATTTTGGCATTATTATTTAAAATACAAGTATTATACATTAGGTATGTGTACATAGGTTAAATTAAATATAATCGAATAGGATTGGCAGCAAACCAACCTCTTAATTTTTTGCATTAAACTGTAATTTTAGCTAAATGTGTAGGACAAAACCTAATAAATTAGTAACTCCTTAAAAAAATTCACTTAAATATTATTTTTGAGTATATTCTCTGAAGTAAGGTTCTATGTTCAATTTAAAAAAAAACTGCAAAATATTAAACCAAAAATGATTTAAGTAACATTGAAAACAGAACCTTATCATGTTAAAGTTAAGAACTCTTTTCCTTCATACAGCTTCAAAGCTACATACTGAATCAAAAAACAATAAACCCACAGTATACATCAAATTAATAAAGAATGTAGGTTATTTTTAAAATCTAAAATGACAATCAACCCTCTGGTCAGGTTTTTTTGTACGCAGTTTTAACCCTTTGTCGGTCTGTCCGGCCCCAACAAAATGACAGGACATGTAAAGTCCATTGGGCAGAAAAACCGGACTGACCAAGAGAGGGTTAACTTGTTTTGGGGTTCAATTTTCAAATTATAAACAGAAAAAAAATCTGTCGTTTCGGGTTACGATATTGTAGAAATTATTTATTTTCATTTACGTTTAGAGTGCAAATTTTGCAGTACTTTTATATTTGTAGCGCACTAGCTATTGCCCGTGGCTCCACCCGCGTGTATGTCGGTTAACACGGTAAAAATTAACCCTGTTCAGACTGTAGACTATCTTTCTACTAGTCTACCAGTCTAGACTAGTTTCAGTAGTTTTGCTGGACAGACAGACAGACAGAATTACATTTATAATATTGGTAAGAGTAGTAAAACATTTTTGAATTAAAAACTAATTGCTATCTGCCCTTCATCTACATTGAAGCTTTAAGTATTTCAAGCTACACATACTTTAGTCAAAGAAATCTGCTTATATGTATATTCTAATCTAATACGATTATTAAGTAAAAAGTCTGTGTAGTTACGAATAAAGAATACAGAGTGTCACCATCCCTATTCATGCCGTGTGTGTCGTAAGAGCTGACTAAGGCACAAACTAGCAAGACAACATCACTGCAAAGAGAAGGAAAACTTGAAACAAGCTCTATATTAACCCGTCTGACCAGCGTGGTACAGTAGACTAACAACTCCTTTCTAAGGAGAGGCCTATATCCAGCAATGGACTGTTAAAAGCTGTTGATGATGATGATATAGAAAATACCTGTAGAGATTGCACCCATATGCCACTGAGACACAGAAGTCGATTTTGAGATGAAATAATAAAAATGGATTTGCTCGAGCCGAGCGTGCTCAGGCGTCTCCACTTGAGCGGCTCGGCCAAATGAGCCGCTCATTCGCCCGAGCATGCTCAAGTGGATACAAGGCTTTGAGATGAAATAATAAAAATGTATACGGAACTCCCATAAATTATTAACAGTTCAATATGTCCGTTTGGACATTAACATGAGGGTTGTTACTGAAAAAATAATTTTAGTAGTCCGTTGTTTGAGATAAATTCGCATATGGTACATGATACATATATATACATACAAACATATATGTATGTTTATATCATCTATATTAATATTATAAAGCTGTTAGAGTTAGTTTGTTTGTTGATTTGGTTGAACCCGTTAATCTCAAGAACTACTAGTCCGATTTGATAAAATTCTTTTAAACTACTGCAAGAATTTTTCACAAATGTGACTGTGATCTACGGACGGACAGACAGACAGACGTGACGAATCTATAAGGGCACCGTTTTTTTGAAAAATTCAAATCGAATCAGATAAATGGGCTACCCCATTTATCGAGGAAGGCTTTAGGCTATATATCATCACGCCAAGACCAATAGGAGTGGAGCACCAATGAAGAATGTTACCAAATCGGGGTTTTTTTTCCTCTTGCGTGCGCTACGAAAACGGATAACGTTTCGTTAAAATCACATAAATCAATCAAATAAAAAAAAAAAACTAAAAAAAGTCCGCGACTTCATATGTCTATCTTTTAAGTTTTACTCACTATAACTCTTTTTATTACACGCTTTTTATTAGCTTCACCTGTATGTTTGTTTGTTTGTATGTTTGTAACCGACCCCTTTGGGTGCGATTTTGACCCACTTTAAACGGTCAGATTTCGATCAGATTTATCGAGGACCGATGACAATACACTAAATTAAATAAAAAAAATGTTTAAACAAATCAGTCTTTTTTAATCTAGAAAATAAATAACAGTTTTAAAACACTAAACAAACACGCTTTTAAACAACAAAAAAATTAAAAAATAATTTTAATGTAACGGTGCTTTTTTCTGAAAATATTTCAATAACGTCGCCCCACGCTTTGTTACATTAAAATTATTTTCTACTTTTTAGTTGAAGAGCGTGTTTGTTTAGTTTTCTACTAAAACTATTTTTATATATTTAACGGAAGTATAAGAAATTTAAAAGTTGAAAATAATTGAAAGAAAAATAAATAATGGTCGAAGCCCAGGCCTAGTTCAAAGTTTTTTTTTTTCAAATTAGTGTATTGTCATCGGTCCTCGATAAATCTACAAAGTTTGAACGAAATCTGGCCGTGGCTGTGTGTGTCAAATGTGTGTGTGGGTCAAAATCGCACCCAAAGGAGTCGGTTAGAAACATACAAGTGAAGCTAATATAAAGCATGTAAAAACGGGTACTAAGTTTTTGCTTCACGTATTTCATCATCATCATCATCATCATCATCATCATCATCATCATCAACAGCCTTTAACAGTCCCACTGCTGGACATAGGCCTCTCCTATGAAAGGAGGTTTTGGCCTACTATACCACGTTGGCCAGACGGGTTGGTAAAGGGTTTGTTTCAAGTTTTCCTTCTCTTGGCAGTGATGTTAGCTGCTTATTTTGTTCCTTTAGTCGCCTCTGACGACACCCGTGGACTGAATAGGGGTGGTGACACTTTGTATTCTTTGCTTCACGTATTTAGGAGACTGGAATTTTCATCGACAAAATGTAGGCGTTGTTGTTCTTTACCTCTTAGGAGTTACAGATTGAATTGAAAGAGACACATTAAAATTAGTTCAATATTATGTATCAATTTCTTGATAATAATTATAAGTGCGAACCCCGTCTCAGAGCTCCAGCGTCAAGTAGCGAAGTAGAATGATTCAGTAACCCAATTTCAAGCTTATCACAGTGATAGCTTATCAAATAAATATCTTGGTCAATGTCCGATAGTGTGATAGCATTCGGCTGACTTTTGGCAGAAGATATTTTATATGTATACATACATATATGTAATTATATATGAAATTCGGGGAAGCCATTCAATCTCTCGATTGTTTTTTATGTTTAGCCTACCAAAGTGACACCCTGCCTGATGGAAAGCAAAAGCAGAATCCAACACCATTGCCGCAAATGCAGACAATAAAGTATGGCGGCCCACACTATGGCGGATTAGTGAGATACTTTTTCGCGATCCGTTTATAGGACTCGGGATCATAGTGGGAAGGAAACACGTGAGTTGGTATTGAGTTCCATTCTTTTGATTGCTCGTCATAAGAAGGAAGAGCCGAACCGTTTCGTTCTAGTGCTTATTTCCTCCTCATATAATTACATAAATGTATGCATGTATATGAAAGATATTAAAAGACGTCCCCGAATGTTGCATCATTTTATTTAATTGACTTTTTAAAGACCTGAACAACACAACAACTTGTGGACATAGGCCTCTTTTTAGAATAAAGGTATTAGATTTATTATTATTATTATTAACCTTGGACGGACAGGTGTCGTGCCCCTTAAACACAGGGGGAGGATCCTCCGACCAGGCGAGGTGATCATGCCTGGCAAGCTACTGCACAACGGTTGATGTTTTATGTGGTGTATATGCTAATTGGCGCGAGAATTTCTATATCGCGATTCAGGATTAGTTACTCCGTGGTTCAATGTTTCTTCGGTAAATGGTGCTGTTGTATATTTTTGCTTGCGCTGTATGTGGAAGTCGACACAACTTAACCTCCGGCTTAAACTAGAATACTATATTGTCACTTTAAATAAAGTCTTCTCTTTGCAATGGGGCTGTCCTCCCTTTGAATGCAATGGGAGGGCGACATGATCAATAGATCATGGTCACAAATTGATACACAGCCACAAATGGTCGCTCGATCTCTTGATTAAGAACCCCGATTGGTTATCCCCGAAACACTCACCTGATTTCGGCGATATCTTTAATAAATATTCAACATGCGTTATAAAACTAAGGATTTTTGGTATCTTATCTATTGAGGGCACAGAGTTCAATGGCCGAGGCGGAGGGTATCGCTAATGCCACCCCTCTCTGAAGATAACTAGTGAAATAGAGATTGAGAATGAGGAAGTTGATTTTGACCCTTATTTTTTTAATTATAAAACCCGATAAAGTGAAACAGCTCTGCCTGATGGAAAGCATGGGTAGAATCCAAAAGTGCAGATATTACAGCATGGTTTTACAGCGGCCTAATGGTCTACATCTTATCAGGTTGGTCTGCCTTGTTAGTCTAGTGGTTAGCGTATGCGGCTGCTGATCAAGAAGTCTCAGGTTCGATTCCCGGGTCGGACCAAATATTATTTGTGTGATTAACAAATATTTGTTTCGGAGTCTGGGTGTTTTCTGTGTATAATATGTATTTACAAAAAAAAGTATGTTTATGTATTTATATCAGTTGTCTAGTATGCATAATACAAGCTCTGCTTAACTTGGGACTGGATGATGTTGTTCGTCAGATGTCCGAAATGTCCGAAAAAATGATGTATCAAAAGAAGACTCTTTTCAAGGTAGGTAGAATACAGGGTGTACTATTGATAGCAAGTGCTTATCAGCACCCATTTTAGATAAGCAATTTAGATACCTCAGAATCAGAGCGTAGAAACAGATCTTATTAAGTAAGATCTTATTAAAAAACTTTTTTTAAATCGTTCCTAAAGTGCCACAAGTGAGATGCCGTCTTAGGACAGCCTTCCCTATTCAGCAAAAGTGGAGTGGGAGGCTTCGTCATTATCAAAGTTGCAAATACAGTATTATATAATAAAGTCCTCCGCCGCGACTGTCTGTCTGTCTGTTACTAAATCTCAAAAACAACTGCAACGATTTTAATGAAATTTTGTACCCAGAATATAAAGACTGGGAGAGGATGGACTGGGACTGGGACTGGGAATGGACGTTTTACTGCGATAGACCGGGCGAAAGTTAGTCTTTAATAAATATGTAAAACCAATAAAAAAATAATTGCTCCAACATCAATTTTGCTTACATATCAATCAAAATTAACATCTACAAATCGATACGTAATATGAAACTAAAAATCAACATTGTTTAGTCGACTATCCGCATCAAATTACTAAATGCACATTAAATGTTTTTAGTAAAACAAGTGTTTGTTGTTAAGTAATTGTTCTTACTCATGTTTTAGACTTGCCGATTTCTTTTTTTCTTTCTTTTTTATTTATAAAAGACAACTCAACATTGGGAATATAAATCTTGTGTCGCGAGGGACTTTAGAAACACTATTGTGTGCAGTTACAATGCGGATGGTGACTTGTTACCTTGGATTCTGTACGTGCTTTCCTTCAGGCAGAGTCGAGTCAGTTGGGCAGGCTTAAATATGATGGGCAAAATTAACTCATTATGATGGGCAAAATTGCGGGGAAACGTCGGGTAGGCCGTAGAAAGCGCCGCGGAACTCTTTCACCTCGCCAGGGACAAAGCGAAGCTTTCAGGGCCAGTCCAACCTCCAGTAATAGGAGAGCAACAAGAAGAAGAAGAAATATGATGGACAACTTGATACTAACCTGTCTGGCCAACGTTGTATAGTAGACTAGACCTTTGTAAGGTCTAGGTTTAGTTATAGTATTTATTTAAAGGCGACCTAAACTTTTTTTTGAGGTTATAGTGCTTTGTATATCTTATACTAGCTTTCGTCTTTTGCGCCCTCGTGTACATACGGTTATCGCGGTAAAAAGTAGCATATGCTTTCTCAGGCTTAGTCTATCTGGGTACAAAATTCCATTTGAATCTGTGAAGTGGTTTTTGAGTTTATCGCGAAGAGACCTAGAGACTGCGTCGTATGACTTTATTATATAGTATGTAGTGAAGTGAAATTAAATGGATTTAGTGAAAAGTTTAATGTGTATACACTTTTTATTGTTGAAATAGTGTTTTTTTTATTATTCTTTGATTCGTTTAATTGAAGAATAATTTATTGTACTTCAAATTTTAATAGTATCTAAGTTTTCTCTTCTATCGGCTGTATCTATATAACTGCCAATATTTTATTTAACGTCTGTCAAACTGGCTCTACTATGTCTGAAGGAAAGCATGAGTAGGACCCTAAACCCTACCTCCAGTTAACGTCTCGGGTACTATGAGTCGAGGAACCAGGTATACCCTCTAAAGGAAGTCCCTGGCACCCGACGTACCTCGGGCGATCTAATCCCTTCTGTTGTGTTATCGTTGTTATTGTAAGGCTCGAAGCTGATACTTCTGTTCTGTTCTTAATTCTTCTCTTGCGACATTCTTCTTGATGTTGTTTTTGTAGAACTTACCTGAAAAGATAGACAAATAGTTTATTGAACTATATTGAGGCTAATTATAATTAGTTATATTGATTATAGATATTTTATAAAAATAAGTATTTTTATTACGAGCTGCGCAACGCGGTGTTACCCGCGAATATTGTTGTACTTTTACTTCAACCGCGGGTAACGCTGCGGGGCAAAGTTAGTCTAGAAAATTAGTTTCTAGTTTATCTTTATGTTATCAGCTGCCTGCCAATGAAAGTCGCTTCAAAATCGGTGAAGTCTTTCCATACAGAAGAATATTTCAAAAATTGATTTTATGTAAGATGTAATTACACGGCTTAAGAATACAGTATACGGTTATACTGTATTCTTAAGCCGTGTGGTGACGGATTAAGAATACAGAGTGTCACCACCCCTATTCATCCCGCGGGTGTCGTAAAAGGCGACTAACGGCCCATTCACGACCTTTCCGCTGTGAGCGGCAGCGAAAAGCGAAACGCCGAGCGGTCATATCAAAAGTATAGAAATGTACGAGGCACGCCACGAGTCGCCCCTCATAGCGAAAAAGCTAGCGGTTTTTGCCGAGCGAATTGCTACAGTGGCGGGCGGTATGGAGAGCGGCAGGAACAAAGGCACAAGTTAGTATGTGCGACGCCACGAAACAGAGCGGCGTGGACAGCGGTGCAGGAGTGACGGACTCAGCAACGTTAAATAAAAACAAAAAATTTTAGACGATTTTATGGCGGTAATGGATACCGAGGCTTTTATAACAGAAATTTAAATAGACCGCCTATATGGATGTCAAAATATCCCCAACATAAATATAAAAAGGGTGTGGGAAGAAATTAAACAATGTTTTCCGGAATATAATGGTACTTACGTTTAATTTAAATTGATAACACAAAAACATAGAACCTAGGTACCTACCAAACGAAGCCACTGATATGTTGACAAAACTACTAGTATGTTTACGTAATGTAGGTGGATAGTTGACAAGTTTTAAAAGTTAATTTTTTTCTCTGTCAGTAAGTACCTAATTAGCAAAACAGTTTACATATCAGTAGTTTTGTCTGTAGATATAACTACACACGAAACTACTAGTATGTCTTATACGCAATGTAAGTAGTTGACAAGTTTTTAAAGTTTTTTCTCTCTGTAAGTACCTACTGTAAGTCACTAAATCCACCATCTAAATACCGATCTTTATTTAGTTCGTGCACTCATTCTATCATATTTAAAAAAAAAAATTGTTTCTAAACAGATAGGGGATAATTTTTATAACGCCATGATTTTTAACACGTTTCGACTACCTAAATACGTCCACCGTCGCCGCTGCAACTATTCGCTACTAGGGTTCGTGGCGTGCAAAACGCACCGCTCACCGGCGCCGCTCTGCTTTTCGCTAAGACCAAAACTCGTGGCCAGGCCGTAAGGGATAAACTACGTAAGACAACATCGATGCAAAAAGAAGGAAAACTTGAAATCAACCCATCTGGCCAGTGTGGTATAGTAGGCCAAAACCTCCTTTCTAAGGAGATGCCTATGTCCAGCAGTGGATTGTTAAAGGCTGTTGATGATGATGATGATGACATACACATTTAATGAAATGCCGTTTATTGAATTTGTAATTACAAACAGACACTTACATTATATTTACCATATATTATGTTTTACATGTACATACTGCATTTATCTAAAGTATGTCTACATAATGTCAATTAAATTTTTACACTGCTAATCTCGTCGTATAAAACTTTGTAATCCTAATAATAACCCTATACCATCAGGTGACTCATCCCCAACCCCATACGATATTTTTAAGGTTCCGTACCCAAAGCGTAAAACAGAACCGACAGCGAAAGCTACTTGTCACCAGGCTTTATCTCATGAACCGTGATAGTTAGATAGCTGTAAATGTCTCAGATGATGTATTTCTGTTGCCGCTATAACAATTAATATTAAAAACAGCATAAAAAAATTAAAAAATAATTAGGGCTCCCATACAAAAAAACGTAATCTTTGCAATTTTTTTTATCGAGAAAAAAATTGCAATCGAATAATAACGGCAACATCTAGTCGCTTGAAATGTGTAGATAATCGTAGAAAACCATTCCTCATCATCGACTCGCACTTGGCCGGTGTTTTATTTTTTAATATATGATAAAGTCATCGATATTGAATTAACCCTTATTAATTTTAATCAAGGGTACAATTTGTGTCTATGGGGGTTGTAATGAAGTCATTTAAATGCCCCTTATGTGTTCTGACATGTAACAAGCCTTATATTACCAAATTGTCCGACATAATATGAAATATTTTTCCCCTGAGATTTTGGGGTTGCCATATTCTTTTAATATTTTGGTAGTTAGCCTTTAAATGCACTTTTGAAACGTTATATTAATGACTCTACTTGCTTTGTTCCATAATGTCATTAATTTAAGAAACGAAATTCTATAAATTACTCTTTTCAACCGAGTTTCTCAATTCCTCGGAATCTTTTATTTTTATGTATGTTCAGCGATAATTTCGTCGTTTATGAACCGATTTCAAAAATTATTTTTGCATTGGAATAGGCCTTACAGGTGGTCACATCGTCACCATATCGGGCTCTGGTGATGGGATCCCAAGGAAATCGAGGGTACTCCTCAAATATCATAGGCACAATTGTCGCAATTTGTGTACTCGGAATAGTTTTTCTTTGAAGTCGGTTTCTTATTGTTAAAATTATTAAAAAAGCAGATTTATAATTTACGTGTACATTATAATTTATGTATGTACCTCTAAAAATAAATAATACATTTTAGCGTAGAAGAAATATTATTATTATTAATACAACTAAGTTAAAGTTAAATTAAAAAATAAATGATAAAAATACTTTTTAAGAATTTGGACGAATTAAAAATTTAAAGTCATGTTCATAAATGAGAAAAAAAAAATTTTTTTTCCTATGACGTCTGCCAAAATCACTCTACGCTACCGTTCCGTACCGTACTTTTCGTTCGGAGAACATAACAGCCACGTACAAAGCGCAATGCAGGCTTGATGAGACCAAAAAGCTGTTAGTTGCTTTCAAAACATTGCAGAGAGACAGTGCCAATGATTATTTAAGGGTAATTAGAATTATATTTATTTATTTATTCCTTAAATTTGTGCCCAAATACATGAATCGGCAGATTTAATGCCTAAGGCATTTAGGCATGTAGTCGACCGATTAGGCGATGCAAAGAAAGAATGTGGTAAGTGATTTAATTGAAATAGAGCAACATGACATCAACAACATTGTCCGTGTGGTGACGGATTAAGAATACAAAGTGTCACCACCCCTATTCATTACATGGGTGCCATAAGAGGCGACTAAAGGAACAAAATAAGCAGCTAACATCACTGCCAAGAGAAACAAACCCTTTACCAACCCGTCTGGCCAGCGTGGTATAGTAGGCCAAGACCTATGTCCAGCATTGGACTGTTAAAGGCTGTTGATGAGAGCAACATGGGCTACCTTACCGTGTTGCTAAATGTCGTCAGGCAGAGTGACCGTACGGTCTGATGGAAAGCATGAGCTGGATCCAAGGGTAGTGGTCACCATACATTCTACTGAGTATGGTGACTACAATGCAGTAAGGTGACCCACACTATGGCGGATTATTTAAATGATTCTGCATCATTGTGCACCTGTTGTTACATAGCTTTTTGAGGTATTTGTGAATAGATTTGCGTTTAAAAACTGAATTTGATGTAAGGGCCAACTCAAGGTCAATTTAATTTTAACTTTTATAGAATAATCTAAAACAAATTAGAAGCTTTGAAGTTGTGGTGGAAAATGTCAACGATACTCATTCAAACAGTTTTTCTTGTATCATGATCAAAATTAATTTAGTATTTTATCGGTTTAACTTTCGGTTAAAATTTAAAAAAAAAGAAAAAAGTTTACACATTGAAAGTAATGTCAAACACGCATTCCAATTTTGAAAGTTTAATTTTTATTCCCAAAACAATTAGATGTCAAAGACCGAACACAAAAGAGTAAACAAACAGCAAAAAGCACTAAAGACAACCGGTTCTCTATAGAGCCTACAGCTAACGGAACGGTGCATCCCGGATTCTACTCACACCGCGACAAAATTCCCACGTAACATCACACACACAAACGACATCAGCTGAGCCAAAACTGTGTCAGTAGCTAACAGTCCCGTTGAACGGTGCAAAGCAAAAAAGCGTTAACGCTACTCCCCGATAGATGTCGCTGCTACACGGTAATGAATAAATGGTTTTTATAATTTTGAATTTATCTGAACTGTATACACTGTTTACAATTCTAAATGTATTTGATGTCACATTTGTTTGTTTGTGTGCGATCTAGTGCTTTCGATTAATCATTTTGAAATTTAGGTCAGTACGATAAAAACATAGCTGTTCAGACGCAATTGGTAATATCTCTGTTTGTTCATGTATATAACCACTTAAAATGCAAATAGAATCACTATTATCGGTTTTTAGAAGCAATTCAAATAAAATTTACAGTTAGTCACAATCTTTACCGCTAGATGTCATTAAACGTCAACGACCTCAGAACAGCTGGGATCTTAATTATCAAATGAATGAGTCTAATTGCGATAATTAACCGGCAACGGCTGTCCCATTACTGTTACTAAATATTATTGCCTGAGAAAAGGATTATACAGAAGTGCCGTTACAAATGGTTCTTGTGTCTAGCTAGTACAGCTTTTCAACAGCAGATGGCGCTAACAGGTGTTTTGTTAACAACGTAATGGAACATAAATTACACAATAATTTAAATCACAGTCACAGCGTACCTTACACGTTTTATCTCTAATTATAAACCTATACAGAATTTCAATCAAAAAATTTTTTTTTTTTTGTCCGTCTGTCTGTTTGGAACAGCTTATGAAGTAACATGCGTAACTCGTTCTTATACTAGCTCCGCCCCGTTGCGTTATCAGTACCTTTCTAAAGTACTTCAATCAAAAAATTTTTTTTTTTTGCCTTCGTCTGTTTGTTCGTGCTAATTAATCTTTGAACCAGCAACAGCTGAAGATAGTATATTATATAAGGAGTAACATAGATAGGTAAATTTTATTTGATACAAGCTTCGCCCCGTGTGAAATGCACGTGAATGAGATGAAGATGCTAAGATGGGCAGCAGGTGTAACTCGACTCGATAAAGTGCGAAACGAGCACATCAGAGGCAGTTTCAAAGTCGCACCCATAGCAGAAAAAATCACCGAAAGTCGTCTACAATGGTTCGATCATGTCATGAGACGCCCTGAAAGCCATGTAGTGAAGCGGGCTCTGGCGCTGCCAAGTGCTAAGAACGGTAGAGGACGCCCACTAGCCACTTGGTGGTCCACGGTAGCCAAGGACTTAGAGCTTGTCAAAACAGTTAATGTTTCGACAACCCAGGACAGATTGACCTGGCGCCGCAGATCGAGGAGAGCCGACCCCAAATGATGGGAAATGGCTAGGACAAAGAAGAGACAAGCTTCGCCCCGTGGCGCTACCTGTACCTTTCTATCTTTACAACAAAAACCGCGGTTTCCATCGCGGGGCCCAGCTAGTGAATAACATGTATAAAGTCATTTCGATCATCGATCACCATTACTCCTTTGCAACTCACTGCTGGAGACACCCAAGAAACCGAGAGACCAGTCTACTGCTTTTTGCATCCAGTCGCCGCGGACCTCTTATGCAGTCGCCCGGCCTCTACCTTGGCCAGAGGGCGCTTTACACTACGTTTGCCTGATGGGGTCTCCACTCCAGAACACGTTTAATCCAGCCGTTATAGGTTATGTGGTATTAGTATATTATAGCACTATCTGCGCCCCGCGGTGTTACCCGCGTATATCATTATGGTTGCTATGCAAGTGTGTTATGCCTAGCAACCTGTGAAGTTTTGACAGGAGATAAACAGTGATACATTTTGACATCTACGATTTATGTGTTTTTATAATAATTTAGTTTTCGCCCGTGTATCTCGATTGTTGCAGTAAAAAGTAGCGTATGTGTTATTCTGATATATAAGTTATATTACTGTAAAGTTACACCCAGATCCGTTCAGTAGTTTTTGCGTGAAAGAGCAACAAACATACATACTCACAAACTTTCGCGTTTATAATATTAGTAGGATAGTATTAGTAGTTATATGTTATGGAGCCTGAGACATCAGCTCGTACTTTATATACATCGAATTAATTTAACTTTCCAACAGACATTAATTTGTATGCTATTTTGAACTTTCAAAGATTTGACATGTTACACATAACTTTGTACTTATCCTACTCTCAACTCCCACTTATTCACCTTTAATGTTCTCTTATTTTAGCCAAGGACCCGTCTCATGGCCTTGTTGGGCTATAAATAGATTATTTTGGCTGTTGTCAATCAGTATTGTCGAGAACGCTTACAACGCCTTACTGAAATTGAACTATCTATCTACTAAGTTTACTAACCCTAGAAGCCCAATCATATTTTACTAAGCCCAAGCATAGGTCAAATTGACCTACACGAATAAATATACTCTTGACATTATCAACAGCCTTTAACAGTCCACTGCTGGACATAGGCCTCTCCTTTGAAAGGAGGTTTTGGCCTACTATACCACGCTGGCCAGACGGGTTGGTAAAGGGTTTGTTTCAAGTTTTCCTTCTCTTGGCAATAATGTGAGTGTGTATGAAGAGGGGTGGTGACACTTTGTATTCTTAATCCGTCACCACACGGACATTTTCTTGTCTTAGTTTATTACATTATACGTATTGTTTTTTCAAAATACACAGTTATGTTCTTTTATGGTTAAGTACCAACTGAGCTTCGCGATAATTGTTGTACTTTTACAACAATAAATATAGGTAACGCCGAGGGACGAAGCTAGTCTTATTGAATTAACCTTAGTTACTCCCTTATATCATCAGCTTTCAGCCAGTGAAAGTTTCGTGAAAAACGGTTCAGCTGTTCCAGAGAGTCGGAACAAAGAATCAGATATACATTTTTTTTAAACAGTTTTCTTCTTGTGAACTGTTAAAAGGCGACTCGAGATAAACTATGCAAGACAACATCAATGCAAAGAGAAGGAAAACTTGAAACAAAGCCTTTACCAACCCATCTGGCCAGTGTGGTATAGTAGGCCAAAACCTCCTTTCTAAGGAGAGGCCTATGTCCAGCAGTGGACTGTAAAAGGCTGTTAATGATGATGATTGATGGTGAACTGTAAATTTGAAATAAGAAACAGACACTTGAATGTTATTTATTTGTCTGTATATCTGTCTATCTCTCTGTTTGTTCCACATAATCTCTGAAACGGATGTTCCGATTTTGATTAGACTTTCGTTGATAGAAGGTAGATTACACAAGGAGTAACAATTTATTTAGACTGCACGGTTGGCCTAGTGGTTTAAGCGGTCGCCACGCCGCTCTCTACTGGGCCAAGTATCGTGGGTTCGAATCCCACATGGGATAACACTTTGTGTGATTCACAAATTGTTGTTCTGAGTCTGGGTGTTCTTTGTGTCCGTTTCAGGTATGTTTGTAAAGTCCCCCGGGACACAGGAATTCATATTCCTAATGTAACTCCTCCCTGTGGGGTCACCCTCAATTGTCGTTAACTTATAGAAAACTGCAGGTAACTCCGCGGGGCACAGCTAGTAATAAATATAGAACACTGTAAACATCGACCTACGGCCAGACCGCAGGAAGGTACCCAAACCACATCACAACAAGTCTTGGTTAATCTCATTACCTTCATCAAAAACAATCAGGACCCAACAAATAGGCCACCCCAAGACCTAGACCTGATGACCTGATTTCCCATTCGACTGAGCATCAAGATATTAATCAGGTCAGTCATGATGAGCCAGATAAATTAGTTACCTATATAACTAATTAGCTGAGTCCCGCAGTGTTGTTATTGTTGTAAATCGCGACCGCGAGTAACGCCGCGGAATGAAGCTAGTCTCAAAAGAATCGACAGACAAATAAATGTTTTTTTTATAAGTACCGTATTTAGCTGGCTTGAAGCGAACCTAGTCAAAAAAGTGCCCTATCTGCTGTCGAAAGTAACGTCAAAATCCGTCCAGTCGTTCCAGAGATAAGCCGGTACAAACAGGCAAAGATTTAAAAATATTTTTTTGATTTAAGTACTGTATATATCTGATATGCATTTAGTGAAAAGCTGTTCCTTTGATATTACCTACAAACATTACAAAATATCTCTACTCTGCCTGATGGAAAGTATGAGTAGAATCCAAGAGTAGGGGCCACCATACTTATTGTGAGTGCCCACAATACACCAGGGTGACCCAAACCATGGCTACCTATTGAGAATCTTCTACATCGTCATCTAACATGAGACATTTTTTTGGTCATGAAATAACATTTTTGTTATATTTAAAAGTAACAAACATATATCTATACTAGTTGACCCAGCGAACTTAGTACCGCCCAACTTTAAAATTCCAGAACTTGATCGCAGCGCCACCTACCGGGTCCAATTGCAAATCTAAACCATTCCCAGATCCCCTTGAACACACACAATTTTTTTTATCAAAATCGGTCCAGTCGTTTGAGAGAAGTTCAGTGACATACACACTCACACAAGAATTATATATATAAAGATTAAGCGCCGGGCATAATATGTTGATGTCTGAATTTAGTATGAATATTATATAACAAAAATATCTTGTGGGCGAGGCTACGTACATGTATTAGGCGATATACGCACCGCTTGAAATATTGTTATTATATGAATTAACATCACATGCACAAACACAAATAGTTTTGGATTAGTTTTATACTGATTTCTGACCCAATAGGCCGCACGTACTTGCCTCGCACAGAAGACCAGCCTATAAATAAAATCTTAAAATAGTAGTATTTTTATAAATGGTTTTATTATTGTATAATTGCGAACATTTTGAATAGTACATGTGAGCACTTTGTAGTCACTAGTACCATAAGTTTGTTTCTTTCATTATTTTTGGACACTACCAGTTTTAATATCAGCATCGTTACATTGTCCTTACATTTAACTGTTTTCTTTATAAAACGCCTAAATTTTAAAAACCAAGTTGGAAAAGAGTGTCCATGGAGTTTCTTGTCTGTTCGATCTACGAATTGGAACAGACAATTAGCTTCACGGTTGACTACTGACTGACTACTTGACGTTTCAAAAGTGCCGTTGTATTGGTTTATTTGAAATAAAAATGATTTGATTTGATTTGATTTAAAAGGACAGCATTTGTGTTGTCGTATTACGTTGGTGAGTGTGAAACTGGAGGCCCAATCATTGGCAATGATGCAGAGAAGCATCTTAGTGAGGTGCAGAAGCATCTTCACAATGCTGCATTGACTGCACTGACGACGACGATGGTGAACACTACTATTGGATTATAATCATGCTTTCCATCAGGCAGAGTAGAGTCTACCAAGGCTTAAATATAAAAAATGTCTTGTTTTCATTGAACAGTATATCTTGTCAAAATTTAAGCTAAAATTTGTGATATCATGCAGTCTGCATCGCGAGTTATTAATATACTAGCCGCCCGCCCCGGCTCCGCACGAGTATTGATTTTTCGGGTTAATATATAGCCTATGTCACTCACCAATAACGTATCCTTCTATTTGTAAAATATTTTTAAAATCGGTTCAGTAGATCAAGAGTTTACCCCTTATAACGCACGTCACAAACTCACAAAATTTTCCTCTTGATATTTTAGTATGAATGATAATCACAGACCATATTATAATATTTCAGCAGTGGTATTCTAGAACCTTTAGAAAGTAATTCCAACAGTACCTGATGCCGTTGTGCTGGCTGCTGTGGTCACCGAGCTGGTCGTCGATGTCGACTCTCCTGTGGTACTCGCATTCGTCATCTCCACTATCCTATCCACAGCTATGCGATTCCCTGGCAGGATCCCTGAACTCTCTGCCTGTTCTTGCACTACCTGAGGGTCAGCGTCTTCTATAACTTGCGGGCTAGGAGTAGCTTGACTCAAATCATTCGCAACAATTACATTGACTGTCGTCAAAGACTCCAAATCACCGGAATTCTCCCCACCTATTTGTGAGTTGTCAATGTATACTGCAGCAGATCTTGCTCCTAGCGTCTCCATCACACTCTCAGCCAAAGATCTCGTCGACAGCTCATCTATATCAATATCTTGTTTAATATCAATGATTATCTGATGTCTCTTCGTTCCACTTCCCGCTGGACTCTGTACTTGGTGCACACTAACCTGGGCTTCGGTTCCTGGCTGCGATATATGGTGCTGTATCACATGAGTCAGCTGACTCTCCAACGTGTTATCTCTGTTGCCCGCCATCTTTATTCCTTATACACTTTCAGCATCAATAAACCAACACTACACGAATAATTTATCAGTCTCTTTTCAGTCGGGGAAATTATTGCAGAAGGATACACAGAAGTCTAAAACTAATGAACACAGGTATCACTAATGTTTTTGAACACACTGATGATAAAATAGAAAGATTTGTTTAGGCAGTTCTATGGCCCACTGCGGGCTCGTACGGTTGCAACGCGCAGATGCATCGAAACTGGGTCAAAGGTGAATAGCCTACCGAAAATGGATTTTGTAATTGTGCGATTTATGTTTTTTTATAGAAATGGCAGTGGTAGTTACATGAGGCACGGGTAGGCTTTACATTGTTTGTTTGTCCTGGTCTATTGACACCCTTTGCTGTCCTAATTCGGTACGTCTCGTAGACGCGGTGTCCGTAGCCACTGCGAGGCCTACGAACGTAGCTACGCCGACGCCGCGTAGGTAGGCTACACAACGCGCTTCCGTGTTTGCCGTCGTGGGATATTTCTGAAGATATATTTCGTATTATTTTTTCTGTTAATTAAGTTTAGTTTTATAATATCCTTGTCTTGATATACTATTCATTTAATTAACAAAAATGATAATTACACTTTTTATAAAAAAAATGTAGGAGATATATAAACTTTTAGATTTATTTTTTTCTTCAAAATATTATGAGATGAGAATGAGATTAATGGTCGATGATGTAACTAATTTGAGCACTAGCAATAAAATGCAACTTTATCTAAGTTAGACGAAAAATATATTTCCATTTTACACAAAATACAAAAGTTTTGACAAAACGGTGTATTTTGGACGTTACTCTCCTTATACAGTCAATTCATAGTATTGAAATAAGTTATAAGATATATCTCTCGGTGAGCTTGATTATGAGGTACGCTACCCTGTTCGACACACTAGACATTTCTACAACGTTGTTAGAAAGGGACTTGTTAACCAGAAACCCAACGCCACCTTGGGATTGTTGGTGACTGACCAACTGAGTGGCGTGCAATTGGAGAGGCCTATGTCCAGCAGTGGACTGCGATAGGCTGATGATGATGATAAGATATATGTAAGCAATACTTTCAGGACTTTAAATAAAGCGATAGTGTCTGTTAAACTACAAAAGTTCAAGGTTAATGGCAGTCATTTATCATTACTTAATTACAACCTATAATTACAACCCATGAAAATCTCATTTTAATTACCAATATTTCAATAAATATCTTTAGATTATCTATTCCTTACTAAAGTCCATCTTCATTTCCCCAAATAAAGAAAAACACAATTTAATTCAAACCTTCAACTCTTTATATTTTAATTTTCATTATCTCTAAGGAAAAAAGAAACAGCTGTAATATATCCCGACACATATTCCTGCACCCAACACCCAGTGTGTACCAACCTCCATTCGGCTACACGTGCCTACGCATGCGCAATACAACCGCATGTTTTATCTCTTTCTACCGGTATACACATGTCCTTGTCTACACTCTTCGATCGTTTGAGAATGACGAAAAAGCATATAATCGAATTTATGTCGACTTGTAGGGACAGCATAACAGCCTGAAATGTTACGTCCTGGCCTTGAAACGGACATTAGTCAGGTCACCTGGCTTTCTTTGAATAATTTGACACTGATATTGGCTGTTCCAAGTTAATAATTGTGACGTGTATTAGGAATTTTGCTTATAATGTTCGTTGTGAGTTTTAGATGCAAACTGTGTTATGAATAAGTTGTTGGCATAATGAAAATTTATATTATTATTGTTTTAAATGCTTTTCTAAATAAATTAAATTAACGCCAAATGTGTTGCTAAAAGCAAAACTCGAAAACCGTTTTACCAATTCGGTTAATTCTTTCTTAATATTATCGTTATGACACAAGGATGGTTCTAATGGAGAGAAAATACAACGACACATCTTTATCTATACAAACAGTAGAGCAAAAAACATCTGACCGATTTCGACGGGACTCTCGCTGGAATATAGCTGATAATATAATGAGTAGGCAACTTAGACTACTTCCTGAATCATATTACTAACTTATATACAATTATTGATTAAGTACTAGCTGACCCGGCAGACTTCATACCGCCTCAATCGATAAATTGAAGACCTAAACTTTTGTATAAAATAAACTTAAAACAAACAAAAGGAATTTTATATTATATTAACCTTTTAAACCTTCTCTGGACTTCCACAAATAATTCAAGACCTAAATTAGCCAAATCGGTCCAGCCGTTCTCGAGTTTTAAGCGAGACTAACGAACAGCAATACATTTTTATATATATAGATAGATAAGTATAAGTGAGTTTAATTCTACAATGTGTCTAACAAGTTCCTCAAATGCCGACAACCGAGAGTGTAAATTACTTCTATTTTTGACAGATCGACAGGAGATATAAATAAACGAAGGGTTGTTTCGGTATTTAGGAGGTATGGGGGCAATTAAATATACAGATACATATGATGATCTGCAGTGGACATGGGCCTCTTCAATTGCAAGCCACTTAGTTCAATCCTCGGCTACTCGCATCCAGCTCCTGCCAGTCGTCTTGCGCAAATCATCACTCCACCTGGCCTGTGGACGTCCTACACTACGTTTGCCGAGACGCGGTCTCCACTCAAGAACAGGTTTACCCTAACGGTTGTTGGTCCTGCGGCTAATATGGCCTGCTAATTGCCACTTCAGCTTGCTAATCCTGTGGGATATATCTATACACAATATCTATTCATAACTGTGGAATCTTGTAGTCATTTACAACTATTGTGAGCATAGGGTACATACAAACTTAGGTAATGATGTTTGACCAAATTTGAAAGTTGTAAAACACCAAATAAGCCACTGTAGCTAGTATTTTATATGTAAAGGCTGTTTATCTTCAAGGTGTCCCATATTATCATACAGGGTATCGGTAGTAGCTTACCATCAGATTTGTTAACTGCTAAATTTTCTGAGGGACATCATTTTTTGTATAAACGAGCATGCCAAAGAGCCTCAATTCTGCCTATGAGTAGAACGTGGGGTAGTGGTGACCATACTTATTGTGAATGCATACAAAGTAGCATGGTGACTCATAGTATGGTGGCCTATAGAGATGCGTCTGCATCATTGGCCCCACCGGTCTCGTAATCACCAAAGAAACCCGACAGTATGAATGCTGTCATTTTAGTTTGATCTTCTGTAAGAGGTTAATGCCGCCCCGATCGAGCTGGCTGGACCGATCGGCTGAAATGAGAGTGATCCTACTATCTTGAGAATATTAAGTAAGTAAGTAAGTATTTATATCGAACTCTTATTTGCTGACGGTACATCATTACGTAATGCATTGTGATGACAGCCCAAACAACCAATATAAACATACACACAAATACAAAGACCATTTCTGTACTGCGCAGTCGGGTAACCTCAAGTTTTAGACACTGTAATGTCATGTATTATTATTGTAACATACATATGGCTCATGGGAAGTGGTTACCGGCACTTATTATGAGGATATTAGTCACGTGTACATAAAAATTGATGGTTTGAATGACAGATTCATAAATATAAAGCCTCACCTTACGCTCCTCAAGAAACACACGCTTTCATTATTTTTAAGTGTTAACACGGTCAATATATCTAGCACTAATGTTTTAATTTTTAATTAAAAACTTAGTAGTTAATAAAAATAACAACACTGTCTCGTTGGTTTAGTGGTTAGCATATGCGACTGCTAATCAAGAGGTGTCAGGTTCAAATCCCGAGTCATGCTAAAAAATGTTGTTAAGTTTTTGTTACAGGAAATTCTTAATTTCAGCCCGGACTATAGAGGTATGATGGTTAATCACGGCCGTGCCTCGCCGAGCACGTTAAGACGTCGGTCCCGGTTGTCATAACTAATAAAAAAAACATACTAAGAACTAGTTCAACCTTCGAATTTCAGTTCTACCTTAAAGTCGCTTCGTGGAAAAACTGATATTTAGGTAAAACCGGTTAAACTAGGAGCGGACCCCAAATAATATTGGGAATAAGGCTAGGAAGACGAAGAAGATAAAAAGTACAAGACTGAACCCCAACATACGAGTACAGATATGGCCTATCTATCTTACATCTTAAATCTTATAATTAAATAATATTGTCGTCTGTATGTAATATAAAATTAACAGCTTTAAGTAAGCACGGTATTGATATTAAAATATCAATTAAAATCTTTTTAAAGTCTTTCAATCTCCGGAAGGGGTGGATTGATTTTGCCGGACCTTCTCTGACAGATAGCTTATGATATAAGGAATAACTAAGGCTTACTTTCTTAGACTACTCTTGCCCTGCGGTGTTGCCCGACGGTATTGTTGTAAAGATGTAATAACTACGGCAAGTAACCATACAAAGTGCAGCTAATACTAATAATGTTTTTGCTCTTTCACGCAAAAACTGTAAAATGGATTTTGATGAAACTTCACAATAATATAGCTTACATATCGGAATAACACATAGGCTACTATTTACCGCCATGACGGGCGGAGCCGCGGGCAAAAGCTAGTAGTTTATAAAACTTAATATTGAATGCACAAATATTGAACACTGAGTTTCGCGGTTATTGTTGTAAATCTCGAGTAAAGCCGTGAAACAGAGCTAGTCTCAAAATTACCTATGTTACTCATTGTGTCATTGGCTTTCTGCCAGAGAAAGTCCCTTCAAAATCGGAGCATCCGTTACAGAGATAAGCCGGAACAAACCGACAGACAACAAAAAAATTACATATTTGATATTAGTATCGTATACACTTTGATATGCATTTAATAACAAACTGATCATTAAATATTATATACAGACAATTTAATTATATTTATTTGTGTAGATATAATATCCACTTTAAAAGTAACAAAATCACATACAATAGACTATTATCCATCCACCTTTATTTCTAATAAAACATTACGCTCTCTGCCTACCCCATCACGAACAAAGCCGTGAATATTACTTAAAAAGACCCTTATTATTGATTTTCGTTCTCACCACGATGAAGGTTCTATAAGGATAGAACGGTAAAGCGGTGACCGTTGCCTAGCAACGGTGTCGCTTCTTCATTCCGCCGCTTCATAACAATATGGCCGCCTGATAATCCACAAAGTTTTCGGTAACATTAAATATTTATGTTCAGAATTGATTTTGTGATTGAGAAAATATTCGAATTTGTATTTTGTTTAAATCAGTACATACTAGACGGTACTTTCATAATGTATTTATATATGTACTCCTTGGAAGCACTCATAGGGTAAGCAATGACGGCGAGGTCAAAACCTAGATGGGTGACCGTTTTTGGCATGATATGTTATGAGCGTTTCCGTGATTCGGAGGTCACGTTAAGCAGTCGCTCCCGGTTATTATCATAAGATAGCAGTCGTGAAGCTTAGTTGAAATCTTTCGGGCGGCTTAAAAACATCCAACGCTAAGATTACGTAGCCACAACGTGTCTAGCCAGTCCCCAACCCGCACTCGGCCATCGTGGGGACGTATGGCCTTAACCCTCTCCTGGGACCCGAGCCCAGCAGTGGGACGTTATGGGTTGCTGATGAAATGTACTCCTGAATTAACGACCGGTTGGTTTACCGACTCCATTGCGACTCCAACGATTAATCATTATAAATTGTATTCTTTGGAGCGGGTGGAGGGAATGGAGTGTGGTGATTTGTCACTTGTTATTAAGTGACCAGGCTGCCACTGTTTTTTTAAATTTGTCTCTGCCTCGAATAGCAGAGTTCACCGTCCGTGTGGTGACGGATTAAGAATACAAAGTGTCACCACCCCTATACATTCCATGGGTGTCGTAAGAGGCGACTAAAGGAACAAAATAAGCAGCTAACATCACTGCCAAGAGAAGGAAAACTTGAAACAAACCCTTTACCAACCCGTCTGGCCAGCGTGGTATAGTAGGCCAAAACCTTTTACCTGAACCCAAGTTTTTCCACTGAGCGACTGCCATCGAACCTGGGACCCTAATGGTTCCGCAAACTCACCCGTCGCGCTAGCTGCGTTTCCAAGTCGCTCCGCTAATAAAAAATCCAAACGGTGGTAAAAGTTAAACGAAAGTAAATGTATCATATATCGTTGGATTCGTCTCGCGAAGTGCAATCGAGTCGCGAAAATCGCGAGAAAATCGAGTGGAAACTGTAGAAGTTATTAGCGAAAAACAGTGAAAGTGACACAAAAAACTGTAAACAAAAACTAAAAAGTGACTATATATCGGAAATAAGATCTGTGACCCGTGTTTTGCCGACTGTGGGAGGGTGCGTCTCGGGGGTGCGCTCCTTTTGAGACCCCTTTCAGATTTTTCCGACGACGGGAAAAGAAAACACGGGCACTTTTCCGATAACCTCGTGGCCACGAGGTCCTCGAACCAGGGCAACCTGGACTTTTTGGACCTTGCCATCGCGTACGCGGCCGAGAGTGGAGCCGGGAACAGTTTTTTATTTTTAAAAAAAGTGCAGTGTGTCAAAAATTACAACTGAAAATAGTACGTGAAAACTTACACCAACTTTGAACAATTTTTGTGACAAAACTAAATCTGCAACCTTACTTTTAATAAACCCCCATCTGGGGTTGAGTTTAAAGTGTTTATAACAGTTTACCCCGTGCAAATCAGACTGAAATTCAGGAATCTATAGACAAGAAATAAAAGGTAAACAAACTTCTTAGTGACAAATAAACATCTGCACTTCCACTTGCACGACTTTCGTGCAACGTGTAAAAACCACCCTTAGACATTTTTAAGTGACTAAACCTTTACCCCACGCTCTGTGCAACATATCAAAGTGCCCCGCTGAGCAGACACGGTCCCGAAATTCTGAAAATCCAGGGAGTTGCAAAGGTTGCACGAAGCCTTTGTTTTGCACGATTTTTTTTTACGACATTGTACTTGTCTTTTGACGGTACATTTAGCTTTAGGAATTTTAATTTGTATTTTTCTTTTAAATTTTAGCTTATTGACCTTTTAATTTATTTAAAATTATTTTAACTTGTATATATATATATTTTTTTTTTTTTTTTTTTTTTTTAACCAATTGACAAATTTTAACTGTACATAATTTGTAGCTTTTAACAATTTCAATTTAATTGACTTTATAATTTTATAATTTAGATTCTATTTTAATATTTGACAGAGGCTTTACACCTCTTGTATATTACTAAGACCGGCTCAAATTAGAGCAAATTTTTATTTTTAGCTTTATTTAAATTGATTAAATTGGTTTTTATATTCTTTGACACATATTGACATTTACCCCCCTATACAGGGTAAAACAGACATATACTAAACACCACCCCCCTATACAGGGTTACACAACACAAAATACTTAAACACTACACAGTGACAATTTTCCCCGTCACACATTCTCTCTCTAACAAAACATCAAAAATGGTAAAAACTTCACCAGCAACCGGCGCCATCAAAAAACCTGTCATTTCCGGCACCTCAACATCACCTTCGAAAATGAAGGATGCAGCCGGGACCTTTGTAAAAAGACCCGAAACCAAGAGAAGATCACTCGACAATATGCAACTCTATAAGAGCCAGCAAAACACCTACGCTGCGCAGTCGAGCGACAAATTACTCCAGGAGGTCATGCAGACCTTTGAGGACATACCGACCAAGATCCTTCAATACCCTCAAATGAGGCGTGACATAAAATCCTACTTAGAAGACCGTTCGGACAAAGGTATCCGTATCTTGTTTGAACTAAGTAGGCGGATTAAAAAACTGGAGGCGGGGGCGTCCGAAACCACTAGTGCGGCTGCAGAAACAGAAACTCCTGGGAAAGGGGAAGCAGCCAATGCAGCCGCGACTCCGACACAGGAGGACAAGGTGCTCACCAAACTGGGTGACCTGGAAGAGTCGATTTTCCAATGGATCGGCGAATCCCACGCAATTTTAAAAAGGGAAATACAAACATTAAACTCGGATAACGATGAACGAGGAGCCAATATCACTGAGAGCATCTATGAGAAAATCGAAGAAACCCAGGTGGAAATCGACAAAGCGACTGAGGGGCTCGTGGTGCGCGCCCAAACTCAGATTGAGGACCTGGTGGCGACCTTCGCAAGAGACATCGTAGTAGAGGCGAGATCGTGTCTCGCCGAAGCGACGAGTGCTCTTAAACCAGTGAGCGACCCGACCCCTATGACGTACGCCAGTGTCGCAGCGGCTAGGCCCGGGCGCCGACCGGCCCTTCACTCGGTGGCGGTCACCTCGACGAACAGTCGCGAGACTGCCGACGAGGTGCTCGCCAAGGTGAAGAAAGCGGTCGACGCCAGGGCTACTGGCCTAAAAGTAAACAAAACAAGAAAAGCCAAGAACAGCACGGTTATCTTGGGCTGCGACACGGAAACCGAAAGGGCTAAAATTATGGAACAAATCGGTAAATGCGGTGAAGGTCTTGTGGTAGCGCTCATGAGCAACAAAGACCCGCTCGTCGTCCTCAAGGACGTGTATATGGAAGAGGACGACGAAGATATGGTGAGGGCCCTTTACACCCAAAATTCCGATATCTTCATGGGCCTACCGCAAGAGGAGAGAGAAATTAAAATTAAGTACAAAAAGAAGACACGGAACCCCAAGACGTCGCATGTCGTGCTCCAGGTTAGGCCAAGAGTATGGCAGAGAATGACGGAGACCGGGAACCTCTACATAGACCTGCAAAGGGTCAGAGTGGAGGACCAGTCTCCGCTCATTCAATGTACAAAATGCTTGGCCTTCGGCCACGGCCGTAAATACTGCACCGAGAGTGTGAGTAAATGCAGCCACTGCGGGAGCTCACATCTTCGTGAGAGCTGCCCCGATTTCGCCAAAGGGGCGGAACCACGATGCTGCAATTGCTCGCACTCTGGGCTGCGTGACGTCGGCCACAACGCATTTAGTGCCGAGTGCCCAACACGAGCTAAATGGGACTACCTGGCACGCTCAACCACGGAATATTTATGACTCACATGATACAGAACACTAGTGATTTACGTTTAATATGATAATCATATTGAAATAAATCAAACATGCACATAAATACGCTACACGAACACATACAAACAGACACGTAATTCACTGGGAGGGTCAGCAATTATATATAATTAAGTTTATATATACATTGCTGACAAGATAGGGAGTGAGTGAATTACACACGACGAAACAACATAACATTGGTCACGCACACAAACAGATACACAAGTCATAAATATTACGTGTAAACAACATCTACATGCGACGTCTTGGCGTTACCGAACAACACAAACTTCACACAGGACATTATACCACTACAATAAACACAACTAAAATTTAATATCATCTAACACATTTAACAAGACAACCCCAAGTTGAGGGAAGCTCTTAAAAATTAGTTTTAAAATAAGACTTCAAATAACTAAGTGTTATTAGACAATAAGCACAAATTAACAGATGTATAGAAAGATCTAAATAGTAAGAAATAGTATAAGTGTATAAAATTAATAGTATTATGAATTTACATATACATCACAAAAATAAGAAATGTAAATATATAATTATATAATAGCTAATAACATTAACAATATCGGGGAATTTTACCCGAAAAATAGAAATGTAAATAATGATAAGATAGTAAATGTAATCAAGAATAAAAAGGTCCTGTTTTACGAACGGGGAAAAGCTGGGAGGTCTAAAACAGACCTTAAAAAAAAAAAAAAAAAAAAAAAAAAAAACCTGGGACCCTAAAATATTTGGTTCATGTAGAAAATATTATGTTCTATCATCTCTGTCTACCCCAGAGTAGAAAGAGCGTATTTATTTGTAACTAAATATAAAAACTATCCATATTTCATAACGAAATTCAATTCAAATGCAGTTCTTGTGAATTTCATAAATTTCAAATAAACGCGACAGAATCGTGGTGTAACACGTGATAACAAGATTTGTATAATAAACTAGTAATCTACCGCAGTTTCACTTGCATCGAATATCGTAAGATTATCTACAAATGTAAGGTCTTCCCATTTTTTATCTCATATTTTTATAAACTTGCACTAAAAGTAAAATGGCGGACTTAATACCACTGGCATTCTCTACCAGCCTACCGTTGAAAATTCTTCTTATTGCTCAGTCATCATCAACAGCCTTTAACAGTCCACTGCTGGACATAGGCCCCTCCTTTGAAAGGAGGTTTTGGCCTACTACACCACGCTGGCCAGACGGGTTGGTAAAGGGTTTGTTTCAAGTTTTCCTACTGTTGGCAGTGATGTTAGCTGCTTATTTTGTTCCTTTAGTCGCCTCTTACGACACCCATGGAATGAATAGGGGTGGTGACACTTTGTATTCTTAATCCGTCACCGCACGGACTTTCGGTCCAGCCATTCCAGAGTTTACCCGGAACAAGCAAACAGACCGAGACAAAAAAAAAACTTTTTTAGGGTTCCGTAGCCAAATGGCAAAAAACGAAACCCTTATAGATTCGTCATATCTGTCTGTCTGTCTGTCCGACCGTATGTCACAGCCACTTTTTTCCGAAACTATAAGATCTATTCTATTGAAACTTGGTCAGTAGATGTATTCTGTGAACCGCATTAATATTTTTACACAAAAATAGAAAAAAAAGTAATAAATTTTGGGCGTCCCCATACTTAGAACCGAAACTCAAAAAAATTGTTTTCATCAAAACCATGCGTGTGGGGTATCTATGGATAGATCTTCAAAAATGATATTGAGGTTTTTAATGTCATTTTTCTCTAAACTAAATAGTTTGCGCGAGAGACACTTCCAACGTGGTGAAATGTGTGCCCCCCCCCCCCTGTGACTTCTAAACTAAGAGAAAACTATATGATGTACATTGCCATACAAACTTCCAACGAAAATTGGTTTGAACGAGATCTAGTAAGTAGTTTTTTTTAATACGTCATAAATCATAAACCACAATTTACATTTCTTTCAATCAAAAAACTATTATTAAAACATCGATAAAAGTTACAACGAACTACAAAACGGAACTACAAAACTGCTGCTACGGAACCCTTCATGGCCGCTATTTTTGATGCTAGTACCGCATTCACTTTGGTATGCACTTCGTAAAAAACTGTTCATTTGAAATTACATACAGACACACCAATTTTATTCTTTGTATATAGATGTAAAACACCAAATTATTACATAAATATTTGAGCTACATTTTCACGTGTAAAATCACGAGTTTTCTTGTGTTATAAACATATTATACAATACAAAATTCTAGAAGAATTACATCTACATGAATTTCTCAATTTTTCTATTTTTATCGATGACTCTATGACTCTTGGCATTTATATATTACTACTTGATGACGTTATTTAATAGGATAATAAATAAATATTTGGGATACCTTACACACATCGTCATTTAGTACCAAACTAAGCAGAGCTTGTATTATGGGTACAAAACAACTGATATAAATACATAAACATACTTTTTTATAAATACATACATAATATATACATAGAAAACACCCAGACTCCGTTTTAAATATTTGTGGATCACACAAATATTTGATCACACCCGGGAATCGAACCCGAGACAGCCGCATACGCTAACCACTAGACCAACAAGGCAGTCTTAAATACTATTATATCAAATCAAAATACAATGTAATAATTATAACTAAAATAAACCATAACCATATCTAGATTAGAGTAATATAAAATTAGACTTCACTATTATCTAGATTTAGGTATAAAAGCTATGACCTAGGGTGTGTCCTTGTGTGTGTATCTGTATATACAGTTATGTAGATACATGTGTGCGTTATGCGGAGTCCATTCAAGGCCAGACAGGCTATATCACTGCGGAATATTGACACAGTTTATACGCAGACATTTTGTTGTACATTGAATGTTTTGTTTGAATGATTGACAAGGGAATTAGTTTTGGGCTGGAAATGGATGTGTATGTTGTGTTGTGTTTCGGATGTAGTACGAAGGCTGTATTGCTGTTTTGTTGTTTTGTTTTGGTAATAATGAATGGAGGTAATAAATATAGAGGTATTGTTTTGGTTGACGTTTTTTATAAAACTCGGTCGCTTTTTTTTACGTTTCACGCAATAATACGTGAGTAATAGAACAGAGAATAGTAGAAACGTCACGGTTTAGGTTTCTTTCTTTATAAAATAATAATCTAGACAAAAAAAATTAATTGAAATGTCGGTTTGTAAATTCAAATTAAATGTTTTCACGACTGTCTCGGTGGCGCTGTGGCAGCTTTTACGACTGCTGTGTTCCTCGAGGTTTCGGGTTTGATTCCCGGGTCGGACCAAATGTTTGTAAGATCCGCAAATATTTGTTTCGGAGCGTGGCTCTGCTACCTAATCGAAGTCTCCTCGTTTGCCACCTACAGAGTAAACCAACAGCCACGGAGAACGGCTACTTTATTATAAACACACATTTCCAATTTCAACAAGTATTATTTCACAATATTCGTCGGCTGTGTATAAAAATTCCACAATGAAATTTAATATTATGTAAATGGTAAGTGAGTGTGTCTGTTCGGTGGAATTTCTTCATTTCAGCGTGGGGACACACGTGACGGGGAATATAAGGCTCAGTACACACATCTTTATCTTCTTAGCCTTCGTTCCCAAGATTATTTGGGGTCCGCTACTAGTTCAACCTGTTTTACCTGAATATCAGATTTTCCTTGAAGCGACTGGCTTCGTACCTCCGCAACCCTGTGAGAGAACTGAAATTCGAAGATTGAACTAGTTGTCAGTATGTTTGAGAGCGATTGCCATAGATGTTCATGACAGCCGGGACCAACGGCTTAACGTGCTCTTCGAGACACGGGTGTAAAACATCATCAAACTTCTAAGCTCCGGGCTGTTATTAAGAATTTCCTGAAAGAAAATCTTAACAACACTTTAACATTTTCTCAACATTAACAAGGTTCCCAAACTGCCCTAGGTCTTGATGTCGTTGTAAGAACCACTTCAATGGCCCAGATCGTAGGTACAAGAACTTTACTAAAAACTCACTGGGTTCTTGCCGCCGCGCAGCGAAGCTAGTTTAAACTGCACGGTTTAGACTGCACGGTTGGCCTAGTGGCTTAAGCGGTCGCCACACCGCTTCCTACTGCGCCAAGTGTCGTGGGTTCAAATCCCACGTAGGATAACACTTTGAGTGATTCACAATTTGTTGTTCTGAGTCTGGGTGTTATTTGTGTCCGTTTCATGTATGTTTGTAAAGCCCCCCGCGACACAGGAATTTATATTCTTAATGCGGGAGTTTTCTATAAAAAAAAAAAAAAATAGGCCTAAGCTATTCTTTAGGTCATTAGCTTTCTGCCAGTCAAAGTCTCATTAAAATCGGTCCAGCCGTTCCAGAGAATATACAGACACTATATACACACAGATAGAACAAACAGACAGACAACAATTTTTAAAATTGCATTTTTTGTGGAAGTATTTAGGTGCTGTATACACTTTCATATGCATTTAGTAATAAACTTTTAATTTGATGTTACATACAGACACTTCAATTTTAATTATTAGTGTACATAACAATACTATAAGGACGCGAGTATATTGTCAGAGAGAACTTGGGCCATTTTTTGTAGTGATTAACATTATTTTAGTTCAGATATTAAATGGTCTAATAACCTATTGCAAAGGATTACTCATCGCTTCTCATATAAGACCACGTATTTAGAAACTTAAACCTTGCAAGCAGCAAATAAAGTACTTATCCAATTTAAGGCCCGCGACACCAAGCGTGAGAATTTGTGATTGAACACCCACATACATATTTTACATGCACACAGACGCATCGCGCACTGTCGCATACATACCGTAGCAAGCAATCACCGACTTTCGGTTTTTTGCTTATGTTAAATATCCATCAACTGTTCGCCTTTGTAGAACGTATTTTAATGTCTTACAACGCACGCAATGTATCTTGCCATAACGTAAAGCCCGTAGGATTCATTCAGTACAGAAAGTCATAATACTTTCTGTATACCAATCGAATGGTCAAAGATTATAAAATAATTTTACACAGTATAAAATAAATTTGCTCGCGTGCATTGTCTGTCAACTCAGATCGTTTTAAATACGCAAGGTATTTAAATACGGTTTTCATCATAATTAAGGTTACCTTTTAAAGAAGATTTATTAATGTTATTTTATTATTTTAAAGGAACACATAAATAAAGCCAATATTGACAAAAGTTTACGAGTTACATAAATTAGGAATAACCTACAGTAATACTTTTTTAATTATACTTTTTTAATATTTCTTTATTATTTTATTTGTGAATAATAATTTCAAAGTAATTTGGAACAATGTAATATTAATCCTTATCATAATAAATACTGTAGACATTTAAAACAATTTTATTCTACATGAAATATGTAGAATAAAATTGTTTATTACACAATATTATTTAAATAAATATTTTATAATACGTCAGAGCGTTCATCCAGGTCGCACCCGTAATTGGCCGTAATCTTACACTAGTGACTCTCAGTGTAAGATTTTATTATGTCAATAATGTGTGATTAACGATACATGGTCTTATAGGCATTTAAAAAACATTTAAAATTTGACAAATTATACCCTCCTTTAAAACCAATCTATCCATTGCTGCAAACATCATGAAAATTGGTGCAGTAGTTTTTAAGTTACGTTATGTTTTGAGTTTAATAGACAGGTTGAAGAGGCAGAGGACTGTGTTTTTTTTTTAATATATTTAATGCAAACGGCTTATTTACGCAATAATGTTACTAAAATAAATGTGAAAGTAACTCTGTCTGTCTGTTTGTCTGTTACCTTTTCACGCGTAAAACGCTGAACTGATTTTGATCAATTTCAGTATAGAGATATATGGGACCCCGAGAAAGGACATGGCTACTTTTTACCACGAAAATCGACACACTCGCGGGCGGAGCCATGGGCTAAAGCTAGTAAAACATAAATACGACTAGCGGAAAGTAACTCTGTCTGTCTGTCTGTTACGCTTTCACGCCTAAACCACTGAACCGATTTTGATGAAATTTGGTACGAAGATAGAACTGAACTTGGGAAAGGACATAGGGTACTTTTTATCGCGAAAATAAAGGTAGAAGGGTTTGAAATAGGGGACGAAAGTTTGTGTCGAAGTTCCTTATTATCAAACATAAAATCAGGTAAGATTGTTTAATCTACCCTTACCATGTCGTGTGATATCAACGAATTCCACGCGGGCGAAGCCGCGGGCAGAAAGCTAGTTTATAATAAATAACAATAAATAAATATTTCAGACAAATGACACAGAATATCATCTACCAAATATTCGTGTGATCCGCAAATATTTATTTCGCAGTTTATAATACATAAACATACTTGTTTGTTATAAATACATACATATTATACATAGAAAACACCCAAACTCCGAAACAAATATTTGCAGATCATACAAAAATTTGGTCCGACCCGGGAATCGAACCCTAGACCTCTTGGTTAGCAGTTGCATACGCTGACCACAAGACCAACAAGGCAGTATGATATATTACAATAATAAATAAACAACTATTTCGAACATCTTACACACGACATCATCCAGTCCCAAACTAAGCAGAGCTTATATTATTGATTCGACAACTGATATAAATACATAAACATACTTTTTTTGTTGCTTACCTATAGAATACACCCAGACCCCGAAATAAATATTTGCGGATCACACAAATATTTGGTCCTACACGGGAATCGAACCTGAATCCTTACTCAAGCAAAGTAGTCGCATGCGCTACTACTGCCCTCATCATTATGAAATGATGGCTACCAGGTCAGATATTGCGTCTGGAATAGCATTACAAAATAAAAAAATATTTAATAACTATTTATAACGTGCTTATAAAATTTTAGGGTTTCCCTATGAACTAACACTGAAAACAGCCAACACTTAAAAAAAAAAAATTTTGTGGATCTCATAAACATTTGGTCCGACCCGTGAATCGAACCCGAGGCCTCAATCGCATATGCTACCACAGCGCCACCGAGGCAGTCATATAAAATGAATTTTAATAATCGGTCCACAATTGACAGAGTAATCAATGAATGTACAATAAAAAAAAACACAAATAATACTCCTTTTTTGAAGTTGGTTAATAATAATTTAAAATATAAAGATTGGTGTGTCTATTCTCAGACCTACCAAATATTATCAAAAGTTACACACAGTCACGTCGTCGTATGTAAACAATCAAATCTCTGTGTGCGTGACAGTGCGTGTGGAGCTAAAAACGAGCGTGCGCTCGCCTTGAATATTCGGAGAACACTGAATTTTTGGATCGCGTGAACTCTGTTTTATCGCAAATTATTTCTCCATACTAAAATGTATGGAACTTTTGCCGCTAAAAATTAATGATGTTTAAGATTAAATTATGACTTTCTGGTGAGAATTAATAGAAACCTTAAATGCTTAATCTCTTTTTTGTACTTTTTTCTTGCAACTAATAAAAAATTTATTTCAAATAAAGCAATATAATACTAGATTGATTCCAAACAGAAAAGGTCGATTTCGGTGATTTTAGTCACTGTTGATGATTTTTTTCTCGAAAATAAATAATCGTATTAGTAACTTTACTCGGTTTCTCTATAGATTGATTTATTAAGAAACTGAGATATTTTTTTTACTGTCAAATAATGAATTAATTTGTTTCTCTTGTCATAACCGTAAGTGCTTTTTCGAGCAATTATGGAAACGATACCCTTAAGAGGAGATAAATGTTACCACGAATCATACCGTAACAAAGTGTTGTCGAAACACCGTTTGTACTGAAGACAGAAAACTGAGTTAGCGCACTCTATTATTTAATAGCGGTACTAAATTGCAAATTTAAAAGTAAAACCGCGGTCACGTGCGCCAGCTAACGGGAAATAGCCGAACTGCGTTCAATGAACTTGCCATAAGCATTCGTTGCGCAACTTTCGACTCACGAATTCCAAATTGAAAATGTCACGTATTCAGGAACTCGTGGCGGGAATTTTAAAATTTCACATTCGAATATAGGTCGCCATTTTGTATGAATGCTTCGTTCTACAACGGTATATTTTTTATGTGTAGTTTTTGGAGTTAGTATTTCATAGAGCAAGGTCGTTATTAATGGTTACGTAAGCTTACAGTAATGTTTACGACCGCAACGCATTTAGTACATGTCCTGCATTTAAGTTTTACAAAACGATACGCATAACAACCTGTAAAGCCGCAACATTTTTTTTGACATGGTGCCGAGTCATTTGTTCAGTTAGCTCTCATAAATCGAACGTACCTTTCTATTTATGTAAATTTCTAAATTTTTATAGATGGAGATAGGTAGATAAATTTATTTTTTATTATGAAGCCGGTTTATCAAGAGTCGTGTTATGACACGCCAAATATAACGGGCGCGTAGTAAATACTTTTTATAAAACACGGTGTGGTCGAAGACCGGTCAGGGTGAATGGCCGCATTCGGCACCATTTCTCCAAGTATCCGCCTTTTATGACTGATTGAGCTATACAGCGCAATTTTGATTATCTGTATTTAAAAAAGTAGTTTTGACAAGTTTGTAGAAAAAAAACCTTAAAAAGTTTTGATGTTTATAAAATTTTACCGCCATTTTGGTTATTCCGTAAATTTTCTTTAATTTTACTCGTATTGCGATAATCTAACACCGGTCAATGGGAGTCAAATGCCTTCCTTTTTATCCGTATGTTCAGTAATTACCTTTTATGGGTGACTGAGAATAAGAATCAATGAACCTTTGAAGGTGAATTAAGTGACAGGTGGTGGGACCACTTAAAATGTTTACTTATGGTGTAATCATTTTATTAGCGAACTAATGTGAATGGGACTTTGTATGCTTCTTAGTTTTTTAAACCTAAGCTACTGAATCTTTAATTACATTTTTTTGCGTACATGTGTACAATGCAACTGACTGTCTCGTGACTGCTGTGTTTGAGGTCTTGGGTTCTATGCCGGGTTGGACCAAATGTTTGTGTGATCCGCAAATTTTTGTGTGATCTGCAAATATTTGTTTCGAAGTTTGGCTGATAACTATGTATAATATGTATGTATTTAACACAAAGTATGTTTATGTATATAAATCTGTTGTCTAGTACCTATTAAGCAAGCTCTGCTTCATTAGGGACAAGATGGCGTTGTGGGTAAGATGTCCCAAAAAAAATGTTTTATTAGACAAAACTATTAGAATTTCATGAAAGCCCTAAACTCAGTATATCGACAGATTTTTTGAAAATACGATTAGATGCGGTAAGCGACTACAATAATTACAGAAATACATACTTACAAAGTATAAAAATTTATAAAAACTATAATTATAAACTTAAAATAAATATATAGCCTATGTCATCTCGGCCAATATTACGAATCTATTGGCACCTCATTCATTAAAATCGGTATAGGAATTTAAGAGTTACGGTGGAACATACAAACATACTTAGACTGCAAAACACCCTTCTTTTATCTTCGACGTTGTTGAATAAAAAAGGAAATTTCTTATTTAACGGTTTCACGTTGAGGAAAAATACGTTGAAGAATTAATAGGGGTACAGTTAGACGTTTAGATGATTGACACATGAATAGGCGCACAATTATAAGCTATACAGTCCAATATAATTAAAATGTATAAATAGTTAGCTCATCTATAAAAAATACACTTTAGCAGCGAATCGATTTTTTAAAGCATTTCAGTATCTACGTGCCAAGCTAGCCAAGTTACAAACGCTTTTACGTTTTCTATTCTATTCTCTATTCTCTTGTTTCATTGGCTAATGTCACTCAGTCACGTCGTGATCAAAACAAAATATTAGCAGCACTGCAAAGAGAAGGAAAACTTGACACTAACCCGATGCCAACCCGTCTGGTAACCTTTACCAGGTAACTAACCTTTACCAGACAGTTTCAGCCAAAAATCCTATATAAGGAGATTCCTATTCTACAGTAGACAATCTACAGGTTAACGATGTCTACAAAACTTAGTATTATGTAACTTGATCAAGAGGTCTCGGGTTCGATTCCCGGGTCGGACCAAATGTTTGTGTGATTTGTAAATATTTGTTTCGGATTCTAGGTGTTTTCTATGTATCATATGTATGTAGTACAAAAAAAATGTATGTTTATGTATTTATAGCTGTTGTCTAGTACTCATAATGCAAGCTCGGCTTCGGTTGGGACAAGATGGCGTTGTGTATAAGATGTCAGAAATATTATATAAGATCTGAAGCACAGTTGTCGAATATGCTACCACCGAGGCAGTCATCAGAGACTGGATGTAAAAAGCATCAGACTCCATTTGTGACCAGACCTAAGCCGATTTAGACATGAGCAGTCACATACTCTTAGGTCTCGTTCCCCATCAAAAAATCGAAAGAAGATTCACAAATGTAGTAAAAGAGCGCCGTGATGGTCCGAGGTATAGTAAAGAAACTTCGGTTGTATTTACATACAAGTAAATTTAATGTTTGTACACATTATTTACACAGCGCACATACGTATTAACAATATAAAATATAAGGTTCGAAAAAGAGGAAAGGTTCCTAGACTATGTACACGAACTAACTACAATCAATAATTGTATACAAGACATCGCGAGCAGAGAAGTCTCTAGTCTTGATTTTTTACTTGACACGAAAAGTCCCCCATGACGTTTTATTTTCCTCCAACTTTTATAGAAATTAAATGAGGTGAAGAACGAGTGTGTATGTGAAGGCAAAAATGATGTAAATGATAAATGATATTTATTTCTGCAAGTAAATCTTTTCAGACATTTTTACAAGTCGGACTTTGTTGTTCTATGGTGGTGGAAGAAGGAGCGTATAGTATTGATGAAGATAGAAATTAGCTACCATAATTAAAAAGACCAAATGCATAGTACAATATTTTTGAAAAAAACGTTAACCATTTCGTCAAATTTTATATAAAATAATATAAAATTTGACGAAATGGATAACGTTGATAAGAATTTCAGCTGGTTTCTATAACCTGCTGCCCTAGCCAAGTTGCAAATGTTTTTCGTTTTCTATTGTGTATATAGTGTCTGTCCAACTACAGTCCACCGCTCTACCAACTGAGCTATCGAAGGTTATATAGTGTCTGTCACGCCAACCCTTGCGGAATGTAATCATTTTCAGGCAATTAGAATCGTGTGTAAGAAGTAAAGTTGGAGTAAGTGCAATTAGAAAAGGTAAATTTGATTGAGTATACCAAAATGCTACGAAAAAATAAATGTAGTCTGAAAACGAAAAAAACTCGCTTTACAAATGAATAATCAAACATACAGGCGAAACTAATAAAAACTTTTTAAAAAGTGTTTATGACCACAGTAACTCGATAAGGCCTTAGTTTTTAACCCTTTTTAACCGACTTCAATAAAGGAGGAGATTCTCAATTCGTCAAAATCGTTTTTTTTATGTTTGGTTATCGATAACAGAAGTCATTATTACGTGCCAATACAAGGGCCAAACGGCAAAAATAAAGTTGCATCTGTAGGAAATCTGTATATATAAATATAATCCCAAATTAATATATTTAAGTCGGTGCTGACATTTTTTATACAGATAATATATAAAAAGTATTTAAAACGAACCAATTTGATTAGAAGAATTTAAATTAATATAAAGCAGGTGGTTATTTCTGCAGTTTATGTACTGTGTACAGTCAGCCGCTTAAACTCCTCGTAGTTATTGAACGCATGCCGTATAAGAAACTGTCGTAATAGGTCCATTAATTAATTATTTTTTGAAGATTCAAAACTTACTTAACTAACAATTTTAAAATTGCGTTACACTTTGTTTTTTTTTTACAGAAAAAACAAACATTAATAAATCTCTGTCTCCCAAAACCTAGTTGATGGTTATTAAATACTATTAGTGAAAAGTATTGTACTATGCATTTGGTGTTTTTAATGTGGCATAAGTGTATAATATAGACTCAATCGGTGTAGAAATTTAAGAGTTTTGGAAGCTTACTCTAAATGAACGATAGCGGATATTAAGCCTTTGGCATTAGCCAAAGACATTCTCTTCTACCGTTGGGTAGTGCAGAAGTGAATGAAAAGGTGGACTACACTTTCGTAACGACTTTCAAATCAATAAAGGAATAACTAAATAATAAGAGATAAATGAGAATAAAACACGGTACAAAAGATATTATTTTTAGCTTTAGCTGGAAAAGTCACCTTCAGGATCTTAGCATTCAGAATTGTAGCTCATTAGTAATCATCATTAGCATCATCATCAACGACCCAAAATGTACCACTGCTGGACTCAGAATCTCCTCTCAGGAAAAGGAGTCTCCAACCCGCACTTGGCCAACGTGGCCAAGCCTTAACCCGTAAGTAATACACCCGGATTATTTTATTGTTTCTTTTGTATTGTTGTTTAATCTTTATAAATATTTTTTTTTTGTCTCTTTTATGTTAATTTCTGTAACTAGTAAACGTATTCTCTTTTTTCTGAAAGATTCTGTTCTATGTGTCTACGCGTTCATACAAGAATACAAACGTTTTAGGGTTGGTGCTTAAAGTGATTTTCGATGCCGACTGTACATTACAGGTGTATGAACAAGGTGCTTTAACCCCAACCAGGTGATTTAATATAAATTTGAAACGTGTACTATTTTCTACTAGTTTGTCCAGTATGGAGTAAATTTTTGGTGGTCTGTTTACAGCTGCTGTATAGAGACACCTTGACGTTGGTCAAAATACCCCATAGTAATAATAAGAATCACGGAATTTTACGTTAAGCATTTGGTCCCGGTTGTTATTATAGAATAGCAGTCGTGAAACTCAGTTGGAGACCTTTGGGCACCTTAAAAACATTCAACGGCAAGATTATGTAGCCACACCGTGTCTTGCCAGTCCTCAACCCGCACTCGGCCAGCGTACGTACGTATGGCCTTAACCCTCTCTTGAGAGGAGACCTGGACATTATGGGTTGTTGATTTGATTTGAATAATAATATGTATTAGAAGCCGAGGATGGAACTAAGTGGCGTACAATTGGAGAGTTCTAACTATTTATTTGATATTACAAACAGACACTCCAATTTTATTTATTTGTAGGATAAATAAGCCTCACACCAAACCGTCTGATCCAGCATGGTCAAAACTTCAAAACCTTCTTTTGAAGGAGAGGTCTATGTCCAGCAGTGGACTGTTAAGTATTTAGATGATGATGGTCTTTAGTGGTTTTATGCGATTAACCTTTGTTAGTAGTTTATTGGCCCAATTTCTAAGAAACTCGTATAAAATATTCAATAACGAACTTTGAAATTTAAATTTAAGGAATTTGTATCTTAAGATTCAACTAAGAATTTTCTGGAAACATGGTAAGAATAGTTACCTAACCACAGACTAAGCTGACTGGGATGACCACGAGCCCTATCATGTATTCTCTAAAAACTATAACAAACATAATCATAGACTACTATGGACTAGTGTATAAGTGTAAACAAAAGATGTTATATGCAATACGTTCCGTTGAACTTTAAAGCTAATTAACCGGTTCGATATTCAAAATTGTAGCGACTTTCTTAGAATACTTTTTTTAAATTTCAATGTCCTAGTTTGCTTCGAGCAATAAAGTCGAAAAATCGTCTAGACTGCACCGTATCTTGAATCTATGTACAGCTGACCAGTGGAGTCAATGAACCTTTACAACCTTTTTTTACCAGTTTTTATGACACAATAAGTTTAAATCTTTACTGAAAAAGAAGGTGATAGAAAGGAAAACGAATTGAATTCCTTTTTTTAAATGTCACGCCATATTGATTTCAATGGACGTAGACATTACGTAATACATAGATAAATACATAATTAATTATGGATTAGGAAAATAAATGCTATAAGATGTAAATAGAGATGGGTTTCTGCCCGGGCGGATTGGGCACATTGAATAAGCGCCCGATAAATGCCCGTAAATGCCGAATAAATGCCCTTTACCTGGGCAAAAACTTCAATTTACATTTTATTAATTTAAATTGTGTGTAAATATATGTGTATGCAGCAAGGACTAATTAACAAAAAAATATGATATATTCCTGGATATAAATATGTTACTATTTTAGTTTTTTCTTTAAATCTATGGTCATGGGCGTATAAAAAAAACCAAACTGAGTATTATAATGATAGCAGTTCTTTATATGTTATACTTAGTTAGTAATCTGTAACATAAACACAGTATTTTTGTTTCGATAACAATAGTCGATAGTATAAGTATATACCTATTACATGTAAAACTGACATAATAGACCAGGGTAGAAGCGTCTTAAAATAATAAAAAGTGAACATAAATTGTAGTAGGATGAAAGTGATAAAATCCATTGGAAAAGGAGGTAAATATTTATTTTTTTATATATTATAAAAATGGAAGGAAAAATAATTAACGGGAGATCTGAGGTCGGGAAGGGGTAGGGGGGAGGTTTTCAGGGTAAAAACGGTTTATGTCGATTTCCGGCTAAACTACAAATCCTAAAAAAAAAATATTAAAGGCAAAGTTGTAGGTAATAAAAAGATCTGCAACTTTTGTATTTGCACTTTTTTCACATAACCTCAAATTTTATGTGAAATATTCAAAAAACTAGCAGATTCTTCTATGCGTATCGGCCTACGGATGAACTTGGATAAAACCAAGGTCATGTTCAATCAACATGTACAACCGGAACCGATTGCAATACACGGTACCGCTCTCGAGGTTGTTCAAAAATATGTCTAATCTGGCAGACATTGCAGTTGGGTAGGAATAACCTCGAGGACGAGGTGAATAGAAGAATTCAGCTGGGTTGGGCGGCATTTGGAAAGTTACGTCGAGTCTTCTCAGCGTCGATCCCACAGTGCCTAAAAACGAAAGTTTTTAACCAGTGCGTCCTACCTGTCATGACATACGGAGCCGAAACGTGGACACTTACGGTGCGGTTGGTCCACAAGCTCAAAGTTGCTCAGCGTGCAATGGAAAGGGCTATGCTCGGCGTTTCTCTGAGGGATCGTATCAGGAATGAAGTTATCCGTCAGAGAACTAAAGTCATCGACATAGCCCACTGGATTAGCAAGCTGAAGTGGCAGTGGGCTGGCCATATTAGCCGCAGAACTGATGACCGTTGGGGTAGAAGAGTTCTGGAGTGGAGATCGCGTCTCGGCAAACGTAGTGTAGGACGCCCACAGGCCAGGTGGAGTGATGATTTGCGCAAGATGGCTGGCAGGAGCTGGATGCGAGAAGCACAAAATCGATCAAAGTGGGAGAGGCCTATGTGTATGAGATAGGCTGATGATGATGATGAAGCGTCTTAAAATAATAAAAAGTGAACATAAATTGTAGTAGGATGAAAGTGATGAAACCCATTGGAAAAGGAGGTGAATATTATAAAAATGGAAGGAAAAATAATTTACGGGCGATCTGAGGTCGGGAAGGGGTAGGGGGGAGGTTTTCAGGGTAAAAACGGTTTATGTCGATTTCCGGCAAAACTACAAATCCTATGAAAAAATAATTAAAAGCAAAGTTGTAGGTAATAAAAAGATCTACAACTTTTGTATTTGCACTTTTTTCACATAACCTCAAATTTTATCTGAAATATTCAAAAAACCAAGTTTTTGGTTTTTTCTTTTTATCTTTTACAAATAAAATTATTTTTTTAATAATTTTGTGAAAACTTACCTTTCTGTGTCTTGAATACACCGTAATTTATTTGATTTGAAATATCTACTTTTTCACCTCATTTTGACTTAATACCGAAAAAAAACTTGGGTTAGGAAAGACCTGTGCCGAGCGGTTAAAAACTGGAACTCGCTACCATCCCACGTCTTTCCTTCCCATTATGATCCCGGGTCCTTTAAGAGGGGTGTGAAAAAGCATCTCACAAAGCCGCTATAGTTTGGGTCAGAGTCGCCATACTTCCTCCATCGCAGGCAGTGTGGTGGCCCCCTCTCATGCTTATCATCAGGCAGAGTGGAGTCACAATGGTAGGCATCAAATAAAAAATGTTGTAAATTAAGACTTGATCTTGCTCAACCTACCATTATTCAACTGTTCGAGTTGGATTCAGAATTTGATGATTTTTCGATGATGTTGATGATGATAAGAGTCAAATTAATACGTCTCATGATGCTCAACCATCAAAATCAACCAGTCGAACCGAATTTTTTGATGTAACGTCTAACATCGACTTAAATGACGATGATAATGAAATTAAAGATTTATTATTATTCTCTTTATTGACACTTGACATATGTATACTGTTGAGGACTGATGGTAGTCTCCAAAAATGCCTGTTTCATAAAGCGCATGACTCTCGGTCGCGTATTACCAGATTCATAGGCAATTAATTTGGCGATGAGTGTCCTGGACTCAGCAATACGTTTTATTCTACACTGCCAAGCTGCCACTTATTATTATTATTATTTTTCTCTTTATTAAAATCAAAATACTCATTCATTACATTTTTAAATATATAAATCTAAAAAATACATTTAAAAATATAAAAAATAACATCGAATGAAAAAATTAAAAATGTTATTATTATTATACATATTTAAAAGAGTTATATTTGTTAATTTTTTACGAATTTTCGACAAAAATAATGAAACGAACTGTGATTATTTGTGATTTTAATTACAAAAATGTATAATTAATAAATAATTATAAGTTTTAATTTACAACATACTGACTTTCATTTAAATTAAGAAAAAATAGATTAAGAAAACATTTGTTTTTCACAAAACAAAGGTATTCGTTTTTTCTGCCCAGTGCTCGGGCATTTATTCGGGCGTAAACTTATTTATGCCCAATCTGCCCAGTTTATGCCTTTCCGCCCGTATTTGTTTTCGCCCTCGACCCATCACTAGATGTAAACACTATTGCAACAATTTAAAAATCGAACTAACAAATGACAATTAATCAGTTTTCTTTGTGACAAGTGACAGCCCGCGTAAACTCAAATATCATTTACATATTTTTTTCAAGCAATGGCGTCTTTCGTAGAGCCAGAGAACAGCCGGTCCCACGGCGTCGCATGCACGGAACGCGTCCATATAACGGGTGCAAGCGCAGTTACACAGTATGTGGGTGAGGCTAACTGCGAACACCGTTAGCTACGTCACAGCACTAGGGGGGTTCGGGTATCGATACTTTTATCTACTTCATTAATATGTGAGTGAGTACTCTAATGTGAGAAATGTATTCAAATTTGGCTATTAGTACCCTTGTCTTCTACAGAACTTTGTATTCGGGTTTGTCGATAGTATTGTAGTTACTACTACTGGCTACTGCCTGCGTAAAATAAAATACCTTAAACTTGAGAGCAGTTGGGAAACATTTTTATACAATTTTATAAAATTGTATAATCACCCTAGAATATAATGTTCATAGTCATGCAAAGTAACATACCTACTAAAGTATAGTTTTCTTTCTTTAGAATTTAATTTTACTACATATAGCTTTACATAAAAAAAACTTAACCAGTTCTTACAACAGTCAACGTTTATAAAACCCTTTGAAAATTCTTTAAATCGATACGGTAACGATATGTCGCATCACTAGCAATAGTACCGTACGCTACGTCACAAAGAAAGGGATTGCAGCGAACGGTACACAGGGCCGCGCCGCCCTACTGTCGCTTTTCTGCCGCAACTCTACACTGCCTAGCTGAACGCTGAATACCTTTGCCTCTGCCAATTTCTTAGGTTTTATAAATCCTCTAAAAACAGATTGTCTTTTATTCGATTTTTAAATATAACAGACACCTATCCTCAAAACTTTGAATGGAATGCGAGAATGCGAAACAACAAAAAGTATTTTTTTAATTTTAAAACAAAATTCTCAGTTCTCTATGTTTTGAAAGTATTTTTTTAATTTACTATTTATTTAAACATTATTTAAGTTCCAAAAATTAGCTGTGCCTTGTATCTTGTAATAGCAATCGGAAACAAATCTGATTATCAATACTGTTATGTAAGGCGACAAGGTGATATGGTTGCGCAGGTTGCGCTCACGAGTTATGTATAACAATACGTAAGAATGGTATACTAACTCTTTTATTTATTATTTTCTTTCAATGTCATAACCTTTTTTTATATATTTGCCAGTTAATGTTGTATTGTAGTTTTTTCTGTCGAATGTGTCTGCCAAATTGGCCCTACTCTGCTGATGGAAAGCATGAGCAGAATCTACTTAATGTCATTGTGAATGTAGACAATGCAACAATGCAGCATGGTAACCCAACCTGTGGTGGCGTGTTGAGACGATTCTACATCATTAATCAGCCTCCGGGTCACTCACAAACTAAACACAACAGTACTGTAATTTTAGGTTGGTCTTCTCTAGAGGGTAGTACCGCCCTATTATAGAAGGTATCAGCCCCCCTTTTTGATGTCAGCGTGTCTCTACTACCTTTTAATATCTTAATTATTATTTTTTTGTACGTATAAAACTATAAATATATAAGATCATATGTGTGTACTATAGATAGTACTAGTGTCTATACGAGGAGTCTAGGATTCTAGGTTAGTATATATTGTGACCGTACGTGGTTTGAATCAATAAGTACCTCATAGTACCGTACTACCGTCATTGCTAAGGCATCTGAGCTACCATCAAACAGTCTTAGATTCGAAACCCACCCGTTACGATAGACACGTACCTATTCGTAAAGGTCATTTATAGCCTAGTAATTAGCGTATGCGACTGTTCGCTGTATAGTTCGCTTCGCCTACGTTCCTCAAGAAACACACATGCCAAATTTCAGCTTCCTACATCCATGCAAAGGAATGTAGGCAGTTGAAATTTGGTTTCTAATGGATAAACTACGCAAGACAACATCAATGCAAAGAGAAGGAAAACTTGAAACCAACCCTATACCAACCCGTCTGGCCAGCGTGGTATAGTAGGCCAAAACCTCCTTTTCAAGGAGAGGCCTATGTCCAGCAGTGGAATGTTAAAGGCTTTTGATGATGATGATGTTTATCAGGTGTTTGATTATCATCGTACAAAGTTTTCCTAGTTTGGGATCAGGCAGTTGTGTATGAGATGATGATGTGAATGATGTGGAAGAGGTATGCTTTACATATGGATCAGGTTCGACCCTGAATAACACCAAGGTGTCTCAGAAAACCGATGTTATGGAATTCATCTGTCCTGCTAAGGTGAGGTTACCGATGAGGCTACCGAAACTCAAAACTTCCCTCCCTTTGACTCTAAAAGGCTCGTATGCTCGCTTACTACTCTCGAGTTGCAGCTGTTCATTTGTGGCGTTGGTTACTTACCATCACATGAATTCAACAGCTTTTATTAGTCCGCTGTTGGATATAAGCCTCTCCTTAGACAAGACTCCTGATGTCACCAGTGACCCTTTTTGGTCAAGACTTAAAAGGCTCTTATCTAGACATACTTAAATTCTACCTTTAAGTTATTCTAAATAAGCCAAAAGGCCTGTTATAGATTTGGCAGTCTATGTATGTTTCTATGATGCACCTCAACTATTAAATTCCTGAACTGATTTCAATGAATGAGGTGTCAATATCGTAATGATGACCCGATTGACCTAGGCCACATAAATTTTATCAAAGTTGCACAATTGCAAAAAAAAAAACACCTCTAAAACTCACATTTAAAAAAATGCTACATCAAATGTTTATTAAAAGTACGTGTTTGAACCGAACTTATAGTCATTGGCAGTTCATTGATTATTTAGTTTTACGAATCCCACTAAAATTTACTCATTACCGAATTTCATTTACGTAATTGAAATACTAAATAAAGTGTTTACTGTAATTTAATAAGTTTTCGCAATTAATAAAGTCATTTTAATCAAAGAATTATGCATCAAAGCCTACGAGTTTATAATTAAAAATAAATGACTGTACCAAGAGGTTACATGCAATATTTTTTAAGCTGGCAATGCAAATATTTTAGAAAGTGATAGATAAGACAAATTTAAAATTAAAAAATACAGTCCATTTAGTTCATGAAATTCAAATTGTAACTCACTCAACGTTCGGTTTCCGTCAACACAACGCTAAGGTGCATTCACCTTTACTTCAACAAAATATGTTCAGAAAAAAAACAATTTACTTACTCAATGACATAATATTATTCAAATTTTAAAATTTATCTCTAACCTATTCCCCTAGTAAAACTGTCAGTGAATTTAATAATAGAATATCTTTCTAGAAAAAAATAGTAGATGTTGTAACTTTTTAATGCATATTATCTATGATAAGTAACTTTTTAAACTTACCTCTTATTGTGCTGGGCATTTTGTCCCAAAATCCTTTAACGTTTGTAACACTAAACAATAATCCGTAAGTCACAAATGCCACAATAATATATTGTATTATCCAATTTCAGACATTTTCACTATAACAAAACACAGTTATCACGAGTTCACGGCACGGTTTAATGCACAATTTAAAAATGTTGGTTTGGCGCCAACGTAGCTGTCAATGTCAAAATTGCCGCGCTTTCAGATACGTCCTAGAGACGTGGTGTGGCAGCGGGTTGTGCTTTTTTCGTTGCGGCGCGCGCTCGAGACTCCGGATAACTGTATTTTTTTTCGTGATGCGAACGGTAACGGTGTTAAGGCCGGTTCTTCCACTCGCATCTTCATCTACCACGATGGTTTTGACCGCGTAGCCAATTGGAGTTACGGTCGTATTGCTGTCAATGATTTCAGTTTTCCGGTTTTTTTCTCTCTAGGGTTGTTGCGCCCATAAAATGTTAGGTTGCAGTTATTTCGCATGAGTAGATAAAATAACATTTCCCATTGCTGTTTGATCGTATCGAAAATTACTTTTCAATTTGATGGACGGCATACGAGAAGTTTAATGACTCCGTATATTGATATTGCAACGAGTTTGTCTTACAGCTTTTTAAATGATTTATGAATTGCATACCTTTCTAATCGCCATGACGAAATATGTGTGTACTTAAATTAATATAATGATGTGAAAAATCTTACGTGGAACGCACTTATACTATGTGGCCCGTGCAGGGGAGGATATTGTTTTTTTTTCAAAATACATTAAATTAAGTTTTTGACACTTTTTAGGGTTCCGTTGCCAAATGGCAAAAAACGGAACCCTTATAGATTCGTCATGTCTGTCTGTCTGTCTGTCTGTCCGTCCGTATGTCACAGGCACTTTTTTCCGAAACTATAAGAGCTATACTGTTGAAACTTGGTCAGTAGATGTATTCTGTGAACCGCTTTAATAGTTTTATACAAAAATAGAAAAAAAGTGATAAATTTTGGGGGTCCCAATACTTAGAACTGAAACTCAAAATATTTTTTTTTCATCAAAACCATACGTGTGGGGTATCTATGGATAGGTCTTTAAAAATTATATCGAGGTTTCTAATATCATTTTTTTCTAAACTGAATAGTTTGCGCGAGAGACACTTCCAAAGTGGTAAAAAGTTGGTCCCCCCCCCTGTAACTTCTAAAATAAGAGAGTGATAAAACTAAAAAAAATATATGATGTACATTACCATGCAAACTTCCAACGAAAATTGTTTTGAACGAGATCTAGTAAGTAGTTTTTTTTAATACGTCATAAATCATAAACCGCAATTTACATTTCTTTCAATCAAAACACTTATTAAAACATTGATGAAAGTTACAACGAACTATAAAAACTTTTATATGATGCTACGGAACCCTTCATGGGCGAGTCCGACTCGCACTTGGCCGCTTTTTCAATATCTCTAATCAATCTGGAGCAGGTCTCCAGTCATATGCAGCGGTCACATCTAATAATACGTCATTCATTTAAATGGGTTTAATAGTTTAGGCGCTACTATTGAATATACAAACAAGAGTCGATGCTAGAACTATACCCTTCCTTTTAGCTTCACATTAGTCGATTATAATAAATATCAATCTAAGCTTAAAAAGTGACCTTTAAACTTTCCAAGAAAAAGATGTGAATCTTAAATATATTGTTCATCTTCTTATATATAAAATTCTCGTGTCACATTGTTCGTTCCCATAGTCCTCCGAAACGGCTTGACCGATTATTATGTTTTTTTTTTGCATATTCAGTAGGTCTGAGAATCGACCGACATCTATTTTTCATACCCCTAGGAGCGAGCAGAGCCGCCGGCAACAGCTAGTCTTATCTAATATATAAAATTCTCGTGTCACAGTTTTCGTTGCCATACTCCTCCGAAACGGCTTGACCGATCCTTATGAAACTTTATATGCATATTCAGTAGGTCTGAAAATCGGCCAACATCTGTTTTTGACACCTCTAAAACGCGAGCGGAGCCGCGGGCATCAGCTAGTCTAATATATAAAATTCTCGTGTCACAGTTTTCGTTGCCATACTCCTCCGAAACGGCTTGACCGATCTTTATGAAACTTTATATGCATATTCAGTAGGTCTGAGAATCGGCCAACATCTATTTTTCACACCTCTAAAACGCGAGCGGAGCCGCGGGCATCAGCTAGTTGTATATAAAATTCTCGTGGCAAAATTGTCGTTCCCATACTCCTCCGAAACGGCTTGACCGATTCTTATGAAATTTTTAATGCATATTCAGTAAGTCTGAGAATAGGCCAACATCTATTTTTCATACCCCTAGGACGCGAGCGGAGCCGCGGGCATCAGCTAGTTTTAATATAAAAAATTAATTGCAAGAAAAACTGCTGAAAAGATTGAACTCACTAATGTCGGTTGTATTCTATCACATAAAAGCCCCCTACTTCAAATGAAAACTAAATATTTATTGTACAGAGGGGGCAAACCAACAGACAAGTCAGTTGATGGTAGGTTACTACCGCACCCCATAAACACTCAAACAGTCACAAGAGTGTTGCCGCTTTTAAAGTCTCTCCCACTTAGAATCATCAGTAGGGTGCTCCGGAATCCTTACTCACACACTCACTGTGATAATTGGCTTTGTGTGACGCCGTGATATCACGCCAGGCTGGTCCTGTGATCCGACTTATCTATACTGAAATATCATTGTTATCTCATACCAATACTTTTAAATACCTTTTCTAAAAATGACACATTACATCAAATACCGTTAACAGTCACCTGCTGGACATAGGCCAGAAGTTATGCCGACTATCAACAACCCATGATGCCCCACTACTGGGTTCTCCTCTCAGAAGAGAGTTAAGGCTATACGTTTCCACACTGGCTGAGTGCGGAGACTGGATTGACTAGGTTCAAGATGAGAATACACTCTTATAATACAAAGTCCCACATCAAATTCATTTCAACTGCTTTCAACAGTCAGTCACCGCTGGAAGCTGTAGGTAGAAGGCCGAGGTACTTTGGGGTTCCAATGATTGCCTCTCTAGAGTACACCTGGTTCCCCGGGTATTGGTGCCTGAGACAGTGTACGATTTTGGTCGGTTCTAGTCCGTCTTAACTACAAACTGGTGGTATCCCTGGGGATTGACGCATAGGCATAAAAAAAGGTTTCTCATTAGAAAGGAGCTAGTTGGTAGCCCACTCTACCAGACGGCTTGGTGTAGAGTTTCTCAAGTTTTCCTTCTCTTTGCAGTAATATTTCTTCCTTAGTCTACTCTTACGACTCCTACGGGATTTACAAAGTGCCACAAATGTATAAAATAACCGTAAAATCTTGGAATTAAATTGAACTTAACCTCTTGACAATCAGATAACTTTAAATAGTTACTGCTTCGTTAATTAATTTGTCATAAAACTATCTATTTAGATAGTTTTCTTCAAATAACCGTAAACCGTTATTTTAGAACGTTAAATATATATACGCCGTTATTTATGTGGCCCGTTGGTTCAGTGGTTCTGCGATATTGACAGGCAAACCATAGGTCGTTTGTTCAAAGACAAATATATTAAGTTGCCTTATGCCCGTAGTCACCATCCCCTAAATTAAAGGGACCATTTAGAGAAACTTAGGTAACTTTTAGTGATATTTACGTTTTTACCAACTTAATGGAACACCTAAGATCTTAAATATCTTTAAAATTTAACGGTTACCTACGTTTGGGGGCTCCTAGCAAGGAGACGGTGTTAAGTATAGTTGGTAACTTACGTGTGTCGGTTGTAAAAACTAACTTATGTTTTTCCTCAAGAATCATAGTATCTCCAAACCAAATTTTATTAAAATCAGTCAGTGGTTTAGCCGTGAAAGTGTAACAGACAGAGAGACAGAATTATTTTCAAATTTATAAGTTTATAACATTTGGGTGGAAGTATATAAATGTATTAGCTATCTTTTTTCTTTTTACGGTTTTATACGGTTATAAATATGTACGTATGACGAATATAAAATCAACAAGATTTAGGTAGGTTGTCCCATCTCTATTTACCAAACTTCCTGATCCTAGATTAAATTCTACACCGGCAGCGCGTATTACCCGCGAGTTTTGCTTTTGAATGGTATATTGTTCAGTATTTTCTTGATTTTAATTGGTTTTAGTTTTATTCTTCTTAAATTCTTCTTAAATTGGGCATTCCGAATGAAAAGCATCTTAAACGAGGCGAATTGCCTGGACGCGGTGCATGATGACAACTTCTGTCATCATCATCATCGCGGTCCACTGATGGACACAAGCCTCTCCCATTGCACACCATTCTGATCGATTTTGGGCTTCTAGCATCCAGCTCCTGCCAGCCGTCTTGCGTAAACCTGGCCATTGGGCGTCCTACACCGAATCGCGGTCTCCACTCCAGAACTTTTCTACCCCAACGGTCATCAGTTTTATAATTTATATAATTTTTTTTGTAATTCTTTAATTCTTTTTTTTTCTTCCTTTTAAAGTCACCTATCTGCCTATAAAAGTCCCGTCAGATTCGGTCAGGCCAATACAAAAAGACTGAAAAAAAAGTTTTTTGTGTAAGTACCGTATATGTATATGATGAACCGCGATGGAGAAGCTACGAAAAGTGTGGAAAAGTCGCCACATTACCAAAGCCACTAAAATCAGGCTTGTGCAGACATTGGTATTTTCCATTTTTCTTTACGCGGCTAAGACGTGGACGGTACGGGAATCTGAAAAGCGGAAGATAGATTCTCTGGAGATGTGGTGCTATAGGAAGATGCTCACGATATCATGGACGGATTTCCGCACCATATCCATATTCCGGGAGCTCGGCATCACGCAGCGTCTGTCAGCCGTGGTAAAAGCACGCATTCTGAAATACTTTGGACATGTCTCCAGGCGAGAGGGCGACTCCATAGAGCGACTGGTAGTGCAGGGGAAGGTGGAAGGAACCAGATCGCGCGGCAGGTCACCTATGCGCTATACTGACCAAGTGAAGTCCGCAGTGGGTAACCGTGTGTCTGACTGCGCAAGACAAGCTGCCAATAGACAGCGATGGCGTGAAATCATCCGGAGAGCTGTGCCCGCCTCTGAAACCGACGTAGATGCTCTGCCAAGAGTGAAACGATTGAGAAGAAGAATGTATATACTTTCATCAACACCACGTGAACAAGTATTCATTTGAAATTACAAACGGAATCTTCAATTTTATTTATTGGTCTAGATAATTATGTTGATTAACTTTTAAAATACTTGAAATAATCTTTATAGAAAAAGTTAATACTGAACTGCTATGTACAATGAGACTGAAAAAATCATAAAACTAAAATTAAAAAACTGTAGAATAATGATTCTACATTTTTTTTATTATAAATTGTTTTATCTTCTATTAAAAAAGTGGCTAAGTCCGAGTCGAATATGCGCACTGAGGGTTCCGTACAATCTTTTAATTAACTAAGTACTACTGTTAACACACAGTAAATATACAGTTTCCTTTTTGTAGGTACCCTAAAATCCTATTTAGAAATTCAAAGATTATCAAAATTCTTTCCTAATCATTGAATTGCCTTCAAGCTTAAGATATTGTGTATTTGTTATCTAATATTATTATTATTATTCGGATTCAAACCCCATAAAATGTGTAGCCTGCGATAATCTCACATTCTTCAATTAAGTAAATCCGCTTTTGATTGAAAAATTAAGAAAAATTCTTGGGAAGTTGAAATTAATAGATTGACTGCCTTGTTGGTCTAGTGTTTAGCTTATGCGGCTGCTGATCAAGAGGTCTCAGGTTCAATCCCGGGTCGTACCAAACATTTGTTTCGGAGTCTGAGTGTTTTCTATGTAAAATATATGTTGACAAAAAAGTTACGTTAATGTATTTATATCAGTTATTTAGTACCCATAATACAAGCTCTGCTTAGTTTGAGACTAGATGACGTTGTGTGTAAGATGTCCGTAATATTTATTTATTATTTATTAATTTATACAATTTGTGGTGACTTTATAAATGGGGTAGAAATTGTTCTTTTATATATATATACAATATATAGCCTACCAAAGTGACTCTACCCCGCCTGATGGAATGCATGGGTAGAATCCAAAAGTGGGGGCCACCACACTTGCTGCGAATGCAGACAATAAAGTATGGCGACCCACACTATAGCGGCTTAGTTGTTGCGGCCGTTTAAAGGTCCTGGAATCATAGCAGAAAGGACACACGTGAGCTGGTAGTGAGTACCAGTTTTTGACTGCTCGGCATAGGAAGGAAGGACCGAATTGTCTGGTTCTGGTGCGTATTTCTTCCACTCTAAAACGTGAACTTCCATTTGTGGCTAAGTTCATAAAAAAAATTCTCTGCCGGAGCACATCGTTTCGGATACAATTCCTTAGAGAAACATAGTAAAGCAAAGGAATTTTGCGCTTATACTTTAACAGAGGGTAGTATGAAGTATTGTTCTATATGTTTGAATTATTAATACTATGTAGAACGTTTTATTTCTTAAGACGATGCGGAAAGCCCAAAATCGATCAGAGTGGGATGGGAGAGTCCTATGTCCAGCAATAGACTGCGATAGGCTGATGATGATGAAGATGATTATTTCTTAAGACACGCTCAGCACGAACGGGCCGGCTACACGCACAACATTTGTGCTGTCGAGTTTCGTGTGTGAGTGCGAGACCGGAAGCCTAATGACGCAGTACCATCTCAATAAGCCGCCGTAGTGTCACCTGGTGACCTCTTAGATTCTACTCACGCTTTCCATCAGGCAGAGTAGAGTCGCTTTGACAGGTTCATATTTTTTTTTTTTTTTTTTTTATATTTAGCTTACCAAAGTGACTCTACCCTGCCTGATGGAAAGCATGAGCAGAATCCAAGAGTGGGGAAAACCATACATCATTGCCGCACATGCAGACAGTAAAGTATGGCGGCCCTCACTATGGTGACTTAGTAAAATGCGTTTTCATAAAGGTATGAAATACATATAACCCAAAAACTTGTCACATAAAATAAATTTATTATTCCTGCGCGGGAATTAACCCAGGGTCTGGCTCAGATCAGAAGAGGGCCAGGGTGGCGGCGCTACAAGAAGCGGACGCTCTTTCTTTTGATTATGAAAGGAAAATTGGGCTACCCACAGAGGAGTCGGCCATCTACAAACTATAGGTGGCCTGAAGTACGTCGAGGTCCCACGGATTTCCTACCAAGGGTACATACACCTGGGTCCTCAGGTTTCTAGTACCTGTGACGGGTCTAGCTCAGCACTTAAACCAACTGAAACCACTTAAATAAAGCCTATTCTTTCTGCAGACAAGGTTGTTGGCTTGCAGACAAGACGGCCTATGAGTCCAAAAGATTAGGACGGACCAAAAGGACGGAGTATGGGTAGGCGTTGGAAGTTTTACTTAAACTCCTCTACTACAGTCACAGTTAAGATATTAAAACCATTTCAAGTTAAAATATATGTTCATGACAACCGAGACCGACGGCTTTACGTGCTCTCCTAGGCACGGGCGTGAAACACCGCCAGACTTCCATAGTCCATGTTTCTATAAAGAATTTCTTGTTACAAAAACCCAAAGACACTTTCGGCCCGTCCCGGAATTGAATCCGAGACTTGTTGACCGGCAGTCGTATACGCCAACCCCCACTGGACGAAAGAGATTATCACGACCAATGGTAATAACATATAAGGTGAAAGAAATCAGGCTAATCTGTCTGAGTTAATATTCAACAGCATTTCTGTTAATGCTGTTGCATGATGAGGAAAATTTATTTTATGAGAAGATAATGGAAGAAAAGTTCACGAGAGCTGCCCCCCTAGCCAAGTTGCAAAAGTTTTTCGTTTTCTATTTCGGTTCGGTTCAGCTCTTCCTTCCTGTGCCGAGCAGTCAAAAACAGGAACTCACTGCCAGCTCATGTTTCCTCCCTACTATGATACCGGGTCATTCAAGCGGGGTGTGAAGGAGCACCTGACTAGGCCGCCATAGTGTGGGTCACCGTGTTGCATTGTTCACATTGACAGTGAGGAAGGTGATCACCACTCTTTGATTCTGCTCAACAGCATTAGGCTCAACAGAGTCATTTTAGCAGCAAATTATAAAAAAACACTAATCTCTGTTTTATTTCTTCATTCTTTTGTTTCATTGGCTAAGAAGCTAAGAAGGTAAAGATTTTCTTCGTGTTTATTACTTTGGACTTGGACATAGGCCTCTCCTTAGAAAGGAGGTTGTTGTCTTTTATATCACGCTGGGCATACGGATTGTTCTATAACCTGTTCAAAGTTTCCCGTCTCTTTCAGTGATGTTATTTTCAATAGTTATTTTTTAAAATTGAAGCCATGATTAATTTTCATACGTTTTCAGGATATTAAATAGCCTATGACACTCAAAAATAATGTTGTTTACTATTAGTAAAACAGGGCCTCTACAGCCTTGCCTCAGTCTTCATATCTTAAATATAAAATTCTCGTGTCACGGTGTTTGTAATTAAATTCCCCCGAAATGGCTCGACCGATTCTCACAAAATTTGGTGTGCATATCGGTTAGGTCTGCGAATCGGTCCACTTCTATATTCCATACCCCTGGGACGCGAGCGGAGCCGCTGGCATCAGCTAGTTACATAATAGATTAGAACAATAAAATTAAAATAATATAAATTGACCACTGCGCCACAGAGGTCTCGGGTTCGATTCCCGAGTCAGACCAAAATATTTGTGTTATCCACAAATATTTTTTTGGGTGTTTTCTATGTATAGTATGTGTTTTTACAAAATAAAACGGTATGTTTATGTAATTATACCAGTTGTCTAGTACCCATAAAACAGGCTCAGCTTAGTTTTGGACTAGATGGAATTGTGTGTAAAATGTTAAAAAAAATATTATTAAAGATGCCAGAAAGATGATAGAGAATTAGCATTGCCATTCAACATGGCAATGTAAATATTTTCTTTAGATTTTTTCTTTTGGGTCGTATATTATCTGTTTATTTTTTACATATAAATTGTGGTTATTAGAATAGAACAGATGAAGATTAAATTTCCCTCCAGTTTTAATGCTTTTAAAATACAAAAGATCCGATGGAGCTTTGTTGCCTTCGTTACAAACTCATTCAATATAAATCAACGAAACCAATAGGTATAATGTAGGTAATTGTAACGTACGTTTGTTACACGAAGGTCTGTTATTCAACCATAAACAGTTATTTCAAGTTTTTTGAACCCGCCAAACTTAAAACTAACGTTAAAACAGTTAATTTATATTTTACAAGCCACATAATACGTGAGAATTTAAAAAATCTCACAAAATCTACACACCTTCCGGATTATTCCCGCGTAAACAAAACGAACTGCAGGTCGTTGAACCCAACGGTACCGTGCAACTTGTCCGAACCGGTCTACCGACGAAGCTCTGACGTCATTCTTGTTAGTCTACTTGGTAAGAGATGGCGATAGTAGATTAAATTATCACGATTGTATTATTGCTATGTGGAAACATTTCATTTGAATTAGAATAATCTTATTCTTTATTGAAAGTTGAATTTTAAACCGTAATGTAATTTAAAAAGTATATTAATGAATGTTTATAATTTTAAAAAAATTCAAAAGTTAACTTTTTCACCATCGTAGACACATAAATAAAAGTTACAACTAGTGGCATCTAGTAGCAATATATAGGGTATTTGTACTGCCATCTACGTAACAGCACACTAACTATTATGTTTTCTTTAGACCTTAATATTTTTTAAATTTAACAATAGATGTCTCTGTAACCCCATTCTGCTTATATCATTCGTTTACCTATTATTTGTTTACTATGTGAATTTAACTCAATCAATTGTATTTTACGTTTCTGACGTTCCGGGAGTATTGTTATAGGAGCAATGCGAAGAATTGCAAATGGATGGGCATTAATGTAGATACGGGTTGTTTACGGGTGAGTATTATTTATAAATGTTTAAATTCTTTCGTTAGATATTCGATTACAACAGTATAATACATTAGTTCATTTTGTGATCGGTGTTCTTCGACACTGATCACAAAATGAATCAATTAATATCCTTTTGAATGTTGTTAATTATGTATGTAAGGCGGATTATGCACCACTTCAATGGGATAATAGTCCTAAACATTGATACCACTGATTATTTGTGTATAATTTGACAATTGTGTCACTTTTACTTGGTTGCCTATTATGTTTATTGTTAGGTAATTCTTTTTTATTAGCGTGTCAAAGTGAATCTACATTGCCTGATGGAAAGCATGAGTAAAATCAAAGAGTATTGGTCACCATATGCATTGCGAATGCAGACATTGAGAAGCTTCTGCATCATTGAGTCTCCGGTCTCGTACTCGCCAACCATGATAGAACAAGATATGGCACTCCAAGGCACGGTGATGACGTAGGTGACACAAGAAACGTCATCTCCTCTAAACTTTATAATTTTGGGGAAAATTTATCACTTATTAATAAGTAATGGTATTAACTAAAAAAAAAATCCAAATGTATCATGTCACCAACTATACACGACGGCACTAATACTCTATATCGGTTGGTCTTCTGTAATAAGGTAGTACCGGCCCCCATTCGCCTGAAATCAGCGTGGTTCTCCTTACTTAAAGTTCTTACAAATAATGTTTATTGTTGTGCTTAGACCATGTCTGGTTTATCATGAATACTTTTTACTACATGTACTGAAATAAAATAAACGGCACTGAATTATGAACATCCACATTTTTTTGCGAGAATTGAATCACAACAATCAAGTAAAAGTTGAAATAAACTATAACCCGACTACATAAACACTTTAGTTAAATAACCAATCACCCAGGCCATGATAATGAATCTATAGACATCTTGTTCATTAAACTCGGTTCAGTAGTCAAGGTACAATAAAAAATATGTAAATAGACAGCCAAAACTATAACCGCACTTTTGGCTTCGCTGTAGTCGGGTAATAATGAAAAATATGTAATGACACAACGTCATCTAGTCTCAAACTCAGTAGAGTTTGTACTATGGGTACTAAACAACAGATATAAATAGATAAACATACTTTTTTGTAAATACATATTTTATATAGAAAACACCCAAACTCCGAAACAAATATTTCCATTCACACATTTGGTTCGACCCGAAAATCGAACCAGAGACCTCAAGCACCGCAGTGATTAAGGTATGTATTACATTTCATCTAACTTGAATTATGTATTTGTAACATATTCTTTACGTAAAGAAAACGACATTCAAATGTCCATTTAGGTTTTTTTATTAAACCTTCTGTGTACATAAACGCATAATACATTATATGTGAAATGTACATAATGATGTACACTATACTGTTACTATTTTCTTTTTCCTTTTTCATATTCAAGTCTACCAAAGTGACTCTACTCTGCCTGATGGAAAGCATGAGTAGAATCCAGGAGTAGGGGCCACTATCCTCTTTGTGAGTACACACAATGTAGCATGGTGAAATGTTCTGCATCGTTGTAGATTGGGCCTCACTAACGAAAAACGACACCTCGAATGCTGTAATTTTAAGTTGGACTTCTGTGTGAGGGTAGTACCGCTCCGGTCTGATCTACCTATTCGTGCTGAAATCGGCGTGGCTCTACGACCTATTACTATGTTTTATGATGAGTTTATTGTATTATACTACCTGTGGTGATAGAATACAAACGGTTCAGTTCTTCCTTCTTATGCCGAGCAGTAAAAAGCTGGAACTTACTACCAGCTCACGTGTTTCCTTCCCACTATGATCCCGGGTCCTTTAAACGGGGCGTGAAAAAGCATCGCACTAAGCCGCTATGTGGGCCGTCATACTTTACTGTCTGCATTCGCAGCTATGGTCTCCCCCACTCTTGGATTCTGTTCATGCTTTCCATCAGGCATGGTGGAGTCACTTTGGTAGGCTAAATATATTTAAACAAATTGTCACCACCCCAATTCATCCTGCGAGTGTCTTCAGAGGCGAATAAGAGAGGAAATCAAGCGGGATATCAGTCCTGCTAGCCAAGTCACCAATCAAGAGAATAGCCGTCAGCGATTGTAAAACGAAAACGTTTGCAACTTGGCTAGGGGCTGGACTATAACATTAATAAATCTGTTTATTCAACTATCTCACACTCATATAAATTGTTACATATATTGTGAATTATTAAAAATAACAATAAAAATCCAATTTTTTGTTACAAGCGTTTGTTGTTGTAAACGCGGTAAAGCCGCGGGGCAAATCTAGTCTAAAAAAAGTTGCCTAAGTTACTATCTGCCACTGAAAGTCTTGTGGAAATCGGTCCAGCTCTTCCAGAAATCCACGGAACAAACAAACAGACAGACAGAAACAAAAATTGTATAAAAATATTTTGGCATATGTACAGTGTATACATACATATTATGCATCTTACTAGGCCGCCATAGTGTGGGTCACCGTGCTGCACTGTACGTTGTGGCAGTGAAAATGGTGGCCTTCACTTCTGGATTCTTTTCATGCTTTCCATCAGGCAGGGCAGAGTCATTTTGGCAGCTAATATATAAAAAAAAACAAAAAAACATTTAGTAAAAAGTGGATGTGACATACGGACGGACAGACAGAAAGACATGACGAATCTATAAGGGTTCCGTTTTTTGCCATTTGCCTACGGCACCCTAAAAAGCGGTTATTGTAATATTACGAACAGACACTCCAATATTATTTATTTGTATAGATAGTACAAACGTGGTACATTGCAAAGAGAAAGAAAACATGAAAGAAATGTTCTACCAACGAGTCTTGCCAGCGTGGTATAGTAGGGCGAAACCTCCCATAAGTCTACTAAGAAACCTCTAGGGGCCTCTGCCTCTGAGCGGGACCGGGACTCCGGGAGAGGTTTAGAACTCTCCCGGTCCGCTCCGCCCGGGAACTGGCCTAATACCGTTATCGTTAAACGATCTCCATCCGTGTGTTACACCCTTCTCGGATTTCTCAACCCATTACGGTCCATATAACTAGATCATTTTAAAAGTCGCCATTAATCTGTAATATTAAAATATAAATATCACCGCAATGCGTCAACTGAATGTAACAGGTAGAAGCGAGAGGGCTCCAGGAGAGGACAGCCGTCTAGGACAGCCTCTGTCCGACGGAGCTCTGGAGGTCAAACGTCTCTAAATTCACCGTTTTATTGATCGTTAGGTTTTCTCTAAAAAGTAAGACTATTCCCTCGACAATTTTGTACGAAGATAATCCGAATTTCGTTTGAAAACGAGAAGGTATAAAATTCGGCTCAAATAATGTTAATATTACTAATTCATTTAAGTAGTTTAGCAGTCGGTCCCAGTTGTTATCAAAAGATAACAGTCGTGAAGCTTAGTTGGAGGCCTTCGGGCGGCTTAAAAAGATCCAACGGCAAGAAGACGTAGCCACAACGTGTCTTGCCAGTCCCCAACCCGCACTCGGCCAGCATAGGGAAATATGGCCTCTCATGAGGGTTAAGGCCATACGTCATAAGGAGACTCGAGCCGAGCCGTGAGACATTATGGGTTGTTGATTGATTAAGGCAGTAGAGGCACGCTGATTTCAGCACCGTGTGGTGACGGATTAAGAATATAAAGTGTCACCACCCCTATTCATTCCATGGGTGTAGTAAGAGGCGATTAAAGGAACAAAATAAGTAGCTAACATCACTACCAAGAGAAGGAAAACTTGAAACAAACCCTTTACCAACCCGTCTGGCCAGCGTGGTATAGTAGGCCAAAAACTCCTTTCAAAGGAGAGGCCTATGTCCAGCAGTGGACTGTTAAAGGCTGTTGATGATGATGATGATTTCAGCACGGAAGGGCCGTCTAGACCGGGGCAGTACTACCCTCACACAGAAGATCATTCTATGTCATCCTATGTCAGCATTCGTGCTGTCGTATGTCGTTGGTGAGTGTGAGACCGGAGGCCCAGTCATTGTTCATCATTCTTCCGGCCTCCTCCCGACCTCCGGAAGCTGGGAAGATGATGCAGCAACATCTCACTAAGCCGCCATTGTAGGCCAACATTGTTGCATTTTAAGTACTCACAATGATAATGGTGGCCCTTACTCCTGGATTCCACACATACTTTCCATCAGGCAGAGTGGAGTGACTTTGGTAACTCAAATATTTACATAAAAATAGTAGTGGAACACCGTCAATCTTCCATACTCCGGGTTGTTATTAAGAATTTATTGTAAGAATAACACGACAATACTTTTGACCCGAACCAGGAATCGAACCCGAGACCTTTCGATCACCATTCGCATACGCTAGCAACTGGACCAACGAGACCGTCTGATAAGTAACTAAACACTGGAAACTACTGAACTATCAAAATATTTTTTTCTCTCAAATTTTTTATTTAGCCCTAAACCAAGACTGCCTCGTTGGTCCAGTGGTCAACGTATGCGGCTGCTGATCAAGAGGTCTCGGGTTCAATTCCCGGGACGGACCAAATATTTATGTGATCCACAAATATTTGATCCGGAGTCTGGGTGTTTTCTATGTATAATATGTATATATTTAGAAAAAAAAAGGATGTTTATGTATTTATATCAGTTGTTTAGTACCCATAATACAAGCTCTGCTTAGTTTGGGACTATGTTGTGTGTAAAATGTCCGAAATATATACTTTTATGTATATACTATTGAAAATGGATCCGATTGGATTAAAACTACTTATGTTCACACTTACCCCTAATTGGTTTAATCAAGGATATACCTACTTATGTCACTCACACTATTCATACTGTGGGCATCGCAAAGACGACTGAGGGACCAATCCACGTGGGAGAACAGCCCCCCTAGCCAAGTTGCAAACGTATTTCGTTTACTATTCTATTCCCTATCTCTGCCTCGTTGGTCTAGTGATTAGCGTATGCGACTGTCTCGGGTTCAAATCCCGGGTCGGGCCAAAAAGTGTTTTTGGGTTTTTCTTAGGAAATTCCTAATGGCAGCCTGGAGTTTGGAAGTTTGGCGGTGATTCACGCCCGTGCCTCGAAGAGCACGTAAAACCGTCGGTCCCGGTTGTCATGAACATCTATGGCAATTGTTATTGGGAAGTCAGTGCCCTCAAATATACTGACAACTAGTTCAATCTTCGAATTTCAGTTCTCCCTTAGGGTTGCGAAGGTCCGATGCCAGTCGCTCCGTGGAAAAACTGAAATTCAGGTAAAACCGGTTGAACTAGCAGCCGACCCCAAATAAATTTGGGAATAAAGGTTAGGAGGATGATGATTCTATTCTCTATTTTATTTTGCTATTCTCTTGTTTCACTGAAACTAAAACTCTTATTGAACTAAAAAAGTAATGTCGCTGTTACAGTTTTTTCAGATTTTCATTTTCATGTTTAATTGTAATAGTTACTTATAATTTTTCTCATTTTTTAACAAATTATATTTATTATATCATGTGTACACATATATGTGTAGGCATGTTTCTATGTGTATTTTTAAAGAAACTGTCTGTCTGTTACTGTTACTGTACTGATTGTGATGAATTTTGGTATAGAGATAGATGGAACCTTGGGAAAGGACATAGGCTACTTTTTACAGCGATAACCCACATACATGCGAGCGGAGCCGCGGGCAAAAGCTAGTTAGAAATAGCCTAAATGCACCTACTTCCTAAGTTATCTGTTTTTCTTACACAAAGACTGACTGATAGACAACGCCTTAGACAATATTAAACAATAAAAACTACCCGTACTTCGTTCGTGCCTTAGACTTTAAGTCCGTCAATAGGTACACTTTAAGCGCATGATGTGTAATAAATAAATAATTTTCGATCTCCAGAGTTTGTCACTTAATCTGAAGAGGGTACACCTTTGGATTACCCCTCCCTCCTGCCTTTCCCGGACATTACTAGTTATGTCAAAACAATCTTATGATCTACACCAAATACATTTATTACTAATTCACCAAATCACGTAATTTTAAAATACAAACGATTTCCGAACCAATTTACAAAGCCGTTAATTAAATCCCGCCAAAAATCCATCACAAAAGGATACAAAGTAGAACCCAACGTTACCTATTGAATAAAAAGAATTACCTAAGTACGCGCCACTCCTGGAACTGGGAGACGTATAGATGTCCCTTTCTATCGTATCGGGAAACTGTTCCCGTCTTTTTCTCACATCCCACTGCCCTCAGACATGTGACATCCCCGCGGGCTTTAAATGCGGTCTAGGGTTGTCCGTAAAAGTTTAATATAATTGACTTATCCTTTGTTAGTTTTTTTTAGTTAAAAAGTAGCCCATGTCCTTTCTCAGGCTCTAAAATACCTGTGTACCAAATTTCATTTTTCAGGTTTAGTAGTTTTAGGGAGGGTTACCTTCGCATTTATAATATCAGTAAGGAAGTAAGGATTTAAGTGTTTTAAAGTAGTTTCAAACTCTTTAAAACTCCTCTGTGTTGTTGCTAATAGCCATTAGAAATAATTTTTGAATGTAAAAATAATATTGTAATTTCTTTTTTTTATTAATTTGATGGTTCATGTATGGACTGGCTCGAACGAAGTGAAAACTAGTTGATAGTGAGTAGTGTGGTCTCGAAGAAAAACAATATTCAGCAAATATTTATATTCCTTTATTTTATATATCCGGCAGCTCATTTATACTATCATGAAAAAAAAAACACTTAGGGAAAGGATAGTAATAGATAGATAGATAGAATACTCTTTATTTGTACATCTTATCACAATTTTACAATAGAGAATAAAAGAAAACAATTTAAAATTAATGTACAAAGGGCGGCCTTATTGCTAAAAGCAATCTACATAATTCATATGAAAATCTATATTATCGCTCTCTCTCTCTTTCTGTCTCTCACTCTCTTTATTATCTCTATGTCCCTAATACTTTGAACGAAAGTCTTCCCAAAGAAGCGCAAAATGTCCCGGTCTTAGGCAGTCCGCAACCATTCGCTGGTCAGCTACTTTCTTCAAATCGTCGGTTCATTGTGCTGCAGAGCGCCCTACACTCCTTTGCTTAATCGGAGTGTTCACTCTGGCACATTTGGGCTGCAGCTACCATCGGTTCTGTAACATCATTACATAATCCTACAGCCAGTTAAAGATGACACTTCTTTGAAACTATAAATGGCACTTGATATTCTTTGACACTTACATTGTGTTTCACTTCATTTAGTGTCATGAGTCTAATTAGTTAAAAATCGCACTAAACTGTGGCACTCACAGAATAGCGAATAATTTATTTTCTGTTCTGTCTGTGTGAAGACCTGAAAGTGAAAGGTGTCAGAGACAGGTCGTGACTATAAAATGATCAAAAAGTAATAAAACCATTCAAAATGGAACTTTTATCTTTTTGAACTAAAAGTTCAACTTGAACTTAATTAGAAAATCGTACGTATGTGACTTAATGGTTAGTGGTTGGTAACGTAACTTTTGCCGTAACACCTATGATCTCCATAGAAATATGTACGATATTCGTGTACCTGACCTTGAAGTTTTGGAAGAAGAACATCCAAGGGATCAATCTTAATTGAAATGTTCTTCCAATTGTCTTTGGCTATTTCTTCTTCTTTTTCTTCTTTAAATCCTGTGTCTGTGTCTTCAATCTAGAAGGTTGGCCGCCAGCTTCCTCCTTGGGAGATCCTCCTTGTCATTTGCCAGTTGGAACAATTATTTAATGGAGGTGATACCGATCCAATAACGGGTCAGTTCAGATTTTTTTCTTCACCCAGCGCGTGTCTTTCCTTCCACTTTCTCCATCGTTACGAGTATTAATTATGGATCTTTAGTCATGGAATTGTTTAATTTTCTAATTGCGATGTATATGAAGTTTTCTCCCATTTTAAATTTTACGATTTTTACGATTTTAAATTCACGTACCTTTATGGGTGACTGAGGAACCCTTTTCTCTGCGTGGCCTGACACGCACTTGACCGATTTTTTAGAGTAGCTCCGCTCCTCGACGTTAGGCGCGATTTGAAACAATAACTACAGAAACCAATTAAACAATAACATTTTGCCAGGAATATGTATTTCAACGTTCTTTAAAAACACTATGACTATGAAAAAAGTATATAATACATCCTGCATAACTTTAAAAGGCCCTATTTAAATTAATTAAAAAATTACAGTTGGCAAACGAACAAGTGACAACCCTGCCGGCCGCCGCCCTCTCTCACATAAAATCAATATTTATGGAGGCCGCCAGTTCACCTCTAGATGTGTATTCTATTCACATTGCCTCTGTTTATGAACATTATTGCATATCGATTCAGACTGACTGCTTATAGCTAATATGGCGACACATTTTTGATGTCTGACTTTCGTTTGACTTGCAAAATGGAAGTTGATTGTCGAGTTAAACTTAGATTAGTAGATTGATTGAAAAGTCTTTGTTTGTACACCATTTTTAAATGTGGTAATAAACTTATGTAACAGTAGTGACGCATTAATGGCTGTATTCACCAACGACCCCTAAATTTAAGGGGACACTTGGATATATTTTGGTAACTATTAGTGATATTTTCGTTTTAATTAATCTTTAGGGGATTCCTAAGGGATTCGATGGTTATTTTTTTTTTTTTTCTTTAAAAAGACAACTCCCGCATTAGGAATATAAATTCCTGTGTCGCGGGGGACTTTACAAACATACATGAAACGGACACAAAGAACACCCAGACTCAGAACAACAAATTGTGAATCACACAAAGTGTTATCCTACGTGGGATTTGAACCCACGACACTTAGCGCAGTAGAAAGCGGTGAGGCGACCGCTTAAGCCACTAGGCCAACCGTGTAGTCTTAGTATCAGTATTAAAATATAGGGGCTTCCTACGTTAGGGGGCTCGTAGCAAGGAGAAGTGGGTAAAGGAGCAACCTACGTAGGACGCAGCAGTCCACCGCTGGATACATGCTATACTCAGAAACGAGGTTTTTGATTACTATAGCATACACCAAGTGATCATAGCCAAGTGGCCTTAGGTGATTGGAAACAATCACTGAGGGTAAGCAACGATGACGCGGTCAGTACATAGATGGGTGACCGTTTGTGGCATGATATGTTACGAGCGTTGCCGTGATTATAAGATAACATTCGTGGTACTTTCGGGCGGCTTAAAAACATCGAACGGTAAGAAGACGTAGCCACAACGTGTCTTCCCAGTCCCTAAACCGCACTTGGCCAGCATGACGTATGGAGAGCGAAGCCAAGCAGTGTTACATTAAGGGTTAATTAAACTCAACTGGCTAACTCTAAATACTTTGAACCCTATAAACCAATAATTGATTAATTAATTAATGACTAAACATCAACTAACAAAACGATGTCAACCATTAAATCTCAAAAGTAATGCTGTATATTTCCTTTCTGTCCATAAGATATTCCTTTCTGTACAAATATCCAAGGGCGTATTTCCGTCCACCTGCCAAGGTTCTGTACAAATAATTACATTAAAATGTTATGTCGTACAAATCTTACCAGTTCCAGTTTTAAGGAATTCAGTGAAGGTATTTTTATTCAACCATTTGTATTTTAGAATGTTAACGGCAATAATTTGATCTCATAAATTGTAGGGTGACCAATTGTTGCTGTGAATATAAACTATTGATGGATATGTAGCTGTAAGTGTGTGAATACACATTTGTTTACTATTCCAAACGAATTTCTAATTGGAACTTGACTGCTGGTTGACGTAGTGGTTTAATTGGTCGCCACACCGGTTTCTACTGTGCCAAGTGTAGTGGATTCAAATCCAACTTGGGACAACACTTTGTGTGATCCACAAATTATTGCGCTGAGTCTCGTCGTTTCATGTATGTTTAAGTACCTCGCGACACAGGATGTATAATATACAAAAAGGAGTTATCTATTAAAGATAAAAGCAAGACTTGTGAGCAAAGTAAAGTGAGTGGAACTTGTTAAATACAAGAGTAAAGGACTATCAAAATAATGAAAGGAACTGTAGATAAAAGTATGTGTCAACAGTAAAACAAAGAACACTTTCAAAGGAAAAACAGTAAAAGAAAGAAACACAGGAAATCACACAGATTTAGTTGAAAGTATATTTTAAATTAAGAACCAATCTGAAATTTTAAATATATAAAATATAGACAGGCCTCGTTTGGCCAGCAGTTTGCATATGCGAATGCTGATCAAGAGGTCTTGGGCTGAAATACCGGGACAGAATGTTATGAGGTTTTTTTACAAGAAATTCCTAATCCCAGCCCGGTGTATAGAAAATTCCAGTATCTTGACGCCCATGCCTCGTCCTGGTGTGTCACGAATGCTATTAGAAGGTCAGTGCTCTAAATATAGTGACAACTAGTTCAAACTTCGCTTTCAGGGCAGCGTAGGTCTGATGCCAATCGCCTAATAAAAAAAGCTAAAACCTTGTCTGTTTTGAAATGCTAGTGAAAGATCGTTTTCTGTCCCTGTGAAAACTTTTACTTTCATTAAATAATAAATAGTGTATATTATAGTCTTTTGTAATAAATAGTATTGATGTATGTGTATGTATGTATTTTTTTATATTTTTAAATATTCGTATAAAATTTTGCACTTAAAGATATTTATTATAAATTTTTTTTCAAAGACAACTCCGGAAATTATTAGGAATATAAATCCTCAGTCGTAGGGGATTTTACAAACATAAATGAAACATACACAAAGAACGCCGAGAATAACAATTTTTGAATGAAACAAAGTGTTGTCCCATGTTGGATTTGAGTCCCCGACACTTGGCGTTACTACTTAAACCACTAGGCACAAACCGTACAATGCACTTGTATCTCATAAGTTCCTGATGTCTATGGGCAGTAATCGCGTACCACCAATTAACCCGAATGCTCGTTTATTTTTTTTTATTTTTTTTTATGTTGTAATGGAATAGGCGTTTGTCTTCCATCTCACCTGATGGAAAGTGTAGATGAAGACGAAGGTGTGTATGGTTTGTACCCTATACCATAAAAATATCCTACAGCTTGGTCACCCTACTCGTCGGGTGTAAGCGACAGCTGCATCACAATATCCTATTTCATGCAAAAAGTAAACGGCTCATTTAATGGTTATTATTAGTTCTTTTAAATGTAATCACTCGTTATATAATGAATTGGAGTGAAAGATATAGAAGTATACCTATTTTTAACCAACTTAAAAAAAGAGGAGGTTGTAAGTGGCGGTTTTTTGTGTTAATGTGCGATATATTAGCAGCAATTACTGAATCGATTATAATTCTTTGTATGAGGTTTGAAAAGGTATATGTTGTAAATTCGATTTCTAGGGGTGAATGTTAAAAGATGAAGAAAACTGATCCTAACTGCTAAACCAGAGGTCGTGGGTTCGGTTCCCAGCCAAGGCAAATCTTTTTGTGATACACACGACTATTTGTACTGTGTCAGGGTGTAATTTATCTATGCTATGTAGTCTGTTTGTATCGGCTAATCTCGGGAAAGGCTGGATCGATTTTGACGGGACTTACACTATCGGCTACTGGTACAAGGAGTCATTACGGCTACTTCTTTTAAACTCCATTTGCCCCAACTTACAATTACAACCGCGAGTAAAACCGCGTGTCTCAGCCAGTTACACATACGAATACGAAACAAAGCCCGTTAGAACAAAGTTAAAAAAAAAACTAAACATATAGAAACCATCTTTGTCAACTTCCTGCCATCGTAACCGCCATATCCTGACCCATAACCTGTCTTCCTTCTCCCCTTTCACCGTCTTGATGCTAAAGAGAGAAAGGAGCGCGGTAGGTCATGTAAACTGGTCGCCCTACCTCAATGGGAGCATCGACCTCTGATATGTGTTGACTATTTGCTGTCAGGCGAATCAATCCGCCATTGAGTTACAATTCTTTTGTATCTGTGCAATTTTAAAACATAAGCATTGTTTTTACTTCTAATGGACTCATAAGTATTTTTATTAGGATTTAGCTGCGAGTGTTCGCGTTGCATTTAAAATGATGTGTTTTAAAATTGAAATAAATGGCGTTAAGAGTTTTTATGAAAGAAATTTTATTGAGGATGCTTGTGCAACATTATAAGAAATATTGGCACCAGAAAACAGAAAGGAACCTCGGATATCGGCCTAAAACTAACTAATTAATATTTCGGTAGTAAAAAAATACCAGTTGATTAGTCTCATCATCCTCCTAACCTTATTCCCAAGTTTATTTGGGGTCGGCTACTAGTTCAACCGGTTTTCACTGAATTTCAGTTTTTCCACGGAGCGACCTCCGCAACCCTAAGGGAGAACTGAAATTCGAAGATTGAACTAGTTGTCAGTATATTTGAGGGCACTGACTTCCCAATAACGATTGCCATAGATGTTCATGGCAACCGGGACCGACGGCTTTATGTGCTCTCCGAGGCACTGGCGTGAATCAGCGCCAAACTTCCAAACTCCGGGCAGCTATTAGAAATTTCCTTTTTGGCCCGACCCGGGATTTGAACCCGAGACCTCTTGATTAGCAGTTGCAGGAGGCAGTTGATTAGTCTATATCGTGACAAATAAATTAAAATACAATTTAATTTTATAATTTTATCCAAGAAATATTAGATTTAAATTTTTGAATTAGGTTTTGGAAACCCAATAAAAGAGTTTGTATGTACATATTTAACTAGCTTTCGCCCGCGGATGCGCTCGCGTCTATGTCCGAGACCTCTTGATCAGCAGTCGCACATTGTTATTTTAGTGTCCAGGGTAGGTTTAGTAACCTAATACCACTACCATTACGTGTTGTATTCTACCATAAAGAACTAAATAAGGAAGGTGTCGCAAACCTTTGTAGGCGTTTAGTTTTGTCATCAATTAAGTTGTGCAATTTTGTTATAGCCGATTGTAACGAAGCGGTTCGGCTCTTCCTTCTTATGCCGAGCAGTCAAAAGCTGGAACTCGCTACCAGCTCACGTGTTTCCTTCCCACTATGATCCCGGGTCCTTTAAGCGGGGCGTGAAAAAGCATCTCACTAAGCCGCCATAGTGTGGGCCGCCATACTTTACTGTCTGCATTCGCAGCAATGATGTGTGGTTTCTCCCACTCTTGGATTCTGCTCATGCTTTCCATCAGGCGGGGTAGAGTCACTTTGGTAGGCTATATATAAAAAAAAAAATTAGGTTTAAACCAGCTAAGTCCGGCGGTGGTACAAGCTGTTATTGTTGTAAATCGCAAGTAAACGCCGTGGAGCGAAGGTAGTCTAAAAACAAACTTATATCATCAGCTAAATTTGCCAGTACAAATACGTCCAGAAGTTACAGAGATTAACAGGAACAAACAAACAGTCCTGAAGAGTTTGATCGATAATCTCAAGAACTACTGATCTGTTTCGAAATCATTTTTCCAGTGTTAGATTGGCCATCTATCGAGAAAGGCCATTAAGTGATCATTAGAATGTTTCAAAAACGACGGAAAAATATTTCTTGGGAGCTTTCATTGCGTGCGCTTCGTAAACGGTTAACGATTCGTGAAAATAATGTATGAAAGAATGGTTCCTCTTGAAAAGCACTAAAAAAAAGTCCGAGACAGCATATATCTATCTTTTAAGGTTGGCTCACTATAAACTTTTTTATGGGAAACAAATTCTTGTGGTGACGGATTAAGAATTCAAAGTGTCACCACCCCTATTCAGTCCATGGGTGTCGTAAGAGGCGACTAAAGGAACAAAATAAGCAGCTAACATCACTGCCAAGAGAAGGAAAACTTGAAACAAACCCTTTATCAACCCGTCTGGCCAGCGTGATATAGTAGGCCATAACCTCCTTTCAAAGGAGAGGCCTATGTCCAGCAGTGGACTGTTAAAGGCTGTTGATGATCATTATGAAATTTGTTTCAAATCACGTTACGGGCAACAGAAGACGCAAGACATAAGATGATTTTAAGAAATAAGTCCATTGCGTAATAAGATTTCTTTATTTTTCTTGTCGTGTGATATATTTTTTTATATTTAAGCCTACCAAAGTAACTCTACTGTGCCTGATGGAAAGCCTGAGCAGAATCCAGGAGTAGGGGTCACTATCCTCATTGTGAGGATAGGCGATGCAGCATGGCACCATGGCGGCTTAATGAGATATTTCTACATTATCCCGGCCATCGCAGGGTGGAGGTTAAAAAAGCAAAATAAAATTTAAATCTAAGTAAAAATTTAATGATCTCCATGCATTTCTATAGCCCATTTCGGTGGCCTTGTCAGATGTTTCTGTATCATTCTCCTATCCACCAATCGTCGTCGTCATAATAAATTGTTATTTCGAAGACGAACCAGCTAAATTGGTATAGCTTTTTTTTCTTTTTTTTTTCGTGCGGAAATCTTCACGAATGCCACCAGTTGATCTCTATGTCGGACTCGAACCGATTAAAACCGCACACCGTCTCGGGTACTAAGAGCCGACGAACCAGGATATACCCAATATGATAAATAAGTGTACTTACTCAGGGATTATTTGTGACCCTGACTCCTTCTTGACCCTGCCTTGACCCAGACTTCGTCCCCGTTTGCTGTCCGGATTTAATGGATACTGCTCATAAATGGAAGCACTTATTTTTCAGTTTTAACCATGGTAAGAAACATTTATTTTTCTTTATTTACTTTTAAATAAGGCTTATAGACTAATAAACTAATGGTTAATACAATAATGTCCGCAAGTTGCTAACAGCAAGCCTCCGTATGTAGGTAACAATATACATATTACACTGGTCTAAATGCCAGCTCATACTTAGGGATACATATAATATATGTATACTAGCTGATGCCCGCGGCTCCGCTCGCGTCCTAGGGGTATGAAAAATAGATGTTGGCGATTGTCAGACCTACCCGACATCATCATCATCATCATCTTCAACACCTTTAACAATCCACTGTTGGACATAGGCCTCTCCTTAGAAAGGAGGTTTTGGCCTACTATACAATGCTGGCCAGACGGGTTGGTATATGGTTGGTTTCAAGGTGGGATTTGGAGGCGGAAGTGCTCGCCGAAGTTTATCGGCGAGTGGCTGACTTCCGGGCGGAGAACGGCTTTCGCCCTCCGCCCGATGACGTGCGCGAGTGGCGCGAAGCCGCTCGCCGAGCCACCATGCAGAGATGGTCGTTCCGGCTGGAGACCCCACGCGCTGGCTTCGCCGCCGTGGAGGCTCTTCAGCCGGTCATCGCGGAGTGGGCAGGGCGGCAGCATGGGACCCTTTCCTTCCGGCTGACGCAGGTACTTTCCGGGCACGGTTGCTTCGGAAAGTACCTGCACTCGGTCGCTAGGAGGGAACCGAGTCCCGCCTGCCACCACGGCGTCCGTGTGTGACCGGACGCTGCCCAATTAGAGAGTTTAGAGTTGAGATGGTGCCCGCAACAGTGCGGGCAGGCGCCGGTTGGAGTCCAGAAGGAAATCCCCTCCCTGGACTCCTTCCAATACAAAGGCGCAGAGAGGGTCACACCGTGTGGTTTTAGTCGGTTCGAGTCCGACACACCACCCCGCCGTAACCCCCGACGGGGTGACGGTCCGCGGGGATTTCCACACGTAAAAAAAAAAAAAAAAAATGGTTGGTTTCAAGGTATCCTTTTTTTTTTTTTTTTTTTTTTTATTGTTGTAATGGAATAGGCGTTTTGCATCGATGTTGTCTTGCGTAGCTTATCCCTTAGTCGCCTTTTACGGCACCCGCGGTATGAATAGGGGTGGTGACACTCTGTATTCTTAATCCGTCACCACACGGACTACCTATCCGACATGCACACAAAATTTCATGCAAATCGGAGCCAGCCGTCTCTGAGGAGTTTGTTAACTGCCATTGTGACACGAGGATTTTATATATAAAGAAGATACTAACATAAAATCCTTGTTTGTTTTATACATGCATACAAACATGTGTCCTGGTGACCTGTAACACAGGCAATTTTGTGCCTACTATGGGCACTATCAGCTATCCTCAACCGATGTACTACCTGCCTAAGTTATTTTTGTATTAGTTTCTTTTTTTTCTGTACTTCGGTTTTGGTGACAAATAAAAGTTTTTATTATTTATTATTCTTATGAGTCAAGGGCGAGTTCTACTGTTATTGTACGCAATTTTCTTGAAAGTTTCGCATATACAGAAAATTTGAGGTGCGTTGTGTTTGCAGGTTTATGTTTTAGCTTTGATCCCTTAGCTGAAAGCTATTAGTGAAGTAAATATAGAATCAAACCCGCTACTAGTTAAACATAAATAGACTGTATGTCAATACGGACCCTTCATTTCCGTCAGTCCCTCGTTTCCGTGAGTGACATAGTTTTAACCGACTTTAAAAAAGACTGTAATAATGACTTTATAGTTCTTTCGTTTTATATTTAGACTGAAGACATATGGCCTTAACCATCTCCTGAGAGGAGACCATGCCCAGCAGTGGGACGTTATGGGTTTTTGTTGATATTTAGGCTTGAAGAAGTGACTACTCTGCCTTGATGGAAAGCATGAATAGAATCCAAGAGTAGTGATCACCATGCTCCTTGTGAGTGCAGACAATGCAGCATAGTGACTTCCTCTATGACGGCCAGGTAAGAGATAAGATAAGATTCTTTATTTGCTAGAAATGTGGTACATTATAGAGATCTTAGGGCTAGTTTTCGTTCTTCATATTTCGCCTACTGAATTCGGCATGCAAATATACAATTATAATTTTACTAAATGGATTAACATCAATCAATTTTACAAAATAATGTCAAAAAAATAAAAATATAAATGTAAATTGTATAAAATTTAAAATCTTATAAACTAAGTCATGTCATATAATTATTTGTTACAATAGTCATTTCGATGAGATCATGTTATGTCATCATATTATTTTACTGGTCTTATAAGTCATAAACTCATTTATGGTATAAAAACAATTTTTGATCAACCTGACCCTCAATTCCTTCTGAAAGTGATTTATTGGTAGCTCTCTGATTTCTTTGGGGATTCCATTGAAAATCTTTACCGCCATTACATTACTATTTCTTTTATTATATGTTGTGTTGCACTTAGGTAAAGCTAGTTTAGTAGGGTCTCTTGAATGTTTGTCAATTTTGTAAGTCGTATCTGAAGCCCTTTCAAATAGGTAAGAATGTTTCCTAACAAACACACCCATTTCAAATACATATAAGCCCACTAATGTCAATAGCTTATGTCTCACAAACAGTGGCCTACATGAATCCAATGGTCCTGCTCCGAATACTGAACGCAAACACCTTTTCTGCATTAAAAAAAGCCCTATTTATATTTGTAGAGTTGCCCCAAATAACTATTCCGTACCTTAGGATAATGGAAACATATCCATGATACGCCAGGAGATGTAAGATGATTCTGATTCATTGGGCCTCCGGGCTCGTAAGGAAATACAACAGCATGTGCTCTAACTTTAAGTTGATCTTCTGTGTCAGTATACTGGATGGGAATTTAATCCAAAAGTTATGGTTATGTGGTCAGGGGGTTAGGGTCGCTAAGCACTAAATCAACAGGCTGCTACTAAATCGGTGTAAGTTGTTCCAGAAGTGTATTCAGTCCACAAATTTTATTGTCTATATAAACAATTAATAAATATTTCGGATATATTACAACGCCATTATTAGTAATACTGGTAGTAGGCAACTGAAATAAATACATAAATATACCTTTTTTAGTAAATACATACATATTATCTAATTAAAACACACAAACGGATCAAACAAACCTTTATTCTGACCCTGGAATCGAACCCCAAACACAGCAGTCGCGCTACCACTGTGCCACCGATTCAATTTCATCTGAAGAATCTGAATTTTAAGAACAGCTAGACTTATTGTGACGGGCCATACACAGGCTACTTTTTTCAGACTAAATTAACATCGCGGCGTTTCCCGTGGTTATTGTAGTGAACAACAAATTCGGATTACAGCTATATAGTCATGTAATATAATATCATCATCAACAACATTTAATAATCCACTGCTGGACATAGGCCTCTCCTTAGAAAGGAGGTTTTGGCCTGGCCAGACGGGTGGTATAGGGTTGGTTTCATGTTTTCCTTCTCTTTGCATTGATGTTGTCTTACGTAGTTTATCCCTTAGTCGCCTTTTACGACACCCGCGGGAGGAATAGGAGTGGTGACATAATATAATATTATATATAATATGAATCAATAAAGCAAACCACCTCTATTTTTCAAAGTCGTTTAATTTCGTAAACAACAAAAGCGTCTTGTTGACACACCAAGTCTTCCTGTTTAACTACTAGCGGGTTCGATTCTGTGTTTGTTCAGCGAATCCTATTTATGGAAAGGGGGAAACTAAAACACGGGTTATTTGTTTTCTATACTTAAGTTGGCAAACAACGACCCTGTCCAACCTAGGGCAGTGATGGGCTTTTACTGTCTTCGACTTTAAGGTGGCAAAAAAGCATACAATTCTTTTTGTTCACAAAATTCGCATTAAAACGTATTTCGTAAGTAGAACTACTTGCTACTTACTTGTTTGCCACTTTTCGAATAAAAAAATCGGTCAAGTGCGAGTCGGAATCCCGTAGGAAGGGTCACGTTCTATTGTGTGTATACAGTATATTATACACTAGCGGCCGCCGGCGACTTCGTACGTGTGAAGTTAGTTGTTTGCACATAATTTTTAGTTGGTCCACTCTAAAATACTTTTATACTACACCTGATCGGAACAGTAGTCAATATTCCCTGAAAATGAAAAGAGAAAGTTAGTCTTTTCCTTGACCTAAATAAGCGGGAGGAAAAAATGTATGAAAATCCATTTCTATCGTGTTTTAGCGGGAGAGAAAGTTGTATGAATTTTCATTTCTCATGTGTTATCTTATCTATGGCGCGCGCCTGTCAAGGAGTTTTCATATAATTTAAATATGGAATCTCCGTGCCACTGACATCCTTTTGTGAAGAATAAAAAAAACAAAAGCGCTAAATATTTACAAATATTATGTCAAATTCTAAGCTAAATTGTGTTTTACATGGTGTCTTACGTTTTGATCTTATTTTATAAATATTTTAAGTGTTCCTCACAGGTGTAGTATAAAGCTCTGTGTAGCACTCGGGTGAAAGTCCCATTCCTACCTCGGGAGTATTGTGGCCCTAGGCTGCGCCATCGGGCCACAAACTGCTCACTCGCTAGTAATCGGTTCCTTTCCTCCCTCGGTGAACAATGTACTATTTCTTATTCTTCTTTCTAGCCTTTATTCCCAAGAATATTAGAGGTCGGCTACCAGTTCAACCAGTTTTACCTGAATATCAGTTTACGGAGTCTACGGAGCGACTGGCATCGGATCTCCGCAACCTTGATTAATCGCAAAACTGCGAGTACAGTATTATAGGGTCTGGGTAGGCCTTTTGCTAGTCTTAAATTAAAGTAGTGTAAGTTTATTACATCTGTTAACTACCAGCGAAATTCATCAAAATCGGTTCAGCCGTTCCAGGCAACAGCTTTATAAATTGCTTTTATACGACACCTGATCGGAACATTAGTCAACATTTCCTGAAAATGAAAAGAGAAAGTTAGTCTTTTCCTTGACCTGAATAAGCGGGAGGAAAAAATGTATGAAAATCCATTTCTAACGTGTTTTAACGGGAGAGAAAGTTGTATGAATTTTCATTTCTCATGTTCATTTTCATTTTCATATCTATGGCGCGCGCGCGGAGTTTTCATATAATGGAATCTCCGGACCACTGACATCCTTTTGTGAAGAATTAAAAAAAAACAAAAGAAGCGCAAAATATTGGTCAAATTCTAAGCTAAATTGTGTCTATACATGGTGTCTTACGTTTTGATTTTATTTTAAAAATACTTTAAATGTTTATCACAGGTGTAGTATAAAGCGCTGTGTAGCACTCGGGTGAAAGTCCCATTCCTACCTCGGGAGTATTGTGGCCCTAGGCTGCGCCTTCGGGCCACAAACTGCTCCCTCGCTAACAATCGGTCCCTTTCCTCCCTCGGCGAACAATGTACTATTTAATGTAAGTAACGTAATTACTTTCAGATGCATTTACTGAAAATCTGTTAATTTGATTTCTAAAATTAAAAACAGACCCTCCTATGTTCAGTGCGCCTTCATACCCAAGTGACGTAATCAACGATGACGCGGTCAGTACCTAGATGGGTAACCGTTTGTGGCTTCATATGTTATGAGCGTTTCCGTGATTCGGAGGTCACATTAAGCACTTGTTCCCGCTTGTTTTCATAAGATAATAGACGTTAAGCTTATTTGAAGGCCTTCTGTTAAAAAAAGCATCCAACGGCAAGATTATGTAGCCACAACATGTCTTGCCAGTCCCCAACCCGCACTCGGCCAGCGTGGGGACGTATGCACTAATCCTCTCCCAGCCCAGCAGTGGGACGCTATGAGTTGTTGATGCTTTCAATGTTATTTTTTTTGCATTGATATAATGATAAAGTGTGTTTGTTACGCATAATTATCAAATTTATGATTCCAAACATTGCCGCTAGATGTCGTCGTTCGTCTCGCTAACACAAAATTGCGAAGTAATCTTAGATAGTTCTTTAATATATATAAACCAGGTACCGAACCCGCAAATCGCCTTGCGCTGGTTTAAGGGGGGGGGGGGGGCATTATGACTAACCCGTTGGTCCAGCGGTTAGCGTATGTGACTGAAGAACATGTAACCAAGATTTTGTAAAAAACATTTTGATTTAAAAGAGTGTCCATGGAGTTTCTTGCCCGTTCTTCTCCATAGAGATCTACGCTAGGGAATGGGCAACTACAGTACTTTCACAGTTTTTATGTCTTGTGACTGGGACTGTAGCTACATTTTTGTTTCGACAATTCAAAAGTGCCTGTAACTGGCCTACTTGAAATAAATGCTTTGATTTTGATTTTGATTGAACCCGGAGTACGGCAGTTTGGCAGTGCTTGACGCCCGTGTCAAATATACTGAAAACTTGTGCAATCTTCGAATTATGTTTACCCTTAAGGGTGCGGAGGTCCGAAGTCAGTCGCTCTGTTGAAAAACTAATGTTCAGGTAAAACTGGTTGAGCTAGTAGTCGACGCCTAATAATCTTGGGAATATAGGCTAGGAAGATTCTGTTAATCATAGCGGTCATAGGAATACTGTGGACTGTGGACAGATGCTACTTTTTACCGCTTTTATAACTAGGGTTGCCAACCGTACCATTGTTATGGTACGGTTGGCAACCCTAGTTATTACCGTGTTGCACTATATTTTGGGTCTGCTTTAAAATACTATAGTTTCTCGAAAATCTATGAAACAAATAATTAATTAAAAAACTTAGAAACATGCCTTTACGATCTCTTTTTAGTGAGGCGTGTTCCTGAATTCTGAACGATTTATTAACCCATTGTTTTGGCTCCGAACTTTAGATAAAACGATGTTAAAAAGTGCAAAAAAATAATACTGACAAAACATGACTCATGCGGCGTTACCTCGCTCTGAGGCGTTCCATTTAAGGCTTGAAGTGCAAGCGAGAGCGCGGAACGAGCGACAAAGAGGCTCAATCAGTATTTTCTTATGACGTTGTCACGTTCAACGATTTTTATAGCTTATTTGAAAAAATATAATGTTACGCCTAAAAAATGTTGGCAACCCTAGTGAAAACAGACAGGACCTCAGGTAAAAAAAAGCTAGTACATTTGAAAAAAAAATACCTACACATTATATCTAATAATAATCGCTTTCGCCCACGGCTCCGCTTGCATAAGTAGTATTTTTTTTTGTATCTCAGGTAGGTACAATATCTTTTCTGGATAAGGGTACCCTTTGTCCCTTTTTGCACCCCTGTGTATGCAAAATTTAATGACATTCGGTTCAGTTGCTGAGGCATGAAAGACTGACAGACATGTGAATTGACTTTTATAACAACTAGTGGTCGCCAAGTGGTTGAAATTCTACCTTATTTAATTTGAGTTATAAGTGGCAACATTATTAAGGTTCTATAATCACGGATTTCACCAAGGTTACGCTACAATGTTAATTTGACAAAAGAGTATCTATCTATGTTCATCACATAATTATTTGTACCGGATGGGAATCGAACTCGCTACCTCTGGTTTAGCGGTCAGAACCACTACACCTAAAGCTCACGTTAGCTTAGTATTTTTTATAACATACTAAATAGATTGACTAATATTAGCATTTCAATAGAATAGTTTATTCTTATCAGCCATATTGTTTTACTTTAGTGCAAAACTAGCTTAGTCCCGCGGTATTACCCGCAGTTATTGTTGTAAATCGCGAATAACGCCTACGAGCGAAACTGTTAAAAAAAGTTGCTTTAGTTACTCCTTAAGTCAACAGCTTTCAGTCAGATAAAATTCTCGTCAAAATCGATCCAGCCGTTCCCAAGATTACCCGGAACAAACATACGGACAAAAAAATTAATGTTTTTGTCGTAAATATCGCATATGTTTTTTACTAACTGTACTTTCATATACAGTTAGAAAAAAAAAACTCATTTAATGTTACAAACAAACAATTCTATTTATTTGTATAGATAGTGCTTATTGGCACATCAGTGTCCCGCAACACAGGTAGAAGAGCAACAAATGGACGAAAAGAGACAAAACGATAGACCAACCGACACATTTAACGTTTAGACAGCGTTACTTTCTTTGCCCATTCAATCAATACAATAATATGTATCGAAACACAATTAAAACATTATAAATCATACAAAATGACGTCACCGTTGTATTGTACGCGAAAAAATAGCCTAGAAACATGTGCGATACGTTTATAAAGCGTGTTTTAACTATAGGACGAAACATTGGTTAGGCTTTGAGCGCACGGGGACGCGACGCGGTGTAATCTGCGATCAAAATGGAAGCCGTCGTCGGCCATCTTAGGTCTGCCGCGAGCGAGAGAGCGGACCGCTTCGGGAATTTGGGAAATTGGTGTTTTTTTCTGTTGTAAAGAGAGCAGTATATAAGAGGTCGGTAGGCAGAGGACAGGGCGGGCGGGGGGAGACTCCGCACGGGCAAAGCGGTGTGAAGGGAAAGAACTGCGGCCGGCCCGCATTGTATGCACCGTCCCGAGATATATCGCGAGATATTTATGTCGTAAATCAATGTCGTTTGAGTATTTCTTTGATGTTCGGTTTAAATTAAGTGGTTTTATTGTTTTAGGGCTGTGTGATGTAATTTAAAGATACTTATGAACCTATGCACATATCAAACCTTATAAAGTCCCTTTTTTAATTAATTTACTCAATATCCTATACATATTTTACCCACACTGTAACACAGTTTGAAGTCACAGTTAAGTTAAACAGAGAAGTTATCGTGAAAATATTGTTGTTAGGTAGTTGGGTGTCTTAAATAATTTACGCATACTCATGTAAATGTGTCTCTTTCGAAAGTATAATCTTAAAAACGATAACCAAACTTTACTTTTAAAGCAGGCACCACACTTCGTTATTCGCTATTCGTTATTTGTCTACGCCGTATTCGCCCGAATATTTGTTATGCGCGCAAACAACAAACACGCCACCACACTTCGTACTGGTATAACAAATAATTCAAATATGTGTGTTGTAGAGATGTGTCATTGTCATTTTTATGGTGAACAAAACGAAACCATACGAACGAACGAAACATATTCTTTTTATTTTCTTTTTATTTTATTAAATTCACAGAATCAATACTTAAATGAAGTCTAATTATTTTGATCATATAATAAACTAATTTAATCGTTTAATCGATTTATTCTATTTCAAATACTGTTTTATAGTCTATGGTTGTTAGTTATGCACAGGGCATTGTCATTTTTAATGGTCAATGAACGAACGAAACATATTATTTTAATTTCCTTTTTATTTTATTAAATTGACAGAAACAATACTTAAATGAAGTCAAATTATTTTGATCATATGATAGGTTATTTTAATCGTTTAATTGATTTATCTATTTCAAAAACTGTTTTATAATCTATGGTTGTTAGTTATGCACAGGGCACTTCACTACCCGTCCGAAGTGTGGGCAGTCGATGCGTGTATTCGCCTTATTCGTGTCCTTTGAAGTGTGTCAAAAAACCGACAAGTCGACGTATATGCGATTCGCTATTCGATGCGTACGAATAAAGCGAATATTGGCGAATATACTCTCCACACTTCGCCGTATGCGCGCGAATAACCCGCTTAACGAATAGCGAATAGCGAAGTGTGGTGCCTGCTTAACGAATTTAAAATCCAACCCAAAAACGCCAATACTAATATGTATAAAACCAAGTATACTGTTGGCTTTCGAAGGTCACCGCGTCGATGTACAAAAGAGAGTGCAGCATTGTGTTGGTACAGGTAGAAGCTCGAGATATATCTCGAGACCGCGGCCGTTCTGCTCGCGCCTCGTGTACCGGCCACCTATCTTTCATTGCACGTACGCGCGGCGCGCGGGGGGAGCGAACCGCGCGGCATACGCGCGAGCCATCTTGCCTGCGATCGTCGAATTGCTCGCGTCTCCGAACACAAATCGGTATTAATTCGCACTAATTAACAGTTAAATACAATAAAAACAATATAAATAAGTGCCGTAATACATCTAATTATTGTACAGTACTCTGTGATCAAAAACATTGTTGACATATATTGTGTGTTGTTGTTTTATGTGAGTGTGTGTGCATTCCGAGTGTCTAGGTGAGTAGTCAGTAGTCTTTGTGCGCGACAATTATCATTCTGATCGATTCGGTCGGCGCGGGGGTGTGCACCCGGCCCGTTTTATATCTTTTGTTGTTTTGTAAATCAATAATTTTAGTGGCGGCTAGCCGTGTCCCTCGCGTTCTTAACACCTTGTTGTGTCGAAGTAACGTTTTGCAACTAATTGTATCCGCGCTGTCGAGTCGATTGTTGAAACACCAAGCGGCTGATGCGAAAGTTTTGTAATTTTGTCATAAATCGGTGACTAGAGGTGGACTACTTAGCAGGTACATTATTTTGTTGATATTACATATTTGTTATTTTCACTAAATGCACGTATGTTTAATGTTTCCATAGTGCTGCCAGGTGCGAAACGTTAGTAATGCCATTGGTAAATCAGAGGCAATACAATGTTTAATTTTAGACTAGATTTTGTTTCCCTTAACCGTTTGTATAGATAAACTTTGTTATATCCGCGGTGTAGCTTGCCATCACTGTGATATGTTGAAGTGCTCAAGATAAGATTTAGTTATATTAATAAGTGTGTACTTGTTAGGTCATCTAACTTATCCTTTATTAAGTTAATCATTGTAGCTATGTCTCCTTTTCGTTTCGTCGAAATAATACAAGACTTAAAGGTCATCACTAAATGTAACTTTTTTATTACCTAATTGCTCCTAAACTACTTGTCACCAATAAAAAAAAAACTAAATTGTTTATGTCAATTCTTAAATGAAACGCTTGTGTTTTGTACATTCAACGACAAACGTTTGCATTCAAATGTAACCATTATATTTACTTCACTTCATGCTATTCACATCTCGATCTCGCATTTAGGTTATCTGACGAATTAATTATGTATAACCACGTACAATAAAAGGTTGATAAACCGGTCATTCAATACTGCAGCACATTAAACATTGAGTTCAAATAGTTTGAGCTTATTGCATACTGATAAACATGTAATAAACAAAAAATACCGCGAAACGTATGTAATGTTAGTTAATTTAGAGAGTATTGTTATTTAAATGACTGATAGTAACGAAACAAGGTCAATAACATTATCTTTCATTCATAATCGTTACTGAAGATTATTTTATAGGTAATACGTATATAATATTATGTATTTATGTTTTTATAAATATAGTAATGTTGTACATATAACAGTTGAATCATTTTGATTACAACTCAAAGTAAATTACAACACTAACTAGGTATTGTGGCATAGATCGCGGCAGTCTACAGATGCCTATAAAAAGTTTTAACATATTCAAAATTCGAACGCGTCCACCGTAATGGCGGATACAAGCACATCGAGCATGAAATAATTGCATTCGTTCACGACCGCGCCTTGTAAACGGCCTCTCCGGCATATTAGCTAGACATACCCATGTACTTTGGAGTTACTGCCTATCGTTATTACCCGAATATGTTAAATTGTGTGAACGCGATCTTCCATTCCGGCAGAATCCTCTACTCATCTTGATTTTGTCGCGTTGCATTCCTCAGACAAGACGGGTCATCGTTATGTTTTTTTTTTATTACCGGCATTGGCTCGAGGTGCTCTCAACCGTTTATTAAGCGACCGATGGAAAGCGTCAGTTTCCATCTGCAGTCAATGTCAGTTACCTATGTCGTCCATAAATTGTACGTGTTACTAATAACGCTGATTCATCAGTGGTTAAGGTTTGCAAGATTTTAATCTCTCTTGCCCTGCTTACTTTTTTGACAATAAAATACTTGTTTATTGTTATCATAAATGTTTTAAGTGCATCCTTTATAGTCGATTTGTCACAGTGTTGTCTTAGTGTGGTAGATTCATAAACAAAAAATACATATGTAGCTAAAAGTCATAATTATAAAAAATCTACCACGAAACCATAATAGACCGACTTTATAAAAATACTAGCTTTTTAAGATTGTTTATTTTACAATATGTGCAATTTTATTGTTTAGATGTACTTAAATCACGTATCTAAGATAAATATTATCATAACATTTTAATTACTTTTACCAACGGTAGAAAAACTGATTAATTGAGCATATTATTACAGTTCATATGTTTTTTTTCATGTTTAATTTCAAATGTTATTAGCTTAGTATAATTTCATTTATGTTGTGTGACGTTAAACTATAAAAATCTTAAACTTTATGTTCATACAAACATACAACCTCATTCTAAATGAATCTGACAGTTCTGACCATAAATTAAAGTATGTATATACCTATGGCGCCAAATAGTTCGTATTTTGACAGAACTTTTTTTTTTATTAGGAAATGATCGACATCCTAGAATACCTTACATTAGTCCTGTTACATTAGACTTGAGATTATCAATTGACATGTAAAGGCTCTTGATGTGATGCCCCCTATCTTTATTAAGCTTGAAAATATTGCCGTGATGTATTAAAACACCGGATAATTAAACATTAACAATCTCAGGCATATTTAAATGTAGAACGAAATAAACTACTCCATAATACACAGTATATTATTACCTAACACAAATATCGGATAAAAGAACGTTTTGCCTTCCACATTCTATTTACTCTTTGGACACAGAGTAGCACAGTATTAGTGAGATAACACAGATCTGTTCGCAACACAATGGACTTGTACACAGTGTACGACTGTTGGAATACGATCGACGAAAGGCCTTGTCCTCGATTGTATTACTGTTAACGCTATAAAGACATGTAGAGATGGATGATATGTTTGCTCATACGGTTAATTGAATCTACTGTTTTATAATACATTTGGTTAATGTTGTAATATATTTGTGCGGATATTTTATTGATTTAAACGGAGTTCGAATATCATATCAAACCTACTTTCATGGCTTATGTCCAGCTGTGGACTGTTAATGAGTGTACCACTACTTGAAGGATAAATGAATTTTTTTCAAGTATTAAATCCCTATGCCTTACCCTCTCTCTATATTTGTTTTTCTTACTACAATTCACCTTCTCTCTTTGCCTGGCCTTTAACAGTTCACTGCTGGACATAGGCCTCTCCTTAGAAAGGAGGTTTTTTGAACGGTGGTTGAACGAAGACCTCCCCAAACTCCTTTTAATATCGCTGACAATAATTTAATAAAGAAGTATTCAATGTACGAATATTTCAGTTATAGCTTCTACCGGAGGTCCAATTTTTCTCCCCTCTAATTGTTAAGGGAAAACGGTGCCAAATAGGGTTGCCAACCTTACTATAAAATATAGCATTGAACTATACTTCGGGTCGACGTACAAACAAATCTCCAAACGATTAATCCTTGGTTTTTGGCTCCGAACTTTAGATAAAACATTATTTTATTTACCATAAAGTACTAAATATTTTAGATGTGTACCATATATTTTTACAGCTTATTGTGAAAAACAGAAACCCTAGTGCCAAGTTGCAAGTTGCCAAGTGGCACTCACCTCAGGAAACACTCGAATCTTATAATGCCTAAGCATAATTACTATTATTTTTACGGGAATTAACGCTATAATTAATCACTTATTAAAAGTATTACATACCTCTAATTGCCTTACGTTTCGATCAGGTTGCACTGGCCGTGGAGACAGACTGACTTACTGACTTAATAAGTGATCGCGATAATTCCTGTAAAAATAATATTTATTATCATGGAACGCGAAAGTTTAAAAGTTAGTATGCCTAAGCAAATTGAAATAGATAGTTATTGGCTTGACCACTTAGAGGGGATGTATGATAGAAGACTCACGACAGGAATTTGTAGAGGGATTGTGTGTGGAAGTATCGGAAGAGATCGTATATGGTCCAAGGCAAACTGATGTTCAGGAACAGAGCCTTGTGAAGAGCACCAGGAGCCTGGTTTTTCGAACGTGGTTTTAGCCTACTATTCCACGTAGACCAGACGTGTTGATATAGGTTTTGTTTGAAATTTCCTTTCTATTTACGGCAGTTTACAGCGATGTCCAACGTGGTTTGCTTCCTCAGTGACCTGTTACGACATAGACTGTACGGTTTGCTTAGTGGTTTGAGCGGTCGCTACGCCAAGTGTTGTGGGCTCAATTCCACATGCGACAACCCTTTTTGTAATCCGCAAATTGTTATTCTGATACTGTGTGTCCTAAGTACCCCGCGACACAGCATGTTTATTTCTAATGGAAGAGATGTCTTTTTAACAAGAAAAAATGATTCTTAATCCTTCACATCCGCAACTTTACTGAAATTCATAAAGAAATATTTCCTAAAACAATATACATTGACTCTTAAATTCGATCTGCTAGAGAAACTCTGTAACGAGAGCCCGAAATGGAAATAACAAAATGAGTTTACTTAGAAAACACATTTTCATGTTGCAATAATAACAAATCTTACAAAGGTTTGTCGGTAACTTAAGTACTATTTGCTTCAAGTTTACTGGCCTTAGAGCACTGTAACTTTAACAGAGATTGTATACCACTAGCTATGCCCCGCGGTATTACCCGCGGCTATTGAATCGGATATTGCTCACTATTTCATTAGATTTAATTTTGTTCTTAAATTACTGCATTGTGGGTTGAAATCTTCATCTTCTAAGTATCAGTGTTCTTTGCATAATGCGGGAGTTTTTTTTAAAAGAAAACTCCCGCATTATGAATGTTCATCCTATGTTGCGGCGGTCTTTCCAAAGGTACATAAAACGACCGCAATGAACACCAAGATTCAGGACAACAATTTGTGAATTACACAAAGTGTTGGCCCATGTGGGATTTGAACCCATAACACTCGGCGCAGTAGAAAGCGGGCTGGCGGCCGCTTAAACCATTACACTAACCGTGCAGGTAATTATTAAAGTTCATCTTAGACACAGCATATATTCATTAAGTCCTTTAAAAATACATAAAGGAGTTTCGATTCCTAGGTTGGACCAAATGTTTGTATGATCTGCAAATATTTGTTTCGGAGTCTAGGTGTTTTCTATGTATAATAAGTATGTAATTACGAAAAAAGCATGTTTATGTATTTATTCAGTTGTTTAGTACCCATAGTACAAGCTCTGCTTAGTTTGGGACTAGATGACGTTGTGTGTAAGATGTCCGAAATATTTATTAGTTTTAAATGTCTCTATTTGCCCTCAAGGGATATAACAGTGAGTGCATTTATAAAACTTGTTACATTATTTTTTGAAACGTCTAAATGCCTAGGATTTTTGTTTCAATAACTTTAATCCGAAAAGTATTCAGGCGCGAAAGGCATCAGGGTGTTCAAAAATGTATTCGTCTCGACGATTCTTCGGGCGAGGAATGTAATTCAAGTAAAAACTGATCCAACTGGATGTTGACATTCTTTGATTTGAGACTGCGACCTCTGGATTGGCTTTGCTTAGGAGCAAGAATGTATATATATGTGCTAGTTTTTACCTTCGGCTCTGCCCGCGTTTATGTCGTTAATCGCGGTAAAGAGTAGCCTGTGTCCTTTCTCAAGAATCCAAGTATATAAATGACCAAAATTCAGTGATATCGGTGTAGAGGATATAAACTCATCCTTATGAATGAAATGCTTGTTGAAAATAGATGTTGGCCTATTCTCAGATCTATATACCCGGTATACACACAAAATTTCATACAAATCAGTCCAGCCGTTTCAGAGGAGTATGGCAACTAACACTGTGACACGAGAATTTATATATAAGACTAGCTTTCGCCCGCGGCTCCGCCCGCGTTGATGTCGGTTATCGGGGTAAAAAGTATGTGTGTGCCTATGTCCTTCCTCAGACTCTAGACTATCTGTGTACCAAATTTCATCCAAATCAGTTTAGCAGTTTAGGCGTGAAAACGTAACAGACAGACAGAGTTACTTTCGTATTTAAAATATTAATAGAGATTTAGTACCTTTAATAAAAGCTCTGCTTGGTTTGGGACTAGATGACGTTGTGTGTAAGATGACGGAAATTAGATCTAGGTTGCTGGTCTATTAAGTTAATAGAGGTCACATTGCAATGTACTCTGAATACATGTATAATGTGTAGTATGTGAAGTGTTTGTGAATATTAGTGCAGTCAAATAAGCTAATTAAAGGGGTCAACCTCGGAACGAGACAATAATAACTCGTATGTATACACCTTTATTATGATTTTGTAAAAGTTGTCTCAAAAGTTTCGTAAAACTCGTGTCTGGAACGTAAACTTATTCAAGGTCAAAAATTTTTATATTTAACTCTACCAAAGTGACTCTACTCTGCCTGATGGAAAGCATAAGTAGAATCCAGGAGTAGGGGTTACCATCCTCATTGTGAGGGTACGCAATGCAGCATGGGGACTGGGACCCATACCATGGCAGCCTGGTCAGATGTTTCCACATCATTCTCCCGGCCTCCGGAGACCGGTATGATTGGGCCTCCGGTCTCACACTCACCAACAAAAGAAGACGCAAGAATGCTGTCATTAGGATAGGATAGGGTCATAGGATGTCAAAAAAGTTTTTTTGTTTATTATTTTGGTTTCTGTAACTCCGATAATGATAACATGTATTACAAAATTGTAGAGCTTAAAATTTGCGACAGATTTGGTTTTCAAAATTTTGTGTGTATGCCGATCCGTTTTTGAGATAGAGGGCAGAGAGTCCACAGCGGTCAGTCACTTGCTCGGTCAATCGTGAATCTCAGTTATACCTTGTATATAGTTTATTTTGTGCTGAAATATTATTAACAATAATGTGTTTTTTATCAGTAATTACATTATATTTAATAACTAGCTTTCGCTTCGCCCGCGTCTATGTTGGTTATCGCGGTAAAAAGTAGCTTAAGTATTTTCCCAAGGTTCCATCTATCTCCATAATCAAAATTCATCAAAATCGGTTCGGCGGTTTAGGCGTGAAAACAGACAGACAGACAGTTACTTTTGCATTAGTAATATTAGTAGGGATGTTTCTCATGCAACGACACGGCGACTGGATGCAAGAAGCATCAGACTGTGCTCTGTGCATGTGCGGGAAGCAACTCATTAGGCCGCCGCCATATTGTGGGTCGCCGTGCTCAGTGTTCGCCATGACAGTGAGGACGGTGATCACCACTCCCAGATTCTGTTCATATTTTCCATCTAGTTGAGTAGCCATTTTTGCAGCTAACTTCTATACAAATAAAAAAAATGGAGTTTCTGTATATAATAACAAATCAACAGTTTCTTTTTACCAAATTGACATAAAAGTAAATATGGTACTAACATAAAAAAACTTATCTTTAAATTTTTTGCCTGTGTCTGTTTCGGCTAATCTATGAACTGGACTTTCACTGGCAGAAAGCTAAGGACAGGAAGACACAAGGTGTAACTTAGGCTAATTTTTTTAGACTAGCTTTGCTCCCCGGCGTTATTCGCATTTGCAATAATAACCGCGGGTAACACCACGGGATTCAGCTAGTATACAAAAAATAATATAAAAATAATTCTACTAGCTCCACAAAACCAATATCTTTAAGTAATATTAAATTGTATGAAATGGGATTTCTAAAAAGTGAAACGTGGCACACAGCGTATGCAAAACTAGGTCGCAGTAGAACGGCTTGCTTCATATTGCATTGTGCATCAACTGTATTGCTAAGCTATTTGTTTTATTACTGCATATATGCAGTAACTATTGGACCATTTCAAAAACGATAAACAATTTAAATAAAGCGATTTAATTAGCTTGTTCTACGAGTGTTGTGCTGTGTTTGGTTTGATTCCTGGGTCGAGCCAAATGTTTGTATGATCTGATAATTTGTATATAATAGTGTCTTCGAGAAAATATATAGTATATTACAATATGTAACTTTATTAATCGTTTTAGCTATCTATAGAAATAAAAAAAAATTGAGGTACATATTCGTTTATAATAATTTACACAAAATTAATAGCTTTTATTAAATGCATATGAAAGTAAATACGACACTTACATCTAAAAATCAGTTCCAAGTTTTTTGTCTGTCTGTCTCTTTATTTCGGCTAATCTCTGAAACAGTCTGACCGATTTCGAAGGGTTGTATCATTGATAGATCGTTCGTGTTGTAAAAAATAATTTGTAGAGTACTTGCATTTTAGAAACAAAATAGGGTTACCCGAAAACAATAATAGAACCGAATCTAAAAGATCAAAACCAACGCAGCCAGTGATCAAATAAACTTATTATGTCTTTAAACATATCATAATCTTCAACAGCTGTTAACAGTCCACTGCTGGACATAGGCCTCTCCTTAGAAAATAGGTTTTGGACTACTGTACCACGCTGTGACATAATTACGTAGAGATCAAAACTAATGATTCTTAATATAAACCAAGTATTGAATGACCCAAATTCTGTTATACGAATTTTGTATAAATATACGAATAATGATCGATTGTCAGCATTATACGATTATAAGAGTATCGATTCATGACAAAACAAAGATCGTTTTAGTATGAGTCATATATGTTCTTATTGTGTCACATGTACATATTGTTGTATTGAAGAATGTTACGATTATAAGTCAGCAGATTTCTGACTCGTATTATCCGCATTCTTTAACGTTTATAAAGATTTATCCAGGTTATACCATAATTATGCAGAATGATTGGACCTCCGGTCTCACACTCACCAGCAAGGTACGACAGTACGGATGCTGTGATTTTTAGTGTAGTCTTATTTATTGATTTTGCTTGTTGCACATGTTGTACAGAGGCTAACTTAATGCCATGAGGCATTCTCTCCCAGTCGTCCTTCAGGTGATGCAGAGATATGATGTAGTAGGTGCATCATCACTACATAGTATAAAACAAAGTCGCTTTCTCTGTCCCCATGTACGCTTAAATCTTTCAAACTACGCAACGGATTTTGATGCCGTTTTCTTTAATAGATAGAGTGATTCAAGAGGAAGGTTTTTATGTATAATACATACATAATATAGTAGATAATAATTTTAGAGGTTTCTAATGTGTGTTTTTAGGGTTCCGTAGCCGAATGGCAAAAAACGGAACCCTTATAGATTCGTCATGTCTAGGGTTTATTCCCGGGAATTCTCGAGCCGAGAATTCCCGGGAAATTGTTGGGCTTTGTTCCCGGGAAATCAAGCTCGAGAAAAGTCGAGAACTCGAGAAATCATGAACCTATATAGAAATTAAATTACCGTTTGTTATGTTGCTTGGCGTCCGGGCCAAAGCGCAGCGGCACCCTTAAATATTGATCTCATACACTGCAAGCGCTCTGCGGCGTCGTTTTTACACGATAGTTTACGTAGTGTTTCACAGATTACGTGATAAATTGAAATCAAACAGGTAAATATTTTCACTTTGATTGACACATCATGGCTTTATTATTTATTTTATTTTCATCAATAATATAATCTAAATATGATCTTAAATTTTACTAGGTACGAGTACCTATGTGTTCTTTTCTATTATTTTTAGACAAACTTTAATACATAAAATAACTAACGATACATTAATTATACTACTTAGTCTTATTACATTTCCTATTTTTGTAAAACAACAAGACACAAGCTTAGTTGTTAATTATTCTTATATGTTTTTCTTTCCAATCTTTTCCTGAGTTTCAGTTCCAAGTATGGGGACCCCCAAAACGTGTAGTTTTTTTTCTATTTTTATGTGAAAATCTTAACACGGTTCATAGATTACATCTACTTACCAAGTTTAAACAGTATAGTTCTTATGGTTTCGGAATAAAGTGGCTGTGACATACGGACGGACAGACAGACAGACAGACATGACGAATCTATAAGGGTTCCGTTTTTTGCCATTTGGCTACGGAACCCTAAACAGGAATCTGCAAATGCGCAATGCCTAAAGTGCCAAAAAACCAATGTTTGTAAAGGTTCTAATACTAGCGGTTTGGTGAGATATTTAGCACATGTGCATAAAATCAGTAAGTATTACTAAATGCCCGCAATCTGAATCTGAAGCATCTACAAGTTCAGGTGTGAGTGCACCGAAAAAAAGGCCTGGGTATAAAAGTATACAGCAACAGAAACTAAACTTTAAAACTCCACCGATACAATCATTGGGTGAATTTGAATTAGCTTATTTAGATTAATGTTTTTGAATATATCAATAAAAGTTTTGTAATTAATTTGATACTTTTATTTGAGAGGGACACCATTGAATTTGTTGAGGTTATTGTAACCAAATAATATGAGAAAACGTATGTAAATGTAAATTTCTCGACAACCCGAGAAGACCCGAGAAATTAGCTTCGAGAATTCTCGAGACCCGAGAAATTGGAAAGCTCGAGAAATCATGAACCCTAGTCATGTCTGTCTGTCTGTCTGTCCGTCCGTATGTCACAGCCACTTTTTTCCGAAACCATAAGACCTATACTTTTCAAACTTGGTAGGTAGATGAAATCCGTGAACCGCATTATGATTTTCACATAAAAATAGAAAAAAAACAATACATTTTGGGGGTCCCCATACTTGGAACTGAAACTCAAAAATAAATTTTTCATCAAACCCATACGTGTGGGGTATCTATAGATAGGTGTTCAAAAATGATATTGAGGTTTCTAATATCATTTTTTTCTAAACTGAATAGATTGCGCGAGAGACACTTCCAAAGTGGAAAAAAGTGTGTCCCCCCCCCCCCCCTGTAACTTCTAAAATAAAAGTGTGATAAAACTAAAAAAAATATATGTTGTACATTATCATGCAAACTAACAACGAAAATTGGTTTGAACGAAATCTAGTTAGTAGTTTTTTTTAATACGTTATAAATCGTAAACCGCAATTTACCTTTCATTCAATCAATTCATTAATGTAAAAACATCGATCAAAGTTACAACGAACTACAAGAACTTTTATATGATGTTACTTGCTGATACGGAACCCTTCATGGGCGAGTCCGACTCGCACTTGGCCGTTTTTTTTACGCTTATATTGCAAACGCTGGCTGTACCCGAGATAGATCAAAATAATGTACTACAGTATTGTACTTCTTAAAAAGGTCTACAAAAAAGTTCGCGATGGTATATGTCTATCTCTTAGGGATAACCCACAATAACCATTTTCTTATTTTTACGAGAAATAATATCTTATTTACGAAGCGATTTTAAGCATAATCCTTATCCAATTAATTACCTTAAGTACATTGTGTATTTAATATAGATTAATATGGCCCTATACAGTATGTAATTTAAATCAATACATTTAAAGATATAACAGATTTATAAAATGCAGGAACAAAGCGATTGTGGCGGTACCGGCCGGGGCCCGTTAGTTGACGCTGCTGTCGATTTGTCACTATCAGTTAATAACTATGTATTACAAAACACTATGTTTTTATTAATATTCTAAGGCGATACGAAGTTTGCCGGGTCAGCTAGTATTTATATAAAATTACAAAATTTAAAAAAATCTTTAGGTTATACTCATGTTTTTAGGTTATGTAAATGAGAGATGATTCTACATAAGAAATGTATCATGGTCTTGTGTGTGAGGGTAGTACTGCCTGGTCGAGCTGGCTCGTTCGTGCTGAAATCGTGACTTACTAGCTTTTAGTAGCTCCCTTGTCGGCTCTTATGACACAATCTATCAAATTACCGAAATCGGCTAGGAAAACTGTATAGCTTTCTCGTTATTTTTTTACGCGATTTTTATTAGCTTCACCTGTATGTTTGTAACCGACACCTTTGGGTGCGATTTTGAACCACTTTAAACGGCCAGATTTCGTTCAAACTTTTTAGATTTATTGAAGACCGATGACAATACACTAATTTGAAAAAAAAAACAAAATAAAAAAAAAAACAGTTTACTCAGTCTTTTTTAGATAACGAAAAAAAGAGGAGTGGGGAGACGTTATTGAAATATTTTCAGAAAGCACCCCACGCTTTGTTACATTAAAATTATTTTCTACTTTTTAGTTTAAAATCGAGGTTGTTCAGTTTTTTAAAACTATTTTTTTTTAAATTGAAGGAAGCAGCAAGTCATCTTTCAAAAAAAAAAAAATTCCAAATCGATTAATCCGTTTTAAAATAATGATGGTATAGGCGTGTACACAGATATGTATGCAGACTCATAAGTCAGAAGAGAACGTTTTAAACGTCCGTTTGTAATCGTTAGATCTACGGAACGAATTAACAGTTTTTATTGACATATTAATTATATATTTATAGATATAATATCTGTGCATGTCTCTAGGCAGGTAGATGACATTGAGACCACCTTGCTATCGGATCAACGCGATATTATGATTCGTTACACGTTATATTATTTCTCAATCTCCTCGATAGCCTCGAAGCCTCTGTAAGCCCTTACAGAGGCTTTATTAGAAACTAGCTGAGCCCGTGGTTTTACTTGCGGTTATTGTTGTAAGTTGTAACGCGGATCTAAGTTAATCTACAAAAAAACCTAAGTTATTCCTTATATCAGGGGGGTGTCACTCCGCAGTTTAGGTATAGTCGGCCGGCTGCCTGCCGGGTCAGACACGCCGGTCGAACAGACATCGTCAGAACAGTTAAGAGTTACACGATAGAAAGAGACGCAATTGTAGGTAAATATAATCGTAGTGATTCGGCGCTGTGCGATCTGAATTGAACCTAATCTTTTGACACCGAAGGTATCTATAACTTTAATTTACTTTTCGGAGTGAGTCTTCTGTGCTGGTACTATTATGTATTCTGTGCTTACATCATCAGCGTGTGAAAGTTCCTTTAAAATGAATACAGCCATTCCAGAGATTAGCCGGAACAAAAAGACAGACAGGCTTTGGTTAAAAAAAACTGAAAAAAATTGTGAGTGACATTGAACTTTAAAGGAAAACTATAGCTGTTTAGATAACTTTTATATTTCAGGAGCTATTAGGGCCTTACTTGTAAAATGCACTTATTTGGAAAACTTAGTACAAAAATAAATAAATAATAAGTAACAATTTCTATTGGATACGATTTTAAATCAACCTATTAATGAGTGACTACGGAACCCTATTTTATGCGTGGCCTGACAAGCATTTTTTTAAAGTAAGTATCGTGTATATTTTCATATATATGCACTTAGTAATACTGGTCATTCAATATTACAAAGACACTTTAATTTTTATTTATTTGTAAGACTAGTTAAACTCTTAGAATTAAATTGTTTTATTCATCCTACCTCTTAAAGCATCTAAATAATTTATTAATAAAAATAAACCAAGTTGATTGTTGTGAGTCGATCAATGGAGGAAGGGTTCTGTAACATTATCTTTACATTTCAACAGTCTACCTGTTGCTGTTAAACACGAGGTAAAAGAAACACGTTTGCTGTATGGGAACTCTTTGAACAGTTATTTTATTCTGTTTTTAGTATATGTTGTTACAGCGGGAATAGAAATACGAGAAACATGTATGAAAATTATAATTATCTAACTATCACGGTTCATGACATAGTTTTGAAAGATGGACGTACAACAAGTCTTAGTAATAGGGTCCGTTTTACAATTCGGCTTTAACCTTATGTATGGCCTTAACCCTCTCCGTAGAGGAGAACGTGCTCAGCAGTGGGATGTTGTGGATTGTTGTTTTTACACTTTGGGCACGGAACCCTAAAAGCCACTAATTGCTAATGGGAGTTTTATTCAAGTTTTTATAAATTAATATACATGTTAGGCTTTATTAACGACATAAGTACAAATTTATCAACTTATTGAATTTTTAAGTGCTTTTAAGAATAATTGATGAGATATTTTAAAACTAATAAGAGAGGCTTGGACTTCCCGGAAACGGATATTAAGAGATACAGCAGTTATATTCTCTGACTTAAGTAATCCATACTTAATGTTATAAATTCGAAAATAATTTTGTCTGTATGTTTGTTACGTTGTGCTGCTATTGGTTTTAATAAAAATTTAATTGCACATACATTGATTCTTGAGGAATGATATAGGCTGTTACATATTATGCATATAAAACATCCAAATTCCGAAACAAATATTTGGTCCGACCCGGGAATTGAACCCTAGACCTCAATACGCTCCCATTGCATCACCAAGGCAAGTCAGTCATATAATAATGACGGTTTATTCAAAGTACACGGAAATGTAGTAATTAAAGATATATGTATTATCATAATAAATAGGTTTAATGGCTTCAGATCCCCACAACTGATCAATCTAATTTGGAACAAAGTTTCTTTAACAAAAACACAACTTTTCGAAGAAGAGAGAAGTTACTCCTAAGTTACTCCTTATAACACCAGGTATCTGCCAGAGACAGTCCCTTAAAACTATGTAGGATCGTTCTAGAGATTAACCGACGCAAACAAACGGAGAAAATTTTTTAAAACTTTTTTTTTGTTTCATACGAATTTAGTAAAAAGCTGTTTTAATTTGAAATTGAAAACAGATGTTTAAATTTGATTAATTTGTTTAAATTTCTATGTTACACGGATCCGGATGCTGCGTAACCGCCCTAACTGTATCTTGGTCAAGAACACTTCCTTGTACAGTTTATACAAGAAGTAGAGGTCACATTGATGGCGTAACAACACAAATATACCATATATTATACTTATAAATAAAAGTAACGTGTCTGTTTGTCATTTTAAATTAACGACTTTTTACTAAATGCATATTGAAGTAGGTAACAAATAAGTTTGTCTGACAGTTTGTTCTGACTAATCTCTGGGAACAGCTGGACCGATTCTTACGGGATTTTCTTTGTCAGATAGTTGATGGCACAAGAAGTAACATTTCCTACTTTTTCAGACTAGCTTTGCCCCCTTTTTTTTTTTGTGCTGAAATCCCCACGGATGCCACCAGTTGGTGACAATTTCGGACTCGAACCGACTAAAACCGCACGCCGTCTCTTGTACTATGAGTCGAGGAACCAGATATACCCTAGAAAGGAAGTCCCTGGAACCCTGACGCATAGCTTTGCCCCTCGGCGTTACTCGCGATTTACAACAATAGGTGCGCGTAACACCTTGGGACTCATCTAGTAAAACATACAAGTCTCGTTCAAAACTTGCATTATGATATTCATAGTTATATTACCCTTACTTCCTTACTAATATTATAAATGCGAAAGTTTCCGTCTGTCTGTCACACACACTAACACCAACACTACTGAACCGATATTAATGAAATTTTGGTACACAGATAGTCTACGTATCTACCACAATAATCGATATACTGCCTTGTTGGTGGTCTAGTGGTTAGCGTTTGCTGCTGCTGTTTTAGAGGTCTCGGGTTCGATTCCCGGACCAAATGTTTATGTGATCCGCAAACATTTGTTTCTGAGTCTGGGTGTTTTCTATCTATAATATGTATGTGTTTACAAAAAAAAGTATGTTTAAATATGTATTTATATCGGTTGTCTAGTATCTATAATACAAGCACTACTTAGTTTGGGACTAGATGGCGTTGTGTGTAAATCATCATATCATTATCATCAGCCTATCTCAGTCCACTGCTGGACATAGGCCTCTCCCATAGAACACCACTTTGATCGATTTTTGTCTTCTCGCATCCAGCTCCTGCCAGCCATATTTTGTGTAAAGATCATCGTTGTGTGTAAAGATGTCGGAAAATATTTATGTATAAATTCGGGCAGTACCGCGGGCGAAAGTTAGTACTCCATATTTGCATACCTTAGCGGTGTGTTAATTGATGATAACACAATGAGGGGCTGTCAGCGTAGCAGATATAGTCTTATAGGATTCAACAATCTCCTATTATTCATACCGTCTATTAAATATGTCGATATTGCGCAAATAGTGAGATAAAATAAATGTACAAGTCATTTTGTACTGTTTAAAAATTTCCACCGACTAATAGTGAAGCTTAATTGGAGACTGGGGGGGCTTAAATACATCCAACGGTAGGATAACGTAGCCACAACGTGTCTTGTCAGTCGCCAACCCGCACTCGGCCAGCGTGGGGACGTATGGCCTTAACCCTCTCCTGAGAGGACACCAGAGCCCAGCACTGGGACATTATTGATTGTTGATTGACTTGTATCTTTGTGACTTACAGCTAAACTTTGTTTTTAATTGGCAGTCGCTTTTTTTACTTTTACTAACGAATACCCATCCATATGAATAAATAATATATAATTTTTAAGGGTTCCGTAGACAAATTTAATCAATACAGTAGTATCATCATCATCAACAGCCTTTAACAGTCCACTGCTGGACATAGGCCTCTCCTTTGAAAGGAGGTTTTGGCCTACTATACCACGCTGGCCAGACGGGTTGGTAAAGGGTTTGTTTCAAGTTTTCCTTCTCTTGGCAGTGATGTTAGCTGCTTATTTTGTTCCTTTAGTCGCCTCTTACGACACCCATGAAATGAATAGGGGTGGTGACACTTTGTATTCTTAATCCGTCACCACACGGACAATACAGTACAGTACAGTACAATACAGTAGTATAAAAACATCGATCTAAGTTACAACGAACTTTTATATGATGTTGCTTGCTGATACGGAACCCTTCATGGGCGAGTCCGACTCGCACTTGGCCGCTTTTTTGTAATATCATCATTAAAAAAATTATGTATATGTAACATCGAAATATATGTTTTTATACATTTATAGGCTTTCTCACTGTCCTGTTTGTTCCGGCAAATCCCCTCAACGACTGGACCGATATTGACGGAAATACTGGCAGATATACTTAGATGGCAGACATAAGGCGTAAATTAGACCAACTTTATTTAGACTTCGCGACGTTACTAGTGATTTACGCTGTTAGTACACCGACGCGTTCGTATGCGGCAGCGATGCGAACACCACTAGCGAAACATCTGCGTCTTCACAATTCCTTGCGAAACAATACCGACAAGGACGCAACTATTTCATGTAGCCTAGTGCTAGAGTGAGACGTAGCGTATGCAAAATTCTGCCATACTACTGACAGTTTTTTCGTTGTTTCGCTGCCGCATACGAATGCGTCGGTGTACTAACGGCGTTATAGTAATAAATAGGCTAAAAAATTATGAAGTCCAACTCATATAGACGTAATTTTAGTTTGTTGTCAGATAAACCAATTTTTTTTGGACAACCACTAATATAATTTTCGATTTCTCATTTAAAAAGCACACAAAATTATTTATGAATATAAAAACCATTAATTTTTATACAAAATGGCGATAAATAAAATATTGTAAACAGGAATTGTCGCAGTGAAATATAAGATTATGAAATCAATTCAGCCGAGGGTTGGCAGACATCCAGCCGAGTTGGCGCAAGAGTGAAAGAGTGAAGTGTTGCGACAACTGTGTCCTCCACTTCCTTATATGTATTAATGCTGAGTCACTACTTATGGAGGGTAGTTCGAAGTTTTACTATTTAATTGTAGGTAGTTAACGCACGGCATTTGATAATAGGTACTCATGATACAATAAAACAAGGTACAGGTAAATTAGCTTGGAGAAATTTTTTCGTTTGTAGTAGTGTATAGTCACGTGGCACCTGCGGACAGCATAAACTGGTTTATTCTGGTTTTGTGCGTGTTTACACTTTCCACTATCAAGTGACGATTTTTTGCTTTAGATTGAAGTATCTCGAAAACGGTGCATCCTAGGCCAAAAATAACAAAAATTTTGACCCCCCCCCCGGAGTTTTAAAAACCTAGAAAAGGAAAAAAAAATAAAAAAAAATATATATATCGGTCTCTCCTCTTTGAAGTTTCGCTTCTGTCGTGTGTGAATCGCACACGCACCTTTTTTTTTTTATAAAGTCAAAACCTTTTTCTTTAAAATAAAAACTTGTTTTTATTGAAAACAAAAATCAGAGTGTTGCTAGGGATAAGTATAAAATTAAATAGTAATGTTAGGATATCTAAACATTTTTGTATAGGCCAGAACGATATAGTGGAAACGTGCTCTAAGATCTGTGTAATATACACACCACTACATATGCAAAAATTTCTCGAGAATAATTTCACTGTATGGCACTTCGAGATAACACGGTCATGACGTAGGTGACACAAGACATGTCATCTCCTTTATAATTTAAACTTTATTAGTTTGGTGAAAATTGATCACTTATTCATAAGTAATCATCATCAACAGCCTTGAACAGTTCACTGCTGGACATAGGCCTCTCCAGAAAGGAGGTTTTGGCCTACTATACCACGCTGGCCAGATGGGTTGGTATAAGGTTGGTTTCAAGTTTTCCTTCTCTTTGCATTGATGTTGTCTTGCGTAGTTTATCCCTTAGTCGCCTTTTACGACACCCGCGGGATGAATAGGGGTGGTGACACTCTGTATTCTTAATCCGTCACCACAAGGACAATGAGTAATGGTATTACTAAAAACAAAAATAGATTAGATGTCTTGTGTCACCTACGTCATCACCGTGTCTTGGTGTTTCAACCATACCTTGTTTTATTGTATCATGATAATACTGAAGTCACAGTCTGAACCTGAACTCAGCTACTTCAAGTAAACACACGCGCTCACACACACACACATGCATCAAACTACGCTACTTTTTAACCGACTTCAAAAAAAAGGAGGAGGTTCTCAATTCGTCGAATTCTTTTTTTTTTTTTATGTATGTTCAGCGATAATTTCGTCGTTTATGAACCGATTTCAAAAATTCTTTTTGCATTGGAATGGGCGTAGCTTACAGGTGGTCCCATCGTCACCATATCGGGATCTGATCATGGGATCCCAAGGAAATCGAGGGAACTCCTCAAACATCATAGGCACAATGTCGCGATTTGGGTACTCGGAATAGTTTTTCATTGTAGTCGGTTCCTTTTTGTTAAAATTATTATCAGTATCGTACGAGAGGTCGTGCAGTTTGTCTAAAAATGCCGTCCATCGTAATTAAATGGTATAACATTTGTAAAAAACTGAAATAAAAGTCTTATGGAATAACGTATCACACGTTATTTATTACACACAAAACTATATTTGTTTATGTTATTAAAACACAATTCTGAGGTTATTTGATACAAATAATGTCAATATCACGTATAACGTACTGGAAAATGATATTACTACATACAGATACTTCAATTTTATTTGTTTGTATAGGTAGATTAAAGTTTGGCAAAGTTACTCTATGTGTGATCAGATATCTGCGTGTGAAAGTCGATCCAGCCGTTCCAGAGATTAGTTGAAACAATTAGAATGTCAGTACCGTTTAAAAAACTGTTCTATTGATACAAGCAGACATTCCAATTTTATTAATATGTATAGATTGAAGTCGTATACGTAATTAGTTGTATACAAAGTGAATGTTTCGTAGAAAGCTCTTAGTGTATTGTTTCACGTGTTTGGTGGCATCGATTGGTTCTTGGTAGCGAGCTCCTCGGAAAACCCAACAATGCGCCACTTATTACAAAGAAATTCCGTGTTAATGTCACTCAGAAAATCAAGACTGCAGTCTTTAGTAACTAGTTAAGATTTTATTTATGACCTTTACAATAATCCCTGATAATGTCGGCAAACGTAAAACGACGATTTGCGCAAGACGGCTGGTAGGAGCTGGATGCGAGTAGCGTAGAGTAGTCGAAATAAGTGGCGTGCAATTGGAGAAGCCTATGTCCAGCAGTGGACTGCGCAAGGCTGATGATGATGAATGTCGTGGGGCGCAGTTAGTCTTTACATCTATATCTTTACGATAAAAAAAAATTGTAGTGTCTGCATGTAATATCAAATTAACATTTTTTTTACGGTACTAACATCAAAAAGGATTTTTTTTTAATTGTTATCTGTCTGGTTATTCTGGCTATTCTCTGGAACGGCTGGACCCATTTTGACGAGACTTTCACTGGCAGAAAGCTGATGAAATAAGGAGTAACTTAGACTAATCTTTTTATACTAGCTTTGATCTGCGGTGTTACTCGCGATTTACAACAATAACAGCAGGTAACATCGCGGGACACAGCTAGTCCAAAATATATTTTGTTGTTAACCAACACCATTATTATTATATGAAACCAGCCATTACAACAATAGAACAATATATAAATATATATAAATAGTCATACAATGCTCAATCTGGCGAGATAATGGCCAATTATACAAATGATTCGTCTATGACAAATATAAAATACCATTTAATGGATGTTCTTAGCGTTACAATTGCTATCTCGTGTAATTATATTGAGATGCGAAGGATGGGTGGAAGATTACATCATCTCACAGACGACCGATCTAAGATGACAGCATCCGTGCTGTCGTAATTCGTTGGTGAGTGTGAGACCGAAGGCCGAATTATGTTGAAGCATCTCACTGGGTCATAGTGTGGGGCACCATGCTGCATAATATACATTCGTTATGTGTACGGTGACTAGTAACCTTGGATTCTTCTCACGCGGAGTGTCTCTTTGACAGGGTCATATACTAAAGCAGAAAAGAGAAGAAGCTAATCTAAAAAAAACGCCGACGTTACTTCTGTGAAAGTCCCGTCAAAATCGGACGTCTGAACCGACATGTTGTTGTCATTAAATAACAGAAACGGTTATATCTTTATATCTTTATATATATAATTCTTCTGTGAGTGTGTATGTCACTGAACTTCTCTTAAACGACTGGACCGATTTTGATGAATTTTTTTGTGTGTGTTCAAGGGGATCTGGGAATGGTTTAGATTCGCAATTGGACCCGGTAGGTGGCGCTGCGATCAAGTTCTGGAATTTTAAAGGTGGCGGAAGTTCGCTGGGTCAACTAGTCTTATATATAAAATTCTCGTGTCACAATGTTCGTTCCCATACTCCTCCGAAACGGATTGACCAAATTTTATGAAATTTTTTATGCATAGTCAGCAAGTCTGAGAATCGGCTTCTATCTATTTTTTGTGTTTCTACAACGCGAGCGGAGCCGCAGGCATCAGCTAGTAAAATTCTAAAAGCAAACTTGTTTTTAGGGTTCCGTTGCCAAATGGCAAAAAACGGAACCCTTATAGATTCGTCATGTCTGTCTGTCTGTCTGTCCGTCCGTATGTCACAGCCACTTTTTTCCGAAACTATAAGAGCTATACTGTTGAAACTCGGTCAGTAGATGTATTCTGTGAACCGCATTAATATTTTTACACAAAAATAGAAAAAAAGCAATAAATTTTGGGGGTCCCCATACTTAGAACTGAAACTTAAAAAATTTTTTTTCATCAAAACCATACGTGAGGGGTATCTATGGATAGGTCTTCAAAAATGATATTGAGGTTTCTGATATCATTTTTTTCTAAACTAAACAGTTTGCGCGAGATACACTTTCAAAGTGGCAAAATGTTGGTCCACTCCCCTGTAACTTCTAAAATAAGAGAATGATAAAACTAAAAAAAATATATAATGTACATTACTATGCAAACTTCCAACGAAAATTGGTTTGAACGAGATCTAGTAAGGAGTTTTTTTTTAATACGTCATTAATCATATACCGTAATTTACATTTCTTTCAATCAAAACACTATTAATAAAACATCGATGAAAGTTACAACGAACTACAATAACTTTTATATGATGTTACTTGCTGCTACGGAACCCTTCATGGGCGGGTCCGACTCGCACTTGGCCGCTTTTTTAAACTACTTGTATTATGACGAGATATTCTCATAAGAACATATAAAAACAAACGATTTCATTTCTTATTTTATTACATCGGTGTTATGATCAAGAATCATTGTTCGGTCATATATCATGTATATTTATAGCAATTTGAGTAGAGAAGAGACAATATAAGAATACCCACTAATGCCCCTCTAGTCAAGGTACAAACGTTTTCGTTCTGCAATCGCTGACGCCTCTTTTCTCTTGTTTGATTGGCTAAAGTCACTCAATCACGAGATCAAAAACATTTTTTTTTATAAACCGTTAACGATTGCAGATTAAAAAACCATTGCAACTTGGCTAGAGGGGTTGGCAACAAAGTTCAGAACAACTTCTTACAGTTTGTGTTACTACTGTGCAGGTTAGTTAGGTTAAGAATTTGATTCCCTTTAAGTGCAAATATTTGTGTAAACAGGTCGACTCAAAACTATGGTCCTTTCATCAAAAGGCCAACCTTGACCCTATACTGCACTCACATAGTTCTCTTTAATGTTGTACACGGACTTTAAAAAAAAAAGAAACCTCTGTGGTTTGTTTCGGCGTTTCTTCCCAGAGTGAGTCGTAGGAAATGCCGGCGCCTTCTAGCTATAAGTCCGACTTGTAAAAATGTCTCAAAAGATTTACTTACAGAAATAAATATCATTTATCGTTAAAATCACTATAATTTTTTTGCCCTTTTCTATAATATGTATGTATTCAGAAAAATATAACTAGCTATAACTAGCCTTTGACCGCCGCGTCTACGGCCGCTTGTATGTCGATTATCGTGACAAAATAATAAGGATTTTATTGGTAAAATAATTAAAAAAAAAACTAGTTAAGTGGTATCATCAATAACACATAAAGTCCTACTACTGGGCTGGGGCTCTTCTCAGCATAGGGTTGACCATACACGCTGGACGAGTGCGGTTTGAGAAAGACACGTTGTGGCTACGCAAATCTTGTCGTTGAATGTTTTTAAGTCCCGCGAAGGCGGTAATACCCTCACGCAGAAGATCAACATAATATCAGGGGGGTGTCACTCCGCAATTTAAGTATAGTCGGCCGTCTGCCTGCCGGGACGAGCATGCCGGTCGAATAGACGTCTTCAGAACAGGTAAGATTTACACGATAGAAAGAGACGCAACGGTAGGTAAATATAATTGTAGTTGATTCGGCGCTGTGCGATCTGAATTGAACGTAATGTTTTGACGCCTAGGGCCCCGATTTCTTTAATTTACTTTTCGGAGTGAGGCTTCTGTATGAGCACTATTATGTATTCTGTGCTAATATGTCAGCATTAGTGCTGTTGTAGTTCTTTGGTGACTTACACGCGAGATCCAGTTATGCAGAAGCATCTCTTTAGGCCGCCATAGTGTGGGTCTTCATAATATATTGTATGCATTCACAATGAGCATGGTGATCACTACTCCTGGCTTCTACTCATACTTTCCATCAGTCAGAGAAAAGTCACTTTTTCAAGCCTAAATATAAAAAGATTGACTGACTGCCTTATTGGTCTAGTGGTTAGCGTATGCGGCTGCTGATCAAGAGGTCTCGGGTTCGATTCCCGGTTCGGACCAAATATTATTTGTGTGATTCACAAATACTTGTTTCGTAGTCCGGGTATTTTTCTATGTATAATATGTATGTATTTACAAAAAAAAAGTATGTTTATGTATTTATATCAGTCGTCTAGTACCCTTAATACAAGCTCTGCTTAGTTTTTTAAGAAATAGTTTGGGACTAGATGACGTCGTGTGTAAGATGTCCGAAATATTTATTTATTTATTAATTATTATCTATGAAGTTATTATTTATAGTCGGTTGAAACTACGTCACTAATGGAAACAAAAAACTAGCAGAAATGAAGGGTCCGTATCGACATACCTGATGGAATCCTACTCAAGCTTTCCATCCGGCCAGAGGATAGTTACTTAGGCAGACTTATAAATAAATTCATAAAGAATTTAAAAAACAGTTTAAAATGTACATATAAAGACAAATACTAAATGTTTAGCCAAAACAGTAAGGAGCTTATCTAAAAGTTTCGAAGTTGCATTAAATTTGTGGCGTTAAGCCAAATAGATAGTTAGGTTTCGTTTGTATAGGAAGTTTGCAGTCCTTGGCGTGGAATTGGTCTTATTTGAGTGTGGTTGTGGTGTACTTTGAGTGCCTCGGTGGCGCAGTGGTGGTGTATGCGAATGCTGTTTTCGAGGGTTCCATTCCCAGATCGGAAAAAATGTTTGCATAATCTGCAAAACAATATTTGTTTTGGAGTGTGGGTGTTTTCTTTAAAAAAAAAATTATTTAATATGTAATGATATATTTGAACGTATTAGACTAAATGAAATTGTAGAACCCATGCATTGTGAAGAGAAAATAAATAAAGTATTAGTATATAAGTTATCTAGTACCCGTAGTACAAGCTATGCTTAGTTCGGGACGCTATGAGCGTTGTGTCAGAAGCCCGAACTATTTATGAACTGCACGGCCTAAGCGGTCGTCCAGCTTTTTTACAGCGGCAAATGTTGTGGGTTCAAATCCCACATGGAATAACACTTTGTGTGATCCAAAAATTATTGTTCTGAGTCTGGGTATTGATTGTGTTGGTTTTCATGTATATTTGTAAAGTATCCCGTGACACAGGTTGTATTTGTCCCTAAGCGGGAATTGTCTTTAAAAAAATATACATATATAAAAAATGTGTTTGTAACGCTCACAGACACGTAAGTTTCGTAAATAGACAACGAAACTCTTCAAGAAATAGCAGTAAATCAACCATAATTACATAAATATGCATTGTTTACAGAATCAGATATTATTCTTTGAAGTCGATTCAGCTTTTTCTTCAAACGTGCACAATTAATTCCAATCAATACACTTCCTAGTCGATTTAATTGTGTTCGCCGTTTAACGTACATAGGCTAATATTGTTTGAAGTGCATGGTTCCAAAGTTTATATCAAAGCCACTGCACCATAATTCAATTCATTTATTGAGTGCCCTCTCGTTTAGAAACCTTTTGAAATTATGTCCAGCATCCGCTCTGGTAGTCTACCCTGGCGTTTCCTCCATAACTTGTGTAATTTAATCAGTCCCCTGTAGCCAAGTTGCAAAGGTTTTTCGTTTTCTACTATATTCTCTTGTTTCATTGGCTAATATTTTGTTGTGATCACCTGACTCAGTGACATTAGCCAATGTAACATGAGAATAGAGGCGTCAGCGATTGCATAACGATAAACGTTTGCAACTTGGCTGGTGGGAGGTGGGGGGGGCTGAACCCAAATGACTACGGCAACTTATTCTATGCGTGGCCAGACAAGCACTTGCCCATTTTCTTTTTAACCGACTTCAAAAAAGGAGGAGGTTCTCAGGGTTCTCAATTCGTCGGAATCTTTTTTTATGAACCGATTTCAAAAATTCTTTTTGCATTGGAATGGGCGTAGCTTACAGGTGGTCACCATATCGGGATCTGATGATGGGATCCCAAGGAAATTGAGGGAACTCCTCAAATATCATAAGCACAATTGTCGCGATTTGGGTACTCGGAATAGTTTTCCTTTGAAGTCGGTTTCTTTTTGTTAAAATTATATAACACAAACTAAGACACTGACAAACGTCTTACGTCTGACAAAGAGACATTCATAGCCAAGTAAAATCTCATGGTGAAATAAAACTACTCAACTTAATGTAAATAAATAAATATTCGAACATCTTACACACAACGCCTTCCCAAACTAAGCAGAGCTTGTGTTATGGGTACTAGACAACGGATATAAATACATAACATACTTTTTTTTTGTGTAAATACATACATATAAACACCCAATCTCCGAAACAAATATTTGCCGATCACTCAAACATTTAGTCCGACTCGGGAATCGAACCCGAGACTTCAAGCACAGTATTCACATACGCCACCACTACGCCTCCATACAGTTATAAAACATATAGTATCTTAGTACTTGGTTTCTATGTATGTATCTTATTGTAAGCCATTTTATTAAAATTACCAGTAAATGGTTGGTAGGAAATAGCAATTACGTTGAACCAAGGCCATAACTAACTGCTTCGGTACCTAATGTATGATTGTAATCGTAACATTATGTGGAATTATAAAATAAACTAGTTGTTACCCGCGACTTAGTCTAAGTTGAATTTAAAAAAAAAATTGAGTAACCCTTTTTTTTCTAAAATAAAACTAGCCTCTCTAACTACTCTAAAAAAGCGGCCAAGTGCGAGTCGGACTCACCCATGAAGGGTTCCGTATCAGCAAGTAACATCATATAAAAGTTTTTGTAGTTCGTTAACTCTCATCGATGTTTTAATAACAGTGTTTTGATTGAAAGAATTGTAAATTGCAGTTTATGATTTACGACGTATTAAAATAACTATTTACTAGATCTCGTTCAAACCAATTTTCCTTGGTAGTTTGCATGGTAATGTACAACATGTATTTTTTTTAGTTTTATCACTCTCTTATTTTAGAAGTTAGAGGGGCGGGACACACATTTTTCCACTTTGGAAGTGTCTCTCGCGCAAACTATTCAGTTTAGAGAAAAATAATATTAGAAACCTCTACATCATTTTTGAACACCTATCCATAGATACCCCACACGTATAGGTTTGATGAAAAAAAAAAATTTTGAGTTATAGTTCCAAGTATGGGGACCCCCAAAATGTATTGTTTTTTCTCTATTTTTATGTAAAAAATCTTAATGCGGTTCACAGAATACATCGACTGACCAAATTTCAACAGTATAGCTCTTATAGTTTCGGAAATAATTGGCTGTGACATACGGACGGACAGACAGACAGACTTGACGAATCTATAAGGGTTCCGTTTTTTGCCATTTGGCTACGGAACCCTAAAAGCTAGTCTACCCGTTCCAGGGTTGAGCCGGAACAAACAGACAGGCAGATAAAAACTTTAAATAACTTTTTCAGTCCAAGTCATAATATACTTTACATTTAGTAAAAAACTCTTTATTTGATGTTACAAACAGTCACTTGTCATGAACATCTATGGCAATGGTTACTGGGAAGTCAGTGCCCTCAAATATACTGACAACTAGTTCAATCTACGAATTTCAGTTCTCCCTTAGGGTTGCGGTCGCTCCGTGGAAAAACTGAAATTCAGGTAAAACCGGTTGAACTAGTAGCCGACCCCAAATAAACTTGGGAATAATGGCTCGGAGGATGTATAAATTGATGAGTCTAATGTACTAATGTCTTGTAGAATGTAGCGAAGTGAAAGTATAAAATGTACAGCATCAATGTGTAAACACAACATGCATTCAAATGTTACATACACACATTAATGCGAAGAGGCGACATGTTATTTGAGAGTGAGAGAGCCACAGTTCGCTTCGCTTCAACACACAGCGAGACTTAGCCAGTATTAAAAAATAAAATTAGCCAAGTCCGTGTGAGGCCACGCATACAAGAGGGTTCCGTAGTCACCCATTAGAAGGTAGATTTTAAATCATGTCCTATAGAAAATTGTTATGTTAACTTGTTATTTCTTTATTTTATGCTAGCCGTTTAGTTTTGAGAGGGGGGTGGGATATGCCACATAGACGCGAGAAAAAAAATACCATCCCCCACTTTAAATGTAGGGAGGTACCCCAAATAAAATATTTTTCATAATGAAATTATAGCACATTGTCCACGTAATTACAACATATATTCATGCAAAGTTTCATCTTTCTACTGTTTGGACGGTAGGTCGAGGACGCACGGACGGACGGATATGGCGAATCTATAAGGGTTCCGAGTCATGAACTACAGAACCCTAAAACAAGTCAACTCTGCAATAAACTTAACTACAGTTTATTACTTTTAATAATAATACATTCCAATTTACGTCACAAAAAAAATACACATTAATCCCCGTGTTGCCATATCGGGTGAGCATGCGATCATTTTTTGTCAAAGCCCATCTTCCATCTCACTCTAAACTACATTCTTTAAAAGAGATAGCAAATAAATGCATTTAAGGGCATTGACTGAGAACTTACAATAAAACTTTGAACTGTAATCAACACACATAAGGTTTATTATACGTTGATGGTTCGATATGCAAATATTTTTTTCTGGCAATGCTGTTTCCACCTGGACGGCGCGGGAGTGCTATTGTTCCGTTTTGCGACATTTCTAACAATAAACAGATTAATTTTTAAGGGTCCAGGTGGCAGATTGTGTGTCTGGTTTTAAATATCCTTTTAAGACTTGAATGATAATCGAGACATGCAGGATGTTCGATTAGTACTCTATGAAGAAAATAATCGGTCAGGATAGTAAATATACCCATTACAAGTATGCCTGTATTTAGAAGTATGTATATATATATATTTATCAGCAGCTAGTATACAAATAAAAAAGTGCTGGTAGTTTGTCTCTGGTTATAACTGTAACTTTCACTAGAACTGACCGATTATGACATTTAAAGATGACGCGGCCCGGTGACTTATGTACCGTTATAAAGGGTTTCTAGGCGCCTTTACCCTTTACCGTTACCGTTAAAAAGGTTTCTGTTGATTTGTATATCTGTTTGATGCTTTACTGGAGCCTTAGCACAGATGGCATCGTAGTAGGAAGGAAACACATGAGCTGGCAATGAGTTCCAGTTTTCACTACTCCGTACAGGAAGGTAGACCGAACCGTTCTACTTCCACTCTGAAACGATGACTTTCAAGGCCAGCACGCGTGGTCCAGTAGAGAATGGGAGAAGGTGGGATCAGTTGGAAGAGCTCTTGAGAACACTCCATGGTCCAAGTAGTAACAAAGATATTGTTACATTAGGCTATAAGTGCATTGAATGTATTTAATGTTTATTAGTATCAGTGTATTCAATTGTTGGTAGACCAATAAATAAAAAATATATTTATATATAAATATATACCAGCTGATCCAAGCAACCCCGTGTGCGTCTTGTTTCTTTTTTTAATTTGTTTACCATAAAAAGAGTTTTGAACGAACCTTAAAGATTATACGCTGTCGTGAACTTTCTTTTAGAACTTTTCAAGAGGAACAAGTCTTTAATACCTACATCACTTTCTTCCAGAACTTTTCAAGAGGAACAATTCTTTCATACCTACATTACTTTCTTCTAGAACTTTTCAAGAGGAACAATTCTTTCATACCTACATTACTTTCTTCTAGAACTTTTCAAGAGGAACAATTCTTTCATACCTACATTACTTTCTTCTAGAACTTTTCAAGAGGAACAATTCTTTCATACCTACATTACTTTCTTCTAGAACTTTTCAAGAGGAACAATTCTTTCATACCTACATTACTTTCTTCTAAAACTTTTCAAGGGGTACAATTCTTCCATACCTACATTACTTTCTTCTAGAACTTTTCAAGAGGAACAATTCTTTCATACCTACATTACTTTCTTCTAGAACTTTTCAAGAGGAACAATTCTTTTATACCTACATTATTTTTTATCTATTAACTTTAACCATTACCGCTGCGTATACAATGGAAACTTTCAGAAGAAATAATTTTCCCCCGTGTAGAAAAGAATTCTCATTGAAACTACGCTCTTATTGATCGTAGCGTGATAATACATAGCGTTCCTCGATAAATGGCCTATCTAACAGTGAAAGAATTTTTCAAATCGGACCAGTAGTTTCTGAGATAAGCGCGTTGAAACAAACGAACTCTTCAATTTTATAATATTGGTAAAACAAATGAAACTAATAACTAGTCGAGGCGACGTCGAGAAATATATATTTTATACTACACCTGATCGGAACAGTATTCATTATTCCCTGAAAATGAAAAGAGAAAGTTAGTCTTTTCCTTGACCTAAATAAGCGGGAGGAAAAAATGTATGAAAATCCATTTCTAACGTGTTTTAGCGGGAGAGAAAGTTGTATGAATTTTCATTTCTCATGTGTTATCTGATCTATGGCGCGCGCCTGCCCAAAGAGTTTTCATATAATTTAAATATGGAATCTCCGTGCCACTGACATCCTTTTGTGAAGAATAAAAAAAAAACAAAAGAAGCGCGAAATATTTATAAATATTATGTCAAATTCTAAGCTAAATTGTGTCTTACATGGTGTCTTACGTTTTGAGTTTATTTTAAAAATACTTTAAATGTCCCTCACAGGTGTAGTATAAAGCACTGTGTAGCACTCGGGTGAAAGTCCCATTCCTACCTCGGGAGTATTGTGGCCCTAGGCTGCGCCTTCGGGCCACAAACTGCTCCCTCGCTAGTAATCGGTTCCTTTCCTCCCTCGGTGAACAATGTACTATTGTTTCTGCGACTGAATAAAATTCATTTTGGGGTCAGTCGCATCTGTTTTAACAAATGTAACATGATGCAAGCTGATTGATTGACATATGCGCACACACGGACCATCCCTTCTGATCCTATAGGGGCGCTGCCATGGGAACCGGTTTGTTGCTTCGTAACACTGTTGTAAAGCGTCGCAGTTTTACATGATTCGGCTGAGAAATAGTTTTTTGGACATCTGACACACAACATCATCCATCCCCAAATTAAGCAGAGCTTGTTCTATGGGGACTAGGCAACTGATATAACATATATACAATTTTTTTCTTAAAAACACCCAAACTCCGAAACAAATATATGCAGATCATATAAACATTTGATCCGAATCGAAACCGAGACCTCTTGATCAGCAACTGTATACGCTAACCACTAGACCAACAAGGCAGTAAATGAATTTTATATGCTAGCTTTTGCTCGCGGTTCTGCTTGGGTTTACGCCTCTATTTGGCAGAGTAGTCACTTTGGTAAGCTTAAATATATATATTTTTATTAAAATTGGACATGTGACATGAAATTAGAGCGTTTAAAGAACTCTTCAGATTTATTATGTTTGTATGGATATTACTGTAAAGTTTCATCTAAATTCGTTCAGTATGTTTTGCGTGAAAGAGTAACAAATATCACATACATCATCACAAACTCACATTTATAATACTAGTAGAATAGTAAGTAGAAAGTTTTATTTGTCACATTATTGGCTAATCTTTTGAACAGCTGAATCGATTTTGATGGGACTGTCACTAGAAGATAGCTAATTATACATCGAGCAACTTAGACTACTTTTATAGACCTTTACAACAACCCCGCGGGACTCTGCTAGTCACAAATAAACCTTAAATTATACACCAATACACAAAACTTTAACCATTCCTAGTAACCCATGTCCGCATACCCATTTTATCGCATCAGCATTCTCCCTTAAACACAAGCAGGATTAATTTTATCCTTTGTTGTACACCTACCCTCTATATAGTAAAATTAGGGGCCACACAAAGTTGTCGCCCCTCTTAGCCGCTCCATCCATCAAAATAATGTATTCAATGTGAGGGTAGTCTAATAAAAGATCAATTTATACTTGCTGTTTACATAATGTGTAGGTAGTACCACTTTATATAGAAACTAGTCATGCTTTCGAAATTCGAAAGTACACAGCAGACGGTTGAGAGGTCAGATTATTTTGGTTAATCCCCAAATGTGTGAGAAAAACTATTGTATGTAGACCTAGACACATCCTATGTTGAAATGCAATGGTACAAATCTAATATGTTTGCGTCAATACAAGGTGAGCTTCGATATTGGATTGCATGTTTCAATGTAATACATATGTATACTATTGTATCGTAATAAAGTTGAAAATTCAACGTTCCTGTATCATTACATAAGGACTACTCAATTGCAATTCATGTTCAATAGGAGGTTATTAACGAGTACTCTAACTTAGTACTTTACTGAAATATCTACTTTAATGCTAATAATAATAAGATCTAGAATTAATTGTAGGTAAGTGTTTTAACAAATGCTTTTGTAACCTTTGTAAAGTGAAAATTTCACTTTGCTACAAAATGGTGAACATTTTATCAAACACTAGTTGACCCACGCAACATGGTTTATGCTCGTGACGTTTTAATGAAAAAAAAATGGTTATAGTGATCCAACCGTAAAAGATAGATTTGTTGTCGGACTGACGGACTTTCAAGAACTGTTTCAGAACTTTTAAAGGGAATCAATTTTTTCATACATTGTTTTTGTGAAACTTAACCGTTTACACAGCGCTTGCAATGGAAGCTTTTAATAGAATATTTTTGTCCCGCTTTTGCAACATTTTTTATTGTTACTCTGCCTACTACATTTGGTCTATAATAATTTTGTAGCATAAAACCTTCATCGATAACTGAAATAATTTTTAAAATTTATAGTTTTTATTTTAATTTTATATTACTCTCCACTTTTTACTCCACTTTCTTTCTCTCTACTCCTGATAAACTATCAAGGCGTGATAAATATAACTTTAATTAAAAGAGAGATATATTAAAGCATTATTACAGCATCTTTAAATAGAACTACCTTGATAATAACACTTCAAATATCCATAATTCTTTGAAACACATACAAAGTGCAAACTACTCAAAATGTAAAATCAAAATCGTGGCATATCGTTACGTTCAACAGAGGTCAGTTGATATCGAAAGCATCGCTACAACTCTACCCTGTTTCCACGAACCTATCAAAACAGGGACAGTAAAGCTTAAACCATGATCCCGGCCAGGGCGTTACCCGGCATTAATCTGCACACAAGTAAACATTCACCATCTCGAAGAAGAAAGTATCTACACCTGTCCCCTTCCGTCTCGCAACGCTGACCGGCGTACGAGCGAGACGGCAATCGAAGCCTCGGAATCAATACCACATGACAGCAATGTTTTATTTTGTGGAGACATCTTTGTGTATACATGTGTGCGTAACTACCCGATAGTGTATAGATTATATTATTTTGCCTAATGTTGCCTTTCACATGTTAATTTTATAGTGTTAAGTTGGTCTGGCAAGTTGTGGGGGGTTTAGGGAGCTATTTGGATTAGCTTTGAACTAAATCGAGTGATGTTATCTAGACTCGACGCGTTTATTCAATTTAGGATTATGGAAATGGTTATTTATAATGTGTTTGTAGATATTTTTTATTTTTAATATAAAATACTTGAATGTTTGTTAAAGATGTCATTAGATATTTTTACCCGGGTTTATTATTATGTTATGTAGTTTCCAAGTTGAGCCACACTGATTTCAGAATGAAGGGAGCGTCTCTCTCAGCAGATCACCCGTGAGAGAGCCATATCGTCACCGTGCTGCGTTGTCTGCATTCAAAAGCGTGGAGATTCTACTCCTACCTTCCTTGAGGCAGAATGGGGTCACTTTGGCAGACTAAACTTAAAAAAATATTTAGTTATTCTATGATATTTTCCGTGTGGTGACGGATTAAGAATACAAAGTGTCACCACCCTTATTCATTCCATGGGTGTCGTAAGAGGCGACTAAAGGAACAAAATAAGCAGCCAAAACCTACTTTCTAAGGAGAGGCCTATGTCCAACAGTGACCTGTTAAAGGCTGTAGATGATGATGTTTTTTTTTATTTCAAAGGGGATTAGGTATTCTATCTATATTTATTTATTTATTTATTATATAAAAGTACATGATTATTAAGTCCTGTGTGTCCTGTCTAACTTAAGTCCTATCTGATCACACAATAAAAGAAAACATAAATATAATTTTAACAAAAAGGAACCGACTTCAATGAAAAACTATTCCGAGTACCCAAATCGCGACAAATGTGCCTATGATATTTGAGGAGTTCCCTCAATTTCCTTGTAATTCCATTATCAGATCCCAATATGGTGACTTTGGGACCACCTGTAAGCTACGCCCATTCCAATGCAAAAATAATTTTTGATATCGGTTCATAAACGACGAAATTATCGCTGAACATACATAAAAAAAAAAAAAAAAAGATTCCGACGAATTGAGAACCTCCTCCTTTTTTTGAAGTCGGTTAAAAATTAACACTCAAATCATCACAGCAGCCCGTATATCACACAAACCGGAGCATTTGGGGTAATTTGGCACCACGATAGCAACAACGGTAGGGGAACTATCCCCTCAGTGAAGTGATTTCATGGCGAATATTATTAAGTGGGCCGTTATGGCCCTACCGGAGAAACGATTCAGTGTGATTTAAATAGTGTAGTTCTGTTAATGTGGTTAGGAGATGTTTTTTTAAAAAAGAAAGCTCACACCTTCTTTGTACTTATCGAATTTAAATAACACTTTAAAGATCTTAGTTTGTCCATTATTTTGGACCAAATTTTTTTGTGATCCGCAAATATTTTTTAAAAAGTTGATTTGGAGATGTATGTACGAAAAAAAAGGATGGTTCTGTATTTATATCATTTTTCTAGTACCCATAATACAAATTCTGCTTAGTTTGGGAGTAGATGAAGTTGTGTGTCAGATGTCCAAAATATTTATTATTAAGGCGTAGTCAAAAGGAAGGGTGTTTTAGTAGTCTATCTATGTATGTATGTTCCACAGTAGCAACTAAACTACTGAAACGATTTTAATGAATGAAGTGAAAATAGGTTCGTAATAATGAACCGGGTTTGTTGCTTGTAATTTATGGAACGGTTTAACCGATTTTGACGGGTATTTACTTTTAGAATAAAAGAAAAAAATGCTTTTAAAATTTAGTCAATGTATTAAAGGCACTCGTTCCATCTCCCACCTCCCTCCTCTCAACACATAGCATAAAAAATCTTATATCCTTCAAAAATTGTAATCAATTGACCAGTACTCTACAAAAGATATTCCAATCGTCACAATCATCAACATCCTTTAACAGTCCACAGCTGGACATAGGCCTCTCCTTAGAAAGGAGGTTTTGGCTGCATATTTTGTACCTTTAGTCGCCTCTTACGACACCCATGGAATGAATAGGGGTGGTGACACTTTGTATTCTTAATCCGTCACCACACGGAAAAAATATCATAAGGAGTTGTTGTCCTTTTAAGGTTCGAGCACATTATGCCGGGCCGCAGCGTGTCGGGGCGGGTCGCAGCGCAGCGCAAAATGCTAACTTAGCACATTGTGACGGGCCGGGTCGCAGCGCATTGACGGATTTTGAGTAGAGTGTACCGCATGCGCAACTGTTGTGTATTTAGTGCAACTGTACCTTATGGATAGCTCTGACGAAGAACTTTCTTTTTTTTGCCTGCTGTTAGAAGAAGAAGAAGAAGTTAGAAGAAAAAGTATCAAAAAACGCAAATTTCGTAAAATAAACACGTACGCGCATGCACACCAATCCGCTTGCTATAGCACACTGTGACGGGGCGCAGCGGGGCGGGGCGGGTCGCATCGCACGGACGCAAATCCGCGTCGCAATAATGCGAGCCGCTGCGGCCCGACACAGTGTGCGATACTTCATACAATTGGTATTGAAGCGATTTGAGCGGATTTTTGCGCTCCGCCCCGGCACGCTGCGGCCCGACATAATGTGCTCGAACCTTTATACCACACTGGCCAGACGGGTTGGTATAGGGTTTGTTAAAAGTTTCGTAAAACCCTTTCGATATGACTAATATTAGCATTGTAAATTATTATTTTCGTGTCAATAGATCAACAACCGGTATGATGACTATTAAGAGGCCCTCCTCATCATCATTTGATCATATCTATTTAAATAAATTAAATTGAAGTGTCTGAAATTTCAAGATGTAAAAGTGTCTCAGGCTGCATTTATTTTATAAGCTGATGCATTTTATTGTTTTATGCACTAGCTGAGTCCTGCGGTGTTACGAGTTTATTGTTACAAATCGCGAGTATCGCCGCGGAGGAAAGCTAGTCTAAAAATAGTCTAAGTTGCTCTCGTTCGATAAGAAAGTCCCGTCAAAATCGGTCCAGCATTTCCAGAGATTATCCGGAAACAAACAGATAGATAGAAAGACAAAAGTTTAAAATAATGCCTTTTCCTACCTACGTACCGTAAATACTTTGATATGAATTTAGTAAACGGTAACACCACGGTATTCAACTAGTACACCCATAAAACGATAAAATCGACAATAAAACGAAACGGTTTACGATTAAAAATTCAAATGCCGTTAGCGATTGAGTATTTCTAGGTAGAACAGCGGCGCCTTAACCGGCAATCGATCCTGGGACTTACCACGACAGTTTTATAAATTATACATTGCGCTTATTAGGTTTTTACGCGGCATCAGAGGTATGGTGGGAACTATCCTTTTTGCTACTTTAATGGTATTATCTATACACCTTCAAATAAAAAAAATTGAAGTGTGAGTTTGTAATATCAAATGAACAGTACCTACTGACGTTGATGACATAATGAGGAACTTTAGCTAATTTCTTTTACACTAAAGTACGGTCACCGAGAAGCGATACTAAATGTAAACAAAACAGTAAGGTGCTTAACTATTTGATAGGTGGATGACATATTTTAGTAGGAAATATTATTATTATTTGAGTCGCTCCATGTAAATACTGTATAATTCAGGTAAAACCGTTTAAACTAGTAGCCGACCCCAAAAAATCTTGAGAATAAAGGTTAGGAAGAAAATAAAATCTAATTATTGAATAATGTAGATTTAAATTAAGTAAATAAAAGTTAGTATCTCTGTTGATATATCACTCGACGTACTTGTTTGTGGCTCCATCATTAAGCACTCTTAATTAAAAACAATGACCAACAAATCAAAATAACAACAAACCGTTGCACTCATTTCAAAGAAGGCATACATATATTTTTATTCTTGAGAAAAGACAGACTACTATTTACCGCAATAACGATCAACGCAGGCGGAGCCGCGGGCCAAGGCTAGTGATCATATAAAACCTTTATAGCTAAAAACAAAACCGTCTACAAAGCATTTACAACTCCACATTTAACATTAATACAAACGCCAGCGTACTCAAAATAGTTAAATCCTCGAGTCAGTGTGACAGAGAGCGAAATAGTCCACCTTGAACGCGATAGAGCGAGACAGCAACAGAGGGAGGAAAACCCCAACAGGGGTTGATGTTGTGAACAATAATTTCGCTGAATAGCGACTAAAGTAATATTATTAGGTCTTTTTGTATTACGGTCTGTTGTGTTTGAAATGAAACGTTGTTTTAATTGTGTAACGTATTTGTGATTGATTGTAACTAACTAGTGGTATCTCATTGGACGAAATTCGACCATAGTTTCTTTTTTCTTATTTTTGTTCTGGTTTCTGCACTTCTCTCTATAAACTTTATTTGGCCCGTCCGTTCATACTGGTTGTCCCCGCAATTTTTGAAAAAAGCGGCCAAGTGCGAGTCGGACTCGCCCATGAAGGGTTCCGTATCAGCAAGTAACATCATGTAAAAGTTCTTGTAGCTCGTTGTAACTTTCATCGATGTTTTTATACGTATTGATTTGATGAGAGGTAAATTGCGTGTTACGATTTATGACGTATTAAAAAAAACTACTTACTAGATCTCGTTCAAACCAATTTTCGTTGGTAGTTTGCATGGTAATGTACAACATATATTTTTTTTAGTATTGAATTATTATTCAAAACTGAAAAAAATATATCTGTTATTATATCTGTTATTTTCGAAGTTAGAGGGGGGGGGGACACATTTTTCCACTTTGGATGTGTCTCTCGCGCAAACTATTCAGTTTAGAAAAAAATGATATTAGAAACCTCAACATAATTTTTGAACACCTATCCATAGATACCCCACACGTATAGGTTTGATGAAACAAAAATTTTTGAGTTTCAGTTCCAAGTATGGGGACCCCCAAAATGTATTGTTTTTTTTCTATTTTTATGTAAAAATCTTAATGCGGTTCACAGAATACATCGACTGACCAAATTTCAACAGTATAGCTCTTATAGTTTCGGAAATAATTGGCTGTGACATACGGACGGACAGACAGACAGACAGACTTGACGAATCTATAAGGGTTCCGTTTTTTGCCATTTGGATACGGAATCCTAAAAAGGAGAACAAAGTTTATGCTTCTCGTATTAATATGGACTATACTTTGTCCATTCGTTTATTATCTTTTTGACAGGTCACGCCTAAAATTACCGGTATTTTTTTTCGTAATAATGTACTACAGTAATGTCGTACTTTATAGACGGGTAGGGAAGTGGGCAGTGTGCATAGCTAAAAACAACATATATAACAGTTCTTGATATACGAAAAATCGATTAAACGATTAAAATAATCTATCATATTATTATGATCAAAATAATTTGACTTCATGTAAATATTGTTTCTTAATAAAATAAAAAGGAAGTTAAAATAGTATGACTTCAAGATTGATTATTTGCAAGGAATTAAGTCAAATTTTGGAATTTAAGTTCGAACTTAAAAGAAAGAGCAATAACTCTGTGCATTAATTTATTTATTTTTGGATCACTGACTTAAAATGTAAATATGCACGTGTTAGTAAAATTTAACTTTGAAACGCGTGGTTAATAACGTTTAAATCCAGAGTTATGAGAAAATACATTTGAAAAATGACATAATACTTACTAAACCGACCTTCAAATGACTGTGTTCGGAAGTTTGCACATTTTATTTATTTACAATACTGACTTAAAGAATATTATAACGATTGATTTTGATTTCAAATCGAATTGGTGACGTGTGAGCGCGTCACTAATTTCGAAATTTGTTGAACTGTCAAAAAGATAATAAAGGAATGGACAGAGTATAGTAGTCGAAAGTGGTTGAAATTCGACCATATTTGATTTGAATTATAAGTGTCAACATTAATAAGGTTCTATTGTCAAAATACTTTCTTCTATAATCACGGATTTCGACAAGGCTATGCGACAATGTTAATTTGACAAAAGAGTATCTTTGCCTGTGTGTTCAATACATAGTAGTGGGTGATTTATTGATATAATGTATTTTGTATGCATAATTAATAAAGCGGCCAAGTGCGAGTCGGACTCGCCCATGAAGGGTTCCGTAGCAGCAAGTAACATCATATAAAAGTTCTTGTAGTTCGTTGTAACTTTGATCGATGTTTTTAATAATAGTGTATTAATTGAATGAAAGGGAAATTACGGGTTACGAATTATGACGTATTAAAAAAACTACTTACTAGTTCCAGTTCAAAACAATTTTCGGTGGAAGTTTGCATGTACAGACAGACAGATTGACATGACGAATCTATAAGGGTTCTGTTTTTTGCCATTTGCCTACGGAACTCTAAATAGAATATTAACATTCTGCATTCATCATATAAACTATTAGTACATATGCATAATTTCATATTCCTCAGTCCGCGTAATTTTCATGAAAGGGATACTTAGTTTTTGCTTCACGTGGTAATTATACATATAGATTAAAGGTAAATTGAAATATAGCAGACTAGCTTTTGCCCGCGGCTCTGCCCGCGTGTTGGTTCATCATGGCGGTAAATACTAGCCTAGTGTTATTCCGAAATGTAAGCTACATTATTGTGAAGTTTCATGAAAATTCATTCAGTTGTTTTTGCGTGAAAGAACAACAAACATCATATACTTTCGCGTTTATAATATTAGGAGGATGTGCAATTATAGTGTAAAGACATAAGAACGATGAAAATTCATGACAATGAATACCTAATTGTACCCAAACGGTAAAAACAGAACCTTAATACCAAGACTGCGCTCTCCGTCTGTAACCTAGCCGTAACTAATATAGATAGAATAGTACAGAATCATTTTTCATTTAGTCCGACTAGCACTTTGCCAATTTTTTTTATTATGACGTGACGGAGAGCAAGAGCAAAAGTATACTGACCCGCATTATGACGGCCTATTAGATGTTTCTGCCTTTTAAACCTTTTGACCGCCAGGGTTACATATACGTGACACGCGAAAACTGTCCCTGTACGCCAACGTCACAAATATGTGACAAAAAAAGCGGTACACCGATATACGAAATAAAGCCTTTAAACATTACTTTTATGCCTTTAAATTTATATAAATACCTTAAGAAGAAGCTCTAACTCTTATCTATTTTCATAAAACTATTTAAATTGCTTTATGATATTAAGAAATTTTACTCTAAAAAGAAAGAAATAAACTCTTAAAAAAGAATGTCCTCACACGCCAGAGTCACAAATATGTGACCACTAGTGATGTAGGGCACGTTAGGTGATATCGTAAGTTTATATTAAAATTTCGTTAGCCTGTTTTATTTTTGTTGTTAAGTTTTGTTATTAAACTTATTGTGTTAAAATGAGTAAGAAAGTAATTAACAGCCGTGCTCGTGAAATGATAATTAAAGTAGACAATTATTTTGTAAAGAAGAAAGGACTCTTAGTTATTGATACAAAATATAAGCAGTGCCCTAAAAAATGCTTCGTACACTACTGAGTTATTTTGAAAAAGTTTTAAAATGTCCGTCACAAGCTGCTTTGAAATTAACATGTGTTAATTTCAAAGCAACTTGTGACCGACATTTTAAAACTTTTTCAAAATTCTACTTGTTACTTTTTATGCCAGGTTTATAGAAGCTAGAATTTAAAGGCTATAAACGTACATACTGTTTTACATTTTGTTAAATTTTTCTATATTTTTTTTATATATAGTTGATTATATACCTACTTAACCTATTTGAATCGTGTATTTTTTTTAAATATCTCCTTCAATGGAATTATAGAAATCTAATTTAAAATACGTATTTTAATTATTATTAGTTAATATTATAATCGATAAGCGAGATAGTGCGTTGCTACATCCTTATTTGAGAAGCTCAATATTCATAAAAATGACGTACCGTCCACGCCAGGGTCACAATATCAAGACAACAGATCAAGAATAGTGTTGTACTTATAGTTATTATATTTAATTATAATGTCGTCTCAATTCTGTTATTACGGTATTAAACAACTATGTAAATAGTGTATAACTATTACTAGAGTAGGAAGAAGTGTAATGTTGAAATAAATTCAGTGTTATAAGGACATATATTTTGAAATTGTAGACGAAAATAAAAATACAATTCATGTTATCGATAAAGTTTTGGAATGCTTATTTTTTTCGTAGGTTTTTGCGCTAAATTTGTGGTCTGGCGTTGAGGGCAAGTTGATGAGTTTTTGCTCTGGCGTTCAAAAGGTTAAGCATCCACTTAAATAATTTGACTGCCTTGTTGGTCTAGTGGTTAGCGTATGCGGCTGCTGATCAAGAGGTCTGGGGTTTCATTCCCCGGTCGGGCAAATATTTGTGTGATTCACAAATATTTGTTTCGGAGTCTCGGTGTTTTTCTATATGTAATATGTATGTATTTACAAAAAAAAGTATGTTTATGTATTTATATCAGTTGTCTAGTACCCATTATACAAGCTCTGCTTAGTTTGGGACTAGATGACGTTGTGTGTAAGATGTCCAACCAAAATAAAAATAAAATGTGTTTCACCTCTAAGAGGGTAAAATAAGGTATTCAAAGGTTAAATAAAAATTCGCATTTTCAAAATAGGAACCCGAATTAAGAAATAATCAAATACAGCTAACAATAAATGATGTAAGTGAACAGAAAATATGACGTCACAATTTATTATGTCACACATTACCACGAAACCCACCGTTATGATGACGTAAAGTGACAGTGACATTTGACTTAACACGTCAGTCATCATTCTACCGTTTTCGCAGATTCCTTTGGACATTATTGTAACATATAATACATCTATATAGTACATCTATACAAATTAATAAATATGATTTGTCTGTTTTTTATGCATATGAAAGTATTTACGGTACTTATGTACATCAAAAAGCAATTGTAAAAATGTTTGTTTGTTTGTACCTACCAATCTAATGAAAGGCTCGACCTCTTTCGATGAAACACTGGCAAATAGCAGATGACATAGGAGTAAAACAGTAAAAAAAATCTTCAGTAACCACCTACTCAGGATATTTTTTTTAATCTTAGCATCACTTCGTAAGTTATAAACATAAAATTAATATTATTAATATCTCTCTTTCCAGATAATCATTGGATGTAGCAGAATGTGCTAAGTGCTGTTCAGTAGTGTTAGTGCAGTGTTATCACGGTGTGGTGTGTCAGTGATATGGAGTGACTATGTGTGCTGTACGCCGGACGCTGTTCGAGTCCCGGCTCTGAATGATAACTACCGCTAAAGGTGAGATTCATTTTTATATATTTATATTTTATTAGCATGCTAAGGTGACGACTCTTCCTGATGGAAAGCATGAGCATAATCCAAGAGTGGTAGTCACTAAATATTCTTCGACCACTTCGACCTCTTAAAGGGCTTGGCGTTGATGCGCTCGGAGATGGCTTATATAGACGATTTTCGCAGCAAACTCCCTTGCACAAAGTGAGCTTACCGCTCTCATAATTATAGTGAATGGCGGCGAGTGGATGGACTTTAAGCTCATTGCGCTTGGTCAGCTAAACGCTGTTCCTAAAATTCGCGGATTCGCTTCTTAACAATCTCGCGCCATTCCAGTCGCTGTGCTGTCAAACTCTTAACATCTTTATATCGGAGGAGTTGCCCGCCATGCTTTCGTTTGCTCTCCTCTAGCTCCTCTTGCTCTAGTAGTCACTATACACGTTGTGAATGCAGATAATGCATCGTATACCCACACTAAGGCGGCTTTGTGAGATGTGAATGTGTGTGAATGAAGAGGCCTCCGCTCTTGCACACACCAACGAAAGACGACAGCAGGAATGCTGACTTTTTATTTTGGTTTTCTGTGTGTTAGTCACATAAAATGTATGTAATGTATAAGTATGGGGTACTCCAGTACCGTAGTAGCACATTTATTGAGTGAAGTTACTCAGGGACTCCTGGCCAAGCGCAAAGTTAAGCAATCCTAGTTAGGTTACCATTATCGCTTAGCATTCAGAATAGGGAGACGCTCACAGCCCAGTTGCCCTAGGTAATTAGAAACGATTACCGATGTTAATCAACGTCGGCGTGGTCAGTACCTGGATGGGTGACCGTTGGTGGTATGAAACCAATAGCGTCTCTGTGATTCCATCACGGATCATTAACTATTTACGCATCGCACGCAATGGTATAATTATATATACTACTTCTGATATAATAACCTATAGTTCTTCTCGATAAATGGACTAGGTAACAGTGAAATAACTTTTTAAATCGGACTAGTAGTTCCTGAGATTATAGCGTTCAAACTCAACAAACTCTGAAGAGTTTGTAACAAACAAACTCTTTAGTTTTATAATATTAATATAGATTTCTAGTGCATGTCTGCGGATTTAATGTTTTATGTGTTTTAATTAGTTATTACCGCCGTTCCGCTTGCTCCGAGAACTCCATTATCACATGTTAAGAGCAATAAATTATAATGCTAATAGCTGTTTGGTTTGTTTGTTATTTTAACAAATGATGCTTCATTTTTTTATAAAGATTACCATTTTAGGTTATTACGTAACTAGTTAATTCCCTCGGGTACTGTTGTAAACCGCAGGTGATGCTGTGGAGTAAAAATAATTTAAAAAGAAAACCGTAATATGCTTCCTATGTGGTTAGCTATTTGTAAATGAGAGGCCCGTGAAAATCGGCTTAGACAGACAGATAAACAAAAAAAAAAAAAAATATACTTTCACATGCATTTTGTAAAAAAAAACTGTTCATTTAATAAAACACAGAGACTCCAATTTTATTTATCTTTGTATAGATTCTGCCTTTCATTTTTTTATTTCTCATACAATAAAATATTTATCGAAAATCAACCAAGTTATTGATCATTGGTCTGCCTCGTTGGTCTAGTGGTTAGCGTATGCGGCTGCTGATCAAGAGGTCTCGGGTTCGATTCCCGGGTCGGACCAAATATTATTTGTGTGATTCACAAATATTTGTTTCGGAGTCTGGGTGTTTTCTATGTATAATATGTATGTATTTACAAAAAAAAAAGTATGTTTATGTATTTATATCAGTTGTCTAGTACCCATAACACAAGCTCTGCTTAGCTTGGGACTAGATGATGTTGTGTGTCAGATGTCCAAAATATTTATTATTATTATTTGTGCATTACTTTAACTCGAAATTAAAATTTCGGTATAATGAAAACCACGGGCCTAGACCAAGTGGAGTTCATTTTGTTGGCTTTGGACTGAGGCTGTAATCTGTGATATTGTGTCTTCCTGTATGAACTTTCGAACAATGCGGCATGTATTTAATATGGCGGCTTTTTGCATAGTAATGTATGTGTTAGTGGGAAGTTCGATCTGTCGTAGGAAGTGAAGGAGATGTTTTGGTATAATTATTATTATTATTATTATTATTATCATTATCAACCCATGCTTCAAAGCTAAGCTCAACGATAACTGGCCCGATGCCATACAAAGTACAACTAATCCTATATTGGTTTAGGGTAATTCTATGGGGTATACCCATCAACATGAATGATTTCATTATTCATACGTCACTTCCTATCTCGGTAATCAATCAGAGAATTAAAATCTATATTGAAAAGTAATATATATGTACATAATAGCTGAACCCCGCGAATGTTAAATTGTGAAAGTACAACAATCGCGGGTAAAACCGTTGAGCGAAGTTAGTCTTAATTAAAAAAAGGCCTTAGTTATTCCTTATTTTATTAGCTATCTGCCAGAGAAAGTCTCGTTAAAATCGGTCCAATCCTTTTAGAGACTACCTACCGTGCAAACTTTTATATGCGTTTAGTAAGAAGCCAATGATTTGAAACTACAAACATACCCATCAATTTATTTCTCTATATATTAAATAAAATGTGAAAGACAAATTCTTCCAATACTTCAAATTCACAATTTTTATTCAATTATGACGTTTTTTAAGTTAACACATTTCATTTGCTATTTTAAAAAAATATAAATATAATCCATATCACTACCACAATTCAAAGACAGCTGATACATTAAAAACCGTCCTGCTGTTGGAGCGTGCCAAAGATACACGCATACATACGGTAGAAAAGCATTACCCTCCTTCCTACGCAGTCGGGTAAAAAGCAATCAATCTCAAAATGACAAAATGAAATTCCCAAAATGTTACACTACATTCCTCTTTGCTGTCAAACACAGTTATACATTAAAGGTATATTATCCAACATGTACAGAGTTTAAAATTCGTGTGAAACACTTATCACTTAAACGATTTTACACATCGATATCTATAGCAAATACCACATGTACGTATAGTATGCAAACAGACGGACATATTGCTATGTTTATCTATAGATATCTACAGTTGTTAGCTAAAATTAAAACGACGCTTGAGAATATTCGTCAGTTCTTTTAATATTCTTGGTATGACATGTGTCACATGACCTAAAAGACATTATAGTCATTATAGTACATTGTTCACCGAGGGAGGAAAGGAACCGATTACTAGCGAGGGAGCAGTTTGTGGCCCGAAGGCGCAGCCTAGGGCCACAATACTCCCGAGGTAGGAATGGGACTTTCACCTGAGTGCTACACAGTGCTTTATACTACACCTGTGAGGAACGTTTAAAGTATTTATAAAATAAAATCAAAACGTAAGACAGACACCATGTAAGACACAATTTAGCTTAGAATTTGACATAATATTTATAAATATTTCGCGCTTCTTTTGTTTTTTTTATTCTTCACAAAAGGATGTCAGTGGCACGGAGATTCCATATTAAATTATTTGAAAACTCTTTGGGCAGACTAACTTTTTAACTTTGAAAAGACTAACTTTCTCTTTTCATTTTCAGGGAATATTGACTACTGTTCCGATCAGGTGTAGTATAAAATATTTTTTCGGACATCTTGCACACACCGCTATCTAGTTCCCAATGGGTGATTTCAGTACGAATGGGCCGGCTCGACCGGGCAGTACTACCCTCACACAGAAGACCATCCTAATAATGACAGCATTCTTGCTGTCGTATTTCGTATGTGTGAGACCGGAGGCACAATCATTCTGCATCATTCTCCCGTCCTCCGAAGGCCGGAAGAATGATGCAGAATTATCTAACTAGGCCGCCATGGCCACCATGCTACATTACCTACCCTCACATGCTTTCCATCAGGCAGAGTAGTCACTTTGGTTGGCTTAAATATAGAAAAAAAAGCACAGCTTGTATTATGGGTACTAGACAACTGATTTAAATACATAAACATCCTTTTTTAGTCAATACATACATACCCAAACTCCGAAACAAATATTTGCGGATCACACAAACATTTGGTCCGATCCGGGAATCGCACCCGAGACCTCAAACACAGCAGTCGCTTACGCCACCAGACCAACGAGACAGCAAACCATTCTGCAGTGACCGTGTGGTGAAGAGTCCAGAGTGTCACCACCCCTATTCACCCCGTGGGTGTCGATGAGCCGACCAAGGGAGCAAAATACGCAGCCCCTAGCCAAGTTGCAAACGTATTTCGTTTTCTATTCTATTTTCTATACTATTTCTCTATTTTCTTGTTTCATTAGCTATTGCGCTCAATCACGTGCTCAAAACAAAACATTAGATCGAAGAATCGAGAATATAAAATTGAATAGACTTGACTAGGGGGGGCTGGACACAACATCACTGCTAATAGAAAAAAAAACTTGTCTAAATTCCTATACTAGCTTTAAAAGTACCAATCAATCAAAAATTCAATCTACATGTGTATGTTTATCTACCATGGATAAGATTGTGATGGAACTTTAGCGATGTCTTCAAGGGTTACTGACCCAAAAAACTTTTTTTCGTTATTTCTTTACACTTTACGTGGCATGGTAACGCATTCCAAGTATAGTAATGTGCGTCCATATATCTTTTAAAAGACCGTACCTGCACGCGTGGCGGGGTACATTACAAACATACATGAAACGGACACAGACTCAGAACAACAATTTGTGAATCACACAAAGTGCTGTCACATGTGGGATTTGAACCCACAGCTCTCAGTAGAAAGTGGCTAGATAACCGCTTAAACCACTTGGTAGACAGTCAAAATAAAGAAAAATCATAGCCATTAAAATTTGTGACTTTCTGACCTAGTTTTAAGGTTATTTTTTTCTTTGTAATGATAATACCGGTTAAAACAAGGATTTCACAGGCAATTAGCGCATAATTTCTTCTTCCCACACTTTAACTGAAAGTAGGAAAAAACAAATTGGTCATAATGGACATATAGCATCTTGCCATATGCGAGGTCAATGCTTACGACACGATTGGTAGTAGGCGTGGGCCACATCATGTCAATATTTGCATAGTCTATCTTCAATTTTTAGGGTTCCGTAGTTCATGACTCGGAACAATTATGGATTCGTCATGTTCATCCGTCTTCGACCTACTACCCAAACGGTTGGTGCTAGGAAGATGTAACTTTACATGAATATGTGTTGTAATTACGTCGACAAAGTGCTACAATAAAATTACGAAAAATAATTTTATTTTGGGTACCTCCCTACACGAAAAGCGGGAATATTATTTTTTCTCGCGTCTAACCGATCGTGTGAGGTATCAGATAGATAGGTCTTTTAAAAATATTGCATTGTTGCTTAAACCATATTTCGATTTAGGTAACCGTTTGCGAGTTACTCAACTTTAAAGCGCATTTTTTTGTAAAAATAGGGCGTCCTCCCCTCGAAAAGCTAATTGGCTGACTTGAAAACTCTGAAAAAAATCATAACAGTAGTCCATATATTGAACTTTCAAGGAAAACTATAGCGGTTTTGAATTTTTTTTCATTTCAGGAGTTAAACTTGTAACATGCACTCACTTGGAAAACTTCGTACAAAAATAACTAAATATTAAGTAAACATAACAATTTATCTATTGGAAATGATTTTAAGTAATACGGTACCCTATTCTATGCGTGGCCTGACACGCACTTGAAAAAATGATAATAATTCGAAAATCTGCCACACAATGTCATCTAGTCCCAAACTAAGCAGAGCTACTATGCTACTATTACTAGGTTACTAGACAACTGATATAAATACATGGATTATATGAATTGTTTTTCTAATGCATGTTTAGAAAAAACATAAACTCCAAAACAAATAATTGCATCATACAAACAACCTGTTAAAATCTAAAAGATTTTTATTATGTACTAGTAGTACATGAGATAAGCACTTCAACCGAACGAGAGAGAGAGAGAGAGAGAGAGATCAGAGAAACGCCCTTTACTTTTTGAAAATTTGTATATTTTTCTCCAATACCTATATCTTAAAGGAACTTAATAAGGTACTTAACTGTAATGAACTAGTGAGTAGTCCAGCTCTAAATATACCATCACGGCTGCCGAGGATAGGATCCTATGGTCTATTCTCTGTCCGTTCGGCAAAATCAAACCTGTGTCATTGCGCCACTGTGCCTAGACTCTGCAGGCAATACAACATGATGTCCAGAACTGAAGGTTTGGATCTTAGTGCTTCACTTTTAAAATATAAATGTGTGTTGAAAAGAGTTTTCTCAATGTGTTGACAAGTATTGAATGTAAACTATCTAAACTTTCTGTATTAATTGTTGCTAATGTGTGCATGCTGTGGTCTCCTTTAATTATGGGAGTATACCGAGAGATTACTGTAATGTTTTCTCATTTTGTGTTATAGTTGTGTATAGCCTCTTTTGGTTAACCTTAAACTTAATAAATAAATAAACATGAAATGTACCACAAGATGGTGTTGTGACTTCATCAAATAAATAAGTTATGAGTCAGGATCGGAAGGTGACTAATAGCATCAAGTTTTGGATCGATGTGCTCACATTTATAACACACTAGTTGACTCCTGCGGTTTTACCAGCGGTTATTGATTTCTGCAGGTGAAATTCCTGTCAAAATTGGTCCATCTCAGAGATTAGCCGGAAAAAACCGACTGACATACAGACAAACATTTTAAATTGATGTAAGTACCGTATTTACGTTCATATGTATTAATATTACATACATACATTTATTTATATGTAGTGGAATATGTTATATGTATAGAAGTATGTAGGTACTCGTATTGTATAGTAGGTTTCTTCGAAATGTGTCCAAAAGTTGTTTCTGAAATGTTTAGTAGAAAGCTGGTTTATCACATAACAAGCAGGGAGAGTAACACTTTTGACAGTCTGTGTATGGTTGTATGTTCCACCGTTTCGCCTAAACCACTGAACCGTTTTTTTATTATTATAATTTCGCCTACCAAAGTGACTCTACTCTGCCTGATGGAAAGCATGACTAGAATCCTTGAGTAGGGACCACCATGTTCATTGTGAGGGTACGCAATGTAGCATGGTGACCCTTACCATGGCCGCCTGGTGAGATAATTCTGCATCATTCTTCCGGCCTTCGGTAGCCGGGAGAATTATGCAGAATGATTTTGGCCTCCGGTCTCACACTCACCAACGAAATACGACAGCAAGAATGCTGTCATTGTTAGGTTGGTCTTCTGCGTGAGGGTAGCGCTGCCGATGCTTTACCCTTGTTGTACCTAGGTGTTCCCGCCGGGCGAAGCTAGTCCTAAATATCATCAGCTATCTGCCATCAAAACCGGTTCAACTGTGCCAGAGATAGACTCAGATTATCCTAATTATAAGGTTACTAAGTAACTAATTGCAATTAAAAACTAAAAATGTACTCATCTAGGCTATAGATGTTCATCATAGTATTAATCAGACTATTTTCTGCCCTATTTCAACGGATTAAAATCGATATTTGTACATCAGAATGAGTTCACAAGAACACAACCTACAACATAATCAAGTACACACTAACTCAAGCATAGCACTGTCTCTTTCCCACGTATTAAATCGGTTTCTAATACCAACCAGTCGTTTACGCGAATGATCCGAAGTAAAAGCTGAGACAATGAGAGGTCAGTGAACTGGCGACCGGCGTGACCAGTGACTGTTGTTAAGTACGCAACAGACGTGGATGTAGGTAAAAAGTTGGAGTTTGTCTCTGTAAGGACGAATGCTGATTGACAAGGAACTAAATTGCGTTATCGATGAAGACGCATAAGCGTAGGCATTTTTTTTAAAAGACCACGCATAGGGAATCTAAACCATGTTTCGCGAGGAGCTTTACAAACATGACTGCCTGGTTGGTCTAGTGGTTAGCGCATGCGGCTACTGATCAAAAGGTTTCGGATTCGATTCCCGTGTTGGACCAAATATTTGTGTGATCCACAAGTATTTGTTTCGGAGTCTGGGTGTTTTCTATGTACAATATGTATGTATTTAGAAAAAAATATGTTTATGTATTTATATCAGTTGTTTAGTACCCATAATACAAGCTCTGTTAGTTTGGGACTAAATGATATTGTTGTAAAATGTCCGAAATATTTATTTATTTATTATTAATATATTATTATACATAAAACGGACACAAAGAACAGCCAGACTCAGAACAATTATTTGTGAATCACACAAAGTGTTGTCCCACTTGGGATTTGAACTCACGATACTTGGCGCAGTAGAAATTTACGTGACGTGGCAGACGTACGGACAAACATAAGTACAGCACGGTATTAGTAGTAGGGTCTCATTTTTACCAAGTATTAAACGATTGTCTTTCGTGATAACAACCCATTACACCATTGTACCATTTCAGAATTAGCTTTAAACTTACAACTTTGAATGTCTTCTTTTTTAGAACCACAATTTAAGTGTGCACTTCTAAACAATGACACGTTAAATATTATTCACTGAAAGACTAAGAGCTTATAACAGTCTATACAAATAAATAAAATTTGAGTGTCAAATTTGAATATCAAATGGACAGTTTTTAGGGTTCCGGATCCAAATGGCAAAAAACGGAATCCTTATAGATTCGTCATGTCTATCTGGCTGTCCGTTTGTATGTCACACCCCCTTTTTTTCTGAAACTATAAGAAACTTGGTAAGTTAGTAATAATGTATTCTGTGAACAGCATTAAAATTTTGATATTTATTTATTCTACGGAACCCTTCATGGCCGCTTGTTTTTATTAAATTCATATCAAAGTATGTACGCAAAATGCATTTTTTTAAATTTATGTCTGTCGGTCTGTTGGAACGGATGGACCGATTTAGACGGGACTTTTACTTTCAAACAGAAAGCTGATGACCTATTATGTAACTTGGGCTATTTATTTAGACTAGCTTCGCTCCCCGGCGTTACTCACAATTTACAACAATAACCGCAGGGAACACAGTGTGACCAAGTTATTTTAAAATATTTATTACTTTGATTCTTGAAGCTAAGAGTTCACATCTAAAATATCCAACGTATCTGTTCTAATTGTATAGTCTTAGGTGCGGTACAAGACGAACTGTACAGTATTGTACTAATGGAGACCAAATTCGTTTAGCGGCATGGACATTCAAACGGATGAGTGGGCGAAGCTGTTACAATTGTATACCTTTCCACAATACAGTTGTACATACAACCCCCTAGCCAAGTTGCAAACGTTTTTCGTTTTCTATACAACAGAATATTCTATTCTCTTGCTTCATCGGCTAATGGAAATATAAATATTTTGGACTTTAGACACACTACATCTCTAGTCCCAAAGTAAGCAGAACTTGTACTATGGGTACTTGACAACTGATATTATTACATATACATACTTCTTTTTTGTAAAAACATACATATAAAACATAGAAAACACCCAAGCTCCGAAACAAATATTTCCAGATGATACAAACATTTGGTCCGATCGGGGAATCGAACCTGAGACCTCTTGATGAACCTTAACGTTAACCATTAGACCAACATGGCAGTCAATATGTCAATCAGTCATTTGATCGAAACAAAATATTAGCCAATGAAACAAGAGAATAGAGAAATAGAATAGAAAACGAAAAACGTTTGCAACTTGGCTAGGGGGACTAGTGTCGCGGTCCGACTTAGCACGAAAGTATTTGAATTTCTCGGATTTTGCATTAAGTGATGGGTAGATAGCTGATGTCATAATCCTACTAATATTATAAATGCGAAAGTATGTGTGTATGTATGTTTGTTCCTCTTTCACGCAAAAACTACTGAACGGATTTGGATGAAACTTTACAGTAATATAGCTTATATATCAGAAAAACACGTAGGCTACTTTTTACTGCATTATACATATAATCGAGATACACGGGCGAAAGCTAGGTGATTATAAAAATACATAAATCGTAGATGTCAAAATGTATCACTGTTTATCTCCTGTCAAAACTTCACAGGTTGCTATGCATAACACACTTGCATAGCAACCATAATGTTATACGCGGGTAACACCGCAGGGCGCAGCTAGTGAGTAACTAAAGCTCTTTGGGAATTGTTTCCAATCACCTAATACCACTTCTATTAAAATTATACACTCCCAATTTTTAACCGATTTCAAAAAAAGGAGGAGGTTCTCAATTCGTCGGAATCTTTTTTTTTTTTTATGTATGTTCAGCGATAATTTCGTCGTTTATGAACCGATTTCAAAAATTATTTTTGCATTGGAATGGGCGTAGCTTACAGGTGGTCCCATCGTCACTACATCGGGATCTGATGATGGTATCCCAAGGAAATCGAGGGAACTCCTCAAATATCATAGGCAAAATGTCGCGATTTGGGTACTCGGAATAGTTTTTCATTGAAGTCGGTTCCTTTTTGTTAAAATTATATTTATTTGTGTAGATGGCAGCACCTCGAGGTAATAAACAAGTAACAAGATAGAATTAAAAATGGCATAAAATAGATGTTAAGCTTAAAAATAGATACAACAATGTGTTGTAATAAAAATATTCAGCAAATACAGAATAGGTACACGCTGGCTCGAAATGTTCAGGAGCAGCCTGTCATGATATTATAATGGATTTAGACTAGACGGACCTCTTCTAGTTCAATCATAATAAAATCCTTACTAATATTATAAATGCGAAAGTAACTCTGTCTGTCTGTTACGCTTTCACGCCTAAACCACTGAACCGATTTTGATGAAATTTGGTATGAAGATAGAACTGAACTTGGGAAAGGACATAGGCTACTTTTTACCGATTACGATAACCGACGTACACGCGGGCGGAGCCGCGGGCGAAAGCTAGGTCAATGTAAGTGTAGAATACAAATAGTAATTAACAATGTGTGACACTTGCACGCGTCACGGGATGCTGAGAAAAAAAAAATAATAACAAGATGCCATAAGGACTTTCTTATTGAATCAATCATACAGGTTAGGTTATAACAGTGAGTGAAGCATACTTATTTAGAACCTCCCTTCATTCTAACTGCCTTGTTGTTCTAGTGGTTGGCGTATGCTACTGCTGATCAAGAGATCTCGGGTTCGATTCCCGCTTCGGACCAAATGTTTGTGTGATACGCAAATATTTGTTCTGGAGTTTATGTGTATTTTTGCATGTTTTTTGTGTAAAATGTACAGCAAAAAAGGATGTTTATTTATTAGTATCAGTTTTCTAGTACCCCTAATACAAGGTCTGCTTAGTTAGGGGACTAAATGGCGTTGTGTGTAAGATGTCCGAAATATTTATTACTATACTATCTATACAAAAAAAACTTACAAGTGCTAGACGAACTCGCCCAGGGGTAAAAAAAATAACTTCGTAGTAAAATCAGCTGTTCTCAACTTTTTTTTTACTACACTTCATTCATTGCACCCCAAGGCAACCACACAAGGATAATGCAATAAGAAGGTCACCCCCCTTATTCAAGCCACCCCCGCGCACAGCTGATGGGGGGTAGCCGGGAGTGTTTTGGTACCACCCACTACCTACTCGCATTGTATAAATACATAAGTAGGTATGTATGCTGGCTGTTGACCTAGGTCAGGTATCTACGTCATTTTCTATACAAATAAATTGTTTAAATAATTATATAAATTGAAGTCTCTCTGTATGTAAATTTAAATCGATAGCTTTTTACTAAAATGTATATGAAAGTGTATACGATAATTACATAAAAAAAAAACTGTCTGTTTCTTTGTTCCGATTATTCTCAAGAAGATCTATACCGATTTTGAAGAGGTTCTTATTGGCAGGTAACAGATGGTTATAAGAAGTAACTCAGGCTACTTTTTAGGGTTCCGTAGCCAAATGGCAAAAAACGGAACCCTTATAGATTCTTCGTGTCTGTCTGTCTGCCTGTCCGTCGGTATTTTAAATTAGCTTTGGCCCCATAGCGTTATTCGTTTCTTTCTTAATCATTACTATTGTTATTGTAAAGATACAACAAAACCCGTAAAGATACAACAACGTAACACCGCGGGGCTCAGCTAGTCCTACTTATATAATAAACGCTAAAGTTTGTGAGTATGTGTGTATGTTTATTGCTCTTTCACGCAAAAACTGCTGAATGGATTTTGATGAAACTACAAAGTATTGCTTATCAGAACATATGTGGGTTTTGTTGTATCTTAACAATAACAATAGTAATGATTAGGAAAGAAACTATAGTCGTCATAAATTATGAAGCCCGGTTTGACATTTGTCATCGTGGCGTAACTAATACTATTAATTCGTGTTTTTGAGTGCAATTTTTCAATATCAAGTTAAACTTAATGCTTATTTATGATACGCGTTGTGATATGTATGGGTAACATAGTAATTAAATAGGATTATGAATTTGATTTTTCAATTTCTTACATGCGGCATGTCAAATGACAAATGTCAAAACGGGCTTTTTATTTTGTGACGACTATAGTAACGTTAAGACCCCCGCTTTAACATTCAAATCTGACTTGGAGACTTATTCCGGAGAAAAACATATAATCTTTTAAAGCTAATTTAAAATACGAAAGGACTTCTATTAACCGCGGTTACCAAAACGCGGGTGAAGCCACTGGCTAAAGGTAGTTTCTAAATAAAGTTATTTGTATAAGTACATTGAATGTGTGGGTGGAACAGTAATTGTGTGTGTGGGTGTTGATTTTAAATAGAAATTCCCACGCAATAAAGGAGGCGCCACTGATGTGAATATTTTATCTGTCAACTGCGATTAGGTGTAGAGAAAGAGTATTGAAATTTATGTCATGTGTAATTCCTAATAGAAATAAATAATAGGCATTTAAATATTTCAGACACAACGCCTATGTCAGTCCACTTATTTCGATCCTCGGCTACCCGGCTACTCTTGTGTGTCATTACGCCATCTGGTCCCATACTAAGCAGAGCTTGTATTATGGGTACTAGACAACCGATATAAATACATTAACATACTTCTTTTTTTTGAATTACTTACGTATACATGGAAAACGCCCAAACTCTGAAACAAATATTAGCGGATCACACAAGCATTTGGTTCGATCCGGGAAACGAACCCGAGCCCTCAAGCACAGCTACCACTACGCCACCGAATCAGTGAAATAGAAATTAATAATCTAAATAATGATGTAGGATGTATTTCGGGACTTCCTCAGGTCAGGTTACATGAGAACGGCCGTCCGGCTTGTTTTCAGTGGGGACACACCACATACTACCAACCAACTAAGTGTTACAGAAAAGTAGTATAGATGTCACAAGTAATGCTGAGAGTAATAAATAAAAACGCACGAAAACTCAAAAACTTGCGTTTTCCCTAACTAAATCTAGACCGATTTTTCACCCCTGAAAACCTCCAAATACCAAATTACCGTGAAATCGTTAGAGCCGTTTCCGAGCCGTATTTATGCTCGTTTAGATCTACATCATATATCTTTTTTCCTAATACCTACGTATTAGGCAGTAAGTATTAGTCTAGTCGACAAGTTGAAAATGGTACAAAATAAGAGATACTGCTCTTAAAATTATGTGCGATAGCTCATTGGATCCGGAGTGACGCCTAGAGAAATGAGCCAAAAGCGTGTATTAGCACATAAAAAATTGCAAAAGTTATAAACAATTTTTGCCCATATTTCATAAACTATTAATATTAAGGAAATTTCAAAAAAAGATTCTGAGAGAGGAGGAAATTTCCAATAAAAAACTAACTCTTGGAACTCTATCTCCATTTTTATAAACAATTGTTAACAATTGTTTGACTTGTTGAAAAATTAACTTTAAGTAAAGTTTCCAACGGAAATAAATTATTTATAGTGTTCAGAACACACCATAATTTTTTCAAATTTTAAAACAATTATTCAATACCTTAAATAAATTAATTAACGTGCCGTACCTACTTGCTTTTGGCGCCACGCGTTTAACCTAAAAACGTGGCGTGCAGACCTATTTTCAGCGTAAAATTAAAATTATAAATAATGGAGATAGAGTTCTGGGAGTTAGGAGTTTTTTATTGGAAATTTTCTCTTTTCTCAGAATCTTTTTTTAAAATTCCTTAAATATTAATAGTTATGAAATATTGGCAAAAAACGAAATGCCATTTTTTTTTCATCTTTAATTGTTTATAACTTTTGCAATTTTTTATGTGCTAAAACACGCTTTCGGCACATTTTTCTAGGCGTCATTCCGAATCCAATGAGCTATCGCACATAATTTTAAGAGCAGTATCTCTTTTTTGTACCATTTTCAACTTGTCGACTAGACTAAATGTTCAATACTTCGCCCTACTTCGCCCAGCAGTAACTCCGCGGGACTCAACTAGTCGTAGGTAAATAAATATATAGAATTTATTGTGTTATCAAAATGCCTTATTGATCAAGGTGTGGCCTGCAGGTGGCTACTACAAAATACCAAAAGTAAATAACCCCTATATTTTATTACAGGTTTTTTGCATACAAAAACTGATAAAACACTTGCCCTATAAGCTATATTTGCTTTTAGTGAATAATAATTGCATGTCTACAAATGTGTGTTGAAAAAGTTTATAAAAACCTTGGACTTCAAATTGGTGTTTTTTTAAGCCCCAAGTGACTGAACCGCCGTTATTATTATAAATCGCGAGTAACGCCGTGGACCGAAAGTAGGTCTAAAAAATAACTTAGTTACTCCTTATGTCATCAGCCATCTGCCAGTGAAATTCCCAATCAGATTCGGTCCAGCCGTTCCAGAGATATGTTTTAGGGACTTTTTTTTTTAAATTGGCCAAGTGCGTGTCAGGTTACGTACAGAATAGAGTTTCGTAGTCACCCATAATGACACGTGGCTCTAAAATCGTGTCCAACAGATAATTATTATGTTTGCTTTATAAATTTCGCTATTTATGTTCGTAGTTTTCCAATTACATTTTACAAGTTCGACCTCTATAACAAACAAAGTTATTTAAGCCGCTTTAGTTTTCCTTTAAAGTTCATTACGTGGTCTACCATCATGATTTTTTTCAGATCCTTTGAGCTAGCCATTTAGCTTTTCAGATGGGGGGCAGGACGCCCTGTTTTAAATTCGCTTTATAGTTGAATGATTTGGAAAGTAAAGGTATTCGACCTTAATCAAAAAGTCATCTTAGCGACCTCTCAATGTTTTTAGAAGAAATATCTAATGAAATCCCAAACGAGGTAAACGCAATAATTTCATTTTATTCCGAATCATATACTTCGGTACCCTAAAAAGGTTATGGTACCTTATTAATAATTTTATTTATTTTCCCTGCTTTAAGTTAATGTTCTGTGAGTATGATTAATAAATTTGACGGCGCAATTATTATTTTAAAGTGTCAATTATTTCCATCCCCACGGTCACCGGCCATTGCCCGGTATGGCGTCAGTGTCTTAACTTCAGACACATAACAATGTTGCCAGCTAAAATAATCTATACGCTGACACATTTACTTATTTCTTTCATTGGGTCTTCGGTCTCGCACTTATCAACCATGACAGCACAAATGTGATAGTTTAGAAGTACCTTAACGGTGATCGGTTCACTCATCATCAACTCTGTAACATCATCATCTTATAAATGCTCCAACTGTCATGTACATTAAACAGAATGCGATGTTTTCCCAAGCCTATTGTTACTCGTACCACAGTCGATAAATAGTGAGATAAAAATCTTCATACATTTACATTGTACTAGAAGTAACGTTAAATTACGCATAATTATATTATTATAACTGTTTGTATATTTTTTAATGGTAGAATGAGTTTGAATGAATTTTCTTAGTATTTGATGTACTCTTCCTAGCCGGTTTCAATGGAGACCAGCCACAACTACGTAGGAGATTTAAGTGTACGTGTGTGTGTGCAAACACAAGTGCAATATCTGTTCTCCCATTCTCACAATCTGACGGTACGCCTTCCAGGAAGAGACGGGTAAAATCCCTAAGTAGGCAGTGCCCGTAGGTACTCTGGTAACTGAGCTGCTGATAAATTGATTAGCCGAAACAGACAGACAGACTTTATTTATTTGTAAACATTCATGTTTGAGGTATTCTTGAACATATAAAAAAGTAGTACTATTAGACCAATTCATTTTTCATTAAAGTAACTCGTGTTCGTGATCGCCATAAACTACTTCTACTACTACTAAACTAATGAACTGTACTAAACTCGCCCGTCTACGTCTTTAATGCCGGCGAGTTAAGTTGCCGGTTTAACTGGCTGAAAAATGGGATCGCGATCTATTCGAATTAATTTAAGAATTAACTCGCTTTTACTGGTCAAACGATATTATTAAATGAACTCGCCTATGCCGCAACTTACCACTGTACTGGTGTACTTTAAGAACAACATAATATCTGAAAAGTATGTTAATGATTTACAAAAAAAAGTATGTTTTTGTGAATCAGTTGTCTGGTACCCATAATACAAGCTCTGCTTAGTTTAGGACTAGATGGCGTTGTGTGTAAAATGTCCGAAATATTTATTTATTTACCTACTATATATACATGCAAACAACCACACGTATATCAAAGGAAGGGTAAACAAAGTCAAAAATAAATTGCCAATTTTCTCAAATTTATAGTTATAGAATTATAAATTTCGGGCGCCGTGGGAAAAGTAAATCTTTTCCTTAAAAACTCTGCTCCATTCAGTACGTGAGCCTCACACCCCATCCTATCCCACCCTAAACCACCCTCGCTTGAAGGGTGGCAATAGAATACGCCCTGATTATTGTAATTTGAGGAATAATTTGGTAATTGTTATTCTGTTTAAAAGGAGTTTAGTAGTTGATTTTTCTTATATATTTTTTCCTTTTTAGACGTCTCATTAATTTTATCATGAAGCACTTATACCTTGGGTGTAACGACGTATTTTTTTTTAATCCTACCTACTCTGCCTGATGGAAAGCATGAGTAAAATCCAAGAGTTGGGGCCACCTTGTGAGTACAGACAATGCAGCCTGACACATTCTATAGCGGCCTAGTAAGATATTTCTTCATCATTGGGCCTCTGGTCTCATAATCGCCAACAAAATACGACAACATGATATGACAACAGCATTTTCAAGATTTCCGCCTTTTCACCACAGAACAAGTGATCATGATCATACATTTTTGTCTTGGGTGGATGTGATTGAACCCCTTAACTTTCGACTTAACGTTCACTCAGCTGAACCAAGTTGCGAAGGGTTTTTGTTTTCTATTCTATTCTCTGTTCTCATGTTTTATTGGCTAATGTTACTCAGTCACGTGATTAAATCAAAATATTAGCCAATGAAACAAGAGAATATAGCAATAGAATAGAAAGCGAAAAACGTTTTGCTACTTGACAAGAGTGACTGGGTGGATGTGATTGAACCCCTTAACTTTCGACATAGCGTTCACTCCCCCGAGTCAAGTTGCAAAGGGTTTCCGTTTTCTATTCTATTCTCATGTTTCAAATCAAAATATTAGCCAAAGAAACAAGAGAATAGAGATATAGAATAGAAAACAAAAAACGTTTTGCTATTTGGCTAGGGGGTAGGATTGCTAATCACTAAGACTAGAGTGACTAGCCAGAAGCATCTTACTAAGCCATAATGTGGGTTACCATGCCTGCATTGACTGGAATCGCAATGAGTATGGCAACCTTCGATTCTTCTACTCATGTTTATGCTCGTTAAATGAAGATATAGACGTGACGTTATAATCTTTTTTCGACATAACCAAAAAATATTCAGAACCAATTGAATATCTAACGTTATTTCTTATTTCAGGCCTGTTATGGACAAGGACGGCGAGGGCGGCGAGGGGGGGAAGGCGCCGCCCGACGGCATACTCGATGCTGCTGGTCTCTTTGGTGGTGAGTAACTATACTGTCTTGAGTCTTTCCCCAGTACCTGACTGATCCCCCCCCCCCCCTGATCTTCCTATATTCTTATATAAGTAAGATAAAATGAATAAAACGACCAACAATCAAATCAACCTATATCGTCTCACTGCATGGCACTGGTCTCCTTTCAGGAGAGGGTTAAGGCCATACGTCCCCACGCTGGCCTAGTGAGGGGTAGAAAGATAAGACACGTTGTTGTTAATCTTGTCGTTGGATGATTTAGGCCGTCCGAAGGTCTCCAACTAAGTTATCTTATGATGACAACCCAGAGCGACTGCTTAACATGACCGAATCACGGAAACGCTCATAACATATCATGCCACAAACGGTCACCCATCTAGGTCTGACCGCGCCATCGTTGCTTACCCTCGCTGAGTACCAATCACCTAAGACCACTTTGTTATGAGCGCTTCAATAAAACGATACTTAGTTTAAAAATTGTATAATATATACTCTATACTTTGTTAGTACCTGTTACATAATATTCATACAAGTATTCAGTTCAGGTACAAAATACTTCACGATAAACTTAATCAATACTTCAAAGTATAAATACTCGAAAGTCCCACATTAACCAGTCCGGCGGACATCTCTAATTTTAACGGCGACAGCTGCTCTTCGTATTGTTAGTTCACAACGCGAACAGAATATTTGATCAACGTGGATTTTCCGTTCGTACTACCTGTTTTATTAATGTGAGATACCTACCGGTAAGGCAGCCATTCGTCCGGGTTTTCCCGGACTTGTCCTAGTTTAGAGACGGTCCCGGGTGGTTTTTTTTTGTAATCCTGGTCAAGCACGGACTACAAATTAAATTCTCTTCTGTTTGTTCTGACGGTTAAATGTTTATGGAGTCTTTTAAAACTTTAATTTCTTTATATGAAAGATAACTTCTACATTAAGAATATATTGCTCGGTCTCGGGGGACTTTAAAAACATACAAGAAACGGACAAAGAACAGATTGTGGATAACACGAGTGTTTTTCTGGGTAGGATTTGACCCACAACACTTAGCGCAGTAGAAAGCGGTGTGGCGACCGCTTAAACCACTAGGCCAACCGAGCAATCCAAAACTCTTAAGTTCTCCCAAATAATAAAATGTATGTTTTTAGAAATATTGTGAGACTTATTCTTAACAATTTAAAACTGCTGACATGTTTGGGTTTTGAACTCTAAAATCCGGGGATATTGTAATCTTTCCTAGTTTTAAACTTTTAGAGATGATTCCCTACCTACCGGTGTTTTATGATATTTATCTGTGTAGGTTTCTACCGTCTAAAACTGTACTGTGGTCTGGTTGGGAAGCTGAAAATATATTATCATATCTTTATTTGACGAACATAAATAGTTTGAAATGATAACGACCCATTTGAATTGTATTAAGGTGTTCAAAGCCAAGTTGGTGATAAGAAACAATTACCGAGTGTACAACGATGGCGCGGTCAGTACTTGGTTGGGTGACCGTTAGTCGCATACTACTACTAGCTTTGCAACAACCATGAGCGTCTCCGTGTATAAGAGTTATAACAGTCGTGGAACTTAGTTGGAGGTCTTCGAGCGGCTTAAAAACATCCAACCCGTGTGGGGACGTTTGGCCTTAACCCTTGAGAGGAGACTCGAGCCCGGCACTGGGACATTATGGGTTGATGATGATACATATAATGTAATTGTGTACTTGTCACTGATTTATCGGTTCTCTCTATGTTAATCTCCGTGCATTTGTGTATGTACTAAACATGTCTTGTTGGTCTAACGAATAGCGTATGAGACTGAGGTCTCAATTCCCGGGTCGGTCGGACCAAATGTTGTATGATCTTCAAGTTTTTGTTTCGGGGGTGTTTTCTATTTATGTATTATATTTTATTAATTAGTCACTGTACCTTTAAAAGTATTATATTAGTAGCATAAATATAAATATATTACCTTAATGAAATGGACTAATATTCGTATGTTAAGGTAGAAAAATTAAAGTAGTTTAAATAACATTCAAGTTTTGATGTAATGAAAATCCTCATCTTCCTAGCCTTATTCCCAATATTATTTGAGGTCAGCTACTACTTCAATCGGTTTTACCTGAATATCAGTTTTTCCACTGAGAGTGACTGGCATCAAACATCTGGCAACCCTAAGGAAGAACTGAAATTCGAAGGTTGATCTAGTTGTCAGTAAATTCGAGGGCACTGACTTCCCAATTATGATTGCCATAGATGTTAATCACAACCGGGACCGACGGCTTTACCTGCTCTCCGAGACACGGGCGTGAATCACCGCTAAACTTCCAAACTCCGGGCTGCTATCAGAAATTCCTTATGAAAAACCCAAAAACACTTTTTGGTCCGACCCGGGATTTGAACCCGAGACCTCTTGATTAGCAGTCGCATACGCTATCCACTAGACCAACGAGGCAATTGTAATGAATATCCTCATACAATAAAAATCAACTATAACAAAAATAGTAAGTTGGCGCTTCTTGGGGAGACCTTCGTTCAGCAGTGGACGGCGATAGGTTGATTGTATATTAGCACAAAAGATTCAAGTAAGCTGTCAAAAAATACTGGCTTTGTCTCTGGTTTCGTCACGTCAAAAGCATGTGTCAAACTTGTTGATCAACAAATTTGCAGTACAATATTTATAAACAACAAATAATAATAAAGTCAACACCACGCCATGTAGAACCAAAGAAAAAATATCATACCTTCTAAGGAAATTATACGTTTCTGGGAAAATGGATTGTAGAAGTTTTCGTTTCATTATTCATCATTACTTAATTTAATCAGATCTAACAAATTCTATAAATAAACCTCTGAAGATCGTTTCCTTTATAGAACTTTATTGTATTGGAAGACCAGAATACGTGAACCCTCCTAAATGTCCAGTTATGACAGAACAAGAAACAATAATGGATTATAAACGACGATAACTCATCACCATAAGCTTAGTCCACAGCTGATGAAAGACTCCTTCGAAAGTTTTTTTCATATTCCGCTTTTAGCTAGAAAATAACTCCAAATTCAAGATTTTTCACCATTCCGAGGATCGGTGTCAGATCAGATGTCGTGGAATAAAATTCTCTTAGTAATCATCTACTTTGCTGTAAACATATTAGAATTGACAATCGCTTGCAGACGCAAAAGATCATGCGAAGATCCGGACTGCAGGCCCTGTTACGGTTTTGATTTGAGCAGGCCAATGAAACGTATACCAAAGTGACTTGGCTTAGCTTTGAATATGCTTAGTATAAGCTGCAAATAACCATGCTATTAAAAGCAGTTCTGGTGATTTTGGTGAAGAAACTAACGGTCGTCAACTCCAGAATACATGAAATGAATGATGAATGATGATGAATGAAACCACGGAAGATATTAAATATGTATTAACGAACATTGGATTATTGTAAACAGTTTATAGGAAGTAGAAAAGCAATTTGTAGGTGGACAGGAGTGGAAACGTAAATATTTCATGACATGATACACCTAAACCACTACTAAAAAACACCTGAACATAAACCCAAGCTACTTTTTTTAAAATAAAGTAATATTTTCTTTTTTTTCTTTTATATATATTTAGGCCTACCAAAGTGACTCTGTGTCTCTCTCGACAAAGTGTAAAAGGCGACTAAGGGATGAACTAAACAAGACAACATCGATGCAAACAGAAGGAAAACTTGAAACCAACCCTATACCAACTCGTCTGGCCAGCGTGGTATAGTAGGCCAAAACCTCCTTTCTAAGGAGAGGCCTATGTCCAGCAGTGGACTGTTAAAGGCTGATGATGATGATGAGGTGACTGTACCTGATGTAAAGCTTGAGTAGAATACAGGAGTAGGGGTGACCCACTGTAAGGCCGGCCTAGTGGGATGCCATTGCATCATTGCGCCTTCGGTATCACAGTTGAAATACAACAAAACGAATGCTGTCATTTTTGGTTTGGTCTTCTGTGCGAGAGTAGTACTGCCCCAGTCGTCCAGACCAGTGGGCCTTTGTTTAACTAAATTTAAAAACACATATCTTCTTCCTAGCCTTTATTCTCTATATGTTTGGGGTCGGCTACCATCTCACTGTGACCCACACTATAACAGCAGAATAGTCACATATTGACAGTTTTAAATGTAAATAGTACTCTAGAAATTATCTTAGAATGTATCTAGGTTTTGTTTGGTATCAAGTGTCCTTCCTCGAGAATCAAAGTGTCTCCATTATAAATTTTATTGAAAGCGATACAGTGTTTTAGTCGTGAGAGCGTAACAGACAGACTTAACTAAACTTAACTTTGAGTAATACCATTCTAGGTGTAAAGTTCAGTTACCAAATTTTTAATAATAATACGTATTTTGGACATCTTACAAAACATCATCTAGTTCAAAACTAAGCAGAGCTTGTTTTATGGGTAAATACATACATATTATACATAGAAAACACCCAAACTCCGAAACAAATATTTGTGGATCACACAAATATTTGTTTATTTTATATGTCAGTTTAGTATAAAAGTTCCGTTAAAAAACAAAGTTGATATATTGATACACTGACTCCAAATATGAATCTCCAAATCAACGTTCCGTGGGTCGTGTCGTGACGTCTCCACACTCAAAAGGACAGTAATGTCGCCAGTAATTGGTCACCGCTCTCCGAACGACTTATAAGTACTAATAACTTTGTCTTCCTTACACTAACTGGGTGTATTATCATTCATATCATTTAACATGTTCAGAGACGTTTACACGACTCACCTAGGGTTGGCACAATTCAGTTTGTAAATCTAGTTTAAAATCTATACAAATAAAACTGAAGTGTCTGTCTGTAAAATCAAAATAAAAGCTTTTCTCTAAATGCATTTAACGACACGAACACGAACGACACATTACTTTAATAAATATCTATTTTTAAAATAGTTGTTGTTTTAAGGTACAACAACAACTACGGGTAACACCGCGGGGCTTAGCTAGTAACTTTCTCTTTATTACACTAATTGGGTGAATATTTTTTTTTGAAGTGTATTAGAATACTAGAATTGCCCTTTTAAGGTATGTATGTATGGGCTGTATGGGTTCCGAGTCATGAACTATACAAGACTATACAGATTCGTCATGTCCGTCCGTCCGTCCTCGACTTACCGCCCAAACGGTTAGTGCTAGAAAGATGAAAAGTTGCGTGGATATGTAATTTTACCACGTCGTCAAAGTGCTACAATAAAATAATGAAAAATATTTTTAATTGGGGTACCTTCCCTTCACGTAAAGTGGGGGTGTTTTTTTTTCTCTCGTCTACCCCGTTTTATGGGGTATCGTTAGATAGGTCTTATAAAACAAGTAGAGGTTGCTAAGATGATTTTTTGATTAAGGTATCCGTTTGCGAGTTATTTAACTTTAAAGGACAATTTTTGCAAAACAAGGGTGTCCCCCCTTATCATCCATTAAAAAAAATGTATTCCATATGATAAACTTAAAAGTAAAACTATAACGTCAACAACTATAACATTACATAGCTTTGTTAACTCAGGTGTTATAGAGGCTTAACTTGTAAAATACGTTTACTTGGAAAACCTCGTACAAAAATAACGAAATAATAAGTAAACATAATAATAATTCCACTTGGCATTGTATATAACTACGGAACCCTATTCTTTGCGTGGCCTGACACGTACTTGCCCGACTTTTTAGGGTTCCGTAGCCAAATGGCAAAAAACGGAACCCTTATAGATTCGTCAAGTCTGTCTGTCTGTCTGTTTGTCTGTCCGTCCGTCCGTATGTCACAGCCAATTATTTCCGAAACTATAAGAGATATACTGTTGAAATTTGGTCAGTCGATGTATTCTGTGAACCGCATTAAGATTTTTACATAAAAATAGAAAAAAAACAATACATTTTGGGGGTCCCCATACTTGGAACTGAAACTCAAAAAAATTTTTTTCATCAAATCTATAGTGTATATATCTATGGATAGGTGTTCAAAAATGATGTTGAGGTTTCTAATATCATTTTTTTCTAAACTAAATAGTTTGCGCGAGACACACTTCCAAAGTGGAAAAATGTGTGTCACCCCCCCTCTAACTTCTAAAATAAGAGAGTGATAAAACTAAAAAAAATATATGTTATACATTACCATGCAAACTACCAACGAAAATTGGTTTGAACAAGATCTAGTGAGAAGTTTTTTTTTAATACGTCATAAATCGTAACACGCAATTTACCTTTCATCCAGTCAATACACTAGTATAAAAACATCGATGAAAGTTACAACGAACTACAAGAACTTTTATATGATGTTACTTGCTGATACGGAACCCTTCATGGGCGAGTCCGACTCGCACTTGGCCGCTTTTTTTGATCTATCTTTCTTTTATGTGGTTAAAAGTTATTCGCTACATAAACCATAGGGCAACAAAGATCCACGGCCGGAGGGGAGTAACCACATCTTTGTCCGATACAAAACAATCTTGACTTGTTTTGCGCGGGGAAATTTTAATATAAATATACACATTTTATACTTGTGTATAAAAACAATCGCCTATTACATACATAAAAATTAAAACAAAAAAAAAAACAATTTCACACACATAAACACATTCTGTGTAAGAACAGTGCAATGCATTTTACCATTTGGGCTTATGCTTTGACAGAGGGCAATGCCTGCCTGAGGCTACCTGTTGATCTATGGCAAAAACAGGTTTTGCTGAAAAAATTGTGTTATACTCTCACCTCTCTAAACCATATATTTCATGAAAAACTTGCTGAGGTAACCCGGTAACGCGGATTGAGATGTGTAGGCACATTATGTCTTATGAGAGTATCGCTCCATAAGTGAGATCCTGGGCGTACTCTCAGATATACGACTGCACGATTGGCCAAGTGGTTTAAACTGTCACCACGCTGCTTTCTACTGCGCCAAGTTTCAAATCTCACGTGTTCCACTATCCACAAATTGTTGTTCTGAGTCTGGGTGTTTCCTTGTGTGTTTTTCATGTATTTTTGTATAGTTCCCCGTGACACTGGATGTATATTCTTAATGCAGTCTTTTAATAAATATAGATATAGTACATACATTACATAGAATTAGGACAGATGAAATTTTATGTTGTATTTTAATATGTGACAAAATACTCCCGAAGTTTATAATTTCAGCACTGTTGTTCAAAAAAGTCTTCAGTAATGTTAAATTATATTTTGATTTGAAAATGCTAGATAAAATTACTATTGAGTTAAAAAATATTAGTGGTTAGGTACAACTTAAATGATTAGTGACAACCCTATCGTCGCGTGATATTAAACCATATAAGCAAACCGGAGTTCAGTGCCCCCACACCCAACACTCAACAACCAACATATCGTCTTCGATCATAGTATTCCTTATTCCTTAGCCCATAAAATTCAAAATCGTGTGAACGCAATAAATTTTATGTGTTGTTCATTTGGTTTACAGTCAATGTAACGTGTGTGTAATTTTTACTCTTGTTTTACGGTACATAAAGACCAATTTAGCTTGAGTGATTACATGTGTTTAGTTTGTAAGGCGGTTGCCTTCTAAAGGATTGGAATAAGATTTTACTTTGGGTGTTCAATTGGTAAGGATTATGATACTTACTGTTTCTTTTCTTCTATTAAAAACTTTTCTTAGGAATGCAATGGTTTTCAGACGAGACTAATCTATCTATCATTTACAACCCATAATGTCCGACTGCTGCTCGGATCTCCTCTCAAGAGAGAGATACGTCTCCACGTTGGCCGACTGAGGGTTGGGGACTTGCAAAGGCACTTTGTGGCAACGTAATCTTGATGTTGAATCTTTTTAAACCTCTCGAAGGCCTCCAACTATGCTTCACGACTGATATGATAACGTGACCTCTGAATGACGGAAATGCCGCTAACGGTCACCCATCTAGATACTGACCGCGTCGTCGTTGCTTACCCACGGTGATTATTTCCAATCGCCTAAGGCCACTCGACTTTAAGCGCGTCTATAGATACATCAATTTTATTTATTTGTATAGATAGATGTATATATCATCAACAGCCTTTAACAGTCCACTGGTGGACATAGGCCTCTCCTTTGAAAGGAGAGGCCTATGTCCAGCAGTGGACTACGATAGGCTGATGATGATGGGACCCTAATTTTCTGTTATACTCTCACCTTTGTTAAGAAATATCCTATTAACCGTTAGCTTTGATTTTACAAGAACAAATTTGTTTCCCATAAAAAAAGGTTATAGTGAGCCAACTTAAACTATAGACATAAGCTGTGCTTAGGGTTGCTAGTATTTCTTAGGCGAAAAATAGTATTTTTCAAAATTATCTGTAAACAAATATACAGCAATTCTAATAATAATAGTATAGTAATATATATACCTAGTTATAAATGTATAGTTATGTTAAAATACATCTATAGTCAGAGATCAATATTATTTGTTATTTATTTATTTTTATTAAAACTATTAAATAATTTTGCAATTCTTTTATTTTTTAGTAAAAACCTAAGGATTAATCGTTAAGATTTGTTTGTTAGATTTTTATAAATACTTTTGCGTATAATTTTTTTTTTCAACAGTATATAAAGGGTGTCTCAGAATGTTTTTCGTTTTTAGATATAAATAAAAAACAACAATATCAATTAAAACTCGTTTTATTTATTGTTAAGTTAAAGAGCAGTTCTTGAAGTTTATTTGTGAAAAACAACCGTTTGCAAATGCGCACCGTTCACTTTTTCACACTCATTTAACCTGGAGCTAACATTTTCAATCACTCGCTGGAGCATCGCTCTTGGAATAGAGTTGATTTCTTCAGTGATTCTTTGCTTCAATACATTCAGTTTGGGCGCCAATGGATTGTAAACTTTACTTTTTAGGTAGAACCATAGGAAAAAATCAGCAGGCACGCATTTAGTACATTTCATAAAATTTCGTTAAAAAATAATTTTACTTGTAAAAGATAAAAATAAAAAACCAAAAACTTGCTTTTTGAATTTTTCACATAAAATTTGAGGTTATGTAAAAAAAATGTAAATGCAAGAGATGTAGATCTTTTTAGTACCTACAACTTTGCCATTTAACTTTTTTCCATAGGACTTGTAGTTTTGCCGGAAATCGAGATAAACCATTTTTTTCCCTTAACCCCCCCCCCCCCTCTCCCCCTTCCCGATCTCAGATCGCCCGTAATTTATTTTTTCCTTTATTTTTTATACTGTTTATTCCTGCGTCATAATATATTATTTACAGTAAAATACGGAAATGGTACAGAGATGCTCGACCAGCACATTTCAGATAGGTGCCGATTATCGAGCACGTAGGATTCCGGCTGTCATTTCCTTGTTGATATTAAGACGTGTTTATTGTTCAACGTAACGATAGATTTAGAATATATAATGTAGCTATAAGATCATAACTAAGAGATTCCATGTACATACCTTATTGCGTAAGGTTAGAATAATAGTACAGTATTTAATTAATAAACATGGCTCCGAAAGAATATACGATCATTGTTATTCGATATCCACCTATAAGTCGCCATAATCGTGGACCCCTACGACGTAACAACCAAGAAGAAATAAGTTCGCTATACTGTTCTCCTCCTTTTCCAATGGGTTTCATTTTACTATAATTTATGTTCACTTTTTGTTATTTTAAGAGGTTTCTACCCTGGTCTATAGTGAAATTAACAATTTACGCAGGGCACATAATCCCTACTTGTATTATAAATGCGAAAGTAACTCCGTCTGTCTGTTACGCTTTCACGCCTAAACCACTGAACCAGTTTTGATGAAATTTGGTATGAAGATAGAACTGAACTTGGGAAAGGACATAGGCTACTTTGTACCGCGATAACCGACATACACGCGGGCGGAGCCGCGGGCGAAAGCTAGTGTAATATAAGGTCCGTATTCGCAACATTATTTGTTGATATTTTGCTCCTTTTGGTCGCAGCGTGATTATATATATAGCTTTCGTCAATAAATGGGCTATATAAAACTGAAATTATTTTTCTAAAAAGCGCGTTGATCTAAACCAACAAGCTCTTCAGCTTTATATTATACTAGCTGCCCCCGCGGTGTTACCCGCGTATGTTTGGGATGAAAAGTAGCCTACTTTAAGTGATTATCCAGAACTTTTAAATTAGCCATTTACAAACTGTCATTATGGTTGCTATGCAAGTGTGTTATGCACAGCAACCTGTGAAGTTTTGACAGGAGATAAACAGTGATCCATTTTGTCATCTACGATTTATGTATTTTTATAATCACCTGGCTATCGCCCGTGTATCTCAATTGTTGCAGAAAAAAGTAGCCTGTGTTATTGTGATATATAAGCTATACATATATCAGAATAACATATTACTGTAATGTTTCATCTAAATCCGTTCTGTAGTTTTTGCGTGAAAGAGCAACAAACATACATACACACATTCATACATACTCACAAACTTTCGCGTTTATAATATTAGTAGGAAGTATAGATAGATTACATCAGGGTCACTAACTACGAGACCAACAGACCTAAATATATAAATACATCCCAAAAACTACCTTTGAAGACAGACAGACAGAACTTGTTTTAAATCAAGTAATAAATCAAATATTACATGTATATATATCGAAATATTCCGGCGTGAGTCACGAACCTCTGTGAACATGTTGAATGTGATTCAACTATATATATAGACTGGATTATTGGTTCATTAATTATTCTAGAGACTTCCGTTCGTTATTATAAAAAAATGATCGTCCCAAATTTTTGTAGTAGCTTTCGAACGCGACTCCGCCTGCGTGTATGTCCGTTATCTAGGTAAAAAGTAGCCTATGTCCTTACGCAGGCTCTAAATTATCTGTGTATCAAAGCCAAGCCAAGCACTAGCCAAGTTGCAAACGTATTTTGTTTTCCATTCTCTATTCTCTGGTTTCATTGGCTAATGTTGAGACATGTGATCAAAACAAAATATTAGTTAAAATAAAATATTAGAAAAACAAAAACGTTATCAACTTGCCTAGGGGGCAGTTTAGTTGTTTTGCAGTGATAGCGCGATAAACCTCTGTCTATCTAGAAAAGTGGTACCAAGTTGCTAATGTTACAAATGCAAAAATAATTATTTAGTGAGGATGAAGTAACAATATAGAAAAACTGCCTCGTTGGTCTAGTGGTTAGCGTATGCGATTGCTAATCAAGAGGTCTCGGGTTCAAATAATAAATAAATAATAATAAATTATTTGGACATCTTACACACAACATCATCTAGTCCCAAAGTAAGCGGAGCTTGTGTTATGGGTACTAAACAACTGATATAAATACATAAACATACTTTTTTTTTTGTAAATACATACATATTATACATAGAAAAACACCCAGACTCCGAAACAAATATTTGTGGATCACACAAATATTTGGTCTGACCCGGGAATCGAACCCGAGACCCCTTGATCAGCAGCCGCATACGCTAACCACTAGACCAACAAGGCGGTCCGGGCAAATCCCAGGTCGGGTCAAAAGTGTTTTTGGGTTTTTCCTGGGGAAATTCCTAATAACAGCCCGGAGTTTGGAAGTTTGGCGGTGATTCACGCCCGTGCCTCGGAGAGCACATAAAACCGTCGGTCTCGGTTCTCATCAATATCTATGCGAATCGTTAATGAGAAGTCAGTGCCCTCAAATATACTGACTAGTTCAACCTTCGAATTTCAGTTCTCCCGTAGGGTTGCGGATGTCCGATGCCAGTCGCTCCGTGGAAAAACTGAAATTCAGGTAAAAACGGTTGAACTAGTAGCCGACCCCAAATAAACTTGAGAATAATGATACTATGGGGTGATACTGTGCTCACACAGAAGCCCAATATAAAATGACAGCATTTATTGGTTGGTTAGTGCGAGACCATAAGCCTAATGATGCGGAGGCATTTTTTTAGGCCACCATAACGTGGGCCACCATATTGCAATGTCTGCAATGGCAATAAGTGATCATCACACTTGGAACCTGCTTTGCTTGTGCTTGCTTTCTATCAGACTGAGTAGGTAGAGTTATTTTGGAAACTAAACTATGAAAACCAATCAAATAATATTCGTTTGTATTAGAGAGATTCAAAGAACTTAGTACATGCATAAAGCAAAATGACGCCAGTCTATTTCAAATAAAGCCTTTCTATATTTGACAGTAACTTCTAATATTGTAAGTATTAAGTGCTAATACAGTATTAAGTCGGACACTAAAGTAATGAGCGTTGAGCCATGATTAATCGCACGTCAGAGCGCTGTCGTTGCCCAGACAGTACATTACGAACAGTAGGTCAACTACAGTAAGGTTTAATAGTTTTGTTACATTTATTTATTGGTTTTGCTTTTGAGCTTGCAAACTCGAATCTTCAGTTGTAATGTCATAACCCATATAAATTAACAAGTCATTCATTTTATTTGACGAATTTAGTTAGGTACCGTAACTCTCCACGACGCTGTTATTGAGAGATACATAAAAACTCGCCTTATTTTCATACAATCAAGGTATACGTTTGAAAAATAGCGTGGCTAAATATAAGACTTCCTATACAATGCTGAGCTTAAAAATATAAATTGTAAGACACGTCGACACCGCACCGTGAAATTTAAGGCTGTAGGCTTTTCCTATTTGTTTATTAGTAGTGTTAGTATTATGATTCAGAAATGTGTGAAAAGGTGCACGAATTATGTGTACAAAACATAAATGTGCATTGTGCATAGACAAACATACTCGTATAATATACTTGCATTATAAATTATAATATTGAACATTTATCATGTGTCGCTGGGGACTTTACTAACATACATGAAACGGACATAAAGAACATCCAGGCTCAGAAGAACAATTTCTTTCTGGATCACAGAACAGTGTCCCGTGTGGGATGTAAACATTTGACGAAGTAGAAAGCGGCGTTGCGACCATTTAAACCACTAGGCCAAACGTGTAGCAAATAGTCAATGACCCAATAATGTTAACAATAATTATTGAAGTTAATATTTTTTTATTTTTTTTTTATATTTAAGCCTGCCAAAGTGACTCTATATTCTGTTATATACTGTTGTTTAATTGTACAGTGACAATAAAGCTCGCTTTACCAAATAAAATACAGTTGATAATCTTTAACGATAGGTTAGCTAGTATTGTAAAGTGTTTTGGTACTTGTCCCACCATTTTTATTGAGTGTTACATAGTAACTTATGTAACACATTGTTCAAAACTATATACTTACACCTTGAATGCATAATTTTGTTATGTAAAGCTGTTGTTCCGAATACAATAATGTGTACATATCTTTATACAAGTTATGTATGTTTGAGTGTTAATATTCCTCATTGAATATTATGAAATGGTAAAGGTGAGGATTATGTGCATAAACCGTAGAAGAGTCATGCCGATTTCAGCATGAATGGGCCGGCTTGACGGGGTCAGTACTACCCTCACATAGAAAAGTACTCACAATGACGATGGTTTCTTCTACTCATGCTTTTCATCAGGAAGGTTAGAGTCATAAATTTTAAAAAAGCAAAACTGAAAGAGTAGCCGCAGAGTAGTACACAGGCGTACCCCTCTGACAGTGCATAAGCTCAAATGGAAAGATGCATTACACTATTACGACACAGAATGTGTTTATTAGTGTGAGATGTTGAATGTTTTTTTTTATCATCATCAACAGCCTTGAACAGTCCACTGCTGGATATAGGCCTCTCCTAAGAAAGGAGGTTTTAGCCTACTATGCCACGCTGACCAGTCGGGTTGGTTTCAAGTTTTTCTTCTCTTTGCATTGATGTTGTCTTGCGTAGTTTATCCCTTAGTCGCCTTTTACGACACCCGCGGGATGAATAGGGGTGGTGACACTCTGTATTCTTAATCCGTCACCACACGGACATTTTTTTTTTAATTCAAGGTAATTGTAACTTTGTGCACATCGATTTGTGTATGTATAAGGATGTATGTACATGTTGGGAGTATAATTAATTATTTATCATTCTCAAAACAATAACTTTGTACCACTGGGATGAATATGAAATTTGGCACAGTTAAAGATTGTCGACAGATGTTTGTCGAGTTTGTAAATAAAGGTAGAATTTCGACAAATGGGCGACTGCTATTATAATTATTTCTTTAGCTAATTATAATTGTTCAAAACTCATTGCACCGTCAACAATAGTTGACGTCTCTCCGAAATATTTTGATCCATCTTAAGGTTGCCTGGAAGTGATTGCTTTTAGCAATAAGGCCGCCATTTGTACATTAAATATACATATTTTTTATTCCCTGTTGTAAATCCGTAATACAGTATACAAGTAAAGAGTTTTCTATCCATCGATCTGGGATAAAATTATATAAATTATGTCTTTTCAGCGTATTGGGGTCGCGATGGAGGCGGTGGAGGAGGAGGCAGTGCAGCGGCGGCGGCACAGGCTCAGGCGGCCCTCTTCGGTTTCGGAGGTCGGTACCCACCGCCCACGACGCTTGGGGTCGCCGCTAACCAAGCTGCCTCGCTTGGATTGCACCCTGCTGCCAGTGAGTATAGAAATATATAATTATTTCGGACATCATAATAATCACATACAACGTCGTCTAGTCCCAAACTAAACAGAGCTTGTATTATGGGTACTAGACAACTGATATATAAATAATACATAAACTCACTTTTTTTTGCAAATACACACATAATGTACATAGAAAACACTCAAACTCCGAAATAAATATTTGCGGATCACACAAACATTTGGTCCGACCCGGGATTCGAACCCGAGATCTCAAGTGCAGCAGTCACATACGCTGCCAACGAGGCGCCAATAACATTAATCCCGTGGGCGTCGTAAGAGCCGATTAAGGGAGCACATTAAGCAGGACACCAGCACCGCCAAGCACAGCTTAACCTATCAGGCTCGTATTTTATTGCAACTTAAAATCTTCCCAAGGAGCGGCCTATGTCTAACAGTCATATAACAAAGGCTTGATATGAACGGCGATCCAGAAAATAATGAACCTCTTATAGGTCTTCCCCTGAAGCACTTATAGCCGAGTGACCTCAGGTGATTCAATCACCAAGGGTAAGCAACGACGACGCGGTCAGACCTAGATGGGTGACCGTTTGTGGCATAATATGTTAATAGCATTTTCGTGATTCGGAGTTCACGTTAAGCTGTCGGTCCCAGTTGTTATCATAAGATAAAAATCGTGAAGCTGAGTTTGGCCTTCGGACGGCTAAAAAACATCCGGCAAGATTACGTGTCTTGCTAGTCGCCAACCCGCACTCGGCTAACGTGGGGACGTATGGCTTTAAACCTCTCCTGAGAGGAGAGCCCAGCAGTGGGGCGTTATGAGTTGTTGATGATTGATTCCCATTTGACAGTAAATTATTTGAACTAAAATCTTATCACCACTTTTATCTTTACAGGTGCAGCCTGGTGGTCAATGGCATCCCACCTGGCGGCTCAAGACTACCTAGCCCGACTCCAAGCGTCGGGTCTAAACTTCCCACCTATGGCCGACCCTTATGCTGCACTGTCAGCGCTGTCGGGAGCTGGATTGAAGCAGCCATCTAAGCCTGGAAAACTATCTGCGTCTAGAAATGAAAGGTACGCTTGCTATTTAATTTTTTGTATATTAAAGCCTACTGCCAATGTGTCTCTGCTCTGCCTGATGGAAAACATGAGTAGAATCATGGGGTGGTGTCACCATCCTCATTGTGAATGCAGACAAAGCAGCATTGTAACCCCCACTATGAAAGCTTAGTGAGATGCTTCTTCATCTTTGGGCCTCCGGTCTCATACTCACCAATGAAATACGACAACACGAATGCTGTCATTTAAAGGTTGGTCTTCTGTGTAAGGGTAGTACTGCGAACTGACCCAGTCGTGCTGAAATCAGCGTGGCTGTTCTACCTGGACATGTTTTAAGTTAGAACATAAGGGTTAAAGAAACTGTTTAGGCCCTTGGTAACTTACCATAATGTAGAATAGAACAAGGAAGAAGAAAATCGACCAGAGTGGTGTCCAGATAGAAATAATACATTATCTGTGAAGATTTTAAATGTATGATCTGTTGATACAGTCTGATAAGAAAAAGAAGAAATATTTATTTATTTAATTACATGCATTTTGTGCAACGAGGGACTTAATGCTCAAGGTATTCTCTACCAGTCAACCTTAGGGTAGTGAAGAAATGTTATAGGGAGGTGCACAGATATTTAGTGAAAATTACTGACACATGCATACATATATACAAATAAATATACACATTTACATATACATACATACATACACACATATTAAGATAATATTCGTATACTATGTCAACTCGAGATTTTGTTCCAACATTTCGTTGAGAAAGAAACCAAGTACCTTCTTTTATACGTGGGTCATTTTCACAAAAAGTGTACACTTTTTTCAAAGTGTCGAAATTTATATTTTTGTTTTATTTAGTTTTTTTTCATTAAATTCAGGAGCAGTATTCTTTTCAGTATATGAAAATAATAACAGAACCTCTTATTCTGTATTATTTAATGAAATATAGGTAATTTAATGCCCTTGGGCAACAAACATTCTTCCATTCCGCTACTTTAAGCTTTCGGTCATAGAAATAAAATAAAACACGCTTCGATTTAATCAACTGGTATTATTTGTAAGTAATGTTTTGTTCTTCAATATAAAATAAAGAAAACATGAAATCACTAATAAAAAACATACATTTTTATCAATTTAATTTCCATTACGTTACTTTTGGACGAAATTAGATAAATACTTTTTAGTTTGTTACTCAATTAGGAAACAATAAAGAAACTCTTTTTAAATTTATATTTATAAAATTAATAACCTTTATATTACGACAATTTTGATGGCAATCAGAAAGGATTTGACTTTTAAAATAATATTTTAATCAAATTAAAAAAAGGGACAGTCACGGAATTGACTGTTCAGGTAACGGAATAGAATTCTTAAGGTTATTGTACATTAACAAAAAGACTTTATTGCATATTTAAAATATTGCAAATTGTAACAGTATGGACCATTTTAGCTACAGAAACTTACGTAGTTTATCATTACTTGGTATTAAAAAAAAACATAAACACATTATTATTAGCTATTACAAAGCTATAATTGCACATTGTCAAGAAAATGAAATCAAATTATTAAAATTAGTAATATAATGTACCATCTTCCTAAGAATTCGATCCCGAAACTTTTTAGTTCCCATTCTACGTTACCTGCGTTTTGGTTACGGAATGGGTGTTTCGGAATTCTACCTTTGAACTTGTTTGTTTCATTTATTTTTAACTAAAACATCCGACCAACATGTTTCTTATCAAATTGGGTTCACTGAAAGTTTATAAAGATATCAAAATAATTTGCAACAAATAAAATTGTAGTACTTACTTCGAAATTGGTTGCGGTTGTGGAAGATCAAAACCGACCGTAACAAAAGTGCGTGTTTATCATCCGCTGATCGCCGTCAAAAGAGACGAATCATTATGGTGCAGCCATTGAGAGCTTTATAAATATTGGCAATTGACATAAAATATGCGTAAGTGGTAGTTTTAATTACGATCTTACGTAAAAAAGGGGGTTTCGGAAGGGAATTTTCCACTTTAGCTAATTTATGTCCTCGCATATATTTAATTATTTAAATATTTTGTATCATGTTACACTGTTTCTACATTTATTAAACAAAACATAAACAACTATTCTTTCCGAATAACTTATCAAATTAGTATAGATAAGTCAACAAAATATATAAAAGTTAAGTTATTTTACTATAAATACCTTTAACTAGTATTTTTGAAAATTATGGTAAAATGACTGTGTTTTTATGTAGCAATAATATGTAATATTGGTTAGAGCTAACCATAGATATTTATTTTTTGTGTTGTTTTTCTAAAATGTAGAAAATATTCGCTAAATATTTAACGAAAGTTGTGGGACACCCCCAAAACATGAATGTACACTTTTTGTGAAAATGACCCACGTAAAGCGGTTAGTGGACATCCTGATATCTATCTTTTAATATATATATTTTTTAACTCTTTGCAGGTCAGGTAGAAGCAGTACATCATCCAGTACATCAGCCAAGGACAAGAGTCCGTCGACCAGCGCCAGTTCTCAAAACATGAGTGAGTGGGGCACGTATCTCTATTTTCATACTTATCAGTGTTGTGTTGTTGTTGATAGCTTAATAAAGAACAGTGTTCATTATAGTACTTCCACTGATTGACATGTAATGGTGTTCTACTCTCCTGAACAGAGTTGTTACTTCATCAACAACTCATAGCATCCCACTGCTGGGCTCGGGTCCTCAGGAGAGCGTTAAGGCCATACTTCCCCACGCTGGCCGAGTGCGGGTTGGCGACTCGCAACACACCTTGTAGCTACGTAATCTTGCCGTTGGCTGCCTTCAAGCCGCCCGAAGGCCTCCGAATGCTATTGAAATAAAAACCGGGACCGAATGCTGACCTTCGAATCAAGGAAAAGCTCATAACATACCATGCCGCAAACGGTTACTTACCCATCTAGGTCTGACCGCGCCGTCGTTGCTTACCCTCGGTGTTTGTTTCCAATCACCTATTTAAAGGAAACTCCGCTTTAAGTTGTTACTTGTTTCACAGTAATTGTGTGTGTGTATACACACATAATATTAGTCAAGACATCTGTGTATTAACATCCTCAAAAGCACTTAGTCATAAGTCAAGAGTCATCTTGAGTTGCACTTGTGTATGAGTTATGGTAGTCGCTTTCCATCAGGAATTAAACATTGAAATATTAGGAGTATATTTAAAAGGAATGTAAAAGATTAATGTCAGCAATAACCTCAGCAGCTCTGAGACATAGACAGGTCCAGATGAACCTCTTGAGTCCTCACCTGCGAAGTACAGTATCATATGTATAATATGTATGTATGTAGGCGCATGAATGTATGTATATATATGAGTATTAGGAAATTCTAAATGTGCACCGCCAACTACAATTACCTTTAAGTATAGTCCATTTTAAGGTTGCCTGGAAGAAATCGCAGTCTGCGATAAGGCCGCCCATTGTACCACTGTTTCTATTGGATTGAATTCTATGATGTATCTTTTGTATTATGGTGTGCAATAAAGAGTATCTATCTATCTATCTATCTATCTACAGGGGCACGATTCAGAACGAGAACTGAGTTCGAGATCGATAAGAAAGCCTCCTCTCCCTTCGTTCTCACTCCCTAGCCAAGTTGCGAACGTTTTTCTTTCTGCAATCATTGACGCCTCTATTCTCTTGTTTGATAAGCTAATGTCACATAGTCACGTGATCAAAACAAAATATTAGCCAATCATACAAGAGAATAAAGGCTTTAGCGATTGCAGATCGAAAAACGAAAACTTATAAAAACAACTTATTGAAGCGATTTATCGATTCTCGAATTGGCTGCTGTTAGGTAGCTAGTTGGATGGTAATCCGTGTGGACATATATTAAGAATACTTTATATTGATACCCCTTTTCATATCATGGGTCTCGTAAGAATCTACTTAGGGAGCCAACTTACACAGTACCACAGCCCCCCTAGCCAAGTTGCAAACGTTTATAGTTTTCTATTCTATTTCTCGATCATCTTGTTTGATTGACTAATGTCACTCAGACACGTAATCAATACAAAATATTAGCCATTCAAACAAGACAATAGAGAAATAGAATGAAATGTATAGAATAGAAAAAGATAAACGTTTGCAATTTGGCTAAGGGGCTTGTGTAGAAAGTAAACTTGAAAACAAAACAATACCAACCCGTCTAGTCAGCATATAGCAAGTAAAAACTTTTGTAAGTAGAAGCTAATGTTCAACAGTGGACGATGTAAGGCTTTGTACAGATAATTCTTCTACTCCAGGGAATTTCCAAGATCTTACATTCCTCAATAACTCTTGTTTTCTCTTACACCGCAGGGTCACAATACGGTCTTCCAAAAACGTCATCACCATCGGCGATGCATTCACATTCGCAGTCTCTCTCAAGTCTCGCCTCTCTCAATAGCCTGGTGTCGGCTTCTCATCAGAGCAAGCCCAGCAAACCGTCTATACCCCCACCATCAAGTAAGTAGAAAACTATATGATAACATATCAATATATATAAAACTATTCCGTTGCTAACTGACTGACAGACAACGCATGGCTAAAACTGCTGGACGCAGGAATCTGAAATTTGGCATGTGTGGTCCTTGAGGAGTGTAGGCGAGCTCTAAGAAGGCGCTCCCCTGTGGGTGAAAAATTCAATCAGAGTGAAACATTTAAGAGTTAAACACGTAGGCGAAGCCGCGAGCTAAAGCTCATAATATTATAAATTTGAAGACTTGTTTGGTTGTACGTGCTAATCTCAGGAACTACAAGTCTTTATTTGAAAAAATCTTTCAGTGTTAGATAGACCAATTATCGAGGAAGGCTTATAGTACTTGTATCATTGCGTAGTACCAATAAAAATGTTACAAAAACGTGGAACAAATATAGCTTTTGAGAGTTTCAGTTGTAAAATGTTGAAGAGTCACAAAAACAGTCTGACAAAATTATTTTCTTTTAAAAGTTTCGAATAAAGGCCGCTTTTATGGTTGCCTTATTAAAACCTTTTACATGGTAAACTTCACGCTCTTATTACATCACGGTGTATAATGGAAAACTCAGACAAGGTCAGGTAATTATTATGAAACACAATTGTGTCTGCACCATATAATAATTTAAACGCCCCCTTGATAATTGTATTGATAATGATGTGTGTGGTGTATCCGTATGGTGATGAATTTAGAATACGGCGTGGCGTGGTACCACCCATACTCATCGCGGTTAGGAAACTACGCAGGACAACATAACTGAAAAAAGAAGGAAAACTTGATACAAATCCTATACCAACTTTTCTGGCCAGCGTGATATAGAAGCCAATACTTCCTTGCGAAGAAGAAATTAATGTCCAGCTGTGGAATTTTAAAAGCTGGTAATGATGATGATATGACTGCCTCGGTGGTGCAGTTATAGCATATGCGACTGCATCAGTTGCCTAGTACCCATGATACAAGCTCTGCTTAGTTTGGGGCTAGATGGCGTTGTGTGTAAGATGTCTCAAATATTTATTTTATTTACTTATCACACCTACAAAAAATCATGTAACTGTGTATTTCTGTTACAGAGAAGCCTTCTTCATCATCGGGAGTCGGGAGCTCGAAAGGCAAGGAGCGGGAGCTGGCGCTGCTGCGGGGAGACCTGATGTTGGCGCAGGCGGCCGCTCACGGCGCCTACCACGCCGCTGTCGCTGCTGCCGCTAAGGGAAAGGTACGAAGGAACATTCATATAATATACTGCAAGCTCGAAGGACCACCCCTTGAGCCTCTACAAAAAAACTCTCTCTGTGTAAAAGTTGTTATGCGCTATATATTGTAGCCAATTTTCTTTTCTCATTACGAGAAAAGGAAAGTGATGACGTTTTCCTAATTACTACAAAATTCAAAATAAAATTAAAAAAGAGAGTTGTTTGTATGCGATTGATTTAGTACCTCAAATAGTTGATGAAGTGTAAAATACTGCAGCGCTTTGTGGTTAGAACTATATCGTCTAATAAACTCTATATTATAAAGAAGTAAAGTTTGTGTGTTTGTTAAATTGTAAGGGGTAATCTCGGGATCTGCTGAACCGATTTTAAAAATTCTTTCACCAATAGAAAGCCACGTTAGTGCTGAGTGTCATAGGTTATATAAAAAACCGAAAAACAAAAAGGCTTTTACGTGGTAGTCCGTTTTGCAAAGTGAATCGGAGAAAAAACGGTCGAATGAAAGCGTTTCTTACGAACGCTGCCTTAACTATGAAAGATATATTTTAGAGTTCTAGAGAAAAGATGTGGAGCTTGAAAATGCCTACAAAAAAGTCAACGACAACATATATCTAACTTTTATATTTAAGTTATGCCCAACGAAGTGGGCACGGGTCAGCTAGTCGTCTAAATAAACTATTAAAGCAAACAAATCTTATTATTTGGGATAATTTTCTCGCGAGTCTGTCATGGCGCTTACGCTTTTCATTCAACTTAGTATGTATTGGATAAGTGCATTTGTGACGTAAACTGCCTTGTTGGTTTTACTGATCAAGAGGTTACGGGTTCGATTCCCGGGTCGGACTGCAAATATTTGGGTGTTTTCTATAATATGCATGTATCAGTTGTCTATCCATCGTATAAATTCTGTTTAGTTTGGGACTAGATGATGTCGTCCAAAATATTATTATAAAAAATATTATTATAACTCCTGTCGAGCAATCTGTATTATCACATATTTTGTTGTATGATGATCATACATTTATGTTACAGAATATGTCACCACTGTACCCGTTCGGCATGCCTGGTTCGGACAAGGACCGGCATCCAGGCATTGATTCACTCACAGGCCTCCCACACACCATACTGAGGTAACCACACAGTCTAACCTAAACTTTTAATGGTAGTAGACTAAGGTATGTCTATTTTGTGACCTATTACAATACAGAGTATCACCACCCCTATTCATCCGTGGTGGCAGTGGTAGCGTATGCGTCTTCTGTGCCTGAGGTCTCAGGGTTAGATTCTCGGGTCGAACCAAATATTTGTATGACTAGCTTTTGCCCGCGGCTCCGTCCGCGAGTGTGTCGATTTTCGCGGTAAAAAGTAACCTATGTCCTTTCCCGAGGTCCCTTAAATCTCTATACCAAAATTCATCAAAATCAGTTCAGCGGTTTAGGTGTGAAAACGTAACAGACAGACAGAGTTACTTTCGCATTTATAATATTAGTAGGGATATACAAATATTTGTTTCGGAGTTGCTTTCAATGTATTTACAAAAAAAAAAATGTATTTATAATAATTTTGTCTAGTACAATTTCTGGATAATTTGGGACTAGATGGCGTTGTGTGTCAGATATCCACAATATTTATTTATCCCATCAGTGTCGTAAGAGACGGCCTAGGGAGCAAAGTACACAAGACAACAGCATTTTATGACTGCCTTGTTGGTCTGGTGGTTAGCGTATGCGGCTGCTGATCAAGAGGTCTTGGGTTCAATTCCCGGGTTCAATATTTGTTTCGGAGTCTGTGTTTTATAATTTGTATGTATTTACAAAAAAAAGTATGTTTATGTATATCAGTTGTTTAGTACCCATAGTACAAGCTCTGCTTGGTTTGGGACTAGACGATGTTGTGTAAAATATGTCCGAAAATATTTATTTGTTTCAAAGGCAAATTGAACAGAAAACTCAATATGAACTCATCTGGCTTGAGTGGTTTAGTAGGATGACTCCTCCTTTCTAACCTACCTATGTCCAGCAGTGGGCTACCAAACACTGTTAGTCATCTTAAAATACATGTAATACATATTATTAATCACACCTAGACACAGAAGAAATGATCATGCTCAATACATAATATTTTTTTGTTCTAAGTGGGACTTGAATCCATGACCTCTGGTTCAACAGTCAACATCACTAACCAATACAGCAATAAGCATGATAAATCATATTACAATTTCTAATACATTTATATTATTATAAATTTATAAGCTATATTACTGTAAAGTTTTACCAAATCCGTTCAGTAGTTTTTTCGTGAAAGAGCAACAAACATACATACACACATACATACTAACAAACTTTCGCGTTTATAATATTAGTAGAATATATGTATTACAAATTGTAGTACATTTAATATTGTATTACCAATTCATTACTAACCAATATTATTTTTCTTTGTCAGTGCTGCTTTAGAAGGAGGGTGAGAAACATTTTTTTATATTTAGCCTGCCAAAGTGACTCTACCCTGTCTGATGGAAAGCAGGAGAGTCACCATCCTCATTGCGAATGTAATCAATGGAGATGGTGTCTTATAATATTGCATATTTAAAAAATATATAGTAGAAAAAAGTTGGGCATTAAGCCATCATGATGTATACGTTACTACTTTAACCCCCTCCTGAGAGGTGACCCGTGCCCAACAGTGGGACTTTATGTATTGTTGATGATATACATATATTTGCTATATTTATTCAATGCGTATAAGACCAACCTATTAAAAACTATTTTCGGTGTAAGTTGCTTGAAGCATCTTCTCTATATAATTTTCAATATTTAACAGGCGAAGAGGGCATACGTACCAAATAATAGAAATGAACCCCAAATTAAAGCGTCAACCGTTATTTCAAATCCTCTTCGAAGAATTACCGTCCTTTTATGCCACACAGATTTGAACACAATAAAATAGTTCATAACAAAATTTATTCGGAGGTCACGTTAAGGAGTCGTTTCCGGTTGTTATCAATAGTACTGAAGATTAGTTGGACGGCTTAGAAACATCCAAGGGCAAGAGTACGTAGCTACAACGTTGTCTTGCGTCCCCAACCAGCACTCGGCCAGCGTGTGGACGTATGCCCTTAACCCTCTCCTGAGAAAGGACCAGAGCCCAGATGTGGGGTATTAAGGGTTGTTGTTGATGATAATGACGAATTTTATTTTTTATTTTGTGCAGTGATCCAGCGTCAGTACTCGGCGGAGTTCGATTACCTCCGGATACGGAAATAATCAAGTATACGTCATCGTTAGCGGGACCCAAGGTAAAATCTCATGTATGTCCATTTTTAAACACACTTTATATATACTAATATTATAAAACTAAACAGTTTGCTTGTTGCACTAATTGCAGGAAACATTAGTCTGATTTGGAAATTCTTTAATTGTTGGATAGCACGGAATATCGAGGAAGACTGTGGTAGGAGTGTAATACCAATGAATTTTTTTACAAAAACGGAAAATAATATTATTTATTTTATGTGTTCCCTTCCAGTATTCTTAACTGCTATACTGGCGGGTGAGGAGGGTTGGGGGTGGTCTCTTTCTGCAAAGCTGTAATATTCCAGAAAGAGACCGCTGAACGGTATCAGTAGACGGCCGATCCCGAGCGTAGAGTCAGCAAACTCTACGCTCAGGATCTACCCATTGGCGGGACCAGAGACATGGGACCTCGGGCAGCAAATAAATTGATACGGCCGGGCGACGATCATACCACAATATGTAATAATAGGCCGATGGTAGGGGGAAGCCTCTGTGACTTCTTCTGGGATAGAGTTAGTAGTAGTACAGTAACGACTGGCTTCTGAAATAATATGGTCCGTGTTCTTCACAGAGCAGAGTGCATGAGACTGGCCATGAGGTGGTTTTTAGTGATAAAAAACACATTCCCTTGGGACCTCAGTCCCCGAGAAGCTGGAGATCAAAAGAGATTTCCCATCCCGTTGACAAAAAAAACCGGTGGTGTTGTGTGCCAGATGTCCGAAATATTTCTTTATTTAATTTAGACGATATAAAATAAAGTGTGGTATATTTTGTTGTTGTAGGGTGGATCAGGCGGCACGACGAGGGGTCGCAAGAAGACCATCTCATTGGATCCGCCGCACGTCAGCCTTCATCCAGCAGCCGAGCGGCCCGACCGGACCGCACCGCTGCCCAGCAAACGACCCAAACTGGTTCGTACTTCGCATATATTATAATATAGCTTGATCTTTGTGGTAGATGACTACGAAACTGACGTTTAACTTTGAACAAGCGATGAGTAAGGCCGCGGAGTGAATCTTGTCTAAAATTAATTAGTCCAAGTAACTCCTTATCTCATCAGCTATCGGCCAATAAAAGTCAGACAGACAGACAAAAATTAAAATTGATGAGTTTGAAACTGAAGACCCTATGATGCAGAATCTCACTAAGGCCATAATGTGGGTCATCATACTGCATTGTGTGTACTCACAATAAGGATGGTGACCAACTACTCTTCGATTTTAATCATGCTTTCCATCAAAAAGAGTAGAGTCACTTTGATTGCCGTAAATAAATATAAAAACAAACATCACTAAATGAAATTCTTCTTCTGTCACTAGGACGAGTACGGCAATTCCCGGTCGTCGGTTGAAGTGATCCGCCTACCGAACAAACCTGACCGGCCCGGGGCCAACTCTTTGTCCGGCACACCTCCACCCAACCTATCCGACTATGCAGGTATGTATATTGTAACGACAAGATTACGTAGCCACAACGTGTCTTGCCAGTCCCCAACCCGCACTTGGCCAGCGTGGGGACGTATGGCCTTAATCCTCACCTGAGACAAGACCCGAACCCAGCAGTGGGACGTGATTGATGAGGTATATTAGGTATATAATTGCACAGTTGGCCGAAAGGTTTAAGCTGTCGCCACGGTTCTTTCTACTGCGCCAAGTGTCGTGGGTTCAAATCCCACGTGAACAACACTTTGTGTGATTCACAAATTGTTGTTCTCAGTCTGGGTGTTCTTATGATCGTTTCATGTAAGTTTGTAAAGTCGCCAGAGCCGGAAGAATTTATATGCCTAATGCGGTAGTTGTAACTGATCTTGCATTGTACTTAAGCTTTCCATCAGGCAGGTGATTCACCTTGGCAGATTTATAATATTAAGATAAGATGTAAATATAAAAAAAATATTATGTTTTTTTCCTATTTATAGGTATATCTAGAGAGCTGTTGCAGACAATAGCCAGCCAGAGTGGTGTGAGCCTGGCTGCGCTAGAGAGGCAGCTGGCTGGGTCCAGTGCAGCCGTCGGAGACTACAGGACTGCAGGTATTGATGACTACTGACTACTCACGACTTTGAACCAAGATTTCATTCAAACCCTACGAGAGAAAAAATGTTATGATTGGCTTGTCCAGATGGCGTAATAGCAGCTGTTCCTTGGTCTGTCCTATTTCAGACGTAGAGTGACACACCGTGTTGGTTTAGTCGGTTCGATTCCGACAAACCGCCCCGTCGCAAACCAGTGAAAAAGTGGTATAAGCGTCACCATTACACTTTCTACTGCGCCAAGTGTTGTCGGTGCAAATCCTACATAGGACAACACTGTGTGTGATCCTCAAATTATTGTTCTGAGTCTGGGTGTTATTTGTGCCTGAGAATGAATTTGAGAATTTATAATCATCATATTGTTTATTAACAAATTAATTTATTTTACACAGATTCAGGTTTAAATCTGAGCACAAAAATGGGCTCCGAGTCTCCTCTTGACTTGGGCATGAAAATTGGAGCTGATGATGATGCGCCTCTCAACCTCTCGCTGAAGCCTACTCCTTGTAAGTATGACCTTATAAACCCTCCTTCCTACAATCTCTATTTTAAATATAATTTTTAAATATTTTTGGACATATAAAACACAACATCATCTAGTCCGAAACTGATGTAAAAGAACTGACTGACGAACAAGTCATACAAACACTTGGTCCGATCTGGAAATAGAACCTGAGACCTCTTGATCAGCAGCTGCATACGCTAACCACTAGACCAACAAGGCAGTCAATTTGTTACCGAATTATTAGTTGATAAACTAGAATCTAATAACAATTTGAATGGAAATGGCTAAGGTTAGTTTAAGACATTTTTTTTTGTCTTTTCCATTAAGTATTAAAATACAGATGTGTTTTTAGCGTATTCGACTGTTGATCTAGAGGTCTCGGGTTTGACTTCGGGGTCGGGCCAAACAGTGTGTGTTGTTTTCTAACAAGAATTCTTAATAACAGCCCGCTGCCTCAGAGAGCAAGTTAAGTCGTCGGTCCCGGCTGTTATGAACATCTTTGGCCATCGTTCTTGGGAAGTCAGCGCCCTCAGATGTGCTAACAAACTTCGGGTCGGCTCCCCCAAAAAAACTTTTTTATAAAAAAGTCTAGAGAGATAACTGCACGGTTGGCCTAGTGGTTTAAATGGACGCCAAGCTGATTTCTAATACGCCAAGTGTTGTGGATTTAAATCACATGTCGTAAAACACTTTGTGTGATTCACAAATTGTTGTTCCGAGTCTGAGTGTCCTTTCAGTTCTATTGTAAAGTCCCCCGTGACACATGATTTAATATTAGTATGATGCTAGCCTCAAACCCATGAAAGATACATAAAATCTTCCCATAAAACTATGCAAGAAGATCCTTTGTGTTAAGTGATTGTTTGTATTTCAGCAAGTTCACAAGCATCAGACGCCTTGTCCCGTTTGACTTCGCTGAGCAGTTCACTCAACGCTTCATCAAGTCAGGACAGAATATGTAAGTACATCTACTACTTAGTATCTACTAAAGTACTTTGCGCTGCCTGCCTTGTTAGTCTAATGCTGCTGCTGATCAATGGGTTCGATTATCGGGTCAGACCAAATATTTGTTTTAGAATTTGGGTGTTCTCTATATATAAATATGTATGTATTTACATAAAAAGTATGTTTATATATTTATATCAGTTGTCTAGTACCTATAATACAAGCACTGCTTAGTTTGGGTGTAAGATGTCCGAAATATTAATATTTATCTGTCATCAACATACTTATTTAACCAAAGATCAACACTGTAGGGAAGTAGCCAATCGATAAGGTTCTCTTCTGTCAAAGTAAAAGCGCAAATGGACATACATTACAATGTTAAACGACACGGAATGTGTTTTTGTGTGAGTGAAATTGTGTGTCTTAGTGACTTGCGAGTCTAAAATGTGTATGTGTAAAGATATCGACTGCCTAGTTAGTCTAGTGGTGAGTCTAGTTGCGTATAAAATGTCCGAAATATTATCTCTTGAACGGCTGAACCTATTGTAACGGGAATTTCTCTGATAGAAAGCTGATGACATAAGACATAAGGGAGTAATTAAATAATAAATAAATATTTCGGACATGTTACACACAACGCCATCTAGTCCCAAACTAAGCAGAGCTTGTATTACGGGTAACTAAACAATTGATATAAATACATAAACATACTTTTTTTTGTAAATACATACATATTATACATAGCAAAACACCTTCACTCCGAAATAAATATATGTGGATCATACAAACATTTGGTCCGACCCGGGAATCAAATTTGAGACCTCTTTATCAGCAGCCGCATACGCTAGCCACTAGACCGACAAGGCAGTCAGATTTACAACAACAGTCGCGAGTAACACCGCGGGACTCAGCTATATTAACTTGCAATTTGTTTATATGTTTGTTTTGCTAGCCCGTCGCAAGCCGGGTATTCGTCCTCGCCGGGCGGGTCCCGAGGCGGGAGAGTCGCCGCGGCCCAAGTCCAGCGGTAGCGAGGACAGTGAATGTATGTTGTTTTATTTAATTTAATATACTAGCTTTCGCCCGCGGCTCCGCCCGCGTGTATGTCGGTTATCGCGGTAAAAAGTATCCTATGTCCTTTCCCAAGTTCAGTTCTATCTTCATACCAAATTTCATCAAAATCGGTTCAGTGGTTTAGGCGTGAAAGCGTAACAGACAGACAGACAGACAGAGTTACTTTCGCATTTATAATTGTGAACAGATTTTGAAAATCCTTTTTTTATTTGAAAGCCGGTGCCTCCCATGTGGTCCCATGATAAGAAAACCAAGATTTGATAATAGGATCCTTGAAAAATCCATCCATAAATTGTCTAAGTAGGTACTTAAATTAATGAAAATTTTTCCCCACTCCAGCTGTAGCTGGCTGGGCAGGTCGTGAAGGTCGGCCCCGCAACCTGGGCCGGGGCGTGAGCAAGCCCAAGAAGAACACGGTCGCGTCGCTGCTGGCCCAGAGCCGCGCGCTCGGACTCCGACCTGCGCTTGCGCATCAACTATTAGCTGAAACCGATTTGGTAAGTCGACCTATAAATAACATTTGTACGAATAAATAAAACATTTGTATCAGTTATAGGTCTGTTGGTATAGTAATTAGTGATTCTGATTGCTAGATCATAGATCAAAGGGCTCTAATCGTAGATAGAACAAATAATCATATAATGAGGAAGACCGTTTGTTCTGTCTTGTTGTTTATTTTTAGTTAGGTAGGTAAAATATAAATGTTTTTTATCGTTCTGGTGTATATTTTTGACAGATTTGATTACAAAGGGCCTAGTGTGAGTTTATTTCACACTTACCCGATCATAATGGTGATTGTGATAGGTATAAGTTCATCATCATCATCATCAAACATCAACAGCCTATAAAGGCCACTGCTGGACATAGGCCTCTCCTTAGAATGGAGGTTTTGACCTACTATACCACGCTGGCAAGACGGTTTGGTACAGGGTTGGTTCCAAGTTTTCCTTCTCTTTGTATTGATGTTGTTTTGCGTAGTTTATCCCTTAGTCGCCTTTTACGACACCCGCGGGATGAATAGGGGTGGTGACACTCTGTATTCTTAATCCGTCACCACACGGACACCGCTTGTCTAGGTGAAAAGTTCAGAGGAGGCCAATCACAACGCCTAATACGATCACCGAAATATCATAATACCGAAATAAACTCACACTAGGCCCTTAGATGTCCGTATGTGCGATGTATAAAAAAACTATCAATAAAAACTTTTGAAAAGACGTTGTATGTCGTGGTAATATTGTATTAGTAGTTGTAATATTGTACTGTATGTTTTACGTTAGTGTTTTTTTTTTACAGGAAAAGCTCAAAGCTTTGTTAGGAGAGACAGCGAGCACAGACTCGGAGTGTCCGTCTGACAGTTGCCCGTCTGATTCAGACGCGAGCGACACCAGCCGACGGACCAACGACGCCCAGTTGAGACTGCCACTGGCCCTAGGTACGTTCGGTATAAAGAATGAATGAGTGAGAGGATGCATGAATGAATGAATGAAAACCATATCATGTCAAATGGGAAAGGAGTTGGAACAATTACTTTCGTGGGAGACATTTGATATTTGTCTACTGACTGTCACTTACTCTCAAAAGTGAACTCGCACATATTGAAAGTCAAAAAACTGGAGAAGGTAGTAGAGTATCGCTCAAAGGCCGACAACGTTATTGTTATGAGTTGCATGTGTTCATGGATGGCGGTAGTTGCTTACCATCAGAAAACCGGCTGCTCGTTCACTACCTTACACCTTTAAAAATTATAAAAATGACCTGAATGACCGACTGATTCATCAGCATTTTAATTTATTTTTAAATTAAACAAAATAATTAGAGTTGTAGTCTTAACAGCTGGGACTCCGAGCTTATTACATTGACAGTTAATGCTTTTTAAGTTGAACTAATAAGGAATTTTGAGCAATTTAACCCCTAAGGAGGTAAAATATGGGGTAAAGCGTTGTATGGAAATTTGACATTAAAGTTCTTTAAGTAATCACGCAATCGGAACTGATACCAGTGGCTAGTTAGTTAGGCCTTTTTAAATTATATTTATTTTGTTGGCAGGCTGGAAACGTGTGACAGTGATCAAGGGTCTATCCCGGAACTGCAGCATCAAGGGTGACGTCACGTACACGCCGCCCGAACCTCATGCCACCCTCAGTATTCGCTCGATGCAGGAGTTACAAAATGTAAGCGGATATATACTCTAAGACAAGTCTTATAAAGTACATTTGGGTATTCGAAGAAACTGAACTTGGCATTACAGCAGGGGGCCTAGGCTGAGTTTACGCTCTTGATAGTGATTTTATTGAGTTGTGATTGGTGAAGATTACAGTACGGATAATCGAACGTGGTTAAATTGGTAAAATCAAATAACACGCACTTTTACATACGAAATCATTAACAAGAGAGACTTGATATCTATGGTAAAATTATAAAGATGTCTAGTTTGTGAGATTGTAGGGAGTCATCTCTGGATCTACTGAACCGATTTTGAAAATTCTGTTCCCAATGGAAAGCTAGATTATTTGTGATTGTCGTATATATTGACACGAAAAATGATTACCTCGAAATCAGACAAATACGCGACCCGTGTTGCAGGTAAAAGTTAGACTAAAGAAAAAAATAGGTATTGTTTTTATTATAATAAATTGAATACCATAGTACAAACTCGACGTAGCCGTGTGCTAGATATGTATAAATTTATTATTTACGCTTGTTTTTACAGTTCCTAGACTCGAACCCATCACCTCCGTTATCTACGGATAACTTTAGCTTCAGCGCCCGCACAGTGCTCGGAGAGTACGTTCAGCCCGCGGCTGATGTTGGCGAACCACTTATATACAACGAAAATGAAATTAATAAAAGGTATGTTGAGAAGTCCGTGTGTTTTTTAATTTATATATTTTTTTAAATTTATATTTAAGCCTTCCAAAGTGACTACTCTGCCTGGTGGAAAGCATTCGCGCCTTTCGGAGGCCAGGAGAATGATGCAGTATGATTGGGCCTCCGGTCTCACACTCACCAACGATATACGACAGCAAGAATGCTGTCATTATTAGGTTGGTCTTCTGTGTGAGGGTAGTACTGCCCGGTCGACCCGGCCCATTCGTACTTAAATTTTTTTTTTTTTTATATTTAAGCCTGCCAAAGTGACTCTACTCTGCCTGATGGAAAGCATGAGTAGAATCCAGGAGTAGGGGTCACCATGCTTATTGTGAGGGTAGGCAATGTAGCATGGTGACCCCTACCATGGCAGCCTGGTTAGATTATTCTGCATCATCAATAATGCAGAATGATTGGGCCTCCGGTCTCACACTCACCAACGAAATACGACAGCAAGAATGCTGTCATTCTTAGGATGGTCTTCTGTGTGAGGGTAGTACTGGCCGGGTCGAGCCGGCCCATTCGTGCTGAAATCAGTCTGGCTCTGCTACCTACAAGAATGTATTGTAAGTTAGAATAGTATATACTTTATTGTACATTAATTACATTGTCACAGTTGAATGTTACATGTAGATATGTATGTACAATAGGTTGTCTTATTGCTAGACACAATCTCTTCCAGACAACCTTTGGTTAGGTTAGCAGGTCAGTTAGGTGCATCTTGTTGAGAAAGTTTATGAGTCGTTCTTTAAATCATGAAGTTGTTGACTAGTGAGATGTGACCGGTACAAGGATTCGTGCCTAACATAAGTATGTAACTCTTTATCATGCAGAAGACATAGTAATAATAGTGTTACAAAAATATCATATTAGAATGCAGCGAAAATCAATGCAGTGGTATAAACTCTGTTTAGGTCTAATAATAATGCATTGTGGTACTGGATAATGTACTTTTCTACTGTAAATGTAAGGTTGAATATGGATTGATTGTTGCACGCTTGATTTATTTTCATTCGACGCAGTTTTTGAAGGTAGTTGAATTTTCCAGAAAGGTGTTGTAATAAGGCATCTAGAGAAAAGTAGTTGTAAATAAAAGGCGTGATCGCAATTCAGATCAGATACAAGTGATTAATTCAGCGACCTCGGTGAACATTGAGGATGATTATCCTGAGTTCCAAGGACAGCTATACAAAGAATAAATAATTGAATCTAATTATATGAAAGACGACCGTACCGCAATATGCGATCACTTCCAGGCAATCGCTTAAGTACATATAGTTTAACTCGGTCGATTCCTACAGCTTTACTATGAAGTTGTAGTACGTCGGTACGGTTACTGCGGAAAGGCTTGACTTCAGTAACGCCCCCCCCCCCCCCCCCCCCTCAGGTTGGAGGAGGCTCGCGCGCTGTCGGGCGGGCGGCCAACACCTCCCCCGCTGGACCGGCGCATGGAGCTGGCGCGACTGCAGCAGGCCGCCCGCGACCTGCGCCGCGACCACAGCGCGCGCTCGCGCGACCAGGTAACGCACCATGTCAGTCGCAATCACTTACTTACTTTACCTATTTATACCCTCAGTGTCGGAAGACCCTTCCAATGCCAAATTTACACTTCAATAATACAAAAGGGATACGGAGGACGTGTGTGGGACTCCCAGAGAACCTGGTCTACCCACTAACCTCCGCGGCGGCCTATCTCGACAGTCAGGTCGAGCTCCAGGAACGCATCGATGGCTTCGGGAGTCCCCCCTAACTCATTTAGACCTACTGTATTGTATGATGGTACACCTGTTAGGAAATATTATTAAAAATTACCTACATTGTTATTCTACCTTTTACTTTTTATCCTACTGTACCATATGTGGCACAGGTACTTTGGTTTTTTAGGAATTTCTATTTTTGCAATAATTTGTTATAAATAACAAATTATCATCATTTAATATCCTATATTTCGGAAAAAATACATCCAGTTCTAAATTGGCTAACGCGAATATAGTGTCAAGAAAAAAGAAAGAAAATTATTTATAGTATATTCACAAAGCAACATATTATTATAAACCCTAGAAAGAACCCTATTGGTTCGATGCAAAAATTCGGATGAAACTTTTGGGCTTTACGATCATAGCCGATACAGATTCTAGTGCTCTGTACGGTGCCAGAAAAAGTGTCTACCTCAGCATGTTACTACAGTCTGAAGTACTGAAACTCTTATATTCCGAGAGACCCTGTGACACTGTGACCTCAGTTCCTTCTATTGATGCCGTATTTATGTATGTTGTGGTGATTCTTAAAGTACAATAACACTTTATGTCTCCAACAGGCACGGTTAGAACGCTCAGAAAAAGCAGAACTCGCTAAACGTGAAAAAGAAGTTCGGAGTCAACAACTGCTAGAGGTAACTTTATCAGATGGGCTACTTTGAACTATTACAAGACCTTGTGGGTTATTTTGTACCTCTTTGTTTTTTTTATATTCTCATATTATGTTCATAGAATGTCGATTTGTAGTACGAGGGTTTTAGAATTTTCACTTTATATTAAGAATAGTATTTTCTAGTGCATTTGGTCCCCCTTTTTTAATTTGTTTAATAAAAATGTATTCTATGTAAACATTCTAAATTAACTCTAAATACTGTGTTATACTACTAACCTCTAAATGTAACTTCAATGCACTTAATCTCCTAAGATTTCTACACCACCCGAAGGTTGACTGTAAAATAATGCCCTGGGCATTAAGTCCGCCTATGTACAAGTTTAGTGCATAAAGTTTAAAAATAAATAATAAATAAAGTGTACAGTTTTTTATTGATATAAATAATTTATTACATCAGATCAATTTCTTCGAGCTAAAGTAAAGAAAAGTCCAAAAGATCCATCATGGAACTAGCCAACAATATGTATTTAATCAAATATTTATATCTAATCTAATATGTATTATAATATATGGCAATCTTCGTCATAAAATATCATAACTTCCCGTAATATGAGAATAATTCGTAATATATATGTTTCTAGTTTGTTTGTATGTTTTAAATCCATGTGCTTGTGTTTGTTTTTATTTTTTTTTATTATCAATTTGATGCTTGGCAACATTGTGCTCACCATTCGTATTGTAGACTTCTTTATTCAAAAGCAAAAAGGGCCTTTTGGGGTTTTCAACGTAAAAAAATTGGTTACTTTTTGCTTTTTTTTCTATAATAGTAGAAAGCATTGAAATTCTAAGCTTTTAGTTGGTAGCAGCGCTGTGTGTATTGTAATAGATTTGGTATATTATAAACTTCTATATATATTTATGTAAAATTCTTCTATTGGGTATAATAATAACACCAAGAACCGCCAAAGGTACCTTGACAATGTTGTCAAATCCAAATTGATAATAAAGACGAGAAAAAGCGAAAAAAAATAAAAAATAATGGCAAAAAATTCGAAACAGCATATCAACAAGAACCGTACGCAGTTGACCATCGAGCCGTTGCCCACGATTCCCAAAAGTGGGATCGACGAGTGGAAAACACCCGAGATAGTAATGGGACCAGCCACTAAGAGTAACAAGGACCGCATTATGCCTCCTATAAGTCTATCACTCATACCAGTTTCGGGTCCAAAGGACAGCCAACATTCTCCTATAAAAACAATAAAATTTGACCAGTCTGGTTGGAAAGAAGAGATAGAAGAATATAATGCTCTAGATAAAATGAAAGACTTCGCTGAAAAAGCAGCATTTGACATGCCCAAACGTAAAGACAAACAATACGATTTCTCAATAAAAACCGTTAACGCAGATAAAAGAATAAAACCACCAGAAAAAGAGAACAATCTAGAAAAACTAATCGAATCATATTCTAGAATAACAGAGTTTATAAACGGCTGTGATTGGTCGAAATTGGAAACTGATAGACGAACTGAGGACCCGAAGTCTTTAGAACAAAAATATTTAGACGCTAAAAATGAGTTTATGTCTGAAAATCTTATGTTGATGCCTAAAGACACACCTAAATCTGTATTGAAAGAGGTAATCGACCTCAGCGAGGACGACGATAATATATTAACGGATATTATATCTAAGAAAATAAGCAGAGGAACGTTTAATATTGGGAAAGATGGTGCCCTGTCGATATCCGTGCACCCACTCGGCAAGGAAATGTCACTGGTACGTCAATATCGTCAATATCGAGAACTAAGAGACACTAACTATCGGGGTACTGTTTCACTAACCGCACATACGCTTGGCCTACAATTCTAACAATTCATAATCTTTGGGAGGGTATTTAAAAAAACTTTTATAATGATATATTGTTAACCACACCTCACACACCGCATATAGGTGGAGTCTGAACTATGGTAATCAGACTACTGAAACATATTTCTAAGTACATATATACGAGTATACATACTAGCTCACCCACGCAACGTCGACTGCGTCTCTTTTCAATAATACTTAGCTTCTATGGGTAGGTATAGGCGTGATGCAGGGCCGGATTTAGGGGAGGGCAACCAGGGCAACAGCCCCAAGCCTCCACTGAAAAGGGACCCCTACAATAGAGACTTCGGAAAAAAAAATCAAATTCAGACTAGTAAACACTAGTAAACAACTTTTCATTTCACATATTTGCTTCGGGAACTGGATTTCAGCGAAATTATCAACGAAAAAAGTTTGAAAAGTTCCGTTCGCTAACGCTAAAATTGAATTTTAGATAATTCTTGTTTCCGATTATATTTATATGTTCGTTAAATAATAAATTAGTCTATACTTGGTTTCACAATAAATTATTAATTGGAAAACTAGATTGAAAAAAAAATTCCATTTTATTTGGAATATAATTTGGGACCAAGGGGCCTCCACTCCTTTGTTACCCCGAGGCCTCCACACCTTTAAATCGGGCCCTTCCGTGTTTGGATATGAGGCACACAGAGCAGAACATAAATCGGTTTTATAGATAGTTTTGGAGGTTATCGTGAGCAACAACGAGACCTGAGAAATATATACATATAAATAATATATGTTTATATAAATAACTAAGACATAGAACAAATACTCATAATTATTACACAATTATTTCTCTTGAGAATACAAGTGAAAAGTCCAAATCCCTGAAATACATACGGAAGTAAAACGGATAATTTTAAATAAATATGGATAATTTTAATGTCGTTCAAGTTTTTGTATCAAACAATAAGTTTTTGGAAGCTGATTGATTAGGGGAGGAACGGGACTAGATCAATATTTCAGTATTGCGTCACTGTTTTCTTAACGCGAATGGACTAAATGGTAGTAATTATAGTATAACCAGACTATTGATAAATATATCCATATATTTATAAATACTTAAGAATCATTAACAGCATTCAACAGTCCACTGCTGGACATAGACATTTCCTTAGAAAGGAGGTTGGTCTACTATACCACGCTGGCCAGGCGGGTTGCTATAAAGTTTTCCTTCTCTTTGCATTGATGTTGTCTTGCTCAGTTTATCCCTTAGTCGCCTTTTACGACACCCGCGGGATGAATAGGGGTGGTGACACTGTGTATTCTTAATCCGTCACCACATATTTATAAATACATACATCACATCAATGGTTTTTAAGTCTTCTGATGGACAAAGGCCTCTCCTTAGAAAGTAAGTTGTACCCTACTCCACTGGGCTGGCCAGACGGGTTGGTAAAGTTTGTCTCAAGTTTCTCAGCTCTGTGCACTCAGGACACTGAATATTTTGTTCATTTTGTCACTTACCACACACACAGGATCAATAGGGTTGATGACACTCCTTATTCTTAGTTCGTCATTACACACAAAGACATTACTTACACATATGTAATACATAAATTACACCCACACATAAAACGGGTCTATTCCAATGGTCACATTGAGTTGTCCCACTATGGGATAAGTAAGACTTGTCATCCCAGTATGATCATAATATACCATAATGAAAATTCTGGGAATTAAATATTGTATCACTTTGCCCATGGGACTACTAGGACGAAAAATTCTCAGTTGACTTATCATTTGACAACTCAATGGGACTAGTACGATAGTTCCCACAAAAAGGTGATTCTGCTCCACACATAATTTATTTTTCTTGAGTCGAGTAGCACCTTAGCATTGACGTTTACTAACCAATAACCCTCTATTCTATTAATATTATTATTTAATGTTAGTTTATATGTATGTTACTCTCATGCACGCTTATATGCTTCTATATCTTATGTTTGTTTGTTTGTTTTTGGCTTTTATTGTTATTAATTTATATACCTCGTCTTTTTCTGATGTTTGAAGAGCCCCATTTTTTTTACTAACGTATTGAACGGAATTTTGGTAATGATGGGGTCACTGTTCTCAGTTTGATTAAAAAAAATCTTATATTTTCTATTTATTCCAAATAATTTGATAAAAAGTGCCAGTTCAATGACCTCTAATTCCTAAATCTACATATACCGTTTATACATACGTATTGTACCTATAGTAAAACAATGGCATAAATTGTAGTATGTAATGAGAGTCATTTTGTATACCTTTTCCCCTTTTCTATCCCCTTTCCCACATTAACTCAAGCGAGACTGGGTTCGAATCGAAGTTGTGGTCAGTCGAATCACAACGCGCTCGTTGTCGGGGCAGAACTGATGTCAATGCTCACACTAGGCCCCGTGTTATATTAAATCAAGCCTAATACGAGTATTTCTCTAGATGAAGATATATTTTTTGAACTTCTTTAAAGTTTTAATAACTTTAAAAATTTCTTATATTTATGCCATTATCTTACTGACGCATCGACATATAATAATACAAAAAATGCATGCCGTTAAGGTAGAATAAATAAATAAATGCATAAATGAAAATGTTACACATTGATCAGCAAATAAATAATTATTGATTATATTAATGATAATTAATATTAAAAGAGAAACATACAGCAGGTTCATTCCAGTGGTTTTTTTAATAGATTTTTTTATTTGTTTGCAGTTTAAGTCATTATTTAGAAAACAATTTCAAGTCATGAAATTATTTTAGTCTCAATAAGTCTTAGATTTTTTTAGTTTTTTTTTCTAGTAAATTTTAACAGTAAATATTTCTAAGCTGCAAATATTATTTTTTGTTTCATGTTACCCTGTTATTAATATAATTTGCTGTACCGCTTTTCGATGTTGTTCGCACGTTCGTATATGAAGGCTAAAAGGAGAAAGCAGGAGGAGATTGAGAAGCAGAAAGTAGAAGAACAAGCTAAGAGGCAGCAGGTTTGTTTAGTGATTGGATGTTAGAATAATTTAGAATTTATTTGTTTTATATGCTTTGTTAGAGCGACTTTTTTATATTTTTAGGGTAGTAAACGAGATCATTGACTGCCTTAATGTACAGTTATAGAAATCACTGCTTTCAATACTGTTTAATTAAATAATAAACTGGCTTGCTCCGTAAAAGAAGAATTCTGAAGGAGAAGATTACCTTATAGTACGAATATATCTCAATTTTTAAATGATATAGTACCATACACTTCTGAGTTTTCAGTCCAAATATAATAAGCGGAGCGGATACTTAGTTTTGAAAATGGGTTTATTTACGACATCACATTAGAAACCTCTAAAATTATTATCTAGTACATTTTGCATGTATTATACATAAAAACCTTCCTCTTGAATCACTCTATCTATTAAAGAAAATGGCATCAAAATCCGTTGCGTAGTTTTAAAGATTTAAGCATACATAGGGACAAAGAAACCGACTTTGTTTTATACTATGTAGTGATACACATATTCACTAGTCTTGAGTGGGAATCGAACCTAGAAGTCAGGAATTACTAGACCATTCAGGCAAGTTCACTACAAGACCTATGTCGTAATTCTCCTAATCTGAGCAACTTTCTCGTACGAGTGAAGAAGTATTTCTATCTCTTCTCGCTACTAGCAAAGCATATCAAAATAAAGAGAAAATCCTTTGTTCCAGGAAAGAGAAATAAAACGCCAACAAGCGATTCTACTTAAAGAGCAGGTCAGTAGATATATGTCTGTCTCACTCTAATGATTGTATGTAACAATAGCATTTATTAAATTGGAAATGAACTATATTGACAAACTTCTTATTGATAAGAATATGTTTTCATCATCAACAGCCTTGAACAGTCCACTGCTGAACATAGGCCTCTCCTTATAAAGAATATGTTTTAATTAACTTAAACCCAGGTTGTATTAAAACTTTTTCTAAAACTTATATAGCCAATGTCTCTCGGGTCATTACTAAGAATTTATTAAAAAATCATTTATTAAAATCAGTTTAGTAATTGGGGAGATACGGCAGAACATACAAACATGCATAAAGTACGGCCAACGAGAAACGATCCTAAATGTTAAGAAAAAAACAGGGGTGTAAAACTTTTAGATAGTTGGGCTACATATTACAGTAGACTTTTTGTTTATTTTGTTTTAATTCGAATTATTGAATAATGTAGACTTAAATTAATGAGAATAATACTATTTTATCGCTGTATATAGCTTGTCATTAAACTGTAATAATCTTCAAAATTTAATTCTTATTTGGACTCAATAGTAACTAGAATACTCTATCAAACTTGGAAAAAAGATGACCCAAAAATGTAACACTAAAAAATTATTACTGGAAAATAGTTCATTTCCAATTGTGTATATGTGTGTCTCATATCTATGTGTTTGTGTGTAACCGTGTGTTTCTTTTTTTACAATCGTCGTGGACGTTGCGGGTGCGCAGCAAAAGTATATTTCTGAGGTAATAATAATAAATTATAGGTAGAATTACTGTCGCTTGTAGAAAAGCTGCAAGTCGGGTGAGGTGTAGTGTGCATAGATAAACCGCTTGAATGAGTCTGTATGATCCGGTAAAAATACGATTGTCACCCCTCTACTCATCCCGTGGAAGTCGTCAAAGCCACACAGGGCATAGGACACACAGGACAACATCACCGTAAAGAGAACAAAAAGGTAGTAGAGCCACGCTTATTTCAGCACGAATGGCTCGACTACTGCAGTACTACCCTCATATAGAAGACCAACTAATAATGAAAGCATTCGTTCGTATTTCGTAGGTGAGTGTGAGATGAGACCGGAGACCCAATCTAAATTATCATCTCATCATTCAGACTTCCAGGCCGCCATGGTGTTTTTCACTATTGCCTACCCTCACAATGTGGATGGTGATCTCTACTTCTGGATTCTACTCATGCGTCCACCAGCCAGAGTAGAGTCACTTTTGTAGGCTTGAATATAAAAAAAATGGCCTGGAGACCTAATAACTCAGAAGGCCTGCAAAGTTTACCTAATGGTTTACGCTGTTTGTTCAAATTCAATATGGGATAACACTTTGTGTGACCCACAAACTGGTGCTCTTTGTCCGTTTCATGTCCGTTTCATGTATATTTGAAAAGTCCCCCGTTGTACATTAATAATGCGGCAGTTGTCTTTTTTTTAAATGATGCAAATTATGGGTTACTATGCTACTTTTGATATCTACTCATAGTTACCATCAGACAGCGAAGAGTCTTTGAACAAACCCGCGAAGCATGGTATAGTAGAACAAAACCTCCTTTACCAAGAGAGACCTGTGTCTAGCAGTGCACTGTTATAATATTTTTTTGTCAATAAACTAAACTTGACTAAAATTTTACTGTTGGATTATATACCTTAATCTCATTTACATACAGTCCATTTTCCAATATCTCACGCTACACAATCACGACCAAAATGATGATCTTGATTTAGTGACGAGAATGCGGAGTTAGGACCAGCCCCCCTAGTTAAGTCGCAAACGTTTTTCTTTCTCTATTCTATATCTCTATTCTCTTGTTTCATTGGCTGATAAAAATATCATTTTTTGATTTGACCACGTGACTGAGTGACATTAGCCAATAAATAAATATAAAAAAATATTTCGTAATCTTACACACAACGTCATCTAGTCCCAAACTAAGCAGATCTTGTATTATGGGTACTAAACAACTGATATAAATACTTAAACATACTTTTTTTTTGTAAATACAAACATATTATACATAGAAAAACATCCAGATTCCAAAACAAATACATGGGAATTGAACCCGAGAGAGACCTCTTTATCAGCAGCCGCATACACTAACCACTAGACCAACAAATCAGTCAAACAAACCAATGAGTCAAAAAAAGCCAATGAAACAAGAGAACAGTGAAGTAGAATAGAAAACGAAAAACGTTTGCACCTTGGCTAGGGGGGGTTGAACTGGGGTGAGAACGGGTGCTCTTAACTAAATAACAACGCAAGGCAGACTCAATTGAGCGGTTTATTTATACTGTAGTTTATGGATGCATATAAAATGGTATTAGATTTCATATTTAAACATACTTAAAAAGGTTAAGGTTCTGGGTTGTATTTTTATGTTAGAAATTTATCATCAATCATTTTGATTTATTTTTACTAACCGATTTCAAATAAGCGGCCAAGTGCGAGTCGGACTTGCCCATGAAGGGTTCCGTATCAGCAAGTAACATCATATAAAACTTCTTGTAGTTCCTTGTAACTTGAATCGATGTTTTTATAATAGTGTATTGATTGAATGAAAGGTAAATTGCAGTTTACGATATAAGACGTATTGAAAAAAACTACTTACTAGATCTCGTTCAAACCAATTTTCGTTGGAAGTTTGCATGGTAATGTACAACATATATTTTTTTTTAGTTTTATCACTCTCTTATTTTAGAAGTTACAGGGGGGGAGACACACATTTTTCCACTTTGGAAGTATCTCTCGCGCAAACTATTCAGTTTAGAAAAAAAATATTAGAAACCTCAATATAATTTTTTAATACCTATCCATAGAACACGTATGGGTTCGATGAAAAATTTTTTTTTGAGTTTCAGTTCCAAGTATGGGGACCCCCAAAATGTTTTGTTTTTTTTTTATTTTTATGTCAAAATCTTAATGCGGTTCACAGATTACATCGACTTACCAAGTTTCAAAAGTATAGCTTAATGGTTTCCGAAAAAAGTGGCTGTGACATACGGACGGACAGACAGACAGACATGACGAATCTATAAGGGTTCCGTTTTTTGCCATTTGGCTACGGAACCCTAAAAACTTGACTGCAAGGTTGGCCTTAGAGGCTTAAGCGGTTGCCACGCCGCTTCCTACTACGCCAAGTGTCGTGGGTTCAAATCCCACGTAGGACAACACTGTGTGATTCACAATTTGTTGTTCTGAGTCTGGGTGTTCTTTGTGTCCGTTTCATGTATGTTTGTAAAGTCCCCCGCGACACAGGAATTTATATTCCTAATGCGGGAGTTAAATTTAAAAAAAAAAAAAAAGGAGCACAACACTTATTGGTTCTCAATTCGACTGTATTTTTTTATGTTTGTTACCTCAGAACTTGCGATTGGGTGAACCGATTTTGATAACTTATTTGAAAGCTGGTGCCACACATATGGTCCCATGATAAGAAGAGCTGATGATGGGATCCTGGAGAAATTGAGGAAACTCCTCAAATATCATAGGCACACCTGTTGCGATTTGGGTACTCGTAATAGTTTTTCTTTGAAGTCGTTTTTTTTTAATTATTTAGACCAGTATGTTTCCCATTTGGTTAGTCATAGGCTTGGTGGGCATCGAAGGTGAAATATTTTTGTAATGAGGATCTTCATTTCTTCTATGTAAGGGTGTAATTCTATGGTCTATGACATATAATATGTAGAAATATACAAAAAAGTATATAGTATGTATTATATTTATAGCAGTTGTCTAGTAAAGTTCGTTCCTTTGTATAGCGGCGCCGTCGCAAGTGTCGCCTTCGGTCAAAGGAATCTTCTTCCTAGCCTTATTATTTTGGTTCGGCTACTAGTTCAACCGCTTGTACCTGAATATCAGTATTTTCACGGAGCGACTGGCATCGAAACTCCACAACCCCAAGGGAGAACTGAAATTCGAAGGTTGAACTAGTTGTCAGTAAATTTGATGGCACTGATTTCCCAATAACGATTGCCATAGATGTTCATGACAACCGAGTCTGATGGCTTTACGTGCTCTCTGTGGCACGGGCGTGAATCATCACCTAACATCCAAACCCCGGTCGGCTATTAGGAATTTCCTAAGAAAATCCCAAAAACAATTTTTGGGATTTCGGGATTTGAACCCAAGATTTGATTAGCAGTCGCATACGCAACGCATATATCAACGGGCAACTAGTGGATGGCGTAATGGTCAAAGGAATACCGAAACGATATAAAAGAAGCTGCCTATACATGCAAGTATGGTGCAAGCTCCGGTACAAGAGTTATATACCATCATCTGTTATTTACTAGTAATAAGAAATTAATGATAGATAATATTTGTATTGTCAAATTAGTTGATTAATGAAATTTCCTACGCGTAATATTATATAATTAAAATTGTAATGAAATGAAATTACGTCATTTTGGTCGCGAGAAAACCATCCCTAAAATAAGCTTAGTTGTTTGCTTTAATAGTTTGTTAGACGACGTAGCTAATGACAAAGCGATTGATTTTATTGGTGTTAGCGTGTTGATATACAGCCTTTAGTCTTCCTCGATAATTGGGCTAGCTATATCAGTAGTTGCCGAGATTAGCGCGTTCAACCAAACAAACTCTTCAGCTTATAATTTTAGTATACATACTGCGGTCTAAAATTCAACACGATTAATAACTTTATTATTTGTTTGTCAACACAGGAACGTGAACGGAGACGACAGCATACAACTTTCATACGTCAACTGGATTCCCGAAGAAGATGGGAAGACAGAGAAAGAAGAAAGCACCAGAACTTGCTGGACAGACTTCTTGCTAAAGAGAAGAAACTGCAGCAGAGGCGAAAGGAAATGGATCTGCTCTCTGAATTAAGGTAGTTATTGTGTAGTCTCTTGAGATTTTCTCCTACTTATATTCATCTTCTTTGAAAAAAATACAGCAATAACCAATAGCTAAAAATATTTTATTTATTATACGTGTGAATATATTATACTATGTGAATCATTGTGATCTTCCTAGCCTTTAGTCCCAAGATTATTAAATTTGGGGTCGGCTACTAGTTTGGGCTAAAATAGAAGTTCTTTTTCCAGACGTCCACAAGAAGATTCATCTCTATCAGACCAGAAACCATTACCGACCTTGAACAGGATCCCTGGTCTGAAGCTACCCGGACAGGCGATGGCCGACTTACTACAAGCTTATGAGTTCATACACAACTTCGGACAAACACTCGGATTTGGTGAGTTTTGGAGAATGCAGTTTCACCTGGAACATAATTTATTGATACTGTGTTCGGCTCCTATTGCTGAAAGCGTGATGCTATACAAATCAGTTTCCCTAGCCAAGTTGCAAATGTTTTTCGTTTTCTATTCTATTCTCTTGTTTCATTGGCTAATGTCACTCAGTCACGTGATCACAACAAAATATTAGCCAATGAAACAGGAGAATCCAGAAATAGAATAGAAAATGATAAATCCTGTCAAGCCTCGCATAGAATAGGGTTCCGTAGTCACCTATAATGGTAGGTAGATTTAAAATCGTGTCCAATAGATAATTGTTATGTTTACTTATTGACTTACTGAATTACGTTCAGTTAATGGCACAGGTAGCTGAAGCTACAAAAGTTCCTACATCTACTAAATACAGGATAGTAAAGCAAGCTAACCAATCTGATTTACTAACGGTTTTTAGAACTCCGGGGAAAAAACGAAGGTCATTTCTCATAACAGGTGTAGATAATTTTGAACAAGGGGTGATAAAACAAGCGAACCAAATAAACATAACAAATTTTTTTAATTGTTATAATCATTTCTATCCTATACACAGCGAATTTATATTGAATATCATTTACTACACGCGCACGATAAGTTGAGACCTGTGAATAATGTTGTTTCCCGATTATTATAATAATAAGTCCACAAATTAGTACATCTAATCATATAAGATTAATTATATTTATAATATAGAATAATACAAATAAGTAAGTCTTGTATACATTTTTTTGTATCTGTACCAACTTATTGCTGTGACGTCAAGCCTCAACTTATCGTGCGCGTGTATTTATAGTACACTTTTCTCTTCGGTTATACATGCGCAGTCGTCGCCATTTACTTTCATGACACTTGTTCGATGAAGACTATACGTTATGTAACATAACGCTACTACCTGTTAAAGCCAAGTGTCAATGTAAAATATTACAAAGCATTTTGTAGGATACAGACGAATTCGTATTTGCTGTTTGGTTTATAAATAAAACTTGTTTTTATTGCATAGACATGGAGACAATCCCTACATTGAACACGTTCCAAATGGCCCTGCTGCCAGACTGCAGCGTGGAAGCTGAGGAGGAACTCGTCCAAGTGTTGACACTACTGCTTGTCACTGCTATAGGTATGGTACTCGTAAATCAATCGTATTATTTATATGACAATATTAAGTTTCATGTTTAAATTATTATAAAAGTGTGCATGTGAAAATTAAAAGAAATTCAACAGGAATATTAAAAAATCAAATCAAAATCCTTTTATTTGAATCTGGCGTTTTCAGACACTTTGGAACCGTTATATTAAATAGTTATTGTACATTGTTTTATTTTAAAGTTTCTTTTAAAAATACAACTCTCGAATTAGGCAGAAAGCCTGTGTCGCGGGGAGCTTTACAAACATATTTGAAACGGACTCAAATAACACTCAGACTCAGAACATTAGTTTATGGATTACACAAAGTGAAAAGTGTGGCATTTGAACCCATAACATTTGGTGAAGTAGGAAACGCATCAGTAACGTCGTTTCATTCAATCAGTGTCCTAAAAATCTTGTTTCATACTTTTTCAGCATCGTTTTTTGTTGTAGTTGTTTTATTTTTACTTTTTTTATAGTTCTTTTCACAGTGATAAATGAAGAAATTGTTATTTGTTCGTAGAGGATCCAGGCATCCCCCACCCCGGTCGGCATACAACCCTACTAGGTCACGCCATCCGCATGGGAGACATCACCCCGCAAAACTTGAGCGAAGTACTTCGAATATATCTGTACGCGAATGCTACTGGTGAAATTAAAGCTCTAACTGGTATGTACTGAGATTAGAAATCTACGTATACGTTTAGCCGTTCCAGAGAACAAAGACAGACAAAATTTCTATAATTTGCCTTTTTGATGTCAGTACCGCATATACTTTAATAAATTTAATATTACATACAGAAAAAAACTTCCTTTCTAAGGAGTGGCCTGTGTCCAGCAGTGGACTGTTCAGGGCTGTCGATGATGATAGACACTCCAATTCTATTTATTTGCATAGGTTAAACCTGTATTAATAATCTGATATTTTGACACCAGGACTAACAGCAGAACGAGAGCGCGAACGTCGTGTAGCTGACCACCACCAGAACGAGACAGAAATGCAGATAACCTGCTCTAACAGCAAGAACGGAGCTTACTACGAACAGTTACATAATAACGCCACATACAAACTATCAGGTAAATACATATATTGTACCGTGTCACTCAGTCATTCATTCATTCATTCACTCGCTCACTATGAATGAATGAGAAGGAAGCATTATGTCATCTCTAGCGCACGTGCGGTCGTGACACAGTTTAGTCGACTGTTAACGACGATAGTGAGTGGGCGCGTGCGTCTGTAATCAGACACTATTTCTATAGTGTCGGCTCACAGATACACTACATTTTAGCGACAAAGATGGTCATACTCTCTACATACGTACAAAAACGGCGTGAAAAAGCATCTCACTAAGCCGCCATAGTATGGGTCGCCATACTTTATTGTCTGGTATAGTATAGACCCCCGCTCTTGGATACTGCTCATGCTTTCCACCAGGCAGGGAAGAGTCACTTTGGTAGGGTAGAAATATAAAAAAAAAACATACCATACCATAAGGAACTACACATGTCTCCAAGTTGTGTATAGCTATAATAAGTGTTGGAGATCTTTCAAATATATAAATTAGTAGAGATATAGTATCAACAGTCTATAATTGTGTATGTATAATTTCATTGCAATATTTTTGTTCTTTATTCAAACAGAGGCCCTTCGCGACAAGCCGTACCTGGCCTTAAACGCGACAACCAAAGCTCGCATCCTGGCCTACGTGTGCGACGAGCTGTTACAGAACAAGGCCGTGTTGAGACAACTCGACACTTCCTTAGAACATCTCAATCAACTGAGGAAGGAACGGTATCTCATGGATATGAAGATTAGAAAGTAAGTATTTATGTACTTACTATTTCTGACTGCCTTATTGGGCTAGTGGTTGACGTTTGCGGCTGCTGAACAAGAGGTCTCGGGTTCGATTCCCAGGTCGGACCAAATGTTAGTGTGATCCACAAATATTTGAATCGGAGTTTGTGTGTTTTCTATGTCCAATGTGTATTTATTTACAAAAAAGATGCATGTTTATGTTTATATATCAGTTGTCTAGTACCCATAATACACGCTCTGTTTAGTTTGGAACTAGATGCTGTTGTGTATATATGTACGAAATATTTATTTATATATAAATATCCAAGTATGCGCGCGGTGATGGATTAAAAATGCGGATTGTCACCACCCCTATTCATCCTGTGGGTGTTGTTAGAGTTGACTAAGGTTACACAGAGGATAAGAGCACTGCCAAGAGAAGGAAAGTTTGACACAAATCCTAAGAGAGGCCCAGCTGTCGGCTATATTCAAGATTGTATTTAACCATCTGTTGTTTCCCAGGGTCCGAGTACTCCACCAACGCAAGGTCCGAGCTGAACAAACAGAGAAGCAACAAGCTCTCGCGTTGGAGAGGATGCAGAGGCTGGTGGAAGAAAGTTCAGTCAACCTCAGAGCCTCTCCACATTTACATGACGATGGTGCGTGGAATGTTTATAATGTTTATACCAAGATAAGACCACTATGGTCATCATCCTCATTATAATAACAAATATTACACTATGGCGGTCTACGAGATGCTTCGATATCATTGAGCCTCCGGTTTGCGAATATGTGTTTCGGAGTTTAGGTGTTAGCTGTGTTTATATATCAGTGGCTTAGTACCTAGTAGCTCTGCTTAGTTTGAAACTAGATGGCATTGTATCTCAAATGTCCAAAAAAAAGATTTTGGCTGATCATCCCCCTAGCCAATTTGAGTTCTACAAATGTAATCTTAAATAGAAAACTAACAATTTTATACGGATGACTTCTCTAAGTCACCTTGTCAAAACCTTGTACAAGAGAATCACAAAGGGCTTGACTAAGTTCAGGCTCGACGGTGCTGTCGTCAGTAAATGTCGACGGTTAAACTACTATTATTTTAAAATATTAATGTGGACTTCTTATTTTTTAAACAGAAAACCAACAAATGCAGGACAAACCGGAAACTCCTAAGAAATCTGACAAAGAATCATCTCCTCACCCAGAGAGTGAGACAGAGAAACAAACGGATCTCTCTCCATACAAGGAGAGCCAACCCGAAGAGAGTGACAAGGAATTATCACCCTTAAAGGACTTATCAAATAGTATGAAGAGCAAAGAAATGTTGAATAATAATAAGGATGAATGTTCACCGCCCGATGTGAAGATTGATAAAGATAGTGTGATTGGTGATTGTGATGCGATATTAAGCGATTTGGAGAGCGAGGGAACACAACCAGAAGAGGTAAGTCTGTTAAAATATATATTTAATGTTCCATTTCTAATTAAAATGCCATGTGAGATTAAGAATACAGTGTCACCAGCCTTGTTAATTCGGTGAGAGCGGACTAAGGAAGTCAACTACGTAAGGACAATATAAATACAAAGCAAAGGAAAACTTGACATAAACTTTTTTTTTTTTTTTGTTATGTGTGGAAAATCGTCACACGTCAGACCGTCACCCCACCGGGGGTTACGGCGGGGTGGTGTGTCGGACTTGAACCGACTAAAAACCACACAGTGTGCCCTCTCCGCGCTTCTCCGTTTAGGAGTAGGAGAAGTCCAGGGTGGGATCTCCTTCTGAACTTCTCCAGCGCCTGCCCGCTCCTGATGCTCCTGTCTCGGTTTGACGACCCTCTCTTAGGCGGCGTCCGGCACACACCGACGCCGCCTCCTCGCGGCTGGCCACATAGTGCGGGTGGAGGGAAAACCCGTCCCGTCCACCCGCGGCCACAACATAAACTCTATACCAACCAGTCTGGATAACGTGGTATAGTAGGCCAGAACTTCTTTTCTAAGGAGATCACTATAGTTTCCAGTAGAATCAACTTCCCTTGTGATGCAATTTTATCTATCTACATATATTTCTAAAATAATATGTATTGTTCGCAGGACGAAGACAAAAATCTATCATCAGAAGAGCTGGCTCGTAAACTGGAGAAGCTGCTGAAGCAATCTGAACAACAGTTGTTACAGCTCACTGCGGGAACTCACGCCTTAAGGGCCACCTGCTACGGACAAGATAGGTGAGGGAGGGACATATGTACATATAGATATCCATTCGCGGTAAGAAAATAATGATGCATCAAGCTCCTGACCAATCAAATACCTAGAAATTATCGTTTCGTACGAAAACTTGTTGACTGTCCAGCGTTTTTGAAAATTTTATTGTGAAAATATAATATGTAATGCAATATGCATGTGTTCCAATGTGCATAAAAACGTATAATGTTTAAAATTTGTCAAAAGAGGGCCTAGTGTGAGTTCATTTCACATAATAGAAAATCGGCCAAGTGTGTGTCAGGCCACGCACAGGACAGGGTTCCTCAGTCATCCATAACGGTACGTGGATTTATAATCGTATCCAATAGATAATTGTTATGTTTACTTATTAATGCGTTAATATTGTATGACGTATTTCAATGAAACGCATTTTACAAGTTAAGCCTCTCTTACTTCTGAAGTAACAAAGTCATCTAAGCCGTTACAGTTTTCCTTTAAAGTTGATTATATGGACCATCGTTACGAATTGTTCCAGATTTTTGTGCCAGCCGTTTAGTTTTTGGAGGGGGGGGGGGGGGCGCTTTTTTTTTACAAAAAAGCGCCCTTTAAAGTGACATTTCTCGCAAACGGATACCTATACCAAAAAATCGTCTTAAGAATCCTTTAATGTTTATAAAAGACCTATCTAATGATACTCCACACGATGGGGTAGCCGAAAAAAAAAAAACATCCCCACTTTATGTGTAGGGGAGGTACCCCTTGGACGGTAAGTCGCGGACGGGTGAACGTGACGAATCTATAAGGGTTCGGAGTCATAAACGTCGGAACCCTAAAAAGGTTTTCGACGGCGAGCTCGAAATCCGCCCCAATCTAGTCAAACTTGGTTATCGTGACGGTTGAGTAGCCATAAAATAAATTCACACTCGCCCTTTAATTAATAATAAAATTAACACATGTAAACTACCTACCGGTCATTTTTTAGAAGATATTTTGCTACATTCGCTGAAACAAAAATATGATTCCTCCAGGTATTGGCGTAGATACTGGTCTCTGGGAAAATGTGGTGGAATCTACGTAGAAGCCATGGAGTCAGCTCAGCCGGAAATAATGCAGTACCACCAACAACTGGAGAACAATTCATTGAGGGCCACATCTCCTCAGGATATCAAGAAGAAGAAGAAAGGTGAGAAAGAGTCAGATCAGACACATCTAATCTTTTTGGAAGTATTTGTGAGGTTTTTATTATAGTACATTCTCATGTTCAACAGTGGACTATTGATGGACTATCTTTTTTTTCTTTATTTTTTAAAAAGACAACTCCCGCATTAGGTATATAAATTCCTGTGTCGCAGGGGACTTTACTTACATACATGAAACGGACACAAAGAACACCCAGACTCAGAACAACAAATTGTGAATCACACAAAGTCTTGTCCTACGTGGGATTCGAACGACACTTGGCACAGTAGAAAGCGGTGTGGCGACCGCTTAAGCCACTAGGCCAACCGTGCAGTCAATGATGATGATAATATCTATGTCTATGATGATAATATACGAATGAAAACATAAAACATTTTTTTTTAAATTAGAATGATGGAAAGCATGAGTAGAATCTAAGAGTGGTCACCATACTCGTTGTGAGTGCAGCTAATGCATGGTAACCCACACAATGGCAGCCTATTTACTTCTTTTTCGACTGTCTTAGAAAGAGTGCAATGTTTTAAGGGTTTGAAAAGTTTATTTTAAAATGAAAATTTCTCTTGTCAAGGGGTTTGTTGCCCTCAGAAGCGACTAAAGGGATTTTAATGTTTTTTTTTTGTATATTTCGTAGTTATAACTTAAAATTTATAAAAACAAAGAAGATTTTTTATGCAATAACTTTTCTAGTCTATCAAATTAAATTTCTTTGCAGTCCCAAGAGAGAAGAAGGACTCCCTCCCATCCGAGCCAGAGAAGTCATTAGAGACAGAAGCGCAGAAGAAAGAAGAGGCTCTCAAGAGCGAACTGGAACTGAAGAGTATTAAGTCGGAGTTGAACCTCAGCGACCACACACAGATAATTAAATACGAACCGAATGTCAAACATGGCGCTTGTAAAGTTGAAGGTAGGTTATAAATTTATATCGAAGGCAGAAAGCCGCAATTCCAAGGTTCACAAAAATGTCTTTCAAACTTCAACTTTCTATCTGTATCTGTGTAAGAGATATGATTTTTTGAACACCTTGACATCCCCAAAATACACATTTCAGTTAATTTAAAAATGACATTTATTCTTTTCCCACAGGTTCTTCAATAAAAATGGAAGAAAAATACATCCAGCAAAAGCAACATAACGAGGAAGATATGCTGGATATAGAAGACTCCATCCCAACAGCGTTTTTGGTCCAGAAGCCAACACACAAACCAATGTTTGCCACACAAGCTGAGCCAATGGATAAACCACAAGAAATCGTTAAAGTTGAAAACGTTGTGAAGAGTGAATCAGAACTAGAAGATCAAGAAGAGACGAAAGACCAACTAGTCAATAACTTGGAAGAGTTACGCAAAATGGCCGAAGCAGTATCTTCTCAATTAGACGCAGCTAAAAAAGCAGAAGCAGAAATAAAAGAAGAAAGAAGAGAAGAGAAACATAAAAATGACCTATCAGACGCTATTCCCGCCCACCAGCAGTTGTGCACGAAAATTTTAGAAGGGAAATGGTTCTCTATCTTAAGGCACGAGACTTCATTTTTGAATCACATCAATGACGCTGAGAAATCAGAAGTGATGGAGTTCTGCGATAATGAGCACACATGTTCTGAGGTCATATTGTGTCAAGGTCACAAGTGGGATGTTTCCAACAATCTGCATTTGTTGAATGACCCTAGCTTGTTCACCTTGAACAGTATGGTGACGAGTGTTCAAGTGCCATCTAATAATGTGTATGCAGACTCCAGCTTGACTATGTCAGGGTTGGACCAAGAGATGATAGATTCCAGTTTTAATAACAAAGATAGTAGTGTTCAGGAAACGGAAGCTGAAGAAGAGAGCAAGGAACAGGTAAAATTTGTAGTTGTAGAATAAAGCTGAAGTTTTTGGTCGAATTGAATATTTCTGTAGAGAAGTTTTAGGTCATGTAGTGACTACCGTACATGCGAGCTAGGTGGCGTTTCTAATCTAGTTAAGGGAAGCTTTAAGATCGGAGCAGTGATATAAACGAATCTCCATATTCTCTTGGGCTTCATTTTTTCTTTTCTAAACTTTCAGGACAACGACTTGGAAAAAGAACTTCAAGCCGATGCTTTAAAACACGACCTTTCGATCCAGAAGGCAAAAGCCAGCAGTCTCACCAGTCTGGGGCTGCTGAACTTCAACGCGCTCTCCACGTATGTGACTTGTGACAGTCCACCCCCCATACAGATGTCTCTTGAGGAGTTGGAACAGCTAGAGTACTGTAAAGTGAATGGGTTACCGAAGAAGGTTGAAGGGAACTTTGTACCGAGGGAATTGAGGTAAGTCTTTTTTTTTGAGGATAAAAACACAGAGTCTCAACGGGAGGACTCCCGTGGGTGTCGTAAGTGCCGATTAAGGGAGCAGGCTCCGCAGAACTAGTTTAGACTGTTATAGATTTTATAACAGTTTCAAGAACCTTAAATTTGTAAATTACACTGTAAAAGTATATGATATGTGGCCTAAATAAAAAAGTGACCAATTCAAACAATTTGAGCTAAAACACATTTACTCAGGGTTATTTCAACTCGCAAAATTTTGCTATTGCCATTTAGTTTCATACAACAACGCCATCTATCGAGACAGGCGTACAACAAATATAACACAACTTTTTTATTGTGAAAAATGTTTGAAAATATAAAGTAACTCTTTTTCTACTTGGAATTTTCATTTTTCTAGACACGGTTGGTGGCGTATAACAGAGGCTGATCAAGTGAGGGAATTGATGGAGGCTCTGCATCCGCGAGGAGTGAGGGAGAGGGAACTACATCATGCTTTAAGCAATCAGCTACCCACTGTCAATAATAAGGTTCGTTTTTTTTGTATTTCTGTGAATAAAGTGTTATCTGAGACTATTATTAAAAGTGAAGGAAAAGAATAGAAAAATGTCCAATCTCAATAATGAAAAGCAAATTTGCCCAACAGCGACATTGCGCCTAGATTCTCTAATAGATTATATTTTAAGCCCCGTACTAGACATTTACGAAACTATCAAATTAAAAACATAATTAATATACAGCTTGAGAGTTTCAACTACGATGACGTGGAGACTATAAATAATACAAAGAATTATTATTATTGAAAAAACTTATTATAGACTACAGTATTTTTTTATTTAATGAGAAATATTTCAAATGTATAAGGTTTCATCTTTATATAAATGAGTTTGAACAAATCTTTTGTTGCTTTTAAGTTAAGCCAAAGATTACTGAATAGTTACTACGTAACAGATACTTCACTCAGTAGAAAATTTCCAATACCTATTACGATAATTGCCTACTCCCTCGCGTCAACAACCACTGTATGCTAAAATGCGCCTAAATGCTCAAGCGTACAGCAGTGATTGCTTCGCAACGCACGATTCCACAGTAATCGCAGGGCTGCCTCTTCGGTAAAATTAAATTAACATAACTTTTTATCTATGTTATTGAGAACTGTGAATATGTTCTGACTTTTATGTGGCAGTTAAAAATGTTAGGTGTTTATCCCTTCCTTTGCTTGATTTACACCCATCTACAGCACATAAGGCACCACACGGCATCGTAATACGCGTACGAACGAACAGCACTATTAAAATTGAACGGCATGCGCGCGCTTCGCTTGCGAAAACCGCACTGAATTTGATCCGCCGGCGGACCGAGACCGCTCGGCTGGGCGGTAGGCACTTATAGCGCGCAAGTACATGGAGTGACCGAGGCCTTGTTAAGCTATCTGAGGCGTAACTGCCCCGGTCCCCCTATTATTTGATAGTAATATTATAAAGCTTAATAGTTTGTTTGTTGGTTTAACGCACTTATCTTATAAACTACTTGTGCCCTGCGTAAGTGGTTAAAATTTCACAAAATGTACATGTAAAAGAATTGTCCCTTTTAAACCAACTCGCCGCTTTATCGCCATGGAACACCACGTGTGATCCACAAATTGTTGTACTCTCTCTGGGTGTTTTTGTATCCGTTTCATTTTCGTTCCTGCGACATGCAATGTACATACAATTCGGGAGTTAAATATTTAAAACACAAAACAAGCGGTTCTGACTTTAAGTCCATGACAGTAGATTAAATCCTTTATGATTAAGTTACTATAGATTTTTTTATGGTAAACAAATTTATTCTTCTAAAACATCACGGGCAATGGAAGACGTATAAAAGTTTACTTAGGTCATTTAGTACCAAACAATATTCTAAAAAGATTGTTTTATTACAGTTGTACATAGAAGCTGGTGACATCCTTGGCACGGAGCTATGTGTATCTCACCTGGACCGAGTGATCGCTCAGAATGGTGGTTTCCCTTCACCCGACTCTCCTTTGTCCTTCTCAGCGCATACTGCTAGAAGATGTGATATGCAGTTACTAAATATGGTAAGAATACTCTAAAACTAGAAATAGTAGCGACTTCTAGGTAGAATTTTGATCTTAGATATAAGACATTACTTATTGTTGTACACTTTGCCAGGCTGCATTAAAAAATGAAATGAACTACAATACTCAAATTAAAACTACAGTATTTCAGATTTACAGAGAGTATACAATATATCAGATAATAATGTACAAGAGGCGGCCTTATTGCTTTGGCAATCTTTATATACATAATTCTTCTGTGAGTGTGTATGTCACTGAACTTCTCTCAAACGACTGGACCGATTTTGATGAAATTTTTTGTGTGTGTTCAAGGGGATTTGGGAATGGTTTAGATTCGCAATTGGACCCGGTAGGTGGCGCTGCGATCAAGTTCTGGAATTTTAAAGTTGGGCGGTACGAAGTTCGCTGGGTCAACTAGTATTTTTATAAATGTTTCAAAAGGTAGTTGTGATCCAATGATTTTTTAGGAATTACAATTTACTGAAACAATTTACTGTTTAAGTTTTCACTTATGTTACAATGTTTATCGGCAACGCATTCCACAAGTGTACACCTTCAACATTAAAAGATTGTCATAGAATTTTATGCAGAAGCATGTTCAGTCTGAAACTTTAATACAATTAGTTAAAGGATATTTTTTGTGTCCGATCAGTTGACAATTATATGTAACATAAGGTGATGGATTAAGGGTATAGTGTGTTACCACCCTTATTATAGCGTGGGTCTCGATAGATACGAATAACACAGAACAAACATCAGTGAAATGAGAAGAAAAACACACACACACACACATGGTGTGTAACTCTGAAATGGGAGGTATCCAGGAATAGCTGTTCAGCTGGCCATGGAGCGTAGATGGCGGGTATGGAGCGTAGAAGTCTCCTCCGAAAACTGAAGTGTGTCGCTCAGTCGGGGCAAACCGCCAGCGTGTGCTGATCCGAGACTGCGGTTGCAGTGGTGACAGCTGGAACTCAGTTCTCTCCTAGTGACTGAGTGCAGGTACAGGCAAAGCCAGCACGTGGAGCCTCCATCCGGGATGTCTAACTAACCATCTTGGCTCGGCGAGTGGCGTCACGAGACTCGCATGTCTCTTCCGGCGGGGGCCGAAAGTCGGTTTATCGCCCTTTATCGCGGAATCGCACGCCGATTTGGTCGGCATGGTTCAGTAACCGCGTATAGCTCTGACCGTCAATATCTTCTGAGGATATAAGGTCCTGTTTTGTGCGGTCTGAGCCACGAGTTACAACTTACGCTATACAGTGCCATTGACCGGAAGGATAGGCCTACTAAGATAATATTGTAATAGGTGTATTAAAGGGTGATCAAATCCTATTGCTTCTCCCGACTAACGAGTAGACCGCCGCGGGGTTTAGTGGGTACACCGATTGCCCGAGAGCCCCACATAGAACCTTCGTTTTCCTTATGAAAGGTGTGGCGACTTCCACATGCTAATCAAACTAAAACATACAACAGAGCGAAACACTGAACCACGAAGAAACACAGAATAAACTATACTGAGTAACTACGAATCCTGAATCGCTATAGAGAAATTCTCGCGTCGATTAGCATGTATACAACATCTCAACATCAATGGAGCATTGATGGATGGATGGAGCCAGGCATGATCACCTCGCCTGTTCGGAGGATCCTCCATTTGTGTTGATACACGATGTCCGTTACTCCACAAAAGTTATGGTGCGAAAAATATTCCTCTCGTAAAAATGGTGTGTTAAAGGGTAAGTTTCCGCCTGGCAGGTAGAGGCGCTGGAGGAGCGCGTGGCGGCGGCGTCGATGCAGGTGAAGGGCTGGCGGCCCCTGCGCGCGGAGTCTCCTCCCGGTAGTGGGAGTGGGGCGGTGGGGCGCGCGCGCCGCAAGCTGCAGGCGCTGGAGGCGCACATCGAGCGCCGCTACCTCAAGCCGCCGCTCGCGCTCAGGTACGCTAGGTAACGTATCCGCTCCGTGCCGTCACATTGGCTTCTTATTCTCTCTCCAACCCATCTACCACAATACCTATATACCTTTCTCACTGGATCGAGACACTGCCATGCTATGTCACAATAATTGTGTCGCGTACATTTAATTTGTTACTAAAATATTTTATTGTTATTTTTAATTATTTTTATATAAAATATTTACCATACCTTTAAATAAAATGAATAGGTTTAGTGTAGTTTTAAGTAAGTAATTCTTACTAAATGTAAAATAATAAACTATATTAACTAACCTGAATAACTAAGTTATTAAACTAATGCAAGTATAGCAAGATGACACGCCAGTGTGCTGAAAAATACCATGCCGTCACGAAGTTAATATCAGCGAGACAATTACCCGTATGAGCACTCATGTAAGGGCACACGTTGTTAGGAATGATCGTACAAAGAACTTATTTTTTTTTTAATTTAATGTTTATCACTTGAGATTTCACGTTGCATTATGTTTTTAATTTAGTTATTTCTTAAAATATAAATAAATTAAGTTATCCTTATTTAATTAATGTTTGGCGCCGAATCAAATGACTTAGGCATACTCTCATTAGTTTAATAACTTAATTATTATTGTTAACTAAAAATATATATAACGATTACATCACACTTACCATAAATGCCTAATACAGAATTAAATATGTATGGGAGTGTCTATAGCTCGCAGTGAGACAGGTATCAAAATTTTTCAAAATTTAAATTATTGACGGCACTTTACGTTTAGTTTAAACTTTGAAGCTTAAATTGAAATGCTCAAAGTTTATATTAAGCGTTCAAGGAGGTATATTTAAAGCAACTCATGGCGAACGATATTTATTTCATAATCTGAATACATCCGACTTGACTGTACACGTGGCGCGGTGGTTTAACTGATTACCACGCCGCTTTCTATTGCGTTGAGTGATATGGGTTCAAATCCCACATGGAACAACACCTCGTGTGAACCACAAACCTGGAAATTTTGCTAGTCCATGCTAATATTATCATTATCATTAAAAAGCGCTCACAGCCTTGGGTGATTGGAAACAATCACCGAGGGTAAGCAACGTCGGCGCGGTCAGTACCTAGATGGGTGACCGTTTGTTGCATGATATTTCCGAGGTCACGTTAAGCAACATTACAACCGCGGGTACCACCGCGTGGCGCAGTAGTATATATAATATATGAACAGTAATATGGTTTGTTATTCCGTATCTACAGTAACACTGAAGTAACCCTCGGCGCAGTCCTGCAAGCTGAACATGGCAATGCCTCGGCCTCTTCACCACAGAACTCGGAAACCGAACGAACTAACGAGGGAAAAGGTACACATCTATACTAATAAATTAAATTGTCTGTTTGTAATATCAAATGAACAGTTTTTTACTGAATGCACATCACTACATATCACTACACTACGGTCTGATTGTTCGCGATAAACTTAAAAACCACTGCACCGGTTTAAATGAAATTTTGTAGCGCGGTAAAAGGTACCTTTCTCAGGCTTTAGATCATCTGAGTCTAAAGCCTTAGAAAGGTACTTTTTACCGCGATAAACGATATAGATGCGGGCGGAATCGCGGGCGAAAGCTAGTGAAAATGAATACGATACTTCAAAAAATCAATTATTAAAGTGTGAGTCTGTCTGTCTGCTCAACCTTTTGTACTAATCCCAGACTCTTCGCCTATGGACGATCAATGAAACACGGGAGCTAGCATCCGGCTGCTTTATTTATTGCCACCCTCAAGTAAATATATGCAACACATAAAAAAAAAATCATATTAACAGTGTTACAAATTTAATGGCTAGATCATAAACCAACACAGGTCCGCGGATCGAGAGGTATTTATTACAGTGTCATTTTCCGATATAAATCTTCAGACATACATATTTTAGACTCATTCAGAAACAATCACCTTTCACTGTGAACTCACACAGGAAGGTGGCGGTTCGCGCCGCGACAGAGATAAGCAACCGAGACAGGAGCACCTGCTTTATTTATCATTTCCGCTATGCTCTTCCAAATATTGTCCTTCAAATTTTCGTCTCTGTAGGAGTCTAGTCATGCATCGTATATCGGAGGGAGCTGTCTAATCAGTTCAATTAGTGTTTCACAGTCTTCGTCAGAAAAGTGTTCATTTTAAAGACTAAAAACATGTGGCTCGTGAGCGCGACAGGAGACACTACTGGTCCGGAGTCTCCGGAGCGGCGACCGTATCGCTCTCGTCTTCGATCTCGGTCTCCTGTCTCGTTCGCTTGTCTCTGTCGCGGCGCGAACCGCCACCTTAACAATTAAAACTTCAAACAAACATAACCAAATGTCAATGTAAATTAAATATATAAATATTCCGGACACACAACATATTCTAGTCCCAAGCTAACCAGCGCTTGTACTGTGACTGTATCTCTTATATCTCTTATACTTTAAGCTAATTGTCGTACCGTTCCGTTCAGACAACAAGGGCATAGCCCGAGGCCTGTCGACGTGGCGCGAGGCGGTGTCCCGCTGCAGCACGTCGGCGCAACTGGCCATGCTGCTGCAGGCGCTGGAGGCCGGCGTGGCCTGGGACAAGAGCATCATGAAGGCGGTACGTATGCAACATGTACGTATTTACACTTTCCACACCTCTCCACCACACTCCGAAGGCTCTCTCCAGCCCTCCATTGGGATTATAATAGTGAGTTGTGTTGTGTCTACTGGCCACAAAGAGAGAGCTTGCCGTGTGGTGACGGATAAAGAATACAGAGTGTCACCACCCCTATTCATCCCGCGGGTGTCGTAAAAGACGACTAAGGGATAAACTACGCAAGACAACATCAATGCAAAGAGAAGGAAAACTTGAAATCAACCCTATACCAACCCGTCTGGCCGGCGTGATATAGTAGGCCAAAACCTCCTTTCAAAGAAGAGGCCTAGGTCCAGCAGTGGAGTGTTAAAGGCTGTTGATGATGATGATGACACCTCTCCACCACATTCGGAAGGCTCGGTGTGCTGTTGCACCTTACAGCCCTCCATTGGGATTATAACAGTGAGTATGTTGGTTGTAAGTGTCTAATGGCCACTGAGAGAGAGTTAGATAACCCTTAGTGATATTTTCATTTGCCTTTAGGGGTCGTCCATTAATCACGTGAGTTTCGGTAGGGGGGGAGGAGGTTTAGCAAAACCACGAAATTGAACAAGGGGCACGGGGGTGTAATATAAGATATAACATGTAATTATTTTTTTCATCTACGCCGCAAAACGGTGACCATAACTCGCAAATTTTAAGATTCTTTGTAGGTAGGTTAGTTGGGGGGGAAGTGGTTAATTGAAACCTCATCAAGTATTATCATGGAAAAGGGAGGGGATCAAAAAATTGCAAAAAAAACATCGCATGATTAATTGCCGGCCCCTTAGGGAAAATCTTTTAGGGGCCACCTATATTTGGGGGTACCTAGTGAGGAGACGGCTTAAGTATAGATGGTGAAGACAGGCAGTAAAGTACACACGATAAAAAAAATAACTGGTCAACTGATATTGAGTATGTTATTATATGTTTATCGTGTTGGGTAAGTTACAAACAACTCGTTAATTCGTTCAACGTAATTGTTTTTATACTCATGTTTTTTGCTGTAACTGAGACTTATTCGCGATAAAATTAAAAAGGTTACGATACCTTTTGCTTTCCGACGTTTCGAACGGATTATACCGCTAGTGGTCACAGTTAGACTGACGTGAGCTTAGCTTTTCTTGTAATGTCGGTACCAATCAACGCGATCAAGTGCGGGTACATACGTGTAAAAGTCACGAATCAATTCAAACAGGTTCTGAGTCTGAGCTATCAATATCCATTGGCTTCCAACGACTCTCAACAGTCCCCTTAGCCAAGATGCAAACTGTTTTTAGTTTTCTATTCTATTTCTCTATCCTCTTGTTTGATTGGCTAATATTTTATTTTGATCACGTAACTGAGTGACATTAGCCAATGAGACAAGAGAATAGAATAGAAATACGCACCAGAACAAAACGGTTCTGCTCTTCTTTCCTATGCCTAGCAGTCAAAGACTGGAACTCACTACCAGCTCACGTGTTTCCTTCCCACTATGATCCCGGGTCCTTTAAGCGGGGCGTGAAAAAGCATCTCACTAAGCCGCCATAGTGTGGGCCGCCATACATTATTGTCTGCATTGCAGGGTAGAGTCACTTTGGATGGCTTAATAATAAAAAAAAAATGCAACTTGATCAGGGGGCACCTAATGCCTCCTACCACCTTACTTCGGACTACCAACGCTGCGTTTTCAACATAGGACTGACTGTTGTGGACAAACTTGGGAGAGGCCTATGTCCAGCGGTGGACGTCTTTTGGCTGAGATGATGAATTTTTCATTATTTCCTTCTGGATAATATAATTAAAAAATATAATTAAACATGTCTTGGATTTTGAAGGGATTGTCACTGTGAGATAGAGCTATTGATGTTAGGGGTAACTTGGGCCCTTTTTAAGACTTAGTTTGAACAAAAAAAACCGCGGAACTCAGCTAGTTGTATCTAATTAATGCTTTTTGTGACAGAATTGTCAGTTCTGCTTGAGCGGCGACAACGAAGACCAGTTGCTGTTGTGCGATGGCTGCGACAAGGGTTACCATACCTACTGCTTTAAACCGCGGATGGACAAAATACCTGATGGGGACTGGTAAGTGAAAATATACTCTACAAATATACATAGACAAACAATACTACAATATGTTGGAATGACAGCTGTTTTTTTGAGATAATTTTTGTGTCATAATCATGAGAATTACTTTACAACTGTTTTTCGATGTGTATTTAACTCCGCTACGGTGGGACATACCTACATAGATTGCACAAAACGCACCATTCCTCAGTGGCGTGGTAACGTATGCGACTGCTGTGCTTGAAGTCTCGGGTTCGATTCCCGAGTCGGACCAAATGTTAGTATGACCTGCAAATTTTTGTTTCGGAGTTTGAGTGTTTTCTATGTAAAAAGAAAGTATTTATGTATTCATATTAGATGTTAAGTATCCATAATACAAGCTCTGCTTAGTTTCGGACCAGAGTGCGTTGTTTTTATTATAATTTTGACTTCGTCCTAGTTAGGCAAAAATGTTGTTTTTTGATAAAACTCTGCCTACCCCTTGGGTGTTACAAGCTATATGGTAACGTGATAATCGATGTGCAGGTACTGCTGGGAGTGCGTGAACAAGGCTCGAGGAGAGCGCGTGTGTATCGTGTGTGGAGGCGCCAACGGTTCAGGCCGGACTATCCCTTGCGCGCTGTGCTCGCGAGCTTACCATCAGGACTGCCACTATCCACCGCTGCTGAAGGTAACATCCTCATTGACAGCTTTTATTTCATAGGCCTCTCCTTACACAGTAGCTCAATATAAGGCATTGGCTAAAAGGTGAAATCCCAATTCATCCCTGCCACTATGATCCTGGGTTCTTTAACCTGATATCTCAATAGGCCATCATAGTGTGTATCACCATACTCCATCGCACTCTTGGATTGACTGACAGCTTTTAAACATAACAAATGAGTCGATATAGGGTTAGTTTCATATATTCATCATCATCAGCCTATCGCAGTCCACTGCTGGATGTAGGGCTCTCCCATTTTACACCACTCTGATCGATTTTGGGCTTCTCGCATCCAGCTCCTGCCAGCCATTTTACGCAAGTCGTCAGTCCACCTGGCCCCTGGGCGTCCTACACTACGTTTGCCGAGACGAGGTCTCCACTTCAAGTATTACTTCTCTATATACCCTCAATTCTTAAACTTTTTAAACATATATTTATTGTATTTATTCCAGAATCCCCGTGGCAAATGGTATTGTTCTCAATGCATTTCCCGCGCGCCGCCCAAGAAGCCTCGCAACACGAAGAAACGTGACACGAAACATCGAGAGCTGAACAGCAGCGTCGACTTAGACCAGAGCATGGTGCCTAGGTAAGAGTCTACGGCGACTTCCACGTACAGCACCAACGAAAAATATATAACAGCGCCATCTATTGAAGATACATGAAGTAACTACTAATCCTGAATCGCAATATAGAAATTTTCACACTAAGTATCATTTATTAGATCATGATCACCATCAACCGCCAGTTATGATCACCTTACCTGGTCGGAGGATCCTCCCTTTGTGTTGGAGGGACACGATACACCTGTTCCTCTATAAGTCGCTGTATAATTATTTTTCTAGAAAGTTTCATTACTAGATAAGTCGAATCACTGGACCGAGGCCTTGAAAATGCCAACGCAATGCTACGAAAAAGATAAACCGTTGTGGAACATCTGGTAGATGTGTTATATAGAAACTATTTGTTGTCCATGTAATAAGTATGAAAGTATAGTTAGTGAATAGTAAAATAAATATTATAAAATAAATAGTAAAATATGCATGCAAATATGAAAACTTGAAACAAACCCTTTACCAACCCGTCTGGCCAGCGTGGTATAGTAGGCCAATACCTCCTTTTCAAGGAGTGGCCTATGTCCAGCAGTGGACTGTTAAAGGCTGTTGATGATGATGATAATATAACGACATTTCAGTTTTACAATATAGCGAGGGATCACCTCGCAAAAAACTAGTGGGGCTCTACTTATCGTATCGAAAATTAGACTGTATGTTTGGCTTAGTAGTTTAAGTAAAGTGTGGTGCAGCGCAGTGTCGTGGGTTTAATTCCCACACGTGACAATATTTTAACTGAATAAAAATTGGGTATTCTTTGTTTCGTTTCATGTATGTTCGTAAAGTCCTCCGCGATACAATATATCGCCCTCCCCACCGAACAATATCGTAATGGCAATTTCTAAATTTTACAGGAAAAATTAAATACTGTTTTTGAGTATTATCTCAGCAAGGGAGCATCGTAAGGTAACCATTTATGTGTCAAGACAAAGCTTATTTAATTACTTTATATTTTCTTTTGGTTTTTTTTTGTAATAGTTTTCAAAATAAAGTTATTGGCGAAAATAATATTACCGAAATTGCAGCTCAAAAGTATATTCTGTAATGCGTCATTGCCATATTGTTCGCGTGTAAATCCAACAATTTTAGTCAGTATTAGTACATTACAGTAATATTCGATAAAATGTGTTGTTAAAAATGTAAACTGTAATATGATATTACGAAATTATTTGCGTGAAATCAAAGTGATAATTTAAAAACTTTATAATGTTTATCTATATGATACCGTTAACAGCAATACGAATTTTCACAATTATCTATCATGTATTGTAAGAAATCATTACCAAATTGCGTAAATAAAAATAAAACCCTAAAATAATTGTTTTACACCTTACATGAAATAATCACTTATCGAAAAAAAAACTATTACATAATCAGTATTAACTTGTTTTGGTATTATTCGTGTAATAGGGTATGTTACATCGAGCCCTTCCGCCGCTTTAGCGTAACCGACAAAAACCAAATTTTACAGGAGACGGTTTTTTTTAAACATCTTTAAACAGAAACGTGTTATGAAAGTAAAAATTTGTATACACTAATGATTTTTCGATATTTACATATTGTATTTAAAAAAATAAAAAAAATGTAAGTATTTATTGTATTTATGGCGCTTACTTTATTTTTGCTGTCATTATCTAAGGTTATTTTGGCATTTACGATAAAAGTATCTATTGGAATAACTATGTCCATGAAACTATAATTTGATAAATAAATGGTTATTTTAAAAGGTTTTTAAATGAAACAAACGTAATATAATTGCATCTGCATGGGAGGAAGATGGCTGGCAGGAGCTGGATGCGAAAAGCCCAAAATCGATCAAAGTAGTGTGCAATGGGAGAGGCCTATGTCCAGCAGTGGACTGAGATAGGCTGATGATGATGATGATGAATATAATTGAAAAATATATTTATTCATATTCTACATTTAATTTGGGAAAAATGTAATAATAAATCAAGTAGCTTAGTTAAACTTAAACTAGATATATAAAATTAAACTTATGGTTAGTTCCACCAAGGTTTTTAACTAAATATTCACGTTAATACTATAATATAATGAAATACGTATAATACTAATATATATGTATATTTTATATTAATTATTTGGGATAATGAGATCAATCAGATTATGTACTTTTATAAAATGAAGTAAAATATTCTAATTCTCCTTATCCGAATCATCTTCGTCCGTTTCAGCTAAAGCACCACGTATGGTTCCATCATGCCTCATACTCAAATAATCTTGATGATATCTGTTTGGTGTTATATTGTATTTGTAGGTAGAAGAGTCGCGCTCATTTCAGCACGAATGGGCCGAGTCGACCAGGGTAGTACTACCATCACTCAGAAGGCCATCCTAATAATGACAGTATTCTTGCTGTCGTATTTCGCTGGTGCATGTGAGACCGGTGGCCCAATAATTCTGCATCATTCTGAAGGCCTCTTAAGGCCGGGAGAATGATGCAGAATTTTCTGACCAGGCCGCTATGGTATGGGTCACCATGCTGCATTGCCTACACTCACAATGAGGATGGTGGCCTTTACTCCTGGATTCTACTCATGCTTTCTATCAGGCAGAGTAGAGTCACTTTGGTAGGCTTACATAAAAATAATAATATATATTTTTGTTGCATAGCTCCTGTAAATCTTTGTAATTAGCCAGGAGCTTTTGTAGTATAGCTATTATAACTATAGCTATTACTATAAGCTCTTTTTCTGCCAATCGGTCTCTCTTTGGCACAAGCCAGTAGGAAATGTTTTTGTCTTTTATCACACCCTAATCCTCAGTAGTTTTCAAAAATAATGATCCGATAAATTTCAGTAAATTTATTTGTACACGAGTTACCACATCATGTACTCATACAAGGGTTAGGTTGCACAGATTTCCCTACAGCAGCTTTACGATATATTTTTTGACAAAAGTCGTTTTGGTAAAGTTTTTATTTTCCGGTATCCTCTTTTACCAACACTCACTTCTTCTTCTATTTTTTGAGCCGACACATCTGCATCTGAAACACTGGACGATGAAGCTTGCTTCCATGAATCTTCACTATCAAGATAGGCATTGTATCGTCAGATGCCAAGGACTTCCTGGACATGTTTTCTTTTTGTTAGCCAAATTGTGAACTGGTGCTCGGCTGTATTAACTGGTTAATGAAATGTGGCATAGTAGGATCCCGTAAAGTAGTATGATCATAATTTGTTAAGTCTATGCGTGATATTTTGTTTAGGTTATCTAAATCTATAAAAGTGTAACTATTTTCGATATCAAAATCACTGTAATCAACAAGTTTAAATAGAGGTAATGGTACATGTGAGTTAGTATTTTGCTCAGAATTTATATCGATATCACATATAAAATCGATTAAAGATGGTGATGTCGTATCAGTTAATATGGAGTCCATGTTAATATCGCTGTTACTTTCTGTTAGTAAGAATAGGTCTAGAACAAAGGCCTCTGTATCTTGATGATTATGTTCGGGAAAAGCAGTTTCCTCTCTTCTAGTAAGGGGAGTGGTGATATTAATAACAAAGATTGTTTTATAAATATTATAAACAAATAATAACAGTTCAGTTAACTACCAAAAACCCGCATTTGAGAGATCTTTAAGGCGATTTCTATAATAGTAATAATCTTATCTTTATTTCTGTAATTTAATTTAAGGCAGTTTTTTTATCCATACTAATTAAATACACCAATAATATAAATAGGAGAATATTACATGCAATAAAATCAATACTCCTATTACATTTTTCAGGTATTGAATGACAAAAACGCCTGAATATCGGGCCCTCTTGTCGGTTGCGATAAAAAGTAGGGTCGCTTGCGCTACAAAAATTATTTGCATGTCACGTAAGATAAAAATGTCTTTTGTCGCTTACGTTAAGATTGTAAAAATATATGTATTCACGATAATTTTAGCACTTGCTGTAACTTTATAACGGTTTTATTTTGGAAGGAAATTTCAACAGGGATAGGTCCGTAACTGCTTAAAATACTAGATTTGATAAAAAACGCATTTTCGACAAAAGTGTCGCTTACGATAATTGTGCGGTAAGGGCTCGACATTTTAAACGAATAATATTGTTATGTTCATCACGGGGTCATTGAAATTAGTGTACTTTTCTAAATATCCATATAAAAAGTACAAAAAAAATTATAAGGTGTAATTAGTGTTCTAAATACCGAATATGCAATAAAACATAAACTATCGTAATAGCACATTATCATATTATTCGCTGGGGAGGGCGATATGTATCTCTAGTGCGGAAGTTGTCTTTTATAGAAAGAGAATAGTAACTTAATATAACTGTTAAATATTAGGTACAATGTCAGTGTGAGAAGTTTGTTTTTTAACTATCCTATCTGATGGAAAGCATGAGTAGAATTCAAAATGAATGGCTACTTTCTTCATTGTGAGTGCACACAAACTAAGGCGGCCTAGTGAGACGTCACGTCACTGAATCATTGGTGCACGGTGGTGGTTGACTGCACGGTTGGCCTAGTTGTTTAAGCGATCGCCATGGTCGTGGGTTCAAATCCCACGTGGGATAACACTTTGTGTGATTCACAAATTGTTATTTTAAGTCTGGGTGTTCTTTGTGTTCGTTTCATGTATATTTGTAAAGTCCCCTGCGACACAGGAATTTATATTCCTAATGCGGGAGTTGTATATATAAAAAAAAATTGGATCTCGTATTTTGTTGGTCAGAGCAGAAATACGACAGCACGACTACTTTACTGCTGCGTTCGAGTCAGCTCGTTCGTGTAATAACAAGCCCCCCTAGCCAAATTGCAAACGTTTCTCGTTTTCTATTATATTCTCTATTCCATGTATCTATTCTTTTGTTTGATTGGCTAATATTTTGATTTGATCACGTGACTGAGTTACATTAGCCAATGAAACAAGAGAATAGAGAATGGAACAGAAAAGAAAAAGTTTGCAACTTGGCTAGGGGGTCAGGCTCTGTTACCTTGATGGCGGTTTGAGCAGGTCGGTTTGTTACAGCCCTGCGGCGTCGCTGGCTTCGACCTCGACGACTGCGGAGGAGTGCGGTGGAGGCGGTGGGGGAGGTGGAGTGGGAGGCGTGATGCTAGTAGACAAGCACGACGACAAGCTCGATGATGCGACCGCGCTCGCTGAGAACGGACTCAACCATCACACCGGTACCTACAAGCCTACCTACACACTATAAACTCACAACATACATTAGTTTCTTAGCACAGTGGTAGCGTATGCGACTGCTTTGATTGAGGTCTCGGGTTCAATTCCCGGGTCAGAACAAATGTTTGTGTGATCCACAAATATTTGTTTCGGAGTTTGGGTGTTTCCTATGTATAATATGTATGTATTTAGAAAAAAAGTAATTAATGTATTTCTATCAGTTGTCTAGTACCCATAATACAAGTTGTTTAATTTGGAACTGGGTGACGTTGTGTGTAAGATGTCCCAAATATTTATTTATTCTCAAACAGTCGTTTACAACTTGTGTACCTTTATAATTATATATAGTTTACAACAAATATACAAGCATACTTTATAATACATATTAATAAAAGATGTGAAAATAATCCGTTAGCATGTTTTTCCGCTACAATACAGTCTGTCATATCTGTTTTTAGAATTTCGCTACTTTTACACATACTCATGTTTTTACTGTAATAGAAGGTATCGTAACCTTTGTAATATTATCTCGAATAAGTCCCGTTTATAGTAAAAACAACAGTCTCTCATATATTATCATACATATATTAGACTCGCAGTCATAGTGGTGTATTGCGTAAGGGCCACCGCACACTAGCTACTTTTAGCATCGGCGATCGGCAACTAGTTGCTTTTTAGAAGCTAAATACGGCGACCGAACGCTCTACACCGCACACTTAAAAACGCCAAACGCGGCGATTGAGTCGCTTTTTAGAAGCGCGACACAGCAGCTGAACGCTACTCTCCGCACATCGAACGCAGGAAGTCGCTAAAACGCGATGCAGCATCGATGCAGTCGCCAAATCGCCGATCGCCGATGCTAAAAGTAGCTAGTCTGCGGTGGCCCTAAACCCGTTTGAGCTTTTTTTGTACTATGACATTAAGTAACTCCATAGCATGTTGCTCTATGGATAGGATATTATAATGGAGTAATAATAATCGAATACTGAAAAAGGTCGAATATTAAAAGTTTATTTATGTTTTCGATATCCTTAATAAACAGTTCAGAAAAAACAAATTGTGTGCCTTTATACGTCAAAATATTTTTAAAACTAAAATATACATAATTCTTCTTAGAAATATCATTGTTATAGTCCAATTACCACCATTTTAACATAACAGAATCACATTGTTACTAGTTACTATCTAATCATTTATTTATTAGAAAATATTAATTATTATAGGCGAGCTGAGCGCAGAGGAAGGTCCGCCGGAGAAGCGTCGCGCGATACACTACGGTGGGAACGGAGCCTTACAGCTCGACGATACCGACCAACATTTAGACGGTAATGTTCTATATATACCAGCAACTACACCATAACAGTCCACTGCTGGACATAGACCCCTCATTTCATAGGTTTGGTCTACTATACCACGCTGTTCAGATGGGTTTGTATTGAATTTGAATCAAGTTTTCCATCTCTTTGCACTGATGTTTTCCTGCTTAGCTTGCTCCCTTAATCGACTCTTACGACGCCCTTATAAGTCTGTAAATACCTTTAAAACCAAATTTTTCATTTTTTGCTCAACCTAAATATTACAGCATTCATGTTTCGTTAATGAGTGTGTGAGCGGAGGCCCAGTGATGCATCTCACTAAGCCGCCATAGTGTGGGTCACCATGCTGCACTTTTTGTACTCCACAATATGGGTGGTGAACCCTACTCATGCTTACCATCAGGCAGAGTAAAGTCACTTTGGTGGGCAACAAATAAAACTATAAAAACCCACCAAATATTTGGATAATATTAGTGTTCTCTGAGTCTTATAGAATTGTGTTGTATTGAAGTCTAATACTAAAGTCTGTCTGTCCGTGTAGTTGAGGAGCGTGACACAGAGAACGTTCCACTCGTCCCGAGAGTCAAGAAGGACAAGAGTTCTGCCAAAAAAGTCATCAAAGACCTACTGTTCTGCAAGTAAGTATACATACAAGTACATACAAGTTATGATAAGCGTCATCATCATCACCCTGTGACTATCCACTACTAGACAAAGCTCTCCAAAGTAATATTGACAACTATTTTTAAAACGACGGTAATTAAAGCTATAGAAACAAGGTTTATAATCAACAGCCTTTAATTATCCACTGCTGAGCATAAGATTCTCGTTAAAAAGAAAATTTGGGCCTATCATGTTTAAAAACAAATAAAAAATGTTAGCCACAAGACGCGGTCAATAACTGGATGGGTGACCTTTAGTCACATTATACTATGAGCGTAACGTGACCTCACTCACGTTTAAAATCTCCCAAACCATCACTATATTATTAATCTCTTCTCCAGAAATCTCCTCATGGAAATGGAATGTCACGAGCACGCGTGGCCATTCCTGCTTCCAGTCAACACTAAGCAGTTCCCGCAGTACAAGAAGGTGATCAAGTGCCCCATGGACCTCTCAACCATCAAGAGGAAACTGCAGGACAATATGTAAGTATATCATTATCATTCATTCTGATGATGGCCTATACCATGGCGGCCCATACCATGGTGGCCTGGTCGGATGCTTCAGCATCATTCTCCCGGCCTCTGGAGACCGGGAGAATGATGCAGAATGATTAGGCCTCCGTCCTCACACTTACCAACGAAATGCGACAGATATAATGTTGTCATTATAAGGATGGTCTTCTGTGTGAGGGTAATACTGCCCCGGTCTAGCTGGACCATTCGTGCTGAAATCAGCGTAATCACCAGATACGACAAACGGTAGGTAATAGAACATATCGTATGTCGTATTGTCGGGCCAAATTTTTGTCATTATTATCATCATGAACAGCTTTTAGAAGCTCACTGCTAAACACTTATCCTGAGGCCAATCCTTAGAGAGGACGTTTTGGCCTACTATAACACCGAAATTGCCAGACGGTTAAGTTCATGGTTTCTCATTCTTTAGTTCGCGTTAAAATCGCAAGAACCAGCGCTATCACTCATTGTATATCTCTTTTCATAGGCGACGTATATAAAATACAGCTAAGTTAATTACTCTGCCTTTATTGTAACTTTCTCAAAATTACATTAAAAATTTCCCTACGCGCATTTTTGCATTTCCTGTAAAATTTGACTTTAGCCTCTTAATGTTGTATACCTCTAAGGTACAGAAATATTTTGACCGATCCGGAAATAAACCTACAGCATTCGGCACAATAGTACCTACCACTGTGAGTCACTGGTTTTAGTACGAAACGAAATATCGTTTTTATTTATAACCTTTCTATTTTGCCCACAGTTATAAATGTAAGGAGGAGTTCGCTTCCGACGTCCGCCTGATCTTCAGCAACTGCGAGGTGTTCAACGAAGACGACAGCCCAGTCGGCCGCGCTGGACACAACATGAGGCAGTACTTCGACGAGCGCTGGACTCAAATCTGAGACCTCGCGGTACCGCACGCTCAGTGGTCACATGTATACGAGACTTTACCAGAACTGGGTTCTGTTTAGTTAAAGATTTTAAACTTGGAGGTTCATAAACGATGGTTTATATAATCATTGTTAGACTACCCTCATTTTGAAAAAAATAAATAAAACAAAATCTGACGTCTTCTCGATTTGTAAGCAAAGTGACATATGTCAAAATTGATGATTCTAAAACTTTGAGATTTTGAGTTATGACACTTTCATATCAAGGTTAAGGACAAATGTAAAGTTGTTGACCATCATTTAATTAAGGAATGTAATGAACGTACGTGAAAACTACTTATAATTAACCGAATTTTCCAGTGGCCAGTAATGTACAGTCGTGATCATAAATTCGTCGGCTATTTAAATTCAAACATCACAAGACAAAGTGTATTGTTTATATTAAACAAATACGATGTCAATCAATGACAACTATCTTAAAATGAGCATATTAATATTGTCGACTGTATTATTACCTAAACTCCCAAAATACTTACAAATGTATCTAATAATAATTATATTATACTCTGTATCATCAACTTAATAATTATAGAGCCTTTTGCTCTAATACCTACTTATTGTGAGTTTGACTCTTACCGTGACTACAATACCAGACTTGAGATTAATTAAATAACAACTTTGTAATGTACAATAACAAGTAACTTAATTGTTTATATGTATAACATATTTACAAAGCAACAGTTGATTAAAGAATTGCAAATAAGAAAATTCTTATATTTAAAACATATATTTGAACGAAGTGTTAACGAGAATCTAGATTCTTTTGAAATATGATTATCACAATATTTTATGTAGAGTTGAATTAAAGATTTTTATTGACTACACTACACTACACACATAAGCCCTTATTTACTATCTTCATTTTATACATTTATGATTTACTGACGCATGTAATATTTCGTTCAAATGTGATTATGATTGATTATGGCTGCTTATTCAAACAGGACTTAAGCTCGTTAGCCACCATACCAGTGCTATCGGTCAAACGAATCTTACAAAAACTGATGTCATTCCATCAAAAGGATATATTCCAACGTTTTTAAATTGTATTCAAAAGACATTCCAAAATCGACGATCACCGGATATGACGACATGAATCTCATGTAAAAAAAACGTATTGCAATATGTGATTGAAAAACTAACGAAATTTTTTGAAGAAAAAAAATATTAAAAATAAAAAACAACGCACATTGGACCGTTGTTGGTGTATTTATGTAGCTGACTGTACATAGTAGGTGTAAAATAAGTTATGAAGTATTAGACCTAGCTCTAAGTAATGTTAGAAATATTTCGAATATTATTTTTATAATTATTTGCGCTTGCAACGAAGCAGTATTCTTAAAATGTCTCCATATTTCCTTACGTGTTGAAAGTCTCTTTGTATTCGAGTTTATGGAATTAAAAAAAAATCATTAAACATTTGTGTCGGCGGAAGTCAATTAGAAAAAAAAAGAAATTCTGATAATTTATATCTTATCGAACTTTTTAAAGATAACCGCTTACCATCAGATGTTAAATATGCTTATTTGCCATCTTAGTGAGTGATACTCAAAGGAAAATAGCAATAGTATTATATTTGAATACCTAAATGTATAATTGTTTTAAAACTATCAATGTTCCATCTCACGATTAGAAAGAGACGAAAATTGTCAAATACTCTTGTTGTCGATTTGGTGGCCAGTTAAGTAGACGAACTCAAAGTGTACAATTATATGTGTGTAATATAGTTGTGTCTAAATTGTGCACTAGGCGGACTTAGTGTTAACTGTGCGACTTACCGTACGAGCGCACGATTCCCCCTCCACATTCAACATACACGTATAACATTCAACAAAATACTTATTCTATTTATCAAATTATAAATCGATGAACGCCGGCTGCATACATGAAAAAGCATTACTCATTGTCACGTTCCACCGTAAGACCCCCCAGATACCACCAATTGATGGCTATGACGGACTCGAACCGACTAAAACCACACGCCATCTTGGGTACTATAAGCCGAGGAAACAGGTGTACCCTTGGAAGGAATGACACGTTCCACTTGAGCCGAGCGTGCAAGTGAGAGCATGTAAGAAGCGGTAGAGAGGCGGTATCTATCTCTTGTTTGCGACGCATCTATCTCTCTTCTACTCTATCCGCCGATGCGTCCCAGTAGACACCTATATGTAAACTGTTTTGTCAACTGTCTGAAGCGAAAAGTTATTGCTTTCTCATATGACAGACAAGTAGTTTTTAAATATAAAATAATATCTAATATTCAGATGTTTGTTGAATGTTTTTCGTAAATATTTTGAAGTTGAACAGAGCGAGATAGATTGATATGTTGAAAAGAGAGAGAAGCGTGCGCTCTTTACGTCTGAGTCGGGCGGTGGTCGTAGTATAGGCCTAAAAGATAGCGAGTGTCGCAATAGTGACGCGTATCTCGTTAATTGACTGTGTTGTGTATGTTGGAAGACCTTACTTGAATGTTCAATGAACACTTTATGTTTTACGAAAATATTTTGTATATATATTTAATTATTTTCTCTAAATGTCTTACTAATATCATAGGACATTGCTATCACGATCTAGTCTACGGACGAATGAGTATTTAATTTTACTTTGACCTAAATTAATAATACAAAACTATGGATATATTGTGTCCATTAATACTTTTCTTATTGTCTCTTGTTTATTGAAGGGACTCTGTTCTTGTTTTCTTTTATTATTATAAAATCAAAAAGTATTGTGACAATATATATTATAGAAGGTACGTATCATTTTGACGAGTTCCGTATATGTGTTGATTTAAAGAAATTGTAGATATGATTTCAGATCGCACAGTTATTACGAAATAAAAATTGCCTGCTTGCTCTTTATAACATCAGCTATTTGCCAGTTAAAGTCTCGTAGAAATCGGCCTAGCCGTGCCAGTGATTAAATAACTACAATAAACAAACAAGTAAAAGACAAGACAATAAAAAAAATTGATTTTTGATGTCAGTATCATATGCATCTAGTAAAAAGAAGTTGAGTTGAAATTTCAACTCAACTGCTGTAATTACAAACATACACTCGATTTTACTTATTTGTATATAAATAATTTCACTAAATATTCCAAAACAATTCACATAGAAAAGATTTTTATTTACCGTAGTTTGAACTTTCAAGTAATGTTGCTCCAAAGTTAATTATAACAAATAAATATTGTTATCTGAACTATTGATAAGTGCGGTAGGTTTGTGAAGCAGGGAGATTGTGATCTATTAGTTTACTCTAACCTATGTGCATTGGTACAGCTTTCTTTACAGGTAATAATCATTTCGCAATCGACCGTTTGATCACAAAGTAGGCAGAACCTTACTATGATTACCAGACCGCTGACAATTTATTTCTAATTCCATACATATTGTGGCAACTTCCACATAGAGTGCAAGCTAAAACATGCAACAATGATATCTATCGATCTGAACTACGGAGTGACGAAATATACGAAGTATTAATCCTGAATCGCGATATTGAAATTCTTACCTTTATGTTGGAGGGACACGAAACCCGTTCCTCCACTATTACTACACTGTACTAGTTTAACTGTCCACAATTCATTCTATTTCTTTCCTAACCTTTACTTTCCTTGCAAAAATTTCAAATGATTCTGAGATTTATACGAGTCATCCCATCTCATGGAATCCATCTTGATAGATGATTTTCGCAAGTTTCTAAAAGGTGATGATTCACCTTTTAGAAACTTGCGAAAATAATTTTAGTTCTTCTGAAAAAGTTGTTACAACTACAAAATCTAAACTTGCCATACTTAAAAATCTGCTTAGTTAAAAACTAAATATCGTTGAGTCTGAGTCAAAAAGGGTTGGTATGTATGAGATAAAAGTCCCATACAAACCTGCAATTTTGCTTTCCCAAATTACTCGATTAGCGGCTATACTTATCACCAGTCCACTTTCCAGTCAAGCAGTCCACTGCTGGACATGGGACTTTTCGATTGATTGCAATAGATTAGTGTTTCTCTTATTCTAGTGAACTGGTGACACTCCACATCACGATTGATTACAATTTAAATTATAATTTACTTGAAAAATATTGTATAAGAAAGCTGTACCAATAATTTATTTCCCAAACAGTAATAAGTTAAAACTTTGTGTTTTATCGTCGACACTGGAGTTAAACTATTATATACGAAATTAACTAGTGTCAAAAAAATGTAGTCAAAGTCATATTAAATAATTAGTACAGTCTAATTTCAGTGTTGCAAGTTTTAAAAATAATCAGAAATAATCTTCTAAATGTAAAAAATAATATACGACAGTCATATTAGTATATTTAGATTTCATTTTTATTTTCTATTTATTATTTATTTTCTAATGTTTTATGCCAAAATGACATTATTCTTCGATGATTGGCAATTGCAAATAGTACTTATACTGACTAGGACGTGTATCCGTTTCCTTTACTTCCACCATTTTGTTGTGCAACACTTCTTCCGATATTAAATATTAGTTTTAAAAATAAAAAAAACGATACGAAATAGTATGAATGTATTTTAATAAAGTTTTTTTTTCTTCTCTAATATAAAAAAAAAAACAATAAAAGTGAAATAGTGATTTCATTTTTATAATTCTTATAACTGACGTTTTGTAGACAACAAAGTGGCGGAACGTTTAACTTTTAAACTTCAGAGTATTTTAGAAAAAGTATTAATTTAGGTGATACATATTTCAGCTTTTTTAGTTTTTATTTTTACGTGTGTTCTACGATCGTCACAGACAGAACTTTTATAATAAAAAAATGTGTATCTAGTTTTAACTTGTATACTTAGTCTTTGCGACACACGTTTCGGCGAAAGCGTCCAGTTGCTAATTGGATAAGGTCGCTTTTCGTTTGAAACGTGTTCGCAAGGAGTGCATCTTTCGTCCGAGGCGTGGGAGGTCGGATATTACGATGTTTATGTTGTGTGCAACGGTTGATTTTAATTATAATAAAATGGATATATAAATTATATATACGAATAAATAAATAATTTTTGAAGCACTCCCTCTTCGTTTTAATTATTTACCTGTGCACTAAGAACTTATTATTAGGGAGATTTTTACGTCTTCTAAATACATTTTAAAGTACAACCAGCCAAAAACCTGATTTTCATTCAATTCAAGGATTACTTTGGACCTAGTAGCAGGTCCAAAGTAATCCTTGGAAGAACAAAGACTCATCATCAGCAGCCTGTAGCAGTCCACTGCTGGACATGATAAAGACAAGGAAGGTATGACGTCAGAATTTAGAAACAATGAAGAATGAAAGACATGGGCGTACCCAGGGGGGGGCAGGGAGGGGCAGCTGCCCCCCACTGGAAATCTCGCAAAACATGTATGAACTCGCCTAATTACTAATCAAAGTGTAAACGGGGCCTTATGCTCTAACTTTTAAATAATCCGCGCAGTAGAAACTGGCAAAATGCACGGTGCAATCGCCAAAAAACCGCCAAAAAATTATGGATGGACGCGAATTTTTAAGCTTTTATTGCCTCCTGTACCGGACTGATTTCCGGCTGTGTCCCTCCTGTAGCCGATGAGTTTTGACTGGTGCAGAGTTGCCACCCGTCGCGAATTTCCCGGGACAGTCCCGAATTCGATTATATCGTCCCGCGTCCCGAAGGCCTATTGATTTTGTCCCGATTTTTCACAAATGTAACAATTACTCAATTTGAATTCACCTTCTTCGAGCAGTGTACATAAAAAGAAAACAGCTATTGGGTGCCAAATGGAACTAATGACAACCTTTTCATTAAAATCTTTATTTGTTGTATATTCAGTCACAATAAAACGGTCCAATATCAGAAATGGTTGCTCGGTAGATTTATTACAAGCAGAATTGCAAATTTCACTAAAGACATACGCCAGCCAAGGTGACTCTACTATACCTGATAAAAAGTATGAGTGGAATCAAAAAGTGGAGGGCGCCATACTCACTGCGAATGGAGGCAGTATGGCGGTCTAAAGGGATGCTTCTTTACGCGCCTACTTAAAAGAAGCAGCAAGTAAGAAAAAGAAGAAGCATACCAGTACCACAGCGGCATCCTCTTTTCCCACCAACCCGCTTTTTTGAGGTGGAGTTCACAAAAATTCATGGACTCTCTGCAAACCTCAACGCCGTCCACCAGCACCTTAAGACGGTACGCTTTTTCTTTCGGCCAGCTATGCTTTTTCTAAAGAAGTTCTAAAGAACCGTGGTTCTAAAGAACTGTGTTGTCTCCAGCACTGACAAGTTTGTATCGCCTGTCATATTTTTCAGGAATTGTCCCGGAGGCCTGGAGAGAGGTGAATGTTCAACCTATCCCCAAAAAGGGTGACCACTCAGATCCCGCCAACTACCGCCCTATAGCTGTCATCTCCATACTCTACAAGGTGCTTGAACGAATAATTAACAAGCAATTGGTTCATTGCCTGGAAGATCACTCTCGGCTCTCGGTGATCGGCAATATGGCTTCAGACCGAACCGATCCATGGGTGATCTTATAGTACCTCACGCACCTGTGGGGTGAGGCTTTGGATAGGTATGGAGAGAACCTGGCCATCACTCTAGACATGGACAAGGCCTTTGATAGGGTTTGGCACCGTTCGCTTCTCTCTAAGCTTCCGGCATACGGCCTGCCTCCTAAATTGTACAGCTGTATTGCCGCCTTCCTGCGCCAGCGCCGCATTAGAGTCCTTTGTGACGGCACGGCGTCTGATTTCCAGCAGGTAAACGCAGGCGTAACCCAGGGCTCTGTCTTGTCGCCCAAGCTGTTCCTTCTGCATATTAATGACATGTTAGCGCTTGTCAACATACATTGCTGTGCAGATGACAGCACAGTGCATGAACAATATTTTAGATATCCTACATTTAAATCCGCGGACGTTGAGGAAAAACGACAGGAATTTGTCGCTGAACTCGACCGGGTTCTGAACGTTATCTCTCAATGGGGTGATGAGAATCTGGTCGAGTTCAATGCCAAAAAAACAGGTTTGCGCGATCAAAACAATAGTCTCCATTCCTTCCCCTTCCTACTTTTTAGAGAACTCAGCTGCCACTACAGGAAAAGCTCGGTATCCTGGGCATGTATATCTGCCAGGATCTCAATCGACGGGAGTACATCAAGAGCGTCACAAAGGCGGCCTCGTGGAAGCTAGGCGTACTAAACAAGGTGAGACAGTTCTTCTCGCCGGAGCATCTGTGTTTTCTCTATAAGACCCAGGTTCGCCCCTGCGTGGAGTACTGCTCTCATTTTTGCGATACGCAGTATTTGCTTGACGCTCTCGATCGATTGCAGAGGCGAGCAGTTCGCATCATAGATAGTCCCAAAGTCACCGAGTTCCTGGAACCTTTGCAGTTGCGAAGAGATGTCACCTCTATGCCAATCCTCTATCGCTTTACCATGGGGAGTGTTCTGAAGAGCTCCTCCAACTCATCCCACCCTCTCCCTTCCTAGAGGACTTCCCTGGCCAGATCGTGTTGTTCTGTCTACAGAACAACACGATCTGGCCAGGGAAGTCACCCCTTCAGAGTGGAAGTCATACGCTCCAGAACTAAACGGTTCGGGTCTTCCTTCTTGTGCCGAGCAGTTAAAAGCTGGAACTCATTGCCAGCTCATATTTTTCCTTCCTACTGTGATCCCGGGTCCTTTAAGCGGGGCGTGAAAAAGCATCTCACTAAGCCGCCATAATGTGGTTCGCCATACTGCTTGGATTTGCAGTGAGTATCGCGACCCCCACTTGTGGATTTTACTCATGCTTTCCATCTGGCATAGTAAAGTCACCTTGGCAGGAGTTTTATAAAAAAATCACTTTTAAAGTTGAATAACTCCCAAACGCATATCGATATCAAAAAATTGTCAGTGCAACTTTCTTAATGTTTAGAAATGACCGATCTAATGATACCCCAAACACATGTCCACGCAGTTACACCTTTTTAGCACCAACCGTTTCGACGGATTTAAATTCGAGGACGTATCGAATCTATAACGGTTATGACTTATGACTAATAAGCTATGGAACCCTAAAAATGATATAAAATAGGTGATCGCGCCCCGTAGCAATAAAAAAATATGCATGGAAAAATATTTGAAAAATAAATACGTAAATACAAAACTTTTATCCTTTCCAAAAAACTGCTTTTTTATCATGATCTGAATTAGACTGAAAAATGACCGACTGTCTTTAATAAGTATCATGTCCCGATTTTTTTTTACGAAAAGGTGGCAACCCTGGTCACCACACACGTAACATCTAGCACCCCGGTCTGTCTAGTTGGGACACTTAGCTCTCACGTGTCCCATTTCAAGGCACCGGTAGCACACTTTAACGGGCGTGCTAGCAGAGGCTCGGTCCTGGACAAAACCCAGCCCACCTGTAACCGTTTAGCGTTCACTATTTTGCGAACAGAGGCAAGTGGAAAGCGAACTCAGGCCGTGCCCAGTCGTGACGGGGAGGCACGTATGTCTCCGGCTTTGACATCGGAGATTGCACATTCCCCCGCCGCTGCTACAGCCCTGGTGACTTCAGCTTGGGTGATTGACTCCTCCAGGTCCATCACCCGTATGTCTTCTGCCCTACACGCACACGCAATAATAGCATCCGTGTCAGATAGAACATCTTGCAGGCGTGCTGCCAGTTTGTCTGCTGAAGCGGCGCTTTCCTTCCCGGGGATCAGGGCGCCGGTCATAGCTCGCTTGGTGCGGAGACCACCTGTGATGCCAAGATCACGGAATCTGATGTTGGCCCTCGCGTTCTCCATCAGCTTGGCTATTGTCGTCTCCGAGCCAGAAAGTACGGAGACTGTGACAGCCCCTGTTGTTGTAAGTCGCGGCATAACCCTTTTAATAGTCGGTGGCGGTGAGCAGCAGCCCGTCGCCCATGACTGGACCGTCTCTACTACCTCCCCCTTTTTTTTTAACGCGGGGAATGCTTGAACTTAAACTATTTACCTGGCCTTGGCCTTTCGACCAAGGGACCCACGTCTCGCTCGATAATGAGGCCGCTGTCGGCTGATGCCTCTTCTGCACAGGGGATAGCGATACTAGCGCTTGAGACATCTGTGTAGCACACTGACCCTTCTTCCTCCTACTCGTCTTTTTGGCTTTGGGCGACTTCACGCCAGTGGCCACTTCCGTCCCCAGACTTAAGGCCGCTGGAAGCAGCAAGTTCTTCGTACCTGGGCACTGACCTCCTATCATCTTTTTTCGGGCCTCAGCAAGAACACGTTCTAGCATGGCCGTGAATTGGTCTCGGTCCGGTAAGCTCCTCTTTTTTTTGAGAACGCTGCTTTGCTGGTCTTACCTCGGGCAGTATTGGAACTCGCCTGGGTGTTTTGATGAGGTTTTGGGTCCCCACGGCGTAGCTTTTCCACCTCCTCTCGGAGGGAGGCCATTTCAGAGCGTAGCGCCTTGTTCTCTTTCCGTAGCCTCCCCACTGCGTCTGTCATGGCCGACTCATCGGCTCTTTTATAGAGTTCCGACACTCCGGCCCTGATGGTCGTAAAAGTTGTGATGGCACCCCTTTTGCCGCCTTTGACTCCCTTCGTCCCTTGGAAGGCCTTTTCGATCGCCGAAAGGGACTCCTGGATACTAGTGTCGATATCGGCGACGGGATGACTCCTCAGCTACGCCGCAATCAAGATGGACCCGGTGCGTCATCACGCTTCGTCTCGGTCCCTGTTCCACTTTCACCGCTCTTTCCACCCCTTGTTGTGCCCTTTTGCAGTGCAAGTTTCTTGGGTCATTTTTTTGCTATCTGACGTGCCCTTCGGTTTTGGCTTACGGGTTTGTGGTGACCACAAGGAAACAGTGCAGAGAGCCAAGCATCGCTCTCTTCTGAATCTCCTTCCTGCAACCCTGGACCTTGATTAAGGGATTCCATAGGCCGGCGCCTGCGCTACCTCTTTCTCTTACGCGAGAAGACGCCGGGCTCGGCGTCCTGGGACGCACAAAACTGGGCTTGTGCACCCTGGTTGATGTGCCCAGACTCGGACACCCTTGTGTACGTAACTGAGCTCCCACAGAATACGGTGGGCAGAACAGCCTCAGTGGCTGACACTGGAGCGCCGAGGGATTTTACGGCCGGTACCCTCCTGGAGTAATATATTCTCTTGAGTCACGTCCATAATGGTTTTGCTCTTATACGTGAGCTAACGTTGTGTTGCCCTAGCGGCTGGCATATCCCCCCAGCCGTTAACCTCTTCGCCAGGCTCAGCTCAGCTTGGGTTAGGGGTAATTTTTTTAAGAGCTTTTCTTCCACGCGGAGTTCTCCACCCTCCTCCCCGTTCGAGATTGCTCAGCGTATACGGGTTGGGCCGATCGGTTGCCGGAGTCTGGCAGTGATCACCGTCAGTGGCTCCATATGGAGTCTTCGACAGCAACCCCGTCGCCCCATAAAGTGTCGTCTTCCGGCGTAACTCTCGCATCTGCCCTCTGCGTAACAGAAGGCCACGTGGAGAGGTAGCTCTTTGCATGTGGCCTAGGCCACGTTTGCTTCTATGATTTTTATGGAGATTTCTTCTCTTGGCCATTTTCCAAACTAGGAGAAGGCCCCTGCTCCTGAACATCGGCGTGTGCGGGTCGGGCCGACTGGTTGCCAGTGTTCGGCGCTGACCGCTACCAAGTAGTTTAGGAACAGCCGACAGTAGTCCCGTCGCCCCTCTTGTAGCCCTTAGGCTGCACTCCTTTTGCCTGGGACCACATTGGCCGCGCCAGTAACATAATGTCGCGTGTACCATCTTTCGCGTGCAACTTTTGGTCGTCGCTTTGGACGCCGTGGTACAGTCTTTTACAAGGCACACTACATATACCTAATGTTTCATGTAGGTGTGTTTGAGTAGTGTGTATGACAAAACAGCCGCGGACAATCCGACCTAAAAAATTTGACTTGCCCCCCCCTAGGCCAGATGCTGGGTACGCCCATGATGAAAGATATTGATTTGAATTGTCAGTCACCTACTTGATTCATTGTCATCATTCATCATTATTAGCCCTAAGTCAACTTGTCCTTCTCTTCGAAAGGTTTTGATCTACTCTAAATATAAATCCTGGTTATTCCAGAAAGAAATGCTTGTTTACAATCGAACGTCGTTTCTCAAAGTAAGATTTTGTAAGTGAAGAAGACAAAAGGAAAGGGGAAAATACAACCAAATTTCCCAATTTATATCTTTTAATCGATTGTAAAGGGGATGTTTGCCGATTATATACTACACTACGCACGGGGACATTTAGTATTGATTTTTCGGGTTAATATATAGACTATATAGTTACTCCTTACTCCCCAAATATACGTATGTAACCTTCGGTTCAGTAGATACAGAGATTAACCCTTACAACGTCACAAACTCACAAACCTTACCTCTTTATATATTAGCATAGATAGAGACCATGGAGAAAAATTTTTGTTTGACGTTCAGATACACGAGTGAGTTTGTTTCGTCCTCTCTTCTCAGGGCTAGTCCGGTTAGGAAACGCCTGCAAGATGCTCAAAAAAATAGTTTAACTTGCAAAAGTGTTCATGTAACCTAATTGCAGAATAAATGATTTCATTTCTTTTCATTTCACGGTTTTATTCATTAATTACGTAAGACTATTTATGGGGTCGACCATGTGTTTATTTTCAAACAAAGCGGTGGTAGGTAGGATTAATAGTTCTTACGTAAGAGTACAAAAAGAGTTAAGCATAGTGATTATATCCAAATGATTTGATCCAAATAGTTACTTTTAAAATAAACGTTATTATCAGATACAAGTTACATAAGGTATAAATATTAACCAGGGTGGGGAAGGGTCCACCTATTCCTTTTTTCTTATTGATGGGTCGGAGGGAGTTAAAAACTAGTTAAAATCGATTAATAAACGAATCCCTCTCCCATTGATTCGTTTCAAATAAGGGCGAAAAAACATGCAACGGATAATAATGTTAGTACGAGTATAGTGACTACAGAACTACTTGTGTTGTAGTTATTGAGTCAATCTCACTAGTTTATCGAAAATTAAACGGTAGGTAAATATATTTGCAATAGGACTAACAACAAACTGATGGGAGCTCCTATGACCACCTTCCAGCTTCAGCATCAGACTTTGGTTATCATTTAGGATCAAACGAGCCCGAACTAGATGGGGTTGAGTTATTATGGTCAGCTGGCAGCCCAGCATCAGATCAGCCTCAAGTTGGTTAAAATAGTAAATCATCATCATCATCATCATCATCAACAGCCTTTAACAGTCCACTGCTGGACATAGGCCTCTCCTTAGAAAGACGGTTTTGACCTACTATACCACGCTGGCTAGACGGGTTGGTATAGTGTTGGTTTCAAGTTTTCCTTCTCTTTGCATCGATGTTGTCTTGCGTAGTAAATAGTAAATGACCACCACGAAATACTGTTATTGATTCTCTTCAAAATAAATCAGAGCGCTACAAGTATTTTTGTTCATATCATTCGTCGAGAAACAAGAACATCATCGGATGTCTTCATAACTATGTAGATACAATTATGAAAAAAATAATACGTAAAACAAGTTTACATTACCATGCAAACTTCCACCGAAAATTGGTTTGAACGAGTTCTAGCATTTTTTTTTGATACGTCACAAAGCGTAAACTGCAATTTACCTTTCATTCATTCAATACTATACTATTATCACAGAATACATAATACTCATACAGAAGACCCACTCCGAAAAGTAAATTAATGAAATCGGGACCCTAGACGCCAAAAGATTAAGTTCAATTCAGATCGCACAGCGCCCAATCAACTACAATTATATTTACCTACCGTTGCGTCTCTTTCTATCGTGTAACTCTTACCTGTTCTGACGCTGTATGGTTAACCGTTAAGCTCGTCCGAGCAGGCAGGCGGCCGACTATACATAAACTGCGGAGTGACACCAACTTAAAAGATCGATCTAAGTTACAACCAACTACAAGAACTTTTATATGATGTTACTTGCTTCTACAAAACCTTTCAATGGCGAATCCGACTTTTTTTGATGTTGAAAAAAAAAAAAAAAAATTCGCACCAAATCGCTTCAAAAAATGTGGAACGCTTCACGATTTTGCGTGTCATCCTTGCGCAGGGGCCATGCTAATCTTCTCTGTATCGTTCCAATTTTAGTATATGTACTGCCGAAGCAAGTACACTTACTAAGTAATTTATTATGTATATATAGTTAAGAAGTGTGGGAAAGTTGAATGTGCGATTTAGGCTGTAGAACAATTTGTATGAAATTGAGGTATTATTTATAACAGCGCCATCTATTACACGTTATATTTACTAATCCAATTTTTTTTACTAGATGGCGCTTTTACCGCCATAGGTTTCCATAAAATGTAATAATTATGTAAGGTTGGATCGAAAAATATATTTTATAATTTCGTCAAAATGGACACCAACATGAACATACTCGTAGACCGAAAAGAATATGGGTTTATAAGGATTTAGGTAATTAGAAGGGAAAATCAAAATAAACGTCTAAAATGATTTAATAAATTCATAAAATCAGAACTCAATATTACTATAGGTAGTATTATGGCTAATAAAATAAAAATAATAAATGCATTTTCATATTTAAAAAAAATAAAATATTTACAATAATTAGCTAGGATAAAATAAATTATGGACGGATGCCGTTACTAAGACTAAAAATGTATTTTATTATAATAAAATATTTAAATTTAATATGCCCTGGGCAATTTATATAAATTTATACAAAAATATCTCTAACTTAAAATATAAATTCGTATATTTTATAATCTTCATTTATTTATTTATATTCATTTGTCTTTATTGTAAACAATAAAAAAGAAAAAAAAGTCTTTAATAAATTTCAAAAAGATAAATACACTACAAAAATAATTTAAATGATTGTAGTTATAAAAATAGCTTTTGAGCATCTCCAAAAGACAAATATGTCACTTGCAGGATTCGAACCCGAGTAATGTCAATTGATTCATATTAAACTAATCGCTGCCCTGTCTCGAACTGAGCCTTTAAGGGTTGCCATAATTTAATACAAGATACATTTTATTAGAAATTTTGAATTTCAATTTTCAAAAATTAGTCACGTTTTATTTATTGATTTACTTGTAATGTATTTTAGTTACAAGTATCTTAGTATCAATGTATTTTTGAATAATTTAAGTTTTTTAACATAGATATAGATTTTTAGAATTTATATTAGTTTTTAGGCAAAGTTTAAATTAAATGTTTATAATTCCATGTTTGATGTACAAACAGCCTTTTTACGAAAGGTATTTATGCTCTGCTTATAGAAAAAATATCCACTTCACAATAAGGCTGTAACACCTAACGAATGCCGAATATTCAGAATGGTATAGGAATATTCGACCTCTTGGTGCTATTTTGGTTTACATCGTTTCGGCCTAATATGTTAGGGGCCGAATATTCATTCAATTAGGTGATATTAATAGCGTCACATTCAATTTAGATTAGCTATTTCAATAGTCTTTCATAATTTGTGATCTGTAAAAGTCAGAACATCTGTCAATAAAACTGTCAGATCTGTCAAAATTTAACATTTAACGTCAACCAGTCCTAAAACAGTAGTATCTGATTGATCCAGTCTCTGAATTCAGAGATCCGAGTGTAGACTCCGGGCTGGTTGGGTTCCGCACAACCAATTCCCCAGGAAATGATCCCACCAAGGACGAAGCGGTCATCACGTTGACGTCGTAACACCATCGGCCCACCACTGTCACCTGAAAATAACACAAAAACGTTGAAATTAATCTTTATTAAATATTTTCGTGTTATTATCATCACCAGCTTATGGCAGTCCACTACTGGACATAGGCCTCTCCCATTGTACACAACTTTGACCTATTTTAGGTTTCAGGCAACCAGTCCATCCAGCTCCACCCCTTTTTAATGCATTTACAAAATTCAAATTCAACAAGAGTAAAATTATTCAGACTCATAACGAGTTGAATTGAAGATCTAGAAGGGTAATAATATTTCCCTCATAGATTCCCTCTGATCAATCATTTCATTCCCGGGTTGGACCAAATATTAGTTTCGGAGTTTGAGTGCTTCATTTGTAAATACATACATTTTGTACCTATGTACTAAATGTATGTATTTACAAAAAAAAGTCTACTAAGCATTCTATCAGCGAATCCAGCTGTCATATAACAAACTCAACTTAGTTGAAAACTAGATGGCGTTGTGTGTCTGATGTCCAAAAAAAAGCTACTGATATAAATAAATAAATATTTCGGACACTTACACACAATGCCATCCAGTCCCACACTAAGCAGAGCTTGTATTATGGGTACTAAACAACTGACATAAATACATAAAAAAATTTTTTTTTGTAAATACATACATATTATACATAGAAAACACCCAGACTCCGAAATAAATATTTGTGTGACCCATAAATATTTGTTTCCGGGAATCGAAACCGAGACCTCTTGATCAGCAGCCGCATACGCTAACCAATAGACCAACTAGAAAGTTTAAAACTAGATGGCGTTGTGTGTCAGAGGTAAAAAAAGAAGCCATCGGTATCCTCACCTTCGCAGCTATCAGCCCCTCCTTTACTCCTCCCAGCGCATATAAATATATTGGGTATATGTTCGTTGTACCCGGCCGCCTGGTACATAGCTTCGCAGGCTGTGTTGTTGATTATAGGTACTTGTACTTCTTGGAGGACGCTCGGTAAAGGACCCTCTGTTGAATAAAAAAAAATCAAAAATAAAGTTTAAAATCTCCCTACTAATAGTGGTTTGGGATCATCAACAACCCATAATGTCCCACAGCTGGGCTGGGGTCGCCTCTCAGGAGAGGGTTAAGGCCATACGTCCCCACGGTGGACGAGTTGGGGACTGACAAGACACGTTGTGGCTACGTAATCTTGTTGTTGAATGTTTTTAAACCGCCCGAAGGCCTTCAACTAAACTTCACAACTGTTATCTTGTGATAACAACCGGGACCGTCTGCTTAACGTGACCTCTGAATCACGTAAATGCTTATAAGATATCATGCCACAAACGGTCACCCATCTAGGAACTTGGAAAAAGGCTTGGCCATGTGTGGTGACTTCCATATACAGAGCAAGTGAAAAACATATAAAAGCGCCATCTACCAAAAGAACACTGGATCACTAAGAAAACACGGAATTAAATATATGGAGTAACTACTTATCCTGAATCGCGATAGAGAAATTCTCGCCACGATTGGCATATGTACCTGTCTGCCAGGCATGATCACCTCGCCTGGTCGGAAGATCCTCCCTTTGTATTGGAGGAACACGATATCCGTTCCTCCACAGGTATGTGGTGTAACAGTCTCCCCGAGAGGAGACTGCTGGGCTCGCCAGCAGTAGTGAAATTATGATGAAATAATACATACCATCAAATAGTCTTCCCCATCCTGTGACGTAAGCGGTCTGGCCTACGTAGTCATCATCATTGTCGGGAACACAGATTGGTAAAATATTCGGCTGGAATGTCACCGGTTCGTAGAACCTGGAATAATTGGGAAAATATTTTGTAGCTAAGTACTAAAACTGAATAAAAATCGTTGCTTATCCAAATACATTCTTATTGTCTCGATGACACAGTTGTAGTGTATGCGACTGCTGTGTTTGAGATCTCGGGTTCAAATCCTGAGTCGGAACAAAGGGGACGTCCATTAATCACGTGATGTTTTTTTAACCCCTGGTGATACGTGGTGAGGCTTAGAACAACCCCCCCCCCCCTACCAAAATCACATGTAGTTTGTCTCTTCATAAAACCTTAAATTTTGTTGGAAAGGGCGAGTCAAGGGGACACTGCACGCCGTTTTCAGACGAAAAAATAAATAAACGTGATAAATTATACTATACCCCCGTCCCCTCTTGTGATATTTCGTGATTTTTGTCGCACTGGGTCACACAAAAATTAATTCGGAGTCTGGCTGTTTTTCTATGTATGTATTTACAAAAAAAAAGTATGTTTATGTATTTATATCAGTTGTTTAGTACTCATAATACAAGGTCTGCTTAGTTTGGGACTAGATGACGCCTGTGTGTAAGATGTCCGAAATATTTAATTTGTTATTTTTTTTTCCGCGATTCGGACAATTGTCTACGTGATAAAAAACGTTTTCTTCCCAGGAGATACTTTCACACGGTTTGTAGAATCTAGATCACTTGAGTTCTATCGCAAAGGCATAAATGACCTTCCTATTAGATGGCAGCAATGTTTAGATAATAATTGTAGATAAAAAACTAATTTAAAATTTTCAGTGCAAAACAGCAATTTCATGCTTTAACCTCTATTATAATACAAAAGGATATTATTTTATACAAAACAGAGGCGTTTTGTTACAATTGACACTTAAATGCACATTGAGAATGAATAAGTGTAACAGAGTTATGTGGGAACTTTATGCAAAATAACTGTTTTTATACGTGTTTCTTATAGTATTTACATAAGTATTTATTAATTGAATTCTATTTTATGTTGTACTAGCGCTTGTCGCGCGGTTTTTGTTGTAAATTGCGAATAATCTACTCAAGAAAAGTTCCTTAAGTGAGCTGTTTTTCTACCAATGAAATTCCTGTCCGGACGTTCCAGAGATGAACCGGTACAAACATACACACAAAACTTTTAAAAATTGCTGACTCCCGGGCAAATTTTTTATTTTTTTATTGTTGTCATGGAATAGGCGTTTGTCTTCCATCTCACCTGATGGAAAGTGTAGATGAAGACGAAGATGGTACACGCCCATCCAAAAGAAACCTGTTCACTCTACTCTTAAAGGCTCCAGAGTTCAACTCATCAGGAAAAATAGATCTTAGTCTATATAAATAAATAAAATTGGAGTGTCTGTTTGTAATATTAAATGAACAGTTTTAAATAAATGTATATGTAATGTATTGTATCATCTTCTTCCTAGCCTGTAATCCCAAGTTTATTTGGGGTCGGCTAGTTCAACCTGAATTTCAGTTTTTCCACGGAGCGACTGGCATCGGACCTCCGCAACCCTAAGGGAGGACTGAAATTCGAAGACTGAACTAGTTGTCAGTATATTTGAGGGCACTGACTTCCCAATAACGATTGCCATAGATGTTCATGACAACCGGGACCAACGGCTTTAGGTGCTCTCCGAGACACATGCGTGAATCACCGCCAAACTTCCAAACTCCGGGCTGCTATAGGAATTTACTAAGAAAATCCCAAAAACACTTTTTGGTCCGACCTGGGATTTGAACCCGAGACCTCTTGATTAGCAGTCGCATGTAATACGCTAACCAACGAGGCAGTATTGTATATAAACAGTATTAAAAAAACTTTTAAATTGTGTTTCTCTCTGTCTGTTTGTTATAATCTCTAGAAGGCTGTATTAATTTTAAATGTTTACAGCATTAGATAGATAAATAAATAAATTAAATACCTATATCTACCCGTGGAAAGCCGGGGCGGGCCGCTAGAATATTATATAAAAAACACTAACTTTGCATATGATACACAAAACCCCGGGCAAAACCGCGGAGCTCCTATATATACTATACAATTAAATTAAATTGGAGTGGCTGTTTGTAATATAAAAATAACCGCTTTTTACTAAATGCATATTGTTTGTATACACGGTACAATGCCTATTCATTATTTTGACAATTCTTGTGTCTTGTGTCTGTCTTTGTTCCGGGTAATCTCTGGAACGGCTGTGCCGATTTCGACGAGACTCTCACTAGAAGATAGCTGATGATATAAGGAGTAACTTAGGCTACTTTTTTTAGACAAGCTTCGCCCCTCGGCGTTGCCCGCGGTTACAACAATAAACGCGGGCAAGACCGCGGAGCTCCTCTATTTATTTAAAAAAATCTTCAACAAGAATCTATTATAGTACAAAGACTTTTTTACTTATACTGTTATGGTGTTATAGACGAGAATGAACCGGCGTAAGGTCAAACTTTGTGGTGATTGACCCACGCCACACTTGGCGGAACAGCACATCTTGGTTTAAAAACAAATTTTTTATTTATGTCTGGTTGGTACATTATAAATTGTTAGGTTTGTAAAATAAATTCGGTAATGATAGGCAGTTCGATCATTTTATAATAACTGTTTAGTTGTCAGTGAAAACGGTCGTATTAGAAACGAATTAATCTGGTAGAGAACTAAAGTTATGACATAGCGAACAGGATAAGCAGGTTGAAGTGGCAATGGGCTGGCCATATTAGTCGCAGAACCGACAACCATTGGGGTAAACGTGTTCTTGAGTGGAGACCGCATCTCGGCAAATGTAGTGTAGGACGTCCACAGGCCAGGTGGAGTGATGATTTGCGCAAGACGACTGGCAGGAGCTGGATGCGAGTAGCCGAGGATCGAATTAAGTGGCGTGCAAGGCCTAAGTGCAGCAGCAGACTGCGATAGGCTGATGATCATCATCAAAAGCCTTTAATAGTCCACTGCTGGACATAGGCCTCTCCTTAGAAAGGAGGTTTTGGCCTACTATACCACGCTGGCCAGACGGGTTGGTATACAGTTGGTTTCAAGTTTTCCTTCTCTTTGCATTGAAGTTGTCTTGCGTAGTTTATCCCTTAGTCGCCTTTTACGACACCCGCGGGATTAATAGGGGTGGTGACTCTCTGAATTCTTAATCCGTCACCACACGGATAGGCTGATGATGATGATGAAAACGGTGTAGTCGTCGATTTCGACCAAGAGAGACCAGTCAAGTGCGAAGGAGATACACATGTGTACTATCTGTTTCCTCACTCTCATAATCCAATGGGTCGACTATCCGACACGGCCGAGGAGAGATCTGCCATCCTAGTCAAGTAGCATACGTTTTTCCTTTTCTATTCTAATCTCTATTCTCTTGTTTCATTGGCTAATATTTTGTTTTGATCACGTAACTTAGTGCCATTAGCTTATGAAACAAGAGAATAGAGAAATAGAATAGAAAACAAAAACGTTTGCAACTTGGCTTGTTTGGGGGGCAGGTGAACGCGTGGGCTTCACGTGCTCTCGTACTTCGAGGCACGGTGGTTAAAACCCCTAACTTCCAAACTCCGGGTTGTTATTTAAATATATCTATATTCATTAAAACTCACATTTATACCCCGGTTGGCTTAGTGGTTTAAGCGGTCGCCACGCCGCTTTTACTGTGCCAAATGTTTTGGGTTCAAATTATCCTACACGGAATAATGCTTTGTATGATGAACAAATTTTTATTCTGAGTCTGGGTGTGCATTTGGTCCGTTTGTTGTACATTTGTAAAGTCCACCGCGACACAGGAATGTATTGCTATTACGGGAGTTGTGTTTTTACAATTTAATATTCTTATATGAAAACTGGTTTTATACACAATAACACATTTAATGGATATTATCTATTAAATTTGTAGACAATTTGATAACCGTTAATTATAACATTTTAAACAAAATAAACATTTGTGGAATGCGTTTTATGTCGTTTGTGGAATAAATTAAAAATTTTGTCGCAATGTTTTCGTTTTTGTATCATAAGCAAAAAATGGTTGTAACGAAATATGAATCATTGTGTTTATTCAAAGTAGATTTGTTTGCAAAAAATGTGTTTTATACTTCCTTATAAGCATTGCACAGCGTAAAGTATTAAAATATTATTACATTACTACTTAAGTCCCGCGATGTTACCCGAGGTTGTGAATAGCGAGTAACGATGCGGAACGAAGCTAGTCTAAAAATTAGGCAAGTTACTCCTAAGGTTATCAGCTTTCTGCCAGAGAAAGTCTCGTTACAATCGGTACAGACGTTCCAGAGATTAGTCGGAACAGACAGACGGACAGACATAAATGTTAAAAATTCCCTTTTTAATGTTAGTACCGTATTTACTTTGATATGCATTTAATAAAAAACTGTTCATTCGAAATTAAAATCAGACAATTCTTTTTTTTTTATAGATTTAACAGATTATCGATCTTTTGGATACTGATATAACAAACCTGAAAATTTAGTTTAAATGCATATCATTAATATACACATTTTTAATGTTTATGCCTACCAAAGTGATATGAATCGGCCTGATAGAAAATTGAATAGAATCTAAGAACCACCATCCTCATTGTGAATGCAGGCAATGCAGCATGGTGACCTACACCATGGCGGCCTGGTGAGGTGCTTCTGTATCATTGTGCCTCCGGTCTCACACTCACCAATGAAACGCAGCAGCACAAATGCTGTCATTAGGTTGGTCTTCTGTCTCTACTTTGCCTGATGGAAAGCAGTAGTAGAATCCAAGAGAAGGGGTCACCATCCTCATTGTGAGTGAGGCGGCCTGGTCAGATGTTTCTGCATCTTTTTCCTGACCTTCGGAAGCCGGGAGTATGATGCAGAATGATTGGGCCTCCGATTTCATTCTCACCAACGAAATACGACAGCAAGAATGCTTTCATTGCTGAAATACCATAATATTCTAAGACAACTCCCGCATTAGGAATATAAATTCCTGTGTCGCGGGGGAGTTTACAAACATACATGAACCGGACAGAAAGAACATTAAGACTTAGAACAACAAATTGTGAATCACACAAAGTGTTATCCCACGTGGGATTTGAACCCACGACACTTGGCGCAGTAGGAAGTGGCGTGGCGACCGCTTAAACCACCAGACCAATCGTGCATCTACTACCATATAACATATATAGCGTTTGCCTACGGCTCCGCTCGCGTTATGTGCATAATAAACTTAATCCATAAGAACTTACCGTAATAAAGCCAAGTCGTATTCAAATGTGGCTGGGTCGAAGTGTGGATGGCTGGCCACAATCTGGACTCTTCGCTCCACGAAGCCGTATGGTTCATCACTCTGGGCCAGGTCATGCTCTCCCAGTCGGACTAGAATTTCTGATGGTGGTACGCTGGTCAAAGATAAAAAAAAGTTGTTAAAGTAACTGGTATGGGTTATATGTATATTAAAAAAGTATGTTATAAAGTTATAATGTGGGTTTATAGACTCTTTATTTCTCATAAGAACAACAGTTCACTTACATGAGGTACAATTTATAATAAAATAATAATTGTCATCTTGTGACGAAACATACTAATTACAATAGGTTTAACGGCTAGAAATATACAATATATATTTAAAGGCTAAAACAATTACACTTTAATTCAAAATATTCTTTCGGTTTGCTAAAGTAACAATAAAACTGGCCAGTCAATATAGTCAATTTAATATTCTTTCACTAGGATACAAATCAGTAATAATAATGTAATTAAATTGTTTTAAAACGTTGAAATGTTAATTATACATATTTAGTGAGATCGTAATGGGTAGTGAATATGCAGGTGCGCGTGTTTGGTGAATTCCTAGAACTAACATAGTCAGGGAGACAGCTTTTGAGTAAGTCAAGAGAATGTGGTATTAATGGATTTTTTATTTTGACCAAAAGGAACTGCTTAATTAATTAAAAATGTAATATGCTTGTTTTATGTACTCGTATTTACTAATACTGTCTTTATGTTTAATTCTACTTAAGAGGTATGTTTTGAAAAATAAAATTCTTTGTTTTACGTTTAAATGTTTGAATGCTTTTGGATTTTTTTATTTCGTTTGGGAGTGTGTTGTATATCTGAACTCCTTCGTATAAAATATTTTTCTTGCCATAGTTTTCAGTTCTAGGGGGACGAAAGCTTATTAATTCTTTATTTCTGAGATTATATTTAAGGGGTTTTTTGGTTAAGGTAATATTTGTTTGTATTGTGTTGTTTAAAATCTTTTTTACTAAAATACTTGTATAGTACGTGTACAATTGGTGAATGCTGAGTAGTTTTGTGTTTTCATATAACTCTTTAGTTGGTGTTAGGAAGTCAAGACCATACAATCTTTTTATAATTTTATTTTGAGTAATTTGTAAATCTTTAAGAGTTGTATTTGGAGCTGATCCCCAAATCTCAATCAGATACTCAATATGAGGTTTTACTAATGAATTATAGATGATAGGCTTCACAGTAGACGGTAAGCAATTGCCAATTTTCCGAAGGGCACCAGATAAAGATGTCAGCTTATTTTTCACGCGATTAATATGCGGCTTCCAAGACAACTGGTCATCTAATAGTAGACCTAAATATTTCTCGCCATTAGAATAATCTATTAAGTTGTTATTTACTTTAAGAGGAGTATGAGGTGGAATATTTTTATTTTTAGCGGTAAATATCATATATGAAGTTTTAGATGTATTGATAGTAAGTAAATTGTGTAAAAACCATTCATTGATTAAGTCTAGATCCCGTTGTGCCTCTTTAATAATGCTGTGTATAGATTTACCAAAATAAAATAAGCTGGTATCATCTGCGTAGAGTGTTAAATAGCCCGTCAGTCCTATTTGATTTATATTATTAATGTAAATAAGAAATAATAAGGGCCCGAGAATGGAACCCTGGGGCACCCCATATGTGATTTTTTGCGGTATACTTTCGTAATTACCAATTTTTACTATTTGACTCCTATTCGTCAGATATGACTCAAATAAATTGTAAGCTGTGCCAGTTATACCAAGGTTTTTTAGTTTTTCAAGAAGTTTCGAGTGACTAACAGTGTCAAAAGCTTTTTTTAAATCTATGAAAATACCTAAACATATATCTCTTTCGTCAATGCTGGTTTTTATTTTGGTTATAAGGTCTATTGCAGCTGATAAGGTATTTGAGTGTTGTCTGAAACCATATTGTTGTACTATTAAAAAGTTTTTTTTGGAAAGATAATCGTTCAAACGTTTGTAAATTATTTTTTCAAAGACTTTTGATATTACTGGAAGTACTGAAATGGGTCGGTAATTACTGGGATCATCTTTACTGCCACTTTTATGGATAGGGGATAGCTTTGCGAGCTTCAGACTATCCGGAAATAGGCCAAGCTCCAAACATCTATTGATGCATTTAACTAATGGCGTAACTATAACACTCTTTATGCATTTTAGTACCTTTGTACTAATACCGTCTATCCCCGTGCTAGTATTAACATCTAGGTTGTCGATTATCGATGCTACTTCTTGTACTGTACATGCCTCTAGAATTGTGAGTGTGTTTGTATGTAGGTGTCCATGTTTGTACATCAAAGTATTACCTGAGTTAAGATGGTATTGTAGTGGTATATTACCAGCCAGGTTCATTCCAATTGTAGAAAAATATTTATTGAAAATATTACATATTTTATAGCCATCTGTAATAATTTGTGACTTAATAACAAGTTTTGGAACCTTTGTACTACTTTTACCAATATTCATAGCTAGGGTATTTATCGTTTTCCACATCTCTTTGGGGTTTTTTTTACATTTCTCAAAAATTCTATGGTAATAATCCTTTTTGTCATTGTTTATTTTTTTCAGGGTTTTGTTTCTTGCTGCTATAAATTCGTTTTTTGACTTTTGGTTTCTTTTGTTGGTTTTCATTTGTTTCCATAAAATATTTCTATTGTTTATCAGGTTTATAATATCCTTGTTTATCCAATCATCCTTGGGCAAGTTCATTATTTTCGTTTTGGTTATATTATTTTGTTTTATGTGTGACATAATAAAGTTTTCCAGTAACTTTAATTCATTATTTTCATTTACGTATTTGGCTTCATTGATACTTTTAAATAAATTGTCGTAATCTATTGCCTCGTATTGTATTTTTTGTTTCCTTTCCGGTTTGTATCTGCAGATTTCTACACAAAGCTGTTTATGATCAGATAGTGCTGAGTCCAAGATAGTAAAATGAAATGAATGTTTTTGAAGATCCGTCGAGACATGATCTAGAATAGTATTTGTAGTGTCGGTTTGTCTTGTGCAGTACTCCTTGTCTATTTTATTTAGAATATCATAACCTGTTTCTTCCAGTGTAGATAGGTATCTTGACACGCATGTATTTGAATTTAGTAGATTCAGGTTAAAGTCACCGAAAACGATGGATCTTTTCCTCGTTTCTAGTTGTTGTGAATATATATCCAAGAAATCTCCAATATCTGTATCATTTGGCTTGTAAATGCCTCCAACATGCAAAGAAAATTTGGGCAAATACACCCATAAATAGTGGTTGCTATTTTTATATATTTGTTCTGTAATTTCAAATACTATAGGTTCATGTATATAGATGGAAACGCCTCCTCCTCTACTGTCATGTCTAAAGTTGTATATATGTATATAATTAGGTAAATCATACAGTTTGGCATCTTGCTCTGACATTATCCATGTTTCAGTTAATATTATAATATGTATTTTGGATGGAATTGCTTTGAGAATACATTGAAGTTCTTCAAATTTCCCAGGACTGCGAATGCTTCTTATATTTGTATAAAAAAACTTGAGAAACGATGAATGTGTAGTTAGGTCTTCGTATTTACTAGAAATTTGGTATGTTACATATTTTTGTTTAGTACTATCAAAACTGTCAGTGTCGATTGTTCTTAGTTTTTTGAGTTTAGTTCGGGTTCGTTAGTAACTATAGTGGGTATTCCCTTGATGTATTTAATCATTAGGTTAGTTTCTCCGTTTTGGTCTCGATGTTTTAATTCCATTTGGAGTTTTTGCATGTAGTTCCTTTGAGCTGGTGTTTGATCCCAATATATCTTTATTCCCCCAGTAAACTTGGAACGGTTCTTTAGTAGGTGTTTTGCTACATCATGGGTGTCAAATATAATTTTTAAAGGTCGGGGTTTAGCTGCATTGAATTTTCCTAATCGTATAATTTTTAAAGGCTTAGGGCAGTCTTGATAAATACCTGTTAATATCCTGTGAACCGCTTCTGTGTCGACATTGCTTGTAGATTGTGTACCATGTTGCTCTTTTAAACCTGTCATAATGATATTTTTTTCTCTTTGAAGTCGATCTTGTATTTCTATATACATTTCCTGTTGTTTTTCAAATGATGTAGATTGTACTGGAAAATCGGTTTTAAGTTTGTTTATTTCATCTTCAATAGTTTTAAGTTTCTTCTGAGTTGTTTTATGTTCCGTTTTAATGGTTTCCACCGATTTCTGTAGGTTTTTATATTCTGCTGTTAATTCTTCAGTTGTTGTTTTCAGGTTTTGTATGTCTTGTCGAATTTCATTTCGCATTTGTGTAATGTTTTCAATTTGAGTATTCATTGTTTCTTTTAAAAAGTTTATTATTTCGCTTCGAAATTCCATTAACTCTCTCTTAAAATCATATTCCAGATTATGCGGTCTTCGCTCCCCGGATTTTTTGTTTACTTGTTCTTCTTCACCATAGTTGGACGAAATCAATGTGGATTCACTTTCATCTTGATCTTTCTTTTTGTTAGCCATCAGAGACCGTGTCGGTATACGAGATGAACTCATATCGTAAAGTATAATCCTATTAAGCACCTGTCTCCTTGACTATACGCACACCTGGGTAGGTATTTGCGTTGCCACGCACGTCGTGATCGTACTTATATTTGTTTTTCGAAAATGCACTTTAGTCACAATTTTTACAACTTGTAATTGAAGGTTTCTATTATACTCCTATTTTTAAATAATATTTTTAACAAATTAAAACATGAGACACGTCCGTATGCCTCGGCACACGACGACCGAAAGTATGTTAAAAAATCCAGTATAGAGAGAGAAGTCTCGGGTTCGATTTCTGGGTCTCGCCAGAAGTGTAATAAATAATAATATTAATAATCAATATTTCGGACATCTTACAAACAACATCATCTAGTCCCAAACTAAGCGGAGCTTGTAATATGGGTAATAAACAACTGAAATAAATACTAAAACGTACTTTTTTTGGTAAATAGCCAAGTTCAGAAAAAAACATTTGCGGATTACACAGACATTAGGTCCGACTTGGGAGTCGAATCCGGGACCTCTTAATCAGCAGCCGTTTACGCTAACCACTAGACCAACACGGCAGTCAAGTGTTGTTAGGTTTTTCTACCAAGAAATTCTTTAAAACAGAACGGAGTACGGAAGTTATTTGTCATGGTTGGGAATTGAACCCCTGCCGACCGTCTTAACACTCGGAATTATTAACTATTTAACCAACCTGCTATTTGATTAGACTGTCTAAAAACTTTAAAAAAATTAAGAAAATTGAAACGTAAAATAAATATTTCTTAGTAATTGAAGCATTCTATCAGATAAGTAAATAGTAATAAAGTAGGTTCTATTGAGGAAAATATTGCTACGTATTGTATGCATTTTTTGTGATGAATGTAATGAAGCAAGATGCAGTTGGTATATAATTATGATGATTTTATCATTAAAACTCGCCTTAGCACTTGTAAATCATGACTGCTTCGATGACGAAGTGGTAACTCATGCGACTACTGTCCCTGAGGTCTCGGGTTCGATTCCCGGGTCGGACGAAACGTTCGTAAGATGAGCAAATATTTGTTATTACGTATGTGTATTATTTATTATATAAAATAAATATTTCAGACAATTTACACACAACGCCATCTAGTCCCAAACTAAGCTGAGCTTCTCAGCGCTAGCTTAGCTAGTAGCGGTAAGTTCACTTGCCCACTTTGTGCAAGGGACATTTGGATCTACACTGGAATCGAACCCAAGACCTCACAGGGGTCCCCTAAGATACCACTGCGTCAAGTTAATGTATGTATTATGTGTGTTTATACATAATATACATACAATAAATTTCTATACATAAACGACGTACAAAGAAAACTCATTCAACTCATCATCAAGAGATTGGGCAATCATAGTCGCTTACAGGTATGTTTCGTATACAAGTACCAATGTCAAAACACTATTCAAGTGACAGAAACAATGCAACTCCTCCATTAAAAACAGATTTTTGAGTTACAAATCATAAAATACACATGAAGCAATAAAAAAAGTAAAAAATGAGAACTCCAGAAGTACTACAGCTAGTTGTTGACCATCATCAACAACCCATAACGTCCCACTGCTGGGCTCGGCTCACCTCTCAAGAGAGGGTTAAGGCCATACGTCCCCACCCTGGCTGAGAGCGGGTTGGGGACTGGCAAGCCACGATGTGGCTACGTAATCTTGCTGTTGGATGTTTTTAAGCCGCCCGAAGGCCTCCAACTAAGCTTCACGACTGCTATGTTATGATAACGGAAACGCTCATTACATTTAATGAAACTAACGGTCACCCATCTAGGCCCGACCGCGCCTTCGTTGCTTACCCTCGGTGATTGTTTCCAATCCCCTAAGGCCACTCGGCAATGAGCACTTTTTCGTTGTTGACCAATCAGTCAAAAACATGGGGACCCATTTATATATGTCATCATCATCATCATAATCATCACCAAGGTCTTTAACAGGATATAGGCCTCTCCTGAGAAAGAAGGTCGTGGTCGATACGATGTTGTTCTGCATAGGTCCCTATGTCGACTCCTACGATCCCGGGTGAATAGGGGTGGTCACACTCTGTATTCTTAACCCACCACACGTATAATTTATATCAAGTGATTTTAGTCAACCAGTTTCTAATTTTTGTTCCTAAAATTAATTAAAATCGATTCGATCGAGAAAAACTATTCCGAGTACGCCAATCGCGACAGGTGTGCCTATTATATTTGAAGTTCCCTCCATTTCTCTAGGATCCTAGTATAAAATCCTGGTTTCCTTATTAACGGTATACATGGGAGGCACCAGCTTTCGAATAAAAAATCCAAGTCGGTTCACCCAATTGAAACAAACATAAAAAATACAGTTGAATTGAGAACCACTTCCTTTTTTGAAGTCGGTTAGTAAAATCATGAAACACTATGTATGTATATGTATATATCTAGATTTGTATATGTATGTATATAAATAGGTTGTCATATAAATTAAGAGTATCTTATATCGGAGTGACTGTTTAAGTAGGTCATTGTTTCATTTATGAAACCAACGTACAAGGCTCTTCATATTTACGTCATCAACAAAGCTTAATGTGACATCTGTCATCCAAAATGGACGACATACAATTGTACAGTAATTTTTTTTTTTTTCAAACAGTATGTTATAAAAAATATTGATACTTTTTTCAATAATTAAAAAAAAAACTTTTAAAAATAAGAATTTAAAATAGTTCAATTATCGTTCCTTCATAATTTGTTTAAAATTTTTAAATATTTTGAAAATTGAATTTTCGACTATACCTTATCTTCAATAGACATTAGTAAAGTTCGATGGCGTGATATTTCAGTAGTGATTCTAATTTTAAAATAATTTGTGCTTCGGAATTTGTCAGGCGAAGTATAGCATTACTATTCATGTATTGGTTAAGATTAGATGACAAGTCAAGTCAGGCAAGAATGTAATCAATAAGAACCCTTATAATGGTTGCCGTCTCTAGTGTTGCCAACAGCATCCCCAAAGGATAAATGAAGATATTCCATTTACCAATAAATGACGTTTCAAGGATATAGAGTAACAATACTTAGTAAATGACACTAACCTTCTATAATTATATGCTATAATTGGTTAAAATTATGCTAAATTATGATAATCTTGAAGTAATAAGATCCACAAATATTTGTTTCGGAGTCTTGTAAATACATACATGTTATATATAGAAATGTATAATATGTATGTATTTACAAAAAAAAGTATGTTTATGTATTTATATCAGTTGTTTAGTACCGATAATACAAGCTCTGCTTAGTTTGGGACTAGATGATATCGTGTGTAAAATGTCCGAAAAATTAAAAAAAAAATTAGACAAAAATACTTACTGTTCAACACAATGCGCCGCAGTAATCGCCCAGTTTTCGTTCAGCAATGCGGCTCCACACTTATGAAGGTACGTCGAAGTTCTGTACTGCCTCAGGGAGATCTGCCAAGGCCACTGTCCAAAGCCTGAGTTTGAGCCACCGACGATTCGTCCCTTCGGCCCTTCCCAAAGGCGACGTCCACATACTGCCAGGACGAGTAATGTAGCATTGAGGATCATTGTGGGCTTAGTGCATTTAATTGTTCTATAATAATTTGGTTTTGTTTTTGAACATCAAAATTTTGTGACGTTTTTTTTCGGATTCTGTAGATATTTTATTTGATTACAAATCAATGTAAAATTTAGTTTATTTAGTAACTGGCAAGTTTACATATTATATTACCATTGACAAAAAGGCCTATAACAAATAGATACTGGCCACAATCGATAAAACTTATCTATAAAGTTGTCTAATAAAACAATTATTCTTATTTTAAAATTCTTTAAGGTCGATGTACTCTGCGTTTGATTACAATGTACGCAAGTCTCGTTTAGGAAGTAGGAATTAAATTTTAGAAAAATAATTAGTGAAGGCCTTATATGCCTACATATAAAATTAAAGTTAATTACATACGCTAAGCATATGACGATCTTTAGAGACTAAGTACAAGACACAATTTAAACTTTTTTGTATTCTCTTTTTTTGCAATAAACTTGGAAGGTTAAGTGCAATTGGTCTTGTTAAAGTTTTTGCTCAATAAATCGACCAAAAAACTTTATGCTACTGATAATAGTCGGGCTTTAAATTCAAAAATGGTTTGTTAGTTTATAACTGCTATTTAATTGTATTTACGTATTTAGGTACTAAAATATTCGTGAAAATTTTCATTCGAATACATAAACTCAAACTCGATCAAACAACCTAAACCAAACAAACTAAACTATATTTGATCGAAGATTAAAACACAACACTAATTCAGTTCCAGAACGCGTTTATCTTCAAACTCCCATGACATTTTTGTTCTTTATATATGGATGCAACGACGCATTCATAAAGTTTTAAATAGTCTACAAAAGACACTGACTTTAAAAAAAAACTAGAACTAAAATTCTAAATTGAAGCAAATACTTAATGTGTTTAATGAAATACACGTTTATAAATCACTTTTCATTGATTAATTTATTAATAATAATATTTTACGCGATAAATATCACAGATTTTTTAATAACTGCACTTTTTTCACCAATTCTTAGATTAAAAATAACTTTTTAATGGCAAAAGCCACAAGCATTCGTCCTTGCGCTTGCCTTGGCCGTGGCGTGCGGTCGCTTCGCGCGCAAGCCTTTGTTTGAACATCGAACAGTTTGTTTTTTTTTTTAATTTTTGTTTATGCTGCTGCAGTGAAACATTTTGTCGGGACCGACTGAGGTCTTTAACCTAATGCTATTTCCGAACAGATGGGTTATTCATCAAAACAAAAAATTGGGCATTATTAATTGAAATTTGATGTTTCATGATTACAGTAAGGGCAATCCCAAATTCTTACTTGTTCCTGGTCTTGTGGGTTATACGAAAGAAAAGGACAAAACTTACCTACTTTTACAAATTCGAAAAAAGTAGGGAAATAAAGGAAAGTAATGTCAAAGGTCTAAAGCTATAAATCTTTAACATTTTACCCGTAGATTCGAACGCGATAGAATGTTTTTTAACTCATAAGACTTTTTTGAAGACTTTACTCCCAGGAGACAACCTAACTTAGCAATTATTTTGATACTTTTTATAGAGGCATATTTTCAGATTTATCAAAGTATATAACATAGCCTAACATTTTAAAGGCGATAGTTTGAATAGCTGTTTGTTAAATCTATATGTAATTCATAACTGTGGTATATTGTAGTTAGGAATAGCACATAGAAATGCATTGAAATGTAGTGTTCCAGTTTAGCCACAACTACGAGAAACACCCGGGGCGCAACTTGTATTTAATAGCTCATATCAACCTGAATTTATTTTACGAATTTACGAATTTACGAATTTATTAACCTACACCCACGTGTATGTTGGTTATCGGGGTCCAAATTTAATTGAAATAGGTGCAGCGTTGCTTTAGGCGTGAAAGCGTAACAGACAGACAAATGAGCTCCTTCTGGATTTATATAATTAAGTATGGAAGTGTCAATTGGAAAAGAAAATGAAAATTGTTTAAGCATTGGTTACTCTTTACCGCCATAACTGATATAGTCGTAAGCAAAACCCAGTCAATTATAAAATCAAATTATCGAAGTAATTAATTATAAAATATATCCCATTGTAAACTAACAATTATGATAATATGACAAATACAAATTGTTCAATAGTCATTATTTCTACAGTATCGAGCTAAATCTATGAATTTATACATTTTCATGAGAATCACTTCTAATTACACTAATCTAGCAAATTTAAAAGCTAATTTAGCAGTAAAGCTATGTCCATATTATGATGTCATAATATACCACGTCAAACTTTTGTTTCTTTTTTGTTTTTTTAATATTTGTTGTTATTGCGGCAACAGAAATACATCATCTGTGACAATTACAGCTGTCTAACTAACACGGTTTATGAGATAAAGCCTGCTGACAGGTGGCCAATGGAGTCTTAGTAATAGGGTCTAATTTTACTCTTTAGTGAAGAACCCTAAAAATTTAGTATTCTCATCAGATGAGCAAATACTTGGAATATTTGATAAACTTTAAGTAACACCGCGGGAAACAGCTGGTAAAAAAAAAGAAGTCCGACAGTTGAACTATTTAATATTAAGTCTGTCCGAAATATGACTAGCACTGTGGGTTAGAGTGAGAGAGGACGAGCCGAGAAAGGGAAGCCAGACAGACTGGCGCCGTTTAATTATATAAAAAAAAACACGTCGTTACGTAACGCGTTACGTAACGAAGTTGCTTTTTTTATATTTAAGCCTACCAAAGTGGCTCTACTGTGCCTGATGGAAAGCATGAGTAAAATTCAGGAGTAGGGACTACCATCCGCATTGTGAGGGTAAGCAATGCAGCACGGTGACCCATACCATGGCGGCCTGGTCGGGTGTTTCTGCATCATTCTCCCGGCTTCTGGAAGCCGGGAGTGTGATGCAGAATGATTGATCCTCCGGTCTCACACTCACAAGCGTCATTATTAGGATATTCTTCTGTGTGAGGGTAGTACTGCCCCGGTCGAGGAGGCGCATTCGTGCTGTAATCAGCGTGGCTCTACTACCCTCGAAGAAGAAGTTATCACTTCTAAAAGTCTGATTAAACTGAACAATTGAAATACAAGCTAACATTCAAAACAATTGTTTTTTAAAACAATAGCGAACGCTACGAGGCAATTATAGTGGTTATTAGTTGAACAATTAGTTACAGGTAGGTTTACCATGAGTTAAGACAAATAACGATTAATATTTTAATATATCACTAGAGATTAACGGATGCCTTCAAGGGTGAATGAATTTTAGTAATTTTAGGTTTATGGAAGGTTTAACTGCTAATTTTAGGCTTAACGAAAATTATTTGAATTCTAGAGGTAAATTTGAGTTGTTGCTTCAAAATTCATTTTTTCCTGGCTTTAGTGGCCATTCATTTACTACATAAAAATCAGTAGGATATTATTAGGATAATCACTATTTATAACGGTGCATATTTTTGTGATCTTACGTAAGAACTATCAAAAATAAGGACCCGATCGACCCCCTTCCCGACCCTTGACTAGGGGTGAAATGAAGATTTTTATGTCTAGTATCTGGTGATTGAAAGTGTTGAATTTCGTATTTTATTTCATAAGTATATAAAGTTTATCACTATGACACAACAGTTTAAGTTTCACATGAATGCAATTGACAGTCAAAGAGACAAGAGGAGACAAGTTACCCTGTATTAAAATTTTTAAAATAACTAAGGAGACAAAATGTATTTGCCAAAAAAAGACCAATTTTACAATACTAAGGTTAAACATTATAAGGAAATTCCTACAAAAACCATAAACCATGGTCACGCTAGTCCTACGTCACAATACCTACACTTCCTAGTTGTACTGATCCTGTCTGTTGGGGCCCTCGTTAGCTCGTTAGTAATCATCATCAACAATAGCCCGTCACAGTCCACAGCTGGGCAAAGACTTCATCTTATAAAGGGGGTTTTACTACGCCATCACATTTTACGTAATAAAGTTTCTTATGGTCGTTTTCACCAACGTCCCCTAAATTTAAGGGCCACTTAGAGAGAGATAGGTATCTCTTAATGATTTTTACGTTTTCACCAACCTCTAGGGCACATCTATGTTCATAATATTTTTATTATTTTTAAGGGGCTCCCAGTGGTTTAAGTTTAGTTGGTTAAAACATGCATTATACTTTTAGAAGTAAGCAGAACTAATCCACGATAAATATAATAATTTAAAAGTAAAACTGTCTTTCTGTCTGTTACGCTTTCACGAATAAACCGTTGCACATATTTCAATTAAATTTGGCTTGGATATACTTTGATTCCTAAGAAAGGACATAATCTACTTTAACCGTCATATATGCGGGCGGAGCCGCGTACAAATAGCTAGGTAGTTGATTTTATAAATAATGCATGTTTTCAATGACATACTCTAGTACAATAGCTACTATGTAAATTAATTATCTAGTACAATGCCCTTGATTTCTATTTCCTTATTCTTCTTACAAATGCCAACTTCGTTTGCTAATTTTTTACACAAAATTTATTATTTAAGCCTTCATTACCTATTTAGAGTACTAATACTTCAACGGTTATCGCTGGCGATTTGGGCATTGTTAGGTAGTAGAGATTTCAGCACAAATGTGCCGCGTTCGACCGGGGCGGTACTACCCTCACACAGAAAACCATCCTAATAATGACAGCATTCTTGCTGTCGTATTTCGTTGGTGAGTGTGAGACCGGAGGTCCAATATTCTGTATCATTCTCCCGGTCTCCGGAGGCCGGGAGAATTATGCAGAAACATCTGACCAGGCGGCCATGGTATGGGTCACGAAGCTGCAATGGCTGTCAACCTCACAGGTTGGTGATATTCTTATTCCTATATTCTACTCTATACTACCTATAACAAAAAAGCTGCCAAGTGCGAGTCGGACTAGCCCATTAAGGGTTCCGTAACAGTGAGTTACATCATTTATAAGTTCTTATAATAGTGTATTGATTGAATGAAAGGTTACGGTTTACGATTTATGACGTATTAAAAAAAAAACTACTTACTAGATCTCGTTCAAACCAATTTCTGGAGGTAGTTTACATGGTAATGTACAATATATATCTTTTTTGGTTTTATCACTCTCTTATTTTAGAAGTTACAGGGGGGGGACACACATTATTCCACTTTGGAAGTGTCTCTCGCGCAAACTATTTAGTTTAGAAAAAAATGAAGTTAGAAACCTAAACATCATTTTGGAAGACCTATCAATAGATACCCCATACGTATGGGTTTGATGAAAAAATTTTTTTTTAGTTTCAGTTCCAAGTTTGGGGACCCCCAAAATTAATTGATTTTTTTCTATTTTTGTGTAAAAATAGAAAAAAAACAATATATTTTGGCTACGGAACCCTAAAAACTACGTCAAGAGGAGGCAGGTCTAATAGCGTTTTTTTTAAACCTATGACGTCCAATATAATTTTAGCCTGTACCTATCAATAACTCTTACACACCAATGTTTCGTTTAAATCTTTTTTTATGGCGTCAATATTCAATTGCGTTTACAAATCTACATAGTGCATGGATACGGACTGGTCATGACCCGGATAGTTGGTGCTCCTTGAGGAAGACCTTCGTACAGCAATGGACAACGATAGGTTGATTTCATTTGACGTCGGAATTAGACTTACTTTCTGGCCTACTATACCATGCTGGCAATACGTGTTCAAATAGGGTTTGTTTCAAGTTTAGTTTTTTTTTATGGTTAAACTGGTTGAACTTGTAACTGACACCCAACAATCTTGGGAATAAAAAGAAGAAGTTTTAGTTTTATTTGTTATATCGTTTGTCGTTGTATTTTATTTATTTCTATTTTTGCATGACAGAGAATTAATTTTGCTGTTTGATTTGTAATACGTATTAAAAATACTATTATCGTAAAGTTAGGACATGTGAATTTAGATTTTCTTATTATTATTGTGTGTTAGGTGTCATCGATAATATACATAAAATCGAATTTGTAAAATAAGTATTTTAAAACCCGTTAGCCGTAAACCGTTTTCAGCTTAAATAATAATATATATTTTTTTTCATTTGATTATAAAGACAACTCCCGCATTAAGAATATAAATTCCTGTGTCACGGGGGGCTTTACAAACATACATGAAACGGACACAAAAACACCCAGACTCAGAACAACAAATTGTGAATCACACAAAGTGTTGTCCTACGTGGGATTTGAACCCACGACACTTGGCGTAGTAGGAAGTGGCGTGGCGACCGCTTAAGCCACTAGGCCAACCGTGCAGTATAATTATTATTACATTATTATTAATTTTAGAGAATTACCTGCTAGAATAAAAATAAAATAAAATACTCACCACTTTTGTAGTCTGACATATCAGGAAGTGTAGTAGTTTCAACTGAAAATAAATAATGAAGAAGATAAACACAGTATGGTATCTATATAAATTAATTTAAAGTGTCTGTTTGTAATATTAGATGAACTGATTTTTTTCCTAAATGTTTTGTGAAAGGAGCACATCGAATTACTCTTTAACCTCTTTCCGCAATTTAGGAGGGAGCATCTCATGAGCAACGGTAATCGCTTTCCATCAGGTGACCCGTCTGATATTTATTTCCAGTACCTACTGACGCTGAAGCTAAAAACTATCCATTCTCTTTGCTATAAATGATATTTATTTCTGTAAGTAAATCTTTTGAGACATTTTTACAAGTCGGACTTATAGCTAGAAGGCGCTGGCATTTCCTACGACTCACTCTGGGAAGAAACGCCGAAACAAACCACAGAGGTGTCTTTTTTTTTTTTTTAAGTCCGTGTACAACAGTAAAGAGAACTATGTGAGTGCAGTATAGGGTCTGGGTTGGCCTTTTGAAGAAAGGACCATAGTTTTGAGTCGACCTGTCCATACAGACGGCATACGGGCCCCAGCCATCGTGTAGCCTAACCGATGTAGTCAGGATCCACAACCCGGAACACGACACTGACGCCAGCAGGACACTTGAGTAGGCCGTGGAAACACTCAAAACCACCAGAAAATTACTAAAATATAAATTAACATTACAAGCCTACACTATACTCACATTTAAAACTTACACAAAAAAAAGCAAAAAATAAAATAAATTATAAAATAAATAAAATTATAAAATAAAATAAAATAAATTGCTCCAATCCATTCTTCCAAACCATCGTATTCATTCGATTCTAAATACAACTATGTATATATTATATTTCTATTGCCTGCTACACACGTAATAATAAATCGTTGCGATTGTGTAAATCGATTTGCGCAGATTTATGTGATCAACGATAATCTGCAACGATTTCTCATATACACGTTCGATAAATCTGCGCAAATCGGTCTGCACAAATCGCTAAGTTTTATCATTATGTTTGTAGGAGGCAAAATGACAGTTGCCGCCAGGTAAAAGGCAAAATAATTGATGATGAAAATGATGGTTATAAAAGTAACTCACGTGTAGTTAAAACTTCAGTGATGTTGGAAGCTGCAGCACTTTCAGTAACATTTTCAGAGGAAACTGAACTAAATGTTGTTAGTCCTACACTAGAAGTCGTTGTTGGGATAGTCGGCGACAATGTAACGTTGACTGTAAACTCTACAACTGGTTTACTAGCTGCTGATACGGTAGTGTCTTCAGTTGTTGAAGTAGTTGAGTTCAGTGATAGTGTTGTTGAGCTTGTCACTGAAGATGTAGAAAGTGACACTGTTGTTGGAGAGGTCGGTTCGGTTTTTGGTGCTTCCGTTGATGTGGTTGTTAATACAGTCGTTGTTGGTGGTTCGGTTGTTGTTGTAGTTGTGGTAGTAGTGGTGGTAGTCGTCGTTGTTGTTGATGGTGATGTTATTGTTGTTGTTGATTCCGGTTTTGGTTGTATTGTTGATAGTAACACCCATCCGTCAGTAACGATTTCTGGAAACATAATAATTTAGTTATTAAACTTCATAATCTAGTATTTGGTAATTTTATAACTATTTTTACAGCATACGTGAAAGGTCCCGCCCGCTTGTATATCGGCTATCGCAAAAGAAAGTAGCCAATTTCCTTGTCCAAGGTCAAAGCTTTACCTACACCGAAATTCATCAAAATCGGCTCAGCGGTTTGTGCATTAACAACATTAACAGTCAGACAAAGAGAATCACTTTTAAATTGAAAATTAGGGGTTGTTGATGATGATGTACCTACACAAATTGTTACATTCAACAATTTTTTTTGAAATGTTCCTATTTTGATAAAGTGAATTTTATTCAAAATTCTATCATATTGTCAAGTTGATTTAATTAAGTGATTGATTGATTTGATAATTAATTCATTATTACAGCGTTAAATTTTAATCTGACATCACTAAATGCTATAGGTACACCAGATAAGACATGATAATTTACTTACCTATCTATAGAAATAAATAAAATTGTCTGTTTGTTAAATCAAAAGAATCGTTAATTTACTAAATGCATATCAAAGTATAAACGGTACCTACATCAAACAAAAATCGGGCATGTGCATGTCTGGCAACGCATAGAATAGGGTTCCGTAGTCATAATATGGTCCGTGTGGTGACGGATTAAGAATACAAAGTGTCACCACCCCTATTCGTTCTATGGGTGTCGTAAGAAGCGACTAAAGGAACAAAATAAGCAGCTAACATCACTGTCAAGAAAAGGAATACTTAAAACAAACTCTTTATCAACCCGTCTGGCCAGCGTGGTATAGTAGGCCAAAACCTCCTTTCAAAGGAGAGGCCTATGTCCAGCAGTGGACTGTTAAAGGCTGTTAATGATGATGATGAGTCATAACATACTATGGCAAGTGGTATTTAAATCGTGTCAAGTAGATAATTATTATGTTCACTTATTATTTCATAATTTTTGTAAGAAGTTTTTGAAGTAAACGTAATTCACAAGTTAGGCCTCTATGACTAACAAAGCGATCTAAGCCGTTATAGTTTTCCTTTAAAGTTCATTACGTGGACTATCAGCGTATGCTGATAGTCCACGTAATGATATATATATCAAATACTCTAAAAAAAGTATTTTTTTAGAGTATTTGAGTCAGCCGTTTAGCGTTTAACTCGTATAAGAGGATGCCCTGTTTTTATAAAACATGTTCTTTAAAGTAAATAACTCACAAACGGATATATAAACAAAAAAAAACACCTTAGCAACCTTTCAATGTTTTCAGAAAATCTATCTAATGATACCCCAGACAAGGGGCTAGACGTTGAAAAAAAAATCGTTCCTACTTTACGTCTAGGGGAGGTACCCCAAATAAAAATATTTTTCAATATTTTCTTGTAGCACTTAATCGACGAGATACAAACACATATCGTTGCAAAGTTTCATCTTTCTAGCACCAACCGTTTGGACGGTAAGTTAAGGACGGACAGACGGACATGGCGAGTCATGAACTACGGAACCCTAATAATAATCACCTTGGTTAGATCCAGATAATACCAGAAGACCCTTTTATAGTTTTCTGTAGTAACCCTGACACCAAGGTTTGTGACAAATCGTGATATTTTAAAGGAAATATCTTCACTTAATCTTGTTTTGTAAGTATTCTATAAAAAATTGAATATTTTTTGTCATAAACTAGCTGAGTTCCGCGGTGTTACCCGCGATTATTGCTGTAACGCTATAAGGCAAAAGTGGTCTACGTTACTCCTTGCATCATCACCTATCTCAAGTGAAAGTCCCGTCAACATCGGTCCTGCCTCTCCAAAGATTAGCCGGAACAATCAGACAGACAAAATTATAAAAGACTAAAAATTTAAAAATTGATATATATTATGTTAGTACTGTATTTACTATCATACTCATTTAGTAAAAAATTGGCCAAGTGCGTGTCAAACCACGCATAGAAAAGGTTTACGTAGTTACCTAACGGCACGAGAATTTAAAATCGTGTCTAATGTATATTATTATGTTCACTTATGAACAGGTACGCGAGAAAAAAAAACATCCCCACTTTACGTGTAGAGGAGCTACCCCAAAAACATAGACAAAATCGAATGTGCATAAACAAAATCGATATCCGAGTGATAAAACATCATTATATTCGTGTAAAGTTTCAACTTTCTATCACGAACTGTTCGAGCGTTAAGTTGAGGACAGACGGACTAGCGGACGGACATGACTAGTGTTGGGCCGAGGGCGAAAACAAATACGGGCGGAAAGGCATAAACTGGGCAGATTGGGCATAAATAAGTTTACGCCCGAATAAATGCCCGAGCACTGGGCAGAAAAAACGAATACCTTTGTTTTGTGAAATACAAATGTTTTCTTAATCTATTTTTTCTTAATATAAATGAAAGTCAGTATGTTGTAAATTAAAACTTATAATTAATTATTAATTATACATTTTTGTAATTAAAATCACAAATAATCACAGTTCATTTCATTATTTTTGTCGAAAATTCGTAAAAAATTAACAAATATAACTCTTTTAAATATGTATAATAATTATTAACATTTTTAATTTTTTCATTCGATGTTATTTTTTATATTTTTAAATGTATTTTTTAGATTTATATATTTAAAAATGTAATGAATAAGTATTTTGATTTTAATAAAGAGAACAATAATAATAATAATAAGTGGCAGCTTGGCAGTGTAGAATAAAACGTATTGCTGAGTCCAGAACACTCATCGCCAAATTAATTGCCTATGAATCTGGTAATACGATACCGAGAGTCATGCGCTTTATGAAACAGGCATTTTTGGAGACTACCATCAGTCCTCAACAGTATACATATGTCAAGTGTCAATAAAGAGAATAATAATAAATCTTTAATTTCATTATCATCGTCATTTAAGTCGATGTTAGACGTTACATCAAAAAATTCGGTTCGACTGGTTGATTTTGATGGTTGAGCATCATGAGACGTATTAATTTGACTCTTATCATCATCATCATCAACATCATCGAAAAATCATCAAATTCTGAATCCGACTCGTTCAAGTTGAATAATGGTAGGTTGAGCAAGATCAAGTCTTAATTTACAACATTTTTTATTTGATGCCTACCATTGTGACTCCACTCTGCCTGATGGTAAGCATGAGACGGGGCCACCACACTGCCTGCGAAGGAGGAAGTATGGCGACGCTGACCCAAACTATAGCGGCTTTGTGAGATGCTTTTTCACACCCCTCTTAAAGGACCCGGGTTCATAATGGGAAGGAAAGACGTGGGATGGTAGCGAGTTCCAGTTTTTAACCGCTCGGCACAGGTCTTTCCTAAACCAAGTTTTTTTCGGTATTAAGTCAAAATGAGGTGCAAAAATAGATATTTCAAATCAAATAAATTACAGTGTATTCAGGACATAGAAAGGTAAGTTTTCACAAAATTTCTTGAAAAAATAACTTTATTTGTAAAAGATAAAAAGAAAAAACCAAAAACTTGGTTTTTTGAATATTTCACATAAAATTTGAGGTTATGTGAAAAAAGTGCAAATACAAAAGTTGTAGATCTTTTTATTACCTACAACTTTGCCTTTCATTTTTTTCGACATAAACCGTTTTTACCCTGAAAACCTCCCCCCCCCCTACCCCTTCCCGACCTCAGATCGCCCGTAAATTATTTTTCCTTCCATTTTTATAATATTCACCTCCTTTTCCAATGGGTTTTATCACTTTCATCCTACTACAATTTATGTTCACTTTTTATTATTTTAAGACGCTTCATCATCATCATCAGCCTATCTCAGTCCACTGCTGGACATAGGCCTCTCCCATTGCACACCACTTTGATCGATTTTGTGCTTCTCGCATCCAGCTCCTGCCAGCCATCTTGCGCAAATCATCACTCCACCTGGCCTGTGGGCGTCCTACACTACGTTTGCCGAGACGCGGTCTCCACTCCAGAACTCTTCTACCCCAACGGTCATCAGTTCTGCGGCTAATATGGCCAGCCCACTGCCACTTCAGCTTGCTAATCCGGTGGGCTATGTCGATGACTTTAGTTCTCTGACGGATAACTTCATTCCTGATACGATCCCTCAGAGAAACGCCGAGCATAGCCCTTTCCATTGCACGCTGAGCAACTTTGAGCTTGTGGACCAACCGCACCGTAAGTGTCCACGTTTCGGCTCCGTATGTCATGACAGGTAGGACGCACTAGTAAAAAAATTTCGTTTTTAGGCACTGTGGGATCGACGATGAGAAGACTCGACGTAACTTTCCAAATGCCGCCCAACCCAGCTGAATTCTTCTATTCACGTCGTCCTCGAGGTTATTCCTACCCAACTGCAATGTCTGCCCAAGTTAGACATATTTTTGAACAACCTCGAGAGCGGTGCCGTGTATTGCAATCGGTTCCGGTTGTACATGTTGATTGAACATGACCTTGGTTTTATCCAAGTTCATCCGTAGGCCAATGCGCACAGAAGAATCTGCTAGTTTTTTGAATATTTCACATAAAATTGGAGGTTATGTGAAAAAAGTGCAAATACAAAAGTTGTAGATCTTTTTATTACCTACAACTTTGCCTTTAATTTTTTTTTCATAGGATTTGTAGTTTAGCCGGAAATCGACATAAACCGTTTTTACCCTGAAAACCTCCCCCCTACCCCTTCCCGACCTCAGATCGCCTGTTAATTATTTTTCTTCCATTTTTATAATATTTACCTCCTTTTCCAATGGTACTACAATTTATGTGTCATATAGAAGCAAACATAGCAATATCCACTTTTTTTTCAAGCCGACTTATTTACATCGCCACTGTCTACGTGAAATTCTAAGTGTTTTATAAAAAATACCACAAATGTTTAGTAGTGTTTTATAAATTTTATAATATAATGTATTCAAAAACTTATAGTTATTGGTACAAAAATGTGTTTTATTTAATTTGCCCAAAATTGTAATGAATGGAGATTGCTACATTTGCTTTTATATGACTCTTATGTTCACTTTTTATTATTTTAGACGCTTCTACCCTGGTCTATTATGTCAGTTTTACATGTAATAGGTATATACTTATACTATCGACTATTGTTATCGAAACAAAAATACTGTGTTTATGTCACAGATTACTAACTATAACATATAAAGAACTGCTATCATTATAATACTCAGTTTGGTTTTTTTTATACGCCCATGACCATAGATTTAAAGAAAAAACTAAAATAGTAACATATTTATATCCAGGAATATATCATATTTTTTTGTTAATTAGTCCTTGCTGCATACACATATATTTACACACAATTTAAAATAATAAAATGTAAATTCAAGTTTTTGCCCAGGTAAAGGGCATTTATTCGGCATTTATCGGGCGCTTATTCAATGTGCCCAATCCGCCCGGGCAGAAACCCATCTCTAGACATGACGAAACTAAAAGAGTTCCAAGGTATGAACTCCGGAACCCTAAAAACTGTTAATTTGAAATTAGGGCTCCTAGTTTACATATAATTTGTGTTGTCCTTTTTTCCGGAAGTCCCTACCCAAAAACGAACTTAGAGTACATCTATAAAAATAAATAAATACGTGTCTGTATGTAATATCAATTGACAGATTTTTACTAAATACATATTAAATTATATGAGATACTTACATAAAAAACGAAATATTATCTAAACATTTTTGTTTGTCTATCTGTTTGTACCAGGTAATCTCTGGAAAGGCTGGATCGATTTGGCGGGTCTGTCACTGGCACAAGGTTGATTACATAAGTAGTAACTTAAGCTATTTGTTTCAGACTAGGTTCGCACCGCGGCGATACTTGTGATTTATAACAATAACCGTAGGCAACACCACGGTATTCATCTAGTCTAATATATAAAAGTCTCCTGACACAATGTTAGTTGCCGTACTCCTCCGAAACGGCTTTTTCGATTCTCGTGAAACTCTGTTTATTCAGTGAGTAATAAAAGATGGAACGGACGTGAGCGGAACCTCGGGTATCAGCTAGTATTTGTATTTGTCTGCCTAGTTGGTCTAGCTGCGGCTGCATATCAAGAGGTCTCGGGTTCGGTTCCCGGGTCGAACCAAATGTTTGTGTGATCCGCAAATATTTGTTTCAGAGTCTGGGTGTTTTCTATGTATAGTACTTACAAAAAAAGTATGTATAAGTATTTATATCAGTTGTCTAGTACCCATAATACATGCTTAGTTTGGGACTAGATGGCGTTGTGTGTAAGATGTTAGAATTTTTTTTTTTTATTATTATCTAGATATATATAAGCTTCGTCACCATCATGACTTAAAACAAATTCCTTGTGCCATTAACCTTGCCACCACATGAAACACAACACCAATTGGCTCGGTTTCAAACAACGGTACTTCGATAAAATCAATTTGATCGCGGTGACCGATTCTCCGAGTCCTACTTACACCATAAGCAAATGAAGCGTTGTGATATTAGGACGATCGCCTGTCATTTGCACTTAAATCTGTTAACTACACTTTCTTTTTTAGGGTTCCGTAGTTCATGACTCGGACCCTTATGGATCCGTTATGTTCGTCCGTCCGTCCACCCTCCACTTACCGTCCAAACGGCTAGTGCTCGAAAGGTGAAACTTTGCGTGGATATGTGTTTCTATTAGGTCGAAAAAATGCTTAGTTAGATAGGTCTTTTAAAAACTTTGAAAAGGTGCTAAGATCATTTTTTAGGGTTCCTTAGCCAGTTGCCAAAAAACGGAACGCTTAAAGATTCGTCATGTCTGTCTGTCTGTCTGTCAGCTCGTATGGCACAGCCACTTTCTTCCGAAACGATAAGAACTATACTGTTAAAACTTGGTAATTATAGATGTTCTGTGAACCGCAATAATATTTTCACACAATAATAAAAGAAAAACAATTAATGTTTAGGGGTTCCTCATACTTAGAACTAAACTTTTTTTCATAAAACCCATCGGTGGATCGTTCTTTAAAAATGATATTGAGGTTTCTAATGTCATTTTTTTCTGAACTGAATAGTTTGCGCGAGAGGCACTTCCAAAGTGGTAAAATGTGTGTCCATACCATGCAAATTTTACATCGAAAATTGGTTTGAACGAGATCTAGTAAGTAGATCTTTTTTAATACGTCATAAATCGTAAACTGCAATTTCCCTTTCATTCAATCAATACACTATTATTAAAACATCGATCAAAGTTACAACGGAACTACAAGAACTTTTATATGATATTACTTGCTGCTACGAAACCCTTTATGGGACTCGCCCATGAACGGCTTTACCTCTAAAAGCTAAACGGCTGGCTTGATAAATCCAAAAAAATATATGATGGGTCTTCATGTGATGAACTTTAACAGCTTAAATAGCTTTAGTTCAGGAGTTATAGAGGCCTAGCTTATGAAATTGCTTGGAAAACTTGGCACAAAAATAACGAAATAATAAGTAAACGTAACGGCCCGTTTACGACCTTACCGCTGTGAGCGGTAGCTAAGAGCGAAACGCCGAGCGGTAATATCAAAAGTATAAAAATGTACGAGGCACGCCACGAGTCGCCGCTCTTAGCTAAGCTCATAGCTATTGGACACAATTTTATTTCCACTCGCCATTGTACTCTTATATGACTACGGAACCTATTCTATGCGTGGCCTAACACGCACTTTGCCAATTTATTGTTCAATTATCCATTCAGAATATTATTTGCGATAGATATTAGTTCAAGTTAGACAGGAAACAGAGCGTTGCAGATTTTATCTAAATCAGAATCGGAGAGAAAAGATTCAACTGCAACTAAAAAAGCCTAGTGGTTCAAGCGGTCGCCAAGTATGTCACGTGTACGCCATCCACAATTTGTTGTTCTTAACCTGGGTGCACTTTGTGTCCGTATTATATATCTGTATCCTAGAGGTATACAACATTAAGTGGCTAAAGTTAAATTTTACAGGAGAGGCAAAAATACGCGACGAAATTTTAAATGTAATTTTGAGAAAGTTATAAGTAATAAAGTCAGAGTAATGAACTTAGTTTTTTTTTATAATAAATAGAGGGAAGTATCATGAATTACACATAATTACGATAAATCGATCTATTATCTAACATTATTTGAGATCCTATACCCTGTTAATATTTGTATATCTCTTCTGTAAATATTTGTGCATTGTATATCTCTTTTCATAGGCGACGTAGGAATTAATGCTTTATGGGCATTTTCATAAAAATGTATACACCCACTATTTCAACTGTCCCTTAAATTCAGAATTATATTTCATTGAATTGGTTTATTTGACAATTTATTTCCAATTGTAGTGTGATTATTTACATATCCATCTTGCATCTAAAAAAAGTACGTAATTATAAAACCTACCATAATTTAATTAAAATATTTTAACCATTCGTGACAAAGGCGTTTCGTTGTGTCCCCTGCTAAATCCCGTCAACAATTAATGGAATCGTCATTTTGTTTTTAATGAAAACTCTTCTTAGTTTTTGCTAATTTCATTTGGTATAATTAATTCTTTGAATAGTGTGAATAATGTAATCCACAACGAATAAATTTGATTTATAAATCATCATCAAAGTTGAATCTAAATTTTGGGGCCTTCTGGAACATTCAGTTTTGTGACCTGATTTTTCTATAGAACAATAAAGATAGTAGTTGTATTTTCTCGTAATTTGGCAACACTACACTCGATCTACTATGGAATGTTCTTGGAATAATTTGTCAGTGTCAGAAAAGTGCTACAAAGGGACTGTACAGTGTAAGTCAGAACCAGACCGATTTTTTTATTCAGGTATGTGACCATTTTTGAGTATTTTATAGCAATTTATATTTAATCGTATTTAATATATTCGATTGGTATTTGTATAATTTATAGGTTAGCTTTAAAAGTATAAAAGTATGTGTAGTGGTTATTTTTTAAAATAATTATAAATACTAGAGGATACCTTTATGTGACTTCCATTGTGTCACTATTTTAACGGTCACATATATACTGAACGGAAAGTCACTTCATGACTGATCACATAAAGGGCAGTCTACATAGCACTGCTACCGTACTTAGCGAATTTTTCCTTTTAAACAAAATACTTTAACAGGATATGTAAGTATTGTGTAGTTTATGATGCTTAATGATAAAACTTAAATTAATACTCTTATGTCCATTAATTATTTTTATGGATTTTTCAAAGATTACAAGTATTTTTTAGGTAGTACAATACTAGCATTCTTGTTAATCTCTCCGGCTAAGCTAATATTGTAATTAGTGTTCGAGTGAGTTTACGCCCGTAGTGTGGGCAGAATCGATTTACTGGACCAAGAGGTCACAGTCTTTCTGTACCATAGCAGAATCCAACAACCATCAACCACCTGCTATTTGGGCTCATTTGAAGCCATTGTTAAATCTTATTAAAGAAGAATCCCCGAACGTCACTAGAATTCATTTTTTTTCTGATGGTCCATCGTCACAATACCGTCAAAAAAATAACTTTTATTTGTTCGCACATTTTACAAACAGATTAGGATTTGATGCAACTTGGTCTTTCTTTGAAGCCGGGCATGGCAAAAGCGTAGCAGATGGTATAGGAGGCTGTGTAAAACGTACATTAGATAGAAAAGTTTGCCAAGGAAAAGATATAGTTGATGCACAAGATGCTTATAGTATTTTAAATCAGTGCCTGAAAAGAATAAAAGTCTTCTTAATACCAGACCATTCCATAACTGAAATAATCAGGATTTTGCCATCGAACGTACAACCTTTAAAAGGAACTCTACGTGTACACCAAATTATGTCAGTAGATAAAAACTCCGTGAAATTTAGAGACGTGTCTTGTTTTTTGCGGACCAATTTCTGGACATTGCAATTGTTTTTCTCCACAAATTCATAATGTAGTTCCACTTAACGTTGAAATAAAACAAATTCCGAGAAAAAGAAAATCAAGAAATGCCTCTAATTCCTTTTCGGCTGTCAATCTTCCGTCAACTTCCAAAGACCAACCACCAACGTCTAGTTACAGTTTTGAGATGCCAAATGAAGATGAAGAGGTCAGTCGTCTACCAGTTTCCCTTAAATCTTCGGACATTAGAGTTTCCTCAACAAATGGAATCTTTTAGTATCTTGGACACAGACAGTACAGATATTAGTATTTTAAAGACTAACATTAAAAATTCTAAATTTCTAGAATGTCATAAATGTAAATGCCCAATTTTAGGAAAAAAAGTCAAATGTTTGGCTTTTTCCAAATGGTATTGCGAAGAATGCGTCGAGGGTAGTCCCATGGAATTTGATTACATTTGTAATAAATGTTTATTAGGTGAAGGTAGTTATCTAATGTGTTATTTAGTTTTATGTAGGTACATAGTTTCACATTAATATATTATGATACATAATTTATGTGTTACATTTATTTCAGATTAACGTGTTCTCTTCTCTTCTGACAACATGGTCGTATACGCCGATATTGACAAATTCCTTTCTTATGAAGATTACACGAAGTTTTATAGATTGCATTTAAAATGGCCTTGGATTGAAACTCATTTTTTAGTTGCCCAATATTGTTTTGGATGTGGTGTAGACATTGGATCAAACAGACCTCAACATTTTATTATGAATAGTATGCGTCCTCAAGATTTTAAGACATTATTAAGAAGTGCCTTCTTCTGGTGTGATTTTTGTTCTTTCAGTGTTTATGATCACTATGTTACCGACGAATGTGTCTATTGTTCTAATTAAGTTTAATTAGTAGTAGTTTTTGTATTATTGTTATTTGTTAAAGCTGTGCTTTGATAAATATAATACCAATATTTTACTACTTTCTGATCTCAATGTTGTCACAATTTGTTATGTTGTAACGGTCTATGACTAGAACTGATTATTTGTTATGTTAAGATTATTATCATGATCATAATATGTTTTTATTTTATTTACCATATCCTATCTATTTGGCTACGGGACAGTGACTAAATCGTCTGGAATAGACTCGACAACAATGATGATGATCCTATAAATAAGAGGCCTGTATATATTTTACGAAATATATACAAAAACTAGACTGAAATATTATTTACCATTGTTCTTAATTAAATAAGTGGCAGGTGGCAAAGTATGTATATGTTCATATGTACATTATATTATATACGAGGGTAAACGGGGGCTGATAAATTAACCGCGAGCAAAGCCGCTGCAAAAACTAGTTAATAATATCTTTAAAATATGGAAGTATAGTAGATTTACAGATCAGATCAAACTTTAAATACGTTAATATTTCTCACACCATGTAAACGCAACCTAAGTGTTCAGTTGTGCGACTGTCCTTTATTATTTTTTACAAAAGATATATTTTTTGTTTATAAGATTAGTATTTAAACATAAATAAAGCATTTTTTCTTCAATAATAATGTGTTAATTCTTTAAATACAATAGTATTTGCTTCTAACATGCCATATATATTCAATAGTTTAAATAATTAGTAGAGATGAGGGACCCAAAGTCACACAACTGATGGTTTTTTTTTTTTTAATACCTTAGTTTACTTTATTTGGTTGCAGTATTTGTTTTTTTAAGGAATAATGGTAATTTGTTATGCATTTAACAAACAACTTTTAACAAAATCTTTAATTCTGTATTGTTTTTCAACCGTTGAGTACAGTCACAAAACTGACTTAAATTTTTAGCACTTTCCATCATATTTAGTATTTTTCATTATAACTCCATTTTAAACAACGTGCTTTAAGCAATATATACACAATGAAATAAATATACTTTCAATTGAGACCCAATACAACATTAAAAATAATACTTTCAAAATATTCTTATTTTTCAAGGTGTGAGTACATTTTTTTGAAAATGCCCTTATACCATTATGTAGAACTGGTTCTTGGGATTTTAATGGTATCATCAACAGCCTTCAACAGTCCACTGCTGGACATAGACCTCTCCTTAGAAAGGAGGTTATGTCCTACTATACCACGCTGGCCAGACAGCTTGGTATAGGGTTGGTTTCAAGTTTTCCTTCTCTTTGCATTGATGTTGTCTTGGTATTTTATACTTTACATATATACTTTAATGGTATAATAAACGTAATTTCGACAAAATTTTGAGTTACTATTGTATACCTCTGAAGTACAGATATGTTTGTAAAGACCCCCGCGACACATGATGAATATTAAATTACTATTATTTTATTTTTCTTATTGTTGTAGTGGAATAGGCGTTTGTCTTCCATCTCACCTGATGGAAAGTGTAGATGAAGACGAAGATGGTACACGCCCATCCAAAAGAAACCTGTTCACTCTACTCTTAAAGGCTCCAGAGTTCAACTCATCAGGAAAAATAGACCCAGGCAGGTCGTTCCAAACTCTGGCGGCTCTCACCAAAAACGAGCTGTCAAACCGTTTAGTTCGTCTTTTGGGTATGCCAACAACGTATGGATGAAACTTGAAACATTATTTAATAATGTCAAAATCTCTTTTATACGCGGGCAAAGCTGAGTGCTTAAGCCAGTTAAGTAAGTCGTGTACAATCAATTATTTTTAATTTTCTTCCCTTAAGTACTTCTTTTTTAAAGCAAGTTTAGTACCAAACGAGCCGAATACCTTATCAAAAACTAAGTTTAAGGTCATGTATGACGAAAATTTGAGGCAACAATATAAAAAGAAAAATATTTTATCCTGAAAATATTTAAAATGCGAAAGTAACTCTGTCCTGCTTTACTGAATCGATTTGAATGAAATTTGGTACACAGATAGCTTAGAGCCTGAGAAAGGAACTGACATACACGCGGGCGAAGCTGTGGGTGTTCTTTTAAAGTCATATTAAATAACAAAGTATTCAAAATATCAGTTTCTCAGAAAGGGTTTTCGTTAAAAAATGATCACGACTATATTTATATTTTTATGAGACTAAATCCTCCCACATACCCACTAACAACAGACGCAAGTCTGTAACTTCTATAGCGTATCAACAAGAGTGACTCATGAACACGCCGAGTTATAAGTCTCATTCGGTGTTTATGCATATACAAGCGTATGCCACTACTCCATCGGCGTGAATATTGGTTGTCGTAGTAAAAAATAGTCAGGGGTCCAGATAGTGTAATAATAGTTCAACCGGTTATACCTGAATATCAGTTTTTCCACGGAGCGACTGGCATCCGACCTCCGCCACCCCAAGGGAGAACTGGAATTCTTAGGTTGAACTAGTTGTCAGTAAATTTGAGGGCACTGACTTCCCCATGACGATTGCCATTTAAGTTCATGACAACGGGGACCGCCGGCTTTACGTGCTTCCCGAGGCACGGCACGGGCGTGAATCATAACCAATCTCCGGACTGCTATTATGAATTTTCTAAGAAAAACCCAAAAAACACTTTTTGGCTCGACCCGGGATTGGAACCCGAGATTGATTAGCAGTCGCATACGCCATCCACTAGAGCAACGAGGCAGTTACAATTAGAATTACTACCAAACATAAATTGCAAATGTTGTAGTATAGAACTTAGCATACTTGCATTACATACTTTAACTTTGCACAAGGAAAACAAGTTCAATCGTAAATACAAATCTAACTTAATGTTAATTAAATACACGATAACATAATTTCTGATCAACATAAAGTATGTATTCATAAAATTTTTATTTTGGTATGTTTAATAAATAAATCACTACATAGTATAAAACAAAGTCGCTTTCTCTGTCCCTTTGTATGCTTAAATCTTTAAAACTACACAACGGATTTTTATGAAATTTTCTTTAATAGGTGATTCAAGAGGAAGGTTTTTATGTATAAATTGTATAATACATGCATAATATAGTAGATAATAATTTTAGAGGTTTCGAAGGGCTTTCACACACTGGCCACGCGCTCACGCGCGTGGCCAGTGTGTGAAAGCCCTAATGTGATGTTTTTTACGCTTATATTGCAAACGCTGGCTGTACCCTACGAGATAGATCAAAATAATGTACTACAGTATTGTACATCTTAAAAAGGTCTACAAAAAAGTCCGCGATGGTATATATGTCTATCTCTTTGGGATAACCCACAATAACCAATTTTTTAATTATTTTTTTTTAAGAGAAATAATGGTTTATCCAATTAAGTACCTTAAATAAATTGTGTATTTAATATAGATTAATATGGCCCTTTACAGTATGTAATTAAAATTAATAGTTTTGAAGATATTACAGATTTAAAATGCAGGAACAAAGCAATTCTGGCGGTACCGACCGGGGCGTGTCAGTTGGCGCTGCTGTCGATTTGTCACTATCAGTTAATATCTAAACACAATACTTTATTATTAATTAATATTCTAAGTTCGCCGGGTCAGCTAGTAAATAATATTTCGGACATCTTACACTCAGCGTCATCTAGTCCCAAACTAAGCAGAGCTTGTATTTGTTATGTCAATGAAAGGACGAGATCCGATTACAACTATTTTATTGAAGAAGACATTCTACCCTCAGTAACACTGAATAATAATGTATATCTAAGTACCGACATAACACTTCCTCCCTATAATAATAATAACTCGTTAATTATACAAAGACTTATATACTATGATACTTAATCTAAATACAGTCAATCACAGGGCTAAAGATTTAAAACTTACACTTTATAAACTTACAAATTAAGTAGTTATAGGTACCTAATATTTAATGACCAAATTTCCAGATTTGCAGATAGTTATTGCTTTATGTTTCTTATTTTTTCAATGCAACTTAACGCAGCCTTACGCGGAGCTCGAACCTCTGCCGGCGATCTAGGCGACTGAGGCTGCGGCGACGATGCAGCCGGGGCCGGCGCGCGAAGACTATTACCTCTTAATTCCTCTTCCGCTAACTCCCACTCGTCCACCGGTTCATGTATGTTCTCGTCACTCCGCTTTGACTCTAAACTCTTATCTAACATAGATTCATTTTGCGTAGCTGACATTGAATACCTAGACTTACGGTTAGTTTTTAATAATTGATCTACATGACGTTTGTGTATTTGACCATCACGAGAACGCACCTTATAAGACACTGGACTAGGTCTATCTATCACTACCCCTTCTGTCCACTTTTGGTTGTGTTTAGCATAATTCCGAATGAGCACCGTATCCCCTACGCCTGCCTCCCTCAACGGGGCATTGGCGCGGCGCCGCTCCTGGGCTTCCTGACGTTCACGCACCCGCTCACCAGTATCGGGCCTAAGCAAGTCCAGTCTCCCACGTAACCGACGGCCAAACATCGCCACTGCTGGTTCACGTCCTGTAGTGCTTTGCTCGGTATTTCTGTATGTAAACAAAAATCTGCTCAAGGCTGAACTCTCATTTTCATTTTCGATTTGTGCTTTTTTAAGTACTCTTTTTATCGAACGTACGGCGTTTTCCGCCGCGCCGTTACTCGCTGGGTGATATGGTGCTATTAAAGTGTGTTTGATTCCATTTTTCTTTAAATAAAACGCGAATTCTGCTGAAGAAAATGGTGGTCCGTTGTCGCTTATTATTCGTTTAGGCAAACCAAAACGCGCAAACATTTTTCTTAGACAATCTATTACTATGGACGCTGAGGTACTACTCACTTTATCCACTTCGATCCACTTAGAATGTGCATCTATAACTATCAAATAATACGTATTATTGAACGGTCCTAAAAAATCGATATTTAATCGTGACCACGGCTCCACCGGCCACGGCCAGGAGTGCAGGGGCGCAGGCGGCGGCGCGGGGCGCTGCGACTCGCACGCGCTGCACTCACGGGCCGTGCGTTCGATATCTGTGTCTAAGTTATCCCACCATACATAATTGCGCGCTATTTGCTTCATTTTAACAATACCGGGATGACCGTCATGTATCTCTTTTAACACCATATTTCGTAACGCGTTTGGTACTATAATCCTGTAACGCCAAATTAAACATCCCTGATCTATGTGAATACTATCTTTACGCATAAAATAAGCCTTCTCTGAGATATTATTACAATTTTGAGGCCATCCAAACATTACATAACCATAGATTTTGCTAAGCAGTTGATCTTTCGCTGTTTCAGTTTTTATATCGATAAAACTGAGTGGAAAATGTTCCTGCACGTAATTAAGATAGCTACCCGCCCTGTTCTCACTTTTAACTCGAGTGCCCGTCGAGTTCAAAGGAAGACGGGATAATGCGTCAGCTTGACAATTTTGTGACGACTTCACATATTCTATATTAAAATCGAATGCACCTAACAAAACTGCATAACGCTGCAATCTACTCGCAGCAGTCATTGGAATGCCTTTATTTTTTCCAAAGATGTAACTAAGCGGCTTGTGGTCACTTCTCAATGTGAAGTGTCGTCCGTATAAATATTGATAGTGCTTGGTTACACCGAACACTATCGCCAAAGCCTCTTTGTCCAACTGCGAGTAATTACACTCTGCCTGTGTGAGCGTGCGAGAGGCGCAGCACACTGGGCGCTCGGCGCCGTCGGGCTGACGTTGCAGCAGCACCGCGCCCAGCCCGTACGAGCTGCTGTCCACGGCCAATATCAGCGGCAGAGACGGGTTGAAGTGAGCCAACACTGGAGCACTACTTAATACTTGTTTAATTTTATTAAAAGCTCTGTCACAATTTACTGTCCACTCCCATTTTACATTTTTTTTTAGTAAATGATACAGGGGTTTCAAAATATCACTTAAATTTGCGCAAAATTTTGCATAGAAATTTACTAACCCCATAAAGCTTTTTAATTGTGTAGTATTACTAGGACGAGGTGCTGAAACGATAGCTTCTATTTTCTTTGTGTCCGTGTGTAGGCCATGTTTATCAATCTTGTAACCGAGATACGTTACACTATCCTTAAAGAATTGACATTTTTTGAAATTTATTCGGAGCCCGTTTTCTTTGAGTCGTTGTAACACTGACCTTAAATTAGCTAAGTGAGTGGTCCTGTCTTTACCTGTAACACATATATCGTCAGCGAAGACCGCCGTAGACGGTAAACCACTCAACGTTTCTTCCATTATCTTCTGAAAATTTTCTGGAATACCCTTAATTCCGAACGGTACACGTCTATACACAAAAGTGCCTATATGCGTTGTTATCGCGGTCATTGGTTGCGACTCTTCTTCTAACATACATTGCTGAAACGCGTTAGACAAATCAAGCTTAGTGTATTGTTCACCCCCACCTAAGGTAGCAAACAAGTCTTCTATCCGCGGCAGTGGGTAATGGAAATCTTTTAATAATGGATTAATTGTTATTTTATAATCGCCACAGATGCGAATTCCCCCGTCTGATTTTATAATAGGTACTATTGGCGTTCCATAGTCAGATCGTTCTACTTTGTAAATAACTCCCTCTCGCTGCAAACGATCGAGCTCTGCTTCGACACGCGTGCGCAGGGCCTGCGGCAGGGCCCGCGCTTTTACAAATACCGGATTATTGGCTTTTAAATATAAACGTATACGAGATTTAAAAGTTCCTAAACCGTCTGCAAATACCGCTGGAAATTCAGTTTTCAATAAATTTGCTACATTAGTTTCACTTTTGGCCATATTGTGACATTGAATAAATGCTAAATTTAATTTTTTAATCCAAGTACGTCCCATCAATGGGGGCCCTCCGTTTTCAATTACATATAGTTTAAGCGTTGCAGATGTGGATCCACAGCTTACATTTACCACAATATAGCCCAAAGTCTCAATTAAATCTCCAGTATAAGACGTTAACGATAATATTTTTTTAAATATTTGTAAAGTTTTAAAATTACATTCATAAAAGCTTTTAGAGATGGCAGATATTTGACTACCGGTATCAATCTCTAACTTACAACATACATTTTCTATTATTACATTCACATAGTACGGCCCATCGCGTTCGTCTGATGATACCATATTATAAAAATTGGAGCTGTCGTCTTCCGAGTCCGTGTAATTTAAAAAGTACTGACCTTTAGCCTTGTTCTTTTGCCAATCCGCACGATATTCACTCACATTATTTTTATTTACACACATCACCTTTAGGTGGCCCTTTTGACCACACGAATCACACGAGTAATTTTTAAAACGACACCTTGCTGCCGAATGGTTAAACTTTCCGCATCGCGCGCACGGGGCGCTGCCGCCGGGGCGCGCGCCGCGAGCCTCCGCCGGCGAGCCCGCAGGCCCGGCCGAGCCGCCAGCCCGCGCTCGCCCGGCGCTGCCGCCCGGGCCGCTCCCGAACCGATGCAAGCCATTGTTGTCGTCCGCTGCCGCCACCGCCGCCCCGCCGGCCGAAGCGCACGCGACGCCCGCGTGCCTCTCCGCCGCCTCGAGCGCGCTAGCGAGTTCCACGGCTCGTTTATAGTCAATATTTTTCTCCGCAAACAATCTTGAACGCATCTCCTCGCTGTATAACCCTGATACGAATTGATCACGTAGGTTTTCTTCAAGCGAAGTGCCAAAGTTGCAGGTTTTAGCCAAATGTTTCAAACTTTGAAGATAAACGCGAATGCTTTCCCCGTGCAACTGAACTCTTTGCCGAAAAATATGACGTTCGGCAATCTCCGACCTCTCAGGTTCCAAGTGGGTTTTTACTAATGCCACTAATTGATCAAATGTTTTCGTCTCTGGTTCAGCCGGTGAACACAAATCACAAATTAAATTGTAACAATCACCGCCGACTAAGGTTAACAAAGTTGACACTTTGAGTGAATCATCGATAGCATTTAAAACTATAAATTGTTTCACCCGACGCACATAACTGTCCCAATTATTGGAATCCACAACAAAATGTTCAATTTTTCCGATAGGCATTATAAAAACTTATTTAATCCTACCGACTGCGCCAATGTTAAGCATCTGTTACACAAGGAGAGTTTCTCGCACGAGAGTGGCGAATAAATCGTATGCGATTATCCCTTGGCAAAACTCGCTATTCGATTCTTGCTTGCGGTTGTTCACACTTTAACAAAAACTCGTATAAATCAAGCGATTCTCGAATGCGAGTAATACAGGCGAGACTCGCTTCTCTTAATATGTTTACACTACAGGCGAGTAATCGAGGATCTATAGACGCATACGTTTCTCGACTTGTATAAACAATGCTCGAGCGAGAATCGCAAGCTTCGATGCGAGACTCGCACAAATCACTCCGTACTGATTTTGATACGAGATTCGCCATTCGTGACCTAATTTTTTCAAAGGTAGGACGTTTTCAAAAATGTCAAAAAGTATTGTTAAGTTTAGTACGCAAGACAATGTTAATTTGGTCGAAATTGGTTTGTCGAAATTTATAGAAATTATGAGTGTCTCTGGAACACTCAAAATCCACAATACAAAAATAGGGATGCTAGGGATTCATCCCTAACATCCCTATTTTTGTATATTTAGTTTCTAGTATTCTAGTATCTCTATATTTAGTTTTTCTGCAAAAAATTTAATAGCTTCAGCTTTCAAACTAAAATCAAAACTAGCTATCGATAACTTTAGGCCGAAGGAAATAGTAGTGAAAATTAAAAATATGCGAAGTCAGTATATGCAGGAAGTGAAAAATAAAAATATATCTATCGGGATTGGAGTTGGTACCGAAGAAGTATACATATACCGCAAAACTGTATTGGTTCCAGTTGATGGACTCCAGTTATAGAAACTAGACCTACTATTTCGACTGAACAAAAAAACGTGTTTTCGAATGGCGAGACTCGCAGGAGAAACTCGTATTGTTTGTTTACACAGACTAGCGGCCCAGGTGAGCCTACATAGCGAGAATCGTATTCGAGAGGCGAAACTCGTAGCATTTGTTTACACTAGGCGACCATTATTATTGCCTGGAAGAAATCGCCGCTCGCATGCGAGAAACTCTCCTTGTGTAACAGACGCTTTATGTCAATGAAAGGACGAGATCCGATTACAACTATTTTATTGAAGAAGACATTCTACCCTCAGTAACACTGAATAATAATGTATATCTAAGTACCGACATAACAGTATTTTTGGTACTTAACAACTGATATAAATACATAAACATACTTTTCTTTTTGTAAATTTAAAACATGCATATTATACAAAGATTAATTTTTGTTTCATTTCTATGTATAGCGTATGACGGCTTTTCAAACTTGAATGTGTATCTCTGTACACAGATAATTATGTACTATAGTCACAGAATACATAATATTCCATAGTTTCGTATCGTATGACATTATTGTCAACTTGCAACGAAAGCATCTTGGTAGAGTCTATAATACTTTTACTGGCAGATAGCTGAAGGAATAACTTAGGATAATTCTTTAGGGTTTCGTAGTTTATGACTCGGAACCCTTATACACGACTAATTTTTAATGTCCAGAGAAAAAAATATGTGGTATTCAGCTTTCGATACTGAACATTTTATGTAATTAAAACAAAAAAAAAAACATGTTAATATTTTCCCGAAAACTACCAAATTTTTGTTCATAACGCATGATATAATTCACGACATGATATTACGTAACAAGAAAGTGTCAATGTCCTAGCCTGCGGGTTGCGGGTGCGAGCGGGGTACTTAATACCTACGATGCGCCGCGTGCGCCTAATGGCGGCATGCTTTGAACTTTGAACTGATTTGACAGTATTGGGCGATGCGTCGTACACATTGTAACAGAAAATGTTATTCATTGATAATTAAAATACACATGTGTAAAATATTTGGGTGACAATAAATTATGGGCGTATTTTAACATTTGTTCTATGGTGTTTTATGTTAGTATATAAGTTCTGTATCTGCCCCTAGTTTTTCTCTGGTAATTAAAAACTAACCGTGTAGATTCGTCATGCCCGTCCGTCCGCCCTCCAAACGGTTAGTACTGGAAAGATGAAACTTTGCATGGATATGTTTTTCTATCACGTCGACAAAGTGCTATATTAAAATCATGAGAAATATTTTTATTTAGGGTACCTCCCCTACACCTAAAGTGGGGATGATTTTTTAACCCCATTGTGTGGGGTATAGTTAGATAGGTCTTTTAAAAACATTGAAAGGTTGATGAGATCATTTTTTTATTTAGGTATTCGTTTGCGAGTTTTTTAACTTTAAAGGTCATTTGTTAGGGCGTCCCCCACCTCTGAAAGCTAAACAGCTGGCTTGAAAAATCTAAAAAAAAAACATAATGGTAGTCCATGTAATGAAAACTACAACGGCTTAAAGTGGCTTCAAGTGTCTAACTATTGAAATACGCTTACGTAAAGTAAACATAACAATTATTGAACACTAGTTTAATTCCACTTGCCATTGTATATAAGTCATATACAATGGCAAGTGGAATTATTCTATGCGTGCGGAACCCTATTCTATGCGTGGCCTGACACGCACTTGCCTGATTTATGGAGCAACTTCGCTCCATGGCTGACACCGCGGGACTCAGCTAGTTTCAAATAAATAACACCAATACAATAATTGAAACAAATCAAACAATACCCAATTTCCTTAGCAATACAATTTAAAATAGAAAGTGAGCTGTATATTTTCACTAGTACATTACAATGTCGGCCCGACTGCGCTGGCCTACCCTAAATACGTGCGGTAGTTACCAAGAAACCAATGAAGCCAGTTCGATGACCGAATCGTGAAGGTTTTACTACAGCGTAACCTCTTTTGAGATGTTTAGTGTCTATGAATAAAAATTGTGTTAACGTCATCTAGCGGAGATAGGCAGAACTACTTGGTAAACCTGTGACGCGATGTTAATGTTCTAATTACTTGTAAAGCTTAGGTTTCCTAGGATAGCGGTGACGTCATATAGCGGCCGTAATATAACGGTGAATGACGTCACTAGAACGTTGTCTATGTAAAAAATGGCGTGGTTTCTAAGAAACCGTGGTAACTGACACCTTAACGTCAAAAAGCAGTGCCGCCATTTGCATGACGACCATCTTGTCGGTGTCAGATGGTTTCGTGAAAGTTTAATTGATAGCGGTGAAGCTATTTTTAATACTTACACACCAAATATTTCGGACACTTACACACCACATCATCTAGTCCCAAACTAAGCAGAGCTTGTATTATGGGTACTAATGGACTGACATAAATGCATAAACATACTTTCTTTTTGTAAATACACACATATTATACATAGAAAACACCCAGACTTCTAAACAATATGTATGTTTAAAAAAAAAGTATGTTTATGTATTTATATCAGTTGTTTAGTACTCATAAAAATATACTTTTTTAGTACTTTTTTAAATTTATTATTGTCATTGGTGACACCATCTTATTGATGACCAACTACAATGAATCAAGATTAATTTTAACACTTCTATAAAATTATTATGGTTCAATCAATATTGTAAAAAGCTAAAATTTTATTGAACTCGCTGACCTCTAGAAGTGGCTGTCAAATATGAAAAATAAGTAACTTTTAAGCCGCGTATACGAACTTAGCGGCAGCGGATTTTACTCTAGAGTTTTAAATGATTACTTTAATATGTTTTTACTATTATATTTTTTTATAAATAAATATGTTGGACATCTTACACACAACATCATCTAGTCCCAAAGTAAGCAGAGCTTGTGTTATGGGTACTAAACAACTGATATAAATACATAAACATACTTTTTTTTTTTTTGTAAATACATACATATTATACATAGAAAAACACCCAGACTCCGAAACAAATATTTGTGGATCACACAAATATTTGGTCTGACCCTGGAATCGAACCCGAGACCTCTTGATCAGCAGCCGCATACGCTAACCACTAGACCAACAAGGCAGTCGATTATAAATTGCTTAGCCAACGAAAATGACTCTACTCTGCCTGATAGAAAGAAAGCATGTGTAGAATCCAGGAGTAGAGGTCATCATCTTCATTGCAAAAGCAAGCAATGCAGCATGGTGACCCATAATTAATATTTGTGGATCACACAAAGATTTAAATCGAATCCGAGACCTCTTGATCAGCATACGCTAACCACTAGGCCAACAAGGCAGTCATAGGACGAATGTTTATAATATAGGCTTCTTTCCTTTTCTTAGGGAATTGGGCTTAAATCTATACATTATAAAAACCTAAAGAAGATATTTGTAAACTAAAGATCAACTTACCATCAGATTCGGTCACCCGTTCTGGTTCCTTCGTAGCAATATCTTCAGGTGTCGTTGAAACTTCTTTAATTGCTTCAGTGGATGTTGCAAGAACTGTAGATGTTGGTGCTTCAGTCTCCGTCACTACCTCAGATTCTGTGGTCGTAGCAACAGCTGGTGGACTAGTTGCTTCAGTTACTTCTTCAACAACAACTGTTGTTTCTTTACTTGCTTCTGTTGTTTCAATAGCAACAGATGTTGTTGGTTTATCAGTCGTTTTCTCAACTTCTGTCGTAACCTCAGTTGAAGTAGTTATTGGTTCGATTACTTTCTCTGTTACGATTTCAGTAGTGGTTGGTTTTGTTGTTGGTATGGGAGTCGTTGTTGTGGTGGATTGGGTTGTTGGGACAGTCGTGTTAATGTAAGTGATGGAAACGTACGAAGGACGGGCATATACTGGTTTTGAACTGGTTGCTTGAGGTAGAATAGTTATATTTAATCTAGGAGGGTTGGGCAAAGGTTTTTTAGTCGGTCTTTTGGTTCCAGGCCTGTATGGTGGTTTCCTTGTTGTGTTATAAACAGGTTTAACTGGTCTAGGTTTGAAAGTGGAGAACGTGTACTGAGGTCTAGATGTGTTATAAGGCTTTTGTGGGGGTTTGTATGTTGGTCTGACAGGTTTTCTACTTGGTTTTGGCTTCACTGCTGGTGTTGTAGCTATTGTAACATCATCGTTTTCTGGTTCAGGTTTGCTGGTAACTTGGTTATTCGAACCGCTAGAAACTGTTTGGAATGTCGATAATTTAATTGGAATTTCAGTTACAACTGCTTCGGTTACCTTAGTTCCCGGTTTTGGAGTGATTTCAACAACGGTAGATGTTGTTAGTTTTGTATCATCGTCTATTTTATTATCTAGAATAGTGTGGTCGTCAGATTTTGTTTCTAAATCAATACTTTCAGTTCTATCTTGAACTGTTTCTGATATTTCAGTAACTGTTGTTTCAATTTTTTCTGTTGTCGTTGTTGTAGTTGTCGTAGGTTTTTTATTGACGTAAAGATCTGGTATTTTGATGACCCCAGGTTCTTTTTCTTCTATGTGTGGGTGAACGAAGTTTGCGCTGTCGATTGAGTTGTCTTCAATATTGTTACCAATAAACTGTGTTATGATTGACTTATCTGGTACTTGGCAGCATGATCCGAAGTAGAACCTGTCTATACAGGTACCTAAGTGTGTGCCATTGGCTTTAAGGCAATCTATGGCGAACATGCAGAGCCCTTCCTGGTTTGATCTTCTTGTTATGCACGGCAAATGTCTTATATTTCTAGCTATTGGCACTGGACCTGGAACAAGAGAAATTTCACTTTAATTTTATAATCAATATTGCATTCGTCAGCGATGATTATAATGGAAGGTAATAAAACCAAGACAATAGTACTGTAATATGACAGGTGTATTGGTTGAGTGGTTTGAGTCCCTGATTAATAAGTCGGGGTTCGAGGCAACCATTTGTGGGACAAGTAAAAATAAATAAATATTTTGGACATCTGACACACAACGCTACCTAGTTCTAAACTAAGCAGAACTTGTTCTATAGGTACTTAAGAACTGATTTAAATACTCTCTGCTCTAAGCTCTGAAACAAATATTTGCCGATCATACAAACGGTTGTTCCGACCCTGTAATCGAACTCTAGACTTCGGGCAAAGCAGCCGCATACGCTACTATTGCGCCACCTAGGCAGTCAAATATTATCCTCATACATCTCATACAATTTATTTATTAGCGTCTAAAAGGTAATTATGAGGAAAAAACATATTTTTGATTAAATAAATCGTAAATACATATAATGTGATCCTATACCATTTAAACGTAGGTAATATTTCGGATATCTTACACACAACATCATCTAGTCCCAAACTAAGCAGGGCTTGTATTATGGGTACTAGACAACTGATATATATACATAAACGCTTTTTTTGTAAATACAAACATATTATACATAGAAAACACCCAGACTCCGAAACAAACATGTGTGGATCACACAAACATTTACTCCGACCCGGGAATCGAACCCGAGACCTCTTGATCAGCAGCCGCATACGCTAACCACTAGACCAACAAGGCAGTCAAGTTACAAACAAGGCTCAAAAACGTTACCTTCCTTCTGAAGAAGTTGCAGAAAAAGTTCGTGATAGCCTAAACAGCACAGTAGTTGTATACACTACTATGCCACCGAAGCGTTTATAAAGTTTTTTATGGTAAACGAATTTGTTTACGGTTTTTTTACATCACGCTAAGGGGAAGAAAATAGGAGACGCCGATTTTTTATAATGCCTACCAAAGTGACTTTATTCTGCTTGATGGAAAGCATGAGTAGAATTCAAGAGTATGGGTCACAATTCTGATTGTGAGTATAGGCAATGCCATATGGTGACATGCATTATGGCGGATTAGTGAGATGCTTCTTCATTATGCCTCCGGTCTCGCACTCACAAATAAAACGACATAACGAATGCTGTCATTTTAGGGTGATCTTCTGTGTGAGGGTGGTACCGCTCGGTCGAGCAGGCCCATGCGTGCTGAAATCAGCGTGGCTCTGCTGCCGTACGTCACATATCAACCGAAAAGTTTGTTTAATTGATTGAAATCATCATTCAAATAGTTCTCATGTAAGTGACGATTGTCTTAGTAATAAATAAAGACCTATAAACCGATCGTAGGAACTACGAGTTGCAAAATTATTTTCTCATTTATCGAAGAAGGTCATTTATCATTACACTGTGACCAACAGGTATGTGTGTTTTAGAAACTACAAAAACTTTTTGATTGATACGTAAAGTAACAACTTTGTACTCGTTTTTACAAAGATAATGCGGAGTATGAAATAAAAAAGGAAAAATGGTTAATTCCGACCACTGGGTATTCAGTGGTTCCTTTAAAAAAACAGAAAAAGAACCATGCAGTGACATCTATCAAATGAATAAAGAAACTTATACCTGCCATCTAGTGAGTAATAGGTGAACTACGTCGTTCGTTACTTATCGTAAATATATCGTAACTTCCATGATACCGATTTTTGTCACTGTTTTCTCGATAGATATAAACAGATATAAACACACTCTCGACAGATATAAAGTTATAAACACATTGTAAATATTAATTACATAAATTATTAATACTAATGTTTAAAAAGAACCTATTTCCTTTGGTCTTGGTATCGCGCTTGAACGACTAAACAAATTACTCGAATTATTTTAAACCATAAATTATAAGACAATCTAGTTTCGTTATTGTTACAATCGGTAAAGGGTTCCAATTTTAGTGATGTTGTGATCTTATCCTTAATAAATAATAAATAAATATTTCGGACATCTTACACACAACGTCATGTAGTCCCAAACTAAACAGAGCTTACATCCTTTAACTTCTTTTGTCTTACTCTATCAACTCTACTTTTATCAACAACTCATAGTTCCACTGATGAACTCGTGTCTCTTCTCCACACTGGGCGAGTGAAGATTGGGGACTGGCAAGGCAATGTTTTGACTACGTAATCGCTTGAATATTTTAAGCCGCGCGAAGGTCTCCAACTAAGCTTCACGACTGTTATCTTATAATAACAAGAGCGACCAACTGTTTAACGTGATCTTCGAATCACGGAGACGCTCTAACGGTCATGCCATAAATAGTCACCCATCCAAACACTAACCGCGGCCTCAATGCTTTCCCTCAGTGATTGTATCTAACCACCTGTACTGACTGTTATTGGTTACGGAGGCTGGATATTTTATATGTATATTAAGTATGTATGTATTTACAAAAAAAAATATGTTTATGAATTGATATCAGTTGTCTAGTACCCTTATATTACTTAGTTTCGGACTATATGGCGTTGTGTGTAAGATGTCCGAAATATTTATTTACTTACTAGCTGATGCCCGCAGCTCCGGAGTTTCGGAGGAGTATGGCAACGAAAACTGTGACACGAGAATTTTATATATTAGATTTACCTAGGGCAAATAGGCCGTAAGCGCCTTCTTTAGTACAGTTTGAATAGTAAACAGAATGTATAGTACACGCGGAACTGACCATCGCTGACGGCGCGATAACGGATTATCTACACACTTGAACGTTGACTGTTTAACTCCAAAAACAAGTTTGTCTACATTTGAACTTACTTTGCAAGTGTAAGTTTAAGTCAGAGGTTTAAATGCGTTTGATTTTCCGAAATGAAAAGAAAATATTAATAATGTTTCTTATAGTTTTGTCGTTTAGTTTCTATTCAACTATGTACTTAAATTCGATATTCGATACGACTGCCTCGGTGGCCCAGTGGTAATGTATACGACTGCTGTGCTTGAGGTTTCGGGTTCAAATACTGGGTCGGACCAAATGTTTGTATGGTCTACAGATGTTTGTTTCAGTTTGGGTGTTTTCTATTGACCTAAAATATATCTTCTACCAGTTCATAGTCTACATTTAACAGTATAAGCTCAGCTTAGTTTGAAGTTAGATGACTTCGTGTGTTACGTGTCCTAAATATATATTTTTATCATCATCAATTAAAATTATCTAAAAATGCGGATATAAGTTAAAAATATTATAATTATTATTTTTTGCAATAATTCTACCATCAGTCAATCGCAGTCCACTGCTGGACATAGGCCTCTCCCATTGCACACCACTCTGATCAATTTTGGGCTTCTCGCATCCAGCTCCTGCCAGCCATCTTGCGCAAATCGTCACTCCACCTGGCCTGTGGACGTCCTACACTATGTTTGTCGAGACGCGGTCTCCACTTCAAAACTCTTCTACCACAACGGTGATCAAGTTCTACTATAATGCATGTATTTTACATATAAACCTTTCTCTTGATTCGCTATCTATTTACGAAAACTGTATTATTATATGTTGAGTAGTTTAAAAGATCGAAAAACACAGAAGCTAGCTGCTTTCTAGCTGTGCCTACCTGTGTGTAAGTGGCATGATGCTTAGTTTTAAGAACTTTAATGTTGCTATTAGATCGTTATAATCTGCGAGCCGTTCTTGGTCGTTTTTTTATATATTTAGTATTCCAAAGTGACTCTACCCTGCCTGATGGAAAGCACGAGCAGAATCCAAGAGTGGGGGAAACCACACACTATTGCCGCGAAAGCAGATGCTAAAGTATGGCGGCCAACACTATGGCGGCTAATAAAAAAATAATAATAAATAAGTAGGATTATAATCAGATATCAGCGCGTACAACAGACTATAATCAGATTAATTTTATTTAATTATTGACGTATTTTTAACATTGTATTACTGCGTTATACCTACAATGTGGTAAATAGTACCGTTAAAAACCTGTCCACATTGCACTCCTGACATACTTTTTATTACTGACAGACAGACAGCCGGCTGTTATGTACATATTGTATCTTATCGTCGTCATCAACTTTTAAGCCACTACTGGACTCCTTATAAAGGAGGTCTTTGCCTACTATATCACGGTGGCCACACGGGTTGTTATAAGTCTTGGGTCTAGTTTTCTCTTTTTCTAATGCTGTTGTCCTGAGCAGTGTGCTACCTAAATTGAATATTTCGACAACCACAGAGCGGAAAGAGGTAATGACACTCGCAGAACGATCCCCGTCCTCCATAAGCGCAAGCCTGGGGGTGATAGATGAGTCCATTTGTCACTCTGGCAGAATCAGGACGGCGTTCCCGATGTTTGACCGGGCTCCCATTCAGGGTCTGCTGCTTGCAGATTGCCCAAGGTACGTCAAGGGTTTTCCTTTTTAGGGTATTTCTGGTTTTGGGTATATCTGGTACTTGAGACGGCGTGCGGTTTTAGTCGGTTCGAGTCCAACATAGCTACTAGTAGGTAGTATTCCAGAAGATTTAAGAACAAACAAAAAAAGGGGATGATAGTTGATTCATGACTCGTAATTTTTATCAGGTTATTAGTCATAGATATTATTATAATATCTTGAGAAACCACATGTTCTGAAATCTTTAGTTGTTTAAGAAATAAGGATGAGTCATATTAAAAATGTAGCAACCTGTTCATTTGTGACCCATACATGATAGGACATATACAGGTTGATGTAGAAAGTTAATAAAACATTACGACAGTAAAATTATGGGAATCATTCTTTCATAGGAAGAATTTAGCTACTGTTACTAAACCATAGGCTATATATTATAATGCTACGATTAATAGGAGTGCAGTATACACTGTATTTCTATGATCTGTGGCAGTATATCTGAATAATGTTAAAAAACGGGAGAAAATTATTCAATTTGAAAGCTAAAAGACTAAAGTTTGTCATAAAAAATGTGTAAAAGAAATGTTTCGCCTTAAAAATTCTAATGCACTCAGCTAGAATACATTTAAAATAAAGAATAGAAATTTTATTACAAGTACGTATACCACAAAAAATATTTATTTATATAGTACTAGCTCTGCCCCGCGGTGTTACCCTGGAAAAGCAAAGGCTGTTACATTAGCTTCATATATGACTACCTGCGTGATTCTAAGTTATTCTGTATTTTTTTTTATATTTTGGACATCACACAGCATCATCTAGTCCCAAACTAAGCAGAGCTTGTATTATGGGTACTACATAACTGATATAAACATACTTTTTTTGTAAATACATACATATTTTATATAGAAAACACCCAAAACTCCGACACAAATATTTGTGGATCACACAAACATTTGGTCTGACCCGGGAATCGAACTCGAGACCTCTTGATCAGCAGTCCAACAATATTATTAAATGGAATGTTCACAATATAATGATATTGTACGTAAAGAAGATAATAGGCGTGAAGAAGATAAGGAAACGAGTAGGAAATTTGACAGGAAAACATAACAATAAAATTGATTTTTTTTGTTTGTTTGTGTATTCAACGTTAATCGGCGTGTTGGTCTAGTGGTTAGTAACCTTGATTGTTAAATCAGAGGTTTTGATTCGTACCTGGCACAAATATATGTGTGATCATTAATTCTGTTTCTCTGTCATTTATTAGTAGTGACTATAGTGACTCTACCTGGTGGAAAGCGTGAGTCGAATCTAAGAGTCATCATACTCATTGCGAATGCAGACATTGCAGCAAGGTGCCCATGGGTTCGATTCCTGGGTCGGACCAAATGGTTAAGTGATCCGCAAATATTTGGTTGTTTTCTATGTATAATGCTTAAATATTTACAAAAAAAAAGTATGTTTATATCAGTTGTGTAGTACCAATAATACAAGCTCTGCTTAGTTTGGGGATAGATGGCGTTGAATGTAAGATGTCCGAAATATTTATTTATTCAGTTATTCTACAACGAAAATCCCGTTAAAATCGGTTCAGCTATTCGAGAGCAAACAAACAGACAAGCAGAAAGAAATACCTATTTACTTTCATGCATTTAGTGAAAAGCTCTTGAACAGACACTTTTTTTTATTTAGCCTACCAAAGTGACTCTACCCTGCCTGATGGAAAGCATGAGCAGAATCCAAGAGTGGGGGAAACCACACATCATTGCCGCACATGGAGACAGTAAAGTGTGGCGGCCCACATAGAGGCTTAGTAAGATGCTTTTTCACGCCCCGCTTAAAGGACCCGGGATCATAGTGGGAAGGAAACACGTGGGCTGGGGACACACTTCATTTTTATTTATCTGTATAAATTACATGCAAACTTGTTTTTATCTGTGGCTTTGCTTCTTTAAGTATTTTCATTTGAAGGATGTGTTAGTTTACCATAAAACAATTATTCCGTGGTTCTTAACATTATAAACATAAGCAATAAACCTAGATTAGCAATAACGTTTCTTTTATTTCATGTTCGTACTTGAATTTGATTTACTTGTTAACTAACTTCAAAAAAGGAGGATTTCAACTCTAGTATATATAGTTACAGTAGAACTAACTGATCTTTAATAAAAAACTTGAAAAATAAAAAAGAAACAACCTGTATAATAACTTTCCCTAATCGATGCGTCACTTGTAGTTGGATAAATATTCAAGTGGGTTTTCCACAACATCCATTTTAAACAGAGGGAAAGTATATGACTCATTTACTTCAGATATGCTTACTAGAAAAAGACATTAAAAAAATACACTTTTGAAAAGATGTTTGATTAATAATGTGATTTTATTTTTTATTTTATTTTGTTTTTATTTTTTTTTATCTTTCTTCTTATATATATAAAATTCTCGTGTCACAATTTTCGTTCCCATACTCCTCCGAAACGGCTTGACCGATCTTCATGAAATTTTATATGCATATTCAGTAGGTCTGAGAATCGGCTAACATCTATTTTTCATACCTGTTGGACGCGAGCGGAGTCGCGGGCATCAGCTAGTATTATAAAAATTACTTTTATCTTATTGTTATATTAGATCGATTCACCATCATCAACAGCTTACAATAGTCCACTGCTGGACATAAGGAGGTTTTGGCCTAACCCATACAAGATTCCCGGGTCGGATCAATTGTTTATTAAATATTTGTTCGGAAGTTTGGGACTAGATGACATTGTGTAAGATATCCGAAATATTTACTTATTAATTTTATTTCCGCGGTTGGCCTAGTGGTTTAAGTGGTCGCCACGCCGCTTTCTACTGCGCCAAGTGTCGTGGGTTGAAATCTCACATGGGAAAATGTGGAAAAGTGTCCTTTTATTGTATGTTTGTGAATACCCCCGCGACACAAGATCATATATCGGGAGTTGTATTCTTCAAAAAAAAAACTGGGAGGTGGCCATAGGAGCTGCGCTTCATTGAAATGATAATAAAAGCTAGTTTTGAAAACGGGTTTTTTTCCTTTAAATTTGATTAAGTAAATGTTTCATGTACTTAATGTCCTGAACCATCTCCTGAGAAAAATCAACAGCACATAATGTCCAACTTCTGGGCTCGATTCTCCGCCTTGTAGTGGGACATTATGGGAGTTGATTGAAATGATTCACGTCTGTCTCTGGCCGACTTCACACTTTAGTTTGAAAAACTCAATCCTAAACAGCATCATCACGACACCATGACTTATCATAGCCTAGTTTCACGGTGTAAAGGTTACAAACATCACGTCTAAACACTTACAAAAAGCTTATCGCAATTATCTACACTCATAGATCAGAATAGTTTGTCTGTTTGGTTGTACGTTCTAATCTCCGGAACTACTGGTTCGAGTTGAAAAATTCTTACAATATTGGATAAGCCATTTATTTAGGCAAGTTTTAGACTTTATAACATCACACTATTACTAATAGGAACCGAGTATCAATGAATAATGGGGTACTTCCTGAAAATATTTCAACAATGTCGCCCCACGCTTTGTTACCATTAAAATTATTTTCTTTTAAAACTTTTTTTTTTTCAAGGCTAAAAAAGACTAATTTGTTTAAACAATTTTTTTTTATTTTTTTTTATTTAGTGTATTGTCATCGGTCCTCGATAAATTTACAAAGTTTGAACGAAATCTGGCCGTTCAAAGTGGGTCAAAATCGCACCCAAAACAAACAAACATACAGCGTGTAAAAATGAGGAAAGTTTATTTCCTTTGAGGCGCAGGCGGAGTTGCGTGAATTAGCTAGTTATAATATAAATCGTATAACAATAGAATTTACGGTGTGAAATCACTTTAATATAGAATTAGTGTGAAGTTAGGTAAATCTTAATGACTAATAACGGTAGGTCATTGGCCTACATACAAAAGTGTTTGTGTGTAATATTTAAACAATGTTTGTATATGTGTGTATTCAATGGCCGGTTAATTTGACTTCTTTTATGACATACTTGCTGAGCGCTGAGGTGTTACCCGCGATTTTTGTACACCAGCGAATAACGCCACTGGTCGAAGTAAGTCCAAGTTACTTCTCATATCATTAGCTATCTGGTTTTTTTAATTCTGGTTAAAATCGGTCTACTAGCTCTAGAGATTATCCTGAACAATTAGACAGACAATTTTAAAAATAGCTTTTTTATGTGAGTATATACTTTCATATACACAAAAATCTGTTCATTTGATAAAACAAACGGATACTTCGTTTAGATGTGGAATGGATGGATCCCTATGGTCACTACCGACCCACTTGCATCGGCAACTCATGAGTCACAGGTGTATCGCCCTTATCTTTATATAATCCATACATAAAAAAAGACAAAGTGACTCTATTCTGCCTGATGGAAAGCATGTGTCGGATCCAGTTGTGATCACCATACTATTTACAAATGCAGACTATACAATAATGCAGCATGATGACTCACACTATGGCTGCAGATGCATTGGCATTTACGAAATATGACCCTAGGTATAGTCGTCACAAAATAAGAAGCCCGGTTTGACATTTGTCATCGTGGCGTAACTAATACGATTAATCCATGTTTTTGAGTGTATTTTTTCAATATAAAGTTAAACTGGATGCTTATTTATGATACGCGTTGTGATAGTGTATGGGTAACATAGTAATTAAATAGGATTATGAATTTGATTTTTCTATTTCTTACATGCGGCATGTCAAATGACAAATGTCAAAACGGGCTTCTTATTTTGTGACGACTATAGTTCTACTACTTAGTAGTATCTTTATTTAAATAAATCTTTTGTTCGTGTGTTTGTAGTTGAGCTCCTTCTAAACGGCTGGTGTGATTTTGATTGGGCGGTACGAAGGTCGCCTGCATAGTAGTACTAGTTTATTTGTGAAAATGTTTACCGTGTGGTGACAGATTAAGAATACAAAGTGTCACCACCCCTATTCCTTCCATGGGTGTCGTAAGAGACGACTAAAGGAACAAAATAAGCAGCTAACATCACTGCCAAGAGAAGGAAAACTTGAAACAAACCCTATACCAATCCGTCTGGCCAGCGTGGCATAGTAGGCCAAAACCTCCTTTCTAAGGAGAGGCTTATGTCCATCAGTGTTAAAGGCTGTTGATGATGATGATGATTTGTGAAAAATCTTTTTATTTAAGAAACGGTCACAAACAACGCAATTTAAAGATCAAATCAAGCGTTGTTGCTTGTGGGGTTTGAACTCACATTACTCGGCAGCAGCAGCTAAAATCACTACGCAATAAGTGTAGTCACTTAGTTTAAGAAACCCCTGTCGATTTACTGACTAAGAGACTTGTAAATCTTTTATTATTCTTCGTATGTTTTTATTTAAATTATGCGAGTTTTTGTTTTGGTAAAAGTGAAATAATTTAAACACGTCTTGTCTATGAAAAAGTAAAACCAGTAGGTTAGGCATTGCTCTTAACATTGCTTGTGACATCTATATTACTCTAACAGTTACAATTAATTATCTAAAAGAACACGATAACTACAATAAAAAGTAGTAGCCGAGTAAAGCTCGGTCGCCCAGGTACAAAAGTATCAAAGTTTGACCTCCTGAACATCACTAATTTGTACATGTCAGTGTATACCCAATGTGTCACATCCTCAATTCACATCACGGTGAGCACTTTCACTTCCTAACGACTCAGGACCAAGTAGGTTAGCACAGTGTGTCATACCAATCTTTCCTTTACCGGTACCTTGAAGCCAATTAGTGAGGGACTTATTAGTTTTAGTTTAGTTGAGCGGAGATTCACTCTCACTGGTCTGTGGGTGGATCTAGGAAATCTTAGTGATAAACTCAAACCTCTCAGACATGATCGTCTAATAAATAACTTGGCAAAATCTGTTCTATGATATTCTATGATGCCAGACTATTGATAATCTTCTTCTTCTTCTCAATTTAAAGGTCAGGCCCTTGTCAATGAAGCAATTGCCACTCATGTCTATTTTTTGTAATTCGTTTGACCTCTTGATAGGCCACGACTCCTTTTTCCTTTACTTGCTGTATGTACGCCAATCTAGGGCTTCTGCGTTTTCTTTTATTTTCTATATTTCCTTCCAGTATGGATTAAAAAGATGGTAGTGTCTTATGAAATGACCTACCATTTTACCTTTTCTGTTGTGAACAGTATTCAAAAGTAAAACATATAATCATATTATAATATTTCGAACACTTACATACAAATGCATAAAGTCCCAAACTAAGCGGAGCTTGTATTATAGGTGCTAAACGATTGATATTAATACTTTTTTGTAAATACATACATATTATTATAATACATAGACAACAAATAAACTCCGAAACAGATTAGCAGATCATACAAACATTTCGTCCGACCCGGTTATCGAACCCGAGACCTCCAGCACATCTGTCGCATACGTTACCACTGCGCCAACGCGAGTGTAGGCCAAATTCAGTGGATAAATTATACCCAGATACGAAAACGAAGCTCATCATACAGTTATTTGTTCTAAATGGGAATCGAACACATAACATCTGGCTTGGGAGACAACATTACAATCTATATAATTAATAATAAATACGTAAATGTACAAATATAGTGCCTTGTTCTCCCGTGCCTGGGAGAGCAGGTAAAGCCGTCGGTCCCGGTTGTCATAAACATCTATGGCAATCGTTATTGGAAAGTCAGTGCCCTTAAATATACTGACAATTAGCTTAACCTTCGAATCTAGTTCATCCTCGAGAATTGCGGAAGTCCGATGCCAGTTGCTAAGTGTAAACAATTGAGATTCAAGTAAAACCGGGTGAATCGAACTAGTAGCGTTTTTTTGGCAAAGGAATGAAATAAATTGCGTATAGAAATTTAAAGGGGTAAGCTGGTATGGGATTCCACAAAGGTCGGTAAGTTAATGGAGTTGAGACTCCAGTATCTTCAGACGGTCTTTCTGCTATCGACATGCTTGTCCTGTACAGAACTACCCCTAATCAGTTTTGTTGAGACCTAAGTTTTAGATTTTCATGGGTGGTGGTAGGCACTTACCGTTGCTCACATGTATCCATTACCTACATTACATTACATTGTATTGGTTTTACTATTTCATAGACAAGACGTGTCTAAATTATTTCACTTTTACCAAAACTAAAATTAGACATGCGATATTGTTCCGTATTAAGGCACCATAGACAATATGAATTATTTTCACTTACACTTTTAAAAAGCTTTCTTCAGCTATTGTTGTGTGACATACTAAATTTTACTTTTATTTGAGGAGCAGACATTTTTTTTATCTTTTGTCTCAGAATGAGAAAGAAATATTTATTTTAGGTACAAGTGTGATAAAGGCGATAAATTTTGAAGAAAGTAGTTCTATTCACGATTGCATTAGTGTTTTTTTTTAATATTTAAGCCTACCAAAGTGAATCTACTCTGCCTGATGGAGAGCATGAGTAGAATCCAAGAGTAGGGGTCACCATACTCATTATTAGTGCAGACAATGGAGTGTAACGATCAGCACATTTTATTAAGTTAGCACAGCAGATATGCTTGTGGATAATACGGGTATTTGGTCTCACACTCACCAACGAAATACGACTGCACGAATGCTGTCCTTTTGTGTGGGGTTTGAACCCAATATGCTCAGCGTGGCAACTTCATATACATCACAGTGCAGATATTGTTTTTAAAAATATATCAAGACTTATAGAGTGTGACGAAGATCAAATAAGAGCTAGAGCTTATTATTATTAAAAACAGAGAGGAAGGTTTTACTAAAAACTATTGTTATGTAAAAATTAAATATTTCTCACCTTGTGAATAATTAATATTCAATACCACCGGTCCCGCTCTAACGGAGCCCGCAATTAAAAAAACTTGCAAAATCATAAACACAAAAGTAAAATTTAAACATAAAACACGTAAGTTTTCCACCACTTGATATAAATTACACTTTTTGTTACACATTGTGTCACTAAGTTCACTGGAATCATTCTCTGGTAAGGGATGGCTGAAAGGCCACGTACTCAAAGGTGGACCCATGTTCGCGTGTGCGTTCGTTTATAGTTATGACTGTTGCATGTTTTGGTGGCTGGGATCTGGAACAAGAGAGAAATCTTGGTTAGATATTTAATTCCTATGTAGGCAAGCGAAATAATGGCTGAATTGTGTAAGCTAATTTATATTGTCATTAGATAGTAAATAAAATAAATAGGAGATAATAAATATAAATATTTTGGACGTCTAGTATAGCGCCATCTAGTCCCAAACTAAGCAGAGCTTGTATTATGGGTACTAGACAACTGATATAAATACAAAAACATAGTTTTTTTTTAAAAACACCCAAAATCCTAAACATTTGGTCCGATCTGAGAATCGAACTCGAGTCCTCTTTATCAGCAGCCGAATACGTTAACCACTAGACCAACAAGGCAGTTAAATAGTTGTTCTACCTTTAAATTAACTACCCGACACAGGGCGAAGCTTATCTAAAAAGTAGTCTAACCTACTCTAATAATTTTAGCTAACTGCCAGTAAAAGTTTCATCAATATAGGCCCAGCCGTTGTAGAGATTAGTCGAAACAAACAAACAGACAAAAATTTGGTTTCGTGTTGTATCAGACGTACTTTCATATGTTTTTAGTACAAAGCTGTTAATTTGAATTACAAAGGGTTTTCTCATTTTTACTTATTTGTATACATATATATTTAGATTAGTAGTGGCTCCTAAAGTAGTATGGCATAAAAAGTCAAATATCAAGTGTATACTAAGCTGTACAAGAAGCAATAAGGCCAAGGCCACCCGGCCTTATTGTAAAAAGCAATCTCTTCTAGACAATCTTAGGATGGATCAAAATGTTATAGAAAGACAGTAGTAGTTGAATATATATGGTTTTTGAACCCTTGCTAATGCATGTAATATAATTAGGCTAACTCTTTGCAAAGTTCAGGAAGTTTAGCCAGGTCAGTCTATGATTGGTGACCATTCTTAACAATTCTATGTAAAAAGTAAGACTTTTGTACGATTATATATCCAGTTTTTTTTTATTAATAGAACCATTATTTTTGCAGCTGACAACCCTATTAAGTTAACGTTTAAAATACTTAGTGCAGTTACTGACCGGAAACGACCTCAGTACAGTTAAAAGCTCCTGCGAAGCCTACATTCTTCATTTAATTGCTTTCAATTGTAAAAGTTCAAAGAAAGGTGCTAAAGGTTTTTTATTCTTCAACCCAAACTCATTGTAAGTGCGTATTTCGATTTCAAAAACCGATGACGATATAGATAACCACTTTCCATCAGACCACCCATCTACTCGTTCCTAATGCCCTAATGTTTTACCAACTATAATTAAACGGCCTCTTTAGCCCTCTAACGTAGATAACTCGCAAATTTTATGATATACTAGCTGATGCCTGCGGCTCCGCTCGCATCCTAGGGGTTTGAAAAATAGATGTTGGCCGATTCTCATGCCTACAAAATTTCATATAAATCGGTCCAGCCGTTTCTGAGGAGTATGGGAACGAACATTGTGACACGAGAATTTTATATATAAGATTTACTTGTGTCCCCTTGAAGATTTTTAGAAACGAAAATGTATAATCTATTTAAAGATTTATTTTTTATTTTTAAGCTATATTCGTAGCATAGCATAATAGCATAGCTTTTATCGCGGGCTTTGAGCGCGGCGACCGAATCAAGAAATTCCGTAACGAAAAATCCTAACACCCCGTGTTAAAAAAGGATAGAGAATATGATTGTAACTGCAGTGCGACAAGGACAAATTACGGGCGCTTGGGCTGCGTTATGGATTAATCAAATCGTAGGCACAATACATAGCGTCCGTGTCCTCCAGAAGCGTCTAATTGAATCGCAGTGTTTTCAGTTTCAGAGTCGGTCATAAACAAACAAACATACAGGTGAAGCTTATAGAAAGCGTGTAATAAAGGGAACTAATTTATTCGCAATCGGTGTAGCCGTTCTTGAGATTAACCGGTACAAACATACATACTGTCATTTTTTTAGTTTTGTTTTATTTGACTGCCGTTTATTGTTTGTGAAAAGTTTAAAACTTATAATTAGAAACTACAAACGGACACATCAATTTTATTTATTCGTATATATCTATAGATTAATACTTATTCAGTTCATCACTTTGATTTCGAACCCGTTACCACAAAACAAGTATCCTTACCAAGCAATAAATTATAAGGAATTTAATAAGTACGTTGGAGAGGACCGCTAGGAAAATGGCCGGAGTGCCGTTATATGCTGGGAGGCAGAGGTTCAATTAAGCTGCGTGCTCATGGGATAACTTAGTAATAACTTACAGGAAGCAGGTAGAAAGCCTGTTCTGTATTTATAGTCTTGACCGTTTAGGTAAACAATGTAATATTATTCATTACATTTACTGATATTTATTATATAGCCGGTTCCAAAAATAACGGGTCAGTCACATAAACCAATAACGGGTCAGTCACATAAACCCGAATATCTCCCGAACTACGCATGCCATCCTAATGAAACGAAGACTGTTTCATTGAGAATTTAATTATACAGATAAAAAATAAAATAAAACTTAGTTACACCCACAATATTAATCTTAAATTAAAAAAAAACTAAAGTAGTCATATTTTTCTTAAGATTACATTTTTTTTATGATTGTTTTTTTGCTGTTTTTCATCACTTTCTTCATTTAATACTTTGTATTGCCTCCACGTGATGAAGCCTCCAGTGATGAAAAACAGCAAAAAAACAATCATAAAAAAAATGTATGACTACTTTAGTTTTTTTTAAATTTAAGATTAATATTGTGGGTGTAACTAAGTTTTATTTTATTTTTTATCTGTATAATTAAATTCTCAATTGAACAGTCTTCGTTTCATTAGGATGGCATACGTAGTTCGGGAGATATTCGGGTTTATGTGACTGACCCGTTATTTTTGGAACCGAGTGTATATAGACTGCCTGGTTGGTCTAGTGGTTAGCGTATGCGGCTGCTGATCAAGAGGTCTCGGGTTCGATTACCGGGTCGGACCAAATATTTGTGTGATCCACAAGTATTTGTTTTGGAGTATGGGTGTTTTCTATATATTATATGTATGTATTTACAAAAAAAAAGTATGTTTATGTATTTATATCAGTTGTTTAGTACTCATAATACAAGCTCTGCTTAGTTTGGGACTAGATGATGATGTGTGTAAAATGTCCGAAATAATATTTATTATTTATTAATGCAGCAACAAAAATTCTAGAAGGGGTAAAGTTATGTTGTATTAAGCATACATGTTTGCCTACTATGACTTTGGTCGAAAGGGTTAGTTTGACAAGGTATAAATAAATATTTCGGATATCTTACACACAACGCCTTCTAGTCCCAAACTAAGCAGAGCTTGTATTTTATTTTATGACAAAGGCGGACTTAATGCCGTTGGTATTTTCCACCAGTCAATCTTAGGGGAATGCAGAGCTAAACGTTTATGTAACTACAAACAAATTATACATAGAAAACATCCAGACTCCGAAACAAATATTTGCGCATCACACAGACATTTGGTCCGAACCGGGAATCGAACCTGAGACCTCTTGGTCAGCAGCCGCATACGCTAACCACTAGACCAACAAGTCAAAATTGTTACAAAAAGATCAACTATTTTGTTTAAGGCGAATTCAGGTCTTTTTCAATATTTTATCTTTAGTTAAAATTGTAAAAAATAACTTGTCTAATCGACTGTAACATAACCCAATTCTCAAAGACTTTTATAGGCCATTTAACCTCACGCTATGACCTTTATGACCGTAACAGTGACCCACAACACAAGTCCGTCATTCATAAAATAGTAACTATAAGATAAAAGCCTACATAGAGGTCGAAATTTAACTGTATCTTAACCCAACATTGGCTACAGCTCCACAAAGACTTATAATTATATTTAAAATAATAACTATCTTTGTTTGTAGTGACCCACTTGATACATTTTTCACATCTTTCATTCAACAATGGGGTTTCCCACGAACCAATTGACCAGGGTTAACGGTGAAGAGCTATGATTATGAACATTACTATGTAAAGCTATTTCAGGGTAGCAAGCGTAGCAACTGTTGAAGTGCACATATTATGAACGAATGTGTGTGTGTGCGTGTGCGCGCGCGCGCGTGTGTGTGTGTGTGTGTGTGTGTGTGTGTGTGTGTGTGTGTGTCTGTGTGTGTGTGTGTGTATGCGTGTGTGTATGTGTGTGGTGTGTGTAGTGATAGTGGGAAGTCTTTATATTTGTCGATTTGCTACATTGTAGCACAATGTAGCAAATCATAAGAATTACAACAATACAAGTATCAAAACCCCTGTTGAGACAAAAAAACCCTTACCAAGCAAATACAAAAAATTTAGTCTTTTATTTGCCTTTGTAACTTATGTTATGTTCTAACTTAAGTTTTCAAAAAAAATTGTGATAATTTTAAATTTAGTGACGTATCTAGTTTGTTAATTCCACTTACTTTTGACAAAAACATACTCTCTGAATGTCAAAAGTACCGTACTTTCTAGGAACCTGAACTGTTAATTACGACTAAAAAACGGTTCACATTACTAGGTTACTAAGGTTGGCTAAAAATGATTTATGTACTTTTTATCTTTATTTTTCCTCAGTTTATGAATTAACAACAAATATTTTATAAACTTATATATGTGTATGTGTAGTTACATACGTTAGTTAGTTGAAGAGGTTATTATTATCTTATAAATAGGCCAATTACATTATGAAGTGATTTATTCTTTGAATTACGATATAAATTGATTGATAAACGCGTTGATGTCTTTTATACGTAATTATCTGAATGAGAAACTGTTGAGAAATAAATAAACGTTGATTTATTAGAAGCCTTAAATAAAGACCGAATCACTAATGATTATATAGTGACTAGTTTTCGATGACAGGTAATATAACAGTAATATTATCATCTATCGTCATACAATTTTTTTTTTTTAAAAGACAACTCCCACTTTAGGAATATAAATTCTTGTGTCGCGGGGGACTTTACAAACATACATGAAACACACACAAACACACAGTCCCAGACTCAGAACAACAAATTTTGAATGACAAAGTGTTGTTCTACGTGGGATTTGAATCCACGACACTTGGCGCAGTAGGAAGCGGCGTGGCGAGCGCTTAAACCACTTTCTTTCTTTTTTTCTTTATGTGTGGAAAATCATCATGGACCGTCACCCCACCATGGGGTTACGGCGGGATGGTGTGTCGGACTTGAACCGACTAAAAACCACACAGTGTGCCCTCTCCGCGCTTCTCCGTTTAGGAGGAGGGGAAGTCCAGGGTCAGCAGATCTCCTTCTGGACTCCCCCAGCGCCTGCCCGCTCCTGATGCGGGCACCGTCTCGACGACTTCGACGACCCTCTCTTAGGCGGCGTCCGGCACACACCGACGCCGCCCCCTCGCGGCTGGCCACATAATGCGGGTGGAGGGAAAACCCGTCCCGTCCACCCGCGGCCACACTCAAAGCGGCATGAGGCGCAGAAGTTCGCGCCGATTGGATGTCGTCCTCCCGGGCCTTCTCCGCCGCCTCCTTCTGCGTGATTACGTCCTCGCAGAAGGACGCGACCGCGGAAAATGAGCTCTCGCTGCCGACCATGGAACGAACGACGGCCGGCAGTGAGAGATCCTCTCCGATGACTGCAGTGAGGACCCGGCGCTGTGTCTCCCATGCGGGACAGACCGCCAGCGTGTGATGAGCCGAATGCCCATGCCCGGAAAGAACCTGCGTCAGTCGGAAGGTAAGGGTCCCGTGCTGCCGCACAGCCTATTCGCCGATGACCGGCCGAAGCGCCTCCACGGCGGCGAAGCCAGCACGTGGGGTCTCCAGCCGGACCGACCAGCGAACCATCATATCATCGATAATTTCAAATAATCAGTATTTATACTAAATTTATATCAAAGTAATTTAAAAAATATTTTTTATTTAATTAAAAAAATTAAAAATCTAAAAAGCAATTTAAAAAAGGTATTTTTGAGTTTTTCTTAGGAAATTCCTACTAGCAGCCCGGAGTTTGAAAGATGCGGTCATTCACACCCGTGCCTCGGAGAGCACGTAAAGCCGTCGGTCAGTATACAGACCCTCGCCCTCAGGGTTGCAGAGAACCGATGCCAGTCGCTCCGTATTAAAACTAAAATTAAGGTGAAACCGGTTGAACTAGTACCCGACCCCAAATAGTCTTGAGAATAATAAAAGCTAGGAATAAGAAAGAAGATTTTTTTATATAATATATATATTGCTGATGACATAAGGCTGATGACATAAGGGATAAATTATTCCATTTTTTACACGCTTTTTAGGGTTCCGTAGCCAAATGGCAAAAAACGGAACCCTTATAGATTCGTCAAGTCTGCCTGTCTGTCTGTCTGTCCGTCCGTATGTCACAGCCAATTATTTCCGAAACTATAAAAGATATACTGTTGAAATTTGGTCAGTCGATGTATTCTGTGAACCGCATTAAGATTTTTACATAAAAATAGAAAAAAAAACAATACATTTTGGGGGTCCCCATACTTGGAACAGAAATTCAAAATTTTTTTTTTCATCAAACCTATACGTGTGAGGTATCTATGGATAGGTATTCAAAAATGATGTTGAGGATTCTAATATCATTTTTTTCTAAACTGAATAGTTTGCGCGAAAGACACTTCCAAAGTGGAAAAATGTGTGTCCCCCCCCCCTCTAACTTCTAAAATAAGAGACTGATAAAACTAAAAAAAATATATGTTGTACATTACTATGCAAACTACCAACGAAAATTGGTTTGAACAAGATCTAGTTAGTATTTTTTTTTAATACGTCATAAATCTTAACACGCAATTTACCTTTCATCCAATCAATACACTAGTATAAAAACATCGATGAAACGAACTACAAGAACTTTTAAATGATGTTACTTGCTGATACGGAACCCTTCATGGGCGAGTCCGACTCGCGCTTGGCCGCTTTTTATTAGCTTCACCTTCAATTATTGAGGAAACCGAGTACTTTGGGTGCGATTTTGACCCACTTTAAACGGCCAGATTTCGTTCAAACATGACATTACACTAATTTGAAAAAAAAAAGTCTAAACAAATTAGTCTTTTTTCTACAAAAATAGTTTAATAAAACTAAACAAACACGCTTTTAAACTAAAAAGTATACATAATTTTAATGGAGCAAAGCGTGGGGTGCTTTCTGAAAATATTTCAATAACGTCGCCCCACGCTTTGTTTAATTAAAATTATTTTCTAGTTTTTAGTTCAAAAGCGTGTTTTTTTTAGTTTTTTAAAACTATTTTTTTAGACTTGTTTTACTTTGCAGTGTTACTCTCAATAAACTACAAAAATAAACGCGGGTAATATCGCGATGCCCATCTAGTTAACAATATATAAATAAGTAAGCAGCCTTGTATTTCCTGGTAGCAGCCAGTTCAAGCAAAAGGTCTACGACCTAGACCCGTTCCAGTTATAGCTTGGTATTTACCAATTTATCTATATAAAGTAGGTATTTGTAGTCAAGGTTTGTGCTAGCTCATTTATATTTAAAGAAGAAAATACGACGCTTAAAAAATTATCAGATATATAGAATTGACTGCCTCGTTGGTCTAGTGGTTAGCGTATGCGACTGCTGATCAACAGGTCTCGGGTTCAAATCCCGGGCCGGTCTAAACGCTTGGCGGTTATTCACGCCCGTGACTCGGAGAGCACGTTAAGCCGTCGGTCCCGGTTATCATGAACATCTATGGCAACTGTTATTGGAGAGTAAGTACTCTCAAATATACTGACTGAATTAGTTCAATCTTCGAATTCCAGTTTGCCCTCAGGGTTACGGAGTCCAGATGACAGTCGCTCCGTGGAAAATCCAGGTAAAATCCGTTGAAATAGAAGCCGATCTCAATGAATATTGGGAAAAAAGGGTAGGTAGACGAAGTCACGATACTACAAGTTCTACTTACATTCGAATCTAACGACCGTGTGTGACAAATGTCAAATTATAATTAATACTATTAGACTAATACCTTTTAAATGCCAAACTGATATTTAAATGTTAAAGAACTCTTGAACTCGGTACAACGGTACAATGCATTATTACTTACATATATATTCTTGAGTACACTACTAAGTAGAAGGTATGTGCTAATTGGTACAAATTTAACTCGTCTACAGATGAGAGGACTAAGCTCTTGAAGCATATAAGGCTTGAGAAACTCAGACGGATTGAGTAATTCCTTATCATTGATACCGAGGATATAAAAAGGTTGGCTTATTTCCTATTTCCCTTAATCATGGTATTATACGAACGGCTGCATCAATTTACTAAATTTTTTGAATTGAAAATCCATTGAAAATCTTTCTAACTGTTTCAAGAGATTAGCGGGCTGGAATAAACAGTTAAATATGTAAGAAATTGATTTTTTGATGCAAGTACTGTGCTTTAATTTAAAATTGGAATCGAATATTTAAATTTTATTTATTTGTAAAAATTATGCCATCAAATTTTGGCGCTTTAAAAAGTAATAAACCATAGATCACTTTTTTTTCTTATAATAACTTTCTTCTTTTAAAACATTTAAGTCCAAGGAGGTCAGAGGAAGACGAGTTTCTTTATTAAACGGTTTTCAATGTTGTCGAGAGTCACAATAGTGAAAGTAATTCTATATTTCCTTTTGTTGTGTAAAACGGAATGTTACTTTCAAAATAAACACTTAACTTATTTTAAAACGTGTTTATTTACTAATTTTGATATATGGCAATATTAAGAGATATGGTTTGATATGATCCATAAATATTATTAATATTTTAGGCGGCAATTGGTGAAGCAGGCCTTCTTGATAGATTCCAATATTTATAGCCGTTTTCACATAAATCCCCTAAATTTAAGAGGGCCGCTTAGAGAGAGTTGGCTAACCCTTAGTGATATTTTCGTTCTCACCATATTTTAAGGGACACCTAAGTGCTTAGATTTTTCTTAAAATGTAGGGGTCTACCTACGTTAGGAAGCTCTTAGTGGAAGGAAACTGTTTACTCGTAAGTGTTATTAGTAAAATGGGCAGTTGTTTCACATGTTTATTTAGTTTTTCATTGTAAACATACCAAAAAGAAATTTAGAAGAGGGCGCAAGTGGTTCCTTGGCTACTAGTATCTAAGACGCCGAGCGTTTATGGATCAGTTTGCATTCGATATACCAGTCACTGGTATCAGCATATTAAGTAAACTACTATTAACTTAATCCTACTAATATTATAAACGCGAAAGATTGTGAGTATGTATGTATGTGTGTATGTATGTTTGTTCCTCTTTCACGCAATAACTACTGAACGGATTTGGATGAAACTTAACAGTAATATGCTTATATATCAGAATAACACATAGGCTACTATTTACTGCAATAATCGAGATACACGAGCGAAAGCTAAGTGTTTAAAAAATACATAAATCGTAGATGTCAAAATGTATCACTGTTTATCTCCTGTCAAAACTTCACAGGTTGCTATGCATAGCACACTTGCATAGCAACCATAATGATAAACTCGGGTAACACCGCGGGGCGCAGCTAGTTTTTGTTTCAATTTACATGAATACTTTTTTAATGAGGAACCCCAAAAAATTCGCACCTCAGCCGACCGCTGTCCAAGCCGCCCACGTCAACTTTCTAACTTCTCACGATAACGGTACGGCATACATACATATCCAAGTAAAAATGTCACATAATCAACCTTATTCCCATAGAAATAAAGACTAAGAAACTGTATCCTGAAAATGGTGATCAACTTCCCGCATCTACGAATTTAACTCTTATTTGTTAGATCATAAGGTTTTAATTATATTTTCACGATGTCTCTCGGAAGCTATTATTACTAATAGTATATTAGTTTTGACATATTGGGTGTAATTTGTGGTTTTCATATTTAGGTATACAGATCAACGGGATTTGGGCCGTATTCAAATTAGTTTTTTTTGCAAGATTGTAAATTTGTCTATGTATCCGTGTACTGATGGATTACTATAGAGCCGGGTGGTCGGACTGGAGTGGAGTCACCATAGCGTCCTCTCGAGACAGAAAATATTCTATTATTTTTACGAGGCGGATATCTTTACACATACACATTTTAAACTCACACAAAAATAAATAGTTTTAAAAAACTAAACAAACACGCTTTTAAACTAAAAAGTAGAAAATAATTTTAATGTTACAAAGCGTGTGGCGACGTTATTGACATATTTTCAGAAAGCACCCCACGCTTTGTTACATTAAAATTATTTTCTACTTTTATTACATTACATTCTTTTTTTCTAGACTAATTTCTTTAAACATTTTCTTTATTTTTCTTTGTTTTTTTTTTCAAATTACTGTATTTGTCGGTCCTCGATAAATCTACAAAGTTTGAAACAAAATCTGGCCATTTAAAGTGGGTCAAAATCGCACCCAACGAAGTCGGTTACAAACAAACATACAGGTGAAGCTAATATAAAGCGTGTAAAATATTTACAATATTAGACACACATAAGCACACCTTGTGTTATATATAACAGTGTAATGCACACCTGCGCCTATGTATGGCTACTGCCTACTGCGCTTTAGGTGGATTAAGAATAGGAAGTGTATCCACCTTTATTCATCCCGTTGGTGTCGTAAGAGCGACCGAAAGGAGCAAACTACGAAGAACATAACAATGCACAGATAACGAATTTATGAAACGAGCCTTATGCCAATTCGTATCATAGAAGGTAGTAAAGCCATACATATTTCAGCACAAAAGTACTACCCTCAATCAGAAGCCCGACCTAAAAGTTTGTTACGTTGATGAAGCATCTCATTAGGTCGCCATAGTGTGGGTCACCAAGCTGCATTATTTGCATTCGCAATGAGTATGGTAACCACTACTACTACCACTACTCCTAGATTCTACTCATGCTTTCCATCAGACAGAGTAGAGTGTCATTGGTAGGCTTAAATATAAAAAACAAGTAAACCAAAGATAGGATATTGAAAATGATAATTTTCCTTAAAAAGAGTACTAATTTGTCTGTATTCTTGATTACTAAAACTTCTCAAAACAAAAAAGATCCTTTTTTTTTTTTTTTTTTTTTATATTTAAGCCTGCCAAAGTGACTCTACTCTGCCTGATGGAAAGCATGAGTAGAATCCAGAAGTAGGGGTCACCATGCTTATCGTGAGGGTAGGCAATGTAGCATGGTGACCCTTACCATGGCAGCCTGGTTAGATTATTCTGCGGGCGGGAGAATGATGCAGAATGATTGGGCCTCCGGTCTCACACTCACCAACGAAATACGACAGCAAGAATGCTGTCATTATTAGGATGGTCTTCTGTGTGAGGGTAGTACTGGCCGGGTCGAGCCGGCCCATTCGTGCTGAAATCAGCGTGGCTCTACTACCTATTATCCTATACATAAATTGATGAAATATTGAATCAATCGTGGTAAAAAAATAAATGAATTTAAAAAACTAAACAAACACTTTTGACTAAAAAGTACTAAATAATTTTAATGTAACAAAGCGTGGGGTGCTTTCTGAAAATATTTCAATAACGTCACACATATTTTTTTAGAAAAAAGACTAAAAAAGACTAATTTGTTTTTTTTTTCAAATTAGTATAATGTCATCGGGCCTCGATAAATCTACAAAGTTTGAACGAAATCTATCAGTTTAAAGTGGGTAAAAATCGCACAGTAGTCGGTTACAAACATACAAACCAACATAAAGGTGAAGCTTATAAAAAGTGTCTAAAAATATATAAATCAATCCCAGTCTTAACTTGAAATAGATTATTGAATAGTTGTAAAATCGCTTAGACAACTTAACCACAAATGTTGTTTAGTGCCGCTCCTTTCATTTATTATTTAATTTATTGTAGACCTTATATGGATCACTTTAAGAGTTTCTTTCAAATGATTCTGATTTACACGTTGGTTGACACAGTTTAAGCGTCTTTTGAGATTAAAGATTGTGATATACAGGATGTTGTTTATTACTAATGTATTGATTTTCCTGTATGTACACAGTAACGGTATATAACTTTCTTATATTGATCAGATAAACTTAAACTCATTCATTCCTTATTCCTGTGCATAGAGCTACCTGTTACTTAATAAGTCAGAGATCGTGGGGTCGACTCCCAATAGGACAAGTCATTCTGTGATAAGAACCATCGTTTGTTTGTATGTCTGGGTAAATTTTACAAATATATGAGAATAATTATCAGCAGTGTGATTACCACAGTTCAGGTTTTCCTAGTTTGGGATTAGATTACCGCGTGTGAGATGTGTGAAGTTATTTTAATATTTTTTTAAAGACAACTTTCGCATTACAAATATATTCCTGTGTTGCGGAGAAATTTACAAACATACAAGAAATGAGTACCCAGACTCAGAATAAAAATTTGAGAAACACATAAAGTTTTATCCTGTGTAGGATTTGAACCCACAACACTTGGAAGCGGCGTGGCGACCACTACGCCAACCGTGCAGTCAATTTGTGCTTTAAGAATGAAGATGGAGATAGTAGAGCCAAGCTGACTTCAGCATGAACGAGCCGGCTGTACCAGGGCAGTATAACCCTCTTCCAGAAGACCAATCTAAATAGACAGCATTCATACTTAAGTAATTTGTTGGTGAGTGTGAGACCGGCTCACTTAGTAGAAGCAGGTAGTGCCAGGCTGATTTCAGCACGAATGGACCGGATCGACCGGGGCAGTACTACCCTCACACAAAAGACCATCCTAATAATGAGAGCATACTTGCGGTCGTATTTCGTTGGTGAATGTGAGACCGGAGGCCCAATCTTCTGCACATTTCTCCCGGCTTGTAGAGGCCGAGAGAGTGATGCAGAAACATCCAACTGGGCCGCCTTGGCATGGGTCACCATGTTGAATTGCTTACACTCACACTACAGATGGTGACCCCTACTCCTGGATTCTACTCATGCTTTCCATCAGGCAGAGTAGAGTCACTTTGTTAGGTGTCAATATAAAAAAAAATCGGTTGTCTGTAAAGTCGATTTACTGACGATAGTTGAACGTGACAACGTCATAAGATTGTGCCTCTTTGTCGCTCGTTCCGCGCTCTCGCTTGCACTTCAAACCTTAAATGGAACGCCTCAGAGCGAGGTAACGCCGCATGAGTCATGTTTTTTCATGCGTGCAGCTGGCTCCATCGAATTATAAGACGTTGTCACGTCAAAAAGAAGCATCTTAATCGGGCGTTACAGTGTGGGTCATGCAGCATGCTGCATCGTTCCTTTGGTTGCATATGTAATGATATGGATGATTACTATTCTTGGATGCATTCTTTCTTCTTTTCTTGGACACATGCTTTCTATCAAGCAGAATAAAGTGAGTTTGCCAAGCTCATTCGGCATCACCCTGTAGGTAAATATTATTACATTCTAAAGTTATAACTTTTTGTTATATCTGTAACATTAATGACGTTAATTTGATTGACTGTACGGTTGGCCTAGTGGCTTAAGCGGTCGCCACACCGCTTCCTACAGCGCCAAGTGTCGTGGGTTCAAATCCCACGACAATCAATCAAAACAAATCAATTCAAATTCCACGCACACTTTGTGTGATTCACAATTTGTTGTTCTGAGTCTGGGTGTTCTTTGTGTCCGTTTCATGTATGTTTGTAAAATCCCCCAAGACACAGGAATTTATATTCCTAAAGCGGGACTATAATAAGTACGTGCTCTTTTTTATTTTTTATTAGTTGACAAAATTCGACATACAATGAATTATGATGTAACATATAAATCTTATTATATTTGTTTTTGTCGTATTACTCTTTTGGTACAAGGTACTCTTTTGTAAAAAAATCCGGATTATAGGAGGTCTTAGATAGTACTCTATAATCCGACAATTTCGATAGTCCGACATTGTCTTGCAAGACGTTTGTCGGATTACCGGAGGTTCACTGTAGTAATAATAATTATTATTTTGAACAAGATATTTATCAAATATTTATACTATATACCGATTTATTTAAGAGGTGTAAATACTAGTTATAAATTCAGTTATTCGAAATTGAACTTAAAAAACGTACAATGTAAGTTTCAATTAGTATAATGACATTTTAATAACCAAATTAGTGTCAATGGAAAATAAGATGTAATGCGGTAGTCATTAGGTGTTTTTTAGATCCGTGACATATGTAGGTTAGTTCGTTGACCTCATAGTGGATCATGATTAATGATATTGCAATATAGTCGTCTGGTATTATTTGAATATGTTATGAGTCAGAAAATGACGTCATTTCTTGAAAGTTTTTTTTTTTAAACTTATATTGAAAACAATATACTGGCCGATCTGGACAGTGCGATCTAGAACCTTCTTTCTAAGGAGAAAATAAGTCCAGCAGTGGACTACTTGAGGCTGGTAATGATTATGTGCTCAATAAAAATTAAACTTACTTAGCTTTTGACTGCACGGTTGGCCTAGTAGTTTATGTGGTCGCCACAGTGGTCGTTCAAATGCCACGTGTGACAACACTGTGTGATTCATAAATTGTTGTTCTGAGTCTGGATGTTCTTTGTGTCCGTTTCATTTTTTTTATGTATACTTTATGCACATAAGTCACAAAGGTGGACTTAATGCCTTAGGCATTTTCTGCCAGTTTCATGTAAGTTTGTAAAGTCTCCCGCGACATGTGATTACATTCCTAATGCGGGAGTTGTCTTTTTAATAACATAGAAAGAAAGCAAAAAACTTGTAAGTTCTAGATTTTGACTGCTCGGCAAAATAATCGAACGATTCTCTCGTAGATTGAAAAGGTTCCGATCTTGTGTATCTTTAAGTGTTATTTGAAAAGTCCCTATGACAGTAACAACGCAACTAAGCAAACCAAGCAATCTAGCTCTTTCAATCAGACATCCATACTAACGTTATATAATCGAAAGTAACTTAGTCTGTATGTCTGTCTATTGCACTCTCATAGCTAAGCCGATGAACCGATTTGAATGAATTGAAAATGGAGAAGTATATATATTATTTATCGCGAAAATCGACTCAGATCGAAAGCACCCAAGCGAAGAAATGCCCATAATCTTATTAATAAACTAAAAACTACTTAGAAAGATTCATACTAAAAACAAAGATTCTCAATAAGCTGCAAATTGACTCTGCCCTGCCTGATGGAAAACATGAACAGAATCCAGAAGTGGAGGCCACCATCCTCACTGCCACAACGTACAGTGCAGCACGGTGACCCACACTATGGCGGCCTCGTAAGATGCTTTTTCACGCCCCGATTGAAGGACCCGGGGTCATAGGAAGAAGGAAACACATGCGCTGCTAGAGAGTTCCAGCTTTTAACTGCTCGTCACAGAAAGGAAGAGCCGAACCGTTTAGTTCAAGAGCGTATGTCAACTAATACCACAAATCGTAACATCTAAATATAAACAAAGAAGTTTTTCTCAAAGAATTAAAAAATACCTACCGTGCGATATAATTACAGTTATTCGAGTTCCGACACACCATGTTGCTCAACAATCGACTAATATTTACAGCACAACACTATTGTGTGCAAATTGTTTCTGTTTAATATGCATATACTATGTATTAACATCAAGTTTCGTCCGGTGTACAACCTGCCCAAAATGTTGATGATCACTAAGTAATTATCTTGTCGAGGAATAATCAAAACCAAAAAAAAGGATGGTTTCTTTTTATACTACAAAAAAATGCGTACGCATTAGGAATACATCCTGTGTCGCTGTATATAAACAAACATGAAACGGTTACGAGGAATAACCAAATAATACAGAAGACATAACAACTGCCTTGTTGGTCTAGTGTATAGCGTATATAACTGCTGATCAGCCACGCTGCAAACGCTTTTTGTTTTCTATTCTATTTCTCTATTCTTTTGTTTCATTGGCTAATATTTTGTTTCGATCACGTGACTGGGTGACATTAGTCAATGAAACAAGAGAATAGATAAATAGAATATAATAGAATAGATAAATAGAATAGAATAGAAAACGTTTGCAACTTGGCTAGGGGGGCAGGAAGTCTCGGGATCGAATCCTGAGTCGGGCTTTTTGTAGCATCCCGAGGTATTAAAAATAACGGTATTTCACGCCCGTGCCTCGGAGACCATGTTGTCATGAACATCTGTGGCAATCGTTATTGGGTAGTCAGTGCCCTCAAATATACTGACAGCTAATTGTTATGGAGTTCAGATGCCAGTCGCTTAGTGAAAAAATTGATATTTTGGTAAAATCGGTAATGGATCGACTGCAATACAATGTGCCCGCAATGCAGCAAACCGTCATAAATGGAGGGACATCGCAAGGCATGCAGCAGCTCTGAAACTGAGCGGCGACGGCAAATCGCAACACTGCCTATCAACTGCCACGATCACTCTGTCAAAAGTGTTCGACTAGAAGAAGTGGCCAACTCCAAATAAACGTGGGAATGTTAAAAGCTAAATTAAAAATACTGCTAATGAAGTCATTCAACCAACATTCTAATCTAAAACTCAAAGATACAAGACCTCAAATGTCCTCAATGTCGCAATAAATTAATTGTTGTTTTCACTAACGTCCACTAAATTTAAGGGCCTTAGATATTTTCGTTTTCCTCAACCTATAGGAGCCACCTAAGTGCTTCAGTGTCTTTTTAACGTGCGTTAGGGAGCTCTTAGTAAAGAGACCGTTTTAGTTTCGATGGAGAAAACGAACACGGACGAAAATGTATACATTAATATACAGTACAAGTACTGCGTAGTGTAGTGTGTGTAGTCAAGTACAAGTGTGTATTGTATAGTTACTTTCATATCTACATATACTATATCTACATATACAATAACATATATCCGAAAAATATAACCCTACTTCTGTTGCTGTCGGGTAAAAAAGGTGTGTTTGGTTTTATAACCTGTCATAACAGTCGTGACATGGACAGTTGTCAATTGAAGCTATATTTGCATAATTCTGACACGACCGCAGGTGCTTAAAGTCTCTAAACAATTTTTTTTACCACGAAGGGTATAAAAAATTCGATTATAATTCGATTCGATCGATTGGAATTTACGATGTTCAAGCGGTTGTATAATTTAACAATGTTGAAAACATATTGTTTATTGTTTACTACAATAATCGAGGGTAATACGGCGGTTTTTGTGTACCCCCGAGTAACGCCGCGGGGCAAAGTTAGTCTAAACGAAAATAGCCTAAGTTACTACGTTCAGCCGTTCTCGGGATTAACCGCCACAAACAGAGTGACGGATATAAAAAAATAATTTGCATATTTGGTATACCTACGTACTTTATGAGGGTAGGCAATTCAGCATGGTGACCCCTACCAAGGCGGCCTGGTTAGATAATTCTGCATCATTCTCCCAACCTCCGGAGGCCGCGAGAATGAGGCAGAATGATTGGGCCGGTCTCACACTCACCAACGAAATACGACAGCAAAAATGCTGTCATTATTAGGATGGTGTTCTGTGTGAGGGTAGTATTGCCCCGGTCGAGAGCGGCCCATTCGTGCTGAAATCAGCAGGGCTCTACTACCTACCTCGTATCAGTAGTATGTAACCATGTGTGTTCATGTATCAGTAAAGTCACAAAATACTAAAGCAATGGAACTAGCACCAGCTCCCCTAGACAAGTTTCAAATGTCTTTAATTTTTAACCGACTTCAAAAAAAGGAGGAGGTTTTCAATTCGTCGTTTTTTTTTATGTATGTTCAGAGATAATTTCGTCGTTTATGAACCGATTTTAAAAATTATTTTTGCATTGGAATGGGCGTAGCTTACAGGTGGTCCCATCGTCACTATAACGGGATCTGATGATGGGATCCCAAGGAAATTTTTATGTTATAGTTTTAACAAAAAGGAACCGACTTCAATGAAAAACTATTCCGAGTACCCAAATCGCGACAATTGTGCCTATGATATTTGAGGAGTTCCCTCGATTACCTTGGGATCCCGTCATCAGATCCCGATATGGTGACGATGGGACCACCTGTAAGCTACGCCCATTCCAATGCAAAAAGAATTTTTGAAATCGGTTCATAAATGACGAAATTATCGCTGAACATACATAAAAAAAAGAAAAAGAATCGGACGAATTGAGTTTTTTTCTTTTTTTTTTAAGTCGGTTAAAAACATTGATTTTTTTAATACATCAATGGTTAAAAATTATTTACTCTATTTCTCTTGTTTCAACGGCTAATGTTACTCAATCATGTGATCAAAACAAAATATTAGCCAGTGAAACGAGAATAGAATAGAAAACGTTTGTAACTTGGCTAGGGGGGCAGAAAAGTCGACTTACCTTTCCAACCACAGAACGGGTAGTAATTACACACTAGCTATCACTATTAAGTATTCCTACGAACGAAGTACCGTGGTGGTTAAAGAGATAGCCTCTTCGCATTTTACTGAGTCGAGTTTTGTGGTTGTGAGTGACAAATTGTTGTCCAGAGTCAGGGTGTTATTTGCGTCCGTTTCATTCATTTTAGTTGTACGGGTCAGCCAGTTAAGGAAAATAAGTCCTAATAATTTGTCCTGGGTGGATATCAAACCCACAGCCTCCAGCTTATCAACGGAATAACCACCAAGCCAGTCACCTTCAGTCAGCGATATACGGTATAACGGGATAAACAGGTGAAACTTGCAGCAACCGTAAAGAACATCGTTGTGAGAATTTTTATTGCGCAATACAGGATTATTTGAAATTCGAAACAATTCCAGTTTCCTTTACGTAATGCCTACTAAGTGTTTTAAGTTTTCAATACGGAAATATTTTTTTATCAATACTCATCAAGTAAACTTTTTTTTATAAATGACTAGCTTTCGCCCGCGTGTATCTGGATTATTGCAGTAAAAAGTAGCCTATGTGTTATTCTGACATATAAGCTATATTACTGTAAAGTTTCATCCAAATCCATTCAGTAATTTTTGCGTGAAAGAGCAACAAACATACATACTATTCACAAATTTTCGCGTTTAAAATATTGGTAAGGATGTACGGCTGGTATCGTAATAGCGGAAACTACGAAAGACAACAACAGCACTGTAAAGAGAACATTTTTATACATAACATATATTATTATTACATAACATATTTTATACATATTCTCTGTAAATGATATTCTTTTCAATATCCAATGTCCAGTATCGTTATTTTTCAACGAAGTAAAATATCATTAAAAGTTGGATACAGTTGTAATTGGACTTCATAACTAAATATTGTAAACTGTAATGTGTAATATGTCTTTAGTTTGTTGTCTGTTTCTGTACACAATAAATAAATTAATAGAATTAGCATTGCCATTCAACGTGGCAATGCTGCCAGTCAATTGGGAACGCTATCAATAAGGGATGATGCGGGGATTGTAATTATTCTTCAAGTAAATATTGATATGTATGTTAATAAGACTTATTTAAATAAGACTTACAGCAAACGAGTGATTATAAGGAAGCTTTAGAGGAGACAATTTCACAGCAAAGAGACAGGTAACTAAAAAAAATATACTCTATAAGATTTGACCTACTATGTCATACTGATCATACTGGTCAAACAGGGGTTCGTATAGTTTGTTTCAAGTTTTCCTTCTCTTTACTATTCCACGCTAATCAGACGGGTTGGTATCGGGTATGTTTCAGTTCCGCATATCGTAATGAGGAGCCGCCCATTAATTACGTGAGGCTCGAAAGGTGAGAAGGGGGTTTGGCAAGAACCACGAACCATCATAAGAGGGACGGCCCAGTAGTGATGAAACTCTGCATAGTTTACTCGACTCTTACGAGACTCCCCAGGTTGAGCAGTACTGGTGACACTCCGTCTTCACTACGTCACTACACGAATCTAATAAAAAAAATTATTCCCCATGTACTTACAGCACATTACTTTATTTGTAGATACCTCAAGCTCTGATAACACTACTTAGAAAACTTTATTGCAATTCTATCAGAAGTTGGACAAGAAGTTGTTTATAACAAAACAACTCATACTTAATAGGTTCTTAAACCGTTGAACCGTTAGCATCACAAAGTTAAGTCCCGTTTAACGCAATAAAAAAAATACATAAGTTCAGTTATTTTGTAATTATTTCATAATTTCTTTACAACGCGTGTGAATTTTACATTTAACTCATGAATATATTCAACTGTTGTGTAATAAGAATTATTATTAAACATGTTAGCTGAAGATAAAATATGTATAACGCACATATTATCATACATGGTCGTCTTCTATACCTGTACTTTGATAAACATACTTATATACTTCTAAATATTTCATCATCAACAGTCCACTGCTAGACATAGGCCTTTCCTTTGAAAGGAAATATTTTCCTACTATACCACGCTGGCCAGACGTGTTGGTATAGGGTTGGTTTCAAGTTTTCCTTCTCTTTGCATTGATGTTGTCTTGCGTAGTTTATCCCTAAGTCACCTTTTACGATACCCGCGGGATGAATAGGAGTGGTGACACTCTGTATTCTTAATCCGTCACCACACGGACTTTATGTTCTACATATAATACTAGCTTTCGTCTTCGGTTCCATCCGTGTGTTTGTCGGTTATCGCGGAAAAAAGTAGCCTATGTCCTTTCTCAGGCTTTAGACTATCAGTGTACCAAATTTCATTTTAATCTGTTTAGTAGTTTTAGCACGAAAGCGCAACAGACATACAGACAAATTTACTTTCGCATTGTAATATTAATAAGAATGATCGTGCCATTTACTTATGTAATTAATAATAATAATAAACATTTTGAACTACTTACACATAACGCCATTTAATCCCACACTAAGCAGAGCTTGTATTATTGGTACTAAATAACTGATATAAATACATAAACGTACTTTTTTTTGTGAATACATATGTACATTTAAACATAGAAAATACCATATTATACATAGGATTCAAGATGAGAATCAAACTTAGCTCTCTAGCTTAGCAGTCCAGATAATTATTACTTGAGCTACAGACCTGTCATGTTAAGCATATGATTATAAAAAGAAATAGATCACATCGACAACCTTCAATGGTCTACTGCTCTACCTAGGTCTTTCGCTAGATAGGAGGTTTTGGCCTACTATATCACGACGGGCAGACAGATTGGTATAGGGTTTGTTGCAGGTCCAGATACCGTGATACATACAGTTCCTGAACTGCTTCTCTTTCAGGCGCAGAGTGGCACAGCGTGTGGCTTTAGCCGGTCCGATTCCGACACACCACCTCGCTGCAAACAACAGCTGCTTGACTGCACGGTTGTCCTGTCCCACCGCTGTCTACTGCGCTAAGTGGGAAACTTTGTATAATCCACAAATTGTTATTCTGAGTCTGGATGTTCTTTGTGTCCGTTTCTTGTATGTTTGTAAAGTTTCCTGTGACATAGGAATATATTCCTAATGCGGTTTTTTTAGTAGGGTGACGGCCCCTGAGGGTTTCCACTCGCAAAAAAAGGGTTTCTTTCAGGTGTTCCTTCTCTTTGCATTTATGTTGTCTTGCTTAGTTTGCTTTTTTAGTCGATTCTTGAGACATCCATGTCATGATTAAGGGTGGCAGCTCTCTCTGTATTTTTAATCCGTCACCACGACACGGTTGATTATGTACTCGCCAGTAATATGCAGGTAATTTAATATTAACTATTGTAGGATATTACTAGCAATTTTCACTTATTGCAACAGATGCGGGTAATTGAAAATTTAAATTGGAAAAAAAGTGAAATTTATACGTAATGAAAGTTATGTTACATTACATTTACTTTTAATACTACATTGCCATGGAGGTAGTGACATCGTTAGTATTTTTTTTTGAATTTGATAAAAGACTAGTAAGTCTTATTTAAAAAAACGCTCTGGGCGTATCCCGTGTCGCAGAGGAAACATAAAAAAGACACAAAGAACACTCAGACTCACAACAACATTTCGTGGAGCACAAAATGTGTTGTTATATGTGCGAATCTAACCCATACACTAGGCGCTGTAAGAAACGAAGGTGACCATTTAAACCACTACGCCACCTGCGCAATCAAGCATTTATTAAAGTTACTTATTTACAACTTTATTTACTGAAAATTAATTATAAAAGAAGGTTTCTATAAGGTGGTCCTGAACCTTTTTCTTTTCTTTTTTCGAAAGAAACTCCATCATTAGAATAATCACCTGTAGATCCTGTAAATATTCATGATCATGAACTTTACAAAAATGATGATGAATGATGGACGCAATCACAGGTAGAGCCAGGAGCTGTGGAAACAATTGGGAGACAACTATGGCCAGGAGTGGAGATCTTTCGGGTGAGATGAATTGATGCCATTTACCATAACTGACCTCAATGCACCTACATCATGAGGAATTATAATGGAGCATATTCTTCAGCCCTTTTTTCCCATTCTAAATATCTGACCTGGCCTTTAGTATTCTCAATATTATTTAAGTCAGCTATTAGTTCAACGGAATTTACTTGTATGACGTGAGCGATTAGCATCGGACCTGATCGCAATTCACAATCACAAATCTTAATAGCAGCCCGGAGTATGGAAAATGGGGGTGATCCAAGCTCGTGCCTCGCAGAGCACGTTAAGCCGTAGGTCCCGTTTGTCATGAACATCTATGGAATTTGGAAGTCAGCACCTTCAAATATTCACCCTCAGCCCTCCGTAGCCAAGTTGCAAACGTTTTTCGTTTTGTATTCCATTTCTCAATTCTTTCGTTTCATTTGCTAATGTCACACAGTCACGTGATCAATAGAAAATATCCAATGAAACAAGAGAATAGCGAAATAGAAAACGAAAAACCTTTGCAACTTGGCTACGGAGGGCTGAGGGTGAAGATTTGAAGGTGCTGACTTCCAAATACCATAGATGTTCATGACAAACGGGACCTACGGCTTAACGTGCTCTGCGAGGCACGAGCTTGGATCACCCCCATTTTCCATACTCCGGGCTGCTATCAAGGTTTTCGTTTAAGAAAAACCTAACCAGTCCGCTCCGAGAATAGAGTCTGAGATCTCTTGATCAGCTAAGGCATACGCTAACCGCTATACCAACAAGGTAGGTAGTTATTTTTCCATTCTATGGTGTAGTTAGTATTATTTTCTTTAAAATTGTGAAGGACACAACGGAAAGTTCCAACATGAAAGTATGTAAAATATATTTGAAAATGGTTTATAAATAAGTGCGATCCGAGATAACAAAACGTAAAAAAAAGCCATTGGAATTGAAATCCTCTAAGTTATTTTTAAGTAAATTAAGAAAATACACTTCTTAAACGTATTTTGTCCAATAAATTTACGCTGAGTTGTACCGAACCTTTTTACTGAGTAAAAACATCTGCTTTATACATAAAAAAAAACTTTTTTGAGTTTCAGTTCCAAGTATGGGGACCCCCAAAAAGTATTGTTTTTTTTCTATTTTTATGTAAAAATCTTAATGCGGTTCACAGAATACATCGACTGATCAAATTTCAACAGTATAGCTCTTATAGTTTCGGAAATAATTGGCTGTGACATACGGACGGACAGACAGACGGACAGACAGACTTGATGAATCTATAAAGGGTTCCGTTTTTAGCCATTTGACTACGGAACCCTAAAAAGTATTTTATAGCAATCTGCATTTTATGTTAGTACCTTATATAGGTACTTTATATGAAAGTATATACGGTACTAAAATAAAAAAGTGAAAAACTGTTCATTTTATATTACAAACAAATACTTTAATTTTAGCTTATTGTATTAATGTGTCCAGTCAATTCATTATCATGTAAGTAATTTAGTAGAAATGCGCAACACTAATACAGCTCTAGAACATAAAAAAAATGACAGAGTAAAAGGGGTTGCCAGTAAACAAAAGAGACAGTAAACAGTCACCAATGACACAAAAAAGTCTTATCGCAACTTCCTATGTATGACTAACATACTATTCGAAATTTAAAAATGTAGAAATTCTTGTCATTTATCCACGCGAGCCAAGCGGTCATTGCCTAACAAAAAACAATCCTGATTTGTCTATTATTAAATGCAAGAACATTCATTATATTCTCAAGTCTCCTAAGTATCCAACGCAAGGAGCCCCCGTACGGTGTTAACGACCTTAAAACCAGCTATCTTAGCTTATCTTTAAGAAAGTCAATTGAATTCTTGCAAATGAAATAAAACCTTCATGTATGTATACTTTTGGCTGTATAATTAAAGATCAGTGCCTCGATATCGAGTCATTAAGAAAGTATTCTCTTTGTTTTTTTTTTCGTAATGAACTTTGAGATCGTTGCGAATTCCAACGGAAGCTAGACGTTGTATTTTTCTTTGTCTTATAAAAAATCTTAATAAGTTTTTTATAACCTTCAAGTAGTTCGTTTAATCGTTCGTAAAATTTAATGCACAAAGAGGTCAAAAATCGAGAACAAGTTTTAAATTAATTGGCAGGTGGACAATGATGATCGTTGACATCAATATGAACTAAAAAAAAACATGGACACTATTTTGTTCGCCCAAATTGAATCACTAGTTTCCTGCCTTTTTTTAACGCTTTTATTTATTAAAATTACATTACCTTCTTCCTTACAAGGAAATTTTAAGTAATTTAAAAATATACACATACAAAGACACATGCTAAATTTACTGAAAATATGTAATAGATTTAGCGACGTTTTTTTTTCAAATAGGTATTAAGTCCTAGCTATTTAAATCGTAAATCATTTTAAAAGTTTTAGACCTTGAAACAATTTCATAGACTCTGTATGACTTGAATTTAGAACGTCAAATTGAGCTGCTCGTAACTAAAAAGAAAGTCACGATATTATTAAGTTAGTAATAATAAAAAGAATGTCATAGTTTCTAGTTGTGGACAACGAAATCGGTCAATGTGCGCGGGGTCGGATTCCGTACGGGACCACGTTTCGTTCATTTCACTGACCCACATTCGACACAACGGAACGTGTTGAGACGTCACTTTAACAAGATAATACCTCTACGGATTTGTCCTTGATCAATTAACTGTAATAAGCATGATGTTTTCATTACTTTTTGAAAGATAAATTTTACGTTTAAAAAAAGAATAGGTATTTGTCATTTAAAACAATCTAAAAAAAAAGAATACACAATACAAACGCAAAGACAGTCATCACAAAAACACCACATTTTAAATTTAGGTACAGTAGTATCTAATCAGGCTCAATGTGAAACGCCTTTGCCATACAAGCATTAGATAAAAAGTGATTTATAGTTCTAAAACGCGTTTCCTAGGCGAATTCCAGTGGTAGATATACGTCGAGCTTTTCTTCGATAAACGACTCGATTTTATTTCTCAAGTACGAGCCGCAGTAGGAAGAGCAACAACCTATGATTGCAGGGCCGTTATTCCCGATCGTCTTGACCGCTCACTGATAAATACAAGAAAAAAAAAACAGCAACTCTTTCAACCATAACTTCCTAATGAGTTCATTCTAGGAGAGTGTTCGGAATTCGAAACATCTCTATTGTTGAAACCTAATTAGTATGTTAGGTAGTCATTATGCGCCAAAATTATGGCATTCTTTTTAAGGAGCAAAAGCAACGGTGCATCGAAATCAATTTTTATATTCACCTGTTTAACGGACACCAAGACGAACTCTCACAATCACAGCGAACTCATTATCCACCGACACTGAGGATTTAACAGTTATTCGTACTAAAAGCGACGATTAACAACTTAAGATACTTAATACTATCTCTTTTTTATTTAAAATAAATATTTTAACTAATTTCCGACCGAATGGTTAAATAAAAAATAAACTTTTTGAAGTTTCGCGTGCGCGCGCTTTTAATTATAAACTTTTTTTTATGTGAAGCACGGGCGTTCGCCGCGACAGCCTTGACCGCTACGCGACTGCGGTCTCACTGAGCGAACTGTCTTGGTGCAGGCGTCGTCGTATTCTCGCCGACATGTAAACAGTGCTAGAGGCTCTCACCCAAATACATTGGAGATTTCTAGGTTACCTGCGAAACTTTTATTAGGAAACAACTTACCGAGGTACTTTGACATACACTAGAAATGATTCTAAATTTGAACTCTTTTGAGGCAATTAGAAAAACAAATTTGGTGGTTTTTTTTTAATTTATTCTTTTTAAATAAAGTTATGGTTTCAGTTTTTTCAATGACTATTCGTTTTCAATGCAAGGATAATAGCAAAAATAGTGGTGTACTTACTTTAAATATGGCAACATATAAATTACTTTCCAACGGTTACTTTTCGTTCGGCTGTTGCGTTGTTTCCGGTCAACTTTTGTCTCTTTTTCCTTACAAAGGCTTGTACAAAAAAGAAAGCTTATCGGTATAACAAGTAAACAAGAGTTCAATAAGTGTTCATAAAATTCAGAGATCTCTCTACTGCAACTAAAACCGTTTGTAAACTTTTAACGGCCTCGGTGGCGCAGTGGTAGCCTATGCTACTGATGTACTTGAGGTTTCGGGTTCGATTATCGCGTTGGACCAAATGTTTATTTAATCTACAAAAATAACCTATCTATCAAACATTAATTTATGACCGCCTCACAAATAAATATAAATAAAAAGAAGAAAAAAATGTTAGTGTACATTTGTTATTATTATTTCCTTACTAGCTGTTATTGTTTTAAATTACGACTAACGCCGAGAAGCTATGCTAGTCTAAAAAGCAGCCTGAGTTAATTCTTATCTGGCAATGAAAGGCCCCTCAAAATACGTATAGCCGTACCAGGGATTACCCGGAAAAGACAGACAATAATTTTAAAAATTCTATTTAGGTTTAGGTACCATAATTACTTTCATATGCATTGATTCAATGCTTCACTAGGTGGTGCAGGGAGTACACTGTAGATCCATTTAACACTGCAATCAGTGTTTTACGCGGTATGCTAAACCTTAAGTTTTTTGAGTGATGGCATTTTGACTTTAAATTTCTTATCAATCAAACTGTTTATTTCATTTTTTGTAGCTGTTGGGTTTCCAAAATAAATGAATAAAAATAAAAATCAAATTAAAAAAGCAGCCAAGTGCGAGTCGGACTCCGTATCAACAAGTAGCATTATATAAAAGTTCTTGTAGTTCGTTGTAACTTTGATCGATGTTTTAATAATTGTGTATTGATTAAATGAAAGGTAAATTGCAGTTTACGATTTATGACGTATTAAAAAAAACTACTTACTAGATCTCGTTCAAAGCAATTTGCATTGGTAGTTTGCATAGTATTGTACAACATATATTTTTTTAGTCTTTTAACTGTCTTATTTTAGAAGTTACAAGGGGAGGGACACACATTTTTCCACTTTGGAAGTATATCTCGCGCAAACTATTCAGTTTAGAAAAAAAAAATTTTAGAAACCTCAATATCATTTTCGAATACCTATCCATAGATACCCCACACGTATAGGTTCGATGAAAAAAAATTTTTTGAGTTTCAGTTCCAAGTGTGGGGACCCCCAAAATGTATTGTTTTTTTTCTATTTTTATGTGAAAATCTTAATGCGGTTTACAGATTACATCTACTTACCAAGTTTCAAAAGTATAGCTCTTAGGGTTTCCAAAAAAAGTGGCTGTGACATACTGACGGACAGACAGACAGACATGACGAATCTATAAGGGTTCCGTTTTTTGCCATTTGGCTACGGAACCCTAAAAACTGTTAATTTGAAATTACAAACAGACACTACAATTTTATTTATTTGTATAGATTTTCTTTACAACTCGAATTTTTGTCTCACAGAAGCCCGATACCTCCGAAAGACGGGGCTTAAAATTTCAAAGGCGTAATCGAAAGAAATAATTTTGCGTACTTAAATTTTCAGTATCAAAAGGATTGAATAACCTATCACTCTACGTAGACCTCCCCTTAGAAAATAAAGGTACTAGAACCACGCTGATTTCAGCACGAATATACCGCAGCACCGCACACCGCAAGCGATTTCGACTCACTGGGATCAGCGGACTTCAGCCCCGACTCACTGGGACTAGCGGCATACAGTTCCGACTCAATGGAACTAGCGGCACTCAGTTCCGACCAGGGCCGGATTTACCATAGAAGCTAAAAAAGCTGAAGCTTGGGGCGGCAGAATTAGGGGGGCGGCAAAATGGCCAAAAAAAATAAATTGGTACAGAAAAAAAGTAAGGTTGCGGACACACAACTGTTTATATTTTTTTAAAAGACCATACTCACGTTAGGAGTATAAATCCAGTCTTGCGGGGGGGCTTTACAAATATACTTAAAGAAACACAGAGAACACCCAGACTTAGGACAACAATTTGTGAATCGCACAAAGTGTTTTCCCACGTAGGAATCCTCGACACGTGGCGCGGTAGAACGCAGCGTGGCGACCACTTAAAACACTTTTTTTTGACGTGTGGAAACCCCCTCGGGCCGTTACCCTACCGGAGTTTGCAACGGAGCTGTATATTGGCATCGAACCGACTAAAACCACATGGTGTGCCAATATGCACCTGAAATAGCAGGGGTCCAAGAAACCTGTTAATACGCCCTCTGAACTCCTCCCAGTGCCTCCTCTCAATGAAGCGGGCGCCATCAATTGCTTAGATCTCCATGGCGGCGTACGGCACACGCGGACGTCGCTTCCTCTGAAGCCTGAAGGCCACTGAAGCGGATGGAGGGGAAAACCCGTTCCGTCCATTTGCGGCCACACTCAGGGTAGCATGACCTTGGCATAGATGATGCCTTCGCAGAAGGTTGCGATCGCGGTAACCGTGTATGGCTCTAACTGCCAATATCCTCTGGGGTCACCAGAGGCGTGCCCTATTTTGGGTAGTCAGAGCCGCCGCCCACTCCGGTGCACCCTACAGTGCCATAGACAGACATACAGTTGTCACGACATTGGCTCCACCCAAATTGGGCAAAAGTCGTCCAAGTGCGGAGGCAGTGTCGATCAGCTTAGGAACAAGCTGTCGGAAGTGATCGTCGAAGAGCCACCTACCGCCAAGAATCAGGTCCAGATAATTCATATGGGCCCGGACCAGTACAATTACCGAGTTGACCACGATGGAGGCGCCGGGGAGTGGCCTACGACGGGGCACATGAAACAAAAGGGCCTCGTCTTATCCAGGGCCATCAGTAAGCCTAACGCCTCAATGTGCCCAACCACCAGGGAGACTCCTGTTGTAGCCAGCCTGAAAGTTCACCCCCCCCTGGTTGTAGCCAGAGTGTCATCGTCGTTGTTATTGATTACCTCTAGCACAGGAGTGGTCCGAGGACTGACCCCTGCGAAACACAACTATGCCCCACGCCGACATCTCAAAACACCATCTTGGCCCTCGTACATGACGGTACGCTCGTCTAAATAGTCTGCCACTAGCCGCCTCCGGTACTCGGGCACTCCGTGATAGAGGAGTGTTTCCCTGTTGCAGCTAAATGGCAGACTATCAAATGCATTGGCGATGTCCATAGACACCGCACGTCGCCACTGCTTACTGCCTCTTCGGTCACGGCTCTCATGCGCAATATAGCATCAACCGTCGAACGCCCTTTCCAAAATCCGAATTAGGTGTCCGAAAGATCATGGCCCACCTCGCATAGGTGCCGGACGATGCGTGCAGAGAGCACCCTCTCAAACAGCTTACCTAAATCGTCCAGCAACACGATGGAACTATAGGCCGTGACTGAATCCGCAGATCGTTCTGTCTTCTGGAGTTTGACTAGCGCCGACCGACATATGGACGACCGACATATTCTGCTTAGTTTGGGACTAAATGGCGTTGTGTGTAAGATGTCAGAAATATTTATTTATTATTATTAACTTCAATTCAGTACTGCTTATAAATTTTTTGTTAAATTGAGTTGAATTAAAATCAGTTAATAACGTTTATCGAAGGTGCTATATTTTGATTTAGCAGTTTTAAGACTCTTACTCGACATTGGTAACTGTGCACCTGGAGCTGTTTAGGTCGTGTAAAGTTGGCAGAACTTGAATTTTATTTACTCGCTCGCGTACCTCCTCCACCACCGACCAAGTACTGCCAACTCTTGGATATATTGACGTTGACACGTGCATGGTTAGATCATAGAGGCCTATCTGCGCGACAGGACGGTGAAGTTTGTGGATCGGAACGGGGTGGAAAATCAAAGGGAAGTGTGTATATTGGGCCAGGTATTATTATTGAACCTCGCATACGATGTGGTCCTTCGCACCAGTCTGCCCTCTGACCTAAGTGTCGTCTGCTATGCGGACGATACCCTAATACTGGCCAGAGGGTCACGCTTCGACGAAGTGCTTCTGCTCGCCGAGCAGGGAGTGGCTTGTGTTGTGGAAAAAATTAGTGAGCTGGGCCTAAGGGTGGCACCTCAGAGAACTGAGGCGATTTGTTTCCATGGCCTACGTAAGCGCCAGGAACCACCCAGCTCGCGCTTCCGAGTGGGTGACACTGAGGTCCGGGTGGGCCAGTACATGAAGTACCGAGGCTCATCCTGTACAGTCGGAGGAGCTTCGAAGAGCAATTCGGGCATTAGTTCGCCGGGTTCGAGGGGTAGCAGAGGCGTTACAAGGTCTGCTGCCCAATCTCGGGGACCAAGGGAAGAAGTTCATGGTACTCTATGGGGCACCTGTCTGGCCTAAGGAGTCCGCAGAGTGGGATCGGGAAAGGGCCGATCCAGCTCGAAGGAGGCGGCGAAGGGGACGCAGTAGAGGCAGCTAGTCCCCAATCGTTGCCTAAGGGTCGTTGCGGCCACATCTTGGGGAAATGTGACCACTGCAAGCGACCCGAGAAGGCGACACCTCGGTGCGGCTGGGGGGTGTCGTATGGGGTGTAGTCTGCCTCTCGTCGTGTAAAACGGCGAGAGGCACGATATCGTCCTGTCCCAAGAGTAATTTATTGCTTACCCTGAGACGTACCCCAATCATGAGATAAGGCAGGGGGAATCCAGAAGTCGCTGATGCGTTCCTGGATCTCCTCCCTCTCATCTCCTCCTCCGAGGTATGCCGAGGTATTTGATCGGACTAACCTCTAGAACAGCTGCAACGATTTTGACGGAAATTTCACTGATAGAAAGCTGATGACCTAATGAGTAACTAAATACTGACTAGCAAAACTCCGCGGCGTTACTCGTGATATATAACAATAAGGGTAGTGATAAATAAAACTAACACCAAACTCTAAGAATAAAAATAGACATTTCGCTCAACGATAATAATAGGAGTGCCCCGGAGACGCAGTGGTGGTGTATGCGACTGCCGTGATTGAGGACTCGGGTTATAATTCTTAGTGACTGCACACAATGCAGCATGGTGACCCACAACACTATGGCGGCTTAGTGAGATGTTTCTGCATCACTGGGCCAATCACTTTAACGGGAACAAGTTACATACTCAAAAAAGAAAAACAGCTCGAGTTACAAACTCGAAAATGTGATAGATGACTTTTTTATGTTAAACGCAACAACAACAACAAACACTTATGTTTTTACTGTAAGTGGGACTTATTCGCTATAATATTAAAAAGGTTACGATACCTTCTATTTTCCGACGTTTCGAACGGGTTATACCGCTCGTGGTCACGGGTAGACTCTAAAAATAATAAAATAGAAGGTATTGTAACCTTTTTAATATTATCGCGAATAAGTCCCGTTTACAGTAAAAACATAAGTATGTGTAAAGGGCCCGGTAAACGATCAAATTTGTTTGACAAATTTGTTTGTCAAACATCACGTTTACGTCAAAAGAGCCCTGTTAACGATCAAATAATTTGACAAACTCGTAAATTTGTCAAACAAATTTGATCGTTTACCGGGCCCATAAAAGTCGCGAAAGTCTAAAAACAGTTACAACAACAAATATTAGTAACATCGAAAAAAAATATACACGCGAGCAAAGCTGCGAGTAATAGTTAGTATTAATACGAAGGAAAAATCCGTGACCCTATTTCTAGAGTTCACTTTAAGTATAAACTTTCACTTTAACGGCATCAGAATCATCGGCCTGCAATAGACCACAGCTGGACATAGACCCCTCCCTAAACTACAGCTATACAATCTAATAATATTCAAGTGTCTGTTTTTAAAATCAAATAAAAAATTTTTCGCTAGATTGATATCAAAGTAATAAAAAAATAGTTTTAAAAAACTAAACAAACACGCTTTTAAACTAAAAAGTAGAAACTAATTGTAATGTAACAAAGCGTGGGGCGACGTTATTGAAATATTTTTACAAAGCACCCCACGCTTTGTTACATTAAAATTATTTGCGTGTTTGTTTAGTTTTTCTTTGATTTTTTTTTTCAAATTAGTGTATTGTCATCGTTCCTCTACAAAGTTTGAACGAAATCTGGCCGTTTAAAGTAGATCAAAACGCACCGAAGGAGTCGGTTACAAACAAACTAACATACAGGTGTAGCTAATGAAAAAAAGCGGCCAAGTGCGAGTCGGACTCGCCCATGGAGGGTTCCGTATCAGCAAGTAACATCATATAAAAGTTCTTGTAGTTCGTTGTAACTTTCATCGATGTTTTTATACTAGTGTATTGACTGGATGAAAGGTAAATTGCGTGTAACGATTTATGACGTATTAAAGAAAACTACTCACTAGATCTTGTTCAAACCAATTTTCGTTGGTAGTTTACATGGCAATGTATAACATATATTTTTTTTAGTTTTATCACTCTCTTATTTTAGAAGTTAGAGGGGAGGGGGACACACATTTTTCCACTTTGGAAGTGTCTCTCGCGCAAACTATTCAGTGTAGAAAAAAATGATATTAGAAACCTCAACATCATTTTTGAACACCTATCCATAGATACCCCACACGTATAGGTTTGATGAAAAAAACATTTTTTAGTTTCAGTTCCAAGTATGGGGACCCCCAAAATGTATTGTTTTTTTTCTATTTTTATATAAAAATCTTAATGCGGTTCATAGAATACATCGACTGACCAAATTTCAACAGTATAGCTCTTATAGTTTCGGAAATAATTGGCTGTGACATACGGACGGACAGACAGACAGACAGACAGACAGACACACAGACTTGACGAATCTATAAGGGTTCCGTTTTTTGCCATTTGGCCACGGAACCCTAAAAAGCGTGTAAAGATGGTTCTTACATCAAAGAGAAATTTATAAAATTTCTGGCTGTCGGTCTGTATGTCTGTTTGTTCTGATTAATGTCTAGAACCGCTGAACCGATTCTGACGGCTTTTCAATGACAGAGAGCTGATGGCTAAGGCTACTTTTATTGAAAAGCATTACGCCACCATCCTCGACTTATAATAATAATCCTGGGTAACGCCGCGGGAATAAGCTAAGCAACATATTATAGAAAATTAAAAGTTTTATCGTGTAAAAAAAGTTCAAAACTACTTTTCTACTATTAGTTAATTACACTGGTAACTTTCCGATCACAAAATCAGTTTTAAAAAAACTAATATAAGTCTTGCTTTTTTTACCTGCTTACGCCGGAGGCAAAAGGAAGGGTAATAGCTTTCGCTGTATATGTGTGTTTGTATATTCCACGGTAATGTATAAACTACTGAAGTAATTTTATTTAATGATGTGTTTTTAATGTCACGAGTGAATGCGGGCTATATAAATGTTACCATTTTTTATTGTTGTAAATCGCTAGTAACGGTGCTGAACTAAGCTATTCTACAAAAAATAGCCTTAGTTCCTCCTTATATCTTCAGCTATCTGCCAGTGAAAGTACCGTCAAAACCAGTCTAGCCGTTCCATACGATTAGCTGGAACAAACAGACCGACAAACAGGCAACAAAAACGTTGCGTTTTTGACGTAAATACTGCATTTACTTACAAATGGATTTGGTGAAAAACTACATTGGAAATTACACACACAGACAATTTAATTTATTCGTAACTATATAGATGTATGAATGAGTAACAGATAGCAAAATTTTACATTAAACTATATTTTTTTACTTTTCTTTTGTACAAACATACAGAAACAAGTTTTATTGCTTTATAACGGGCCAATAATGCGACTCGAGCGCCCTTCTTAGCAAGTTAGTCAGGTTTGAATAGGAAATGGTTGAAATAGTACCTACTGACTTCTGGATATTATTAGAATGGTTACACACTGTGGCCGATTCGAAACCGTAAAGCCTTGGATTTACCGTTAAGACCGCGTCTCAGCAAACACACCCACAGGCCAAGTGGAGTGCAGCTTGCGCAGGATGGCTGGCAGGAGCTGGATGTGAGAAGCCCAAAAAGCCTATGTACAGCAGCAGACTGCAATAGGCTGATGAAAATGATGAAGACACCACAATTATGTGTTAATACGTACGTAATAATATTGACTGCACGGTTGGCTTAGTGGTTCAAGCGGTCGCCACGCCGCTCTCTACTGCGCCAAGTGTCGTGGGTGCAAATCCCACGTGGGATAACACTTTGTGTGATTCACAAATTGTTGTTCTGAGTCTGGGTGTTCTTTGTGTCCGTTTCATATATGTTTGTAAAGTCCCCCGCGACACAGGAATTCATATTCCTAATGCGGGAGTTGTCTTTTTAACAATGAAAAAAACAAAGAATATTAAGCTGAAAAATTAAACAAAAAATCCTGGTAGTCGAAATGCACGGTTGGCCTAGTGATTTAAGTGGCCGCTACGAAACTTCCTACTACACCAAGTGTTGTGAGTTCAAATCCTACACGGAATAATGTCGCCATCGTTGTTCGAATTTTGGCAAAATAACATCTGCTGTTATTGTTTGATCAGACCTGAGATTTTCTTTTTCTTCGTAAGCTTTTCATAGAGGCGCTGTGACCGCTACGTCATTGCATTTTCGATTTCCGTTAAAAGCTCGCATAAACCTAAAAAAAACTGATTTCACCCGCGCGCTTCACACCTCCCGTTCGCTGGTTGATGAAACAAAACATGCCCGTTACCTCGGGTCAGGTGCGATAGAAAGGGAGCGTTCTGCACGGAATAAGAATGTACTAAGCGCCGAATTATTTTTATTGTAATTACTCGTAAATTGTACATAATTTTTTTAAAACTCTAATAGAGTCCCTTGGTAATATATTATTATACAATGTATTAAATTATTGACTCAGTAATATACATATTTATGATAATAAATTGATTTTAGTGGAAAATTAGACGTAACTTTGTGATTATTTTCTATCGATAAAATATTACAATTTTGTATTTTTACTCAGACCAGCCCCTTTCAAATATAATGTAATATCATCATCATCATCATCAACAGCCTTTAATAGTCCACTGCTGGACATAGGCCTCTCCTTAGAAGGAGGTTTTGGCCTACTATACCACGCTGGCCAGACGGGTTGGTAAAGGGTTTGTTTCAAGTTTTCCTTCTCTTTGCATCGATGTTGTCTTGCGTAGTTTATCGTAGTCGCCTTTTACGATACCCGCGGCGATGAATAGGGGTGGTGACACTCTGTATTCTTAATCCGTCACCACACGGATAATGTAATATATATATATAAAAAAACAGATCATTTGTGGCTTGTTTTCGAGTTTAAAAATCAAATCTAAGATCCGCAATTTATCTTTATACCCCTTCATAACGTCATCACATGTCAAATTTTGATTCAATATTCTATCATGTCTGTACCGATTCCATAAAGCAACACAAGTTTCAACACACGTATCTTTTTGATCAATGAAATCATGTGGCCTATTATCATATTTCTCATTTTCTTGATTTGATGCATATGAGTCGATTTTGTTAATAAAGAAACTTTACTGCTTAACGGGCGGGCATAAACATTTAAGCTTCTCTTCTGTTGTCTGCTCACAAGTGTTGAAGCTGAAGCAGTTCCCCCGATCCAGTTTTATGAGGTAAACTTAAAAAGCGATACAGATCCATATTTCTAGATGATGATAGATACAGATTGATATCATTTAATATTTAATCTTATATCTAATATATTAAAATCTTCATTCTATTGATAGCGTATACCTACGACTTTTATGCTCGATGTATTTCGGTGTTTTCTATGTACAGTGCTCGATTTACACATTTACCGCCCCAAAGCTTTAAAATTTTTGCCGTCCCTACTGACTCCTAAAATTAGATACACTTCTCACAATTGAGTTAATTCCTTTCTTTAGGAAAAAAATTTAGTTACTAGGTAATTTTTATAACTTTTGTTTTTTTTAATCTAAGAAAAGCTTGTTTTTACTGCACTACTTATAAGGTTTGGTAAGCTAAGGAAGATGGGTAAGTAAGGCCCGATACTGCTAACCATGCACCATTTTTTTTTCGCGGGAAATGCTTTTCGCACCATACGCTCCGTGGAGGAGACGGAGGGTGTGTATGGGACTCCCGGCAAACCGGTTTACCCACTAAACCCCGCGACGGCCTACCTTGGCAGTCGGGAGGAGCTCCAGGAACGAATCAGCGACTTCTGCTACTGCCTAGGTGTTTTAAGTGGTCGTCACGCTGCATTCTACTGCGCCAAGTGTCGTCGGATTCCTACATGGGAAAACACTGCCTTACCCCATGATTGGGGTACATCTCAGGGTAATCAATAAATTACCCTTGGGGTAGGATGATATCGCGCCTCTCACCGTTTTACACAGTAAAAGGCGGAACACCAACCCGCCCCAGACGAAACCCTGCAACCGCACCGGGGGTCGCCTGCTCGAGTCGCTTGCAGTGGTCACATTTTCCCAAGATGGAGCCGCAACGACCCTTAGGCAACGATTGGGGACTAGAGATCCCGATCCCGCTCTGCGGACTCCTTCTGGAGCATTACGTTCTCACAGAAGGAGACCGCGGCCTCCCACCCTTCATCACTGGCCAGCATTGCCGCCATCAATGCTGGTGGTGACAGGGTTCGTCCAATCTTCCCGACCAGGTCTCGACGCTTGGACTCCCACGCAGGGCAGTCCTCTAGCGTATGCTGGGCGGAGTCCCCTTCGGACCCGCATTGATTGCATTGTGCCGTAACCTCACGTCCGACTCTATACAGATACTCACCGAAACAACCATGTCCGGTGAGTATCTGAGTCAATCGGTAGGTGACACAGTCGGTCCTCTAGAGAGGAATGCTAAGCTTCAAACCTTCGATAGATCGAAGGTTTGAAACTTGGCATAACGGCTCCAACAGCGCTTTGGCTCGCACAGCCCTGTGTGTCGAGCCGTGCCCTCCAAGTGCGTGTGTGCGTTCTGCCGTAGTATTTTAGGCTCATGATCATACGGTAGCCACGTACGATCCGAATGGCCATCAGCCGCTGCAGACTCCTAAGTTGAGCCTTACAGCGGGAGGAACCCGCCAGGTCCTTAGACCAGACGTGTGCCCCACAGTGGACCATGGATCGCACGACGCTCATGTAGAGTCAGCGAACTTCTTCACTTGGTCAACGAGATTGCTCTTCGAAGCTCCACCGACTGTCCAGGATGTGGCTTATGTACTGGCCCACCCGGACTTCAGTGTCACCTACTCGGAAGTGCGAGCTGGTTAGTTCCTGGCGCTTACGTAGGCTATGGAAACAAATCACCTCAGTTTTCCGAGGCACCACCCTTAGGCCCAGCTCACGAATCTTTTCCACAACACAAGCCACTCCCTGCTCGGTGAGCAGAAGCACTTCCTCGAAGCGTGACCCTCTGGCCAGTATTAGGGTACCGTCCGCATAGCAGACGACAGTTAGGCCAGAGAGCAGACTAGTGCGAAGGACCGCATCGTATGCGAGGTTACATAATGATGGGCCCAATACAGAGCTCTGAGGAACCCTGCAACACACTTCCCTTCGATTCTCCACCCCGCTCCGATCCACAAACTTCACCGTCCTGTCACGCAGATAGGCCTCTATGATCTAACCATGCACCTGTCAAAGTCAATATATAAAAGAGTTGGCAGTACTTGGTCGGCAGCGGCGGGGTATCGACAAGACCTGTCTAGGTCGTGTTGGTTATCTGGGCATGATCCTTGACGGTAGGTGGCTCTTCGACGAGCACTTCCGACAGCTTGCTCCGAAGCTGGTCGACACTGCCTCCGCACTTGAATGACTTTTGCCCAATTTGGGTGGAGCCAATGTCGCGACGAGACAACTGTACACGGGAGTTGTCTGGTCTATGGCACTGTACGATGCACTGGTGTGGGCGACGGCTGTGACCGCCCAAAATATGGCACGCCTCTGGTGACCCTAGAGGATATTGGTGGTTTGAGCCATATACGGTTACCGCGGTCGCAACCTTCTGCGACCTATGCCATGGTCATGCTACCCTGAGTGTGGCCGGAATTTTCTCCTCTATCCGCTTCAGTGGCCTTTAGGCTTCAGTGGAGGTGACGTCCACGTATGCCGTACGTCGCCATGGAGAGATAAGCTATTGATGGCACCCGCTTCAGTGAGAGGAAGCACTGGGAGAGGTTCAGAGGGCGTAATAACAGGTTCCTTGGACCCCTGCTATATCAGGTGCAGAGTGGCATACCATTAGTCGGTTCGATGCTGTTGCAAACTCCGGTAGCGTGACGGCCCGAGGGGGTTTTCACACGTCAAAAAAAAGGTGTTTTAAGTGGTCGTCACGCTGCATTCTACTGCGCCAAGTGTCGTCGGATTCCTACATGGGAAAACACTTTGTGCAATTCACAAATTGTTGTCCTAAGTCTAGGTGTTCTCTGTGTTAGTTTTATGTATGTTTGTAGAGCCCACCGCGACACAGGATTTATACTCCTTTTGGTTGGTTGCCTAAAAAAAGGTTTTTTTCTGTACCAGTTTAGTTTTTGGGCCATTTTGCCGCCCCCCTAATTCTGCCGCCCCAAGCTTCAGCTTTTTCAGCTTATATGGTAAATTCGGCCCTGTCTATGTACATAATAATTATGTACATACTTATCAGTGGGCTGGCACCTTTAATTTAAGCTCTGCATAGTTTGAGAAATTGAGATTAGTACTGGTTGTGTGAACGTGGCAGAATGTTATTTTGAATGTCATTTAATTGTGTAATTTAATATTGTTCCAGTTCAATTTACTTATTTATCGATTTATATAGCTATATTATATACCTAACCAAATATGATTCGATTAATCGATATATATTTAGATACATTATTATCTTTTATCTAAAACTATAATAAATATAAATGGCAAACAGACGAATAGCTATTTCTGTCAATGTCAAGCAATAGGGAATATGCATAAAATTTTAATTTGGCTCAAACTTTTTTTTTAAGTTCTTTAATGTCGTTACATTATACATAAAAAGATTTTTTTTTATTTGGTTATTAATTAAACCCAGAAAATAATAAATAAAAAGTAAAAAATTAAGGAGGGAAATTCAAGCTTACAAAACGCGCCATGATTGGCCACATTTTAAGTAGGGTCACCATCTCTAAAATTTTAAAACTAGGACAAAAGTGCAATATTCACCACAAACTGACTGGTTTAGTGGTTAGCGTATGCAACTGCTGATCAAGAGGTGTCGGGTTCAATTCCCGGGTTGGACCAAATGTTTGTATGATCTGCAAATATTTGTTTAGGGAGTTTGGGTGTTTTCTATGTATAAAATGTATGTATTTACAAAAAAAGTTTATGTGTGTTTATGTTGTCTAGTACCCATGGTACAAGCTCTACTTAGTTTGGGACTGTAGATGTTGTGTTTCATTTGTCCGAAATATTTATTTATTATTAGAACTCGGAGACGTCAAGTTTTTTTTTTAATTTTGTGAATTGCTACTTTATTGGGCCCTAAATTATTTATTTCCAATTTTTTTTTTCATAGTAAGCAACTACAAATGCTGTCGATTAAGTATGATAAATTCAAATTTATTAAAAATAAAATATTATAAACATAAAATACCTTCGTACCGCCCTAAAAAAATAGGGGTTGATCGTAGAGGGTTGAAAATTTTGGGTTGTATGTATTTTTGTATGTTGTATCATAAAAACATAGAAATTAAAAATTTTGTCTAAAAAATAAAAAATAAAATTTAGGGGTGGACTACCCCTAACATTTAGGGGGATGAAAAATAGATGTTGGCCGATTCTCAGACCTACTGAATATGCATATAAAGTTTCATAAAGATCGGTCGAGCCGTTTCGGAGGAGTATGGCAACGAAAACTGTGACACGAGAATTTTATATATTAGTTAAGGAGTTAAAGCTAAAATTGTTAAACTACTAAAATATTAAACAAAAAAAGGTAATAGTCAATTTTAAAAAAATTACAAGACAATTGTTTGTAATTTTTTTACTCTTGTAAAATAGCAAAAATACATGTCAAAATTTAAATATTGATTTACTCGAGCATCTTGGGGACCTTTCGTATTTGGTGGATTAGATAATAGAATGAGCTTGCTTAGCGGCGCCTTAGCTCAGCGGCATATGCAGTTAGAAAAGTTCGGCAACTAACGGATGTGGAAACCGCACGAATAGTTTATTTTAGTTACTTTCATAGCATCATGTCATACGGCATCTTGCTTTGGGGACGTACTGCAGAAATAGAGTCAATTTTCATTCTCCAGAAAAGAGCCATTGGAGCTATATATAGTCTCCGCAGTTGCGATTCTCTAAGGGACCTTTTTAAGGAGGTCAATATCATGACAGTGCCTTGTCAGTATATCTATGAAAACATAATGTATGTTCGAAAAAATTTACATCTCTTCAATTAAAGATATAATGCTAGGAACCAAAATAAATTAATTCAACCACCTTTTAGACTTTTATATGATGTTTCTTGCTGATAAGGAACCCTTCATGGGCGAGTCCGACTCGCACTTGGCCGCTTTTTTGTTTTTTGATTCTATTCTTTTGAACATTCAATATAAGTGATAAAAGATATTCATCATCATCAACAGCCTTTAACAGTCCACTGCTGGAGATAGGCCTCTCCTTGAAAAGTAGGTATTGACCTACTATACCACGCTGGCCAGACGGGTTGGTATAAGGTTGGTTTCAAGTTTTCCTTCTCTTCGCATTGATGTTGTCTTGCGTAGTTTATCCCTTAGTCGACACTCGCGGGATAAATAGGGGTGGTGATTTGTATTTTTAATCCGTCACTACACAGATGAAAGATATTGTGAGAACAATAATATTTTAATTTGTTTAAAGTTAAAAGATCGAAGATGACGATTGGACTTTAAATGTCGTTTTTTGTTACTTTAAGATATTGATTAGTTTTTCTAGATGTGTAAGTATAAATTAAATTATTTATTTCCAGAACAACAATTGAAAGACAAATTATCTTATATTTTTATATTTATTTAAATAACGGCATTTATCATGCTTGAAGATTTTAAATGACATGAAAAGGTAGCGATATTTGAAAAATGCAACAAAAAAAATTGTAATGGACATGCTCGACGTGTCAAACTTTAACATAGATGGCTGAGCTTGATGTTCATTAAATCTGAACGTCAAAACCATTTTAATTTGTTGATATCAAAATATGCCAAATATTTCTTAAAGATGTTGAGAATAAGTTTCACATCGTATATTTCTAATAACATAAATTGTAAAATTCATTAGTTATGGTTCGATCCGGATTAAAAATAAAACCCTGCCGGATGCTCCTCGGACGGTCTCTAAACTAGGATAAATCCACGAAAACCCGGACGAATGGCCACCCTACGTTTAATGATATTCGAGCCGGTCGGGACACGATCGGCGCAACAACTGACGTCATCAAAAGCGCGCGTAAAATGGCCGTTTGAATTACTCAAATTTATTCAATGTTTTTAATTTCATTTAAAAAAATGATTTGACTCTTTTCATGACTATTTATATTTTTTTCTATGTTTAATAGACTTAAATAATCGATTTAATAAATAAAAAAAAATCATGCATATTCCCTATTAACGTCTTCAATTAATTGTAAACTCTTCTAGTCTTCCAAGTCGTCGACGTAATGAATTTAATGATAAAAAAAATGTGGATGAGATAAAATGGGGACTGTCTTCTGAAAAAACAAAAACCGGTCTCCTTAAAATATATTAGTTTTAGCTTTACAATATCTCAAATGTTTAACAAATGCAATAGAAATGAAAACCAAACTATTCTACCATATTTTTATTGATTTTTGTACTAGAAAGGCAGGCCTCACGCTGGCAGCCCTAACTTGAACTTGAAATTGAAAGTTGCTGTCACTGTCAAAAAGACAGTTTGAAAACAAAAACAGAAAATTATTTAGTTGCAATTCTAAATGAAATGATAGAAATTACAAAAATAACTTCAGTTAATATGTACTGATCTTTTGTATCAAGATATTGTGTTCCATTTTAGGGATACGTAAGTATAAACTTTAGTATAAAATTCACAATTTTTCGGTCACATGTATCTTTTCGTAGAACTCACTTATATATCTCAGTATTTATGCAATATATTCCTGTATTATATCTTGAAAGAACTTCAAAGACGAAGATTTTTCTTATATTTTATAAATCACTTCAACTTTTTAATGTTTTATTATAACCTCAAACCGTGTAAACAAACGTGCAACTTTTAGGTTAAAACGCTCAATTTTAATAAACTACCGGGTTTAAGCATCTACCAGCGCGTGTATGTTAGTTATCGCGGTAAATAGTAGCCTGTGTCCCTCCTCATTATTCAAAGTATCTACATGTCAAATGCAGAAATCAGTTTTATTGAATTGGTGAAAGCGTACCAGATCGACAGGGTGTCATTCAAATTTATAATATTACTTATTAGTATGGATTAGAGTGCCTGTTCTGTTTTCCCAGGACATGTCCTAGTTTTTGACATGTCCTGTAATGTCCTGAAAAGTTTTTAATGAATTAATCCTGGGTTTGTAAAGTTAAAATAATTCTTGCTCCACTTTAATCATTCCAATTGAATTATTTTATTCACTTATTTTTAGGGTGTCTAAATTAAGCAATGCTTTAGAATACAAGACAGACTCGACCTGAAATCTACATAATATACATGTCACATACAACTTCTGGTTTTAAATAAAGCTTCTTTAATTTTGTACTTTTTTAAAAATAAGATTATTCAGACATCTGACACAACATAATATACCTAGTCACAAACTAAGCAGAGCTTGTAGGTATTAAACAAGTGACCTAAATACATATATTCTTTTTTCTGTAAAAACATGCATACTATGAAAAACACCCAAACTCAGATACAAATATTTGCAGATCGCACAAAATGTTAGTCTGACCTAAGAATCCCAAAACAAGACCTCAAGTACAGCAGTCACATATAATACAAAAGTATATTTAACATTACCAATAATTTCATTTAAATTACAGATTGTTCTCAAAATCTTCAGTACATATTATAAAAACAAAATGGAAGTCATTATGGAACCAACACCATCTCTTGCCAAAAAACGCAAAACAAAAAGCAAGAAAACAATCAATAAGAAAATGGACAACTCAGAACCAGTGCCCCCTCCTAACGTTCCTGTGAGTCCGAAACCAGCTAAGAAGCTGAAGAGAGAAGAAGATAGTATTGAATTGGGTATAAAATATCCAATTTTAAAGAATGAATTACTTGTTCAGAGATTTTTGAAAGTACCTATGACAAATAATCAAAAAGGTATGGATACCATTTCATATTTGTTTGTTAGTTTCCTTATTTTTCGATACTTATCTTTACAAATAAATTAAAATTCTGTCTTTTTGTAGTATCAAATGAACAGTACTTTAATGAATGCTTAAATATAGTACTTTCATAACATAATGTTTAAGAGTTTTGTCTGTCTATCTATTTCTTCCATATTCCCTTAGAACAGCTGAGCCGAATTTGTCAGGAGCTTTGCTCTACAGAGTCACTCATGGTTTACAACAATAGTTACAACATTAATTAACTGCTGATAACAAAAAGGGACTCAGTTATTAGCTAGTTAAGAATAAAACCTGTGTAGTGAGGGACTTCACAAACGTAAATGAAACAGACACAAAGAACATCCTGTGACAATGCACCATATAGAAGGATGCAGTGCAGCGTGCAGGATAACTTCCACAACAACCAGCTTGATAATTAATTAAAACAAGTTTTCTTGAAGAGTAACAATAGAAGATAGAGCGAGCCATAGATAAATTAGTCCATGTCCGTATTATGGTCAAAGCGACTTATACTCACACATCCAGACTCAAAACAACAATTTGAACAACAGTCAAAATGTACTTTTATATTGTAATGTCATTACTTTTTTCATTTTTAGGCCGTATCCGTCAAGCGATAAAAGAATCTCTTCAAGGTTCGAGCAACGCAATAGTACCAGATATAGTCCATGGGAAGATACAAGCAATACTAAAAAATAATCCCGTCCTAACAGACTCTCATCTTAGACGTATCCGCATTCTGTACAACCTTCTAACAAACGCACTTAAAGGTGAAAGAATCTTTGATGAACCACCTTTTAGTTCATCTTCAACTCTAAAGGCACCTTCAACATTAAAAGCAACGTCACCCAAATCACAACGGGCGTCCAAAACACCGCCAGTTCTAGAGACAATAAAAGAAAAACCGCAGAAAAAGTTAGAAAAGAGAACGAATGAAAGTCCAGAAAAAGAAAAACCAGAAGAAAAACAGAAAAAGGATCAACTCGTAAAGAAAGTTCGAGGTCCAAAGAGATATGTTGTGTTTTTGGGTAATCTACCGCTAGACATTGATAAGAATAAGGTAAGCTTTCTACAAAAGGTTAAATTTAAGGCTTATATTTTCGGGACTACTAGTGAACAGTTTTCTGATAGGACTCAATTCTAAAGCTCTCATACTGCCACGGTTTGTAGAGTATGTCTGTCCTTGAGGTTTTGGGGTTCGGACCAAAAGTTTCAAATATTTGTTTCAGAGTATGAGTGTTTTTGAGAGTATGAAAAATAAAAATTTTTTTTGGACATCTTACACACAACATCATTTAGTCCCGAATTAAGCAGAGCTTGTGTTATGGGTACTATACAACTGATATAAATACATAAACATACTTTTTTTTTGTAAATACATACATATTTATTTATAATAAACTTATTGCACATGTTGTACAAAAGCGGATTATACATAGAAAAACACCCAGACTCCTAAACAAATATTTGGTCTGACCTGGGAATCGAACCCAAGACCTCTTGATCAGCAGCCACATATGCTAACCACTAGACCAACGAGGCAGTCAAAGTTGAATAATGTATGACAAGACAAGTAAGAATATTTGGTACCAGCTTAGTTGAATAACAAATATATTTGTCTTTTGCAGATAATGGCACACTTCTCAGAGATGAACGAACATATAAAAAATATACGGATACCTAAAGCAAGAGAAGAAAAGAAGAGTGCTATAGCTTTTATGGAACTCTCCAACGAAGCTAGCTATGAGGTGAGAACTTATAACACTCATTTGGATTTTCTACTTAGGAATTTTCAAATTTAGGTAGAAGTATGAGGACTACTTCGAGGATGGGTTGGGCAGTATTTTTTGGAAAGAAACATCTAGATACGTCGTCGATACCACAATTCTGGGCATCCTACCTATCATGACATACGGACCTGAAACGTGGAAAGTGGACACTAATGGTACGTTGGTCCATAAGCTCTAAGTCGCTCAGCGTGCTATGGACCATTCTCGACGTTTTTTTGTAAGATCGTATCTGTAATGAACTGACATCCGTTGAAGTAGAATAGATCTGGTGTGGAGACTGGCTCTCAGAATAAGTGTAGGACGCCTACAGGCCTGTGAGTGACGACTTGCTCAATATGAATAGATTCATGCTCAGCCACCTTGAGCATGAATCTATTCAGAAATCCAAATTGGATCATAGTGGCATGTAATGTGAGAGGCCTATATAAGTGAAGATAATGATAAAATTTGTATGAGAAATGAATTGGAGTGTTAACTGAACCTTCCTTTACGCACATACACATGACGTAAACTCCACTGACATACTCTTTTGTTCCCTCCGAGTTTGTCATGATAGTCTTTTGAGAATTAAAAAGATTTTTTGTTTCAGTTTGCGTTATCCAAGCATCATTCAATGCTTGGGAGGAAGAGGATTAATGTTTTGTATACTGCACAAAAACATGGGAGAGTGACAGCAGCCGATGCTAAGGTAATAATTGTAGCTTTTTTATGCAACTCTGTGTTGTTTTGAACTTTTTAAGTTACCCCGTAATGTACACTTAATTTGATAATAATTTACTTCTTGAAATTACGATTGATAGAGTAAAATATAGGAATACAATACATTGCGCTAACTCTAAATAAAATTGGGATATGGGCAGGCATATTATGATGACGTTGGAGCTTATAAAAGTATGTAGAAGAACGTTATTTTTGTATGTTGAGAGATTAAGCGACTCTCCCAGCTCGTTACCTTACCAACAATATTGACTCTTTTGCGTCAAATCAATAAAATAAAGAAAAAATGAAAAATGGGGGCCTCATGATTTGCCTGATCTGAAAGAAACATCATCATCATCAACAGCCTTTAACAGTCCACTGCTGGACATAGGCCTCTCCTTTTGTGTTGCCTTGATCGAATTGTGACATGTGATGAAAAGTGGATTCTTTACTATAACCATAAGCGAAAAATGCAATGGTTGACCCCAGGTCAAACGCCGCAACAGTGTGCTAAAGCAAAGCTTACCAATAAAAAGGTAATAGTAACTGTTTGGTGGTCCATGTTAACGCGAGACCTCATACAGAACGAGAGACCGTTTTAACTCTACTCCGTATTCGCCAGACCTTGCTCCAACGGACTCTCATTTTTTTCGTGATCTGGACAATTTATGGTAGCTATTTTGATTAAATAAGTATGTTATATGAAAAAAATATAACGAATTTGATTTTTTCAGTATAAATCTACAATTTCATACTTTAACCCTTAATATTAAACAGAATTTGATTAAGAAAATTAGAAACTAACTTTTAATAAGCGTCGGATCACGTTCGAGTTAAAGAGCTCGATGTCTCTTTTGTTATGTTTACTACTATTGTCAAAATTTTCAATGCCTAATTAAGCGTGAATTAATTTTTAGAACAATAAGACTAACTTTGTCGAGTTTAATAAACTTTCAGTTAAGATTTGAGTGGAACAAGAAAGGTTTTATTAGCCTGTTTTTTTTTCAATACCGGGAAATTTTGGGATTGTTGGTCAATCCCGGGATTGTAATCCCGAAGAAAAATCTGTCCGGGATCCCGGTATTCAATTTCTACTTAGGATTTTGTATTACATATGTATATGATAAATCGGCGCGAAAAGTTCGCTATCACAATATAGAATTAGTAGATACTATATTAAAGTTCATTCCGTGTTTTGTTAGGGGTTCAATGTGCCTTCGGTAGATGGCGCTGTTTTAACTTTTTCGCTTACGCTGTATAGAAGTCTTACGCTGTAAGTTTTTGTATGTATACATTACATACAAATACTTACATACATACTGTGTTCAGTTTTATTTAATTTTTATAGTATTAAATCATATCATAAGTGTACAACTTACCTTACAATATTTCTACACCACCCTAAGCTTGACTGGTAGAGAAGTTTTATTCCTCTTTGTTCACTTGAATTAATCAATCCAAGATGATAATAATATCCCCTAGGTTAAATATTTTCAACCCAGGAACAAATTGGAATAAACAATAGAGAATACCCTTGGAATATAATAAGAATAATTGAATTTAAACTTACAGAGCAAATCAGCAAAATTAATAGCACTGCAGAAATCAGGCAAGCTGGTCGGCAGTACAGCGCTTGTTAAGAAGAGAAGCCAGCGGCGTCTCAAGAAGAAACTGGCCCAAGCTAAGGAAGCACAAGACGTATAACACCTTTGAGTTATTAGGGCACACACACACACACACACTACTGATTTTTTATATACCTCTAATAATGGGTGACCATTTTACGTTTTTTTTTATTTGCTATAGAAGCTGTATTATTTTAAAAATAAAGGTGTGTCTACATATTTGTAGAGAAAATATATATCTGTAAATTAGAGTAACATTTTACGAAAAGATGACGAAAAAATCGGTTTGAAATCTGTTACGATTTTCTTATTATAGTTAATTGTTTTTGTTGCATTTGAAAACAATATTATATTTTTACAACATTACCAAATATATAGGTATAAATTATTGAGCATTTGTTTTATATTATTTACCTTTTAATTTAGTTGTCAAAATCAAGTTAAGGAGACAAGGACAATCTTAATTTGTTGATAGGTGTGGATTGGTTCCTTGTTGCATAAGTAGGTCCCATCGATAGTATTGGTCAGACCTACGAAATTCCTTCAGACCAATAATTCACAGGAGTTTTAGGCCGTGGCGGCAAAAAAAATATTTAGTGTTAACTACTTCTGAAATAAGAGGGTTTCGTGAATTGCTTTAATTTCATCTAGACCCTCTTACGCTTACACGCAGGCACCTTCAAGTAAAACTCGATATGATTCTTCCTAGCATTTATATTCTTCACATAAGGGCAGGCAGATGATGACATATTCCTGCCATAGAAATAAAATAATAAAAAAAAAAATGTGAGCCGTCACGGGACGCCTGGCAGATGTGAAACATCGCCATTATTTTGTAAAAGTAATATGCAGAAAAGAACATATTGTAATAGGAACTAAATATGTCATAATGATAAAATAAAATATTACTAATTATTATTATTAAAATAGTAGTCTATATGCAGTAATGTGTACTACTGCATGTAGACTGTATATATATATACCATCGTATAGCGTGCCGTGGCGACGCGTCGCCAGTCGCCAGACCAGAAATCTATTTTACGTGCGTGTTTCACATACGTGCGCCTATAGATGTTTCACATCAAAAGCTCAAATTCTTCATAGACAGTAGGCAGCGTTTTTAATTATCTTTCACTTCTTCCTAGCCTTTACTCCCAATATTAATTGGGATCGGCTTACTTAAATTATATTTTACTAAATTATTTCATTTTATTAAAAATCTATGTGTATGTGTGCCCTTAATAAAAGTACCTATATGTTTTTATGTGTTTTATTGTAACCAAACCAGAATTAAGTTAGTTTTAATGTTCAGTTGTGAATAGTTCAGAAGGTGACCTTCCTCTCATTGTGAACAAAAAAGGGAATTTCGGAGTTCCCACACAGAAGGGGGTCATCTTGAAGCCGTAGGTGGTCCGAGGTACGTCGGTGTTCCAAAGACTTCCTTTCGAGGGTATTCCTGGTTTCTCGGCTCATAGTACATAATAATAGGACTTAATTTGAGGTGATGTTCCAATAGGAGAGCATCCGCTGTTGAACGTTGTAAACCGACGTTTTAAAAAGAATCTAATCTTTGATCAAAATTGATCACAATATTGACTGTTGATCGTAATATTCACAAGCGATCATAATTTTCACAAACGTATATAGTTTTCATAATCGATTTTAATTTTAACAATCAGTCATAGTTTTCAAAATCGATTTTAATTTTACAATCAATATTAATTTTCATAATCTTTCATGCTATGCACAATCGATCATACTTTTCACAATTGATCGTAATTTTCACTACTAATCTGATCATACCTACCACATAAAGTGATAATCACTTTTGGATATGTTTAAATCAACTTACGTGTAAATAAACAACAAGGCCAGAATAAAATAAAAACAAATTATTCATTATGCACATATATTCGTTACAATAATAGTTTTTTAATAATGTAATATAATAATAATGATCTCTTACACAACTATTAAAGCTGGTACATATTTCATTGGTTTCACCGCAACGCTAATATGAATAAAATAATAACAACAATAAAAAATAATTAATTCCACTTTAATTACTAAACTAAAACTAAAGAATTCCTAAAGCACTTTGTTTCAAATCGTTTCGAAAAAAATGCATATTTAACTACAGCCCATAAACAATGAACAGTAGCAGTAATTAAAAAACAAAAACATTTTTCTTTATCTACGAAAGTAATATGATACTTGTATTTTAAATAAAATAGTCTCTATTATAAAATAAGTAACAACATTACAGGACATTTACATTGCATTTTTTTTACAGCAACCAGGTTAAATTTTAATACCGTTGCGTTAAAAATAACTCGTTTAAAAATACCGTTATTTTTTCATAAAACAGTTAATTTAGAAGACAGAGCTTAACTAATATTTTAATAATACAAATATGAGGGTGGAGACAAAGAGTCCTACTCTGTGAATGAAAAGGTGTCGGACAAAGATGGCGCTACTGTAGACTAGGTTAAATTTTAAAAAAAGTGCTAAAAGTAATTACAGAATTAATATACATAATATAATATTAGACTACGTCAGTAGTTGAGGTTCTGTAAAACTGTAATTTGTACGTTACCAGCGCTCTTGTGGCGGGTTCTGGAAAATCTACTTTCATTACACAGTTGGACACTTTTCCCCTATATGAGATGGGTGTTCCTTGTGTCTACCCTCCAAAAGTAAGAAATGGTAACCACAGATCTTAGCGGTAAATAGACAAACAAAATAATTCACGAAAAATATCAGTTATTCAGTAACTGACATTTAAATAACCGGTTTTTATTTTACAAATGTTACTAAAATAACTGTATTTAAAAAGAACACAACAAAAGAACAGAATAAAACAATATAAAGTGGTAGATTATTAAAATGTTTTGTAAAATTATTTGAACTATGCAGTTAAGCCTCTTATTATATTCGATATAATTCATATTGAATTCGTATATATTAACTAAACATTGATTTTTTATATTTTTGCTTTTACTGTCTATAGAGTATAAAGTGAATCTAAATAATGCGTTACATGGCAATAAATATCAAAAATCTATTTAGTATTTAGGACTCATCTTACAAAACAATGCTAAACTTCTTAATTCATAAAGGATGGTGGTTTCACGGAGTTTTGACTGTAAGGGACCATTCATTTTTACTTATAAAGATTTAAGGGGAGAGTGGTCGACTATGTCTTAATTTTTGTTCCAAGGGAGTGGGACTTGGAAGGGTCTTGATAGTTATTACGTATGATCCCAAAAATACGCAATGTTTAGAGTTGTGATTATATCCAAATAATTTTAATAATTTCATCCAAAAAAATTCCAATTTTTTTTTAGCAACCTTTACTATCAGTTATCGTTCCTAAAAAAAAATACTTTTTTATATAACCAAACCAAAACGAACCAAACGTTTATTCATGTTTTCCATCAGATTCATACGTAATAAGTATTAAACAGGTTTTTTTATATATTGAAACCAACCAAAGTGATTCTACTCTGCCTGAGGTAAAGCATGAGTAGAATCCAGGAGTAGGGGTAACCCTACTTATTGTGAGGGTAGTAATGCAGCATGGTGACCCCTACCAAGACAGCCTGGTTAGATAATTCTGCATCATTCTTCCGACCTCTGGAGGCCGCGAGAATCATGAGAATGATGGGTATTCTCGCATACCAACGAAATACGACAGCAAGAATACTGTCAGTATTAGGATTGTCTCCTGTGTGAGGGTAGTACTGCGGCTGCCCGGTCGACTCGGCCCATTCGTGCTGTACGGACATAGGGGTCGTTCTATTACTATTACTTAATAAATGAATAACCCTTAAATATGTCAATCTATAAGTAATAATAATTTGGGTATTTCCAGACTAGGTACATAAATTTTATCAAAAGCGTTTTACGTGGTCGGGTTCTAGTTTCTTAAACTTTTCTTGTTCGTTATTAGTATGTTGCATTACAATGCAATTTTCTTAATTGCATTGTAATGCAAAATTTGATAAACAAAATACTCATTTTGCATAAATATTTTGTCAGGATTTGAAGCATATTTAAAAAACCAATGACATTAGTTTACGGCATAGGCAACTTAAAAAATAAGCTTTATTGGAATGTTTCTTTAATAATAACCGTAACTATTTCAATAAATAATGTAACAACAATATGCTTTGCTTCAAATCCTATCTCTAAATAACACATACGGGTAGGTTTAAAGGCCTGCTACACGGTCGGAACCAACCGCCAACCATACTGTCCTTGGTCAGGTTGATATGAAAATGGATAGTGTAGAAATCGGTTGACCCGACCGATGGTTGGTTGATATCAACGGCCTTGGTCGCGAGCGCATCCCTCGCGACAGGCCCCAATCGTCTGGAACGCTGTCTGCCGACGCGTGCGGTTGGTTGGTCAGCGGTTGCTTCCGACCATGTAGAAGGCCTTTTATATTTAACAACGAGGATGGGCGATATAGTGATGGGAGGTTTCAAATTGATATCGTTATTAAGTTGAAACGTTTCTCAAAGTTAATATCAAAATATCATAACTAATAAAAGTTTCAACAGTGGACGGCATTAGGTTTAAGTAGCAGTAGTATTAAAAATCGGAAAACTTAGTTTCATTTGTACTATAACTTAATTTAATAAATCAAAAAGGGCGGCTATATTAAATAAGATAGCTAATTTAGACGGTGAATTTTAGCTAGCAAGTGATAAAAAAATGTTCAGACGGACGGAACTTAAAACGTATATTTCGAAACATCTTCAATCATAATATCGCCCCACAAAAAACGCACGTTAAAAACATTTATATTAATAATATGCTACACATTAATATTACAAGCACCAACACAGACACGGACAGACAATTGATAACCAATGAATTACATCTATATAAATAAATAAATGAAATATTTACATTAAAATGTGGTACATGATTTTGTGCTATTGTGACGTCACAATGTTACTGTCAAAACCGTTTTGCTTTACGCTGTTTGTTTCGTTAAAACACAACTTTATTCATTTGTCATAAATAGACATCGGGTTATATGCACTGTCAAGGCGCCGGAGGATTGCTGGTTACAATTCTAAGTACCAGGGCAACCTAGCTTTTGCTCGGTTAATATTATTTATTATTTACTCCTAACAACGCCATCTATTCTCTCAAGTAGGTGTAGTGTTGCTATGTTGGAATAACTACCACCAACCAACTAAGTGTTACTGAAAGAGTTTTATAGATGCCGTACGCGATGTTATGAGTAGTTATAAATACGAAAAAAAAACGCATGAAAACTTCCCAAGTATGAGACTAATCTTGAATTCTAGATCAATTTTTCACCCCCAAAAACTTCCAAATATAAAATTTGAAAATCGAAAACGTTAGTAGTGCTGGGGTTGAAATGGGTGATCTTTTGACATTTTGATAGTTTAGGTATACAATTCGTTATCTAGTCATAAATATATGTATTTTGCTTGAGTGTTGTTATTTCAAATATTTATATATATTTTTCAATTAATTATGACTAGATACTTGTTTTGTGGTGACAGATTGAGATTATGGAATATCTCAAGTCCTATTATTCCCCTGGCTATAGTAATATAAATTATAAATTTCCCAGGTGAAGCCTTTTTCCAGCAATGAACTTCACCGACTGTCACTTCAGGAAAAGAAAGTTGGCAGTGACGTCACAATCTGATAAATAGTTATTTCCATTTATTATTTTAATCAGCAGTGTTCTATCACTAAATAAATCTATCGGTGTCCTATAAATGGTTATTAAAACGTCTATAGAAAAATATTTACAAAAAAACACTGGTGTAAGAATTGAGAATGTATTCTATAACATTCTTGGCACGATATCGATATATTTTAATTTTTTTAATAACGTTATTTTATAATAATTTATTTTTATTAATTTATTATTGAAAATATAAAATTACTGCACATTTTTCGATGATTAATGAAATACCTTGTTTGTTGTTGTTGTTTGTTGTTGAATGTATTTGATAAAAATACGCTGTAGTGCAGTACAAAAAAAGGATACCACAATTTACAGCAGTATTTAATGTGTAACATCTGACATATTGTCCTCACATCTGACGTTTAATTCTGACACCGCAAATTCCGCTCCCCTCGTCAAGAAAACTATCAAAACTATGGCAATGATATGATGACATCTCAATATGTAATTTATATGTTTGAAACATTATCCAATAAAACAAGGGAGGCTTTGGCGATTGTAGAAAGAGAATTGACACGAATAACTTGCGTCTTGGCTAGGGGGCAGGTTGTTCCGTCCTTTTTGATCAACGCTCTTCCACAGATTGCATGAATGAGGAAAGCGAGATGAAAGATGTTACATTTCAAAAATGATGAAAGATGTTACATTTTAAAAAAATACCTAATGCCATACTTAATAAAGAAGCATTCACATTTTTACGACACATTAACATTTAACACGACATTTTTCCATTTAAAATGAATATTTTTTATATCAGTACACTGTGTGACGTTTAGAAGCCTTTACATATTACGCCTTGAATCATTGAGCAACACTGTAGGGAGTGGCCCTAGCGCATTTTCCTTTAAAAAAAACAGCCTGTTTTTTGGGCCGAAGTCTACACACGTACACATTTTAAGCTCACATACAAAAAGAATCGCCTGTCACTACGAACTCACACATAACAAATAAAACAAAGCATTTAAAATTTCACACACACAAATATAATCTGTCTTAGGCGATTAATACACGGCACCGCGCACCGCCGCGGTATGCGGTAGAGCGGATCTCATGTCATATTGGGATCTACTGAATCCGTTGATACTTAACACACGTACACCGACCGACCGCGCGGTCGAGCGGTGTTCTCACCGACTCTCGCCGACCTTACCGCGGCGGTGCGCGGTGCCGTGTGTTAATCGCCCTAATAGTGTAATGCATATGCTCATTTAGGCTTATGCTTTGACAGATGGGAACTCCTGCGTAAGGCCCTCTACTGTGTCGCTCTAAGCTCTAAGCGAAAACAACTCATTGACAATGTCTTAAATATATATGTGTTAACATTTTATAACAATTAACATTTAATAATAAACACAATCATTTGATTACAACTAATAATTTAATTACATTTAGATTTACATTTATTACGGTTAAAGTTTCATTTAAATAATAATAGGACGTTTAATAAAATGCATAACAATTTATTTCCTAATAAAACTTTTTTTGGTTTTCATTTGAACTTAAACTAATAATAAATTAAAGTGTACATGATATTTATTTTGTGATATATACACAAATGTTATTTTTTTTACAATAATTTATTTTTTAGTAGTGAAAATGTCGTAGGATTTTTTTTTCCATCTTTTCCTTGAACTTCATTAATTTTGTTGTTTCTGATCAGTTGTATAATAAAAAGTACACATTAAAATGTGTTTTTTTGACCAAGATCACATTTTTTTGAATTAGCTTAAAGTCTTGCCAGTTTTAGTTTATTATTTTTAAAGATATATATATATATATCTACCTATAATAAATTGAAGTGTTCCCCTAAATTTGAACTTCTAAACTCTGTTGATATATGTTGACTTTTCAATCAATTTATTTCAAAAAAGAATATTATTTTATAAAATTGTAGCTTACAAGCATTAATGATGTAGATACGAGTATAAAAATTAAAATGTATTAGTATTTATCTAAAAAAATGAAGTTTAAAAAACAAAACATTCTATAATAACTTTGATTAAAATAACAATTTGATTTATTTATATTTATATATTATTGAGAATAAATGTAGATATACAATACGTATATAAATATAACTATGAGTGTATATTATATATCTACTGTAGCAAAAATGGACGTCAGGGTTTCCGCAAGAGCATTTTTAAACGAGATCAGAATTTGATTAGAAATTATGTAGAAGTTTAAGCAGAATTAGGAGAAGACTGAAGAAGATTTGGTGCAATACGGCTTTAATAGAAAAAAAAATTTGAAAGAGCTAAAAATGGCAGTATTAATTTTATATATGTCTTGAACATAGGTTTATTTATATCAATTTCTAGTTAACTGACTGTAGTATTCAGTCAATCGAATGTAGTATTCGATCAACCGAATACTACATTTGGCTAACTAGATTTTTACGTTCTTTTACTTTTGTTCCATTCGTAAGTAGACGTTTGATTTTGGTTCTAAGTGATTAATTTTAAAATTGAATTATTGATCAATCAATTCATTTTAAATGTCTCAGTAACCATAAAGCAGGTAGAAATAAATGAAGTTATTATACATTCAAAACTCAAATTATTTTTATAGATTTTAAATTTTGTTTTCATGTTCATAAATATATACACATATAAATTAATGTTTGATAAATCTATAAAATTAAAATCAATTGATTGATAAATCTGTAAGATTCTTTTAACTTATTTGATAAATTGATAAGATTTGACAGATGTTAGAAGTTAACAGTGGGTGAAAAGTTTGAAGAATCCCCTTCCCTTCTCTGGGGCTGGTCCCATTAACATTGGTACTTGGTTCTTGTGGGTTATAGTAATCTGCGAAAGAATATATACTTTAATTTTCTTAGGATTTTTTATATCGGTAATTGATAATAATTTGCAACCAATAAAACTACTTAGTGGAAGTCGGTCATGCCTCTAGATGAACTGATGATCATCAACAGCCCATAACGTCCCACTGCGGACCTCCGGTCTCCTCTCAGGAGAGGGTTAAGGCCATACGTCCCCACGGTGGCCGAGTGCTGGTTGGGGACTGGCAAGACACGTTGTGGCTACGTAATCTTACCGTTGGGACATATAAGGGATAAGTTTAAAGAAATTGGTATTATGACAGTCGCATCTCAATATGTTTATGAAAATCTAGTGTATGTTAAGAAAAATATACATTTTTTCACAAAGTTTAGCGACATTCATAATATAAACACTAGAAATAAAGATAAACTCGTGTTGCCAACGACTAGACTACAAAAAGTAAGCAAGTCCTTTCGATGTCAGGGTGTGAGATTCTACAATAAGATTCCAAGCGAATTTCAAGAATTAAGTATTAACAAATTTAAGTCCGTAATTAAACAAAAACTGTGTGATAAAGCTTACTACACAGTTGCTGATTACTTAAATGACAAATTTGCTTGGGATTGATGCTGCTCGCTCCCACAAGTGATGAACATTTCTAATTTGTCTATTTTTTCGTTGAAATTGAATTGTATAGTATTTTTTATTTATTTTTTGCTTTTTTTGTGTAAGTTTGTAAATGTGAGTATAGTGTAGGCTTGTAATGTTAGTTTATATTTTAGTAATTTTCTGGTGGTTTAGAGTGTTTCCACGGCCTACTCAAGTGTCCTGCTGGCGGCAGTGTCGTGTTCCGGGTTGTGGTTCCTGACTACATCGGTTAGGCTACACGATGGCTGGGGCCCGTATGCCGTCTGTATGGACAGGTCGACTCAAAACTATGGTCCTTTCTTCAAAAGGCCAACCCAGACCCTATACTGCACTCACATAGTTCTCTTTAATGTTGTACACGGACTTAAAAAAAATAAAAAAGACACCTCTGTGGTTTGTTTCGGCGTTTCTTCCCAGAGTGAGTCGTAGGAAATGCCGGCGCCTTCTAGCTATAAGTCCGACTTGTAAAAATGTCTCAAAAAAGATTTACTTACAGAAATAAATATCATTTATCATTTATCAGTTGGATGTTTTTAAGCCGCTTGAAGGCCTCCAACTAAACTTTATGACTACATGATAACAACTGGGACCGACAGCTTAACGTGATCTCCGAATCACGTAAGCGCTCATAACATATTATGCCACAAACGGACCCCATCTAGATACTGACCGCGCAGTTGTTGCTTACCCTTGCTCTTTAAGGAAGAGCTTCGTTCAGCAGAGGACAGCGACGACTTATCGTTTTAAAAGCAGAAATCGCTGATTTATTTATGGAGGTATTTATAAGTCTTTATTAGCTCACCTTACAAGGTGGCTGCATCCAGGGTTCTCCGTCAATCTGCATGGGGAATGTTTTCTTTGTCGTAATGGTTATGGAACTGCACTGGGCTAGCCTACGACCTGATGCGCGAAGACCTGGAGATTTAACCAGGAGTATTATTAGTTTAGTACTTTTTTGCGTTAGTCTTTTTTTTTTTTTTTCTTTATATTTATACAAATATATAAAATTGAAGTATCTGTTTGTAATTTTAAATGCACAGTTTTGTTCTAAATGCATATAAAAGTATATACCTACCTATAGCAAAAAAAAAAATATTCCTTGTCATAGCTCCATTATTAATAAATAAAACATTATTTTTTGTCTATCTCTTTGTTAGTTCCGGGTAATCTCAGGAACGGCTAGACCAATCTAGACGGGACTTTCACTGGCAGATAGCTGATGATATTAGGAATAACTTAATCTATTTATTGACTAACATCACGCCGCGGCGTTACACGCAATTTACAACAATAACCGCTGGTAACACTGTGGGACACTGTGTGAGCTAGTATTATATTTATATTATTGGCCATCTGTAATATAATTTATAGACTAGCATTATTAAAATTATTAGTAGCAAGTATACCTGTTCGAACTTGGCCCATGTGTAGACAATTCTCTAAGCCTATTACTTCTATTAGCTTATCGCCGATATCTGCAAACCAAATGATAAATGTATTATTTAATCAATTAATATTTCGGACACCTTACACACAACGTTATCAAGTCACAAACTAAGCAGAGCTTGTATTATGGGTATTAAACAACTGGTATACATACATAAACATACTTTTTTTTTGTACATATAAAACACTCAAACTCCGAAAAAAATATTTGTGGATCACACAAAAATTTGGTTCCACCCGGGAATCGAACCCGAGACCTCAAACACAGCATGGGTCAGCTAGTATAAAATTTATTAAAAGCAAATAATATGTAGACAATACATAAATGTTTTGCTGGTTTTCTCACCTTGCTGTGCGTTAGGAAACCTCCCCCTCCGATGCGCCCCACTAGACCCCCACAGGTTGGACCCCCCATGGGCGTACGGGATGTTCAGCAACGCCACACCTTGTAGAGATGGACCCTTGTTCAGTTCTAACGATGCTCCGTCACACTGTAATTAAATAAGGAATTAATTAATTAAGTATAATCCATCAGTCACTTTGGTAGCTAAATATAAAAAAAAACACAAAAAATATCTCTGACCTCTGACACACAACGCCATCTAGTCCCAAATTAAGCAAAGCTTACCACAATATCGATGTGCTCGTGGAGGTTCTTGCAGCTAGCCGCGAACTGTTCAGAAGTCGCAAACTCAAAGTACCACAGTTTGTTCTTCATCCGGGAACTGAATTTGTCAGGGTTTCGTTCCCGTTCTGTGTGGAACTTCACACAGATGGCTGCGTCCTGTGAAAAGGTAAGTTTTTTATGGAATAAGGGATAAATGAACAGATGAGTTTAGAGGTAGTAGCGCCACACTTCCGATTTCAGCACGAACGAAGCTGCTCGACTAAGGCAGGATTAACCTCTGACAGAAGACCTACCTAAAGTCACAGCAGTCGTGCTGTCGTGATTCGTTGGTGAGTGCGAGACCGGAGTCCAACTGGTGCAGATGAGGGCAAACCGCCATAGTGTGGGTCATCATGTTGGACTAAAGTTGTATTGTCGGCATTCACAACGAGGATTATGACCTCTTAGATTTTACTCATGATTTTCATTAGGCAGAACAGAGTCACATAGGCTGGCTCATAAACTGTGTAGATTCAGCTATTCTAGTACTGTTGGAGGCTTTTGATGATGATGATACTTACAACACCGACGGAGAAGTAGTTATTGATGATATTATACGGGACAGTGGTGGGATGAGGGGCAGCATCCAGCATCTCTTGGTCACTCTGCAATGAAGAAACACCATGAAGCAAATGGTAGCAGGTATATTGGTTGGAACCTCACATTTGTGATCAAGAAGAGGTAATGAATTAACTGTGCCCGCGGCTCCGTTCGCGTCCTAGGGGTATGAAAAATAGATGTTGTCCGATTCTCAAACCTACCCAATATGCACACAAAATTTTATAATTTTAAGTCGTTTCGGAGGAGTTTAACTACAATCACCGCGACACGAGAATTTTATAAATAAGATAGTGGGACTGACCCGAAAAATCGTAGAATCATGGTGAAGCAATTTTAGCCGACTCAGAACTAATTTGGGGAAAAATGCTAGGAAGAAGCTTACTGAAGCTTGCGTTTCAATAGGTAATACTGTTACGAAACATGTAGGAAATTCCAGAAAGTCACAGTCAGTATGGCCGTAGTAATTCTAGATAAGTCCTAATAATTTGGGTTTTTTGGAAAATCTCTGGAAAGGCAAAACTGATTTTGACAGGACTTATATTGGCAGATAGGTGATGACATAAGGAGTAACTTAAGCTAAGCTCTAGACTCAGGCACTTTTTGGACTAGCATCGCTCTCCGGCATTACTCGTGATTCACAACAATAACTTGAACACTGCAGGACTCAGCTTATAAAAAATGAATAGGCATTAACGTACCTCTGTGCTGTTGTTAGTGGAATTAGCATTGGAATTGTTCTCAACGTGAATGTGCCAACGGTCCATCATGACGGTGCTGGCGCGAGCTATCTTGTCCAGGATCTTGTGGATCGATTCACCTTCGTACCTGGAATAAAAGAAAAGAAGAGATGATTAACATGGATGTCACTGGAGAAGCCCAACTACAACTATCTGACACTTCTCATACACGGTCGTCTGATCCCTGATGGAAAGTATGAGCAAAATCCAAGACTAGCGAATACAGACAATGCCGTAATGTGACCCTGACCCACACTATGGCTGCTTAAAGAGATGCTTTTATACGCCCCAGTTAAAGGATCTGGGATCATAGCGGGAGGGATAACAAGTGTGCTGGAAGTGAGTTCTAGTTTTGACTGCTCGGCACGAACAGCTTAGTTTGAGAGCATATTTCTACTACTAGAAACTGGCGACTTCCAAGACCAGCATGTGATGTTCTGTAGAAGAAGGAGGAAGATGGGACCAGTTAAAAGAGCTCTTTAGACCTTCCTTGGGAAAGGTGATAGAGGACGGCTATAGAGGCGATATCTCTTTCCAACTGCAAAAGTCTGAGGGCCACGGACTCGTTTAGTGGAAACAAACTTCCTTTCTAAAAACAGAATTATGGCCAGCAGTGAACTATTAAGGGTTCTTGAAGATGACTTACCCGCCACCCCATCGCAAACACCTGGCCAGGTCATTTCCTGTACCCAAAGGTATAACTCCTACAGCAGGCTGTGTTTCCATTTGAACTTTATCTGAAAACAAAATTTTCTTTGTAATTACTAGATGAGAATTATGGAAACATTTCATATATAGATATTCATACTATTATAATAGATTCGAGATATTCTGTCTGTACGTCACGCTTTCACGACTTAATTGCGGTGTTGATTTCAATGAAATTTGGTGTCGACAAATTTTATTCTTAATTCTTTGGGCAAAGGCGCGGTACCAAACTGGTATATGATATAAAGACATAGGTATTTGATTTGGAAGAAAAGTCATGAAAAAAACAATCCAATTAGTCAAGTACTGACATAGGTACTTATTTTTTTAAATCCTGTGGCACTAAAAATGATCTCTTCCTACATTTTTTCTGTAAAAATAACACAAATACTAAGAAAATGGTTTTACTCACCCATCGTTTCCAGCACCCAACCTACGGTGCCGTCACCTCCACAACATATCACCCGATAATTCTTCACATCTTTGAACATCTGCAACCCTGGAAGTTGGTGAAAAACTGTCACTTCTAGAAATTGAGGAAAAAACCTTCTTTATCCAACTTGTAAGTAATATTATTAGTTTATCTTTAGGTATACACCAAGAGCCCACGATGGCCAGATATACGTTGTTTTGGATAAACGACTGAAACTTACTCTGTGCATGTTCCAATCACAGGTAAGAAACGATCAGCAAATATGGAGTTTGGATTATTTATTTATTTATTTAAAAACTCTTACAATATTTTAACAGGATTCATTCCCAAAACAACATTGCAAGCTTATAATGACTATACGACATCGATTATGGATTAAATTGGAGTGTTATATGTTAAGAATTCGATCAATTTAAAGATAACCCTTGTGACAACTACAAGAGGCTTATAAATCTCTGGGTTAATCACGTTTTTCACTCTGATATTCATCACTCAGTAAATTCAAATGAACTGCGTTTCGACGCTTTTCTATATTAGACGCCCTATTACTAGTTCTTTCTGGAAAGTGCAACGAAGTTTGAAATGACGCCCTCCGAGTAAACTTAGCCAACCGACAATCAATCTATATTCGACCTTACAGTTATACTTATAAGGTTCATTTTTCTAGGATTTTTGTTGAATATTCCGGAGTGTGGTCCATTTGTAACAACATTTACAGAGCCTTAGTGCTATTACAACCCCCTACCAGACACCCCTAAACCTTAATTATTTAGCATAATTTTAAGTTACAAAGAAATGTATATCTTACCTTGTGTTGGTCCACCCTTCGCAATATCATGCACCTGCCTAGGATTCAGGATATATTGTAACTTCCTGAGAACCCTAGAGCCCTGCCTTCCTCCAGACTTAGGGTTAATGAATACGAGGAGAGGACAGGTGCCCTCAGACGGAGTTATCTGGAAAGAGATAGGAGGAGCGCGAGTCTCCCGTTTTTGGGAGTCTTCTTTTTTCTCTTCTGATGTTGCTGCTATGGAAATTGGGAGGGAGATTGAGGTGGGTAAAGATTGCTGTAACATAATAAATCAATGTAAATTTCTTTTAACACTGATGATGAACATTTAATATTGTAAAAGCTAAAAATGTGAAAATTGGAAGACTATATATACTCAATAACTCAAGAACTGCTGAATAAATTTTGATGAAATTTGGCACTGAGACAGATTTTCATCATCATCATCAACAGGTTTTAATAGTCCAATGCTGAACATGGGCCTCTTCCCAGTAAAGAGATTTTGCCATTCTATACAACGCTGGCCAGATAGCTTGATATAGAGTTTGTTTCAAGTTTTCCTTCTATATGCAGTGTAATTTTGTTGGAAATAATCCCGCCCAAAACATCACTGTAATTCCTGTCCGGGATGAATTGCCATGACCCATGAGCTCACCGAGTTATAACATTCGGGAAGTCACACGAAAAATTAAACTGAGTCCACTTCCCTCATAAAGACAGCTGGAGACCAAAAATAACAAGATATATTTGTAGTGTTGCTGTATTGAGCAGTTTGCCCCCTTAGGGGGTTCTTACGATACACACGGGGTGAATAAGATTGGTAATATTCCCTATTTAAAATAAAAATTGGCAAACATCTTGCAGTGCTGTCTTGACATCTAAGAGATGATTAGGGATATTGATACACTATAATTAGAATCTGTCACCATAGGGAAGCTATAGGTTAAAACCTTCGTAGTAAGGAGTTGGGTTTGTTGCGGTAGGTACCTGGTCGTGCTGAGGTCGGTGCGGCAGGCTCCGCTGTCGGTCGAGCACGAGGGGGCGGATGGCGGTGGGGGGCAGGATGTGGCGCGCGTGACGACCCAGGGTACACGCCCCGCCAGCACCACTCACACACCGGTTGTGTAACTGGAAGATATGAGGACCGGTGGTTAGTGGAATTGTATGGTATGTTACCACACTACTTTCACTAATATGTTGAAATGATACTAAAGTTTATGAGAATAAATGGTTTATTACAACTATGACTGCCTTGTCATTGTAAGAGGTCTCGGGTTCGATCGGTCGGACCAAATGATTTGATTCGCAAATATTTATTTCGGAGTCTTGGTGTATACATAGTATAATATGTACGTATTTACAAAAAAGAAGTATGTCTATGTATTTATATCAGTTGTCTAGTACCCATAATACAAGCTCTACTTAGTTTGTTACTAGATGGCGTTGTGTGTAAGATGTCCGAAATATTTATTATTAATATTATTCATTATGATTTGATCCGATATATGACTAATTGCTAAATGATATTGATATTGAGAACACACGAATGTATCGTAAATTGCGAAATTGCGTCGGACGTACGTTACGTCCGTCCGACGCAACGTAGTTAAGATATTTTTTCGGTGATACATTTTTTTATATTTAAGCCTACCAAAATGACTCTCTCTGCCTGATGGAAAGCATGAGTAGAATTTAACAGTAGGGGCCACTATCCTCATTGTGAGTGCATACAATACAGTATAGTGACACCATGGCGGCTTAGTGAGATGTTTCTGCATCATTTTCCCGGCCTCCGGAAGCTGGATAATGATGCAGAATGATGCTCACACACTTACCAACCAAGGACTAATAAAAGACGATGGCACGAATGTGTGTATTTAAAAATAGAAGTTAATAGTACATAAAGAACTATTATACACTAGTTGAGACCCGTGGTGTTACTCGCGGTTATTTTTGTGAAACGAAAGTAACACCGCGCAGCTAAGTTAGTTTAAAATACATTAGCATAAGTTAATAATTGAATCAAAAGCGTTCTTGCTGGAAAAACCCAAGGACACTTTTAGCCCGACCCGGGAATCGAACCCGAGATCTGTCGAACGGCATACGCTAACCACTATACAACCCTAGAAAATGAGGCAGTCAAGCACCTAATATAAAGTACTTAGGTAAAAAGAAAAATTTTTTTAGGTTTTTCTTAGGAAATTCCTAATAGCAGCCCGGAGTTTGGAAGTTTGGCGGTGATTCACGCCCGTGCCTCGGAGAGGTCGTAAAGCCGTTGGGTCCGGTTGTCATGAACATCTATGGCAATCGTTATTGGTAAGTCGGTGCCTTCAAATTTAATGACAACTTGTTCAACCTTCGAATTTCAGTTCTCCCTTAGGATTCCTGAGGTCCGATGCCAGTCGCTCCGTGGAAAAACTGAAATTCAGGTAAAACGAGTTGAACTAGTAGCCGACCCCAAATAAACTTGGGAATAAAGGCTCGGAAGATGATTTTCAAAAAATCAATCAATCTAGCGTTCATAGTACAAGCTCTGCGTAGTTTGTAGCTAGATGGCGTTGTGTGTTCCGTGTGTGTACGTGACCCCAAATAATATTGGGAATAAGGCTAGGAAGAAGAAGAAAGTACTTGGGTATAACCCTCACCGTGATGTGACACCATCGACAATGCAGTCCAGTGATTCCATTGTACCCCTTAATTTTTTTTCGACACCTTGCGCATTTACCGTGGCAGTTGCCTGGAATACACAAACTCATTTAAACCTGAATATTAGGAAAGGAAACAAGAATTAACGTTAGTTAAGGATTTTGCGCAGGCACTTTTCAAATAGCTGTCATATTCACTGCTGCTGATATACAATAATAATTGAAACGGCCTTTTACAAGGGGAAGGGGCAACGAGATGGACAACATGCCCCCTGGCTATTTCGTGGCCCAGCCCCTACCCCGGTAAAAGATAGCTAACGAGATAGCTAGAGGGGAGCGGGCAGCGTTCCTGCCTTTGCTCCTATCTATCTATGCCGATGGAAACCAGTTTGAATTAAAATTGGAAAATCATCATTAACAGATTTCAATAGACCACTGCAGGACATAGGCCTCTCCTTCGTAAGGAGGTTTCAGCCCACTATACCACGCTGGTCACACGGGTTGGTATAGGATTTGTTTCAAGTTCTACTTCCCTGTGCAGAGCTGTAGTCCTGCTGCTTCCTTAGTCGACTTTTACAAAACCCACGGATTAATAGGGGTGGTGGACACATGGACTGTCCAGTAGTCTATGTGGTTACCACGCAGCTTCCTACTTCGTTAAGTATTGTGGATTCAACCCCTCTGGTGGGAAAACCATTAAGTGACCCACAAATTGTGATACTCAGTCTGAAGGTTCTTTGTATCCGTTTGTAAAGTAGTAAATATATTACTAATGAACGAGTAGTCTTCATATAAAAAAATGCTTCTTCTACATACCTTCAACCCAGTGATGAGCGAGGGTGGCAGGAGCCCTCTTCGATTTGGAGTAGGTAGCGATGCAGGACGCAGGTGCCCGCTGCACGCACCGCTCATGGACGGTGAATTTACAGACTATAAAATAATTAAATAAATAATTTAAAAACTAAATTTTGATGTATGTACGAGTTTGTATCATATATGTCTTTTAAGCCCAGTAACACCAGCATCATCATTATCACATCACGGTCCACTGCCGGTCTGATTTTGGGCTTCTCGCATCCAACGCCTGCCAGCCATCTTGCGCGAATCGTCATTCCACCTGGCCTGTGGTCGTCCTATGCTACGTTTTTCGATTCGCGGTCACCACTCCAGAACTTTTCTACCCCAACGGTCATCAAAAATCATAGGATCATAGAACAACACATGGAATGTAAATACGCAGGCGTTCCCGTCAAAGAATGAGCCGTAATGGGCATACGCATTACACTGTTATGGAATAGAATGTGTTTTGCTGTGTTTGAAATTTCGGTTTTTTTTGGCCCCTACTCCTGGATTCTACTCATGTTTTCCATCAAGCAGAGTAGAGTCACTTTGGTAGGCTTAAATATTAAAAAAAAAACGTACAAAAAATAAACAATCGCCTGTCACCACGAACTCACACATAACAATTAAAACAGAAAAAAAAAACAAAGTTGCACACACACAAACACATTCTGTGTCATGACAGTGTAATGAGTAGGCCCATTTGGGCTCATGCTTTGACAGAAAGGAACGCCTGCAAATGGCTGCTTCCTACTGTATTACTTAAGAGTGTAAGCAGTACTCACATATGCAACACAGTCCTTTCTTCCCTAATCCCACCAACATGTTCAGACAAAGGTTGCAGTACGCTGGTCTGCTGAAATGCTTCAACCGCCAGGCGTGTTCCCCATCTTCTTTTACGTTCGTGTCCAGGCCCAGTAACACCAGTAGGGGGATGGTCGTCATCCTGTGAAGAGGGAGTTCAGACTGAGTCTGCTGTATAGGTTAAGGAAAGAAGATTCACATTCTCGATTTTGACATATGACAAGTGAATATCAAAAAGTATTTGTAAAAGGTATCTTCAGAATTTTCAGTTTTTTCTTCATAACATAGACATCTTGGAACGGATATTTACATTCAATATAGAATAATTCTTATTACGACATCCCTTTCAAGGCAGTAGATCTATGCTGATTTCACCACGAATAGGCCAGCTCGACCAAAATGACAGCATTCGTGCTGTTGTATTCCATTGGTGCCAATGATGCAGAAGCACCATGCTGCATTGTCTTTGTCCACCACCATATGTAGGATGGTGAGCGAGAAAGAGAGAGAAGCTGAGGAAAGTTTTACTCACCCACCACGCTTCCATTCGTCAAGCGATACCGTGCCATCAGCATCGTAGTCTATCTCCACCATCATGTCTTGTAGGATCTGCAAAATAGACGGTCAGGTTATGAAGGTGTTGGACATGGGCCGGATGGGATTTCCTTAAAACGGAGGTTTTGTCTCTGACATATTTATTATACATCGTTCTCTTATGCCTAGATCTTGGATGTATACTCACAGGCCTAAGTTCAGAGGTCTCCCAGCCGAGGTACTCAGCCACAGTCATCATCTGGTTGACGATACAATCCATCTCGTTGGTGTCCAGTACTCCATTGCCGTCAGTGTCGTAGAGACGGAACATAACTGTAATAAAACAAGAAAAACTTTAAACTTTACATTACTACTTTTATATTAAAGAAAGAAAGAAAATGTTTATTAATGTTCCACACACAGTAAAACAATAGAAACATATACAGGTTGTGGAGGAACGGGTCTCGTGTTCCTCCATCACAAAGAGAGGATCCTCTGGCCAGGCCAACTGATGATCGTGGATGGCGGACTATTGCCCAATAGTTGATGTTGGGATGTCGTATATATGTAATCGGCCTGAGAATTTCTCTATCGCGATTTAGGATTAGTAATTACTCTGTATAGATAATTCTGTGTTTTTTACGTAGTTCAGTGTTTCTTCGCAAGATGGCGCTGTTGTATGTTAACGTCGCGCTGTATGTGGAAGTTGCTACACAGGTAAGGGACTTCACACACTGGCGACGCAAACACGCGCGTAGGCGCGGGCAGCCAATCCCGAAGCTGCTAGCCGCACGCGCCTAGGCGTGTTTTCAGTGTGTTGGACTTGGCGTGTTTTCTATACTAATCGATGTACTTGCATACAATATTAAAATCTGCCGCTCCGCGCTACGCGTCGTAGCGCGGTGCAGTGTGTGAATCGCCTTAGGTGTACATCACTAGGATCTGCATCGCTTGTGTGGACCAGAATGGGTTGCCATCACTCATTTCATCTCTTTACCAATAAAATCGGTTCAGCGGTTTAAGACAATCTACGGTTCAACATACAAACATAAATATGCCCGTCTTCTCTAGCTATTATTTAACCGTTTCTAAGAAGCTACCTAAAATTTTAGTATACATCCAAGTACTTGACTTAACTGCTTTTTGCTTTTGTTGAAAATACCTATCGTAAACTGACTTATTTTAAGCAAGAAGTGGAAGACTATTAATTTGAAATTACAAATAGACAATTTACTTTAATAACAGTTCACTGAAGAAGTTACTCTGCGTCTGTGGTGGGAGGGACCCATCTCATGGCGGCTCCACATTAGTGCCGTGAAGCTCCACTAATATGCGTGAACGCGAATGTGGATGGTTTTCGCGTGGTTCACGCGCGTTAACGCCTGTTCCCCGATCAGAGTCGGTATTTTGTACCGCAATAAAGGGTTCGCGCCGCATAAAAAAATAAGAAAAGACCCCTTGCTGTCCAGTTATCGTTTATATCGTAAAAGGGTTTGTTATTTTGTATACATGGTTGTAGTATTTCGTGTTCTTGTTTTGGGCGTATACATAGTGATATGTTGCCACAGCAAACAAAGTTATTGCAGCAGTAGCTTCTACGTCCATTTCGTGAATGTGGAGGTCACAACTTGCGCCGCGAATTCACGGCGAGAAATCGCGCGTGAATTCACGGCACTAATGTGGAGCCGCCATCAGGTGCAGAGTGGCACACCGTGTGGTTTTAGTTAGTCCGATGCCTAAACACCACCCCGCCGCAAATCGCAGTATGGAGACAGCCCGTGAGAGCTCAAGTAAAAAAAACACAAAATAAATCTAATAACGATATATAATAAAGTAAATAAAGGAGTTGTCATCCCAATCGATCATCTCATTAAAAGTTATCAAATATTTCTTACTTAGTGCTTTATTGTTACGAAACAATTTTTTATATTTCTTCGTAATTATTTTGTTGAGTACGCATCGTTATTTGTTAAAAGTAGTTGTTTCGTGAATATGTATACAAATAGATGAAATTATGTCTGTATGTAATATCAAATGAACAGATTTAACTAAATGCATATGAAAGTATATATTATAAGGTACTTAAAACAGAAAATGCAGTTTAAAATAATACTATATACCATCTTCGTCTTCATCTACACTTTTCATCAGGTGATATGGAAGACAAACGCCCATTCCATTACAACAATAAAAAAAAAAAACTGTTGGTTTGTGCCGGATAATCTCTGGAACTGGACTTTCATTGGCAGTTGACATAAGGAGTTACTTAAGCTATTTAAGCTATTGTATAGCTTTTATCGCGGGCTTTGAGCGCGGCGACCGAATCAAGAAATTCCGTAACGAAAAAAATTAACACCCTAAAAAAGGATAAAGATATGATTGTAACTGCAGTGCGACAAGGATTCTTCATCTTTTTTTTATTTCGTTTTTTTCTTCCATAGACATGCTCATATTACTACTATGTTCTCTGTTTAATTATCATTGTCTTTCGGTTAATAGGATGATTATATTGTTTAGAAATAATATTGTTAGAATGTATGTTGGCAAAAATGCTATGCAATAGCTTTACCGCGGCAGTCCCCGAGTGCGGGTGCCTTTTTATAGACTAGCTTCGCTCCGCGGCCTTACTCGCGATTTTCAACAATAAACGGGCAGCACCGCGGGACTCAGCTAGTTGGTAAATAAGTGCTATTATTCCATAACAATGTTGTTAACAGAAAAGCCACTGCCACGATATAATTTACATCTGTCATAATGCGTTCAGTACTGCACACACGATTAATGTGATTTTTCTGACATTTGCTAGAATTTTGTGTAGACCCAAGTGAAATTTATTAATGTTATAGTTTTTTTTTAATATATTTAAATTTACCAAAGTGCCTAATGGAGAGCATGAGTAGATTCCAGGAGTAGGGGTCACCATCCGCATTAAGTTGGTAAGCAATGCAGTATGGTGATTCAGACCATGGCGATCTGGTCAGAGGTTTCTGCATCATTTTCCCGATCTCTGCAAGTTGGGAGAATGATGCAGAATGATTGAGCCTCCGGTCTCACACTCACCAACGAAATACGATAGCAAAAGTGCTGTCATTATTAGCTTGGTCGTCTGTGTGAGGGTAGTACTTACTCCCCAGTCGAGCAGGCCCATTCGTGCTGAAATTTGCGAGGCTTCTATTAAATGAAAGCCCATTAAAAAGCTTGACGTAATTATTGGGCGGTACATAGAGAAATGGTAACATCTATATTATCTACTTACCTACGATCCACAATAAATACTTCTTGGTTTGAATTAATTTATTGATTAAAAAAATCACCTGTAGTAGTTGTCAATCCATCATCATCATCATTAACAGCCTTTAACAGTCTACTGCTGGACATAGGTCTCTCCTTTGTAAGGTTTTGGCCTACTATACCACGCTGGCCAGACGGATTGGTAAAGGGTTTGTTTCAAGTTTTCCTTCTCTTGGCAGTGATGTTAGCTGCTTATTTTGTTCCTTTAGTCGCCTCTTACGACACCTATGGAATGAATAGGGGTGGTGACACTTTGTATACTTAATCCGTCACTACGCGGACGTTGTCAATCCATAAAATCGAAGAAATAAATTTAATATATGGTACTCACATTCTAACTTGTCTTCAGGTCTTCCAGCCTCCAGCAGCGATAGGTAGCAAACGATGTCCTTGAGAGATACCCTGGCAGTATGTACTTCCAGCGTTGAAGAGCGCCGCATGAGATGTCTGAAGTCTGCAAAAAATCATTCCAAGTATATTTAACTTAACTACATAACACATGTATTATGAAGATTTGTATGTTTGGTCTGTTGAACGCAATTTCCGGAACTACTGGTCCGATTTGAAAATTTATTTCAGTGTCAAATAGGTCATTTATCGAGGAAGGCTATTAAACACATCACGTTAAACGAATAAAAGCGTAGCACCATTGAAGCATGTTTGAAAAACACGGGGCCTTTAATGCTCTTGAGAGTTTCCGTTGCGTGCGCTGCGTAAACGGTTAATGTTTCGTAAAAATCATATATGACAGAATTGTTCCTCTTTATGGTGAACGCACACTTATCCGCGACGAACGCGCCAAACGAATCGAAGTCAAGGAGGCATCGCACACTTATCCGCACCAGAAGAATCGACCGCGCCGAAAGCATCAACCGCGTCGAAGAAATCATTTCAAGAAATAGTACTCGTGCGTTGCTCCGTCATACGCAACTGATAGAATGCGAGCGCATCGATCGAGGTGACCGCACGATCTGCTGACCGCGCCGAATTTTATGACGTCATCCGAATTCGCCTAGGATTTCTGGGATTCTTGAGCTTTCATATAAAGAGTTCTAAAATTCGTTTCGTTCGGCTCGTTCGACGCGTTCGGCTCTGATAAGTGTGAGATTACCTTTAAAAGTTCTAAAAAAACTCTGCAATAGCATATGTCTATCTTTTAAGGTTGGCTCACTATGAACTTTATATGAGCAACGAATGTTCTTATGTGGTATAACATCACGCAATGGAAGGCGCAGTCGGGTTTGTGTGGGTCAGCTATAGTGGTCACAAAATAAGAAGCCCGTTTTGACATTTGTCATCGTGTTTTCTAATCAACGATTAAGGGCCACAGCACTCTAGTTACTTTTAGCATCTGCCATCGGTGATTTTGCGACTGCATCGATGCTGCATCGCGTTATAGCGACTTCCTGCGTTCGATCGCGGTATCAAAATCGCGAGTCATGTTGCATCACTCGCGAGTTCGCGACTTTCTGCGTTCGATCGCAATATCGGAATCGCGCGTTTTAGCGACTACTCAGATGCCTGGATCGCGTCGGCTGTAGTGTTGTCTATAATTTTCCGACACCAAATCGTTGCTACTAGTATCCGTATGGGTGCGGAGGGTAGCGTTCATCTGCTGTGTCGCGCTTCTAAAAAGCGACTCAAACGCGGAGATTGAGTCGCTTTTGAGAAGCGCGACACAGCAGCTGAACGCTACTCTCCGCACACATTCGGATGCCGGTAGCATCGATTTGGCATCTGACCAGTCGCTAAAACGCGCGTTTCCGATACCGCGATCGAACGCAGGAAGTCGCTAACACGCGATGCAGCATCGATGCAGTGGCCAAATCGCCGATCGTCGATGCTAAAAATAGCTAGTGTGCGGTGGCCCTTAGCTTCTAAAAAGCAACTAGTTGCCGATCGTCGATGCTAAAAGAAGCTAGTGTGCTGTGGCCCTAATTCGTGTTTTTGAGTGTATTTTTTCAATATAAAGTTAAACTTGATGCTTATTTATGATACGCGTTGTGATAGTGTATGGGTAACATTGTAATTAAATAGGATTATGAATTTGATTTTTGACATTGAAAAATCAAATTCATAATTTTAAGATTAAAAAACACGATGCCAAATTATGTCAAAACGGGCTTCTTATTTTGTGACGACTATAGAATTTAACTAATTATATAGAAAAGATGTGGCGAGGAAAGTCATCATCTACCTGCCCTTATTCCAATTTTATATCACTCGTCATTTCGCTTCCTAGCCTTATCTAATTTCACACAATCCATCCACAGGGCGAGGCAAAAGTTGGGTATGGACCCAACTTTTTCCTTGCGATGTTTTCCTCATCCCTCTGCATAAAATATCTATACCAAGACATTACTTCTTAACTTTTTTTCTCAATCGTTATTGGAAATTAATAACGACTAGCTTTCACCCGCATCTCAAAATCCATTCAAGAGTTTTTGCGTTAAAATAGCAAAATACATACATACTTGCGCGTATATAATATTAAGAGGATTGTCATAGATGTGTATGACAGTCAGAACCGACGACTTGACGTGCTCTCCGGGGCACGTGAAACACCGTGAATTTTTATTCTATGCTAAATTCTATTTAGGTTTATTTTAACATTAAAATGGCCACGTGATCTCAAATATAATGTCAAATAGTTCAATATTCAAGTTCTCCCTCAGAGTTGTCGAAGTGTCCAGTCGCTTCGTGGAAAACTGATATTCAGTAGACCCCAAATTATATTTGGAATTACATACTCTAGGAACATGAATACGTTCATATGGCACTCACGTCGTTACCTGGAATTGCGAGAGCAATTCTTCTGTACGACAAAAACGACGCTATACTACGTACTATTAAGGTTTATATTATGTTACTTTGACTATCCGCCACCGCCACACGTCCTCGTCACGCCTCTTCTGTGTAAACCGCAACTAACATACTCTAAAACTATTGAGCTGTGATCAAGAGTGATTAATATATACAGGTTTACCTTGACTCTCTGCTTAGAGAGAAAACAATGTTTATTCTGACACTCACAGGACAATATACAAGTGTTTAGAAGCCGTACTTACTTACGGATATTTCAAAGCGAGAGTAACTCTGTCTGTCTGTCACGCTTCGCCGCCAAAACTACTAAACTACTAATGAAATTTGATAGACAGACAGTCTAGAGCCTGAGAAAGTACATAGGATAATCTTTACCGCAATATACGACATACACGCGGTTGAAGCGACAGGCGAAAGCCAGTACAACATATATTTGAAGTGACCTGTGCAGTGCCTGAAAGGGACTGCAGCGTCTGTATTGTTGTTTGATTGTCCGTTTATTTTACCTCTACTTTATTTATCAGAAAAGAAATTGGTTTAAAAAAAATATCTTCAAACGAAACAATGATATTACGAGCTGCTTCTGCAACGTTAGTTCCACGTCGGAACTCGTATTCAAAAATCACTAGAATTTTCTATCTTTTTTGTCTAAGCTGAACAAAAAAACACAACTGACAGTCGATAATCGAATGTTGCACATTTTTTAAAAGGAGAATATCATAGGTACGATTTGAAAAAAAAACTCGAACCATGAAGGTTCTTTGTGAATTCGAAGTACCTATATTGTATTGTACTACACTCATTTGCAAAAAAAACGGGCGGTTTCGATTTTCGTCCTGTCTGAAAAAAATAATATACCAAAATGGTTTTAATCATTTGAACATGTTACTGGCCAGTTAAAAAAGTGTCATAAAGTTTATAAGAGCACCTTCCAAATTCAAATTTTTTAATGAGCCTGGTTTTCAAAGAAAACAACTTTTAACTACATTTTGTGGCGTGAATTCCCTATAGTCAATATCGACTCTAATTAACTTTTTGACAATTTTTAATAAATTATCTGATGTCCTTGACATTTAAAAGTATTGTTATTGCTGTTTAGCAATCTCGAAAATGGTAGATAAAGTGATAAAAGCGAGCAAAATTATTGCGCTGCTTGAAGAAGGTTGCAGCCAATGCTTCGTGGCTCAGAGGCTAAATGTGAGTCGGTCGACAGTTCAAAGGACCTGGCAGCGCTATCAAGAGACCGGTTCCGTCAATAGAAGGCCTAGTTCTGGCAGAAAGACATGTACCGAACCACGGGATGATTTTCTAGTTAGTCAAGCGTTGAAAAATCGCAAATCTTCTTATGTGGACTTCAAGAACAGACTCGAAGAAGTAAGAAATGTGCAAATTAGTCTATGGACGGTCAGGAGGAGGCTTCTCGCTGCTAATATACACAGTCATCGCCCGGCACGCGGCCCTAAATTACTCCGTGGACATCGAGTTGCCAGGCTTAGCTTCGCTCGAAATTGTGTGTCATGGACTCATGAAGACTGGGATAGGGTATTGTTCTCCGATGAAGCCAGGATATCTCTGCATGGTGAAGACCGACGTCGGCGAGTGCTATGTAGACGAGGAGAACGCCTTGCAGAGGCATGTTTTGATTAATCACACCTTATGGAGGAGGCTCCGTTATGTTTTGGGCAGGAATAAATTCTATGGATCGTACGGAGTTAGTCTTCATCGAAAACGGTACACTGACTGGACACCGATACACAACGGAAGTTCTAATTCCTTATGCACAACCCGCTTTAACCGCTTTTGGCGAAAACTCAATTTTTATGGACGACAACGCTCGCGCCCACCGGTCTGGCGATGTGGAAGCGTATATGCTAGAAGTCGGAATTCGTCGTTTGCACTGGCCAGCTAGAAGTCCGGACCTCAATCCCATAGAGCATATCTGGAACGTTCTGAAGCGACGAGTGAGATCAGTGCAGCCGGCTCCGCAGACCATCAGAGAGCTAAAGAATGTGATTACCGCGGAGTGGGAACGTATTCCCCAAGAAACCATAAAAGATATACTCGCTAGCATGCCCAGACGAATGCTAGCCGTGATTTCAGCAAGAGGGGGTCACACTCAATACTAAACTTTTATCTGCTTTTAATGTATTCAATAAAAACAAAGAAATTAACGTGTTTCATTTTTATTTAGCGAGCCGGCACATTAATAGTGTTTTGAGCTTAAACATTATTTCTCAATAATTTAATCAAAATGTTATGATGAAACTGATGAAAACTATTCCATCCTAATTAATTTATAAAATTCTGAGGATAACAATACCTAAAATTGTCAAACAAACAAATAGTAACTATAAAATAGTTCTTTGCTTAAGTGCCCGTTTTTTTTGCAACAGAGTTTATTACAATGAAACGGTAATTTTACCCTTTAATAAATTTATGAAGAAAATATTAATTCTAAAAGTTATCTTACCTTCGATCTTAGTGGATTGGTTCACTCTCAAGGAGTTACTGCTTTTCCTACTGGAATTCCTGGACATCTGACTGTGACTGGGACTGGCTTCATTACGGCCTAGACACAGCTCATGTGATGAGTAGGACGGATGAGTGGTTACTGTGAACATTGGATGAACACTCCCTGGAAAGAAAATATGAGATTACATTTGGAACAGATTTTCTGCATCCTAAGATATAAATTTGATGCTGTGCATAGAACAGCAGTCACTCGAGGGAAGTGTTCACCCTTGCTCAGGGTTATGTTCAGATCACAAGTTTCAAGTGAGCTACCATCCTCAAAATTCACCTCAGAAATAGTTGGAGCAGGTTTTGAGCTTCGATAAACCATCATCACCAAAATTCTATGGGTTTCCGAAGACTTCCTTTCTAGGGTATACCTTAGTGGACAATGGACTTAAAGGTGATAGAACACTGTGTAGTTTTATTCCGTTCAATCCCAACCTCTTCAATGTGAGCTCCGATGAGATAATGAACGATTTGTGGAGATTTTCACCCGATGAAAAAATGTTTCATTTAAACTTACTCTCAGTCCACAACCACACCATAGAACTGACCCGCAGTCCTCGCATTACTGACGCATCTTGTCGTAACTTAATATCTGTTAATAAGTACGTACAATCTATAAATAGGTGCATACATAATACAGATTTGTCCTTAATCTACCCACGTCTGAAAAAATAATAGCTTCTTGTATTGTTCGGTCTCTGAGCGTCTGACGGCGTCTACACGTGGGTGAACCTTTTAAGCATTTTATTCAATTCTGGAATACTTAACGGGTAATGAAGTCGACTTTGCAGAATATTAAGAGTTAGAGTAAATTAGGCTTTAAGTTGAATACAGATGATACTTGTAAGGGATTCCATAAGGAACATGACATAAACTTCTTCTCAACGATATCGTAGAGTCGTCGTAACGACAATACTCCAACTAGTTTTCTTATATTCATAGTGTACTGTACATATGTATCTATATTATGTAAATATATGTTATATGTATGTATATATGTTAAAACATGTATCATATTGTTGATAATTTTTTCTATTGTATCTTTTATTTATAATATGTTTGTGTAACCTACGCGCGCCTACCTCACAATGTTTCTGCACACCCAAAAGTTGACTGGTAGAGAATGCCCTGGGCATTAAGTCCCCAAATGTTCAGTTTTAAAATAAAGTAAGAAATTACAGAGCAGAATAAAAAATTGCTACTCAAAAGTTAGGTGCGTTTTTGGCCATCATCTCATAGTAAAAGAGGAGGCTTATTTAGAACTCTCTCCCTTTCTGCCAGGTTGTAAAGAAACAAGTAGATTAAGTATATTTTTAACTCCTTCTATATAGTGATTCATCATCATCTGCCTGCCCTTATCCCAATATTAGTTAATTTAATTTATTTTTACCCAACTGCGTTATAAGGAGGATTATGTTTCTTGGTTAATAAAGAAGTCAGTTCCAAAACATTAAGTTTTGCTGAGACTTCTTGAGTGTCAAAACTTGGTGTGTTATTTTGTCATTGCTCTTTATTGTAGTGTACACTAGATATGGTAGTCAGAGTTCTTGCTTGCAGAGCTCTGTTCTCTGGGCCGTTTCATGTTTGTCTTTGTAAAGTCCCCTCGACACAGGATGTATATTTCTAATGCCATAGTTGTCTTTTCAATAAACCACTTAAAAAGAGGGGCTGGGTGCCTACTTCCCGTTATTGACTGCCTCGTTGGTCTAATGGTTAGAGTATGCGGCTGCTGATCAAGAGGTCTCGGGTTCGATTAACGGGTCGGAACAAATATTATTTGTGTGATTCACAAATATTTGTTTCGGAGTCTGGGTGTTTTCTATCTATAACATGTGTATGTATGTAATATGTGTATGTATTTACAAAAAAAAAGTATGTTTATGTATTTATATCAGTTGTCTAGTACCCTTAACACAAGCTCTGCTTAGCTTGGGACTAGATGATGTTGTGTGTCCAAAATATTTCTTATTATTTATTTATTATTAGGCTTTCGATAACAATGCTTATGAGACAAAATGCAACATGAATATAGTTTAACAGAGTTTGCTATAGAAATATGAAGCATATCAGATTTCACGTACCAGTTCGACTCCTAGCTCCCTTATCACTGCCATCTACAGAATCGCCAGAACTTTTGCCAAGTTGCTGTAGACGCTCCGCCAAGCCGTGGATCTTGGAAGCCAGACTTAACTTCCCCTAATTGAAAATAAAAAGGTCTAAGTACATTGTATAGAAGATATTGAGTCAACAAAGTTCAACTTCAATAAGAATCAGAGACGATTTCTTCTTCCTAGCCTTTATTATAACCAATATCATTTGGGATCGGCTTCTAGTTCAACGGTTTTACCTGAATCATCATCATCAACAGCCTTTAACAGTCCACAGCTGGACATAGGCCTCTCCTTTGAAAGGAGGTTACCTGAATATCAGTTTTTAATTGGAATTCGAAGATTGAACTAGTTGTCAGTATATTGAAAGGAACTGACTCCCCAATAACGATTGCCATGAATATTAGAATCAGAGATGACTAAAGGTAATCGCACACTCATCGAACGAAACGAGTTTTAGAATTCTTTATATGAAATCTCATGAAACCTCGCACACTTACCCGCATCGAATCGTCCGCATCTGGAAGAACCCCAGAAATCCAAGACGAATTCGGATGACGTCATAAAATTCGGCACGAATTATGCGGTTGCCTCGATCGATGCGCTCGCATTCTATCAGTTGCGTATGACAGAGCAACGCACAAGTACTATTTCTTAAAATGATTTCTTCGACGCGGTCGATGCTTTCGGCGCGGTCGATTCTTCTGGTGCGGATAAGTGTGCGAGGCATCCTTGACTTCGATTCGTTCGACGCGTTCGGCTCCGATAAGTGTGCGTTCTCCATAAAAAATATATTTAAGGGCTTTGTTTTATTTCAAAGCCTTCCAAGGTGACTCAACTCTGCCAGATGCCAACAAGAGGCCACCACACTCCCTGCGAATGTTAGCAATATGGCGACCCGCACTATGGCGGCTTTGTGAGATACTTAAAGGACTCGGGATCAAAGTAGAAGGAAACATGTGAGCTGGTATGAGTTCCAGTATTTAACTGCTTGACACAGGAAAGAAGAGCCGAACCGTTTTACTCTAGTGCGTATTTCTAAAACGATGACTTCCTAGGCCCGGCACTGGTCTATTACTACTACTAGGTCCTACCTTAATGGTTGCTTACAACGTAAAACTACGGAACCCTAAAAACGTCAGATGCCTGTATTGATGACTCAGTCATTCAGTCGAGGACAAGTAATTTTTTATGTCGGTACACCCACACGCAATTGTGATTAGAGATTTCATAAATTGAATTCAAAATTTAATTATTTCATGTATACTATCCGCACGCAATTTAACTAGGCAACTTTTTTCAATGTGATAATGTGAATATTATTTATCATTTATTTATCACTAATAAATAACAAATGAAGGTATATATTTCTAAAACCGAGTCTTGCACTATACTTGCAAGCGGGTGTACGCTGAAGTAGGCTTCTTTTATATCGTTTCGGCGTTCCTTTGACAAAAGCCGACACGTTGGCGGCGCGATGAAAGGCGACCGTATTTAGGCGAATGGATTTTACCTGATGATCAGCATGTGCGGTGACCGCTGCACATGCGGCGGTGGAGCTCGCTGCTGCCATCTCTCGCAGTGCAGGCCGGCGATCTCGACGGACGAAAGAGAGAAAGAGATGCCTGTAAGAGAAAGTTTTCTTAAGCTGTTGATCTGTCAAGTTTACTTATCTTTATATATACAATTGGAGAGGCTTATGTCAAGTAGTGGATTGCGATAGGCTGATGATGATGATGATACAATTCTTATGTGTATGTCATTGAACACCTCCTAAACCACGGGACCGGTTTTGCTGAAATTTTTGTGTGTGTTCAAGTGGATACGAGAATGGTTTAGATTTGCAATTGGACCTGGTAGGTGGCGCTGCAATAAAGTGCTGGAATTATAATTTTTCGCATATCAGAAAATAACCTCGAAATTGGGCGGTACACGAAGTTCGCAGGGTCAGCTTGTTTAATCATAATAAGTTTAACAAAAAAAACAAAAACTATTCCGAGTACTCAAATCGCGACAGGTGTGCCTATGATATTTGAGGAGTTTCCTCGATTTCTCCAGGATCCTATCATTAGATCATGGTTTACTTATGACGGAACCACATGAGAGGCACCCGCTTTCAAATACAAACAGAACTATTAAAATCATCATCATCTTCCTACCCTCTTCCCAAATTTATTTGGGGTCGGTGCAATGAATTTTCTTCTTCCATTGTTCTCTATTACTTGTAGTTCACTGTTTATTCTTTTTTTGGCCATATCCTCTTTCACGCAGTCCATACATTTCTTCTTAGTTCGCCCTATACTCCTATATCCGTCAACTTTAATACTTTTAACTTTCTTCACTACATTTTGCTCCTCCCTAACTATCAAAATCGGTTTATCCAATCGAAAGTTCTGAGATAACAAATATAAAAAAATACAGTCGAAATGAAAGTTCCTCCTTTTTTGAAGTCGGTCAAAAAGTAACTTTAACTATTTCAATGATTATGTAATAGGGTCATTCGGAATCTTCGAACTAATTTGTAAAAGATTTCCTCCCGAAACAAAAGTACTCGTGTCACAATGTTAGAACGGCTTGACCAATTTTGATGAAACTTTATAATATATTATGCATATTCAACGGGTCTGAGAATCGGCTACTATCTATTTTTCATACCTTTAAGACGAAGCGGAGCCGCGGGCATCAGCGAGTATACCTAAATAAAAACGGCTGTCTGACTGTGCATGTCTTTAATAGATTTTAAAACCAAGTCCAAAGAAATAAAGTTTACTTCTATTAATACAACTTTATTTTGTGTTTAACTGTATTTTTCTTTAGTTGATCGTCACGTCAAACGCTTTCATTCTTCTATTTCTTTATCAAATTACTTCTTCAACAAACTATCGAAAAGTATTTTCTGACCAAATGCGCCATGTTTTCTTTTTATTTACTGGCGGCATCCACCTGTTGAGCTTAATGTAAGACTGAGGCACCTTTTATTATCCAAGGTTTCCTTTACACTTGTTTAGACAAGTTCCAGATCATTTAATTTGTGTCGCAAACGGAAAATAAATTCCTTTGCTTTGATGTAATGGCTAGTGTATGTCGGTAAGAGAAAGTAATGGTGTACTAAAATAATAATTTTAACAAAAAGGAACCGACTTCAATGAAAAACTATTCCGTTCCCTCGATTTCCTTGGGATCCCATCATCAGATCTCGATATGGTGACGATAGGACCACCTGTAAGCTACGCCCGTTCCAATGCAAAGAGAATTTTTGAAATCGGTTCAGAAACGACGAAATTATCGCTGAGCATACATAAAAAAAAAGATTTCGACGAATTGAGAACCTCCTCCTTTTTTTGAAGTCGGTTAAAAATGAAATAAATACAAAATCACAATACATAGTAACATACTCGTATGCACTAGTTGAAGTGCTCGTAGTCGAGTGGCCTTCAGTGATTGGAAACAATCACCGAGGTTAAGCAACGATGACGCGGTCAGTACCTGGATGGGTGACCGTTTGTGGCATGATATGATAAGAGCATTCCCGTGATATCATACGAGAATAGTCGTGACTTCGTGAGCTTAGTGTAATGCCTTCGGGCGGTTTAAAAACATCCAACAAAGTGTCATGCCAGTCCCTAACCCGCACTTGGTCAACATGGAGACGCATGGCCTTAACCCTCTCCTGAGAGGAGACCCGAACCGTCCCAGCAGTGGGACGTTAAGGTTTATTAATGATATATAAGTAAGAGTATGATAAAAGGGTTCTACTTACCTAGACAACTCATCTGGTGCGGACACCTCCAGGAAGGTGTCCAAAAACCACCGGAACCCCTCATAGTCGATATCCTGAAACAAGGGATAAAATACATATTAGTTGATTACAGAACTGCCAATTACAACGGTTTTATATTGATTTCATTATTGGACAAGCTGAGGTCTTCGCTATTCCTCGCGGCCGGGGGCGGAATTAGCCAAAAAATTAAAAAGCGGCCAAGTGCGAGTCGGACTCGCCCATGAAGGGTACTGTATCAGCAAGTAACATCATATAAAAGTTCTTATAGTTCGTTGTAACTGTGATCGATGTTTTTATAATAGTGTATTGATTGAATGAAAGGTAAAATGTGGTTTACGATTTCAAACAAATTTTCGTTGGTAGTTTGCATGGAAATGTACAACATATATTTTTTTTAGTTTTATCACTCTCCTAATTTAGAAGTTACAGGGGGTGGACAAACATTTTTCCGCTTTGGAAGTGTCTCTCGCGCAAACTATTCAGATAAGAAAAAAATTATATTAGAAACCTCAACATCATTTTTGAACACCTTTAAATAGTAACATGTATGGGTTTGATAAAAAAAATTTTTTTGAGTTTCCATTCCAAGTATGGGGACCCCCAAAATGTGTTGTTTTTTTTTCTATTTTTATGTGAAAATCTTAATGCGGTTCACAGATTACATCTACATCTACGTCAAAATCGGTACAGCATTTTATATATTTGTATTTAAAGATATAATATATATTTAAATAGAATACCAGCTTAATATGGAGCGGGACATGCATTGTATCCAAGATGGTACATTCATAATCGTTTTAGACAATAGAAAGAAAAGATACATTTATTTCTAAATACATATTATATTAAACCAGTTTATTTGCCAAGAAAGCGTTAACAAGGCGACATTATATCTAGACGCACACAATGAAAGACCAGCGTCGGATTCCAGACAATCTATCACTGACGCCCTGTTTATATTACCAAGATGTTTACAAGTACCATGAATCGATAAGAATCGCTGGAGGAAACCTATAAGGGTTTTGGAAATGGAAGAAACCTTTGAAATCGAATTTCGTTTAAAATATGCTCAGGTCAAATTTGGAGTTAAATTAAAATAGCAGAATGTAAACGACGGTTTTTTTAAAGACACCTCCCATTAGGCAGCATTAGGAGTAACCATCCTGCGTCGCGAGAGACTTTCCAAGCATACATGAACAGATACAAAGAACACCCAGACTCAGAACAATAATTTGTGGATCACACAAAGTGTTGTGGGATTTGAACCCACAACTTAAAATCATTTAAAATTTCTCTCAGTATGGGAAGGGAGGGCTGGTCAAAAGAGAGACTCTTGCGGGTGCTCGAAGATCTGCAATCAGAAATTAGTCTGTTCGTTTGCCTACCTTTCCCTCTCTAAACCGTAAACAAGAACTCAGAAACAGAGGGGGAAAATATGTCTCTGTCAGTTTGTATATGTCTCCAAAACTACAAAACGTTCATTATGTAAATACAGATTTGTTTCTATTCCTATAATTTATTTCGTTCGTTCATCCAATCACATTGTTGAGCGGTTATAAAGCCTATAGATCAACCAACAAGGCCTGTTTCCTTATGAATGAAATAGGTAGGGATAAAATATTTATTCGATATTTATTAGACTCAATTATATCCGAACCTTTAGACCTTGCACAGAATATTGGAAGGTTTAACGTATAAGGATTTCACTTAGAATATGTGTCATCAACCATCAACAGCTTACATCAGTCCACTTCAAGCCACGATGATTTCAGCACGAATGTTCCAGCTCGACCGGCGCAGTACTACATCTGTGGTACTACCCTCACACTGAAGACCAACAAAATATGACAGCATTCGTGCATCTCACCAAGCCACGTGTGGGTCACGAAGCTGCATTGCCTGTACTAACAAGAGAAGGACAAGGATAACCCTTACTTCTGGTTTCTACTTATGTTTTCCATCAAGCAGAATAGTCGGTTTGGTAGGTTTAAATATATTTAATAAAGGAGACTTTACTAGGCCTACTACTACTGGCAAGTTGGTGTAGGGTTGCTCCTCTACCTATTGTAATGAGGGTGGTTTACCGTTGAATGACGGTATTTACCGTGTGGTGATGGATTAAGAATACAGAGTGTTATCACCCCTATTCATCCCGAGGGTGTCGTAAAAGGCGACTAAGGTATAAACTACGCAAGACAACATCAATGCAAAGAGAAGGACAACTTGAAACCAACCCTTTTTTTTTATGTGTGAAAAATCATCATGGACCCCACCGGGGGTTACGGTGGGGTGGTGTGTCGGACTTGAACCGACTAAAAAACACACAGTGTGTCCTCTCAGCGCTTCTCCGTTTAGGAGGAGGAGAAGTCCAGGGTGGGATCTCCTTCTGAACTTCTCCAGCGCCTGCCCGCTCCTGGTGCGGGCACCGTCTCTGTTCGACGACCCTCTCTTAGGCGGCGTCCGGCACACACCGACGCCGCCCCCTCGCGGCTGGCCACATAATGCGGGTGAAAATATTCAAACGTGGGTTTGAACATCCGACACGTAGCTTTCTTAAGTCTCGTGCTCACTGTAGCGAGCTACGGAAGCTTACAAACAAACCCTATACCAACCCGTCTGGCCATCGTAGTATAGTAGGCCAAAACCTCCTTTCTAAGGAGGCCTATAGGCCAAAACCTCCTTTCTAAGGAGGCCTATAACCAGCAGTGGACTGGAAGGCTGTTGATGAGGGTGGTAGCACTCCGTTATCATCCCTGGGCGATAGGCGATATTATGTTTTTTTTCCAATTTGTATGGGACTCTACTGAGTAAATTAGAATCCAAGTTGAGATAATTTCTGATTATTAATTAAATTGTCTATTGAAGTTTGCTTTTTTTATTGCTACACAAGAGATGTTTTAAACTCATAGAGCAATATTCCTACGTTATATATTGCAACATGGTACGGATAAGGATAAGCACAAATAGGCATATACATTATACAGATAATAATATTATTAATAATAGTCTCTCTCTCTCTCTCTCTCGCTGTGTGTGCGTGTATAACACATCAACTTATAAGTTTTAAAAGTAGTTCTGTATCCCTGTAATTCAAACCGGAGAACTAAAATAAAACTAAAAACTAAAACTAAAATTAAAGAATTTATCTATAAATTCTTTAAGTTTAGTTTTAGCTTGGTACTTTGTGCAGTGACGCAGGTCAAAAGTCTTCGCTTTTTGCAAAACTAGTTTTAAGCTACTTCCCGCGGTGTTACCCTCGTATTTTCAGGATAAATTAGCCATTTACAAACTATCATTAGGTAAGGTTTTGACAGAAGATAACTGTTTGACTGATAACATTTTGACATTCTCGATTTATTTATTTTTATAATCACCTATCGCCTTGTATCTCGATTATTGCAGTAAATAGTAGCCTATGTCTTATTCAGATATATAAGCTATATTGCTGTAAAATTTTATCCAAATACGTTCAGTAGTTTTTGCGCGAAAGAGCAACAAACTTTCGCGTTTATAATATTAGTAGGATGTGTGTGTTCATAGTAACAGCCGATTGGTTTTGTATGCGAGTTTAAAATGTGAATGTGTGAAGATTAGAAAAAAAATGGCAGACTGAAACAAAAATAACAGACTGTTTTGTATCGGATTAAGACGTGTGTCCTCCCCTCCGCAGATCAGTGTCGCTTTAAAAATAATCCCTCTAAAAGCTAAGCTCCCCTCCCCCCCTCTAAAAGCTAAGCAGTTGACTCGAAAAATCTAAGAAAATTCATGATGGTATTCCATGTAATGAACTTAAAGGGAAAACTATAACGGCTTAAATAGCTTTGTTAGTTCAAGAGTTATAGAGGCCTAACTTGTGAAATACGCTTACTTGGAAAACTTCGTAAAAAATAACGAAATAACAAGAACATTACAATTATTTAATGGACACAATTTTATTTCCACTTGGCATTGTATATGACTACGTAACCCTATTCTATGCGTGGCGTGACACGCGCTTGGCCAAATTTTTTAATACCAGCCACTTTGTCACCTCACCTTTACGGTCATAGGTCAAATACCTGTTGCTTATCGCTGTCTAGACTGATAAAGGTATGAACCCATTAGACTGGACATAAACATTAATATAACTTTGTAAACATCACATGCTGTATGAATTTTATAAAGATTATATATTATAATAGATATATATATATAAACATATCTATATATAATAGATTATAAAAAAATTCTTTCAATGCAGTAAATATATTTTCTTTGACAGTCTCTTTGGTCTAGTGATCAGCGTGTGTGATTGCTAAACAGCTCGAGACGGGTTCGAATTCCGGGTAGGACAAAAAGTGTTTCTAGGTTTTTTTTTAATGGAAATTCTTAATAACAGTCTCTAGTATGGAAGTTTGGCAGGGATTTATACCCGTGCCTCAGAGAGTATGTTAGGCCGTCGGTCCTGGTTGTCATGAACATCTATGGCAATCGTTATTGAGAAGTCAGTGCCCTCAAATATACTAACAACTAGTTCAACCTTCGTATTTCAGTTCGCTCTTAATGTTACGGAGATCCGATGCCAGTCGCTTGGTGGAAAAACTGATATTCAGGACCTAACCCAATTAATCTTGGAAATAGAGGCTAGGAAGATGCAGTTACTTTATTTTGTTTATAAGAATATTTAAACTGAAGTTGCAGTGAGCTGGCCATATTAGCCGCAGAACTGATGGCCGTGGGGGCGGAAGAGTTCTTGAGTGGAGACCACGTCTCGGCAAACGTAGTGTAGGACGCCCACAGGCCAGGCGGAGTGACGATTTGCGCAAGATGGCTGGCCAGGAGCTTAATGCGAGAAGCCCAAAATCGATCAGAGTGGTGTGTGTGTGTGATGATGAATATTAAGGTCAGATTAGCAATGACAAGAGGCAATAAAATATACCTTTTTACAACCCTCCTCAACAATAGTCAAAATTGTTTTCTCTAAATCATTTTTTATATAAAAACGATTTGATTTGATGAGCCTGTGCCGAACTGTGTGGCGAAAGTACGCTTTCCAGCACCTCCTTTCGTCCTGAGTGTCCACTCTTATAAGTTGTAGCGTCGTTTATATGGCCTACAAATTGAGCTTACCCTTGCCCATATGCTGGTCTCTTAAAGGGTTGGTGCGCGCGTTTGCCTCTCAAATGGTTATATTGTAGCCTACCATATGATTACTGTCATCATCATCATCATCAACAGCCTTTAACAGTCCACAGCTGAACATAGGCCTCTCCTTGAAAAGGAGGTATTGGCCTACTATACCACGCTGGCCAGACGGGTTGGTATAGGGTTGGTTTCAAATTTTCCTTCTTTTTGCATTAATGTTGTCTTGCGTAGTTTATACCTTAGTCGCCTTTTACGACACCCACGTGGGATGAATAGGGGTGATGACATTCTGTGTTCTTAATCCATCACCACACGGACAGACTCTACTGTGCCTGATGGAAATCATGAGTAGAAACCAGGAGCAGTAGTACATAGAACTGAGATTATTGCTGTAAAGGAAGAACCGATACAGTGGTAACACACCAAGGTGTAGTTACTTTTTAAATATAAATTTTAATATCAGACCATAACAATTTATTAGAGACGAAATTAAATGGAATTTTCCATTACTTTCAGGCGTCCCTACTACTTTATTGTCATGACAACGGGAGGGTAGTTGCTAGGCAACCTTCATTACTTCTAGCGACCATCTTAAATTCCCGGTGACTCAAAATTAGATATTTATATCATCTATACAAGAAAATAAAATTGAATAGTCTGTTTGTATATATAACTAGATTTTGCCCGCGGCTCCGAACACGAGTGTGTAGATTTTCGCGGTAAAAATGCGGTAGCCTATGTCCTTTCCCGAGGTCCCATATTTCTCTATACCAAAATTCATCAAAATCGGTTCAGCGGTTTAGACGTGAAAACGTAACAGACAGACAGAGTAACTTTCGAATTTATAATATTATAGGGATAAATTGTTTTTTTACCAAAGGACTATATATTTTTTTTAAATTTTGTCTGTATGTCTGCTTGTTTGATACCATACATTAGCCGGAAGCTAATCTATGGAACGGCATGACCGATTTTGACTTGATCACTAACAGAAAGGTAAAGGATTGGCAAGACAGCAGCCACGTAATCGTGCCGTTGGATGTTTTTAAGCCGCCCGAAGGCCTCTAAGTTTCTCAACTGTAATCTTATGATAACAAACGGGAGCAACTGCTTAACGTGACCTCCAAATCACGGCAACACTCCATATCATACTACAAAAAAATATTTTTAGGGTTCCGTAGTTTATGACTCGGAACCCTTATAGATTTGCCATGTCCGTCAATTCGGCAGGTTGGTGCTAGGAAGATGAAACTTTGCATGAATCAATTTTGCAATGAATCAAAATTTTTATGTATCCGTTTATGCGTTGCGTTATTCAACATGAAAGCACATTTTTTCTAAAAACAGGGCGTCCTCTCCGTCCCCCTCTAAAAGCTAAAGAGCTGTTTCAAAAAATCTGAAAAAATCATCATAGTAGCTCATATATTGAACTTTCAAGGCAAACTATAGCAGTTATGATATTTTTTTTATTTTAGGAGTTATAACCTAAGTTGTAAAATTCACTCACTTGGAAAACTTCTTACAAAAATAAAGAAATAATAAGTTAACATAACAATTGACGACATTACCTACCATTATGGGTGACTACGGAAGCCTATTCTTGACACGCACTTGGTCATTTTTTTTTAAACTAGTAGGCGGAAAGAGGAAAATAGAAATGGAATATTATAAAGAATATGATACGATTTCACAAACTACATTTAATCCGTCTTTTTACAAGGAGAGGAAAGAAGGAGGTAACCCCATAATTTTAATACATATCTGAACACTTAGGCACACATCCTTATAGGTTTGTGAAAACGAACATATTACTAAATGTTTCCTAGCTCTAAGTGGCTCCTTAAATTTAGGGGACCATAACTTCGATGTGTATGTTTGACGATGAAGATGTCTGTATATTCCAGCTTCTGTCTGTCTGTATCTTTAGAATTGCTGGCTCGACTCCGATGGGACTTTCACTGGAAGATAGTTGGTGACATAAGGAGTAACTTCGGCTATTTTATGTACATTAGACTAGCTGCGCTATGCGGCGTTGTCTACAAGCGATTTACAACATTAAATAAACCGTATCTTATATGAATACTAGCTGCGCCCCGCGGTGTTACCCGTGTATATCATTATGGTTGCTATGCAAGTTGCTATGCATAGCAACCTGTGAAGTATTGACAGGAGATAAACAGTGATACATTTTGACATCTACGATTGTATTTCTATAATCACCTAGCTTTCGCCCGTGTATCTCGATTATTGCAGTAAAAAGTAGCCTATGTGTTATTTTGATATATAAGCTATATTACTGTCATGTTTCATCCAAATCCGTTCAGTAGTTTTTGCGTGAAAGAGGAACAAACATACACACATACATACAAACTTTCGCGTTTATAATATTAGAAGGATGTAGTAAAAAGCATGTTCTTTGTTTCTGTACTATAGCTATTCCCTGTGGTCAAATTTCGATGTTGATCTTTTTTATATAAGTGGTCCGGAAATTGGCGGGCCTTTGGAAGCATCGCGTGGCAGCCCCAAATGGTATTAAATTTTCATGGGAAAACAATATTGTACTTTATTTCCTCGAAGCCTAATGAAATTGCTTTTATGGTGCCGTGTCTAGCCTTTTTAATATTATTGAAAAATTTACTTTCGTGACTTTTACACACACAAGACTTATGTTTTTTGTTCACATACACACACACGGTCTACCCGTGACCACGAGCAGTATAAGTTATAACCCGTTCGGAACTCTGAAAAGTAAATGGTATCGTAACCTTTTAAAATAATTTAATAGCGAAAAAGTTCCATTTCCAAAATGAAAAATCGATGTTGTCCGATTCTCAGACCTACCCACCCAATATGCACACAAAATTTCATGAGAATCGGTCAAGCCGTTTCGGAGGAGTTTAACTACAATCACCGCTACTACCGAATTTTATATATAAGACTAGCATTCGCCCGCGGCTCCGCCCGTGTGTATGTCGGTTACCGTGGTAAAAAGTAGCCTATGTCCTTTCCCAAGTTCAGTTCTATCTTCATACCAAATTTCATCAAAATCGGTTCAGTGGTTTAGGCGTGAAAGCGTAACAGACAGACAGAGTTACTTTCGCATTTATAATATTAGTAGGGATTCGTCTGGAAGATAAGGTTTAAGATTGAAAATTCAAGCAGGCTTTAAAACTTTATAATGTGTAGGCTCTCTTCAAACAATCGTTTCCGTCGCTAGCTCTCAGTATATTTGATTTAACTCGAATCACTTAGATAAATAAAGAGTGAGGTAAATTTAGATAAAACTTGATTTTCTCTACGTTAAAAGAAAATACATTAATGTTCATTGATGAAAGGGGTTGCCCTTTTAAGAGCTTTGAATATTGAAGTCGAACTTCAAACGAATCCGTGCAATGTCCTACGTTGTTAAGGGTAAGTTAAGTTATCTTTGTATATAAATAAATAAGTCTAAAGTGTTTATTTTACCGGACAGAAGATTAATAATAAAAATAATAAATGTATTTTGTGTGCGGTGCTGGTTCAATTAATTAAAAAGGTTGCACAAAAGAAACGTAGCCGTGTCTATTTCCATATCACAAACACTTTATTATATGATAGCTCAGTAGGTAAATACAATTTATGTTATTAATTGGCACAATGGCTGCCTTTTTGTTGAATTATTTTTTATTAACATTAGTGACAATAGCTCACTCCGTTAGACAAAAGGTCGAAACCAAAAGTGAAAGAGTTCTGTGGAGGGGTCAACTAGCCCTTTTATTCATGTTCGAATACATCGTTTAGTTAACTCTTATGTTTGGATACATTGTGTATCGAACATAACTGCGGCCCGCGCCAGAATAAAAGTAATGCTACTGATAAAAAGGCTAATTAATCCATGCTCACAATTGAACATGCAAATCTAACATTTCTAATTTTACAAACTTATTCTTATTCACAACCTTCAAAAGATCATCATCATCAAGATGTGCTTTCAACTTAAAACATGTTATACGAATTGCAACAAACCAGAGCTTGACTGAAGCTGTTATGTTTATGAACAAGATACCTACTTATATTTTAAAAAAAGGAAAACTTTAAATGTGAACTCAACAAGAATGTTCTATCCTATGTGTTACTTAATATATATAACATACTTATAGGAATAACTAAACACTATTTGTATAATTTTCTATTGGAAATACACAAACCTTATATAGACCAATGTTTTAATTGATCACATTTTACAATATATTTTACGGAATTCTTTAATTCTGTACTAGTTAAATTAATAGAATCATTTCTATTTTGTTTTGACATTTTACAATTTTACAAAAAAAATATGAAAAACTCATTTCTTTTTAAGATTCATTTAAATGTAATCACACAATTATTTTTATATCATTAATTGTTTCTTTATATTTATTAAATGTAACTAATGACTGTTATTTTGACTCCGTGGTGAGGACCTGGTGATCTCTAATACAGGTTATACCTATGATAGACACCAGCTCCTTGCAGACACTTGATTTTTGTGGTTCAATTTGGATTTTGCCAGTGAAAGTCCCGTCGAAATCGGTCCACCTCTTTCAGAGATAACCCGGTACAAACAGACGGGCAAAAATTTTAAAAATTGCATTTCTGGTGAAGGTAACGTATGTACTTAAGAATGCATTTAGAATATATACTGTTGATTTGATATTACATACAGACACACCAATTTTATTTATTTGTATAGATGTATAGAGTAGGTATATATGGTACTTACAATAAAAAAATATATTTTGAAATTAATTGACTAACATATACGTCGTTTTCGTTACGTATGTGTATTTTATTTTAATATTTAAGCCTACCAAAGTGACTCTACTCTGCCTCATGGAAAACTTCAGTAGAATCCAGGACTAGGGATCACCATGGTTATTGTGAGGGTAGACAATGCGGTATGGTGATCAATGCGGCCTGGTCAGATGTTTCTGCACGATTCTCCCGGCCTCCCGAGACCGGGAGAATGATGCAGAATGATAGGGCCTCCAGACAGCAAGAAAGCTGTCATTATTAGGATGGTCTTCTGTGTGAGGGTAGTACTGCCCCGGTCGAATCATACCATTCATGCTGAAATCAGCGTGGCTTTACTGCCTAATAAAGTTATGTACCTAATAAATGTTAGTTAAAATCTTAATTTTAAAAGTTCTATCTTCGAATTCAGTTTAGATCCGATGCCAGTCTTACTCAGACAAACTTCTTCTTTTCTTCCTAGCCTTATTCCCAAAATTTTTTTTTGGGTCAGCTACTAGTTCAACCAGTTTTACCTGAATATCAGATATCCACGAGCAACTGGCATCGAACCTCCGCAACCCTAAGGGAACTGAAATTCCAAGGTTAAACCAGTTGTTAGTAAATTAGACGGCACTGACTTCTCAATAACGATTGCCATAGATGTTCATGACTCTCCATGGCGCTGATACTCAATTACAAATAGTAATATGATGGTTCGGATGGAAGTTGCTCGAAGATCTCCATCCTCAGCTCTTACTACGAGATAGCACAAATGCAGGAATCTTCTCCAATGAAATCATAAACCAAAGGCATCCCTAAAATGGGTCATACAAATATCACTAGGTCAATTTGATCAAGGAAAACATCACGCAAATATATACCCCACTCCTCGACTTCAAAGCTCAAATTCCATTGGTAAGAAATGTCAAACTTGTTGTCGCAAAAATGAACTTTAATTTGGAAGCCATAGGAATGTTTTTATCGGATTCTAAGAATTTCTATAAAGATGAGATTGATAACGATGTTTGTTATAGGAGTTTTTACGTTGATAGGAAGCCATATTTTGTGAGTTGGCAATAATTATTGTAATAAAAGTAAAGTGTGAGAGGGTGAAATCTGGATAAGTTGTTTAGGAAGGAAAATTTCTTTGAAGAATTTTGTTGAATAAAATTTCGCAATCTTAAATGTGAATTATAAGTGATTCTGGAATTCATGGTACTCAACCATCGTGATAACTAACTTAGCACTACTCTCCAGAATCTATCTATACCAATAAATAACACTGACTTGTCTGTTTGCAATTTCAAATTCAGAATTTTTCACTAAATATATGTAAATATGTACGGCACTTTTATAAAAAATAAATATTGTTTTTGTCTGTCTGTCTGTACAGACTTGCTGATACGGTTAATCTCCGGAACGCCAGCACCAATTTTGACGTAACTGTCACTGGCACACTGCTGGTGATATATAGAGTAACTTAAGCAACTTACTGCCTAACTACCGTGTTGGTCAAGTAGTTAGCGTATGCGGCTGCTGATCAAGAGGTCTCGGGTTCGATTCCCGGGTCAGACCAAATATTTGTGTGATCCACAAATGTTTGTTTCGGAGTCTGGGTGTTTTTCATTGTATAATATGTATGTATTCACAAAAAAAGTATTTTAGTACATATAATACAAGCTCTGCTTAGTTTGGAACTAGATAACGAATTACGTTTATGCTGCAACCATGAGGATTCCAAAAGAAACTTACTTGATTACAGGTGATTCCGTCTCGAAGTGTGAAACAGGAATGAATTTAAATATAAATTAAAAATAGTTCAATATATAGCCGGTTCCAAAAATAACGGGTCAGTCACATAAACCCGAATATCTCCCGAACTACGTATGCCATCCTAATGAAACGAAGACTGTTCAATTGAGAATTTAATTATACAGATAAAAAATAAAATAAAACTTAGTTACACCCACAATATTAATCTTAAATTAAAAAAAAACTAAAGTAGTCATATTTTTCTTAAGATTACATTTTTTTTATGATTGTTTTTTTGCTGTTTTTCATCACTGGAGGCTTCATCACGTGGAGGCAATACAAAGTATTAAATGAAGAAAGTGATGAAAAACAGCAAAAAAACAATCATAAAAAAAATGTAATCTTAAGAAAAATATGACTACTTTAGTTTTTTTTTAATTTAAGATTAATATTGTGGGTGTAACTAAGTTTTATTTTATTTTTTATCTGTATAATTAAATTCTCAATTGAACAGTCTTCGTTTCATTACGATGGCATACGTAGTTCGGGAGATATTCGGGTTTATGTGACTGACCCGTTATTACTGACCCGTTATTTTTGGAACCGAGTGTATTTGTTTGAAGTAGAACGTCGTCATCATGTTGCACTTTTAGATAACCCGCACTTAAGGACCTCGGATTCCACGTGAAACATTAAGGGCCACACGTCATCATATTTTACATCTTCAAGCGACGTGCGAAGTGATTAGGAATACGTAACAAACGTTGTGTGTAAGTTGTCCGAAATATTTATTTTATTAGTAATACAAAGTAGAAGTAATAATTTGTAGGTGGTATTAAATTACTCTACAACTCTTAAGAGTGGGACAAAGGTCTTTCAGTCACTTATGGCGGAATGAGGCGCTGCTGGTAAGCATGCTTTCGTTGTAAGGTTCAGCAGCGCCGTATTAGAACCGAGTGGAGTTTGTCCCTCCGGGGCTTCTATGCAGTCTTATTCTGCAAAATGACGTCTTCGCAGAAGGTAGATGGTGCTGATTCGTACTGAAATCAGAGTAGATCTACTACGTTGAAAATACCCCAACGGTTTTCACTTCTTCGGTTTACATGCCAAGTTGTTAATCCTATAGCAGCACGTAAGCTTGCTATAGCAGGACATTAAGTTACATAAAAGTAAAATAAACACATCCTGTATTCGAATCTTTAAATAAATAAAGAAAGGCAAAAAACTTAATACATTTACTAATAAAAACAATTTCCACTAGATATAATGTCAGTAGTTACAGAACATTGACGCCTCGCTATCTTAAAACTACTTTTTCTATTTGTTTCTTTGGCCCGTAGGCGTTTATCCACTCCTACGCGATCTAAAACTGTTTGTTGACTACTGGCTCTCAAAGTTTTATCAAGACCCCGTCTCAGAATTATTAATTCAAAGTTTTATTTCTGTTGTTTATTGGTTGGGTATTTTTTTTTTTTTAATTATTCTAAAACAGCTTTATTAGCAAAAGGTTAATCATTTATTTATTTGCCTACTATTATAAATTGAAGACTATCAGCTACTTAAATACAAGTTAAAACAATAGTTGTCGTAAAACCAATTACATTTTTTTTTTAAATATTTTTTTAGACCATAACATGTAGATAAACACGTATTGCACTAAGATTCTAATATATGTTAAATAGTAAAAAGACAAAGTGTCAGTGTAGATATTTACCAGTCATCTCATTCATAAACTGAGTCAATCATCAGTCAATGACGGTACGCTCAAATGTGGAGTATTAGATAAAACATAATAGCATCTAAATCTCAGTCAGAAATGGGGTCAAAATGGTACTACTCAAGACAAACAGAGACACACTTAAGGAACGATATTGCACTTTGAGTAACACTGGTATAAGTATTTTCAGTTTCCTATAATATGTATATAATAGTCTTTGTTGAAATGGATCATTTTGTCACTACTGTATTTGACGTTTGTAATTTACGTATCTTATACTAGCTTTCGCCCGCGGCTCCGCCCGCGTGTATGTCGGTTATCGCGGTAAAAAGTAGCCTAAGTTCTTTCCCAAGTTCAGTTCTATCTTCATACCAATATTTCATCAAAATCGGTTCAGTCGTTTAGGCGTGAAAGCGTAACAGACAGACAGAGTTACTTTCGCATTTATAATATTAGTAGGGATAAATATAGGCGACATTATATTTTCGTTTTGTTTATTTTAAACAAAACGAGACTTATTTAAGGAGGCCTGTGGATGTAGTGGTTAGTGAACTTGACTGCTGAGGGTCTTGGGTTCGATTCCCACCTACGACAATTAATTGTGTGATGGTTACGACCATTTGGCCTGTCTCTGGTAGTCATTTATCTATTTATCAGATCTCAACAGTTAAGTTCTCTTAGCACAGGCTCTGCCTAGTTTGCGATGAGATGAGTGCAGTGACAATACTTCGTGTGAAGCCGGAACCACACTGCGTTATGCGCTATTCGTTATGCGGGTTATTCACGCGCATACGGCGAAGTGTGGAGAGTATATTCGCCAATATTCGCTTTATTCGTACGCATAACACATAAGCACGAATAGCGAATACGCGTAACCGTCGACTTGTCGGTTTTTTGACGCACTTCAAAGGACACGAATAAGGCGAATATACTCATCGACTGCCCACACTTCGGACGGGTAGTGAAGTGCCCTGTGCATAACTAACAACCACAGACTATGAAACAGTTTTTGAAATACGATAAATCGATTAAACTATTAAAATAATCTATCATATGATGAAAATAATTAGACTTCAAATAAGTATTGTTTCTGTAAATATAATAAAATAAAAAGGAAATTAAAATAATATGTTTCGTTCGTTCGTATGGTTTCGTTTCGTTGATCATACAAATGAGAATGACACCTCTTTATAACACACACATTTGCCTTAATAGTTATTTGGCTTAAGTATGGTCTGCACTGCCTTGTTGGTCTAGTGGTTAGCGTATGTGGCTGCTGATCAAGAGGTCTCGGGTTCGATTCCCGGGTGGAACCAAATATTTGTGTGATCCACAATTATTTGTTTCTGAGTCTGGGTGATTTTCTATGTATAATATGTATGTATTTACAAAAAAAAAAGTATGTTTATGTATTTATATCAGTTGTTTAGTACCCATAACACAAGCTCTGCTTACTTTGGGACTAGATGATGTTGTGTGTAAGATGTCCAAAAATATTTAAAAAAAAATTTTTTAAATAAGTCAATGTACCAGTTCGAAGTGTAGATGGCATATTTGTTGTTTGCGCGCATAACAAATATTTTGGCGAATACGGCGTAGTTACATAACGAATAGCGCATAACGCAGTGTGGTTCCGGCTTTATACACAAACTGCTGTGATTTGTGCGTGTATTTGTAAAGTCCTCCGCCACACAGGTTAGTCACTGTAACTTCCATTCCTTACAAATTCTCTTTTTCATTTCTACTACTGCATTAGTTTTTTTTGTCTATAACTTTATGCACTTTTGTACACTGGTGGATTTAATGCTTAAGGCATTCTCTACGAGTCAATCTTACGATGGTGTAGAAAGCTTGTGTAGGCGCACATAGGTCACATGACCAAAAAAAACTACATATATAAGTATATCTATACAATTAAAAAAATAGACATATCTGTATGTGATATCAAAATAACAGATTGTTAATAAATGCATATCAAAGAATACACGTTACTTACACCAAAACTGCATTTTGTATATCTGTCCGTCTGTCTGTTTGTACCGAGTAATCTCTATTGTAGTATCATATTTTGTGGGATCAACGAAAGGGGCCCCATTTACATAAACCAATAAGGAAGTACTCATATAAACAATCTTCTTCAGTCTCTGGGGTACGTTTATTTCCTTTTTAGGGTTCCGTAGCCAAATGGCAAAAAACGTAACCCTAATAGATTCGTCAAGTCTGTCTGTCTGTCTGTCCGTCCGTATGTCACAGCCAATTATTTCCGAAACTATATGAGCTATACTGTTGAAATTTGGTCACACGATGTATTCTGTGAACCGCATTAAGATTTTTACATAAAAATAGAAAAAAAGCTATACATTTCGGGGGTCCAAATACTTGGAACTGAAACTCAAAATTTTTTTTTTCATCAAACCTATACGTGTGCGGTGTCTGTGGATAGGTGTTCAAAAATGATGTTGAGGTTTCTAATATCATTTTTTTCTAAACTGAACAGTTTGCGCGAGAGACACTTCCAAAGTGGAAAAATGTGTCCCCCCCCCCCTCTAACTTCTAAAATAAGAGAGTGATAAAACTAAAAAAAAAATATGTTATACATTACCATGCAAACTACCAACGAAAAGTGGTTTGAACGAGATCTAGTGAGTAGTTTTTTTTTAATACGTCATAAATCGTAACACGCAATATACCTTTCATCCAATCAATACACTAGTATAAAAACATCAATGAAAGTTACAACGAACTACAAGAACTTTTATATGATGTTACTTGCTGATACGGAACCCTTCATGGGCGAGTCCGACTCGCACTTGGCCGCTTTTGTTATTTTGGAGAATATTGAATTCCAAACGTTGAAATACTCTCTTACCTAAGAGAGCCGCTACTGGTGATTTTCTTTTAAATATATTTAATTCTACCAAAGTGACTTTACTCGGCCTGATGGAAAGCATGAGTAGAATATAGGAGTCTTCATTGTGACGGTAGGCAATGCATCACGGCGGCCTGGTCAGATAAAACTGCCAGACGGCGGCCGGGAGACTGACGTAGAAGATCGGGTCTCCAGTCCACACTCACCCTTTAAAGAAATACGACAGCAAGAATGCTGTCAATATTAGGATGGTCTTTTGTGTGAGGGTACTACTACCCCAGTCGAGTCGGCCCATTCGTGCTGAAATCAGCGTGGCTAAATCAAATTGAATTAGTATTGCCATTCACGGTGGCAATGTTGCCAGTGTTAGGGGAGGCTCATATATACAAATAACTAATATTGCAGTGTCTGTATGTAACATCAAATGAATAATTTTATACTAAATGCAGGGGGGTGTCACTCCGCAGTTTAGGTATAGTCGGCCGGCTGCCTGCCGGGTCAGACACGGCGGTCAAACAGACATCGAGTTACACGATAGAAAGAGACGCAATTGTAGGTAAATATAATCGTATTGATTCGGCGCCGTGCGATTTGAATTGAACCTAATCTTTTGACACCGAGGGTATCTATAACTTTAATTTACTTTGCGGAGTGAGTCTTCTGTACTGGTACTATTATGTATTCTGTGCTAAATGCATGTATAAACAATTTTTGCATCAAAATGCAATTTAAAAAAAAATGTGTCTCTGTTTCTTCCAGGTAATCTCTGAAACGGCTAACCCGATTGACTGGCTGATGGTTGATGACATAAGAAGTACCTTAATTTTTTCAATAGACTACCTTTGCTCCACGGCGTTACTCGCGATTCACGACAAAACCGTGGGTAACACCGCTGGTCCCAGCTAGTAACAAATAAATCTTCACACCAATAATCTTTCTCCCTAAGCCTTAGTGATGACGTCATTAGCTGAACTACCCAAGTGGATTCGAGTACATTTTTCCGCAATAAATAACTCGACTTGACTTCGGTGTTATAGTGAAAAGTAGGCGTTGTTCTAATAGATACGAATGGTTGGATCTCGCCTAACGAAGACCGATTTCCATTATAGGTACGCGGCTGCCTATCACACCGCACAACGATCACGAATCTTTTTATTAATAGCCGACTTCAAAAAAGGAGGAGGTTTTTAATTCGTCTGAATCTTTTTTTAAGTAACATCATCAGCCTATCGCAGTCCACTGCTGGATATAGGCCTCTCCCATTGCACACCACTCTGATCGATTTTGAGCTTCTCGCATCCAGCTCCTGCCAGTCGATTGTGGGCGTACACTACGTTTACCGAGACACGGTCTCCACTCCAGAACTCTTCTACCCCAGCGGTCATCAGCCCTGCCTCTAATATGGCCAGCCCACTGCCACTTCAGCTTGCTAATCCGGTGGGCTACGTCGATGACCTTAGTTCTCTGACGGATCACCTCATTTCTGATACGATCTCTCAGAGAAACGCCGAGCTTGTATACCAACCGTACCGTACGTGTCCAGATCCCGGCTCCGTATGTGTCCGTATGTATGACAGGTAGGACGCACTGATTGAAAATTTTAGTTTTTAGGCATTGTGGGCTTTTTTTTAAGTGTGCTCAGCGATAATTTCGTCGTTTATGAACCGATTTCAAAAAATTATTTTTGCATTGGATTTGGCATAGGTGATTCATCGTCACCATGTCAAGATCTGGTAATAAGATTCCAAGTAAATCGAGGGAATTCCTCAAATATCAGAGGCACAACTGTCGCGATTTGGGTACTCGGAATAGTTTTTCTTTGAAGTCGGTTTTTTTTGTTAAAATTATGTTCTGTCTGAAAATCACCGTGTAGTTCTTGCTGAGATGGCAACCCGTTCTGGCCCATACGTTCGTTCGTTTTGTGAATTGCTCCGCTGTATTAATATTGTAGGTCAGAAATAAAATATTTTCATTTAATTTAATTTCTTTATTGTTTACATTAAATAAAATAGGGTTATTGGAGTCAGTAATGGATTGTGGAGAGCCCTGGGGGAGTACTTTGTCCAGCAGTGGACGAAAGATGATGATTAAAGTGTTTTAGAAATTGTTTTTCATTTGATTATTTCCGTTTCTAAATAAGAAAATGAAGAAATTCGGTTTGATAGTTAATCACTTGTTTTACTTCACATATTTCCAATTTCTAATGTAGCATTACGTTTTTATTATAATTTTAAATTCACTTTGTTGTTCTTAGTTTTAATAGAACTACTAACTTTAATTGAGATTTATTGGTCCTAGCTGTGCCTACCTACAAGTGGCAAATGCTTAGTTTAACGAAACATATATTATTGGGATTGTATTTGACTAGGTACCGTGGTGTCCTGTCCGTGTGGTGACGGATTAAGAATACAAAGTGTCACCACCCCTATTTATTCCATGGGTGTCGTAAGAGGCGACTAAAGGAACAAAATAAGCAGCTAACATCACTGCCAAGAGAAGGAAAACTTGAAACAAACCCTTTACCAACCCGTCTGGCCAGTGTGGTATAGTAGGCCTAAACCTCCTTTCCAAGGAGAGGCCTATGTCCAGCAGTGTTGTTACCCGCGGTTATTGTTGTTAACACCACCGAGCGTTGCTAGTCTATATTTTTAAGTCTCATCAATCATCATCAACAGCCTTTAACAGTCCACTGCTGGACATAGGCCTCTCCTTAGAAAGGAAGTTTTGGCTTACTATACCACGCTGGCCAGACGGGTTGGTAAAGGGTTGGTTTCAAGTTTTCCTTCTCTTTGCATTGATGTTGTCTTGCGTAGCTTATCCCTCAGTCGCCTTTTACGACACCCGCGGGATGAATAGGGGTGGTGACACTCTGTATTCTTAATCCGTCACCGCACGGACATTTTTTAAGACTAAGTTACTCTTTCTATCATTAATCTGCCAGTGAAATTCCTTTCAAAATCAGTCAAGGCGTTCCAGAGATTGGCCACAACAACCAGAGAGAAAGACAAAAAAAGTATCGTAAATTCTTTCATACGCATTTAGTAAAAAACTATCAATTTGATTTCACGAACAATATATTGTATAGACTTGTATAGATTACGTTGTAATAAATACGAGCCATTGGAATCCTTATAAATAAATACATAAATTATATTATTATTACTTTAATTACATCAAGTAGGTGATACTAGATACCCAACGAGGTGTATACTATTAATAGAACCTAAAGTCTACGTATTACAATTACAGGCTTGTTAATAATATCTATATATTTCATTCTATTTATAAATTTGAATTAAAAGTTTTGTTCTAAAATATCTAACTCGCCTTAAATTTCGAAATGCGGTGAAAATAAACGGCGAATTGTGAAAATATGATTAGAATTTTTTGCATGACAATTCAATGATGATTAGACGATAGTCTACTACAACAAGTAATACCCAAAGGGACGTCCGATCCCTTTGGGTATTACTTGTTGTAATTTATGGTCAACATGGCTGTTTGCTGTTGACCATAAATTACCATAAATAACCATCAAGTATAACTTAACTGCCTCGTTGGTCTAGTGGTTAGCGTATGCGACTGCTAATCAAGAGGTCTCGGGTTCAAATCCCGGGTCAAGCCAAAAAGTGTTTTCGGGTTTTTCTTAGGAAATTCCTAATAGCAGCCAGGAGTTTGGAAGTTTGGCGGTGATTCACGCCCATGCCTCGGAGAGCACGTAAAGCCGTCGGTCCCGGTTGTCATGAATATCTAAGGCAATCGTTATGGGAAGTCAGTGCCCTCAAATATACTGACAACTATTTCAATCTTCGAATTTCAGTTCTCCCTTAGGTTTGCGGACGTCCGATGCCAGTCGCTCCTTAAAAAGACTGAAATTCAGCTAAAACCTTGATGTTTTACTGATCTTTTAAGTCTGACATACAACGCCATCTAGTCCCAAACTAAGCAGAGCATAAGACAACTGATATAAATATATAAAAAGTATTTTTTTTTGAGTATTTTTTTTTGTAAATACAAACATATTAAACATAAACAAGACCCAAATATTTGTAGATCATACAAATATTTGGCTCGACCCGAAGTTTTATTTCGACCGATATTTTATCGATTAACCCGATTCCTCTTGATCAGTTATTTTAAATTACAAAAAAAAGTCGTGTGGCACTCGGGGACTGCCGCGGTAAAGCTATTGCATAGCATTTTTTTATCAACTTAAGCAATTATAAAATTATTTATTTATGCAGTATTTTTTTTCTTTGATATTAATTCAAGTTTACAAAACAAAACACTGTCTTTTTACAAACGTACATTCTATCAATATTATTGCCATCAATATAACCATCCTATTAACCGAAAGACAATGACAACTAAACAGAGAACATAATAGTAATACGAGCATATCTATTTAATAAAAAAACGAAATTAAGAATTAAAATTAAAAAGAAGAAGAATCTAGAATGACTGTGATGTCAGGGTAACGCATAATGGCGGCATCCTTGTCGCACTGCAGTTACAATCGTATTCTCTATCCTTTTTTAGGGTGTTAGTTTTTTTCGTTACGGAATTTCTTGATTCGGTCGCCGCGCTCAAAGCCCGCAATAAAAGCTATACAATAGCTTAAAAATAACAGGACGTAGCTCCTTAAATATGGCTGGCAGAAGCTGGATGCTGGTCAGAGGCGTGCAATGGGAGAGGCTTATGTAAAACAAAGAAAACTATAAACGTATTCTTTGTTTTACATAAGCCTAAAATAATATCTAATAGAAAGTTATTAACGCTCACTTTCCTAAATCTGTCACGCGGAAAGTATTTAATCTGTAACTATTCTATTCTATTCCTATATTCTCTTGTTTCATTGACTAATGTCACTCAGTCACGTGATCAAAACATATTAATATTAGCCAATGAAATAAGAGAATAGAGAACAGTAAAACAAACGAAATATATTTGCAACTTGGCTAGGGGGCCTGGTTAAGTACAACGCCTGTAAACTGTTTAGGCGATTCGGACACTGCACCGCGCTACGTCGCGTAGCGTGGAGTGGCAGATTTTAATATTGTATGCAAGTACATCTATTGGTATAGAAAGCACGCCAGGTCCATCACACTGAACACGCGCCACTGCGCGGGAGCGCGTGCCGCTAGCAGATTCTGACGCGGCGCGGCAGTCCGCAGCAGTAAACACATTTATATACGAAATTGAACAATGCCCAGCAATTTGGGATATGAAATGCAAAGAATACAGACGACGACGACCAAATGTAAAGTAACCTTTAGTTTGGTGCGGGCCATGCACAAAGCCGTCAGGCACGCAGGCGCGGTAAAATCTGCTCGAAGAGGCAGATCTGCTTCTCCGTCGCCGCGCGAGTGATCTGCTGCCCCGCGCCTACGCGCGTGGGCGCGTAGCCAGTGTGTGAATCGCCTTAGTCATTTTTGTTTAATCCGAAACAAATCATCTATGTAGTTTTCATTACTGATTCCTGATGATTTTTATTTAAGTTAGTAAATGGACTAGTGGACTTCCCTTCCCCGAACTTTAATAAAATATCTCTTTTTGCTTTCCATGGACTGAGAGTCACTTGTCAAACCAGCAAACTTTTGATCTGCCACACAATAGAATTAACATTGGTCAGATTTCATTTGTATCTTGCGTGCTTACTTTCACCCACTCTATTCGCACCGAAATAGATTAATTAGCTTATTCTGTATTCTCAGTAAAATCTAAGAAACTTCAGAAACTTATTTTAATTTCTAAGAAATTCATTGTCTTTATATTGTTTAGTTTAACTCAACCTTGCCCATATTTTCGTTATTATTTATATTAAATTTATAATAAAGTGTATTTTACATTTACTTCAGTCTAACGTAGTATTGTTAAAAAAAGCGGCTAAGTGCGAGTCGGACTCGCCCATGAAGGGTTCCGTAGAAACAAGTGACATCATATAAAAGCTCTTGTAGTTCGTTGTAACTTTGATCGAACTTTTAACAATAGTGTATTGATTGATAGAAAGGTAAATTACGGTTTACGATTTATAACGTATTAAAAAAAAACTACTTGCTAGATCTCGTTCAAATACATTTTCGGTGGAAGTTTGCACGATAATGTACAACATTAAATTTTTTTAGTTTTATCACTCTCTTACTTTAGATGTTACAGGGGGGCAAAGTGTCTCTCACGTAAACCAATCAGTTTAAAAAATGATATTAGAAACCTCAATATCTTTTTGAAGACCTTTCCATAGATACCCCACATGTATGGGTTTGATGAAAAAAAATTTTTGAGTTTCAAATCCAAGTGTGGTTAAAAAAAATCTATTTTTGTGTGAAAATCTTACTGAGGTTCACAGAATACATCTACTTACCAATTTTCAACAGTACAATTCATTTCGAAAAAAAGTAGCTTGACATACGGACGGACAGACAGACAGACGTGACGAATCTATAAGGGTTCCGTTTTTTGCTATTTGGCTACGGAACCCTAAAAATAATAGTGTGATTTGCTATTGTCTTACTATAAGCATGCAGGATTCAAATTCTGGAGATGTCAATCACTTTATTTTTTTACTCACGTTGTTTGTGTATTTGTGATTGTACACCAGTTTTGTGAATTATAATAAAAAAAAATACAATTGAAATATAAATCATTTTTGACACTTTAGCACCGATACTTCAACATTCTGTGTATTTCCACAGTACAAGTATGGTGTTTGTCGTTGTTCAAAATCAGATTGTTCAGTTATTATCCTATGTCACTATCACTACATAGTATAAAACAAAGTCGCTTTCTCTGTCCCTTTATATGCTTAAATCTTTAATACTACGCAACGGATTTTGATGCCATTTTCTTAATTAGATAGAGTGATTCATGAGGAAGGTTTTTATGTATAATACATGCATAATATAGAAGATTATAATTTTAATGTCGTAAATAAACCCATTTTTTTACGCTTACTTTGCAAACGCTGGCTGTACCCTACGAGATAGATCAAAATAATGTACTACAGTATTGTACATCTTAAAAAGGTCTACAAAAAAGTCCGCGATGGTATATGTGATAGACATATCACATATACCACATGATCTTAGGGATAACCCACAATAACCATTTTTTTATTTTTAGGAGAAATAATAGTTTATTTACGAAGCGATTTTAAGCAATACAGTATTAATCCTTATACAGTTAAGTATCATAAGTACATTGTGTATTTAATATAGATTAATATGGCCCTTTACAGTATGTAATTTAAATTAAAACTTTTGAAGATATTACAGATTTAAATTGCAGGAACAAAGCGATTATGGCGGTACCGGCCGGGGCCCGTTAGTTGACGCTGCTGTCAATTTGTCACTATCAGTTAATAACTAAACACAATACTTTAATATGAATTAATATTCTAAGGCGGTACGAAGTTTGCCGGGTGAGCTAGTTGAAAATAAAGGAACTAAAATAGAATTTTATATATTATTAATTAGCCCAGCCTAAGTTATCCCAAAAAGTCGATTACAACTCATGATCTATTTTACTCAGAATGTCTGTGAAACAATAAAATTAATATAATGAGAAATTTCTTCCAGGAAAACAAAACAGCAAAACAAAGAGAGGCTCAAACACTTTTCTGAGAAATCAAGTTTTCGAATTTAATGCTTTTAATAAAATTATTGCGAGTACTTCGGTGTAGTAGACCTCTATTCTTGAAGCAATGAGGCACATTTTTTCTAACGTCTTCTTTCCTTTCTCGACATTTTATGTCCTCCTATAGATATTTATTGACGAGTTAATAGTATTTCTGTACAATTTATGTCGCGCAACTCCACACAAATGAAATTATTGATGGCAGGGACCCACACATGTACCCTTCCCTGCCATATTGAAGAATATATTTACGATTAATGATTCGATTCTGGTGTCGCAGATAGGAGCATTTTATATTCGATAAGGGATCGTCCTTTAACCACGTGATTGTAGCATTTTTTACTATTTAATACGTGATGAGGTTTAGGACTGACCCTCCACCTAAAATCACGTGTATTTTAAGTACCTACAAAAAATCTTAATTTTTACTGGCAACGAAGAGTCATAGTTACGAATACACTACACGCTGTCAATTTCTAAATCGCGTAAAGAAATACTACACCCCCGTCCACTTGTGATATTTCGTGAATCAAACACCCTCTTCGAGCCCCATGTGATTAATTTACGTCCCCTATGTTTTTATATATAATGTAGACGTTATGTCGGTTCTGGTTAACATGAACGTCTATAGCAATCGTTATTGTAAAGTGTGTATTCAAATATACTGAAAACTAGTTTAATATTCGAATTCAGTTCGCCCTCAGAGTTGCGGAGGACCGATGCCAGTCGCTCCGTTGAGAAATTGATTATTCAGGTAAAATTAGTTATACCGGTAGAACTGGCAGGAGATCACAAATAATTTTGGAAATATTAAACCCTAGCGTATGATTTAATGTAGACGTTACATCATTTTGCCCGTAGGTGAAATATATAAATTTGTGTCAGGAGAAACCAACAGGCGATTATGTCAAAAGTACTGTTAGATAAAGATAATTTTATTTGCATAAAACATGTGTAGAAAGATGTCATGGTATAAACAAAATATGTTACAGTACTTATAAACATGTTTTGCCATAACTGGCGTACAAATATCTATGATAATAAAAATAATACAAATGTCGTATTTTATAATGTAGAAATGAGGATTATAGTGTCAATCACACACACAAATAATAATGTTCTCGAGAGATCCTTATTTCAATAGGAGTACTCACGCCATTAGACATTAATTCTGTTTTACGAGTAATGCTGTCAGTATTTTTTAGGCTGAAAATATGATTTTTCAAAATAAGCTGTAAATATAGTACACTTCTAAAATGTATAGTAGGTACTTTATTACTACTTTTACTACATCATCTTCTACAAGTTCAACTGATTTTACCTGTATTTCAGTTTTACCACGGAGGGACTGGCTAGTATCGGACCTCCGCAACCCTAAGGGAGAACTGAAGATCGAAGGTTGAACTAGTTGTCAGTAAATTTGAGGGCACTGAATTCCCAATAACAATTGCCATAAATGTTCATGACAACCCTGACCGACGGCTTTACGTGCTATCAAAGGCAATGAATCACCGCCAAACTTCCAAACTCCGGGCTGCTACTAGGAATTTCCCAAAAAAAATCCAAAAACACTGTCCCGACCTTAAACCTGAGCCCTCTTGAATAGCAGTCGCATACGCTAACCACTACTATGAGGCAGTTATAAAACTATAGTTATATAGTTATTACATATATCCCTACTTATCATACAACAAAGTCCTCTACCCCGCGTCTGTGTATCTGTTCGCTACTTAAAAACTACTACACCGATTTTCATGCCATTTTCAGCAGCGGATAGATTGATTCTCGAGGATGGTTTTAGCGTATATTATAATTTGTCAAGTTAAAAATGTTTTTTAATGCCTATGTCCACCTGTGCAAAACCGGGGCGGGCCGATAGTGGTAAAATAAAACAATAGTCAGATATATAGGTACTTGTTACTTGTTTATTTTTATAAAAAATAATAATTTTAATTTAAAAAGCGTTACATTAAAATCATCTTCAATTTTTAGTTTAAAAGCGTGTTTGTTTAGTTTTTTAAAACTATTTTTTTAGAAAGACTGAATTGAATTTGATTGATTTTTTTTTCAGATTAGTCTATTGTCATTGGTCCTCGATAAATCTACAAAGTTTGAATGAAAACTGGTCGTTTAAAGTGGGTCAAAATCACACCTACAGGAGTCGGTTACAAACATACAGGTGAAGCTAATAAAAAGCGTGTAATGTATAGTTTTTCACTTCTTGTATTTTTTAACAATGTTTTATCTAAAGTTTGGAGCCAAAGAAAGGATCAATCGTTTGGAATTAGATTACATGCCTCACTTAAAGTAATGGGAAAGACGTGTTTTAAATCAAGATTTTTAATAATATAGGATTCATCAACAACCCATAACGTCCCACTGCTGGGCTCAGGTCTCCTCTCAAGGGAGGGTTAAGGCCATACGTCCCCACGTTGGCCGAGTGCGGGTTGGGGACAGGCAAGACACATTGTGGCAACGTAATCTTGCTGTTTCATGTTTTTTTTTTAAGCTGCCCGAAGGCCTCCAACTAAGCTTCACCACTGCTATCTTATGATAACAACCGGGACCGACTGCTTAACGTGACCTCCGAATCACGGAAACGCTCATATATATCATGCCACAACAAGAAGCCACAACAAGAAGCGCTCATAGCCGAGTGGCCTTAGGTGATTGGAAACAATCACCAAGGGTAAGCAACAACGGCGCGGTCGGACCTAGAATATAGGATTGATACACTGAAATAAATATTATAAAAAAAAGGAAAAATCGGAAAATTGACACACAACTCCATCTAATTCCAAACTAAGAAGAGCTTGAACTATGGGTACTGAAGGGTATATGTGTTTATATCAGTTGCTCAGTACCCGGTACTGTTGGTAAGAATTGGTGCGAAAACTTAAATTGCTTAATACTCGTAATCCTGTAAATGTTCGTTAGATGTCACTAATGTGGTGTCGCCACGTAAAGATGATAGGGGTTCTTAACCTAATTAGAACTCTATGCCCCGAGTTAATGTCACAATGTTACATTTAACAGCGCCCCTGTACTATGATGGCGGAGCACTTAATACGAGAACATAGGCCACGAAACGTGTCATGCGTTATAGTATAGTGTTAATATTGTTTTTGAGTTTCCTTGAATTTATTTTTGTTTAAATTCTGCACAAATCTGTACAAATAAGTAGCATGGTGATATTCTACATTATTCGGCCTCCGGTCTCACACTCACCAAAGAAATACGACAAAACAAATACTGTCATTTTTAGGTTGGTCTTCGGTGTGAGTGTAGTACCACCCCGGTGGAACCGGCTCGTTTGTGCAGAAACATGCGTAGTTCTATACCTATTGATTGATTTCAACAATCAAATACATAAACAACTTTTTCTTTTTAGGGTTCCGTAGCCATATGTCAAAAAAAGGATTCCTAATAGATTCGTCATGTCTGTCTGTCTGTCCGTCCGTATGTCACAGCCACTTTTTTCCGAAACTATAAGAGCTATACTGTTGAAACTTGGTCAGTAGATGTATTCTTTGAACCGCATTAATATTTTTACACAAAAATAGGAAAAAAAAACAACTAAAAATTTTTTTTTCACCAAAACCATACGTGTGCTATGGATAGTTCTTCAAAAATGAAATTGAGGTTTCTAATATCATTTTTTTCTAAACTGAATAGTTTGCGCGAGAGACACTTCTAAAGTGGTAAAATGTGTGTGTGTGTGTCCTGTAACTTCTAAAATAAGAGAATGATATAGTTAAAAAATATATAATGTAGATAACCATGCAAACTTCCACCGAAAATTAGTTTGAACAAGATCAAGTAGGTTTTTTTAATACGTTATAAATCGTAAACCGCAATTTTTCTTTCATTCAATCAATACACTATAATTAAAACGTCGATCAAAGTTACAACAAACTACAAGAACTTTTTTATGGTGTTACTAGCTGCTACGGAACCCTTCATGGGCGAGTCCGACTCGCACTTGGCCGCTTTTTTTAATGATAAATAGATAATTTATTCGGAACAAGTTGAGTTTTACAATTAATAAACCCACCAAACTGCAGATAAGTTTGTCGGCGGGATTAGTGCTTTTTTATACATACATAAAAGAGTTCCATAAACTAAAAACTTCAAATATAAAATAGTACTTACCTTATAACAAAGTACAGGGAATATTTATTGGGACAGTCATCCGTAGCAAAAATATGTTAATTTGTGTTAAATTCATTTAAAAGAATACGCCTATAATAAAATTAAATAGCTAACCAAAACAAAAACATCGTTACTCATAAAACAACCCGTAAAACATCGCATAGGTTTCAAATGCAATTTAAATAAAGTTATCGAACTCTATCGACTGAGCTCAGCCGCAAGGGAAAAAAACTGCAACAACATATGTAAATTGGTCGGATAATATTATGCAGTCTAGCCGCACGTGCGCTTCTATTACCATATCTCCCGTCTAGCCGCTAGAGGGAATGAAATCATTGAAGTTAAAACAGGTTTTTCTAGCTTTTTGCTTTTCTTATTAGTATTGGTTATTTCTGTATTTGATAGCTAGTAAGTAGTTGTGCACGTTATTGCATATGATTTTATAATTAGAAAGTATCTTTGTCTGTCTGGCGGCACCAATTTAATAATATTGGCAGGGATACTTTGATTCTTGATCAAAACTATTTGAAAAAGATTATGGATAAATAACATGGTATCCAACTATGTTAGTAACTTACAACTTACTTAATTGGATACCTGATAATTATCCATAATCTTTATCCTTATAAGTGAGAAAGTAACTGTCTGTCTGTCTGTTAAACGGGAAAACTACTGAACCAATTCTAAAACACTTCCTGAAATTTGGTAACCAATTAGGCTAGAACCTGACAGATATATAGGTTTATTTTTATCACGATAAACGACATGCACGCGGGCAAAGCCTAGGCTAAATAACAAATTCGAAAGTGTTTTCTCTGAATTAATTCGAAATTCTAGTTTTGATTCTAGATTTGGATGAATTTTGGTAAAGAGATAAATTAGACTCTGAAGGACTACTTATTGTCGCGATAACTGATAAGTGGGCTAAGCTAGTGAATACATACTTCTGTCAAGTTCTGTCATTAACACTTTTTTTTTCGTGCGGAAATCCCCCCGGATGCCAAACAATGGTGTCTATGTCAGACTCGAACCGACCAAAACCGCACGCCTTCTCGGGCACTAGAGACTTCTAGAACCAGGTGCACCCTCGGAAGGAAAACTTTGTGACCCCGTCGTACCTCGGGGATCCATGACCAACCCTTAAGACAAAACCAGATATTATCATTCTGATCCAACGAATTCTCACAAAGACATTATTTAATAACCATCATAATTCACTTAAATGTTATCCACACAATAAGATAAAAGCAATAACGGAGTACAATACAAAGGCTCTTTATTTATATACGATCAAATCTATCGTGGTTTGAAAGAAATATCAAAGCACAATAGTGCGGGGACGATAAACCGCTTGTAAGAGCGAGGGAAAACCTTACACAATATATTTGTATGTTAGTTTGTATATTAATTATATGTGTGACAATTCCACATATGACAACGGAAAAAAGAGGGAAGAGCGCCATCTATGGAATACACACCGAACTACGGAGAAACGAATCACACGGAGTTGCTAATAATTCTGTATCGCGATATAGAAATCTCGCTCAACATTGTGGCCCGCCAGGCATAATTTCCTCGCCTGGTCGGAGGATCCTCCTTTCGGGTCAGAAGGACACGACAACCATTTCTCCACATATGTATATTTGTCTCATTTTTCCTAAAATTTCAATGTTGTTTATTTTTTATAATATGAATGGTAAGTGACGACTTGTTCAACTAACCCACTATTAAGTACTACCCTCACACAGAAGATCAACTTAAAATAATAGCATTCGTTCTGTCGTATTTCGTTGGTGAATGTGAGACCGGAGGCCCAACGATTTAGAAGCATAATATCTTTCCATAGTGTGGGTCACCATGCTCCATTGCATGTCCTCCCTCCCTTCAAGGACAACACGTGCTTGACTTGGAAGTCACCTCTTCAGGGTAGAGGAAATCGCACCAGAACGAAACGGTTCAGCTCTTCCTTATTATGCCGAGCAGTCAAAAACTGGAACTCACTACCAGCTCACGTGTTTTATTCCCACTATGATCCCGGGTTCTTGAAGGCGTGAAATAGCATCTCACTAAGCCGCCATAGTGTGGGCCGCCATACTTTACTGTCTGCATTTGCAGCAATGATGTGTGGTTTCCCCCACTCTTGGATTCTGTTCATGCTTTCCATCAGGATAGTGAGCAAGATAGTGACTTCTATTCTTGAATCATTTTTCCAACAAGCAGAGCAGTCACTTTGTGGGAGTAGGCCTAAATATAAGAAAATCTAACCCTTAACGAAAGATTCAATAACCATAATATATTCCAACCTCGATATTCACATAACCATCAGACACCATTATTATCTGTTAACCCTCCATTAGGCAATATCAATGACGTCACATCCTTACGTACCGCTTTATCATCGCTTACGTCACTTCCGGCGTCGCTCTTTGATGTATGGCCACCAATTTCGTGGTGACGTGTCATACGGTTTGAAATTCTAGTGTTGTTTGTGTGGAAAGACGAGATAATATGGCGCTATGGTGTTAAGAATAGAAAGATGGGTTGGCAGTGGGCCAATTATTTGTGGCTAACCGTTTGCCGATCGGTAACAGTACGTCCTATTGATATTTGATTTACAGTCGTCATCAATGCAATGTTTATCAGATTTAGCGCCTCTAAATACGTCTTTAAGAATTATGTTTTCAGTGTGAATGATCAGGGTTTATTAATATTTCTATATCCACATACACTAACATTATAAATTTGAAAGTTTTGCTTGTCTGTGTCGCTTTCACGGCTAAACCGATACATAAATGTCAATAAATATTGGCAAGGAGATCCTTAAGAGGCCGGCGTACGACACTCGAAACTGCAAGTTGAAATTTGTTCGTAAAATATTGCTGTCTCTGTTTGATAAAATACAACGTAGATACGAGTGCACCGCTATATGTGTGTATGTGGATTGACATTCATTCGTAGTAATTCGGACTCTCTCGTAGAAGGTTCGGTTATCATTATTTGACTGACACGAATCACACACAAATTGAAATATTTTTTGATGCGATAGCACTATTAATTGCTTGAAATTTGTGAAAATATGGATGTGTTTAGTAATATCGAAAATCATGAATGAAAACTCAATATTTTTTCGATTTATTTTGTGTAAGTAGTAGCATAATAGTATGATATTGATGATATGTTATTAGATATGTTATTGATGAAACAATATTAGAAATATTTTTGTTTTTAAGACAGAAAAAAACAAAATGAAAACATGACATTTACAATGTAAAATATGTAAAATTTAATTTAATTATATTTTATTGTAGATTAGTTTATTTCTAAAAATAAAGACGTTATAACCTTAATAAATACAGTCTAACGGCCCATTCACGACCTTTCCGCTGTGAGCGGCAGCTAAGAGCGAAACGCCGAGCGGTAATATCAAAAGTATAAAAATGTACGAAGCACGCCACGAGTCGCCGCTCATAGCGAAAAAGCTAGCGGTTTTTGCCGAGCAAATTGCTACAGCGGCGAGCGGTATGGAGAGCGGCAGGAACAAAGGCACAAGTACGTATGTGAGACGCCACGAAACAGAGCGGCGTGGACAGCGGTGCAGGAGTGACGGACTCAGCGGCGTTAATAAAAACAAAAAAATATAGACGATTTTATGGCGGTAATGGATACCGAGGCTTTTATAACAGAAATTTTAAATAGACCGCCTATATGGATGTCAAAATATCCCCAACATAAATATAAAAAGGTTGTGGGAAGAAATTAAACAATGTTTTCCGGAATATAATGGTACTTACGTTTAATTTAAATTGATAACACAAAAACATAGAACCTAGGTACCTACCAAACGAAGCTACTGATATGTTGACAAAACTACTGGTATGTGGATAGTAGACAAGTTTTAAAAGTTAATTTTTTTCTCTGTCAGTAGGTACCTAATTAGCAAAACAGTAAACATATCAGTAGTTTTGTCTGTAGATATAACTACACACGAAACTACTAGTTTGTCTTATACGCAATGTAAGTAGTTGACAAGTTTTTAAAGTTTTTTCTCTGTAAGTACCTACTTAGCAAAACACTTGGAAACATCAGTTACTTCTTATAGGTAGGACCTTCGTATAGGTCACTAAATCCACCATCTAAATACCGATCTTTATTTAGTTCGTGCACTCATTCTATCATATTTAAAAAAAAAATGTTGTTTCTAAACATACAGGGGATAATTTTTATAACGCCATGATTTTTAACACGTTTCGACTACCTAAATACGTCCACCGTCGCCGCTGCAACTAACCGCTACTAGGGTTCGTGGCGTGCAAAACGCACCGCTCACCGACGCCGCTCCGCTTTTCGCTAAGACCAAAACTCGTGGCCAGGCCGTAAGTCCGAATATCAACATATCATCGTGGAAATATGTTTATACTGCAAATGATCTTGGTATACCGTTTGTATGGACAATTCAGCCTCTGTGGGCCCCTTAAGATTCCTAATGCGGTAGTTGTAAAAAAGAGCAAATTATGCAAGACAATAGCAGTGTCCAAAATATTTATTCGGACATCTGACACAGCATCATCTAGTCCCAAACTAAGCAGAGCTTGTACTATATGTACTAGAAAACTGATGTTAATACATACATAACATACTTTTCTTATGTAAATACATACATATTATACATAGAAAACACCTAGACCCCGAAACAAATATTTGCGGATCTTGGAATCCGCGGAATCGAACTCGAAACGTCTTGATCAGCAGACGCATACGCTAACCACTAGACCAACGAGGCAGTCAAAGGAACAAATGTAGCTATCTAGTGGTAGAAGAATTTTGAAAATCGGTTAATTAAATCCTGAGATTACTCACAACATACAAACTTTACCCTTTTACTAAAGATGATAGCTTCATGATACCCCATACTTCATGGTGCAGTCTATCTATGTATAGGTACCTATACTATTGTTTTTGAAAATGTTGACTGCCTTGTTAGGTTAGTGGTTCGCGTATACGGCTGTCGATCAAGAAGTCTCGGGTTTTATTTCCAGGTCGGACCAAGTGCTGTTCATGAAGATTGGGAATATAATCAGAATTATTTTTTATGTCACGTTGCAGTATGTTATGTAAATATAAAAAAAATCCTAAACAAGTGCATTTTATATAATCTTTAATATTAAGGAAAAAAATCACGTGTCTCAATTATAAAAGCCTATTTTACTTCAGCGCCATATTGGATATACGATCCCTTTATCCTTACTTATATTAAAAACGCGAAAGTTTGTGAGTATGTTTGTATGTTTGTTGCTCTTTCGCGCAAAGAATACTGAACGGATTTGGATGACTCTTTACAGTCATATCTTCTATCTATATATATAAAAAAGAATCCCTATTTCCCTTGGTCAAGCCATCACGCGTGAACGGCTGGAACGATTTTGATAATTCTTTTTTGTGATATTCCTTGAAGTACGAGGATAGTTCTTACGGAGAGAAAATTTTGAATAATTATCTGAAAAAGTCTAAAAACTAAACTTTTCTATATTCCCATGCAAATTTCGTTTTCGATTCATAATAATACTTAAAAGTCAATTTGAACTTTAATCCCATACCATAAAGCTTAAGTTTCATTGGAGGGGTTCGGAGAAGGCAAAACAATTTGAGTGACGTTGAATCGACTGTAATGCAGGCCACACTTCGTTATGCGCTATTCGTTATGTGTCTACGCCGTATTCGCCCAAATATTTGTTATGCGAGCAAACAACAAACATGCCATCCACACTTCGAACTAGTATGCCAAATAAGGCAAGTATGTGTGTTACAGAGATGTGTCATTGTCATTTTTATGGTGGACGAAACGAAACCATACGAACGAACGAAGCATATTATTTTAATTTCCTTTTAATTTTATTAAATTTACAGAAACAATACTTAAATGAAGTCTAATTATTTTGATCATATGATAGATTATTTTAATCGTATAATCGATTTATTCTATTTCAAAAACTGTTTTATAGTCTATGGTTGTTAGTTATGCATAGGGCACTTCACTACCCGTCCGAAGTGTGGGCAGTCGATGCGTGTATTCGCCTTATTCGTGTCCTTTGAAGTGTGTCAAAAAACCGACAAGTCGACGGATACGCGTATTCGCTATTCGGCTTATGTGTCTATGCGTACGAATAAGCGAATATTGGCGAATATACTCTCCACACTTCGCCGTATGCGCGCGAATAACCCGCATAACGAATAGCGCTTAACGAAGTGTGGTGCATGCATGTGGCAGCAGATCACGCGCGCGGCGACGGTGGAGCAGATCTGCCTGTTCGAGCAGATTTTACCGCGCCTACGCGCCTGTCCTTTCATATCCCAAATTGCTGGGCGTTGTTCAATTTCGAATATAAATCTATCCGTGTCCAGATCCATCGTGAACAAGTCCTTAAAGCATGAAAACAGGCGCTAGGCATTGTTCAATTTCGTATATAAATGTGTTTACTGCTGCGGCCCGCCACGCCTAAGCGCGTGGTGGCAGAATCTGCTAGCGGCACGCGCTCACGCGCCTATGGGACTTCACACACTGGCCACGCGCCTAGGCGCGTGAGCGCGTGCCGCGGGCAGATTCTACCACCGCGCGCTTAGGCGTGGCGGGCCGCAGCAGTAAACACATTTATATACGAAATTGAACGAAGTATCGCGCCTGTTTTCGTGCTATAAGGACTTGTTCACGATGGATCTGGACACGGATACATTTATATTCGAAATTGAACAACGCCCAGCAATTTGGGATATGAAAGGACAGGCGCGTAGGCGCGGTAAAATCTGGTCGAACGGGCAGATCTGCTCCACCGTCGCCGCGCGCGTGATCTGCTGCCACGCACTCACGTGCGTGGGCGCGTGGCCAGTGTGTGAAAGCCCTTACTGCAACAATCGAGATACGCACGGGCGGAGCCGCAGGCTAAAGCTAGTACAAATAAATAATATAGAAGTATCTAAGTTTGTATTTTTTTTTCTAAGTGGACGTAAAAGTATATGGTACATCATAAAAGCAAGTTATAAACATTTTGTCTGTTTAATACCACTAATCTCTGGAACGGATGAATCGATTTTGACGGGACTTTTATTCTTTCTTTCTTTCTTCTTTTAAAAAGACAACTCCCGCATTAGGAATATAACTTCCTGTGTCGCGGGGGACTTTACAAACATACATAAAACGGACACAAAGAACACCCAGACTCAGAACAACAAATTGTGAATCACACAAAGTGTTGTCCTACGTGGGATTTGAACCCACGACACTTGGCGCAGTAGTAAGCGGCGTGGCAACCGCTTAAGCCACTAGGCCAACCGTGCAGTTTTATTGAAGTTAGCTGATGAGTGATGACACAAGGAATATCTTAGGCAATTTTTTTTAGCTTTAGTAGCGTTACTTACGATTTACAACAACACCCGCGGATAACATAATGTAAATAAGTTAATTTCGATCCACGGCTAATCGCATCCAGCTGCTGACAGCCGTCTTGCGCAAATCATCACTCCACCTGGCCTGTGAACGTCCTACACTACGTTTGCCGAGACGCGGTCTCCACTCTAGAACACGTTTACCCCAACGGTTGTCGGTCCTGCGGCTAATATGGCCAGCCCATTGCCACTTCAGCTTGCTAATCCTGTGGGCTATGTCAACTGGTTGAAGACTTTCGTCTTTAGACACTGTGGGATCGATGATGAGACTACCCGACGAGTATACAAGAGTATTCAATAAATATAAATGAATAATAGTTTAAATAAAGAAAAATGAATTGTATCTAAAAAAAGCTTGGGGTGCGTGGTGTCAATAGTTATTTTATATTTTATTGAAGGATAGAAGTAGAGTGATTATCATTTTGATAATGTCTTAAAAAGCACTCCACGCTTTTTTTATATATCTATACTTAATATTATAAAGAAGTAAAGTTTGTGTGTTTGTTAAATTGTAAGGGGTAATCTCGGGATCTACTGAACCGATTTTAAAAATTCTTTCACCAATAGAAAGCCACATTATTGCTGAGTGTCATAGGTTATATAAAAAACCGAAAAATAAAAAGGCTTTTACGTGGTAGTCCGTTTTGCAAAGTGAATCGGAGAAAAAATGGTCGAAAGAAAGCGTTTCTTACGAACGCTGCCTTAACTATGAAATATATATTTTTGAGTTCTAGAGAAAAGATGTGGAGCTTGAAAATGCCTACAAAAAAGTCAACGACAGCATATGTCTAACTTTTATATTTAAGTTATGCCCAACGAAGTGGGCACGGGTCAGCTAGTAATAAATATTTCTTTATTTACACTATTTTTAATTTATATTTATTGAAATTTTTAACACTATTTTTTATTTAAATTTATTTTCTATCTTTTAGTTTGGTTTTTGAACTATTTTTAAACTAGCTTTTCCCCGCAGCGTCACTCGCGGATACACAGCTGCCGCGGGTAACACCGCGGGACTCAGCTAGCCTTTAACTATATTAATAAATAAAATTGTAGTGTCTGTATGTAACAGTTTTTTGTTAAATCCATATTAAAGTATCATCATCATCAGCCCATCTCAGTCCACTGCTGGACATAGGCCTCTCCCATTGCACACCACTTTGATCGATTTTGTGCTTCTCGCATCCAGCTCCTGCCAGCCATCTTGCGCAAATCATCACTCCACCTGGCCTGTGGGCGTCCTACACTACGTTTGCCGCGACGCGGTCTCCACTCCAGAACTCTTTTACCCCAACGGTTAATTAATATGGCCAAATATTAAAGTATAGCGGTACAAACATCAAACATTTAAAAATTGTCTTTTTAAAATGTTTGTCTGTTTGTTCCCCCTAATCTCTGGAACAGCTAAACCGATTTTAACGGGACTTTCAATGGCAGAAAGCTGATGGCCTAAAGAGTAACTCAGGCTATTTTTTTAGGCTGTGCTCGCTCCGCGGCGTTACTCGCGATTTACAACAACATCCATGGGTAACGTCGCGGGACTCAGCTAGTAATATATTAAATACTAGCTCAGTCCCGCGGTTTTACCCAGAGATTAACCGGAACAAACAAACAGACAGACAGACAAAAAAATTAAAAATTGTCTTTTTCATGTTAGTACCGTATAGACTTCATTTAATATTACATACAGACACTCCAATTTTATTCATTTTTATAGTTATGTGAAACATGAGTAGAAATCAGCGTGTCTCTGTGTACTGTTAATCTTTTCTACTAGGTACGATACCTTTAAAATAACTTTTTTGCGAATAATTCTCGTGAATACAACAAGAACCAAGCAATAGCGGCCTTTGTATTCTTCCCCTCCCTTGAGAGAAACCCATACCACACGGAAACTAGTTTCAACATGTTATTAGTGTACAGACTTACAAGGGGGGATATGGAGGGGATATAAGTGTGCCCTATGCATTATAACTTTGAAGGCTTTGTTGGTTCAGTGGGTCGACTTAAAAGCCTTTAAAGTGACTTCAAGAGGAGAAAGTAATTATCTAATGTGTACCATACTTTCAAGGTTGTATCTTAAAGGGTTAAGCAGAGACTAAACGTGTAAATATTTGTGGCTATTATTTATTCCATAAGTTTTTATTTTATAGTTTAATCTTCAAATTCAAACCGCCCTCGGGGTTGGAAAATCTGATATTTATGTAATATCGGTTGAACTAGTACCTAGCCGATCCTTAATGAATTATTAAATACTTCGGATATCTTACTCACATCTAGTCCTATACTAAGCAGAGCTTGTACTGTTTGTACAGTCAGCATCAAAATGATCATCAATCATCATCAACAGCCTTTAACAGTCCACTGCTGGACATAGGCCTGTCCTTAGAAAGGAGGTTTTGGCCTACTATACCACGCTGGCCAGACGGGTTGGTATAGGGTTGGTTTCAAGTTTTCCTTCTCTTTGCATTGATGTTGTCCTTCGTAGTTTATCCCTTAGTCGCCTTTTACGACACCGGGATGAATAGGGGTGGTGACACTCTGTATTCTTATTATAATCCGTCACCACACGGACAGATCAAAATGATATTGGCGTTCAAAGTAGTCAAAATAATGTGAAAAACATTAATTCATTAAACATTCATTCATATATTTAATATTGGCAGGCAAGGTGCTCAAATTGTTATACGCATTCAAAGAGGTCAAAAGATCTGAGCAATCAGTTGTCAATAATATGTTAGCTAACAGAGTGTTCATATTTATGTTATCAAAAAGGTTATTCAATGGTATCTAAGCTAAATAAATAGCTTAGCTTAATCTTAGCTAATAATTATGTACCTATTTAATAGCAGTTATCTAGTACTAGATAACTGCTATTAAATAGGTACATAAACATACTTTTTTATTTAAATACATTCATATTATACATAGAAAACACCCAGACTCCAAAATTTGCGGATCACACAAACATTTGGTCCAATCGAACCCTAGAACTCAGGCACAGCAGTCGTAAACGATACCGTTGCGCCACCACGGATAATTCTGGGGTATAATAATTAAAAGCTAGAAAGATAATAATTATGTAGTTTTAAATAATACATTATTTGTAACAAGCAGGAATCGTACTGACGATTCCTGAAGTGGCAAGTTTTGCCAACTTAGTAATATATTAAGTACATTTTCAATCCACAATCACACACCCATAATATCATTAATCTATAAGTTGGGATTCATTGATTCTTATCTCAACGACCTCTGCAGAAATTTAATGACCAACCTTCTTCCAAACAGGCCTGTGTTAGAGCGAAACACACTATATGACGTCATATCTCCCGTCTCTTTCTCATTGACGTCACAGTTTCACTCGATGATGAAATGCTTAGCGGAAGCAAATTGCATTTTAGGTCTATTGCAATAAAGTTGGTTATATGTTATGCCGTCACAACCAATGAGTTTTCGTTAAGCAAATAAATGTACAATGTCAATTACATGTTTTGAACTCTATTTAATAGAACTAAGGTAGGTTTTCGCTTGTGTTCTATAAATACTTTTATTACCTACTAAACTTATATGGGGCAGGATTTCCGAAGGCCCTTTGTTTTTTTCTTTTTAAGAGTTTTCTCTTGTAAGACCTACGCGATGGTTTAGGAGGCATTATTTACTTTTACGTCACTTCCTGGTTTTATACATGTCTAGAAACTATTGTATTTAATGTTTCAAATGTATAACTTGCTGAATCGCTGAATTGCTGAATAAATCGCAAGTAACCTTACGGAGCGAACCTAGTCTAAAAAAAGCAGCCAAGTGCGAGTCGAACTCGCCCATGAAGGGTTCCGTAGAAGCAAGTAACATCATATAAAAGTTCTTGTAGTTGGTTGTAACTTTGATCGATGTTTTAATAATAGTGTATTGATTGAATGAAAGGTAAATTGCGATTTACGATTTATGACGTATTAAAAAAACTTACTAGATCTCGTTCAAACCAATTTTCGCTGGTAGTTTGCATGGTAATGTACATCATATTTTTTTTTAGTTTTATCATTATCTTATTTTAGAAGTTACGGGGGGGACACTATTTTACCACTTTGGAAGTGTCTCTCGCGCAAACTATTCAGTTTAGAAAAAAATATATTAGAAACCTCAATATCATTTTTGAAGACCTAGGTATCTATAGATACTCTACTCGGGTGGTTTTGATAAAAAAATAAATTTTCAGTTCTAAGTATGGGTACCCCCAAAATTTATTGTTATGTATGTCACAGCCACTTTTTCCGAAACTATAAGAACTTTAAGGTTGGCTGACTACAACTTATTCTGTGAGAAACAATTTTGTTACCGCGGTATAACATTACTCTACGGCCTTAAAATACGCAGACAGGACTGCTTGGGCTCCGAAGCAAATATCTCAGGCTCAAAAACATAAACATTTTTGTTTTCTCAATCGCAAAGGCTTCCACAAGGTCACCGAACAGTTAAATATAAAGTCAAATTGATAACCCTTTTAATTAAATGTTGCCACCCTTTAACTTCAAAACCAATTGTTAATTAGCGTAACACGATATTTTGTTTTGCTACTCAACACCAAAACAACAACAAAGTACAGGCAAGTAAACAAAGCAATAAAATTCACTATGAATTGAATCATTTTCTCTAGATTATGTCTGTAACAAGCTAACATCAGTTTTAAGGCGCATTTTCATTTCGCATTTAGAGCCCGCATGCGGGGTACGGGTGATTTCTGTTCAAGCATGCCATAGGGCCAAAAATAGCGCTTTATCGCCATAATATTAACTACGATTAATTACATTAATTTTTGTTTGTTTGCTGGCCCTATGGCATGCTTGAACAGAAATCTCCCGTACCCCGCATGCGGGCTCTAACGACCAATGAAAATGCGTCTTTACATATTAACTACGTTACGGGTAACGCCACGGGGCGAAGTTGGTCTAAAATGTCCCGTCAAAATCGATCTAGCATTAGAATAAACATACAGACCGAAAATTAACAAAATTACTTTTTTGATGTAAGTATCTTATATATATTACAAATACGTTTATTGAAAAGCTGTTAATTTGATATTACAAACAGACATTTGAATTTATTTATTAGTACCTATACAAATACTGCCTGAAATAACATATATATCTAGTCTAAATCTCCTTAGAAAGTCTGTCAATATACTCTAAGACTTTTTTACATCTCAAAACATCCCTTTTTACCGGAAAATTCCCCAACCATTTCATCCGTACGTCGCTATTTTCCTTTTAAACCCCTCAATTGAGTAGGTATTCTCTGTCCCACATTATCCCAAAAAAGCCTTAAATTTGCAGCCATTATGACGGTACGCTTGTAAAAACGCCTCAGGAACTGTCTTGTGGTTAATTCTTTCGTAGATTACATAGTATTATGGAAATTATGGCTTTATTTCAGGTTCTGTTAATTTTCTTTTTTGTTATGTTTAGTGTCAATAAACCTACGAATTCATGACGTACATTTTTTTCCGCGGTTGCGGGTCCGCAGCTCTTGTAGAATGCAAACATATGTTTTATTTTAATATACTGGATCACAGTAGGAAGGAAACACGTTAGATGGTAGTTAGTTTCAGTTTTTAACAATTAAAAACATAGAAAGGAAGAGCCCAACCGTTTAGATGTATGCTAAATAATTAAAAGCACATTTCTCGATGCGTTTTACGTATGCGGTGTATGCGGTTGTATACCGCTCCCGCTGAATCGGCTGACAACTTGTAGAACCATGCAGGTCGCGTTCATCCGCATAGCATCCCATTAAGATCTTTGTAAAGCTACATTTGTGCAAATAAATAAATAAATAAATAAATAGCTTGCGAGTAACAACCGCAACTGCAACGGCTGCCCAGTCACGTGAGTTTTTTGAGTGACGCGGATAAAAACGAATCGGAGTTCTAAGCCTAAGGGAGCAAAACTACGCATAACAACAGCACGACAAAAGAAAATTTAAAACGCACTACATAATATGTACGTACGTACGGCAAAACGAACTACATATGTACGTACGTACGGCAAAACCTAAGTATTTACCTAACAATTACTATATTAACAATTACCTAAGTATTTATTTATTTATGATGTGTATTTATGTATATGTTATATATATTAGTGTTGTGTTTATGTGTATTCATATTTTTATTTAGAATCATTTTTCTTCTGTCGAAATGTCCATCCAAAGGTTGCCTGGAAGAGATTGCTTTAGCAATAAGGCCGCCCATTGTACATATCTAGTAAAAACTTGCAAGTGTAAAAAATCTGTACTTGGTGTGCAATAAAGTATATTCTATTCTATGCCCACCAGTGGTCAATTAAAGGCTGTTGATAATACTTCTGTTTGTATAATACTCTATTTGTCATGAATGATAAGCTTATCGTTGAAAACAACTTTGGAGACTTAATAATAAATCTGATTAGCCAACAATGGCTATCATGGGCTGATAGCAATCGTATCTGTAACATGCGGACCGCGATAAGAGCTTTTATTGCATATTTGTCATTCATATTTAAGGTTAGTGCTCTCACTATCACTACTGACGGTCGCAGCGTAATCTATACAATATCTATACAAATAAAGAAAATTGAAGAGTCTGTTTGTAACATCACAGAAAATTTCTTTTTACTAAATGCATCATCATCATCAACAACCCATAACGTCCCACTGCTGGGCTCGGGTCTCCTCTCAGAAGAGGGTTAAGGCCATACGTCCCCACGCTGGCCGAGTGCGGGTTGGGGAAAGGCAAGACACGTTGTGACTACGTAATCTTACCGTTGGATGTTTTTAAGCCGCCCGAAGGCCTCCAACTAAGCTTCACGACTGTTACCTTATGACAACAACCGGGACCGACTGCTTAACGTGACCTCCGAATCACGGTAACGCTCATAAAATATCATGCCACATACGGTCACCCATCTAGGTCTGACCGCGCCGTAGTTGCTTACCCTCGGTGATTGTTTCCAATCACCTAGCCACTCGGCTATGAGCGCTTAAAAAACGAAAAAAACTTACTAAATGCATATGAAAGTATATAGGTCATATAAACAGCATTATTTTTCTAAATCTCTCAGTTTGTTCTGGATAATCTCTGGAACGGCTGAACCGATTTTGAAGGGATTCTCATTAGCTAAAAGTTGATGACATATAGAGTAACTTAGGATAATTTTTTAGACTAGCTTCGCTATGCGGCGTTGCTCACATTTTACATCAATAACCGCAGGTAACACCGCAGGTACCTGCTAGTATACTAATAAATTATGAAGTACAAACTCACCCCGTCTGGACTCTGCTTTTTAGCATCGCAAAACTGCTGTAGTACATCTTGTAGCTTTTTAGTAGAATCTGTTGACAAAAGGAACTAATTTATCACACACACCAAAACAATGTAGGTATAAAGCAACATTTTATCGGTAGATAGTAGAGCCAGGGGGGTGTCATTCCGCAGTTTAGGTATAGTCGGCCGGCTGCCTGCCGGGTCAGACACGCTGGTCGAACCGACATCGTCAAAACAGTTATGAGTTACATGATAGAAAAAGACGCAACTCTAGGTAAATATAATCGTAATGATTCGGCGCCGTGCGATCTGAATTGAACTTAATCTTTTGACCCCGAGGGTATCTATAACTTTAATTTACTTTTCGGAGTGAGTCATCTGTACGGGTACTATTATGTATTCTGTGGTAGAGCCAAGCTGATTACAGCACGGACCAGTCGGCTCGACCGAAGCGGTCCTTCACACAGAAGACCAAACTAAGGTGACAGCATTAATGTCGTGTTTCCTTAGTGAGTGTGAGACCGGAGGCCCAATATTGCAGAAGCATCTGACTAAGACCAAACTAAAGTGACATCATTAGTATCGTGTTTCGTTGGTGAGTGTGAGACCGGAGGCCCAATATTGCAGAAGCATCTCACTAAGACCAAACTAAAGTGACAGCATTAGTATCGTGTTTCCTTAGTGAGTGTGAGACCGGAGGCCCAATATTGCAGAAGCATCTCACTAAGACCAAACTAAAGTGACAGCATTAGTATCGTATTTCGTTGGTGAGTGTGACACCGGAGGCCCAATATTGCAGAAGCATCTCACTAAGACCAAACTAAAGTGACAGCATTAGTATCGTATTTCGTTGGTGAGTGTGACACCGGAGGCCCAATATTGCAGAAGCATCTCACTAAGACCAAACTAAAGTGACAGCATTAGTATCGTATTTCGTTGGTGAGTGTGACACCGGAGGCCCAATATTGCAGAAGCATCTCACTAAGACCAAACTAAAGTGACAGCATTAGTATCGTATTTCGTTGGTGAGTGTGACACCGGAGGCCCAATATTGCAGAAGCATCTCACTAAGACCAAACTAAAGTGACAGCATTAGTATCGTGTTTCGTTGGTGAGTGTGAGACCGGAGGCCCAATATTGCAGAAGCATCTGACTAAGACCAAACTAAAGTGACAGCATTAGTATCGTATTTCGTTGGTGAGTGTGAGACCGGAGGCCCAATATTGCAGAAGCATCTGACTAAGACCAAACTAAAGTGACAGCATTAGTATCGTGTTTCCTTAGTGAGTGTGAGACCGGAGGCCCAATATTGCAGAAGCATCTCACTAAGACCAAACTAAAGTGACAGCATTAGTATCGTATTTCGTTGGTGAGTGTGACACCGGAGGCCCAATATTGCAGAAGCATCTCACTAAGACCAAACTAAAGTGACAGCATTAGTATCGTATTTCGTTGGTGAGTGTGACACCGGAGGCCCAATATTGCAGAAGCATCTCACTAAGACCAAACTAAAGTGACAGCATTAGTATCGTATTTCGTTGGTGAGTGTGACACCGGAGGCCCAATATTGCAGAAGTATCTCACTAAGCCCACCATAGTATGGGTCACCATGCTACATTATCTGCATTCACAATAAGGATTGTTCCGTGTGGTGACGGATTAAGAATACAAAGAGTCACCACCCTATTCATTCTATGGGTGTCTTAAGAGGCGACTCAAGGAACAAAATAAGCAGCTAACATCACTGCCAAGAGAACGCAAACTTGAAACAAACCCTTTACCAACCTACCTGGCCAGCGTGGTATAGTAGGCCAAAACCTCCTTTCAATGGAGAGGCCTATGTCCAGCAGTGGACTGTTAAGGGCTGTTGATGATGATGATGACAATGAGGATGGTGATGATGATTTCCATCAGGCAGAGTAGAGTCACTTTGGCAGGCTCATAAAATTGAATTGAACATCATCTCGGAATATAATCATATAAAGCCCTGGCTTTTTGGAAGGAGGTTTCAGCCTACTATACATCAAAGGCTATTTAGGTTGGAATGGATGTCTTAATAAAACCAGTTCCCGGATCCTACCTATTCCAGAGGCAGAATGGCACACCGTCTAGTCAGCCGATTTGATTGCCAGACGTTAGAACAAAAGAGATTTTTTTAAGTTTTCCTTCGTATTCTAGTACTGTTGTACTGTTTCTTCCCTTAGTATCGAAACCATCGTAATGAATAGGGACGATGACACTGTGTATTCTCAATCGATCACTACGGACATAATTTTCTCTTTTAAAAGACAACTCCTGCATTAGAAAATTACTTAATGTTACAAACATACACGAAACAGCTACAAAAAACACAGGACTTAGAACAACAATTTATGATCACACAAAGTTTTGTTTCATGTGGAATTTAAACAACACTTAGTAGAAAGTGGCGTTGCGACCACTTAAATGACTCAGCCAAACCGTACAGTTGTGTGACATCAATAACCATACTAAATACAATATCTATGAAGACTATCACTGCCCTAATGAACAGTAGAGTAATTAGTTAAACAAAGTAATTACCTCAAACATTCAGGTCATATACTCGTAGTATGCGACCATCAAACAATAGCACACTCATATGCAAATTAACCACTCTAATATACTTCTTTCTACTTTAATCCGCTAATACATCCGCCATTTTAATACCGGTAGTTACGAAATCCATCTATAAAAATAAATGTAATTGGAGTGTCTGTATGTAATGTAAAATGAACAGTTTCATACTAAATGCATATTATTATGACAGTATATATGATAGTGACATCCAAAATACAATTATTATTTTTTGTCTGTCTGTGTGATTGTTTGTTTCAGGTAATCTCTGGAACTGCTGGACCGATTTTAACGAAACTTATCTGGCAGAAAGCTTATTACCTAAGAAGTAACTTTGGCAATCTTGTTCCATGGCGTTACTAGCGGTTTATAAAACAATAAATTTGAATCCGAGACCTCGTAATCGGCATTCGCATACACTAACTACTAGACCATCGTGGTAGTTGAAAATACATAGGGATACATTTACTAGTATAATATGTTTTCAGCGTTCTCACTGTGAGATACAAACAGTAGAAGTTATATATAAGAACACATTCCCGAACTGTTCATTCTCTAAGGATTAATGTCCCATAAATTAACCTCGTAAACACATATACTAACCACAAACCCTTACGTCTCCATAAGTTACGCAATAAACTCTCCGTGTATTACACAGGAAACCAAAGTATTAAAAGTAATGTAACTAATTTATTATTAACTTTGAAAAGTATAAAGAGATATTATAAGAGACCGATGGCCGTCTCCGACTCGACCGTACCTCGGTCGAGTCTACTACTACCCTCACACAGAAGATCAGCCTTGAATGAAAAAAAATGCGTACTAGCGAAATACTCCAGCATCATTGGTCCTCCGGTATAAAACTCACTAACGAAAGACGACAGTACGAATGCTGTCGTTATTGGGATGGTCTTCTGGATGTGGGTAGTACTGCCCCGGTCGTGCCGACCCTTTCGAGCTGAAATCAGAGCAGTTCTACTACCTTAAAACTCACTAGACAGAAAGTATGCATTAAGGTATTGAAGGAAAAGAGCGCCTGATTTTGGTGCATGGTGTCAGTCTTCTTCGGATTGGTAGCTTAAATAGAAGTTAAAAAATACTTCATCATCATCATCAGCCCATCGCAGTCCACTGCTGGATATAGGTCTTTCCCATTGCACACTACTTGATCGATTATGGGCTTCTCACATGCAGATCCTGCCAGCCATCCTGCGCAAGTGGTCACTCTACTTGGCGTGTGGGCGTCTTGCTCTACGTTGACCGATTCGCGGTCAACACTTTAGAACTCTTCTACCCCAACGGTCATCAGTTCTGCGGCTAATATGGCCAGCCCACTGCCACTTTAATGCCTTGATCACACGTACCGAGTAAACGGGCGAGACGGTAAAATGTTGTTCGGCCGAGACAGAGATGTAAGCTAATAGCTGTTTCCACGTGTTTTGAAATTAGCACAGTCAGTTCAGTTGAGACTATTTCGGATACGATGGATCGTAAAAAGAAAATTAGAAAACATACAAAGATACTCATTCCACTATTAGCAGAAGAATTAAAGGAATTGTTGGAAAAAGCCGTGTACTCGGCCGATCACACGTACCGAGCTAACCGGCGAGACGATGCGTCTCGCCCGTTTGCTCGGTACGTGTGATCAAGGCATATGTTTATACACACCGAGCACTCGACCGAGAGCACTGTCTCGCCCGTTTGCTCGGTACGTGTAAGCAGAACTAGCTGATCCGGTGGGATAAGTCGATGACCTTAGTTCTCTGACGGATCCCTAAAATACTTACATAATGTTAATTCTTGCAGCTGTTGGAACTCTGCAGGCGACAGCTTATCCCATTGGAATGTGCTGCCCACGCTAGCCATCGCCTTCTGCAACAATAGAAACTAGATAAGTGGAAGAACAAAAAGTCTTCAAAAGTTTATTTAAAAAACTAGTGAAAGTCCCGTCAAAATCGCTCCAAACCGACAGGCAGTATTTTTTTTAAATTGTAATTTAGATTTTAGCACCGTATATACTTTGATATGCATTTAGTAAAGAATTGTTCATCTAATATCACATACAGACAATTCAATTTTCTATATTAGTATATATTTTGAAACCACAAGCTTTTATTGGTCTTTATTCTATACCGAATATTTCACTAATTAGCGTTAGTACTAAGTTTTAATTACAAGTTTCGGTTTTGAAACGCTAAGAGAACTCACTGGGGGTGTCTAATTTGTATCAGTTGTCATATTAGCTTCAGACAATAATGAGTTTGTTCCACTCATGATAATGAGATGGTTGCCATTTGTGTTTTATTGTGAGGGTTTATATATTTTAACTAGTAGTAGCACAGAATACATAATAGTACTAGTACAGAAGACTCCGAGCGACTCCGAAAAGTAATTTATACTACACCTGATCGGAACAGTAGTCAATATTCCCTGAAAATTAAAAGAGAACGTTAGTCTTTTCCATGACCTGAATAAGCGGGAGGAAAAAATGTATGTAAATCCATTTCTAACGTGTTTTAGCGGGAGAGAAAGTTGTATGAATTTTCATTTCTCATGTGTTATCTTATTTATGGCGCGCGCCTGTCCAAGGAGTTTTCATATACATAATTTAAATATGGAATCTCCGTGCCACTGACATCCTTTTGTGAAGAATAAAAAAAACAAAAGAAGCGCGAAATATTGGTCAAATTCTAAGTTAAATTGTGTCTTACTTAATGTTTTACGTTTTGATTTTATTTTAAAAATACTTTAAATGTTCCTCACAGGTGTAGTATAAAGCACTGTGTAGCACTCGGGTGAAAGTCTCATTCCTACCTCGGGAGTATTGTGGCCCTAGGCTGCGCCTTCGGGCCACAAACTGCTCTCTCGCTAGTAATCGGTCCATTTCCTCCCTCGGTGAACAATGTACTATTTAAAAAAAGAAACGAAATGAAATGTAACGAAATCAAACAAAATGAAATGTAGTGAAATTTATTTGCGAAGAACATAGGTAAGTATCAAGGGTTAATTTTATAAATTCTGTCTGTCTGTAACGGTTTCACGGCTAAACCGCTAGACAGATTTCAATGAAAATACTAAAATTATAAAATAATTGCATACTCATACAATACGTACAAGCGGACGAAGCTGCAAGCAAAGCTAGCATATATGTATACATGTAAATAACTCACTAGAGAATTTAATTCAAAAGTAACTGGTCTGGAAGGGTTAAACCTACACTTGGCTGTACACAGTTGAGTAGGTATTTACATAATAATTAACATATACAATGTTCGAACACTTGAGATATTAAATAACAGAAATTATTCAACATATTCACTTAATTATTCGCCCTTTAAATAACCAGCAAATAGTAACAGCCAACTATCTATAGAAATAAATGAAATTGGAGTGTCTGTGTGTAATGTGAAATGTTTTTATATATATTTTTTTTTTGTTTTTTTATTGGCTGCCTCGTTGGTCTAGTGGTTAGCGTATGCGACTGCTAATCAAGAGGTCTCGGGTTCAAATCCCGGGTCGGGCCAAAAAGTGTTTTTGGGTTTTTCTTAGGAAATTCCTAATAGCAGCCCGGAATTTGGAAGTTTGGCGGTGATTCACGCCCGTGCCACGCAAAGCCGTCGGTCCCGGTTGTCATGAACATCTTTGGCAATCGTTATTGGGAAGTCAGTCAAATATACTGACAACTAGTTCAATCTTCGAATTCCAGTTCTCCCTTAGGGTTGCGGAGGTCCGATGCCAGTCGCTCCGTGGAAAAACTGAAATTCAGGTAAAACCGGTTGACCTAGTAGCCGACCACAAATAAACTTGGGAATAAAGGCTCGGAAAATGACGATGATGATTTTTTGTTTTTTTATTAAATGAATTTAATACAAAAACGGAATAACAAAAATTTTTGTCTGTCGGTTTGTTTTGGCTAGTCTCTGGAATCGCTGGTCCGATTTTAACGGGACTTTCACTGGCACAAAGCTGGTGACCTAAGGAGTAACTTAGACTAAGTTTTACTCCACTTCATCTGAAGGAGGGTATGTATGTATGCATGTGTATTTCTTTGCATGCCCTACAGTCCAAACGGCTGGACCCAAATGAAGCATAAGCAGAATTAAAAGGCGGTGGTCACCATCCTTATTGTGAAATCGGTGTACTAAGTAATAAATCAGTTTTAAGAACAACAACCCATAACGTCCCACTGCTCGGCTCTCCTCTAAGGACAGGGTTTAGACCATACATCCCCATGCTGGCCTTGTGCGGGTTGCGGACTAGCAAGACACGTCGTGGCTACGTAAATCTTGTCGTTTGGATTAGAGATTGAATACCGGGATATCGGAATCCCGAAAACCCGGATACCGGACCGATTTCTTTCCGGGATTACAATCCCGGGATTGACCAGACAATCCCGAAATGTCGGTATCACAAAGTATAATTGCCAGGCTAATAATACCTTTTTTGTTCCACTCAAGGTAATCTCAAACAAAAAAAATCTCGACAAGGTAATCTCATTGTTCTAAAAACAAATTTACGCTTAACTAGGCATTGAAAGTTTTGACAATGGTAGTAAACATAACAAAAGAGATATACCTCTTTAAATCAAACGTGATCCAACACTTTTTCTTTAGCTATAAGATATGATTTGTTAATATTTCATTCATAAATTTGTAACTAAACTAGAATTAACAACAAATACAAATACTACATTTTTAGAAAAAAATAATACTAGTTCATAAATTATATCATTTGTTTGCTTTTGTTAACTGTTATCCCTACTAATATTATAAATAGTAGTAGTAATTCTGTCTGTCTGTCTGTCTGTCTGTCTGTCTGTTACGCTTTCACGCCTAAAGCACTGAACCGATTTTGATGAAATTTGGTATGAAGATAGAACTGAACTTGGGAAAAGACATAGGCTACTTTTTACCACGATAACCGACATACACGCGGGCGGAGCCGCGGGCGAATGCTAGTCCTAGATATAAAATTCTATAGTAGCGGTGATTGTAGTTAAACTCCTCCGAAACGGCTTGACCGATTCTCATGAAATTTTGTGTGCGTATTGGGTGGGTGGGTACCGCGATAACCGACATACACGCGGGCGGAGCCGCGGTCGAAAGCTAGTAATTCATATTTGTTTGTTGTTTTATAATAATAATAATAATAAAACTTTATTTGAAAGACACAACATACAAAAGATAGACAAAAAGACAAATCTCCAAACACAGCCGATAGAGATAACATTTGACAATATTTTGAGGCTTGTGACATTTGCTAATGTCAAATATGTCAATCAATTTGATACTAGCTGACGTGGCAATTGAAAATTTTACTTTTATGAATTTATGGTTTATAATGTGTATTAGCACTTGCATGCATTATACTTTGTGAAAACGTTACAATTAGCATAATAAAGTCTACATTAACATATATATGTGATACAAAACAAAAATAAGCCTCTGAAATACAATACTGAGCTGGTAATATTGGTGACGGGGGCTGTACGTCGTGTCCAACAAATAGGTGGACTCTCAGCATACACTGCAATGGCCATATGCTATCACAGAGCTGATTTTCAGCGTCCACCATAGCAGCTGATTTGACGCTGATAGCCTCAGGTTACTAAATTCCGCCATCAATATTGAAAAATATATAAACGGGTAAGTGCATTAAGTGATATCATAAATGATTCTTTAATTTATTCTTTTTCACACTACAAACTAAACCGTGTTAGTACAATATATTCACAAATTAATCCTTTATTCCTTCCAGGGTGAATTAAATACAAATAATCATAGAAAGATACACACCAATACAAACAAAAAGGAAATATATACAAACAAACAATTTGAAACCAAAATTAAAATTACAATCGAAACTGCCGCCATACCGGGACATACCAGGTTGGGCCGCCAATGCATGTGGATTCTATGGAAAATGCCACCCCACCCGTGCCAGTATAATACTGTTCTTGGATCAGAAACCTAAAGGTAAGAAGTAACTATGGTCATAGCTATCTAGTTAGCAAGTTTTTGCTGTTCTAAGAGATATTTTTTATATTTTGTTTTAAAAGAAAAAATTGATTTCAGATCCCTAATGGGGGGTGGTATGGAGTTCCAGCATCGTGTCGCTGCAAATTTAAAACTGCCACGAAATGCAGCTGTTCTATGTCCCGGCATGCTGAGAGCTCTAGCTGTTGGTCTGATAGAGTAAGCAAAGTGGTTATGCCTCCAGTCTATTCTCTCATGTAAATAGGTAGGACTCCCTTTTTTGACTACACCAAAAAGCAGGCCAGCCAAATGCAGCTTCCTTCTGGCTTCCATCTTTATGATTCCATGGTCATTTATGTAAGGTGTTACGTGGTGACGTTTGGGAATGTTGAAACAGTACCGAGCACAAGCATTTTGTACTCTTTGTATTAAGTTCTTTGTTCTTGCCAGTAAGCATGGACCATACACTACATCACAATAATTAAATTTGGACAAAACTAGACTGTCTACTAATTGTATCCTTAAAGGTATACTGATGTAGTCGCGGATGTTGTACAAAATTTTGAGTCTATAGAAACAATTTCTGACTATATTATTAATATGCCCTTCAAATCTCAGTTCTGGGTCCATCAACAGTCCCAGATTATATGCCTCATTTACCCTAGCAATCCTTTGTCCATTTATAGTAATGACAGGATCATTCTGTAGAACAGATTGGATCTGCCCTTTACTACCCAATACTATGAATTTGGACTTTACAGGATTTAAGACCAAGGAGTGCTCCTCAGACCATCTAACCACCCTCTCCAAGTCTTCGTTTATCCTATCCACTGCAGATCTAGTTTCATTTGGCTTAAATGATAAAAACAGTTGAGTATCATCTGCATACATGTGGTATCCACAATTTTGAAAACAGTTGGTTATGTCAGCTGTGTATAATATAAATAAAAGAGGCCCCAGGATGGAGCCCTGCGGAACTCCCCTGGTTACAGCCAGGGGGCAGGAAGACATAACCGATCCATTCTCTGTGGTTATTTCTACCTTTTGTGATCTCTTTGAGAGGTAGCTGTGAAACCACTGTATGGACTCTGGGGCAAATCCATAATACGACAACTTGGAGAGGAGCAGGGATGTGTCAATGGCGTCAAAAGCACGGGAGTAGTCTAATAGGGCGAGTATTGTTCCTTCTCCACGATCCCTAGCTTCTAGTATGCTACCTATCACATCACACAGGGCCGTAGCAGTTCCACGTCCTTTCCTAAAACCAGACTGTTTATCTGGGAGGATACCGTTGTCCTCTAGGTATTGTATTACCTGTATATAAACTACTCTTTCCAACACCTTTGATAAGCAGGGTAGCATACTGATTGGTCTCAGATCCTTTGTGGTATTTGGGAGATCTATTTTGGGAATAGGCCTGATAATTGAGTGTTTCCACTCACTTGGAAATGTATGTGTCATAATTGAGGTGTTGACAATTTTTGTAATAGTGTCCAATGAATTTGGTAACGAGAGTGTTAACATGTCAATATTTATTTTATCTATACCCATTGCACTTGTCTTTATATTCTTTAGAATACCAATTATGGTACTCTGGTCTACAGGTTTTAGCCTAAAAGACAAGTCTAGCTTGTATCTATGAAACTCGTAGTATGTTAGCCTGGAAATGGTTACTCTGCATTCACCTGGTATATTTAAGAAATCTTTGTTAATATCATCTGGATTATTAAAATGATCTGGCAAAAAAGTGGTTTTTTGTGATGGAAAGACTTTGTTCTTTAGATTCTTCCACAGAGACCTTGGATTGTTTATATTATTATTTATGTTCATTGTAAAGTAAGCAGATTTTTCATTATGTAATGCTAATTTAGCTTGATGCTTAAGGTCCAGATAATATTTCTTATTAGATGGTAATTTTGTTTTCTGATACACACTCCTAGCTCTGTCTCTTAGCCTAAAGATTAATTTAATGTTATCGGTAATCCATGGTGTGCACTCGCCTTTAAATAATGTTTGCCTTATAGGGGCATGGCGGTCGAACAACTGTATTAGTTGTCTTGATAATTCTTCCACCATGTTGTCCACTTCATCCTGCAGAGTTAACGTCTGCCATGGAATATGCTCCAGATCGATATTAAATGGAACAGGTGAAATGTCTTTGAGTGGTCTGTAGGTGATCCATCTAGGTTTGACCTTTTCTTTCCTAACCACTGACTCACAAGTCACTATGGAATGTTGGCCTAATTCGGGATTATGACTAACCACTACACTTCTCACTGTCGCATCCGTACAAATGACATCTATAAGTGTGCTACTGTTTCCTTTAAAATGTGTGGGACTATTTACTATTTGCTGCATGTTGGTGTAGTGTAAGAAGTGTTGGAGTTTTCTGGTGTTTGTGGCAGACACATCTAACATATTGATATTAAAGTCACCCATGAGAATAGCATAGTCAAAAGGGGCAAGTGCACCAATGCTGTCAGTCAGACTATCTAAGAACTTGTCAACACACAGCCAGGGGGGTCTGTAAGCTGTACCTACTAAAAGTTTTTTTCCTGCTACAGTTAGTGATAGCCAGTATTGTTCTACACCCTTATGTGCAGGGTGACTTCTAGTTTGCACTTTAATTCCATTTTTTATATAATACCCAACACCCCCACCCCGACCATCCCTGATAGATTTTGGTCTTGGAATATGCCGCAGCCTATAGCCTGGCACAGTTGGTGCCCTCCCCTCCTCACCTGGCCTTAACCAAGTCTCATTAATGGCCATAATGTCTACCGAATGCAGACTCATAGCCAGCAAAAACTCATCGTGCTTAGTTCCCAGTGAGCCCGCATTAAAAAGACCAAACTTTAAAAATTTCCTACCATTCATTGTAATTTAATATACCTGGTTATAGTACTATGTTTGTAATACTTATATTTAATATGAATAATAATATATATTTGTTTGGAGGCAGTCACCACATAAACAGTCATTGCATATGACCTCAAATGAAAGTTGGCATCTATTGTACCTAAAAGTAATTTTGGATTAATTAATATTATTGTAATGTAAGTAACTGGAAGCACAACCATCAGGAAAATCATAATATTATAATTTAGGAAGCTGCACATTGGAAACTTATTACTCTCTATTATTTTCTCAAGTTGTAGTAAGAACGTAATGAATCCTACATTATCCATAGGATGACTGTTGCAATTTATTTCTATTATAGCTCTCATGTAATAAGAACATTTGTAAACAATTGTATATAAATATATTCTGCAAATATTCGTGTGTAATTTTAGATAAGTAATAACTTGTAAATAGGTGATGCGATACTCCAATCCAAATATGCTAATGTTTATCGCTTGTGACAGTCTCCTTACCAAAAACCCGTTCAAGATCCGTCTCCGAGCGTATCACGTGGGTGGGCTTTCCTTCAGCTTCCCTTGTTAAAATTTTGCCACGATTCGTCCACGTGAACTTCCAGCCCAACCCAGCCGCTGTCTGTCGGGTGCGGTAGAAAAGGGCCTTGTTGTTTCTGGTAAGCCTTTCATTGATGTAGAAACGACGCGGCGGCGCATCGATACCGAGGTCAGCTGAAGTGGCCCCGCGCCTCACGCGCGCGCTCCGCAGCAGCTCGTCCCGTAGCCCGCGCCGCGCCAGCCGCACCACGACGTGGCGGCACCGCGCCGCTCCCGAATCACTTGATCGATCCACACGGGGGCCCACACGCTCCGCAAACACTATGTCTCGCGTCTCCAGCGCCACTCCCAGTTTCCTAGCTACCAGTTCTACGGAATGAAATACGTTCTCGCCGGGACTCTTAGGAAGGTTCGAGATCTCGATATCGGAAAGTAGCAGTTCCTGCTCTCGCGCGTTGAGCTCTGTTTGCAACTGCCTCACCGCGCCCTCTAGTTGATCCACTGCACCTCCGTGTGAGGCAGCTTGCTTTTTCTCTAGGTCTTCTAGACGACTTTCCAGTTGGTCGACCTTTTTTCTAGATGCAGCAACTGCCTGGCGGAGGTCATTCACTTCGAGACGAATCTCCCGCAGCTCCGCTTTCACGTCCTCCCTCATTTCCCGCATCTCCGCTCTCATTAATTTTAGCTCACGAACAATATCAGCAGTTCGCCCTTGGTCCTTTTCCGCTGAGCCAGCAACAGACTGTGAAGAGTCATATGAGCTGGCGGGAGAACTCTTATTCTCGTTGTTACCAACTTTGTCGCTTTCTTTGGCAGAGTTGCCCCTGCAGTCCTGGCATTGCCATTCCTTATTCGCCTTGGTCATATTAACACAGGACAGGTGATACTTTATTGTACACTTACAGCATACAACAGCTCCCCTGGAGGACATAAGCTTACCACAAGCCGCACAGTTTGCCATTGTGTGAATCTAAGGTAAGATAGGATGGTCGATCTACTCGACAACAGATGGCGCTGCTGTCAATATGTGTTTGAGGCACTTTTTCGGCTCCCTGCACGGAGTTCTCACTTGGCACGTGAGTAACACTTAGACTACAAACTCGGGCCCATGCGATTAAGGTTCTCACAACAACAGAATTTGTATATAAAGTTATTTATTTTTTATATTTATATAAGAGGGTAGAATTTTTTCACTAATCTGGTGTGTTTCTGTATGTTTAAGTATATTTAGAATTATACACTATTATATGTCCTGAAAACACTGTCTAATTGTTTATAGATCACACCAAACTTTCTAGATATATAAATTAATGGAACAAAGATGAGTATATTATTTTTAAAATGAACTATGAGTTGAGTACGCAACCAACACTACCAACGTCAAAACAACCCCTTCCCTTTTGTTATTTATTAAAAGTTATTTTTGTAATTTTGTTAAATCAATTTCTGTTTATTATTAACCTTTCAAATTTTCGTATAATCCCGGTGTCGATAGCGGGATTCCGGGATCGCTTAATACGATTCTGAAACACCGGTATTGAAAAATCCTTCGGTATTTGCAATCTCCATAGTCGTCACAAAATAAGAAGCCCGTTTTGACATTCGTCATTTGACATGCCGCGATGAACTTTGTAGTAAGAAATTGAAAAATCAAATTTATAATCCTATATAATTACAATGTTACCCATACACTATCACAACGCGTATCATAAATAAGCATCAAGTTTAACTTTATATTGAAAAATACACTCAAAAACACGAATTAATCGTTGATTAATATTCACGATGACAAATGATAAACGGGCTTCTTATTTTGTGACGACTATAGTTTGGATGTTTTTACGCCGCATATCATGCCATAAATAGTCACCGATCTAGGTACTGACCGCATCGTTGTTGCTTACTATCAGCGATTGTTCCCATCATCTAAGACCACTTAGCAATGAGCGCTATATTTTGAATGCCTTGGTGGTCTAGTGGTTAGCGTATGCGGCTGCTGACCAAGAGGTCTCGGGTTCGATTCCCGGGTCAGACTAAATATTTGTGTGATCCACAAATATTTGTTTCGGAGTCTGGGTGTTTTTCTATGTATAATATGTATGTATTTACAAAAACAAAAGTATGTTTATGTATTTATATCAGTTGTTTAGTACCCATAACACAAGCTCTGCTTACTTTGGGACTAGATGATGTTGTGTGTAAGTTGTCCGAATATTTATTTATTTATTGGTTGATAAGTAGTTATAATTTTGTATAATATAAAAACCTTTATAAGTGAATTAATTAACTAATTAATTGTAATAAAGTCCTGTGTTGCAGTGGACTTTACAAACATACACATGAAACGGACATAAAGAACACACAGACTCAGAACAACAAATTGTGAATCACATAGTGTTATATCACGTGGTATTTGAACCCACGACACTATGTGCAGTAGGAAGCGACGTGGCAACCGCTTAAACCACTAGGCCAACTGTGCAGTAAAAATCTAAGTGTTTTTTTTAAAGAATTGTGCTTCTGATACCTGATTAGTGATTACACTAAATAGTGAACGATGTCATCTACGTTATAGCCATTACAATCTCAATACAATCAATTCGACAATAATTACTTTATCTTTAGAAACATTCTATATCATTTTAATATAACCCTTTTTCCTTATTTAACTACCCTCTTAGATGGAATATCCTTTAATTTAAATAGCAGCAATCTTGAGTAAAACCAATTCAATTCCGCGCAAATTCAATTCAATTTAGTTAAAAAGACGAGTAAGGTAAGGTTTTTGTAGCCCAAGCGTGTTTTTACATCCATCTTTGGGTGCGATTTTGACCCACTTTAAACGGCCAGATTTCGTTCAAACTTTGTAGATTTATCGAGAACCGATGACAATATACTTAAATTTGAAAAATATAATAAAAAATAAGTTTAAACAAATGAGTGTTTTAGTCTTTTCTTATTCTTATTTCATTACTATATTTTAATTAATGAAATTAAAGTACACACATCAAAAGTGTCTAGGGATCAAGCATTTTTATGCGGATTTCTTGAGATTGAGATGTGGCTTTGTAATAAATTTATGATTTTATAAATTTATATGGATCCTTTTTGGTGCATTTCATAATTTGAATCAGGAACTGTCAATCAAATTCGAGTAAAAGATGAAAATCAGCTGCCAATATTTTCCCTAGAAAAACATACAACGCATTGAAGAAATTATTAGTGCTACTGTTTCCCTACTACTGATTAAAACCAACGTTATTATGGAGCGGCGACGTCATTTAAGCAGGGAAGAAATGCTCAGAGCCGTGGGAATGATAGAAGCTGGTTCCCGGCAACGTACTGTGGCTTTAGCTCTGAATACAAGTCAGAGTGTTATCAGTCGACTTTGGACACGTTACCGAAGCACTGGTACCGTGGCTGAGCGCCATGGAGGACGGTATCGCTGCACCACACGGAGACAAGACCGATACATTCAAATCTTAACTCGAAGAGCTCCAACAATAACCGCCATGATGTTAGCCGTGAGGCTTCATCACTCTTCAGGGAACTTAATTAGCGACCAAACAGTCAGAAACCGCTTGCATGAAGTGAACCTTCATTCCCGAAGACCGCTACGGGTACCACCTATAGCAATGCACAATCGTAGGATTCGATATCAATGGGCTCTTGAACACAGAAATTGGGCAGAAGAACAATGGCGTTTCGTGTGCTTTTCTGATGAGTCTCGTTTTGGTATGAGACCGGATACAAGACGTATACGACACTGGAGAACCCCTGGACGCCAACAGCGATTAAAATCCTGCCAGGAAGTCCATCCTTATAGTGGTGGAACCATCATGGTATGGGCGGGTATTTGGATCGGCGGAAGAACTGAGTTGATTTGGATCAGAGGCAACTTCAACGCTCAAATTTATGCTGAGACGATTGTATCAGACGTCATCGTTCCTCTACAAGTGCAAATCGGTCCCTTATTTCAGTTAATGCATGATAATGCACGACCGCACACCGCAAGAGTTGTAAGACAGACTCTCGCCGCAGCTAACATCAATGTCCTGCCCTGGCCTGCTCAGTCGCCAGACTTGAACCCGATTGAGCATGCATGGGATATGCTACAGAGAAGAGCTCTGCCGAATATGGAGGGTATCCAGTCGCAAGAAGACCTTTTTTTGTTGTTGCAACGAACATGGGCGGCCATTCCACAGCGTGATTTGGATGAACTCATTTTGAGTATGCCAAACCGATGTTCTTGTGTTGTTAGTGTTCGCGGTAGAAACACGGATTATTAATTGTTTAAGTTACCTAATAAAATTTTAAAGAATACTGTTATTTCAGTCTTTTTTCGAACTTTAATGTTAGTGGTTCAAATGTCAAAAATCCCTTTATTAGGAAAATGGCAAATTTCTTTACTAATGCAAAGGTGACTTGGTTTATCGTTACTGTGACAAACGAAAACACTTTATTTGATGAATCCTTAAAGAAATTTTTAATTAATATCAATCAGGAGAAAAGTTATTGCAAAAATATATGTTGATCCCTAGACACTTTTGATGTGTGTAGCTTTAAATACTTTATAGAAGCCTATGACTGTCTTAGTCTAGTGGTTTGCATATGAGGCTGCTGATCAATAGGTCTCGGGTTCGATTGGTCGGACCAAATATTTGTTTGATCCACAAATATTTGTTTCGGAGTCTCTGTGTTTTTTATGTATAATATGTATGTATTTACAAAAAAAAAGTATGGATATGTATTTATATCAGTTGTCTAGTGACTAGATGACGTTATGTGTAAGATCCGAAATATTTATTTATTTATACATAAGTGGCTAAAATTATAATGCTGTGAGAATATGATCACTTATTTATTTTAGTGGACCAAAGTTTGTAGTTGAATCATTTTGATTTTAGCAGCACAAACCCATGCTAGAATTCAGTAAAAAAGTAACGATTGTGTAAGTGCTTTATACACCATAGGTAGTAAAGCCACGCTGATTTCAGCACTAATGGGCCGGCTCGACCTTGGCAGTATTTAGTATTTCATTCGTGAATGTGCGACCGGAGCCCCAATCATTCTGCATCATTCTCCCAGCTTCCAGAGGCAGGGAGAATGATGCACATCCAACCAGGTCGCCATGATATGGGTCCACCATGTTGCATTGCTTACACTCACAATGCGGATAGTGACCCCTACTCCTGGTTTCTACTCATGTTTTCTATCAGGCAGGCTACTCTGTCACTTTGGTAGGCTTAAATATATTTAAAAAAAACAACAAAAAGAACAACGATTATTGAGTGAGTTTGATTTTTAGTTCAGTCCGGCTTAATCCTCTACACTCACGACTGTCATTCACAGAGGCAAACTTTATAGATATAACCAGATGATAATCTTTATTCGATACTCTAAATCGGTGGAAGACCTTAACAGAAGAAACAGGTACATCCTTGAAGCCCAACGTGTTGTTGATGACCTGAAGTGCGATTCGATTGCAGTTCTCCTTCCCGGCTTTCTCGACACCCAAGAATATCAGCTATGTCAAGTTATACAAATACCAGTGTGGAGGGGGCAGGTGTCGTGTTCTTCCAACACATAGGGAGAACCTCCGACCAGGCGATGTGATCGTGCCTGGTGGACCACTGCACAACATCAACTGTTGCGCAGTTGTCCATACGCTAATCGGCGCGAGAATATCTCTATCGCGATTCAGGATTTGTAGTTACTATGTAGGGCTCATTCCGTGTTACTTCGTGGTTCAGTATTTCTTCGTTAGATGGCGCTGTTGTAGATCTGCGTACAATGCGGTTTGCTTTTAAGCAGAAAATCCTTTTTTGTGTTTTAAAGCACTCTAATTGAAAGTACGCCACGAAAATATATTCCTCCCATTTAGGTTTGGTAAACAGAAAATCCTATTTCGATCAGAAAAGTTTACCAATCGTCGTTACACCCCTGACCGCTTAGAAATTCTCGGGATGACAATAAAATCAATCGGCTCAAAACGTAAACACACTGTGTTTACAATCAAATCGACAAATATTTACGAGCCGCGAACATAGCTTACACTACCCACTACAGGGTTGTCAAAAGTCATAAAAATATTTTATTTCTAATTCATGTTTTTTTAATGATTTCAGCCCTATTGACCGGGGCGGTACTGCCCTCTCACAACAACTCACAAAAGATAAATACATACATAATTAGGTTTATCATAAGACTATAGCAATCCACTGCTGAACATATATTATGCCTCTGCTATTGCACGTCACTCTGATCGATTTTGGACTTCTCGCAAGAAATAATAAAAAAGAATCAACAACAAACGTTTATGAGAACTTTAACAGAAAATATATTATGGCTCACTAAAGTAGTCGCTTAATTAGAAAATTTAATACATTAATTAGAAAATTTATAAGCACAAAGTATGACGCCATAAAATTGTGCTGAAATATAAGTTAATATATAATAATATTTAAACGAATAAAATATCGATTAAAAATAATATCGTCCATTATAATTCTTGACAGTTAATTAATTTTAATGCTTGTCAAATACACATAAACGTAACGTTTTAGATAAACACATTATAATATTAATTATGGTAGGTAATTTAACTTTTAATATAATACTGGCTATTAATTTTGGCTAATGACTACGGTGGCGCAGTGGGAATATATGCGAATGCTGTACGATTCCCAGGTCGGACCTATTGTTTGTGCGATTCGTATGTATTTGTTTCGGAGTTTGGGTATTTTCTATGGATAATAAAGAAATAAATATTTTGAACATCTTACACACAACGTCATCTAGTCCCCTTAACAAGTGCTTGTGTTATGGGTACTAGACAACTGATATAAATACATAAACATACTTTTTTTTTTGTCAATTAATAAAGCCCTATAATATTGTAAGGCTTTATGAACGATGAAAAGAAAAATACAATTGTGTTTTCTTGTCGGCAATGAATAAACTCAATAACTAATGACTGATTCTGACCACATTAGGAGGTAACACACGCTGTATTAGAATTTAATTAAAATAATATAATGGCACGTGTTTCAACATTTTCAAAAGCGTATCTACATACACATATAGGGCAGAGCTACTACTATAAATATTTATTGTATACCAAAAATAGTATACATTGATAGTAGAACACAATGCTTACTTAACATATAATACAATGGGTGGTCTAATCGCCAAATGCTATGTGGCAGTCCAAATAATATGTGGATCGGCTCTATACCCATCATATATTGATGAGTCCGTGTGGTGACGGATTAAGAATACAGAGTGTCACCACCCCTATTCATCCCGCGGGTGTCGTAAAGGCGACTAAGGGATAAACTACGCAAGACAACATCAATGCAAAGAGAAGGAAAACTTGAAACCAACTCTATACCAACCCGTCTCGCCAGCATGGTATAGTAGATCAACACCTCATTTTCAAGGAGAGGCCTATGTCCAGCAGTGGACTGTTGATGATGATTGATGATTCTAACTACCAATTTGTATAACGCAAAGGAAATTCGCGCAACGACTGGAACTCGCATTTTGTTTAAATATGTGACTAATCAATCTGCTGAAAAGCATGAGAAGTTTTGCGACTTCCACATATAGCTCAAGCAATACACATACAACAGCGCCATCTAACGAAGAAGCACTGGACCACGAAGTAACTAATCCTAAGTCGCGGTATAGAAATTCAATTCAAGTTGAATTCAATAGTGGATGTTGTAAATATGTTCTGCCATCCAAAATGTGGATCTTAATCAGTTTGACAGTTCTTAGTATGAGGTACTTGAATGTTCTTCAAATCGAGCACAAGAGTATTGCCATTATAATACATCCGCAATTTTTTTTTAAATCTGCGCAATAAAAATACCATAGAACCTTTTTTAAAGTAACATCTACCAGTTTGGCAAATCTTTCGTTAAAATATGCGCAGGTTTTTTTTTCTTTCTTTTTTTTTTTTTTTCAAAGACAACTGCCGCATTAGAAATATAAATTCCTGTGTCGCGGGGGACTTTACAAACATACATGAAACGGACACAAAGAGCACCCGACCGTTTAACACGCAAAATCAGAAAATATATCTATTAAATATAACTCTTCTTTTTTTGGAGTGGCAACCCTGACTCACTAAAGGAATACGTTAGATTTCTCGATTTTCAAGTCACGAGCATTTTATTAGACCTCTGAATCGATTACAATAGTTTTGTAAAGCAACGACCACAGTTCGCTGAAAAGGGATTTTCATGTTTTTATGTAGGTACTTAAAAGGGCAAAGAACTGGGTCGGGTTATATTGTTGATATGAATGAAATCACACAGAGATTAGTTTTTTATTGTTTTGGCAAACGGGTAGGTTGCCTTATGTGTACCGTACGGCGGTACTCCCCATCCACGGTACCATGGAACTTAACATCATTCATCAAGTACCGACACTCAAGGGCTCATATCTCTTAGGGTTAAGCCCATAAGTCCCCACGCTGGCAGAGTGCGAGTTGAGGACTGGCAAGACACGCTTTGGTTACGTAACCTTGCGGTTGGATATTTTTTAAGATGCCGCCGAAGGCTTAGAACTAAGCTTCACGACTTTTATCAAACGAAATGGAAACGTTCCTAACATATCTTGCCACAAGCGGTCACTAATCTAGGTACTGACCGCGCCGTCGATGCTTACCATCAGTGATTGTTTCCAATCACCTAAGATCACTAGGCTATGATCATTTTGCATTTAACATACAAAAGTTCAAGGGTTTGACAAAAATTGGCATGGTAATGGTAAGCCGGTTCTTCCGTCCTCACTCATCAAACGCCTTTAACAGTTAATAGTTGGATATAGACCTGTTTTTACGGTGAAGGTTTTAGTCTACTGCAGCGTGGTATTGTAAAGTTTCGTAGAGTTCAACATACTGCTAAATTCCACAAAAATAAACTTTGCTTAAGTAAAGTTTCGGTGCTAAGATAAATAAAACTTCCATTACTGGATGATTATATCGAATAGCCCAGTTATCGAACTAACCAGAATGAGTCGAGTGTCAAAAAAATATATTGCAAAAACGGGGAAATTTTTTTCCTTTAGAGAGCTTCCATACTATTCGTACGGAATCGTTATATTTAAAAAAAAAACAATGTGTGCAAAAATTGTTCTCCTTTATAAAATATAAACAAAAACTCCGATACAGCATAATTATATGTGTCTTGGACTGCACGGTTGATCTAGTGGTTAAAGTAATAGCCACGCCACTTTCTACTGCGCAATAGAGCAAGAGCCCAGAGCCGCCAGACCTACGTCATTAGTGCAAAGCTGAAATTTTCAGGATTATTAGTACAATGTCTTGTTAAGATGTATGTGTACCCATTAGCTTGAAAGCGGGGCCGTTTCTGAGATAGCGCGAAGTACAGATAGATAAAAATATTACTTACCTACGTTAAAGGTGCAAAGCTAGTATTTACATATTTTTTCAAGAATATTATTTAAAATTAAAATTCATTACTGCCAGACACTTTCCGTGGGCCATTACTTCTGCCAGACGTCTTGAAAGTTGTGAAAAAATTAGGTAAACTACGTTATAGTAGCAAACCTAAATTTTATACTTATTATCTAAGGTACTATTTTAAGACCCTTTGTATGACCAATCCAAAAAGCGTGTAAAAACCATTTAATATTTTACAATTATATTCTTGAAATAAAACCAAAGATGATATACCTCAGCTTCCTAATAACTACAAATATATGTCTGGGGGGGTGATAGGCCCTTCGGCCGCATACAAAGGGTCTAAAAATAGTACCTTAGATAATGGTATAAAATTTAGGTTTGCTACTATAACGTAGTTTACCTAATTTTTTCACAACTTTCAAGACGTCTGGCAGAAGTAATGGCCCACGGAAAGTGTCTGGCAGTAATGAATTTTAATTTTAAATAATATTCTTGAAAAAATATGTAAATACTAGCTTTGTACCTTTAACGTAGGTAAGTAAGATTTTTATCTATCTGTACTTCGCGCTATCTCAGAAACGGCCCCGCTTTCAAGCTAATGGGTACACATACATCTTAACAAGACATTGTACTAATAATCCTGAAAATTTCAGCTTTGCACTAATGACGTAGGTCTGGCGGCTCTGGGCTCTTGGTCCACAAGTGCTGTGGGTTCAAATCCCATATGGGACACTTTGTGTGATCCACAAATTGCTGTTTGGAATCTTTGTTGAACGCAAATGTGTCTGTGTTTGTAAAGTCCCCTTTTACACAAGATGCATGAATTGTCCTTTTTTTTAAAGAAGAAAAAATAACTTTTAAAGTTGGCTCACTATAATCTTTTATGTTAAGAGACAATCAAGAACAGTCCAATTAAGAACCTCCTTATTTCTTAGAAGTCGGTTACAATTATACTTTGTTTAGAAGTTTCACATGTTTATTAATCACACTTGTAAATCATCGCAATCATTATCTTTTTCTCCATTTTTATTTCAGAATCTAGAACAACGACCTTAAATATTCCCTTCATCTTCAATACGTACGAGGGTAGGGGGTGGGAGCATGCAGCTATTAGATAAACAAACCACCCTTTAAACTGTCCAGGGGCCGATCAATCTTGTACATAACCCTAAGTCCTCCGATGTATCATATCCTTCGTCATTTGTGAGATTACAATCACGCCTCTATTTGTTTTAAGGTTGTATGCGGTGGTTAGTGTGATATTTCTGTGAATTCTTTGCTTAGGGCCACAGCACACTAGCTACTTTTAGCATCGGCGATGGGCAACTAGTCGCTTTTTAGAAGCTAAATGCGGCCACCGAACGCTCTACACCGCACACTTAAAAACGCCAAACGCGGAGATTGAGTCGCTTTTTAGAAGCGCGACACAGCAGCTGAACGCTACTCTCCGCACACATTCGGATGCCGGTAGCATCGATTTGGTATCTGTGCAGTCGCTAAATCGCGCGTTTCCTATACCGCGATCGAACGCAGGAAGTCGCTAAAACGCGATGCAGCATCGATGCAGTCGCGAAATCGCCAATCGCCGATGCCAAAAGTAGCTTAATGGATATAGCTTATCTAAGGGCCACCGCACAATAGCTACTTTTAGAGCGCTGTAGAGCGTTCGGTCGCCGTATTTAGCTTCTAAAAAACGACTAGTTGTCGATCGCCGATGCTAAAAGTAGCTAGTGTGCTGTGGCCCTAAGATAAATCTTTGTATGGTGAGCTAAATGTGACTTGATGAAATAAAATCATTATCAAGTTAATGTACGTCTGAGCTATTATCAATATCATTTAATAGTACACAGATGGACATGGTAGGAAGTTTTGTCCACTATACCACGACGGGGCTTTTAAGTTTACTTTTTGCTTTTTGCAGTGCTATTGTCTTGGACATATTGCTCTCTTCTTATTCTTACGACACCCATGGTATGACTAGGAGTTGTTAAACTCCGTTCTTTTTTATTTATTTATTTATTTAAAAACTCTTACAATATTTTAACAGGATTCATTCCCAAAACAACATTGCAAGCTTATTACGACTATACGACATCGATTAGTATTATTACAGTATACAAACGTAATACGTAGTACTTCAACCAGGTACATGAATTTAATAAAAAAATTCAGCGATAACGCAACTTTGCGCTATTTCTTTGAATTTCGGCAAGCTACAATTATAAATATCAATTTTAGTATTGATTACGTTTATAATGCGTATTGCGCGTGATAAAGGGGCGAATTTCATCAAGTTAGTCCTCGCCACTGGGACGCTGAGTGTGGCTGGGCGACGACGAGCACCCACGCATCCGCTCGGAGCACACAGCATCACTCTTACTCTATCACTGTATGTTATCCACAGATTAGATAAATATTATAATTGCTAACCTCCCTGCCTATCGATCCAGGGATATTCCCGCCTGTGCGTATAAATAATTAAATATTTCGGACTCCTAACACACAACGTCCTCTAGTCCCAAATTAGGCGAAGCTTGCATTATGCTTGCAATAATAAATATAAACCCAAGCTTCATGACAAATATTTGTAAATCAAGAAAACATACTACATACATATAAACGGGAAAATATCTGACTCTGACTTATTGGGGAAAATAAGGATAGGGGTACCATTTAGACCTCCACCACTTCGACAACCTATTACAAAATTTGTTTGTTTTGCCCAGATGTCGTACTAATCTTGGAATGAATTCACCAATTGTAAGAATGTGCAAAACATATAATTATTTTAACGGGAAGCATTTTGGCACTGTAGATGTCTTTTGTGGAAGGGTATGCCCTAAGTCGACTCCTGTATGAGTTGTATCTCTTGTAATAAGTACTCTGTTTTTGGTTTTTTCTTTTTCATTATTTTATTGTTTTTTTTTGTATAAGAATGTAACTTGGAGATTTATTTATATGCGAGAAATAATCGCTAGGGAGGAAAAAAAAAGTAGGTTTTAGTTGTAAGTTTTTATTGTTAATGTCTTTTTGAAACTCGCATAGGTAGTTTATATATTAATATAAAGTGGCAAAAGCTGTGGACACATATTATTTATGTATGTACTGGATTCAAACATTATGAAACTAGATATTAAGATATTTTGTACTATACATTGTTTGTGTTCGTTGAAATAAATAAATAAATAAACATTAAAGGCCGCTACATACGTGACGGGATATTACCTCGGACGGGACGGGAACGTGGTTGCCTCGTTATAAACGAGGACGTGATGTAAATGCATACGCACCGTGACTGTGACTCGAATCTAACGTGCTAGTGTTGTGAACAAGGAAAGATGGATTTTTCATTACAAGAATTGGCTTTAATCAAATTCTTATAATGAAACATCGTAGGCGACGATGTTTAGCTCGTCCCGTGCGTGCCACGTTCCCGTCCCGTAAGTGTCTCCGTGAAGTATGCATTTACTTATACATTTTGTATGAAACGATGTTTGCAAAACTTCCCGTCCCGTCCCGTCCGTGTAAAAACCCGTCACGTATGCAGCGGGGTTTAGTCAGACTCGGGAATCAAACCCAAATCACCAATCAAATGAAGCATAGCAGTCACATACGCTACCTCTGTGCCACCAAGGCAGTATTTCATATTTAACTTAAATCCATTTTACCATGTACCTTAAATATGAAACTTAATTTTGTAATTTGAACATTAATTATGAAAAGTCTCTTTAGCAAATTTACGGATATTTTATACACAATGATAGAATGACGCGAAGAATGACAGACCTTTGTTTGGTTACAAAGGCCTGCCTAAATTACGGCGATTTGAATTATGACTTGTCATCGTCCAAAGACCCTCCGCTTCAGTAAATTATTTAAAAAATTGGCCAAGTACGTATCAGGACACGCACAGAATAGGGTTCCGTAGTCAACCATAATGGAAAGTAGATTTAAAATCGTGTCCAATAGATAATTATTATGTTCACATATTTATTATTTCTTTAGTTTTGTATGAAGTTTGCCTTGATCGAACACTGCCTTGTTCGTCTAATATTTAGCGTATGCGGCTACCGATCAAGAGGCCTCGGGTTCGATTCGCAGGTCGGACCAAATGTTTGTGTGATCCACATATATTTGTTTCGGCAACTGGGTGTCTCTCTATCTATTTTAAATATGTACAAAAAAAAGTATGTTTATGTATTTATATCGATTGTCTAGTACCCATAATACAAGCTCTGTTTAGTTTGGGACTAGATGGCGTTGTGTGTCCGAAATATTATTTAGTTTTCCAAATGAGTGCATTTTACAAGTTCGGCCCCTATATCTCCTGAAATAAAAAACTTATCAAAACCGCTATAGTTTTCCTTGAAAGTTTAATATGTACCACTATCGTGAATTTTTTCGAGCCAGTCGTTTGGCTTTTAGAGAGGGGGAGGCGCCGTGAATATGTCGCATGCGGATACCTAAATCGACTTAGCAACTAGTCTTAGCAACCTTATGTTTTTAAAAGACCTATCTAATCATACCCCACACGATCCCCACTTTATGTGTAGGGGAGGTTTTCCAAATAAAAACATAGCACTTTGTCGACGTAATTACAACACATATTCTTGCAGTTTCATTGTTCAAGCACCAGCCGTTTGGGCGGTAGGCCGAGGACGGACGGACGGGCATGACGAATCTATAAGGGTTCCGAGTCATGAACTACGGAACCCTAAAACCCTTTTTTAGGAGTAATGTCCATCTAACACAAAGGGAGGATTCTTCGACCAGGCGAGGTGATCATACATAGTAGACAGCAGCCGACGAAAGATATTATAAAGTTTAACAAATAATCGGGGTGAGAATTTTAATTGCGCGATGTAGTATTAGTAGTTATTATGTGTGTATTTGTTAAAAAGAGGTTTGGTTGTAAGTAAAACGCTACATTGTATTATAATCGATAATGATTTTAGATGTGCAGTGTTATTTGAAGTCTCGGATTCGAATTCCGGCTGTAGAATCAGGTGAAGTTTATTATATCTTGCAGTATTATATAAATACATCAAATTACAAATCAATATAAGTTGTGTAAAGAGTGAGTGAGATGTCTTCAGCTGATGATCTTGATAAATATTATTATCTAAGAACAATTATAATCGGTCAATCCGTTTATGAGCTAAGATGTCATAAACACATACACGGTCAAACTGTTATAATGCAGGCACCACACTTCGTTCTGCGCTATTCGTTATGCGGCTTATTCTCGCGCATACGGCGAAGTGTGGAGAGTATATTCCTATCGTTCACCATAAAAATGACAATGACACATCTCTACAACACACATATTTGCCTTATTTGATGCTTATTTGGCATAACAGTTCGAAGTGTGGATGGCATGTTTGTTGTTTGCGCGCATAACTAATATTTGGGCGAATACGGCGTTGACACGTAACGAATAGCGCATAAGGAAGTGTGGTGCCTGCATAAGATTGACCTGTCTGTGTGTCTACGTGTTTGTGCCCCTACTCTTTCTTTACCCTCTATTATTTCATCAGAAGTTAAAGACTGTACTAAGTTCTGATTTAATATCATAAATTTCTGTATATTAATTTTTTTATGAATCAACCGCTGCAACGATATCAATGAAATTTGGCGTGGATAAACTTTGATTTATTAGGAAAGACATGGACCACTTTTTGAGACGTTACCCGACATACATGCGAGCGGAGACGCGGCCAAAAGTTAGTTTTCGATAATCCCAAAAACAAATCAATTCCTGGGATATCAAGATCAATAACACCACCCATTAAAATTTGATATTCTGAATGTTTCAGCAACAGTCAAACTCTCTTTAAACTTGAACCAAATTTAATGAGAAGGATATTGACGAAGTTGGAATATATTGTTACAAGCTTATCATGTTTTCATATTCACAAAGACTAAATGAAATCTATGGAAATGTTGCTGTTAAATATAGGCGACATAAATATTGAATTTGAATCGTTTTTATGTACCGTAGACGACTCAGACGCTGACGATTTTAAATAATCTCCGTCCTCCGTAGTGGCCGCAATTCTCCTCCTTCTCTTGCTCATCGCAGAGACGTTTGCTATGCCCATAACCCAAACACAGAACATTGGACTAATGACTGGTCTTTCCTTCTGTGACTGCCCCGCTTGAAGTCTCGGGATCGATTCCTGGGTCGGTCTAAATGTTTGTGTGATCAGCAAACATTTGTTTTGGAATCTGGGTATTTTGTATGCACAATATTTTTATATTTACAAAAAAAAATTGTATATTTCTGTATTTATATCAGTTGTCTAGTACCCATAATACAAGTTCTTCTTAATTTGGGACTATACGGCGTTCGGTGTCAGATGTCTGAAATATTTATTTATATATTAAATGATGGTGAGGTCATATTTTACCTTAGCAAAGGCAGATCAGAGTGACAGTACCTGCGCTCTTTTTTTGACCGAGAAAGAACCACTACTACACCAGACGATATAAAATGGATCGCCAATTCCTGCGATCCGCGATCCGGGAGCATGAGGCATGGATCATGGATCGTGTCGTCTGACGTACTTAACTTTTGCGATCCCGCCGCGTCGCACCGACACACTCCGATCCACACTGATCCGCCTAAGTATAGCATAGTTGAAGTTTCGGTCGCTATGGAGTCACACGTGCAGCAACGACGTCGAATTGCCGTGGCAGCAATAACCAACATTCTTCTTAAATATTTACGAAATAAATCACAAAAACGAAAAAGGGAGAATTTATATTCTCTGCCAAACTATTTATGAATCTTAGAACACTAATACATAATTGCACATACACATACAAAGCACATCAACAACCTCAGGTAACACCACGGGGTGCAGCTAGTATAAAATGATTCTTTAATTAATTATACTTCTAGTATAGAACATAAAAATAAAAACCCATATTTGTTGAGCATGAGAAAATTTAATTACGACAACCCTCGTACCGAGGGCACTGTTGCAAGAATGTCCAAGAGGAAATTGCGTCTTTAACTTGTAAATAACTTGAACTTAGTTACTTACATGTAACTTAGCAACTTTATTATATGGAGATATTTTCAGAAATAAAAAGAATTAGATTTTGCCTGCGACTCCAACTGGTGCTATCACGGTACAAAGTAGAGTATGTCCTTCTTCCAAAACCAAAGTTTTTCTATCAAATATCATTGAAATCTTTGCAGCGGTTTATCCATGAAAGAGTTACAGATAGACAGACAAAGTTACTTTCGAATATATTATATTTGTGAACGTATGTGAAAGTATGCATTTCATGTTAGTGATATATATATAAGTAATAATTTTAACAAAAAGGAACCGACTTCAATGAAAACTATTCCGAGTACCCAAATCGCGACAATTGTGCCTATGATATTTGAGGAGTTCCCTCGATTTCCTTGGGATCCCATCATCAGATCTCGATATGGTGACGATGGGACCACTTGTAAGCTACGCCCATTCCAATGCAAAAAGAATTTTTGGAATCGGTTCATAAACGACGAAATTATCGCTGAACATACATAAAAAAAAAAAGATTCCGACGAATTGAGAACCTCCTCCTTTTTTTTGAAGTCGGTTAAAAAGTAGCCCACACCAAAATTGTTAAATAAAAGAAAAGCGGTTGTTTAGAATTTAGTTATTTACAAACCCAAAATAAAATCAAGCCACGAAATAATAGTTACAGCCGATCGTAACGGAGACGTTATGATCGGCATTCCTCGGCCATCATCGTCATCATTCGGATGCAAAATGAAACGGAATCAACTCTACCTTGTCATGATTGGAGGTTGTTTCCGCGTGTTTCATTGTTCTTAAAGTTCATGTGTAGGTAACTTTTTTGTTTAAGGGGTGGAAGACCCTCATGGATGTCCTTCACCCACTGGGAGGGGAGCGAAGGGGTCTGTCAAACTTCTTGAGAGCAGAAAGAACGAAACAAACTCAGGAATATAGAAACACATACAGTACACGAACCGCAGGTCCTCTCCACAGGTCGTAACTATTTTCGTAGAATAAGGAACATAGTCAAACGGGAGGAACGATACCGATTATCAATATCGTGAAATCCTGTCAACAATGGGTGCAGTCACCATCGGAAAGACGAAGAAAGACATGCAGATGTTATAGTGTGGTGTGTAGGGGTCCCTAAGGTTAAAGAAATCAACGCTATCAAGTGCGGGTAGATACAACCTGCGTCGCTAAACTCACGTCAGTCTACCCGTGACCACGACCGGTATAATCCGTTCGAAATGTCGGAAAGTAGAAGGTATCACCTTTTCATTAGTATTGCGAAAAAGTCCCGTTTACAGCAAAAGTCCCAGAAGTCTAAAAACAGGTATATTAAAGTATCCATGTCCATATATTTAAACGAGTTTTAACTTTACTCATTTCAGTTCAGGTACTCAAAGCTTCCTATTCGATTAAGAGAGAAAATATAACTTTGGCAAATGTGAATGGGGTCTAACTTAGGTAATTCACTCGCAATAAACTACTTTCTCGCCTAATATAGGGCGATTACAGCGAATGTAAAAGGGTCAGATGTGTTTTTTCCGTGTTATCTCGTAGAAGGAAGCCATTTTGTTCTTCTATTAACTATTTAGTGATGAGGGAAAAACTTCAAATATTTTAAGAGCAAAGGGAATGAAAAGTCTTCTTAGATTCTTTTTTTACTATTGAATCTTAATAAAGTGACTCGACACTGCTTGATGGAAAGCATGACTAAATCTAAAGAGTCTTGGTCACCATCCTCAATGTAAATGTAATAAATATTTCAGACATCGAAAGTCTTGCACACAACATCATCTAGTCCCATACTACTCAAAGAGCAGTATTCCTACCATTCATATATCCTACCTCTCTCTTATACAAAAACAAAGGTTTTAATGGTAAGACAGTTATTTAAAAAGAAAATAATAGTAATGCAATACAGTATACTGGATTATGATCCTCTTCAGTTCCGTGGCAAAAAGCTATATAATCCCGTTGATATAAGTGAGCTCCGACTTAAGACCGTGTACAAAAAGGTTCCTTCTGTTGCTTAAGGGCTCACTTGTTTAATAAAATAAATGAAGTTGTCTATTTACGAACTGCTTAAATAAAACTAACTGCTTAGCTCGCGTACTTAACCTATGATAACCAGTTAACTACATAGGAGATATTATATTGAACGAGTGTATGCGCAAGAACAAGTGCACTCGTTGTTCCCTCACTCTCACAATTCGATGAGGCGGCTATCCGACACGATTGTGGACGACATTTATTTTGAGGAAAAATCTTTTAACTATTTTAGAAACGCAGGGTCACGTAACGAGATTTATCTATCAATGTCATTTTTCGTAAACGATACCTTAACATATTGTGATTAGGTACATATTAGATTGCCAACGTGTATTGACTACTGATCATTATTGAAATTTATTCATTAAATGTGGAAGGAAGCTGCTATTTAATAAAAACCGGGCAAGTACGTGTCAGGCCACGCAAAGAAAAGGGTTCCGGAGTCATATACAATGCCAAGTGGAACCAAAATCGTGTAAAATACATAATTGTTATGTTCTAAATAAGGATCTTTTATTGACGTCTTTATTTATGTAGACTCGTTTGCTATTTCACTTGACTAATATAATATTAGTACTAAAACGTCTGTCTGTCTGGGTGTTCTTTGTGTCCTTTCCATGTATGTATGTTTGTAAAGTCTCCCGCGACTCAGGATATTTATACCTAAGGCGGGAGTTATCTTTAAGACAAAAAAAACTGGTTCGACCCGGGAATCGAATCCGAGATCTCAACACAGTATTAGCATGCCACTGAGCCCCCAAGACTATTAATTTAATATATATGAATGTGTACTTGTATTTAGAATCTCTCGTGTCACAATGTTGGTTACCATACTCTTTCGAAACGGCTGGACCGATTCGTATCAGTGTGCATATCGATTAGGTCTGAGAATCGACCAACATCTATTTTTTCATACCCCTAGGATGCGAGAGGAGCCGCGGGCATCAGCTAGTTTACTATACGAATAAAAGTAACCAACTACCACCACCACCAACCGTTTTATGTACACAATTCTTCTATTAGGACTTCAAAAATAAAATAACCCATGTATTGTAACAAAGTAAAAAGACATCTGTTGAACGAAGCCCCCATCTAATCGAGTTTATTTTGTAGATAATTCACTTCACAGTTGAGTATCGTGAAAGAGGCACCATATTTCACCAAACTTAATACCGACCGCCGCATTCCCTGTAATTGTCTAGATTGACTCCAAACCCCTACTAAAGGTTTCGAGTTATCTAATTTTCATTCGAAAAAAAGTCATCTATTACATTAATATGTGAAGCAAAACCTAGTACATATTTTTACGTAGATTGCGTGGACGGAGGAGTATGAAATGAAGCACACTCATTGTTTATGTGGAGGAGAATAGCAGGAGGCATTTTTTTCAGTCATAAAATACGTTAAATCACACATACTAACACGAATTTGATACACGCACATAGGTACTCGACATTGTAGCATAGACTTGGCGAAATCCGTGATTATAGAAATTATTGTCTTTGACAATAGAACCTTAATTCATTTTGCCACTTATAATTCAATTTAATTTTGGTTGAATTTCGATCACTAAGCGACTACTAGTTTTATTTACTTTTGGATAATGCACGGATGTAAAAATATTTCAAACCCGCTTTCGCCCGCGGCTCCGCCTGCGTAAAATAATAGTCCATGACCTTTCTCAAGTTCTAGACTATCTGTTTACAAAATTTCATTAAATTGGGGCTAGTAGTTTTGACGTGAAAGCGCTACAGACAGACAGATAAATTATAATATGCGTGGCGTGCAATTGGTGAGGCCTATGTCCAGCAGTGGACTGCAATAGGCTAATGATGATGATGAATATGCGTGTATGTGTATATTTCTGCCAAATGCTTTCAAATTCGTCTTCTTAACTCTTGCTTTTTATCAAGCAGAGTAGAATCACTTTAGCAGGCTTAAATATATAAAAAAAAACTTCGAGTTCTTCGAGTAGGGGATCTCGTAAAACTTCCAACGCTTCCAAGATAGATCGTCTCAATCTTCAGAGATGTTATTCTTTTGTGATATCACGAGTTCTTCGAAAGTCTAACCTATTTAATTCATTTCCATTATTATATTGTAAAGTTTTAATATTTTCTTTCTATATTCACTTTATGGCCAGCAATTTAAACTTGTAAGGTTGCGAATTGACGGTTTTTCATTTTTTTTTTCTTTTACGGACGAAGCGCTAATAGCCGAGTGGCCTTAGGTGATTGGAAACAGTCACTGAGGGTAAGCAACGACGCCACGGTCAGACCTAGATGGGTGAACGTTTGTGGCATGATTGTTATGAGCTCGTCCATGATTCGGAGGTAACGTTAAGCAGTCAGTAAGACCTTGGGGGCTTAAAAAAATCCAACGTTACAAGGTTACATAGCTACAACGAGTTTTGCCATTGCCATGCCACCTCCGCTAGGCCCCGGCAAAAGGGGTAGACCCAAGAGGTGCTGGCTTGACGTTGTAAGGGATGATATGCGTGCCAATGGTCTCACAACGCGGGATGCTGAAGACCGTGCGAAGTGGAGGAAGTATAGTCGGAAAGCGGACCCCGGGCGTCCCAGACGCAACCGGGATTAACGCTCGGATGATGATGATTGGATACGATTTTAAATCCACGTACCATTATGGGTGACTGAGGAACCCTTCCCTGTGCGTGGCCTGACACGCACTTGGCCGATTTTTATTATGTTTGTTACTTTCGATTGGGTTAACCGATTCTAATAATTATTTTTTTATTTGAAAGCTAGTGCTTCCAATGTGGTCCCATGATAAGATACCAGTATCTGATAGGATCTAGGCATACTTATCGCGATTTTGGTATTCGGAATAGTTTTTCTTTGATGTCGGTTTTTGAAGTGCTGTTGCTAGTTACTACGTAGAGACTAGTGCTCCCTTAGTCGGCTCTTACAACATCCATGGGATAGATAGGAGTGGTGATAAATGATAAATGATATTTATTTCTGTAAGTAAATCTTTTCAGTCATTTTTACAAGTCGGACTTATAGCTAAAAGGCGCCGGCATTTCCTACGACTCACTCTGGGAAGAAACGCCGAAACAAATCACAGAGGTGTCTTTTTTTTTTTTAAGTCCGTGTACAATATTAAAGAGAACTATGTAAGTGCAGTATAGGGTCTGGGTTGGCCTTTTGAAGAAAGAACCATAGTTTTGAGTCGACCTGTCCATACAGACGGCACACGGGCCCCAGCCATCGTGTAGCCTAACCGATGTAGTCAGGATCCACAACCCGGAACACGACACTGCCGCCAGCAGGACACTTGAGTAGGCCGTGGAAACACTCAAAACCACCAGAAAATTACTAAAATATAAACTAACATTACAAGCCTACACTACACTCACATTTACAAACTTACAGGTGATATTCCGTAATATTAATCCGTCGGCTGCTTTATATATCCTGCCTCAATACTCCCGTATCGATCCTCATCAAAAGGTGTAAACAACAAAAATACTGTGTTATCTGCGGACGATTTTGGTGTAAAGGCGTTCAGTTACAATCATTTTTAAATTTCAAAAGAGACAACTCCCGTATTGTCACCCGTAAGTCCGTGTGGTGACGGATTGAGAATAGAAGTGTCACCACCCCTATTCATTTCATGGGTGTCGTAAGAGGCGACTAAAGAATCAAAATAAGCAGCAGCTTTCGTTGCAGTGACATCACTGCCAGGAGAAGGAAACAAACCCTTTACCAACCCGTCTGGCCAGCGTAATATAGTAGGCCAAAACCTCCTTTCAAGCAGTGGACTGTTAAAGGCTGTTGATGATGATGAACTCCCGTATTAGGAATAAATATCCTGTATCACTGAGGACTATAAATACATGCATAAAACAGACCCAAAGAACACCCAGACTAGAAACAGCTATTTTTAGATCACACAAAATGTTGTACTGTGTGGGTTTTGAACCGCTTGGCACAGTAGAAGGCGCGTGGCGACCGCATACAATATTTGCAGAAATCTATTAGAACCAAATTTCCCCAAAAAACAATGTTATATAACACTCAATATAAAAGTTCACGGCCTCACTTAAGGGAGATGCGATGAGATCATCTCCTAAAACGCTGTCCCTCATATCTCAAGGGTGTCTTAGTGACGTTGCAGCGATGACGTCACCGAGTAAAAACCATGGCACTCCATAAAGTAAGGGGAAAGAGCCCAACTTAATGTCGTTCACTTTTGGTGGTTGGTTTAAGTGATAAGCGGAGCGATTTTGGTCAGTCTGTCATTTTTTTTATATGTATGTATGCCTACCAAGATGACTCTGCTTTGCCTGATGGGTGGAAAAACATTAGAGTGGAATCCAAGAGCAGGGGTCACCCTCCTTATTTTGCCTGTTGGCAGGGCCGGATTTGAAGGTGTGGAGGCCTCGGGGCAACAAAGGAGTGAAGGCCCCTTGGTCCCAAATTATATATCAAAAAAAAATTTAAACAATTTTTTTCAATCTAGTTTTCCAATTAATAATTTATTGTGAAACCAAGTATAGACTATTTTTAACCGACTTAAAAAAATTGAGGAGGTTCTCAATTCGTTTTTTTTTTATGTAGATATGTTCAGCGATAATTTCGTCGTTTATGAACCGATTTCAAAAATTCTTTTTGCATTGGAATGAACGTAGCTTACAGGTGGTCCCATAGTCACATATCGAGATCTGATGATGGGATCCCAAGGAAATCGAGGGAACTCCTCAAATATCATAGGCACAATTGCCGCGATTTGGGTACTCGGTATAGTTTTTCATTGAAGTCGGTTCCTTTTTGTTAAAATTATAGTATATAACGAACAAATAAATATAACAAGAATTATCTAAAATAAAATTTTAGCGTTAACGAACGGAACTTTCTGAGCTGAGAGAATGTAATCTTGTTTGTACAAAGTACTGTACAACGCGAAAAAAATTATGAAAGAAATAGTACATTGTTCACCGATGGAGGAAAGGTACCGATTACTAGCGAGGGAGCAGTTTGTGGCCCGAAGGCGCAGCCTAGGGCCACGATACTCCCGAGGTAGGAATGGGACTTTAACCCAAGTGCTACACAGTGCTTTATACTACATCTGTACAACTTTCTCTCCCGCTAAAACACGTTAGAAATGGATTTTCATACATTTTTTCCTCCCGCTTATTTAGGTCAATGAAAAGACTAACTTTCTCTTTTCATTTTCAGGGAATATTGACTACTGTTCCGATCAGGTGTAGTATAAAAGTTGTTTACTAGTGTTTACTAGCGTGAATTTGTTTTTTTTCCGAAGTCAGTATTGTGGGGGCCCGGGGCTGTTGCCATGGTTGCCTTTCCCTAAATCCGGCCCAGGCTGTTGGCTTGTTGGTCTAGTGGTTACCGTATGCAGCTGCAGACCAAGAGGTCTCGTATTCGATTCCCGGGTCGGACCAAATGTTTCTCTGATCTGTAAATGTTTTTTTTTTTTTTTGTTTTTTATATTTAAGCCTGCCAAAGTGACTCTACTCTGCCTGATGGAAAGCATGAGTAGAATCCAGGAGTAGGGGTCACCATGCTTATTGTGAGGGTAGGCAATGTAGCATAGGTATTCTGTATTTATTATGTATGTATTTGTATATATTCTGCTTAATTAGGGACCAGAGGGCGTTGTGCTTCAGATGTCCAAAAAAATTTTTTTGTTTATTTATTGTGACCTGCTAAAACTACTACGTCCTACTCTAAGCAATAGGTACTGCTGAAATAGTAGACGTAGTAACGGTAGTAGAGCCACGCTGATTTCAGCACGAATGGGCCGGCTCGACCCGGCCAGTACTACCCTCACACAGAAGACCATCCTAATAATGACAGCATTCTTGCTGTCGTATTTCGTTGGTGAGTGTGAGACCGGAGGCCCAATCATTCTGCATCATTCTCCCGCCCTTCGAAGGCCGGGAGAATGATGCAGAATAATCAAACCAGGCTGCCATGGTAAGGGTCACCATGCTACATTGTCTACCCTCACAATAAGCATGGTGGCCCCTACTCCTGGATTCTACTCATGCTTTCCATCAGGCAGAGTAGAGTCACTTTGGCAGGCTTAAATAAAAAAAAAAAAAAAAAAAAAAAAATAGAAGGGATCCAGAATCAACTGATTCAACATCCAGACCCTTCCTAATGCCTGTTGGCAGCCAGTAAGCAACAGAAGGTGAAACAACAACAACACAACAACAACAACAGTAAGGAAAAGTAAATTTAAGTAAAGTTTTAACGATACGAGACAGGCAACACCCCGGTGTGGCCGGGGAGTATCGTCTAAGGCGGGTAGATGTTCTACCTCTTACTGTATAAATCGGTGTTGCCCCGGGGGTGAGTCCAGTCACCCTGGGATCTACCTCAGTTGTGGGGTACGGAAGGGAAGACAACATAAGCCGCTGATGCGTTCTTGGTGTTCCTCCCGACTGCTGAGGTAGGCCGCCGCGGGGTTTAGTGGGTAGAACGGTTGCCCGGGAGTTCAACAAAGGCCCTTCGTTTACCCCACGAAGGGTATGGATGCGAAAAACATTACCATTGCGTAAAAAAAAAAATTAGTAAAGGCTTAGCTTAAAAAATTACTGTACACCTTGAAAAAGTCGCTTATGCTTCTCCCTTCAGTCTTTCAACCAGACCGTTCTTTAAGGAATTTCATATCCTCTCAGCGGCCATTAAGCGGGATTGCTTGGATAAGTCCCGCCCGGGTCCCCAATAGAATCTAAGGTTCAAAATATGTCTACATATTATTTAATCGTTTGTCTATATTTGGAAACGATCGTAAAAATATATATTAATTATTTGGCGGTTTAGAGAGAGTTAGTAAAAAAGAGAATTCATAAATCACGTTAAGCGTGATGACTCGCCCGCCCTTGTTTGTTAATTTGATTTACTCCTTTTTTTATTTCTTTAAAGTTAAAGTAACTTAGTAACTTTAATCATCGATTGTTTGGCGCCTACTCTAAATTTTAGGTATGCTTACACTACTTTAAGAAGTTAGTGATTAAGGTCAATTAATAATAGTTTATTATTTTCTGCATTTCGATATTTCATTTTTATTAAAACATTCATCATCATCAACAAGCGCCGTAGTTGCTTACCCTCGGTGATTGTTTCCAATCACCTAAGGCCACTCGGCTATGAGCGCTTCTTGCTTCTTATTAAAACGTTCTTTAATTATTTTTTAGAGGAAAAGTGCTTAGTATATGACCTTTTTATGGTCCAATTCATCCCGATGTTGTACTAATCAATCAAATCTGTTCAGTGGGCTTAGCCCTAAAAAGGTAACAAAGTACAAACAGTGCTTAGTTGTCTCTTGAAATTTGAAGGCTACCAAAATTATACTTCTAGTGAGGAGACGGTTAAGAATATGTGGTGAAAACGGGCATGAGTTCAATATACTCGCACGTCGCCAACAGCTATACTGTCTCAAATTATAGCAAAGACATACATACATACCTACTTATTTCTAACTTAACTTTATTAAGCTCTTTCCTTAGAATCATTATACTGCCTCGTTGGTCTAATGGTTGGCGTGTGCGGCTGCTGATCAAGAGGTCTCGGGTTCGATTCCCGGGTCAGACCAAATATTTGTGTGATCCACAAATATTTGTTTCGGAGTCTGGGTGTTTTTTTATGTATAATATGTATGTATTTACAAAAAAAAGTATGTTTATGTATTTATATCAGTTGTTTAGTACCCATAATACAAGCTCTGCTTACTTTGGGACTAGATGATGTTGTGTGTAAGTTGTCCAAATATTTATTTATTTATTATTCTGTTTTTTGTTTTTAAAAAGACAACTCCCGCATTTGGAATATAAATTACTGTGTCGCGGGGGACTTTACAAACATACATGAAACGGACACAAAGAACACCCAGACTCAGAACAACAAATTGTGAATCACACAAAGTGTTGTCCTACGTGGGATTTGAACCCACGACACTTGGCGTAGTAGGAAGCGGCGTGGCGACCGCTTAAGCCACTAGGCCAACCGTGCAGTTATTTTTATATTTAGTTTTTTTAGTCAGTATTTTTATATATATAGTCATTATTTATTATAATTTCAGTCTAAAGCCTCCTGAAAACTGTTTACAACAATCTATAGAAGATAATCTTTTTCAAAACATCTTGTTAAGGGTTCCGAGTAAAGTAAGTTATTTGCGCACGACTTATTTCTACTTAGAACCATTAAATGTATTAATGTTTGTATTTTATTTCAGGTAACTTTTACTGTGTATATTTTTAAGTAAATTTTATTATTAAAGCGGCTATCTCCTATGTTATTGCTTTATGTACAAATAACTCAAATGCCTTCCACTGGTGGTTACATCTCACTGGTCACAGTCTCCGCTGGGAAACCAGGTGTATCCTCGGAAAGAAAATCCTAGTTTCTCCCGACGACCCCCTCTTGTAAATTCTGTACACGACCCCCTCGAGTTTGAGAAACACATTGTTTCCATTGTATTCTCTAAAAGACGCTCGCATTTCTGCTTCTGCTAGCAGACTATTTCATCAGTGGGGTGAGACATGGAATTTCCTTCCTTCTAACTCCGGAAAAAAGAGAACCTAAAGATGGCACTGGTAGCTCTTGAGCTGTGTGAATAATTACTGGTTATCCATCAAGCTCAATTACCACCATTCTTCAACTTGAGTATCTTAATCTTTTATTTACATATTTCAAACGTACTAAAGTCACTCTGCCTGAAGGAAAGCATGAGTAGAATCCAAGGAGTAAAGGCTACTATATTCATCTCACGATGAGGATAGTAGTAGTAGCCTTTACTCCTACAGATGCAGCATGATGACCCATTACCCTATACTATAGAGGCCTGTTCTCACTAGGCTGCCATAGTGTAGCCATAGCTATAACAAAAAAAACATAATTAAATTCATGCTGAATGCTTCAAGCACTTTTATTAGAGGCTAAAATTTGAATTCGTGTATCATAATTGCCGTAAGTAGACATTGAGGGAGGAATAGAATAGAGGGGCTGGTCTTCTCACAACTGCTATATTATATATTTTAATTTACTAATGTTTAATTATTTTTGGACACTACCAGTGTAAATATCAGCATCGTTACATTGTCCTCACATTTAATAAAATGCCTAAAACAATGTTGGAAAAGAGTGTCCATTTCCATGAGTTTCTTGACTGTTCTTCTCCATAAGATCTACGAATTGGAACAAACACTTAGCTTCACTGACTACTGACTGACTACTTGACGTTTCAAAAGTGCCGTTGTATTGGTGTATTTGAAATCAAAATGGTTTGATTTGATTTAAATAACCTGACAACCTTTCAAATGAATATGTCATTCTTTTTGCCATTTGCTGCTTTCACAATCAATAAAGAATATAGTCAGTGACTGTTAAACTTTTATAGCTTGAAACCTTTCTAGATAGCGGTATGATGTTCCATAATTTCGAATAATAGTGAATAATAGAAAAGGGTTGTCAATAAAAGTTATCTAATCATAGAAATTAGTTAACGCTTAGTTAATACTGTAATTATTAATTGGTTGAAATAATGAACTGAATTTGTGAAAAAAGATTTTTTATTTTTATCTGAAAGGCTATATCTAGAAATAAGAATTTAATGATAAAATAAATTATTGTAATTACTAATTGATGTGGGATGACCCCTAGGGCAGTCTAGGATATGCGGTTCTATTCCACCGTCAGGCTTATTCAGAGGCATATTTAAAGTCAGTTCAATTGAAAGTGAATTGCTGTGTACCTAGGTGGTTTCAAAGTCAAAAGTAATTAATTTTAACATATAGTTTTAAAGCTATTAAAAAGTATATACCTCTATTTACACTACAATTAGTTTTTCAAATTCGTTGAGTTTAAGACGAAGCTGTAATTTTGTACACGGGGTCAAGAGTCCACAGTTTGAGAATCAGTGCATCGCTACCTGGGTGTGTCGTGTGAAGGTACACAATGAAGGTACAGCCTTCAATCCTATAAATGATATATGAGGAGGTGCAATATCGATCTGTCTTGTAACGTACTCGTAAAGGTTTGTGGGTGACACAGTTCACGGCATACTAAATTATTTAATTAGCATATCGACATTTTGCGAAAATACTGGGCGGATTCAATTTTTTTCTAGGCTTTAATAAGAATAAAAGTTTAGTTTCTTACCACAATATAGTATAGGTACATTACATTTGAAATACATATTGTAACTGCTATAATATTGTGGAAGACTGGTGCCTAAGATAAGCTTGGGGCTTGTGTTTCAAACACCAGGTCTTCCCCCTTGGGTAAACATCCATTTAGTTTTACAAAGATGGAGCTTATTAAAATTCAATGAGATAGTAGTATTTTAATGTATATCTAATATATAAAATTCTTGTGTCACAGTGTTTGTTACCATACTCCTCCGAAACGACTGGACCGATTCTTATGATTTTTTTTATGCATATTCAGTAAGTCTGAGAATCGGCCAACATCTATTTTTCATAACTCTAAAATGCGGGAGGAGTCGTATCAGCTAGTTTTAATATAAAATATGTAAAAGTACTTTTATGAATATTGTATATAACATCTGATGTTCAATCATCTCGTATTTAAACAACTTTATGAGCTTTGTCAAATAAAATAAGGAAGGACAGATAATCCCCATTCCCAAAAAACCCAATCCTTCATCTTTCTCCGACTATCGTCCAATTTCCGTACTGTCATTTCTGTCAAAAGTCTTAGAACGCCTTGTCCACACCCAACTAACTTCCTACCTAACTAAGAACTGTCTCCTAAATCCTTATCAATCGGGCTTCCGTGCAGGTCATAGCACGGTAAGCGCGCTGATCAATGTCACTGACGATATCAGGCTGGGCATGGAGCATGGAAAACTTACAATACTCTCCTTACTGGACTTTAGTAATGCCTTTAATACAGTAGACTTCGACATATTGTTGGGCATTTTACACAGTATTAACATATCTCCAACGGTGATTGAGTGGTTTCGTAGTTACCTGTTAGGACGAAAGCAGCGTGTACACGTCGAGGAATTCTTTTCCTCATGGCAGTAGCTCACTCCAGCAGATGTATTACATCTGCTGGAGTACCGCAGGGTGGCGTGCTATCTCCTTTGCTTTACACCATTTTCATAAATTCCATCTCAAAAACACTACTCTCTTCCTACCACCTTTACGCAGATGATCTTCAAATCTATACGCAAGCTCCATTGAACAAACTGTCAGAAGCTTTTGCCACTATGAACTTGGACTTGGCGCGAGTTTGTGATTGGAGCAGTCAGTATGGTCTAATTGTAAATCCATCTAAGACTAAGGTCGTTGTTGTGGGCAGTTCCAGGTTGTACTCCAGGATAGACTGGTCTAAATTACCAGACATCAAATTTAATGACGTTGTACTCCCAGTTAGTACTTCTGTTAAGAACCTGGGAATTCTCATTGACAGTACGTTGTCTTGGGGTCCCCAATTGCGTGAGGTTAGTAGGAAAATATTCGCATCGGCGGGCTCAATGCGTAGACTTCGCAACTTCCTACCTACAGTTACTAAGGTTGCGCTGGCTGAATCCCTACTCCTTCCTATACTTGATTACTCCGATGTCAGTTATCTCGATGTCACCGAGGAGCAGCTTGATAAACTTGAGCGCCTACAAAACTTCTGCATTAGATTTATATTTGGTTTGCGCAAATATGATCATGTGACTGAATTTCGCAAATTGCTCAAGTGGCTCCCAATTCGGCTTCGTCGGAACTCTCATATTCTTTCTATGCTTTATAGCATCTTATTTAATCCCTTTTCCCCACCTTATTTAAAGGAACGTTTTATATTCCTCAGTGACACACACATGAGATCCTTAAGGTCGTCAGAAACCTTGGAGCTAATGGTGCCACCACAACATTTTATGACAAATCTTTTACGGTGCAAGCTGTCAGATTGTGGAATAGTTTGCCAATTTCAATTAGACGTGCCGAAACACTGACAGCGTTTAAGAAAATGATTAAAAACCACTATTTGGCTTCATAAGTACTATTTGCTCTCGATAGCTGTATATGACTGAATTATTTTTTATAATATTTTAATGTATGTATGTTATGTATATATTTTTACAATATATATTTTATTTATTTACGTTGTGTATTTATGTACATGTTATATATATTTGTTTTGTGTTTATGTGTACTCATATTTCTATTTAGAATCACAATAGCTTTAACACACCTTAACTACCCTTCTTTATACTTTCTCTTCTGTCGAAATGTCCATCCAAAGGTTGCCTGGCAGAGATTGCTTTTAGCAATAAGGCCGCCCATTGTACATATCTAGTAAAAACTTTCAACTGTAAAAAATCTGTATTTGGTGTGCAATAAAGTATATTCTATTCTATTCTATTCTATACACATGTTAACTGGATCATATTTCTGCATCACTTGAATGATGACTCGGAGAGAATACCTCATGGTATTAAGTCTACCTTCGTACATGTGCAGTAAGTTTTTATATGATTTATAATCCTACTAATATTATAAACCCAAAAGTTTGTGAGTATGTATGTTTGTTCCTCTTTCACGCAAAAACTACTGAACGGATTTGGATGAAACTTTACAGTAATATAGCTTATATATCAAAATTGGGGGAGGAAGTTGCTCGCGTCCGTAGGATTTACCATCTCTTCCTAGATCCACCCTACACGTCTCCCCTGGGTGGTGCTAAACGAGCAACAACGCCGAGCAACGGGCGGCGGTTAACTAACCTGTCTTATTGCCGTCGCGGGCCAGGAGGAACTAAATACCCTCCAAAAAGAGTGAACATAGTGCCTTGGGAAAGTGCTATGAAACTATTTCCCAAACCACCCTTATAATGAAAATGTCTAATAAAGAATGCGAGTATTTGTCATGCGATCCGGCTAACACCCGGCGCCCTCCGGTATCCGGGCCGGTGGGTGAGAAATTGGTTACCGAAGACTCCATGGAAGTAGGCGACCAGGCTTCCACGGTAGTGAATGCTACTGGCAGCAAAAAATTTGTCCAGCAAGCTTTGCATCCCAGCTTGTTTGTGCCTAGACCTAGACGCAACTCGCTAGGTAACATACCTAACAAAGAAAAAGTTGAGGTCACCAAGACAGCATCTGCACCCAGAGACCAAATTCAACCTACACCTAATGTCTCCAATATATCCTGTCCTCCAGAATGGCAGAGAGTGCCCAATACTAGAAATAACAAGCGCAAAAAATTGTCACAATCACCATCACCTGAGGCAATCAAAACTTCCAATACATACAGTGGGCTACAAATAGATCTCACAGATGAGGAGGATAAATCCAAACAAAAACCTCCAAGTAAACCTCCACCAATAATTTTATATGGCGTTGAGGATGTTAACAAATTAACAGAGCTCCTTAATACTGCAGTCAATAAAGGAGAGTACATCTTCAAAATTGTCAACCGAAATCAATTGAGAATAAACTGTTTAGATATCGAAGCATACAAGAAAATTATAACTCTTGTCCGAGAAAAAGGCCTCATCGGACACACCTTCAATAGAAAGGACCAAAGATGCTACCGCTTTGTAATCAAGAACCTACATCACTCTACGCCACATAGTGCCATAATAGAGGAAGTAGAAAAAACAGAAAACAAAGTATTTGGAGAAATCATAAATGTAAAGTTTGGGCCAGAAAAAAAGCCTACTTCCACATTTTTTGTCAACCTAGTGCCTCACCGGAATAACAGTTCAGTTAAAACCATAAAATCGATATACCATCAAACGGTTTTGATAGAAGAGCCTAAAAGGAAAACCTCGATCCCTCAATGCCAACGCTGTCAACAATACGGGCACTCAAAAAATTATTGTATGATGCCCTATCGCTGTGTGAAATGTGCACAAGCCCACAAAACTTCCGAGTGTCCAAAGAAAGATCGTAACACACCGGCAAAGTGCGCACTATGTGAAGGCTCACACCCAGCTAACTATAAGGGTTGCAACGTCTACAAAGAGATCCTTAATAGAAAAACTAGCCAAAGACTTTCTACTCAAACAACATTTAAAGACAAAACTAAAATCCCATCCAAAAAAGAAGACAGACCACCACCCCAGAATAAACATCAAAATGATTATCCAAAAAATAAGGATAAACCGACGTATGCTGATATCACAAAAAATCAAACCAACTTTGAAATATTGCTCACACAACAGACTGTAAAGTTAGACAAATTAATAGACCAGATGTCAGCGATGATGAATCTACTCACAACAATCATCAGTAAGCTTGTACGATAAAATGGCCTCACTTAGAGTTGCAACCTGGAACATTAATGGTCTAATCAAACACAAGCACGACGTAGAAATACTCCTGGCACAACATGACATTGATGTACTTTTGATTTCCGAGTCACATCTTACATCCAACCACATTTTTGATTTGAAGAACTACTGCATTTACACAACCTTTCACCCTGATGGAACAGCACATGCAGGGACGGCAGTTATCATCAAAAAGCACATCAAACATAACGTTTTGGAGGAATATAAAACGGATTACATACAAGCCACCTCAGTAATGGTTCAGGATAAGCAGAGTTCACTCACTCTAACTGCTATATATTGTCCCCCAAAACATACCATAAAGGGAGACAGATTTACAACATTTCTCAGAACTCTTGGGCAAAGATTTATATGTGGTGGAGATTGGAACGCTAAAAATGTTTTCTGGGGCTCTCGACTAACATTACCACGAGGAAGAGAACTGAAAAAGAGTCTTGACATAAACAAAATACACGTCCTGAGTACAGGTGAACCCTCATATTGGCCCACAGACTCGAATAAGATACCTGACCTACTAGACTTCTTTGTGTATAAGGGACTGTCCAACCTGTACCTTAAAGTTGAAAGTTGCCTAGATAGTAGTTCAGATCACACCCCCCTCATAGCCACTGTAAGCACTACTCTTATAGAAAGGCAGCAGAAGGAAGAGCTCTACAACAATAAAACTGATTGGGTAGTGTTCAGGCAATACTTGGAAGATAACGTGAACCTAAAAGTGCCACTAAAAACAAACGAGGACATTAATGAAGCAGCATTATACATAACAAACCTAATCCAGACAACAGCATGGAAATGCACACCAACTTCTACTAAACCAAGATCCATTAATATACCTAAAAAGACCAAAATTAAGGTGCTAGAAAAAAGAAGACTTCGAAGAGTATGGCATAACAGTCGTCATCCTTCTGACAGACGAGACTTCAATAGAGCAGCCGCGGACTTGAAGCAATATTTGAAGAATATCGAAAATGAGACCTTAAGAAATAAGCTGGAAAATCTGAACGCCACAGCAAAAAACGAATACTCGCTTTGGAACACTGTTAAAAATAGCAAAGCTGCGCCACAAACCGCACATCATCCTCTAAAGCTGGCAAACAACAAGTGGGCAAAAAGCGACGAAGAAAGAGCTGAAGCCTTTGGATCATTTTTGGCAAATGTATTTACCCCTAATACAGGTGGTGTATCAACAGACTCTGAGATACAAAACTATTTAGAAACAGACATCCAACTTAGTCCACCTCTACAGTGCTGCTCTCCTCGCGAAGTGTGGAAAATAGTGAAGGGACTAGAGCTAAATAAAGCACCAGGTTACTGCTTGATAACTGCTGAAATCCTGAGACAACTTCCCAAAAAGGCTATAGTCTTCATAACGCAGCTCTTCAATGGGATTTTCAGGACTGGATACTTCCCTAGTATATGGAAGGTTTCGGAAATCATTATGATACCAAAGCCAGGAAAACCACAGCACCTTGTGTCGTCCTACAGGCCAATAAGTCTTCTGCCTGTCATGTCTAAACTATTTGAGAAAGTCGCTGCTTGTAGGCTCAACAAAATACTCAAAAATGCCGAAATTATCCCGCAACACCAGTTCGGGTTTAGAATAGGGCACTCAACGGTGGAGCAGGTGCATAGAGTGGTAAATAAGATCCGAGACGCGTTAGAGCGTAAAGAGTACTGCTCAGCTGCATTCCTGGACGTACAACAAGCGTTTGACAAGGTCTGGCACGAGGGCCTATTGTACAAAATTAAAAAACAACTTCCGCATACCTTGTATGTACTACTGAAGTCATACTTAGAACACCGAATCTTTCGGGTAAAAGTTGATCACTCGTACTCGAAATTTTACGATATAAAAGCTGGTGTACCCCAGGGATCCGTATTGGGTCCTCTGCTCTACCTTATATACACAGCAGACCTACCAACCACAGAAGAAGTTCTTTGTGCCACCTTCGCTGATGATACAGCTGCTCTGTGCAATGACAGAAACCCTCATATTGCGTCACAAAGGCTGCAAGTACAGCTCGATAAAATCAACAAGTGGATGTCAGATTGGAAAATAAAAGCGAGCGCGTATAAATCGACTCACGTGACATTCACGCTAAGAAAGGACGATTGCCCACCTGTTAAACTGGGTGAAGATATACTTCCACATGGCGTAACGGCTAAGTACCTCGGCATTCATCTTGACCGGAAACAAACATGGAGACACCACATAGAAAAAAAGCGTGATGAGTTGAATATCACACTTCGAAAAATGAACTGGCTCTTAGCAGGAACAACACACGTGTCACTCGAAAACAAAATTCTTATATACAAAGCAGTGCTGAAGCCAGTCTGGGCATATGGGGTCGAACTGTGGGGCTCAGCAAGGAATTCAAATGTGGAAATTCTTCAACGATTCCAGAATAAAGCTCTCAGAATAATATCAAATGCTCCATGGTTTATCAAAACTTCTGAACTACACGAGCATCTACAAATTGGAACTATAAAGGAAGAAATAGAACGCAGAGTGAAGTCATACAAGGACCGACTATTGACACACACCAACACCTTAGCCACAGCTCTAAGTGAACCAGCAACAATCAAAAGGCTAAAACGCCACCAAATTTGGGACTTTGTTGAGTAGAGCAAAGCTAAAAATATACTAGAAAGGCAGATTCTTCGCTGGAAGAATGAACCTTTGCATTGATTGATTCCCACAAAATATCTGCTAATGGTTATCCAACCGATCGCAAGATATACACAAAAAAAAAAAAAAAAAAAATATATCAGAATAACACTTTTTCAACTTTTTACTGCAATAGTAAAAATACACAGGCGAAAGCTAAGTGATTATAAATATACATAAATCGTAGATGTCAAAATGTATCACTGCTTATCTCCTGTCAAAACTTCACAGGTTGCTATGCATAACACGCTTGCATAGCAACCATAATGATATACGCGGGTAACACCGCAGGGCGCAGCTAGTACGTTTATAATTGAGAAAGTATCGCTGTCAGTCTGTCGTGCATTCAAACCTTAACTCCTCAACCGATTTAAATGATATTTGATACTCTGATAGTCTAGAGGATGAGAAAGAACATAGGGTACTTATTACCGCCACATCTGATATACACGCGGGCGGAAGCTAGTAACTAAATCAATATGATAGTATATTCAAAAGGAGGATATTGGAATTCCCTTCAGTGTACATTAGTGTTACTAAAATCTTTCATGATATGGCTGACATAAATAATTCGTATTGACACATCCCATTTGCTTCCCAACGAGACAAATCCTCGTTGTAAAGCCTATTAGATTTGTCAATAAAGGCCTCAGGTGTCTGATAGTAAAATTATTCAGTGGTTCTATTATGAACTTTAGTTTTAGGTGGTTATGATTGTTTATTGTTTGAGGAGTTAGGTTGAATATTTACTGGTGAGCAGATTATTTTTTGTTCTTGCAATTACGAGTACTATATTTTGTTTTGACGTCTAAAAATCAGACTTAATCTGTCCTTTACAGTTTTTGTTCTATGTTTTCTTTAAATAACCAATGTAATTAAAATTAATATTATGTTGTGAGTTTAATAATAAATTAACAAATAAATATTTCGGACAACTTACACTTGTTTGTAAGTTGTCCGAAATATTATCATCTAGTCTATATATCATCTAGTCCCAAACTATTGTACTAATTGTATTTATATATATAATTAAAAAAAATAATTGTATAAAAAAATAATTGTATTTATATAAAATTAAACAAATTGTACTAATGGGTACTAAACAACTGATATAAATACATAAACATACTTTTTTTTCTAAATACATACATATTGTACATATGTAGAAAACAGACAGACTTCGAAACAAATAAGTATTTGTTGATCACACAAATATTTGGTCTGACCCGGGAATCGAACCCGAGACCTCTTGAGTAGCAGCCGCATACGCTAACCACTAGACCAACAAGGCAGTTGCTATAATTTAACTATAATCCGGTAGATTTAGTAATCTGGTTACAACAGCACATAATTTATTACTCTAGAGATCAGACGTATCATTATTATTGTTGATAAACTAGCAGAGACCCGCGGTGTATCGAGAGGCGATAGTTATAAAGCGCGAGTAACGCCAAGAAGCGAAGCTGGTACAAAAAAAAATAGTTTAAGTTAGTCCTTATTTCATCATTCATCAGCTATATGCCTGTAAGAGTCTGGACAAATTCAGTAAAACAGTTTCAGAGATTAGTAAAAACGAAGAGATACACAGATAACCATTTTAAAAATTGCCTTTTGACTCGGAACCCTTATAGATTCGTCTTGTCCGTCTGTCCGTCCGTCCTCGACTTACCGTCCAATCGGTAAGTGCTAGAAAGAACTACTTTGCATGACTATGTGTTGTAATTACGTCGACAAAGTGATACAATAAAATTATGAGTAAAAATATATTTGGGTACCTCCCCTACACGTAAAGTGGGGATGATAATTTTTTCTCGCGGCTACCCCATCGTGTGGGGTATCATTAGATAGGTCTTTTAGAAACAAGGGTTTCTAAGACGATTTTTTGATTAAGGTATCCGTTTGCGAGAAATTCCACTTTAAAGGGCACTTTTTTGTAAAAACAGGGCGTCCCTCCGGCCGTCTAAAAGCTAAACGGCTGGCTCAAAAAATCTGGAAAAAATCGGGATGGTGGTCCTTATAATGAACTTTAAAGGAAAACTATAACGCATTAGATGACTTTGTTAGTTCAGGATTTATAGAGGCTTAACTTGTCAAATGCGCTCACTTGGAAAACGTCATACACAATTAACGTATTAATACGTAAACAGAACGATTATCTATTGGATACGATTTTAAATCCAAGTACCATTATGGGTGACTGAGGAACCCTTTCCTGTGCGTGGCCTGACACGCACTTGGCCGATATTGATGTATTAGCGTGTATACTTTCATGTGCATTTAGTAAAAAACTGTTTATTTCATGTTGCATGCAGCTAATTCAATTTTATTATTGCCTTTTATTTTTCGTTTGTCGTACAAGCGTTCTTCTGAATAAAAAGTAAGACAAACAGTTGCAATCGTTCTCATCAAATCTGTTTGACTTCTACATACCTCTTCAAGAATATTCACCGTAACTGCGTGTTTCTAGTTGATTCAACAAATAAAATACCAGAAATTAATATTCTGATGGTGATAATATAAAAAATACGGTGCGTTTGCAATATTTATCTCACTTGGCCGCCATCGTGTGGTTCGCCATACTAACACTGCCTGCATTCGCATAGAGTGTAGTGGCAGGTGTCGGAAAAACATTGTTAAAGTTAGTAAAGAGGATCAATTCTTCCAGATATTCATTTTCTAAAAACCTTATAAACCTTATAAACCTTACCATTAATGGCTTACACAGCGCACGGCATGAAAGCTCTCAGAAGAAATAATTTTCCCCCGCTTTTGCAAAATTTTTAAAATAACCTACATCTGTTCATCCAAAGAATCAAATTCGTCAGTCTTGTAATATCAGTTTAGATACATGTTAAAGACTACAAGTGACTACAACGGCCTAGTTGGTCTAGTGGTTAACGTATGCGACCGCTAATCAGTAGGTCTCGGGTTCAAATCCCGGGTCGGGCCAAAAAGTGTTTTTGGGTTTTATTTAGGAAATTCCTAATAGCAGCCCGGAGTTTGGAAGTTTGGCGGTGATTTACGCCCGTGCCGGTTGTCATGGACATCTATGGCAATCGTTATTGGGAAGTCAGTGCCCTCAAATATACTGACAACTAGTTCAATCTTCGAATTTCAGTTCTCCCTTAGGGTTGCGGAGGTCCGATGCCAGTCGCACCATGGAAAAACTGAAATTCAGGTAAAACCGGTTGACCTAGTAGCCGACCCCTATTAAACTTGGGAATAAAAGCTCAGAAGATGATAGACTACAAGTGAAATCATTTTAAACAATGTTTACAAGACGGCAGTTCTTTCAAGAAATCAGGACTTGATGCACATTTAGGCCTATAGACTACAAAATTAGTTGTGTCATACATCTCTGCCTAACCAGTCCATGATATAGGCGTTAATGTACATGAAGCTACATATTATACATTATATCTACTGTTTATACATATTATATTTAGATAATATTAAACTCATTATTCAACCATCTGTCAAACTTTAGCAATAAATATTTGTACGCCCGAGATATTAAAAAAAATAAGTTGCTATTGTATTTACAACCCTATTTGTAACGAGATAAAGAACACTTTGAAAAATTAATTTTGACGTTATACAGATATTGATTCGAATGTTTATAGGAAACTTTTTCTTCGTTATCGCTAAAGTTTTTCTTAATTAATAACATTGAGCTGTCTCAAGACATCTAGCAGATGTGAAACATTTTAATTATCTTGTAGAAATAATGAGAGTCGACATTAGTACCTGGGCGACCGAGCTTTGCTCGGTTTTCATATTTATTGTTTAACAACGCCATCTATTGTCTCAAATAGCTGTTTTATTGCTGTATTGGAGTACAAACCACCAACCAAAAGATATCGCAAGCAATGCTAATAGTAATATAGAAAAATGCACGAAATTTCGAATACTTTCGTTTTCCCAACCATAAAACTAATCTAGATTAATTTTACATCCCTGAAAACGCCCAAACAACATATTTCGAGATCACAAATACATTTATATATATACATCATCATCAACAACTCATTACGTCCCACTGCTGGGCTCCACTCTCTTCTCAGGAGAGGGTTCAGACTATACGTCCCCAAGAAAGAAGGCATTTTTTGGCCCTCTTTCCGAAACAAATACGTTCAACTTTAATAAGTGATCGCGTTAATTCCCGTAAAAATAATATTAATTATCCGTTAAAATATTATTTAAAATATGAATAGTTTTAAAATAGTCTTTTTTAGTCTCTCAAAAAAACTAGTTTTAATAAACTAAACAAACACGCTTTAAAACTAAAAAGAAGAAAATAATTTTAATGTAATAAAGCGTGGGGTGCTTTCTGAAAATATTTCAATAACGTCGCCCCAAGCTTTTAACAAGAAAATTGTTTTCTATTTTTTGTTTAAATACTCTGCCTGATGGTAAGCTTGAGTAGAATCAAAAGAGTGGCCACCACCTTGCATGCAGATAGTGCAGCATTATGACCCACACTATTTCGGCCCAATTTGTTGTTTCTGCATTATTGGGCCTCCGGTCTCACACTCGGTCTCACGTCCTCGTCCTAAATGTAAGTAAAACAGGAATCTAAGGGCATTCAATTGGTCTTTTTCCAAGGGTTTCAATAGTTCATGTGAAGTCTGTCCCGATTTATCTCAATCACCTCAAGAATATCGACGCGTATGTTTATAATAACGGTTATTTTCAGCTGCGTTGAATAACGTTAACGTATATAAACATACATAAATAGTTATTTCTGTAGCTCCAGCGTTTATCGCAAGTTTAATACAAAACGTTATATTATTATGATATTACATCATCATATACATCATCATCATCATATACATCATACATATACACATTGAAGCGCTCATAGCCGAGTGGCCTTAGGTGATTGGAAACAATCACCAAGGGTAAGCAACGACGGCGCGGTCAGATCTAGATGGGTGACCGTTTGTGGCATTATATGTAATGAGCGTTTCCGTGATTCGGAGGTCACGTTAAGCAGTCGGTCCCGGTTGTTATCATAAGATAGCAGTCGTGAAGCTTAGTTGGAGGCCTTCGGGCGGCTTAAAAACATCCAACAGCAAGATTACGTAGCCACAACGTGTCTTGCCAGTCCCCAACCCGCACTCGGCCAGCGTGGGGACGTATGGCCTTAACCCTCTCCTGAGAGGAGACCTGAGCCCAGCAGTGGGACGTTATGGGTTGTTGATGATGACATCAAAACAATAATCAGATAGATAGATGAGATGTTTGTTTATTGATGATTTTATATCATAATCATCATTATCTCAGAAAAGACAACTCTTTCACAAGGAAGGTTAATTTTAATATTTTATTTCGGAAATCTTACACAGAACGCCATATAGAAGAATAAGAATAACATTCCTATAAAAATACAAGTCTGACAATTAAAAGAAACTCTTTCTAAAATGGATTATAATAAACATGCAGGTGAAGCTATTAAAGCTTGTTACAAATTAGCTCAAAAGCGTTTTATTGGTAAGAAGCTGAGCCCCGCCGCAACGCCGCGGGGCGACGCTAGTCTAAAAAAGTAGCCTAAGTTACTCCTGGTATCATCAGCTACCTCCCAATGAAAGTCTCGTCGAAATCAGTCCAGCTGTTCCAGAGATTACCCGGAACAAACAGACAGACAGAGACAAAATTGATAAAAAAAAATATTTGACATATGTAACGTGATTACATACGTATGCATTTAGTAAAAAGAATTTATTTTAATATTACACACAGACACTCCAATTTTATTTATCTGTGTAGATAATACGAATAATTTTAAGAAAAAGGAACCGACTTCAATGAAAACTATTCCGAGTACCCAAATCGCGACAATTGTGCCTAATTATATATATATATATATATTTATTAATTTGAAAAGTTCCCTCGATTTCCTTGGGATTCCATCATCAGATCCCGATATGGTGACAATGGGACCACCTGTAAGCTACGTCCATTCCAATGCAAAAAGAATTTTTGAAATCGGTTCATAAACGACGAAATTATCGCTGAACATACTTAAAAAAAAAAAAGATTCCGACGAATTGATAACCTCCTCCTTTTTTTTTGAAGTCGGTTAAAAAAGTACTCGTAATATTGTAATATTATTACGGTTAAGACGCACTGGTTGAAAGGCGTGGTCGACAATTCAAAGATACGACGAAGCTCCCAAAATGCTTGCTAGCTTAGACTGAGATGTGGACACTTACTGTGGGTCTGTGTGGTGACGGATTAAGAATACAAAGTGTCACCACCCCTATTCATTCCATGGGTGTCGTAAGAGGCGACTAAAGGAACAAAATAAGCAGCCAACATCACTGCCAAGAGAAGGAAAACTTTAAAAAAAACCCTTTACCAACCCCTCTGGCCAGCGTGGGATAGCAGAACAAAACCTCCTTTTAAAGGAGAGGCCTATGTCCAGCAGTGGACTGTTACAGGCTGTTGATGATGACTGTGGGTCTGGTACACAAGTTCAAAGTTCCTCAACATGCGAAGGAACTGGAGCCTACGATGATGGGTGTTTCTCTAGTCGATAGAATACTTAACGAAAAGACTCAACAATAAATCATCAGTACGTTTTTTTTTTTTTTTATATTTAGCCTACCAAAGTGACTCTACCCTGCCTGATGGAAAGCATGAGCAGAATCCAAGAGTGGGGGAAACCACACATCATTGCCGCACATGCAGACAGTAAAGTATGGCGGCCCTCACTATGGCGGCTTAGTAAGATGCTTTTTCACGCCCCGCTTAAAGGACCCGGGATCATAGTGGGAAGGAAACACGTGGGCTGGCAGTGAGTTCCAGCTTTTGACTGCTCGGCATAAGAAGGAAGAGCCGAAGCGCTTTGTTCTGGTGCGTATTTCCTCTACCCTGAAGCGGTGACTTCCAAGTCCAGTGATGTGGAAGTAGCCTGCTTATGTTTCCAGGCGGACTGATGGACGCTGGAGCCGGAAAGTTTTGGAGTGGTGACCGCGATTAGGCAAACGTAGGCGCGATGGAGCGATAACTTGAGGAAAATGGCTGGCAGCAGATGGATACGGAATGCCCAAGACCGGGATGATTGGCGCACTTTAGGGGTCTCAGTTTAGCAGTGCACACCGATAGGCTGAATTGTTGTATTGTGTTGTTTTTAGGGTTCCGAAGTTCATCACTTCGAACCCTTATAGATTCGTCATGTCCGTCTGTCCGTCCGTCCGTCCGTCCGTCCGTCCGTCCGTCCGTCCGTCCTCGACTTACCGTCCAAACGGTAAGTGCTAGAGAGATGAAACTTTGCATGAATATGTATTATAATTACGTCAACAAAGTGCTACAATAAAATTATGAAAAATATTTTTATTTGGGCTACCTCCCCTACACGTAACGTGGGGATGTTTTTTTTTTCTTGCGGCTACCCTATCATATGGGGTATCATTAGATAGGTCTTTTAAAAACAATAAAGGGTTTCCACGACGATTTTTTGATTTAGGTATCCGTTTGCGAGAAATTTCACTTTAAAGGCCACTTTTTTGTAAAAACAGGGCGTCCCCCCCCGTCTAAAAGCTAAACGGCTGGCTCAAAAATTCTGGGAATATTCGTGATAGTGGTCCATATAATGAACTTTAAAGGAAAACTATAATGGATCAGATAACTTTGTTGGTTCAGGAGTTATAGAGGCTTAACTGTTACAACTTTTACAATTGTCAGTACATTTATGAAAACATCATGTATGTTCGAAAAAATTAACATCTCTTCAATCAAAGATGTGATAGACATGGGTATAATACTAGGAATAAAGATAAATTAATTCAACCACGTTTTAGACTCTTAAAAGTTCATACATCTTTTATGGGGTAGTGTATTAAATTTTATAATAAAATATCTCAAAACATACTAGATTTAACAGAGAAACGATTTAAAAATGTTGTAAAGCGCACACTATGTAAGCAAGCTTATTACAAATTAGAGGATTACATTGCCGACAAGAATGCTTGGCTTAATGCTGGTCCTGCTCCACAGTCACATGATTAATTTATTCTCAAATTATTTAGAAGTTAGTTTGTATTTAATCTTAATGATTGATATTCTTATATTTTTCTTTCTTTTTTTTTTGACATTGGATAACCATATTTCTGACATGTACGTATTAATGATATTTTAATTGTATCTTGTTGTTTGACATTTCTATTATTATTATGATTTTTGTTATTAACATTATTGCATAATAAGTTACTTTTTATTGACATGTTCCAAATATTTATCGCACTCTTAGAAAGTAGCATATTTATAAATAGTTTTATTATTGTATAACTGCGAACATTTTGAATTGTACATGTGAGCACTTTGTAGTCACTAGTAGCATAAGTTTTTTTGTTGACTGGCGGTTGTGAGTATGTCATGTTCACTCAAAAGCCCTGCTGGCGGTGGCGTGTGTAGTAGGTCGTTCGGCTCCCTACGATATGGTTGAACTGGACGATGGCTGGTGCATAGGTCATGCTCGTGATACGGGCGCCGCCAGTCGGGGCTGGTCATTTCACAACTTCTATTTATTGTTTAATTATTTTTGGACAATACCTGTGTAAATATCAGCATCGTTACATTGTTCTCACATTTAATAAAATACCTCAAACAATGTAACCAAAAATTGTAAAAACAATGTTGGAAAAGAGTGTCCATGGAGTTTCTTGTCTGTTCTTCTCCATAGGATCTACGAATTGGAACAGAATACTGACTGACTACTTGACGTTTCAAAAGTGCCGTTGTACGGTTTATTTGAAATAAAATGGTTTGATTTGATTTGAAAAAAAAAATGCGCTTACTTAGAAAATGTCATACAAAATTAACGCATTAATACGTAAACAGAACAATTATCCATTGGATACGATTTCCAATCCACGTACCATTATGGGTGACTGAGGAACCCTTTCCTGTGCGTGGCCTGACACGCACTTGGCCGATTTTTTATTTATGATGAATGTCGTGTTGTGTGTTTTCTACTGGTAATAATACCAAATATTACTTTTTTGTAAATATTGTTCAAGTTTAATGACATTCTATCAGTCAACATTGCTCTGCTTAGTTTGGGGCTACATGACATTTTCATGTCCAGGTAGTAGACTGGGGCGGTACTACCCTTACACAGAAGACCAACATAAAAATGACACCATCTGCGCTGTCATATTTTGTCGGTGAGTGTGAGACCGGAAGCCCAATCCTTCTGCATTATTCCCCCGGCCTTCGGGGGTCGGCGCCCATTGAAACATGATTGCACGGTTGGCTAGTGGTTTAAGCGGTCGCCACGCCGCTCTCTACTGCGCTAAGTGCTGTGGGTTCAAATCCTACACGAGAAATACACATACAATAGAAAACAAATATTTGGTCTGACCCGGGAATCGAATCCGAGACCTCTTGATCAGCAGCCGCATACGCTAACCACTAGACCAACAAGACAGTCAATAAATACCTAAAACTTGCGTAAACGAATTTAGTTACAGAGTTTACGCTCAAAGCTCTTAAGATAGATATCCAAAGCTTTAATCTGTCGCATTGAATATTACGAAGAGTATATATGTACGTACGTTCGTAATAAAATCGAGGTTTACGACATATTACGTATTTATCCGGGTTGAGCGTCGGTCAAACGGGCCGAAATAGTGACCAGTATTTATAGAATGCGGGATATTGCGACCTGAATTTCATTTCGACAATTGTATGTATAGTATATTAATCTTCATTAGGGTTGCTACATAATAAGAGGTCTCGGGTTCGATTCCCGGGTCGGATCAAATATTATTTGTGTGTCACAAATATTTGTTTCGGAGTCTTGGTGTTTTCTACGTGTATTTAGAAAAAAAAGTATATTTATGTATATGAGTTATCTAGTACCCATAGTACAAGCTCTGCTTAGCTTGGGACTAGATGGCGTTGTGTGTTAGATGTCGGAAATATTTATTTATATTATTAATATGACCTTCATAAGCGTAGGGTCGATGCGGAGAGGATCTGAAATCACGTAGTTTGAGTTTCCCTCAGAGAAGACTGCCTGAAGCCATTCGTAAGATCGTTTTTTAGTAGAAACATTACATACTCCTAGCTCCTGCATTACCCAGGAGCCTAAAAAAACAAGGGTTGGTTCATGTTTGCAACGACAGATTGTACCTAAGTTTAAATTAATACTTATCAGAGCGATAACTTTGATAGCGCGATGTAGGATTAATAGATCCGTGTCTTTGTAGTATTTCAATAAATTTTACTGTTGTATGGAACCGTAATGAGTGTGGTTACGAATTAAGAATAGTTCTACCCATCCCCTTTTATATTATTATTATTATATATATATATATATATATATATATTTCAATGGATTTTCATTGCTGTTTTGAGAATTTCGAGCTTTTACTACACATTATAAAATGAAGTCCTCAGCCGAGTCTGTCTGGCTGTCTGTTCGCGATAAACTCAAAAACCACTGCACCGATTTATATGAAATTTTGTACCCAGATAGTCTATTGCCTGAGAAAGGTCATAAGTAGGTAACTTTTACCGCGAGAACCTACACGTGCGCAGCCGCGGGCGAAAGCTTAATAATAGGTAGTTGTTGTAGGCTAATAATCTCCGCTGTGCAAAAAGAAACAAGAGTAATTTAAACTATCTTCTTCTTCTTCTTCTTGTTCCTCTCCAATTACTGGAGGTTGGACATCAGCCCTGAAAACCTCGCGTTGTCCATGGCGAGGTGAAAGAGTTCCGCGGCGCTCTTGACTCCGGTCCACTCGCGGATGTTTCGAAGCCACGATTTTTTTCTACGGCGTACTCCACGTTTTCCCGCAATGTTGCCCATCATAATGAGTTGCAGTCAATTGCATCTCTCGTGTCTGAAGACATGACCGCGGTAGGCAACTTAAACTTTTCTACTTTTCTTTAAACTATCAATGGTCTAATAAAACTGCCTCGTTGGTCTAGTGGTTAGCGTATGCGACTGCTAATCAAGAGGTCTCGGGTTCAAATCCCGGGTCGGGCCAAAAAAAGTGTTTTTGGGATTTTTCTAGGAAATTCCTAATAACTGCCCGGAGTTTGGAAGTTTGGCGGTGATTCACGCCCGTGCCTCGGAGAGCACGTAAAGCCGTCGGTCCCGGTTGTCATGAACATCTATGGCAATCGTTATTGGGAAGTCAGTGCCCTCAAATATACTGACAACTAGTTCAATCTTCGAATTTCAGTTCTCCCTTAGGGTTGCGGAGGTCCGATGCCAGTCGCTCCGTGGAAAAACTGAAATTCAGGTAAATCTGGTTGAACTAGTAGCCGACCCCAAATAAAATTGGGAATAATGGCTAGGAGGATGATATCAATGGTCTAATAGTCACCAAACTAAAAATTACCAATTTCAATGCAATTCAACAGTAATAAAAGCTTTTTGTTTTTTAAAATAACCGACTTCATAAAACACATCAAACGCAAACTCCCTGTCTAGGGCACTGAAAAGTGTAAAATAAATTCGCTTTAATTTGACTGGTTAAAATTACTAAGTGAAAGTGATATGTAATATCTATTAATTTAAATAAAGTAATATTTTAAAGTGTGCTAGTTACCTAATATCTGTTGGAAGTCGGCGCCAAGCCGAAGTCGGTTAAAAGGTACAATGTTAAAGAATGCGTAAGTTAGCTACTATTTATGTACGAAATATTTGAGAATAAAATTTTATTAAATAAATGTAAAAAGTTTTCAAATCTAATTATTGCTAATTTATTATGTAACACGACTTTATAGCGACCGTATCTATGTTGGACATATACATTCTTCAATAAATGTACTTGGCACTAACTCAAAGACATTTTTGTGTTCTAAATCATCAAACACTAATGCTCTTTAATTTACATAAGTAATGGGGGACAAGGTAGGGAATAAATCATATGAAGTGACTACCTCCTTCGACTTGCAAGTCGAGATTCCTCCCCAAAATCGTTAAAGGAGCTCAACGTACAGCCCCCCTAGCTAAGTTGCAAACGATTTTTGTTTTCTATTCTATTCTCCATATTTCTGGTTTCTTGTTTCTGGAGTGTAGACCGCGTCTCGTTAAACGAAGTGTACGACACCCACACGCCAGGTTGAGTGACGATTTGCTCAAGATGGCTGGCAGGAGCTGGATGAGAGAAGCCCTAAATCGATCAAAGTGGTGTGCAATGGCAGAGACCTATGGCCAGCAGTGGACTGAGATGATGACGACTGGCTAATAATGTTTTGATCACGTGTCTGAGTGACATTAGTCAACGAAACCAGAGAATAGAAATCAATTGTAGAAGGTTAATTTAGTAGCGAGTACCATATATCTACTACTTATTACTGCGATAACCGTCTACCCTCAAACGGGCCAAATAACAGATATAACATCAATTATCATCAACAACCCATAACGTCCCACTGCTGGGCTCGGGTCTACTCTCAGGGGAGGGTTTAGGCCATTCAAAAAAAACAAAAAAAAACGTCCTAACGCTCGCCATGGAAACGCTCATATCATTACACAAACGGTCACCCATCTAAGTACTGGCCGCGCCGTAGTTGTTTACCCTCGGTGATTGTTTCTAATCGCTTAGGCCACTCGGCTATGAGCGCTTCAAATAAAAAAAACAAAACAAAACTATAAAAATTGAAATTTAAGCACTCTGTATAATCTGCAGCCTTTATGACGTCACCAATCACGCTAACAGCACTGTAATACGTCACACGATATGACATTACACTCGCAGGTGGCGATTATGACGTCAGAACTATGACGTGTGCCTGCTTTTGTGTTGGAAATAGAACGTCTTAGACACGCCGTTGTTTGCTACTAGAATAACTTAACGAAACTTAGAGGCACTTACAAACAAATAAATAATTAAAAATTTAAAGTCTAAATTCAACGTTTGGTATTTGGACGACGGGACCCTAGGAGGTGATGTGGATATTGTGTTATCGGACCTTTCTTTAATCAAAAATAAATTTGAAGGCATTGGTTTGGAGCTTAATTTTAGCAAATGCGAGCTTTTTATAAATAACCGCGACTTAAATTTAAGTGACATAAAACAAAAATTTAATATGTTGGCTCCAAATATTAAAATAGTTCACAGTAATTCACTTTACCTTTTAGGTTCTCCAATTTTTGATGAATCTATTTCTGAATATATTAATAATTCAATTACTAAATTTCAAAATTTTGCTGACCGTCTCTTTGAAATTAGTCCACATTATGCACTTTGTATCTTAAAATTCTGTCTTTTCGTCCCAAAATTTACGTATGTGCTCCGTTGCTGCTCCTTTTGGAACCACCCAGATCTTTTAACACAAATCGACGTCTTAATCAAAATTAGCTTAGAATCAATTCTAAATATGCAGCTAAACGAGCAATCTTGGACCCAAGCATCCCTACCCATCCGTTATGGCGGTTTAGGGATTCGCAAAATTTCCAGTGTTGCTTTACCAGCCTTCCTATCTTCTGTTCATAGTTCAGCAAATCTCATAAGTAAAATTTTAAGGACATCCCCTTCAAACTTTGAGATTGCTGGCTTGAAAGAAGCTAGAAACGCTTTCTTAATTGCATGCCCAGGTCAAAGTTTTCCAGTTTCTCCAAATTCACAGAGGAGCTGGGACGACATAAATTGTAAATTGACTTTTGATAATCTTTTGAGCTGTAGTACAGGTTCGGCGCGTGCTAGGCTTTTGGCCGTGGGTGCACATGAGGCCGGCTACTGGCTTCACGCGTACCCTTCGTCAAATACAGGAACATTCCTTGAGCCTGACACGCTCCGAATCGCAACCTGTCTACGGCTTGGGGTTCCGGTCTGCGCTCCTCATAAATGTCCCTGTGGCAGCGATGTCGACAAGCTAGGACATCACGGACTGTCATGCCAAAAAAGTGCAGGTCGCTTCTCGAGACATGCCGCACTTAACAATATCATACGCCGGTCCCTTGCCACCGTCAACGTGCCAAGTCTACTTGAGCCGACTGGTATTGCAAGAGACGATGGCAAGAGACCAGACGGTATGAGCTTGATTCCATGGAAGATGGGTCGGGTGCTGGTATGGGATGCCACCTGTTCAGACACGCTGGCCCCTTCCCATCTACATGGAACCAACAACAGAGCTGGTGCGGCTTGTGAAGCGGCTGAAAAAGCTAAAGCATGCAAATACAAGGGTCTAGGCTCCGAATATGATTTTGTCCCATTCGGTGTCGAGACCCTTGGTCCGTGGGGTCCCAGCGCTATAGCGCTTTTTAAAGAAATATCAAGAAGGTTAGTCGACGTCACAGGGGACCGAAAAGCTGGCAGCTACCTCGGACAAAGAATTAGTATAGCTATTCAAAGGGGGAACGCTGCCAGTATCTTCGGAACCTTGCCTAAAGGGACTCCTTATAATAATATATTCTAGTTTTATTATAATTTTTAAGGTTTTTAGTTTTTAGGTTCATTGTTCATGTATATTTATCTTTATTGTTAAATAAATATTAATTGTATAATATTAATTAAATTAAAAAAATAAAAAAATAAATAATTTGGACATCTTACGAATACTTAAAAAATAAAAAAATAAATAATTTGAATTCTCTACGTGCCTGTGGCAACGACAACATCAGCTCCGTCATTTTAATGTTTTAAAAATAGATAAAATAGTAATTTACCCATAAGCAAAGTGAATTCGTGTTAATAATACCATTATACATAAGTGAAAACGTTATCTAGCATTTATAATAAGATCTTATTAAGTTATATAAAAATAATCAGCGGTGAGTGTAAGTGAGAGCTTCCAAGTGCATAAAATCAACATTGGAACTATACATAGCCTTTAAATAAACAATGCAAACAGTGATAAACTTAGTGATTTCATTTTATATTCTTAGCTAAATAAATATAGCCAATTATAGTAACAACTTAGTACCGTGAAAGTGATCAAATTCCCAACTATAAAAATATTCTACAGTTACAAACTTAAAAACAGACGAGTCAAACCCCTAACGGTCAAATCTGCACAACAGATGTCCAACAGATGTGGACACTTCGACAAAGGACAAAGGAACTAAACTTGGGATAGACATCAACCTTGCGTCAGGATCTTTTTGTGATTAAATAATTTTAAGTAATGTATCCGGAAGACAATGTAACACTGAGAAGGAGGCGAACAGCAATAAATCACTCCAATGAGTCACTCAACCTATCACAACACTCAACTGTTTCGGACTACCTAACTAAAAGTCTACCAGATCTTTCAGTAAGGAGAATCGATGATATAGAAGAACTGAAAAATGAAATAGAAGTTCTAAAACGTGAACTAGAAAGTAGTCATCAGGAAATAAAAAAACTGATTTCCGAAAATAATTTACTGAAAAAAGAAGCAAATAATAGCAGCCAATACAAAAATGTATGCACTGGGTTATCTCCAAATATTACCAAAACTCCGAAATCAAATTTAAAATCCAAACAAAAGATGGCTGTAAGTAGACAAGTTAACTTTGTGGAGCATCAGTCAACTCCAAGTACCAAAAGTCCCCTTTCATGCAAGTACGATGTCCAGTCAAAAAACGTAATAATCAAACCTAAAGATAGCGTTAATAACCCAATGAGTAAGGTTTTATCACAACAAGATGAAAAATTTATAAGTAAAAAACATTCTCATACAAGTGGCAAAAGTCAAGCTCCTGATGACGCTAAACAAAAAAGTTACAAAAAAATATGAAAAACAGAATAACGGACGTGAAAGAGGACATAAGCGAGACCCTTTACAAACGTAAAATACACATTATTGGAGGGAAACAATGCATAAATCTTGCTTCCACACTAATTTCCACCAGGCAGAAATTGAAATTAAATCAACACAAATATAAAATATCATCAATGTTAAAGCCTAATGCGTCAACAGAAGAAATTCTAAAATGCTGTAATGACATAGCAGATTGCGGCAGTGATTATTTGATTGTTTGTGTCGGCGAAAGTGATCGTGATCCTACCAAGTTATCCATTGACTTAATCACGGCTCTAAAACAATTCAAAAACATAAATATTATAATGTTAAGTGTATTAAAAAATACGTCCCTCAATGAAAAAACTTTAAACAATAGTATTAAAAACTACTGTAAATACTTGTCTAATTGTATACATATAGATAACATTCAATTAAAATATTACAACGCAAAATATCAAAGATCATACCTACATACTATTTGCAACAAAATTAATTTTTACATTGACTGTAATGATTACAGCTCTCGATACTTGTATAAAGACAATTTAACGGCGGACACTAAATCATATTACTTTCCGCATATTGATGTAAAAAAGTCACTAACAGTAACCACTACTAACACTAAACAGTTCACTTTGCAAACAACTGTAGACACAACGAACAAAAAGGGCACTATACCTTATTATTTCCCAAAAACAGAACTGCGCAGACAGTATAAACCACAAACAAACCTAAACACAACACACAAAAAAGGTACTATACCCTACTATTTTTCAAAAATGGACCTAACAAATAATCAAATTAACAACAAAGGAATTAAAAAAGAAACATTTTTTCGTGAATAAAATAAACAAAACCACAATTACTGTTCTTCATCAAAATATAGCAGGAGTATTAAACAAACTCAGTCAATTGGAAATAAGTCTAGATGAATTAAATAAAAAATCACCCATTGATGTTATTTGTATGTCAGAAACCTTTGTGAAACAAGGAGACGAACAGAACATCTATCTAAAAAATTATAAATTAGCCTGTAATTTTTCCAGAAAAAATACTAAGCGTGGAGGTGTCTGTATATTACTGCATAAGACATTAGATATGAAATCTTTAATTATTTGTAAAGATATAGCCACCGAAAAAACATTTGAATGTTGTGGTATAGAAATTCCTATGTTAAGCTGTATTATTATTTGTCTTTATAGAATACCTAACATAAACGCAACAACCTTTCTTGAAAACTTAAACCTATTATTATACAAATTAACATACAAAAATAAAAACAAAAAGATTATAATCACCGGGGACATGAATATTGACACCTTAAAAACAAATAAATATACAACTGAATTAAATAATATTCTATTTAACTATAATCTCACGTCTTACATAAACTCCCCCACAAGGCAAAATTCATGCCTTGACCATATTTACAGTAATATTAAAAATGCTTCCAGTCAAATTCACTACCTTTATCTATCAGACCACAATACTTGTCAAACACTCAGTTTTAACACGTCAAATAATTTAAATCGCCTTAACCATTGGTACATTCTAAAAAGTGCTACGATGAAGACAATATTCTTAAATTCCGTGAATGCTTATCATGTCTCAGTTGGTCAGACGTATACAATGAAAACGACACTAACAACTCTTTTAATTATTTTTACGACACATTCTGCATGTTTTATCATCTCTGCTTCCCCACAGTTAAAGTAAAAATTAATGCTAACTTATCAACTCCGAAGTGGATTACAAAAGGAATAAGAAATTCATGCATTACAAAACGAAAACTAAAGCAAAATTGTTACGTTACAAAATGTAAAACAAACATAATACACTATAAAAAATACGACAAAATACTCAAAAAGTGCGTCAATGCATCAAAAAAGAGAATTAATCATCTATTTATAATAAAAGCTAAAAATAAATGTAAGGCATCTTGGAACATAATCAAAAACAAAACTGAAACTGTGAACTGTTACCAAAGCATTAAAGCCATTAATTATAATAGCAAAATCATAACAGACCCTAAGCACATTGCAGAAAGTTTTAATAATTACTATACTACATCAAATACTTTGAACAATAATACTAAATGTAATCTTGACAATATTAATTCTATCGCCTCCTCTATATTCTTAAATCCATGTACACCAACTGAAGTAATAAACACTATTAAAAGTCTTAGTGATACAAAGTCAACAGGGTATGATTCAATCTCTACAATGGTGCTTAAATCATGCGCAGACATAATATCAATACCTCTTACTTACTTGGTTAATAAATCATTTACGCAAGGAATATTCCCTGCCAAACTGAAATTTTCAATAGTAAAACCTCTCCATAAAAAAGACGATGTTCTTGAAATAGGTAATTATAGACCAATAACGTTAATACCTATTTTTTCTAAAATATTTGAAAAATTAATGTATAGCCGTATTATTACTTTTTTTAATAAATTTAATGTTATCAAGGAAGAACAGAATGGTTTCCAAAAAAATAAATCAACAACCCTTGCAGGTTTCACCCTAATGAAATCTATTACAGAAAACATTGACAATAAAACACCTGTAACAGTAATATTTCTAGATATGTCGAAGGCATTTGACTGTGTTAACCATAAAATTCTTATAAATAAATGTCAACGATATGGAATCAGAGGACCTGCTCTAGACTGGATAGAAAGCTACCTGTCAAACCGAAGTCAATGCGTCGAAATCAACAACCTTAATCCTAATTTAATATCAATCCCTTTGCGATCAAATTATCGACATAATAAAACAGGCGTTCCCCAAGGTAGTGTAATAGGACCTCTTTTATTCCTATTATATATCAATGATCTTCCAAATATAACACGTCACCAATGTATATTATTCGCTGATGATATTTCAGTAATTGTTCCCAATATTAACAAAATGAACTATGAAACGGAAATCAACACAACCTTACACAATATTATACAATGGCTCACATATAATGACTTAAAAGTTAACCTAAATAAAACTAAATACATTCAATTTTCTAACTATAAAACAATTACTACCGACGCCACCTTAAGATACAATAATATCACAATTAGCAGCACTAGTACCATACAATTCTTGGGTATTACCTTAGACAATAATTGTAACTGGAAATTACACATCAACAATGTATGCACAAAAATTAATAAATTTGTTTACGCTTTAAAACAACTAAGAACAACTGCTACAGAAAGTACAGCAATTACAGCTTATCATGGTTATGTTGCATCGCTACTACGATATGGTTTACTATTGTGGGGCAATTCAAGTTTAATTCATGAAGTATTTCTGTGCCAAAAAAAATGTTTACGAGCTATTTGCAATTCTGAACCTTTAGACTCCTGCAAGCCGCTATTCAAAAAAACCAAAATACTTACTGTAAGCTCTCTTTATATTCTAGAAATTGGACTGTTTGTCAGGAAACATCCACAGATATTTAAAAAAATCTGCGAAAGCAGTCTCTTCAGTCAAAGAGATCCGACAAAGATAGTTGTGCCAAAATGCAGGACTGCCCTTTATCACAAAAATAGCATGTTCATGTGTGTTAAGGTTTATAACAAACTGCCCCAAAAGCTAAGAGAACTGCCATTAAAATTGTTTAATGCACGCCTAAAAAAATGGCTAACTGAAAAATGTTTCTACACCATTAAAGAATTCTTAGAGTCTAGAATAGAATAGAATTGTATAGATATAGCTATATCTGTTTGTAACATTTATTTACCTTTTGTTTTCCTAAGTCCTTTTCTTGATGTTAGAATTATATAACGACAACAAATTTAATGAATAATAAATTTTAAAATTATAAGTTAAGTATGTAAGTGAGTTCTAATCTAGTTATCGAAGTGTAATACCTAAGTACATAGTTATATTTTAAGTAGATTCCTTTCACACAATTATTACTTTTTAAATATTTGCATGCTATCTATATGGCGAAATGTGTCTCGCACTTTAAACATTGATCATATACAAGAGAAAAGTATATGATCTCCTTCTTGATGAACTGGCAGAAGAATCATTAACATACCTTAGACTCACTCTGCTATTTACCTATAGTTTATAAATGTAGTATATATGTATACGTATAATATGTATGTGTGCATTTATTTACTTATACTATTTGTGTATATTGCATGTAAGTCTAAATATATTGTGAACTATATTTATTCTAGTGTACATAATATTTTATCTCTGTGCACCTACCGTTTATGATTTCTACACCACCCGAAGGTTGACTGGAAGAGAATGCCTTGGGCATTAAGTCCGTATATGTACAAATTTAGTGCATAAAGTTTATAAATAAATATAAATAAAAATAATTATACGGCACTTACATAAAAAAACAAAAAAATGTTGTCTGTCTGTCTGTTTGTTCAGAGTAATCTCTGAAACGGCTGGACCGATTTTGACGGTACTTTCACTGGTAGGTTAGTTGATGGCACAAGGAGTAAGGCAAATTTTTTTATATTATTTACTCGCAATTTACGACAATAAACGCAGGTAACACCGCGGGACACAGCTAGTAACACATCAAAAAATCAACTGCCAATTACTTACCACAGATTCAAACAAGCAGAACAATGCGGTTCGTTTGTTCTAACGATATCTCTAACCAATGTTCCGTAAAATCCATAAACGGATGCTACGATAAATTCATCGAGTCGTAAAGAAAATGGCGAGGAATCTCTACTAATCTTTTCTATATTATAAAGTTGAATAGTTTGTTGGTTGAACACGCTCCCAGGCAGTACTACTACTACTGTTAGATGGCCCAGTTATTGAGAAAGGCTATCTGGTATCTTTACAATTGTTGTTTGTTTAGGGCCACCGCAGACTAGCTACTTTTAGCATCGGCGATCGGCAACTAGTCGCTTTTTAGAAGCTAAATACAGCGACCGAACGCTCCACACCGCACACTTAAAAACGCCAAACGCGGCGATCGAGTCGCTTTTTAGAAGCGCGACACAGCAGCTGAACGCTACTCTTCGTACACATTCGGATGCCGGTAGCAGCGACTTGGCATCTGAGCAGTCGCTAAAACGCGAGTTTCCGATACCGCGATCGAACGCAGGAAGTCGCTAAAACGCGATGCAGCATCGATGCAGTCGCCAAATCGCCGATCGCCGATGCTAAAAGTAGCTAGTCTGCGGTGGCCCTTAAACGCGCTAATTTCAATAAGTACTGATCCGATATGAAAACTTATTTTACTGGTATATTGCCAGTTATCGATAGTGACCCTACCCTACCTGATGGAAAGCATGAGCAGAATCGAGGAGTAGGGGCCACCAACCTCCATTCTACACACCATGGCGGCTTGGTGAGATTCCTCTCATCTCAACATCTCACTAAGCCGATGCAGAATGAATAGGACTCCTGTCTCAATGAAAGACGACAGTCCTAAGGCTGTCATTTAAGGTTGGTCATTTGTGTGAGTTTAATACTGCCCCGGTACAGCCGGCCTATTCGTGCTGAATTCAGCGTGGCTATTCAGGTAAAACCAGTTCTAGAGCCAGAACTAGTAGCCGAACCCAAATAATCTTGGGAATATAAACGCTAGTTCTGATGATGAGCAGCGGCAGTTGTTTCTCATCAAATCACCTTCACTTGCTTGAAGAGACGATTATCCCGAGTCAGACGCTCTCAATTGTAGATTACATATTGGTATTATCCATTGACTACAAATAACGTTGGCGGAATATCTTAATTCATCAAAATAACGACGCGTCTGAGTCAAATACATAAAAATTATATTAATCGTACTGTTCCTTTCATGTTTGATATATGTGCAATTTAATTGTATGGTCCAATGTATAAGCGGCGAGCGGGTTTGTTGATTTAATTTAATCGTATTCATTTATATTTAAAACTTTTCGGGTCGTGATATGGATTAATTTATACAGTGTCACAACATATATTTATTTCACGAGCAAGACTGGTGATAAACTTTATAATCTTGTGAGTGCACAGTTGCCCTGGTGGTTTAAGCGGTCGACGAGCCGTTTCCTGCTGCGCCAAGTGTCGTGGGTTCAAATCCCTCGTGGGATTACAACTTGTGTGATTCATAGATTTTTGTCTGTGTTTTCTTTGTGTCCGTTTCGTGTATGTTTGTAAAGTCCTCCATTACATATTAATTTATATTCATAATGCGGGAGTTCTCTTTGAAAAAAGAAATATTACATTATTATTTCTATCCAGAATTACGAGTAAATCAGAGTCAATAGTTTGGACAACCATACACCGAAACACAGCTTTATATAGCTTTCACTATCTATAACGCCTATCTCTTAGACCACAGAACCAACTCAAATAACGTTCTCTGAAGTTCGAATCTAAAAGGTATTCATCTATTAAAGATCAGAACGTTCACTTCAAACATGGCGTACACCAGAAAGGCGACAGTCAGATTGAAGTGGTTTAACCAATGATATTATAAAAAAGGTAGATATCGCACTATCGCGCGATTATTGTTGAGGACAAATGTAGACAATCGTCGTGACTTCATTTAGTCGGCTAATAGAAGCTAGCGAATAAACACGTTGTCAGAGCGTTTCCGTGAAGTGCTTATTATTACCAAAATGCCGAGCTGTGTGTTATGAAAGTGTAAAAACTATGGTTCCAAAGTAAATAAAAAGGAAGAGTTACATACCACGGGTAACTATTTATAAGTAACTACGTAATATTTGTATTTTGTCACGGTTTTGTTTCCCATTTACCGAAATTATTAAATGATATCCAGTATTAGTTAAGGTGCGTTGAAAAAGGACAGAGGATAAGATTGTAACTGAAGTGTGACAAGGACTAATAACGGTCGATGGCATGCGTAATAGATTAAATCTCTTTAGCTGTCTCTTTCTTTACCATGCATTCCGTATTATCTTTTGCATTCGTAATCGTAATGTATGTATACACCTATAAATAAGTACGTCTTGTCATACCGCAACAATATCGAACGCCGTTTAGTATGAAGGTAACCTATCTTTCTATATAATATCATTGGGTTTAACTTTACGAGAAAGTTCTGTGTTTATTGGCTGAGGACCGCTTATGGCTGCCGCAATCCGCTCGAGGGACTTTCAAATTCAAATACTCTTTGACATCCTGTTATTTATCTAACAAGTTTCATCATCTATCATCATCAACAATCCATAACGTCCCACTGCTGGCACAGGTCTCCTCTCAGGAGAGGGTTAAGGCCATACGCCCCACGCTGGCCGAGTGCGGGTTGTGGACTGGCAAGACACGTTGTAATTTTGCCGTTTTTAAGCCGTCTGAAGGCCTCCAACTAAGCTTCACGACTGTTATCATATGATAACAATCGGGACTGACTGCTTAACGTGGCCTCCGAATCATGGAAATCATGGATGACCTTTCTTGTCTGTTTGTAAAGTCACCCGCTACACAGGAATATATTCCTAATGCGGGAGTTGTATTTAAAAACAATAATTAAAACTGTATTTGTGGACGATGAATAAATTTTTTTTCTCTTTGTCTTTCAAAAACATTTCTTCAATATTCTTTATAATTCTGTCAAACATCTTTTATATAAATGCTTCAAGACTTACAGCCCTTGAACGAACTCTCGAAGGGCGAACTAATTAGGTGCCCGCTGAGCTGAATAATTAAGGGTAGTAGATATCAAGTAGGTACCTATCTAACGACTACGAAATATTCAAAAATTGTGTACGGACATTGTAAAGATTTGTTAGCTAAATACTATTGAATATCTAAGTCATTTCAGGAATTAAATAAAAAAAGCGGCCCCGTGCGAGTCGGACTCGCCCATGAAGGGTTCCGTAGGAACAAGTAACATCATATAAAAGTTCTTGTAGTTCGTTGTAACTTTCATCGATGTTTTAATAAATATAGGGTTAGCCACCAATGTACCCACATTTATTTGCTCGTTTTTAGGACAAACTCTGTATAAAGTATTTTACATCTCTCATGTTCGGTAAGTAGATTCTTATTACCTCCAAATGGGGCTTGTAGGTGACTTATTAGCGCTCTAGGGTAATAATGTAGCTAGAAAATGCCTAGGGCGGTAAGTAATTAATAAAAAACACTTCTTTCTTTCAAAAAGTTCGCGTACATCTAACCATCATACTGGCAAAGACATCATGCATTCAGCCCAATGACCAAAGAGGTCGCTTTGCTATTCAGCCTTGTCTTCGTGTGAGTTTATTAGTCATCAATTTTAAATATCGAACGGCGAAGCTCAATTTCATTCTTGAAAAAACAATTTAAAAATTTCTTTACTTCTTTCTTTTTAATGAGAAGAGGCTGGAATAGAAAACTTTTAATTTAAATATTGCTTTTTTTTGGGAATTTTTTTCATAATTACGTGCTAATTAGGAAAAAACATGGGTTCTTCAAGTGATGAAGATATACTGCTGCACTCCCGATTCAATGAAAATGGAAGCTAAAGATAAAATGTTTTATTCTTATAATGCCAATCGAAATGTAAAGCAGAATAGTTAGCTCGGGTGTAAGTACCAATTGCACCCTCGAACAATAGGCGCCCTCGCTGCGCTCGTGGTCCTAAATATCTCGGGCTGCAATTGATGCCTTACAGCCCTTAGCTACTAATCTACTATTCTATACTTATATATAATACATGCATGTAGTGTTGACCTACATAAGCTGTACACTTAGATTAAGACTGTTCTGTCTTCTATTTTGTCTTGTATTTATGCATGTTTTAGTGTAACAACTACTGGTTAGCCAATTAATAAATAAATAAATACCAGACACGTAAAGCAGGCACCACACTTCGCTATGCGCTATTCGTTATACGGATTATTCGCGCGCATACGGAGAAGTGTGGAGAGTATATTCGTGTTCGTACCATAAAAATGACAATGACACATCTCTACAACACACATATTTGCCTTATTTGATGCTTATTTGGCATACCAGTTCAAGTGTGAATGGCATGTTTGTTGTTTGCGCGCATAACTAATATTTGGGCGAATACGGCGTAGACACATAACGAATAGCGCATAACGAAGTGTGGTGCCTGCAAGGGTTTTGATGAAAAAAATTATTTCGAGTTTCAGATCCAAGTATGGGGACCCCAAAATATATTGTTTTTTTTCTCTATTTTTATGTGAAAATCTTATTGCGGTTCACAGATTACATCTACTTACCAAGTTTCAAAAGTATAGTTCTTATGGTTTCGGAAAAAAGTTGCTGTGACATGCGGACGGACAGACAGACAGACATGACGAATCTATAAGGGTTCCGTTTTTTTGCCATTATGCTACGGAACCCTAAAAACCGGCATTATAAGAATAAAACACAATATTTAAAGTATAAGTTTTCTATTCCCGCCTTTTTTCATTAAAAAGAATAAAAAATTTTTCAAGAACGAAATTGAGCTTCGCCGTTCGATATTTAAAATTGATAACTATTCTACTCGCACGAAGACAAGGCTGAATAGCAAAGCGACCTCTTTGGTCATTGGGCTGAATGCATGATGTCTATTGCCAGTATGATGGTTAGATGTACGCGAACGTTTTGACTTTTCCGGGCGGGCTTTTCTAGTTACATTATTACCCTACAGCACTAATTAGTCACCTACAAGCTCCATTTGGAGGTAATAAGAACCTACTTACCGAAGATGAGATATGTGAATAATAGTGCAGTGTCTGTATGTAACATCAAATGAACAGTTTTTTATTAAATGCATATCAAACTATTTACGGTTCTCACATCAAATCAGCAAAATTTTAAAAAATTGTCTATCGGTCTGTTTGTTTAAGATTATCTTCGGAACAGCTGGACTGATTTTGACTTTAAAGAGACTAGATTTGCTCCGCGGCTTCATCATCATTATCATCATCGGCCAATCGTAGTCCACTGCTGGATATAGGCCTCTCCCATTGTATACCACTCTGATCGATTTTGAACTTCTCGCATCCAGCTCCTACCAGTCATCTTACGGTTATATTGTGCTCCGCGGCTTATATTGTACAAATATAATTATAATTATTTTTTTAAATTTAATTATTTGCATTTAATTATTTCTTAGTTTCTGTGAATGAGAACTCGCGGTTACAGCCCCCCCCCGCACATTGAACCACTAGTGGCGACCTCATTACAACGACTAGTGGCGGCCACAAGTTGCGGACGCGTTTCTCCATACATTTTGTATAGCATCAGCGCACACCGAGCGTTTGAGTGGCCGCGTCCGATCCACAAGCTGCGGGAGTCGACCGCGCGGCGCTCGCTACTTGTGGCCGCGTTTTGTCGTTCGACTCGCGCGCACACACGGCCACAGTCGCCGGCTTCTCCCCGCTCCCTCACTTCATACGTGAACCAAAAATTGTGCAATAAAAAAATATTTAAATATGAGGTACAATTAAAGTTTATGTGAAAAAGAAGTGCAGAAAACCAAAAAGATTTAAAAAAATTTGAACAAGTTTCGATTGCTTGTAAACAATCGTGTACATCTGGTTTCATTCTGTCAATCCCACTCTTTAATATTCCAGGAACTAAATATCCCCAAACCGCTCTATCCCCTACCTTGTCCGCCTCCGTTATCTCCTTCACTCGAAGACGTCGAATCTAATAACGATAGAGGCTTAACAGAATCCCTACGAGTTTCAATAAACCAAGTTTGGAAAACTTTACTATTTGATATACGATTACAACTTTTCGTGTATGAATGAATTTGAGTTTAATCGCGTTTGAATTAGAATAACTTTCATTACAGAAACCTTTTGTTATTAGAATTAGGAATTTTACAGTATATTATTAATATTATTATTCTCTTTATTTGATAATATTCACATATAAATTACATTTTTAAATATAAATATAAAAAGTACATTTAAAAACATAAAAAATAGTAGACATCCGACTTCGGGTACAGGGACCAAGAAACCGGTGGTTAGGGCAAAGACAGGAACCTCCTCACTATACGTGCCGTGTTAAGAAGGACTGCCTTCTGCATCAGACCCTTGATCCAGCCATCTAACGTGAGCCTTTATTAATATTATTATTATATGAAGGTAGTCGAGTCCCGCATTTAATAAATCGATCAATTGTTTATTGTTGTTAATCGCTAGTGAAGTCGAAAAAAAATCCTTAGTTACACCTTTCTGTCAGTGAAAGTTCGGTCAAAATCGGTTATGAAGTTCCAGAAATTAGATATATATGTATATATGTATATATATATGTATATATTATATAACTTCACGATACTAGTTTCGTATAAATTTATTGTTGACACTATCCTACATTCAGTTGATCCAATATTTCCAGTCTCTAAATCCCACACTAAAACCGTCAACCTCCGTGCCTCCCGTCACAAGAAACCGTCACTCGCAAAAAGCCCTCACCACAAACGGAATCGACACGAGTCCGAGGCTTTGCAAGGGTTGATGGATTCATTTTCTTGATCTAATTCCCTAGTGTGCATTAGACAAGCCTGTTAAACCGTTCCCCAGTAAAACCGTGGGGCGTAGCTAGACTTATATAAAAATAACGAATATGAAGCCATAAAGATATATAATGGTCTGCCCAAAAATTTTCAAATCAAAAAAGTGATATTACAGTATTCAATCATGAAGAAGTTCTAAAGGAAAACGGTGGAAATTGTTCTATTTTGCCACTCAAATTGAAGTGTATTTTCATATAAACTGTACTGTATTTAAAACAAACTTTCACAAATAATACTTATTCCTTATCCATTTCCTTTTGACGGAGAAGAAAATCATTTATTACAAAGAGTGCCGAATCGTACCAGAAACAAAATACAAATATATTTTTTATTACATAGAAATGTATATTTAAATAAACAAACTTTATTTGATAAACACAGCATACGGAATAACAGATTATGATGCGATTTTTCAAACACAGTACAAAGTAGAAGATGTATTTTTTTAACACCTGGCATTGACAACTGACATTACTGTCAATTACTATTTATATTCCTATTTTCACTTGCCCTACATCTGACAAGGCCGTTTTCCATCAAATAACACAAAAACACTCCCGACAAATTCACCTTTGACACAAAATAAACAAAATCAAAATCAGTCCATCCGTTCGGGAATTTCGATGCCAGACACAAACAGATAGACAAGCCAAACTTTTAAAACCCAGTCGTATTTGCGATTGGATTAAAAAAACTATACAAAGACTTTTCTATCTATGATAATCGATAGACTGCCTCGTTGGTCTAGTGGTCAGCGTATGCGGCTACTGATCAAGAGGTCTTGGGTTCGATTCCCGGGTCGGACCAAATATTATTTGTGTGATTCACAATTTATTTGTTTCGGAGTCTGGGTGTTTTCTATATAATAATATAATGTGTATGTATTTACAAAATAAAAGTATGTTTATGTATTTATATCAGTTGTCTAGTACCCATAACACAAGCTCAGCTTAGCTTGGGACTAGATGATGTTGTGTGTCAGATGTCCAAAAATATAAAAATTAAACATACTGATCTTTGGTTACCATAGCCTAATAATAGTACAGGATCTGCCTGTTTTCAGATCATCCAGCTGTGTATGGTTCTGAAGGTAGTAGACCGGGCCTGGACCGGCTCGACGAGGACAAAACTACCCTCACACAGAAGACCAACCCAAAAATGACAGCGTTCGTTCTGTCATATTTCGTTAGAGAGTGTGAGACCGGAGGCCCAATGATGGAGTTACATCTCACTGGGTTACCATACTGAGGTTTACCAGGTTATGATCCATTGTCTCAATCACAATGAGGATAGCGACACCAACTCCTGGATTCTTTTAATACTTTCTATCAGACAGACTATATTCACTTTACTAGGCTTAGAGTAGCGTATTCCGGTTTGAATAGGCAGTTCGGGTCACAGTGGATAGGTACACATGGTCCAACCAAGTGGTCACCTCGTAGCACCGATCTAACGCGTTTTGATATTTTTCGGTGGGGCTACCTAAAAAAAAGTCTACGAAAAATAAATACAACAGTATTCAGGCGCTGAAAGATGCATTAACAAGGATTTTAAATGATATCCATCCAAGAAAACTATCGGCTGTTACTAGCTCAGTACAAAAACGAGTGTACTTATGTATTCGTTAAAACGACCGACATTTTGAGCAATTTTAGATCATCTAAATGTAAGTTATGTTTGTTTGTGTCTAAAATACATATTAAAATGATTTACTTCCGTACAAATGTATGCGAAAAGTTTTTTTGCGATTTCTGACATTTCTAGTACTCAAACCTCAGTCGGTCCAGTAGAGACATTTGATTCTTATAAGAAACAGGATCGCTTGGCATCAAAAAAAGTTTTTGTATAAAATGACCATTTTCTTGCTGGCTGTACATATTTTCCAAAATCTGTAAATGCAGTTCAGAATATCTTAAAAAAATATGGATAGTCTTCTTAAAGCATTTTCCTGTAAACTATAACGGTTAATGTACCTGTCCTTACTGTCCCGTCTCAAAAATTCACCCTGTATAGTCTCCAAAATTCTACTTACCGGATCCGTCTGGATCACCGGCGTCTTCTGCATTCAACTAGCCAGCGCGCTGCTGGACTGCAACGAGCGTATTCCTCTATATACACATCGCTGGAGGTTCTGACACAATCACTTGGCAACCCTGTTGATAAAAAAAAAAAAAACAAAATTAATTACCGGATAAAGTTACAAGTTAATCTGGGGCGATTTGTTTTGTGAAGACAAGTACCATATTAGGAATTTATCTCATGTCGCGGAGAACACATACATCTTTAAAACGAACTCAAAGAACACACAGACAACAAACTTCTCCCATGTCGGGTTCAATACCACAACATGCGACGTGATCACCTCCTAATATAAAACCTTTTGATTTCTTTGATTCTCTGATCTTCTAGGGCAGGATTCAATCCGAAATAAAATTATTCGCAAACATATATTATAAAACAAATATCATACTATATTTGTTTTAAAAAAATCATAGACAGTAAAGGCTTGCTGATTTTACCACGAATGGGCCTGCTCAACCAGGGCAGTACTACCTTCACACAGAAGACCAACTTAAAAATTACAGCATTCGTGCTTATTTTATTGGTGAGGGTGAGACCGGAGGCCTAATCATTGAGAGGCCGGAAGAATGAGAATGTCTCGGGTTGCATCGGAAGGGTCACCCTGCTGCGTTGTTTGCACTTAGATGAGGATGGTGACCCACACTACTGGATTCTACTCATGCTTACCATCAGGCAGAGTAGAGTCACTTTGAAATATTTGGTCCAATTAATTTTTATTTCTAGCAGAAATGCACAAAACCAACCCCTTTCTTTTTATAGGGGACACACCAAGGGAAGCAATTAACTGGAGTCTCTTAAGCTTCAAATGTCTATTTAAAGGGGACAAAAGGAACACCTGGGTTCGCACACATCAGGGGTCATCTGCAAGCCTCAGCTGGCCCGTGATACGTCGGGCATACAGGGATTTTCTTTCTAGGGTGCACCTGGTTCCCCGGCTAGTACGAGACGTTGTACGATTTATGATCGTCTAGAATTCGAAAACAACAAAATGAGGTACTCCTAGGGAGACTCGTCACCTGGTATATAAACCATTGTTAGTACAAAAGAACTCCTAATAAATTTAACAAATAAAACTCCATTAAACAACACTCGCAATAAAGCTTTTAAATTGAAACACAAACAGTTTTATATTTAAAACTAATTCCATTGTATTCTCACTTCGTTTTTAATTGAAACAAATGTTACTACCTGTCTGCGTGAAACGGAACATACTGTTTGTACGAGCGGGACGAGTTTATTAATGGTGCAATAAGTGCGAAAGAGAGGAGAACATAAACGGTGGACATAAGATTAAAATGTCTTTTATAGTACAGATCAGTTCCACTATCTATAGATTTTAGGATTTAATTGCTTTAATTTGGGGTCGATTCAAGAGGATCCTTAAAACCGCATGGTCTGGCCTAGAATAAATTTTTTTTGGTTTTGGGAACGCTTACAATAGAAGCAAGGCTTATTATTTCCCAAGATTATTTGGGGTCGGCTACTAGTTCTAAGCAAATCTTACTAAGTAAGACTTACTAAACGATTTATTATTTCATTTTGGCAACACCGCTACATACGGTATAATGCAACCCAATAATTAATTTAAGTTATTTTTTTTATTTTGTGAGACTAATAGCTACTATATATTACCGGATTAATTTAAAAAAAAGAAACCGACTTCAAAGAAAAAGCATTTAATAGAAAAACATTAGTTTTCCTATTAAGTACCTCTTTAATTTATTTATATCTTATCTTATATACATATCTAAGGAATAAATACATTAAAGTGAGGTTTCCCATACAAATAATTTAGGTCTACTTTCCTATAGTAATAAATACATGTGTAAAAAGAATAATCGTTCCTACAAGACCACCCATAGCGCATTTAATGTATGAGTTTTGCTAGTTAGCTGCGTGCGTTACCCCAGCAAAAAAGCAAAAAAAATTGGGCCTTAGAGAGATGAGAGTATAACAGAAAATTAGTGTGTTCTGAGGTGTAATTTGTTAGAAATAGCAAAATTTGTGCATGTAGTAGTTTAAAAGTTATTCGACAAAAACACTTTTTGCTGGAGTAACGTTTCAAACGTTACCCCAGCAAAAAAATTTTTTTTTAAACGTTTCAGACCCAAACGAAATACATGAATACATAGATTTTGTTCCGTATTAAATGTTAGCAAACAGCAAAATTTGTGTGAGCTGTGGTTCTTAAGTTATTGACAATTTTTCTGGGGCAATATTTCGGTCTTGTCTAGAACTTGAAAATGGCTGAACGCAGAAGTTCGAAAAAAATACCATCGATAGACCTCTTTTTGCTTAAATTTGTTTAATAATTTGTTTTCAAATTGTTTGAGGAACACCGATGTAATAAAATGGTTTTAAAAATCAGAAAAAACTGTTTTGCTAGGAAACCAGTATACGTACAATCAAATAAAAAGCTATAACATATAGCCATGGTTTACATTTATAATGACTGTAAATTTGGAATTAGTAACTTTAAGCAATATGAAGATATAAGTAAATATTATTAATTTTAAATGGTATATTTAAGTCATCGAATACGCAGTTCCTATAAAAGAAGGAAACGTGGCAAACTCTAACAAATTTAAGTATATCATCTACAAACAAGCCTGTGAATTTCAGCTATCAATTACGAATATTATAAAAGTTATATGTAAAACAAGAATGTAACAACATTCTCCTATAACCCGAACAAAATTAAAAGGTTACGTAAAAGCGACCGCGCCATACATTTAAATATCTTCGTAAATTAACGGCTTAGTATCTGGTATTTTGTACAGTCAACAGAATATTTTTATCAGATCGTTATTTAAATATTTAAACTTATTTGAAAACCTTAAATTAATTAAAACCTTAATTTTTTTCTTTCATACAATTTAATGCTTCATTCGAATTCAAATTAATGCAAACCAAAATATCATAACTCAGTTGGGAATAGTGTTTTATAAAACAATATAAAAATTTCATATAGTATGCTATATTTTTTCCTTTTTTGTTCTTGTTATGAGAAAAATAATAAGTTACATTCACCGCGACACCATGGAAGCAACAGGAAGGCAACAAATGTAATTTTAAAAAGAATAATGCGTCTAAAATACTGAACACATTTTACAAGGAAAGGACAAGAAAATTTTTACAAGAAAATGTTACTAAACATTGTAAATATTTATTTAATTCATTGTAAAAAGAAACAAAAAAATATCTAAGTTTGTATCTAAGCATGTTGAAATTACTCAACTATCTGTGATTTTTCTAACATTTATGTACTTATGTGAGCGTATAAGACTGATTTTAAATAAAAAAAATAATCATACTCAATTCAATATTCTTGTCACCCGGACCTAACTTTTTTGTTCGTAACTGTACCAAGAAAATATTCTATTAAACCATTCATTTCAGATGTCAGCCGAATGTATGGCGCGGTTGCTTTTACGTAACCTTTTAATTTGGTCAGGTTATAAGAGAATGTTGTTACTTTCTTGTTTTACATATAACTTTTATAATATTCGTGAATGATAGCTGAAATTTACAGGCTTGTTTGTTGATGATATACTTAAATTTGTTAGAGTTTGCCACGTTTCCTTCTTTTATAGGAACTGCGTATTCGATGACTTAAATATACCATTTAAAATTAATAATATTTACTTATATCTTCATATTGCTTAAAGTTACTAATTCCAAATTTACAGTCATTATAAATGTAAACCATGGCTATATGTTACAGCTTTTTATTTGATTGTAAGTATACTGGTTTCCTAGCAAAACAGTTTTTTCTGATTTTTAAAACCATTTTATTACATCGGTGTTCCTCAAACAATTTGAAAACGAATGATTAAACAAATTTAAGCAAAAGAAGGTCTATCGATGGTATTTTTTTTCAACCTTCTGCGTTCAGCCATTTTCAAGTTCTAGACAAGACCGAAATATTGCCCTAGCAAAATTGTCAATAACTTAAGAACCACAGCTCACACAAATTTTGCTGTTTGCTAACATTTAATAGGTAACAAAAGCTATGTATTCATGTATTTCGTTTGGGTCTGAAACGTTTAAAAAAAAATTTTTTTGCTGGGGTAACGTTTGAAACGTTACTCCAGCAAAAAGTGTTTTTGTCGAATAACTTTTAAACTACTACATGCACAAATTTTGCTATTTCTAACAAATTACACCTCAGAACACACTAATTTTCTGTTATACTCTCATCTCTCTAAGGCCCAATTTTTTTTGCTTTTTTGCTGGGGTAACGCACGCTAGTTAGCTAACAAATTATGGTACATAGTAGTTTTGTAAATTATACTGTAGATGTATTTTTGAAACGGTTTTATTTAGCTTGCCCTGTTAATTTAAGTCAAATTTAGTCATTGAAATTTGACCCCTTTCCTGTTGACAGATTTGATACAATTATGATATACAATTTGGTACAAATATTTAGCTCTGGTGACAAGACAATTAATATATTTCTTTTTCATTGTAAATCCAAGATGGCCGCCGCTACAAAATGGCGGGTTACTAATTTTATCAGTACTACCTAAATATGGGTATCAAATGAAAGAAAATTGAAGAACACTATTTAATAAAATTAAAAAACAACACATAATAATGTTCTAAAAGCTAAAAAACAATTCTGTAGGTCCCAGGTTCCAGACATCACACCCCTTTCCCTTATCAATCTAAGGCATTGAACAGAAAAAAAAAGTTGGGGATGTGTTTCCATCCAGTCAATTTAGTTCACGATAGCTACGCGCCCACACTTACAAATCACAAGATTTGATAAAGATATGTAAGTAGTTTGCCTTCCTCACAAATGCAGTTCTTCCCATTAAAAGCATTGAAAAATCTTTATATTTACAATTTCTCACGACATAAGACTAGTAATTGAACACATCAAATGAAATATTCTTGCCAATTAATTGATAAACCACAGATTGACATGAAATCTTAATAGTTTTATTCCATTGTAACCGAACGAGCAACAGCATCGATGATTCATCCTAGTCAAACATCTCGCAATTAAATTATTTATTAAATTGGATAAGAATAAAATAAAAAAGATTCTAAATTCAATTTGCGGAGAAGAGGCAATAAAGTTGTTTGAATTTAGAACAATATACCATGGAACAATCGGAATCGTAAATTTATTGATGCTCTTGTTAACGAATGTAAATGCCTAATAAAACAGTATTTTAAATTTCGAGTGTATTCGTTCTATTGAATTCATTCAAATGGTTTTCTTTTATTTTAAATTGGTAACGTGCTTTTACTGTTTTGGACACATCGGCTTTGGGTGTCACAAAAGAATGACTTAACCCTTCATACGCTATTACACCCTTTTTGAAAACCCCTTTATATTTTAATTTGATCCTAAGTCAATTTAAAACAACCAGAAAAGTCTTTTCAATCAATGTGGTAATTTATTTTTGTGAGTTTTATAAAAATACCATGCTCCAAATTAGTCACATGCCGTGATAGTAATAAAAAAGTAAATTATTGTTACTAAGTGCTGTTATTGATGGTGTCTGGTGATGTTTAAAATTATTTAAAATTCTCTAACTCGTGATTTAAGTCTAAAATTTCGATCAAGTATTTAAGTAAATTGTATGTGACAAAAAAGTTGCCCACAGTAATATTAAAGTGAACACGCATAAAGGAATTTAACTAGCTTCGCCCCGCGGTGTTACCCGCGTATTATTATGGTTGCTAGGCAAGCGTGAAGTTTTGACAGGAGATAAACAGTGATATATTTTGACATCTACGATTTAAAGTATTTTTATAATCATGTATTTTTATCTCTATTGCAGTAAAAAGTAGCCTATGTGTTATTCTGGTACATAAGCTATATTACTGTATAGTCTCATCCAAATCCGTTCAGTAGTTTTTGCGTTGAAGAGCAACAAACATACACACATACTCACAAACTTATGCATTTATAATATTAGTAGGATGAAAAAAATATTGATTATTTTATAATGAAGCGATACAGCAATGGCCTTTTTAGGGTTCCGAAGCCAAATTGCAAAAAACGGAACCCTTAAAGATTCGTCATGTCCATCTGTCCGTCCGTCCGACCTCGATTTACCGTCCAAACGGTAAGTGCTAGAAAGATGAAACTGTGAAAATTTGTGGGGTCCACAAATATTTGTGTCAGAATCTGGGTGTTTTTCTATGTATAATATGTATGTATTTACAAAAAAAAATGTATGTTTATATATTTATTTCAGTTTTTTAGTACCCATAATACAGGCTCTGCTTAGTTTAGGACTAGATGACGTTGTATGTAAAATGTCCGGAATATTTATTTTATTTATTATTATTATTTACTTTTTTGTAAAAACAGGGCGTCCACTTGACTTTGTTAGTTCAAGAGTTATAGAGGCTTCACTTGTAAAATGCGCTCACTTGGTAAACGTCATACAAAATTAACGCATTAATAAGTAAACATACAATTATCTATTGGATATGATTTGAAATCCACGTAACATTATGGGTGACTGAGGAACCCTTTCATGTGCGTGGCCTGACACGCACTTGGACGTTTTTTTTCACTCGAAACATTTTCACAAATCACAGGTTGGGATTACTCGAAAAGAAAAGATGGATACTGCGAGTGTTTAAAGGCCTCATTAACGACTTGCCAGTTATCAAAGGTCGTGCGTAAGCTCGTTATAAGCTCCACTTGTACATAACGAACGGGTTCGCAAGTACTCAAGTGTTTGATAAATTCGAATTGTAAGTATTCTGTGAATTCTTTTCGTTATTTAGTTGAAATTATTTTTTTTGTATTATTTTTTTACGGGTTTTTGTGTTTTTAACCGACATCAAACAAAAGGAGGAGGTTCTCAATTCGTCTGAATCTTTTTTTTTTAAGTATGTTTAATAAGATCAGCGATAATTTCGTCGTTTATGAACCGATTTCAAAAATTCTTTTTGCATTGGAATGGGCGTAGCTTAAAGGTGGTCTCATCGTCACCATATCAGGATCTGATGATGGGATCCCAAGGAAATCGAGGGAACTACTAAAATATCATAGGCACAATTGTCGCGATTTGGGTACTCTGAATAGTTTTTAATTGAAGTCGGTTCCGTTTTGTTAAAATTATAATTATTGTTTAAACGTTTATTTTGTTTTACAGGATTTATAGCTAGTTACAGAAACGAAAGAGAACCTTTGTCAGGATGTGTGATACGAACTTTCAAGGCGGTTTCTCGTGTTTTCCTTGAGTGTAAAACTTGACCCGGAGTATGAAATCGTGGCACGGCATAGGAAAGTAACGGAGTTATCCATACTGTCTGTCTGTTACGCTTCCATAGTTCAACCGTTGAATCGATTTCTATGAATTTCAAAATAGAGAGATTGGATCCTGGACAAGGACAGCCCCTCTAGCCCGTTACAAACGTTTTTCGTTCCTTCTCTTTCTATTTCTCTATTATTTAATTGGCTAAAGTCCCTCAGTCACGTGATCAAAACTAAATATAGAGAATAGAATAGAAAAAAAAAACTTTTGCAACTTGACTAGGGTTACAGGACTACTTTTTGTCGCAATAACCGACATTCACGCTGGCAGATTCGCGGGAAAATAATGCTGGTCTTTTTTAACTATTTTTAACTGTCTCGAGTGTCACACGTATTATTGTAACGCGTACTATATCCTATATCCCAAGGCTTCTAATAGGTTTTACCGATCGTGGTCACGGGTAGACTAGGGAATCGGTCTATATATAATCGGTGGTTAGCGTGCCTCGGAGAGCAAGTTAATCCGTCGGCCCCGGTTGTCATGAACACCTATGGCAATTATTAATTATACTTAAAACTAGTTCAACCACCGAATTTCGGTTCTCCCTCAGGAATGCGGACGTCCGATTATATATATTATTTTCTAAATCAACACTACAATCGATTTTATCAACAACAAAACTTTATCTACTCACAAACTCTTTGTGTAACAAATCAAGATTTAAAGTGAACATCCAAACCAAACAAAGAAATCTACGTAAATCATGTGTTGATCCACCAATCCTCTTCTAGGATAGACAAAGTAATCCTCCTTGACGCTCCAGTAAACATCTGCCTTCAACTGCATCAAATTGGATTACTAAACTACGATTCAGATCGATTGGTTGCGGAAAACGTTTCTGGATAAAAATACTTGTGTTCAAACGTGTGTATTCTTTATTTGAATATTTTTTATTAAGAAGTTTCAGAGAAATGATAAAAGGCGATACAAGATACAATTCGAAAGGAGTATAATTTTAACCGACTTAAAAAAAAAGGAGGAGGTTCTCAATTCGTCGGAATTTTTTTTGTGTGTTCAGCGATAATTTCGTCGTTTATGAACCGATTTCAAAAGTTATTTTTGCATTGGAATGGGCGTAGCTTACAGGCGGTCCCATCGTCACCATATCGAGATCTGATGATGGGATCCTAAGGAATTCGAGGGAACTCATTAAATATGAAAGGCACAATTGTCGCGATTTGAGTACTCGGAATAGTTTTACATTGAAGTTGGTTCCTTTCTGTTAAAATTATATCTGTCTAAATTTATACATAGAGAGATAAATTTTACAAAGTCCCCCCATCCCCTCAAATTCTGATAGAGAAGGGACACTCAAAGACCGTTTCTATAAGCTAGTTTACTCGTTCACTCTTACGAGGAAAAAAAGCGTCTAGCATGATTTCTTATGAAAGGACACAGGCTATTTAAGATGACGCCGCTACACTTACAAACATAAGTGACTATAAAATCAGTTCGGATATCAATATAAGATATAAAATAGAGATGTTATTAATATGAATATGATATTTCGGATCTGGATACGTATAAAGGAATAAAATTATATCGGTTTCGGTTACGGATATCTAATTATTTTGGATCATCCATTAGTTTCGGATAGTTTTGTTACGGATATTAAATTGAAGTAAAACACAACCTAAACACAATTTGGTTTTATTTTTAGGGTTTTATTTACTTTAGATTTTGATTTAAGATGAAGTTTCAGTGAAGTAGTGAAGTTCCTTCTTTCCAGGAAAAATTGATAACAAAATTACCAAATTAAATTCGATTTTGGTCGCTTTTTGTCTATTATAATCAATTTAATACTTATTATAAGACTGTTAAATTAAGAATCAACTCTTGAATAAAAAGTTACTAGTTATGTCTGGCCAGCGTGGTATAGTAGGCTAATACCTCCTTTTCAAGGAGAGGCCTATGTCCAGCAGTGGACTGTTAAAGGCTGTTGATGATGATGAGTTATGCAAGAGGTTATGTTATGACTAGAAATAACAAACAAACTGCAAGATTCATTTTATTTAGACTAGTTTTATGAAAATACCCGAAACATTACGAAACTGGAGAAATGAATACGGCTACGGATTTATTTTTATATCGGATATCCAATAGTTTTGATGACGTTTGAACATCCCTAATATAAAACTACTCCGTTACTGACTGACTGATAGACAACGTACAGACAAAACTACTGGGCCCAGGAAAGAGCTCTAAGAGAGGATTAAAAAAAGCAATCAAAGTTATACATTAGAATAACACGTAGGCGAAGCCGTCAACAGAAGCTAGTATAGTATAGTTTATTGATAAAAATACTCACATTGGAAATGTAACAACGTTGAAAATTATCTAATAAAAGTTTATGTGGAAAGTTCGCTGCCCGCCATTTTAGTACCATAGATTCACAAAGTAACACTTACAAACTTCTTAGAGTTTTCTATTCAAATTTAGAACTCGAGTACCTAGTTCTGTCTTTAAATTATTCGGTTTCGAAACCACAGACTACTTGAAACAAACTTTGTTTTTAAATTTCAGTATTTGTGGAATGTACATACAAATAAATATATGAAATAAACTATCTATCTATTAATATCAAATTAGTTTTTCAATAAAGGCAGATGAAAGTATGCGACTCGGTACTTTCATTAAAAAACATTTTTTGTGTGCCTGTCAATTTACTTGGCAAATCTTTGGAATAGCTGGTCCGATTTTGACGGCACTTTCACGAGCAGATAACTGATCATATAAGGAGTAACTTAGGCTACGCTTTCTAGACTAGTGGTAACGCCGCGTGACTAAGCTAGTTTAATCAAAAGTCCGGTCAAAACCGGTCAAGACAAGCAGATAAATATTTTCAAAAGTTATCTTGATGAAAGTATCGAGTATCGTAAAACCGTTTATTTGATACTAGCTTTCGTCCACGGCTCCGCTCGCGGGTATGTCGGTTATTGCGGTAAAATGTAGCCTTTGTCCTTAGTTCAGTTCTATCTTCATACCAAATTTCATCAAAGTCGGTTCAGTGGTTTAGGCGTGAAAGCGTAACAGACAGACAGAGTTACTTTCGCATTTATAAAATTAGTAGGGATTACACACAGACACATCTGCCTCGTTGGTCTAGTGGTTAGCGTATGCAACTGCTAATCAAGAGGTCTCGGGTTCAAATCCCGGGTCAGGCCAAAAAGTGTTTTTGGGTTTTTCTTAGGACATTCCTAATAGCAGCCCGGAGTTTGGAAGTTTGGCGGTGATTCACGTCCGTGCCTCGGAGAGCACGCAAAGCCGTCGGTCCCGGTTGTCATGAACATCTATGGCAATCGTTATTGGGAAATCAGTGCTCTGAAATATACTGACAACTAGTTCAATCTTCGAATTTCAGTTCTCCCTTAGGGTTGCTGAGGTTCGATGCCAATCGCTCCGTGGAAAAACTGAAATTCAGGTAAAACCGGTTGAACTAGTAGCCGACCCCAAATAAACTTGCGAATAAAGGCTCGGAAGAAGAAGACACACAGACACATCAATCTATATACAGATTGTAACATATGTGAAAATCATTTTATTACATTGTTGATGTAATGTCGGGTGTGCAATAAAGGTTAACTACTTACGTAATAAATTATAAAACACATAATTTTCCCAATAATACTGATGTGCTGATAACCGATTATCCAAACATAAGAAAGCATAAAAACAAACGTATAATTTATAAAATAAAGTGTGTTGAACGGCGTGTGTTTATTATTTTTCGATGTAAAATATTAATTTGAGTAGGCCGATGTTATTTTTATTCAAGATGGCCGTAATGGTGATTCATTGGAGCGATTTTTTTATTTTATTTAAAAATCGATCACTTTTCGGTATCGAACTCAGATATGTACAATATCTGTTGTTGTCTCTTGACTCGATAAATGGCGTTGATGCTAAATTAGATCACAGTATGATTTCGTTCGCGTTTTCAGTATAAATGGTTAAATGATTTGATGATTGTGATCGAGCAACGATTACACGATTGATTATTATTCTCGTAATAGCGAATTGTGGTGACCTTTCTTGGCAATATACGTGTTGTTAATAAAATTCTAACTATTTATATGAAAATACATATATAAGGTAGGTTCTTACGTCAAAAAAGTTTTTTTTTCTGTCTGGGTAATCTCTGGAAAGATTGGGCCGATTTTGAAGGGACTTTCATTGGCAGAAAGCCGATGAACTAAGTAATGACTTGGGCAATCTTTTTAGACCACCTTTGCTCCGCAGCGTTACTCGCTATTTAAAACAATAACAGTGAGCTTCACCGCGGGACTCAGCTAGTCTAAAATAAAAACAACAATTTATGTCCGGTTATTAGCGTGTTTACAGAGTTGATTGAATCCAGGTACCTTCAAGACACTATCGAATAAAGTTATATTTAGAAGTGGGAAACTGTTCAAGGCTCATCTACGTTTAATATTATATACTGACTGCCTAGATGACCCAGTGGTTGGCGTATGCGGCTGATGATCAAGAGCAAAGAGTATGTAACACTACGTATAAGAGGCGGGAGTGCCATAGAAATAAACGATGTATGAAACGGGAGTCCTCGTCCAATACCAACCTTACGGAACTAAGGCGTGATACAATGCTGCCAACACAATTCATTATTAGTGGTGTGGTGGTGACTAGCGAAAACTTATCGATATCGACTGCAAAATTTTGGGCTTTCAGGAAATAAATAAATAAATGAATATTTAAACTTGTTTTAAAACATATTTATTTACAAGGAATTAATTATTAATTAACAATACTATTGATAATTTAAATTTTAGAGATAGGTTTTAACAAAACACGTCAAAAATATTTTTAATAGGTAAAAGTTGGGACAAATAGCTGTACGCTCTAGGCGACTTTTTGTAAATAGCTACGGTTTTATATAATTTAGTCCAACAATTTGCCTTTAGGTTTGCGACTTTGGTTAGCTATAGATGATTCTATCAAACTTTTCAAGACAGGTGATGTTATGTTATCCATCGCATTAACTTTCGCTTCCGAGGTGTCACTGGGACAGCTTGTCTGTCTTGATGTTTACTTGGTGACACTAATGGTGCTGAAACATGAAGAAAATAAATAAATAAATATTTTGGACATCTTACACACAACATCATCTAGTCTCAAAGTAAGCAGAGCTTGTGTTATGGGTACTAAACAACTGATATAAATACATAAATATACTTTTTTTTTGTAAATACATACATATTATACATAGAAAAATCGGTGTAAAACGTAAGTTATTAAGTACTTATATACTTGTTATATACTTAGAAAGACAAACCATGGAATATTGGCTTTATTCAACATTAAAATTACGATATGATAAAACTAGATATTGACTGAATGACAAGCTTAATATTGTATGTCAAATATCATGGCAACGTAGGTTCTATACAAGTAGGTATTATCACATTCGCCCCCTCTAAGAAGTCACATAGTCCTGGAGATATGCTGGGGGTCTTCTGAATCTGCCTGAGCACCGAGGCTCAGCATTTTCCGCAGCTGGATCCTGCTCTCCGACTTCTTCATCGTCAACAGTTCGAGGTAGTGGAGCTAAGGACCTGTTCGAGACCGTAGTTTCCCGTCCGTCAGGAAGTCTTACAAACGATTTTGAGAACGGCGGGGATGGTTAAACATTCGCTCGTGTGGCGTTGCATTGGTACTGGTGCACAAAAGAGACCTCATTGAGTGCAGCGCCGGTAGCAGGGCCGTCTCCCAGTTACTAATATCATCGTCATTAGATTTGAGGTAGAGTTGGATTGTTCGCCACAATGTACCGTTAAGACGCTCAACTTGCCCATTTCCTTGGGGGTTGTAAGGAGTTGTACGGCTACAGGAAGTACCTACAGACAGTAGAAATTGTTTCAGTTCATCTGATAAGAATGCCGTTCCTCGATCAGAGTGGATGTACGCCGGCGTGCCAAACGTAGAAAATAAGTTCTTTAGGCAATTTATGACAGTTCTGGATGTTAAGTCTTTGCACGCGTATGCGAATGGGAATCGGCTGAACTCATCCACTATCGTCAATATATATCGATTCTGGGTCTTAGACGGAATAGGTCCTTTAAAATCAATATTTAATCGTTCAAAAGGAGCCGTCGCTTTAATTAGGTGCCCTTGGTGTTTTATATATCTTGGTTTGATTTCTGCGCAGATTGGGCAAGCCGCCGTCATTCTTTTAATATCCTCAACGGAGTACGGAAGATTCTTCGATCTCACCCAGTGAACCATGCGCGTGACACCTGGGTGGCAGAGAGATCGGTGTAGTTCGATTAATTTAGAATTGGAAGAGGCTGTATTTATTTCGTTAGATATAAATTCTTGATCTTCTCGAGAATGGCGTCTTGAGCGAATAGCTACAGGTTTCAGATAAGGTGAAAGATTGGTGAAAATTGATGCTGGTGGAACACTTGCTTCCGAGACGTTGCAAACTTGTAAGGGTTGTTTCTCGCCTCCAAGTTGAAGAACGAGCGACGAGTGTCTTCCCAGAATGTCGTGCCCGATAATAACATCAGCACACAGGTCACTGACGACGAGCAGTGGCTGGTGTTGATACTTGTGCCCACCCATTTCGATTGTTGCATAGCATATTCCATTGACATAAGATACGTTATTAAGAGATGCCAGAGTTATTGCTTGTCTGCATGGCTTTTGTTTTAGGTTCATAGTCTGAGCGAGATTCTTATCAATGAAGCTGATTGAGCTACCGGTATCGAGGAGCGCGTCTGCACGGAAATTGTTCACAGCGATAGTTATCGTTGCTTTTCGCAGGCTTGCAGGAGCAGCGGCAGAAATAGTCGATACGCTGAAGTCAGTAGCCTGGGGCGGAAGGCATTCTTCGTCAGTGGCAATAGCGTTGGTGTTACGTTGATTAGATCCTGAGCTACGGCAAACATTAGCGAAGTGGCCTTTTTTGAAACACAGCTGGCATTCAGTGTTGTTAGCAGGACACTTGATTCTTTGATGGACATTGCCGCCACAGAAAAAGCAACGGCGCTTGCCTTGAGTAGGATTATGCAGTTTAAATTTGTTTTGGGTGGCAGCTAGGCTAGGTCCTGGTTGTGGTTCTTGATTTTCAGAGATCGCGTTGACAGAGGCAGGTGCTGAGGACACAGTTAGTAATTTCGAGGTAGTTTCAGCAGTTTCCAAAGACAAAGCGAGGTTCAGGGATTCCTCTAGAGACATGACAGATTTTTCTAGTAGTCGTTCTTTAATTCTTTGAGATAATATTCCGGAAATGAACGTTAAACGTACCGTTTCATCCTGATATTCTTTTGCAGTGACAGGTTCGAAATGACAATCTCGAGCGAGTATTGTCAGTGCTCTAGAATATTCGGCCAAGGATTCGGTAGGTTGTTGTCTCCTTGTAAACAGAGTATGCCTTGCTAAAGTAACATTTTTCCGTTTTTCATAGGTGTCGTTGAGAGCCTTGATAGCATCGGCGTATTTTGTATGCGATTGTATGATATTAAATATTGATGGCGAGATATGATTTGCGAGGATTCGGTACTTAAGGGCTTCGTCCGCTGAGTTGGCTTCGAGCTCGATGAAGTTTTCGAAGGTGTACTTCCAATGGGCCCACTTGAGGTCCGCACCTGGCGTGGATGGCTCCACCTCGAAACGCTCAGGACGTAGGTACCGCGACATCGACTTTCCTTCAGTCATGGTTAGAAACGGATAGATATTAATGTTGAATAAATTGTTATATACTTAGAAAGACAAACCATGGAATATTGGCTTTATTCAACATTAAAATTACGATATGATAAAACTAGATATTGACTGAATGACAAGCTTAATATTGTATGTCAAATATCATGGCAACGTAGGTTCTATACAAGTAGGTATTATCACAATACTCAAACAAAATGTGTATAACACTCACTAAATTTATAATGACAAAACCAACTGATTGAAAAAACATTGATTTTACTTCCTTAAATAATTATCATCATCAGCGTAGACTGTAGATTTCCACTGCTAAACATAACTTTGTCCAGTAATTTCTATAACTAAACATCGATATCGATAAATCCGACTGATGGGTTCTCACTATGCAATGTTTTGTTAAAGTTAATTTGATTTTGTTAAAATCCACTAAGTTTTCCTTTATATTTCAAATATTCATGGCAAGTTATAATAATAATAATAATAAAGTTTATTAATCCAAAAGAAATGTTACAACATTCAAACACAATCGACACAGTAAATGTTTGCAATATCAAATGCTAAAGTTCGAATAGGTTAAACAATATTGTTGTTCTAAACAATTGAGCCCTGTCTCTCAAACTAGGCAATGCCTGTATCTTAAGAGACAGGTTTCAGCAATCAGGATTCCTATTTGTGATTTATCGTTGGGTTTTGAGACGTTAAAGGTACCGTGCCGGTTAGATGATTACCGTATATAAAATATGTGGAAATGATATATGATACCATAAGTGAAGTGTGCGTGTGTGTGTGTGTGTGTGCGTGTGTGTGTGCGCGTGAGTGCGTGCGTGTGTGTGTGTGTGTGTGTGTGTGTGTGTGTGTATTATGGTAAGCGTGAGATTGTGTGTATTTTAATTGTATGTTAGTGATATTGTCACTTTAAGAATTTTACCAGTGATTCAGTGGTAGAATAATCTTTGAGTAATAACCACTCAGTTATTCGATGCTTGATTTTAAATCTGTTAAATTGTAGGATGTTTAAGTCTTTGTTAATATTACTGTATATGTAAGGGCTTAACGTGTAGAATTGATGTTCAGAAAAGGAGGTCTTGTGACGAACAGGAGGTGCATAAAATTTTCGTTTATTGTGTTCTGGAGGTTGAATGAAATTGTGGTACCTGAGGGTTGTTCGAAGAATGTAAAGCTGCCGTACGGTTAGTATCTTAGAATCGGCATAAAGTTGGACAGTTGGATACCTGAATGGCTTACGCAACATTACTTTCAAAATGGCTCGCTGTGCTCTTTCCATTTTTATTAGGTGCGACATAGCTGCGCCACCCCACACCGTAATGCAATATCCAATTACAGATTGGCACAGTGCCTGGTATACCAACATAATAACTTCAAAGTTAGCCGACTTCCTAAGTGATTTGAAAATATGAATGAGACGCATCGTTCTGGTAGTAATTAAGTTTACGTGTTTATCCCATCGCAGCCCACAGTCAATTTGTACTCCGAGATATTTTACACTGCTTGCTCTGTTTAGTGCAGGACAATTACAAGAAGATCTCAGGTTGGAACATGAATGAGCTGTGATCTCAAAGGAGTCGGATGGTGCGCCGTTGCATCGAATCGCGAAAGGAATATAAGCGGTCTTTTGTACATTTATACTAAGCAGATTCAAATTTAACCAGTTAATGACTCCACTTAAAGCTAGTTCTGCCCTACTTTTAATGGTTTCCCACGTAGCGCCAGAAACAATTATTGCGGTGTCATCGGCATACGCGAATATTTTAACGTACTCGGGGAAACTCATCAAACACAAATCATTGACATAGATTTGGAATAAGGTAGGACCTAAGATACTACCCTGAGGAATGCCGAAAGTTACCAACTCTTCGTTACTCAGGAAAGAATCTACTTTAACGGTCTGTGTGCGATCTTTAAGGTAGTCCTTGAAAATCTCCAGCGGAGTGCCGCGCACTCCGAGCATTTCCAGCTTAGAAATGAGGAGGGGGACAGAAACCGTGTCAAAAGCTTTTGAAAGGTCTAAAAATATACCGAGGCATTTGTTTTGATTATCCAGTTGTTTGGCTACAAGTTGTGTAAGTTCGAGTACAGCATCTTCTGTGGAGACTCCAGATCGAAAGCCAAATTGGTTTTTAGGTATGATTTTATATTTCTGTAAGTAGGTTTTGAGGTTATTATTAAGAATTTTTTCAAACAGTTTAGAAATAGTTGATAAAATGGAGATAGGTCTATAATTATTGACACAGTTTCTGGCCCCTCCCTTGTGGACTGGGTGAACTACTGCCTTCTTTAGCGCATTTGGGAATACTCCTGTTTGAATACAGTAATTAAATAAGGCAGTTAGTGGTGGTACCAAAAATTGACGACATTCCTTTAAAAATACAGGTGAAATTCCATCCCACCCTACAGCACTGTCATTACGTAACTGTAGAATAAGGGATTCCACCTCAGAATTGTCGACTTGCAGTATAGCCAGTGAGTTAGATGGGGAAGACAGTAATCGGTCTCTGGCTGCGATAGGGGGAGCCGTAGTATGGTTGATTATATCCTGTGCTAAGTTTCTACCTATGTTTGTAAAATAATGACAGACCTCATTTACAGATGATTTCGGATCGTCGCTAATTTTAAGTAATTCAATGGGACTGGAGTGTAGGTTTTGAGTGTTGGTTATGTCTTTAATTGTTTTCCAAAGAGCCTTAGGGTTATTTTTAGATTTTGTCAATTCACTTTGCTCATATGAAGTCTTTAATTTACGGATGAGTTTATTACAAAAATTCCGGTAGCGTATGTAAGTTATCTTAAGAGTAACGTTGTCCGGATATTTTTTATAATTATTATGCATTCTATCTCGATTCCTAATACATTTTAACATACCACTAGTTATCCACGGTTTTAAGCACCTTTTTTTACGTGAAATTGTTTTGTATATTTTATGTTTGTCTATGATTATTTTTAGGATATTTATTAATTTATTCATCGCTATATTCGCAGATTGTATATCATAGATAAAGGAGAAATCAGTATTTGACAATTCTAATTTAATAGCGTCATAATTTAGTGAAAATGAACACACGGTAGTTTTCCTTTTAGACTGCATATCTTCAACAATCAATAACACCGGTTTGTGGTCGGTGATATAGGAATCTAAAACAAGGGTAGTAGAAGTAAGTTTAGACTTCAGAAGTACGTGATCATAGCATTTATTATGACGAGTACTAAGGAAGTGAGTCGGTAATAATCCATGGGATGCATTCAAAATTAAGTAGTCCAAAGCGCGGTGGTCTCTATGTTCATCAACTATGTCAATGTTTGTGTCTCCGACAAGTGTTATATTAGGGAAGTGAGTTAATTGTTGGTAAATGGTATCCAAGCTATCTAAGAAGGTGTCAAAGCTTTCTTTTGTGGAATATGAAGGGGAGCGGTAAATGGCCAGTATGGCTATTTTGTTATTTAATTCGCAGATTAGGCAATTCCCTTTCATAAAGCTCGGTTCCCATACCGAATGTATTATTTCAGATTTTATGTAAAACACAATACCGTCATTTTGATTACAGTTAACCTTAGTTGAGTAAGAACGATAACCAGTTAATATAGGTAAGTTATTTAATACACTCAGCCAACACTCCGTCAAAACAACGACATCTATATCGATTTTTATATTTTTAATTAAAATTTGCAATTCATCGAAATTTTTGTTTAAGCTACGTATGTTAAGTTGGAGAATTTTAAGGTTATTTTCTGATAAATTAACAAACTTCTGACATTCCTCTGGAAGACAAGGAAAACTGTTCCCTGCCATAGAATCCAATTCGTTATTAATGTGTTTTATGGTAGCCATTGATTAAGAAAAAAATACATGCAAACAGAGCCACTATACAGTTTCAAATATACCGTGGAGTCTAGTTTAATTATAGTTGTATTGAACATAGTTATTATCAAGCAGATATAATCATGTGAGTGAAGGAAATACCGAGTTTGTGTGACTAGGTTTTTATGAGTAATGCGTAGCAGGAGTGAGATAGTGAATATGATGTGTGAGATATTGTGGAGTAAAGAAGTGTAGGTTTGTTTACATAATATTTTTACAATTACAAATTTATTAATGTTATTAAATAACTGAAATATAAACCCAATAATAAAGTAAAAAATAAACTGTACATACAGTCATGAGCTATTATTACCTAAATTCAACAAACACTCTTCTGAGGTTATTTTTATATGCTTGTCTCCCTCCTGTTTACGAAGAAAGATGTTCCCGTTGGCCGTCCAACAGTACCGGAATCCATTCATTTTGGCATATTCCCGGGCCTGGTAGAACAGCTTTTTATAGCTTGGAGGTAGTTGTTCAGTTATATATACCGGTTGAAGTTTTCCTTGAATTCCGATAAGTTCCGTGTTGAGTTTGTCTTTTAGGATAGGCTTGTTTTTGTTGTATAATCTAACGGCGTTTAATAATTTCTGCTTGGTTAACACATCCTTAAACTCAGCTATTATAGGTCGTGGAGAAGTATTGTTTGAGGGTTTGCCTGGTAGACGATATGTATCGCGAAGATCAGACTCAGTGAGAGGCACGCCGACCGCTCCACCAATGCTGCACACCATTCTTATAAGACAGTCATTAGATTCCGTCTCGTTAAACGGTATATTCCTAATTTCAGTACCCGATGACCTAGATTTATACTGCAAGTCCTGAATCTTCTTTTCCAAGCTCTCAATGTAAATACCCTGTTCTTTTCGTTCTTTTCTTAAAACTTCAACTTCCTTTTTTATTTCTTCAAACTGCTTGTTTATAAAAGACATAGATTGAATGATATCAGCGTTTGAGTTGCGTATTTCAACGTTTGTCGCTTGTATTTGGTTGTTTTGTTTCTTTATATCTGCCAATTCAGATACCAACTTGTCCATGACCGCTGCCTGCTCCGACAGCATTGAAGTAACGGAAGTATCCTGATCCCTTTTCCAGTTAGCGAACATTAGTTGTAGTTCCTGGGAACTCTGTCCGGACCCGGCTTTGGGCGAGTTATCATTGCGCCGACGCTTAGATCTAGTTGTGGTGACATATTCACTTAATGTTACTGCTGAGTTTATGTCCGGTTCCGATTGGGTCTGATTCAGGTTACCTGTTGACTTAGTGGCACTGGGAGGCGTGCGTTGTTGCTTTGACATTTTAGATGATATAATTAATTGGGTGTGCGATCAAAATACCTAATAATATAGCTATTTACGCTCCTCCCTACTCAGAATAACAATCGTCAATTTATTTATTTCCGTTTCTTTAAAAGGTAACACTCGTTTAAGTAGCTTCGCAAAAGTTATTCATTCGTTGTCGGTGCATATAGTATGACCTCGCGGCAAGAAAGTCGTAAGCGCCGTGCAGAACGCGTCGCTTACGCGTTTTTATTGTTTACGCAGGACAATCACGAAGTGACGGTATGCAGCTTTTGATTTAAAGTTAATTTATTTATATGTTTTTGTTTTACACTAGTCCGGATCACTTACTGTCTCATTCAATGGCAGACAATCCCAGCTTAAATTGTAGCACAAAGTTCAACACAAAAACCAACTCCCGACATAAGAAAATGTAAAAACTTTGACGAGTAAACAAGTACGTGTGTTATAGCAAACTACCCAACGATGTTTTTTTGTTGTGTTGTGTTTTTTGTTGTGATGTTTTAAGTCTTTAGGAATTGTACAAGAATTGACTTCTATAAAGAAATAATTGATCTAATTATGCTTACCATTCTTCATCTAATGGAAATCTAGCCATAAAAAGACGTTTGTTCACATCAACCCGGCATGTTTTTCAACCACAAATTTCACACGTTATTTTTTTCATTTTGTTTATTAGAAACAATTGACGACAAACAGACAACAAATTTCGTCCAAATAAATGATTATATATACACTTTATTGCAATTTATACGCGAAAATATAGATTTAGAAAATCATAACAAACTAACCATCAAACGCTTAGCACAGACTACACAGAGTACTTTTAGTTGCTAGTGACATTAATGACAGTCAAAATGGCGGTCCATATAATCCACCTATGTGTAGAAGAATCGTAGCCCGGTATGGTCCCAGAGTTCTCCGTGTTCTTCGTAATTTTAACGGATTATAGCCGCCATTAAAAAGGACTCCCGTTTCATACATCATTTCTTTTGTATAGGAGTTTCGCCAGACTGATCAAGAGGTCTCGGGTTCGATTCCCGGGTCGGATCAATTGTTTGTGTGATCCGCAAATTTTTGTTTCGGAGTATGTTTAAAAGTTTGTTTATATATTTGTATCAGATGTCTAGTACCCATAATACAAGCTCTGCTTAATTTGAAATAAGATGGCGTTAGAAAAAGTTGGTTTGTTTATTTGAACGTGCTTATCTCAGGATCTTAAAGACCGATTTAAAAAAAATTTTTACTGTTACCTATTTCAGCACGAATCTCCCGGCACGACCGGAGCAGTACGACCCTCACACAGAAGACCAACCTAAAAATGACAGCATACGTGCTGTCATATTTTGTTGGTGAAGGTGAGAACGAAGACCTAATGATTCAAAAGCATCTCACTAAGCCGCCATGGTATGGGTCACCATAAGGCATTGTCTATAATTACAATGAGGACGGTGACCCCTACTCTTGGATTCTACTCATGCTTGCAGGAGTAGAGTCACTTTAGTAGACTTAGATGTAAAAGAATATTTTTAGTAAGTAGGTAGGTTTTATTTATTAGTAGATAGGTACTAAATGTGTTGAAGCTCTTTTACGGTTTAAACGTAAAACCGCTAACCCTTTAAATTTATTCGGTAAAAGTAGTTATCGGTATGTGGAAATCAAATTAAATTTCCCTCTTACGTCATCCATTTGACAGCGAGCGGGGGCAGGTTATGTGAAATGGGCAGAGCATGACACGATTGAATTTTTTTTGATGTGAAACATCTATAGGCGCACGTAAAATAGATTTCTGGCCTGGCGACGCCTGGCGACGCGTCGCCACGGCACGCTATACGATGGTATATATAAACAGTCTATATGCAGTAGTGTGTACGGTGTGGCGTAAATTATAATTATAATTATAATTAAACTGTCTGTCACATATATACATAGGCACATAAATCAAGTTTAATAAATAACTTAAACCAATTCTCGACTCTTCATTTATTCACAGCCATTAATTGTAAATTAATTCATCGCTCTACGCTTTACCTTAAGCAAAACATTACTACGTCAAGCTTAGGAGGGTAAATAAAATTAATAATGAAACAGAAGTGAGGTACGAGGGTTGCCGGAAAGCTAAAGTATCCGGATACTAAATTTAATATCGCATCGTGTAAATAATATGGTAAGTAAGGAGATAATCACTGACGGTTAGGCACGGAGGCGTGGTCAGTACCTAGATGGGAGATCGTTTGTGATATGATGAGCTTATCCGTGATCCGGTGGTCACGTTAAGCAGTCGGTCCCGGTTGTTTTCATTAGATAACAGTCGTGAAATTTAGTTGGAAGCCTTCGGGCGGCCTTAAAACACCTAACGGTAAGATTACGTAGCCACATAGTCCCTAACGCGCACTGGGCGGGCGTGGGCAGTGTAGCGACGTATTTTTTTTTATATTGGCCTACCAAAGTGACTCTACCCTGCCTGTACCTCTAATCCAAGAGTGGGGGGAGACCACATACCATTGCAGCGAATGCAGGCAATAAAGCATGGCGCCCACAATATGGCGACTTAGTGAGATGCTTTTTCACGCCCGATTAAAGGACCCGGGATAGAGAAGACACAGATGTCCCGGCGAGAAGAACCGTCTCACCCTGTTCAGCATACCGAGCTTCCGCGAGGCCGCCTTGGTGACGCTCTCTTTGTATTCTCGTCGGTTGAGCTCTCGGCAGATATCCATACCCAGGATACCGAGTTTGTCCTGCATTAGAAGTTGAGTGTTCTGAAAAGAGGGGAGGGAAGGAACGGGGATTTAACCCTCTCCTGAGAGGAAACCCGAGAGATGTTATGTTATTGGTTGTTGATAATGATAAAGCAGTAAATTATTCTTTCAAAATGCTGGACCTTTTAATTTACGTCATATTATTACGTAAGCAGTTCATCGTTCTGCATTTCATCTTACATTAACCATTACTATTTCAAGCTAAGGAGAGTAAATAAATTAATAATGGAACAGAAGTGAGATGCGAGCGTTGCTCTCCGACAACACTCGGCACGGTTAAAGTATCCGAATACCTTTCTTTCAAATGTTGAACATTTTATTATACCTCATTGTAGAAAATGTGTCATTCAAACGCCTCACGAAGTCTTTGATTCACTCGTTCATTGTTTAATACTATCTGTGAATGAATGAGAACTAAGCAGTTCGTCATCACTAGCGCACGTGCGGTCGTGACACAGTTTAGTCGACTGTTACGACGATAGCAAGTGGGCGCGTGCGTCTTTGTGCCGACATTATAGAAGGATATACCTACCTACTACTGCTTATATAATTGTGGTTAACAGTTCCGAGCATAAGTAATATAACTTTCAAATTGTTCTGTTTAAGAAAATCTGAAATCATAATTTATACAAGCAAGAAAAGTTGCGATGTTTTTTTGTGAAAGTGAGCTTTTCCCAGAGGTAATAACATTTTTATTTGTTCAAGGTATTATCAAAAATAAATTAACTTAAATAGGTATATGTGAGCGAAGAGATAAGAATATCACTATGCTAGCTCTAGTCTCGTCATGTAAAGAAAAGGTCCTGCCCCATTAGAGTGACAGAAAGCACGTGCTTAACTGTCATCATCTAAGTTGTTTGGTACAATATAACACAATTAATAATTTCAATATCCGGTTATCGGTCAACTAACCGGATAATGTATTCATCCTTAATCATAAGCTGTTCGTTTATTTAATAAGTGCCAACAGCCCGAGTCACGGTTTCAGAGTGCAAACAATCGCACTGTACACCAATATTAACTGTGCTTACCCACCGCCAGGGCTCATAAAATGTCTTCTATATCGTTAAACGTGACTGAAAATAGCAATTTATGACACATTAATTGTTTGACCGAGCTTATATACTATTAGGGTACGGTTATAGGATAAGAAAACGTCAAAAATAACATGCATTATAATTCCAAATTTCGGTAGGTAATTCATTGAGTTACCGAGGCCAACAGAGGCTCGATTTTCCCCCTCTAACCCTCTAACTTCAAAGAGGCAGAACCATGCTTTGAGAGATCAACCTCAAATGACAGCATTCTGCAGCAGCAAGCTGTCGTGTTTCGTTGATAAGCAGAAGCGTCTCTAGCCTATACAGCGCCCGTGTGCAATCAGAACTCTAACGCCCTTAATTTGTTTTGTTTGAGCGCCCTTTGTTACATTTTTGACCTACTGAAATATGAAACTTAATTTCTTCTTTCAAATCGTTCTTTTTAAATTACGGTATAGCTGAGCCCTAGACGCCAAAGTACACCTTACGTATAACTCGTGCGAGATAAGATGGCATCTGGCTCAAAACGAAACATGATGCTGTTACCCCGCGTGATACCCCTGTCATCTTGCGAGTAGCGTTAGCATCACTATTACCGTTGCATGAATCTTTCCATAATAATTTTAGTTTATTAGGTATTACCTAATGTCATATGAATCACTCCACGAATTTATTTTATTAATATATCATTAGATTCATCTGGATAACCCAATTGTTTTAAGAAAGGTCACACGAAAAAAAAACAGCATGACGACTATGAGACGCAATATTTTAAAATAAAGAAAATCCATATACATATGATATTTAGAGACTACGATTAAAAGGCTTATCATGACGATTTAAAATTGTATTTTATAACCATATTTCAGTTCCTAACTTTATTTAAAATGATATTAGGTAGGTATTACCTAATATTATTTAAATCACTGCACGAAAAATGCATTCGGGTAAATAATGAATGCGGCCCTCTTCCTTTTGGTATGCAAGATAAAGTAGTATGTTATGAGAAACTACTTGAAGCAAAATAAATGTTGAAATTTAATAAAACTAGAATAATGTATATTTTTCTTGCACTCAGTACTCTAAACGACTGACATTGGAGTCAGGTGCCATCTTAGGTCGCACGAGTTATACGTACCTCTTTTTGGAATGGGTGGAATTATAACGGCCAGCATTATAACTCATAACACGGGCGTATATTCGTTGAAAGGCGAAGCGCGCCGCGGCGCCCCTAACAGCGTATGCATTGCACACCCTGCACTATAGGTAAAGACGCCTAGTTGATGAGTGTAATATAAGTCCATTGATTTATTATAATCTCAATAGGTCGTCATTGTGTGGGTCACCATACTACTACTACTACATTTTCTGCATTCACACTGAGGATAGTAACCAGTTCCATGCTTTCCGTGAAGCTGAGTAGTCACTTTGATAGGCATTTAAAAAAAAACCGTTACCACAGTGAAATAGAAGATCGTTCTTTTGTATTTATTTATTCGCTGTTATTATTCCATTTAAGCGAGTCTTTCTTTCTCTCTCTCTCTTTTCAAAACAGGAGAAGAAATAACAGAGTAATATTATTATATATTAACAAACGCATGATAAAACTTCGAGTAATTACTTAGTCATAAATATTTATCATCCTAGCCTTTATCATTATAATATTAAATAATATTATTCCCAAGTTAATTTGAAGTAGGCTACTAGTTCATTCAGTTTTATAAGAATACTAGCTTTCGCCCGCGGCTCCGCCCGCGTGTATGTCGGTTATCGCGGTAAAAAGTAGCCTATGTCCTTTCTCAAGTTCAGTTCTATCTTTATATCAAATTTCATCAAAATTGGTTAAGTGGTTTAGGCGTGAAAGCATAACAGACAGACGGAGTTACTTTCGCGTTTATAATATTAGCAGGGGGGTGTCTGCCATGGGTGTCTACATCGTCAGAACAGTTAAGAGTTACACGATAGAAAAAGACGCAATCGTAGGTAAATAGTAGTGATTGGGCGGTAAATCGCAGTGATTCGGCGCTGGGCGATCTAAATTGAACTTAATCTTTTGACACCGAGGGTATCTATTACTTTAATTTACTTTTCGAAGTGAGTCTTCTGTACTCGTACTTTTATGTATTCTGTGATATTAGTAGGGATTTGATCAAGACAGTCTGCGTTTTTTATTGCCAGTAGCGTGATGTTATGCAGCGAAAACAAATTTGTTAACCATAAGAAAGGTTATTGTGAGCAAACCTTAATAAATAAATAAATAATAAATAAATATTTCGGACATCTCAAACACAACGTCACCTAATCCAAAACTAAGCAGAGCTTGTATTATGGGTACTACACAACTGATATAAATACATAAACATACTTTTTTTCTAAATACACACATATCAGAGGTATATAGAAAACACCTAGACTCCGAAACAAATATTTGTTGATCACACATATATTTGGTCCGACCCGGGAATCGAACCCGAGACTTCTTAATCAGCAGCCGCATACGCTAACCATTAGACCAACAAGGCAGTCATATTTAAAAGATAGATATACTCTCACGGACTGTTTCTAGACCTTTAAAAGGGGTACATTTCTTTCACATATATTAATTTTATTTGTGAATCGTTTACGCACGCAATGGAAGGTCTCAAAAGGAATAATTTTTCCCTCGTTTTTGCAACATTTTTCATTGATATTCCAATTATATTGGTCGCAGCGTAAAGATACATAGCCTTCTTCCATCACTGGGCTATTTAGTACTGAAAGAATTTTTCAAATCGGACTAGTACTTCCTGAGATTAGCGCCTTCAAACAAACAAACACAGAAACAAACTCGTCAGCTTTGCAATCTATATTCTATATAATAATAAATCTATATTTTCCTTGGTGACGCCATCACGCGTGAACGACTGGACCGATTTCGCTTATTCTTTTTTTATAATATAACTTGAAGTACAAGGATAGTTCTTAGGAAAAAATAAATAAAAAATATGTGATAAGTTTTATGTGAGGAGTTCCGAGAAAACAAAACAATTGAGTGACGTTGAATCAATCAACTGTAAGCCGGTACGAAGTTCGCAGCTAGTATTAGAATAGAAATCAGTTTTCCACGGAGCGAGTGCCATAAGACCTCGGCATCCTCGAGGGCGAACTGAATTCGAAGATTGAAATAGTGGTTCGTATATTTGAGGGTACAAACTATCCAAAAACGTATGTTAGATGTTCATGACAACCATGACCGACGGTTTAACGATAATCGGAAGTCGGACTCGCCCATGAAGGGTTCCGTAGAAGCAAGTAACATCATATATAAGATCTTGTACTTTGTTGTAACTTTGATCGATGTTTCAATAATAGTGTATTGATTAAATAAAAGGTAAATTGCGGTTTACGATGTATGACGTATTAAAAACAAATACTAACTAGATCTCCTTCAATCCAATTTTCGGTGGAAGTTTGCATGGTATTTATTATCACTCTCTTATTTTAGAAGTTACAGGGGGGGCGGACACATTTTACCACTTTGGAAGTGTCTCTCGCGCAAATTATTTATTTTAGAAAAAAATGATATTAGAAAACCTCAACCTCAATCATTTTTAAAGACCTATCCATAGACACAACACGTATGGTTTTGATGAAAAAACATTTTTTGAGTTTCAGTTCCAAGTAAGGATGTTATGGATATGATATTTCGGATCTGGATATGGATATAAGAATAAAATTATATCGGTTTCGGATACGGTTACGGATATCTAATTACTTCGGATTATCAGGAAGTTTCGGATAGTTTCGGTTACGGATATTAAATTGAAGTAAAACATAAACACAAATAGTATGTACATAGTATGTACACAAATACATTTTTTTATTTTTTGTTTGTCTGTCCGTCTGGTTGTATGTCTGTCTAAATCAATTTTCACGGGACTTTCACTGGCAGAAAAGAAGAAAGCTGATGACCTAAGAAGTAATTTATAATAAAGCTGCATTGCCTACCCTCACAATAAAGATGTGAGGTGACTCCTACTCCTGGATTCTACTCATATCTATATATAACAAAATAAAAAATAACAAATAAAAAACACTTTCCAGCAATAAATAGAGTGATTCAAGGGGAAGTTCAAATGTGTAATTTTATACGTATTGCAGTAAATATAAACCAAGAATTTCATAGACTTTCAATGCGAAGTTGGGACGCTGGAATGCTATAATTATCTAAAAACTGCTGCAAGCGAAATCACTAACGATTCCCGCATCAGACTCATTACATTACACATGTCATGACATGTCACAACAAACCATATACCATACTAAAGACGCATGACGTTCACACCCATTTAAATGGCTATTTATATTTTACTCACCTCCTAACCAAATACCACGATTCTAACGGCTTGGGTTTCAAAATTTAACAGATTAGAAATCATCATCTTCCTAGCCTTTTTTCCCAAGTTTATTTGGGGTCGGCTACCAGTTCAACCGGTTTTACCTAAATCTCAGTTTTTCCACGGAGCGACTGGAATCGGACCTCTGCAACTCTAAGGGAGAACTGAAATTCGAAGATTTAGTCAGTATATTTGAGGGCACTGACTTCCTAATAACGATTGGCATAGATGTTCGTGACAACCGGGACCGACGGCTTTACGTGCTCTACGAGGCACGGGGGTGAATCACCGCCAAACTTCCAAACTCCTAGCTGCTGTTAGGAATTTCCTAAGAAAAACCCAAAAACACTTTTTGGCCCGACCCGGGATTTGAACCCGAGACCTCTTGATTAGCAGTCGCATACGCTAACCACTAGACCAACGATTAGAAATCGTTACCAATCCCATCAGCCAATCGTAGTCCACTGCTGAACATAGACCTCTCCTACTGCACACCTCTTTGATCGATTTTGGGCTTGTCGCATACAGCTCCTGCCAGCCATCCTGCTCAAATCGCCACTCCACCTGGCCTGTGGCCGTCCTACACTACGTTTGCCGAGTCGCGGTCCAAACTCCAGAACTCATCTACCCCTGTTTTCTCTTCTATCGCTATTTACGAAACTAATTAAGTATACATAATAGATAAGGCTACAAATGTGTCCTTACGATGCCCTAAAGGGCTGTAAAATGTAACTAAAAGCTTTTACTTATCTATGTACAGAGGCATTGAATTGAGTTCTCTCGCATATAAATCTTCTGCGATTACTTTTATTACATTTTATTACTCTGGCCTGAAATCTTTTAACCAAATTTTATAATACTTGAGTTTTAAGACTTCCACTAAACTTTTAGAGTGGCTATTGATTTAAATGGTCTCCTAGCCGCTTTCTACTGTTCTAATTGTTCGATCCTCATATGGAACAACATCTTGTGTAAACACTAATTGTTGTTCTGAGTCTGGGTGTTCTTTGTTTTATATGTAAACCAGGATACGAATCACCTGATAGTAAATGACTCCCGCCGGCCATGGACACTTGTAGCTCAACAGACACCAGCGTGTACTTCCCTTTAGGTGGGTAAGCAACGACGGCGGTCAGACCTAGATGGGTGACCGATTGTGGCATGATATATTATGAGCATTCCCGTGATCGGAGGTCAAGTTAAGCAGTCGGCCCTGGTTGTTATCATAATATAACAGTCGTGAAGCTTAGTTGGAGGCCTTTGGGCGGCATAAAAACATCCAACTCAGTTTCAGTATCCAAGACATAATAGTAAGTTACACAACGATAACAGTGATTGTAGCTGAAAGTACACCTCTGAGACTACCGTGCTAATAAATGTACATACTAAAATTAGTGATCTATCCAGTAAACAAGATTACATCAAACCCTTGGGAAAACCCTTTAATCGGATGGCCATTAATTACATCAAAAAGCTAGGACAGAGCGACCTTAATGGTGCGCGTCCATTGGCCCGCGCCGGACGCACCGCACGCAACGAATTGAACGGATTTGCTTTGCTCATAAATGCCGGCGTTCGGTGCGGGCGGCGCGGATAGTGGACGCAGCACTATGTGAAATCATACAAAACAAAATAAAATCCGTTGCGTACGGTGCGTCCGGCGCGGGCCAATGGACGCGCACCTTAAATCCCGACCTTATTAGTTTAAAACGACAAGACTCTTTTGAATCAGCGCCTTCTGTTGATGCTACAAATTGATGTGTTTGTTTGTAACATAAAATTAATATTGGTTTATTAAATGCATTGTCTTATAATTGTCTGTCCGTCTGTCTGTTTGATTCGCCTATTCTCTAGAACGATTGAACAGCATTCTTAAGGACTTTTACTTGCAGATAGCCGATGACATAAGGAAGTTAGATTATTATTATTTTTTTAAATTAATTTTGATGCAAGTCATTACTTGCGATTTCCAACAATGACCACGGGAAACACCAAAGGACTTAGCTAGTTTACGAATAATATCGTAAGCGGAAACTGACTCATAAAAACCAATGACTCATAGAAAACCAAAACTCCATTCAGTATATCCTATAGTCTCTTCTAGCTTAACGTCCACATAACCATAAACTAAGAACATTTTCAAAAACATACTTTGCCTACATACAATAAAGGCTAAAATCCCGTTAGATATTTACTCATTGTACTACATAAAAGGTGCTGTGAGAGTGATTACTGTGACGCAATTTTGGTTCTAAATGCTCTAATTGAAAATTATTTATGTATGATGCGTCCAAGGGTTATGTCCGGATCGGGACAAAGGACCTTTTGTTTGTATTTTTAAACGAATGTTTAACGAGTTTTGGTGTGAGGCGTGATATAGACAAATATAGGTCTAGTGCGTGTCAGGCAGCTCATAGAATAGGGTTCCGTAGTCAGTGCCGGATTAAGCCAGCGCGGGGCCTGTAGCAAACTTAAGCGCGGGGCCCTTGGGTAGTTTCAGGATTTTACGTTTCTAAGGAAAAGACAGTTACAAGCAACCGTTCTTTGATTCAATGAGGCCAATGAGGGTAAATTTATTAATAATACTGTTGTAGTAATCCGTGTCAATGTACTTAGCATCCGTTATTAATTATTGCATTATATGTATAAAGTTCAATGACCAAATGCACACACGCACAGATACGTTACACGGAGTTATAATATTTAAGTCGATACATATTGTTAATAAAATGAGTTGGAATTACAATTTAGTGTTGATCACTTGTTTCCCCGTCCTACTAGGACGTCCGTCGTACGAGTAGCCATGTGTACCGACGTCGGGTGTAGTCTAAGTAGTAACTTAGGCTACACCCACTAATGAAGAACCCACAATGGTGACCCCGACGTTCAACCGACGTTCAACCGACGTGATTTTCAACCGACGTGATTTTTAACCAACGTGATTTTCTCCAGAGCATCATCAAGCAAGAAAATTGCCAATGATGCCAGAGGTACCAACTCCACGAGGCGTTAACCAGTGCCAACAACAACAACAACAACAAGGAATGCATCCCAACGCACCGAGCACTTCATCCGCACAATCAACTACTGCGCCCGAAGTTTCATCCATCAGTGTGACAGCCAGGATTCCTGATTTTTGGGTTGAAATACCGAGGCTATGGTTCGCACAGTTCGAGTCCATCATGGCACCACAGAAGCAGGGCGACGAGTGCAAGTTTAATTTAGTCATTTCAAAATTAGGTCGCGAGACTATTCAACAAGTCGGTGATTTGTTGCTGACTCCGCCGAGCGAACAAAAATACAACACATTAAAACAACGATTGTTATCGATCTATGAGGAGTCCGCTGAACGGCAACTTCAAAAACTAATTGGCGAAATGGAATTAGGAGATCAGAAGCCGTCTCAACTCCTGAGAAAAATGTCGGAGCTAGCACGAAACGCCAACGTCGCCGACTCAACACTTCATAGTTTGTGGCTTCAACGTCTACCAGGTTCTGTCAGGGCAGTTCTAACAGTGAGCCAAGACCAAAAGCTGGACAACCTGGCAGCTATAGCCGACAAAATTATGGAAAACACTAGATTTCATGAAGTTTCGGAAGTGGCAAGCACCAGCAGTTTTCCGATGAACGAGTTGTTAACGCAAATTAACAGGTTATCCCTGGAGGTCGCTGCAATTAGGAGCAATCATTTCAATTCACGAGGCCGTGGTTATAACTCAAGGTTCAGAAACCGTTCCCGATCAAGACCAAGAAGAGGACTAAACGACCCAAACTGGCTGTGCTATTACCATCACCGCTTTAGAGGACAAGCGCAGAAATGTGAGCAGCCCTGTGCCTGGAAAACAAAGTCGGAAAACTCCCAATAGTGTTGCCGGAGGCGGACGTCAGCGCTATATATCCTTCAAGCCGCCTTTGCGTTACCGACCGAAAAAGTCGTTATCGCTTTCTAATAGATACAGGAGCAAACGTATCTGTAATTCCGAGGACAACAAAAGTAATCAAATCGGACGAATATAAATTGTACGCCGCTAACGGGAGCGAAATCAAAACATACGGTGAAAAGTCCCTTGAACTAGATCTCGGATTACGCCGGCCGTACCGGTGGACATTCGTCATAGCTGACGTCAAACAACCTATACTTGGCGCCGATTTCTTAGAAAAACATAATTTATTAGTCGATATGCGCCAGAAAAAATTGGTCGATGGTGTGACAGGATTATTAACACCGGGAAGGATGATTTCGTCTGATATACCAACAGTGAAGACTATAAACGCCAAGAACCCACTCGCAGACTTAATAGAAAGGTATCCTGACGTCACAAAACCATTCTGCGCAAAGGAGACACCAAAACACAACGTTGTTCACCAAATTATTACCGAAGGACACCCGGTCGTATCCAAATGTCGCCAACTATCTGCAGAAAAATATAAGCTGGTGAAGAAGGAAATCGAACATATGCTCGAAGCAGGCATTTGCAGACCATCAAAGAGCGCCTGGGCCAGCCCAATCCACGTGATAAAGAAGAAAGATGGTGGGATCAGATTATGTGGTGACTACCGGAGACTGAACGCTATTACGAAGCCAGATCGTTATCCAATCCCAAGGTTATTAGATTTCACGTATCTCTTACCCAAGAAGACCATATTTTCCCGGATCGACCTAAAAAGAGCATATAACCAGGTTCCTGTCGAAGATATTGAGAAAACAGCCATAATTACGCCATTTGGATTGTTCGAGTTTCCCCGCATGCCATTCGGATTGCGTAACGCAGGTCAAACATTCATGAGGTTCATGAATGACGTTATAAATGGCCTAGATTTCGTTTTTTGCTTCGTTGACGATATTTTAATAGCATCCGAAAATGAAATTCAACACAGAGCCCATATCGAGGAAGTGCTAAGGCGATTAAACAACCACGGGATTACCATCAACTTGGAAAAATGTATATTTGGTCAACCTGAGATAGATTTTCTGGGATACAAAATCACATCACATGGTGTAACTCCGTTACCGGACAGAATAAAAGCCATCGACGAGTACCCATTACCAAGGACGATCCGCGATTTAAAACGTTTCTTGGGTATGCTTAATTTTTATAGAACAAGCATACCCCGCGCAGCTGCACATCAAGCACCTTTGAATAAGTACATGTGCAGAAGCAATAAGAAACGAGATAACAGCATTATCGAGTGGAACGACGAGACCCGGGAAGCTTTCAGTCAGTGCAAGAATGGTTTAAAACAAGCCATCGCTCTGAGCCCCCCCGCACCCGACGCACCGTTATCGATTATGACAGATGCATCTCAAACATGCGTCGGAGCCGTTCTTCAACAAAATATTAACAAACAGTGGAAACCAATCTCCTTTTTCTCCAAGGCGCTGTCGCAAACGCAACAAGGATACAGCACGTACGACAGAGAGCTCCTGGCAATCTATATGGCCATATGTCACTTTCAAAATTACTGCGAAGGACATGAAATAATCGTGTACACCGATCACAAGCCCTTGACTTTTATGTTCAAACAAAAACAAACAGTCTCTAAGGAAAAAATATCACCGAGAAGATTACGTCAGTTAGACTACATAGCGCAATTTACTTCTGACATACGACACCTCTCCGGATCGCAAAACGCGGTAGCAGACGCGTTATCACGAGTTTCACAAATTGACTTCCCTGATAAGATCGACTGGAACGAGTTCGCAGCGCAACAAATGGCTGATCCCGAATTGATGAAACTTTTACGAAATGACAGATTGATATGGAAGAAAATTAGTTTAAACGACAGTCAACCACTATATTGTGAAGTATCAACCGGTGAAGTGCGACCGTATGTACCGATCATATTTCGTAAACAAATATTCAGTACATTACATGACGTCACGCACCCAGGAATTAGAACTACCAGGAAGCTAATTCAAAAACATTACTTTTGGCCTAGCATGAATCAGGATGCAAATCGTTGGGCCAAGGAATGTATATCCTGTCAAAAATCGAAGATCTTTCGCCATAACAACTCGCCGATTATGCAATTCCCCGAGTCCGCACGATTTGAACACGTGCATATTGATATAGTCGGACCGCTACCTATATCAAATAACAATAGATATGTGATTACGTTCATTGACCGATTCACACGATGGCCTGAAGCCGTACCCGTACCAGAGGTCACAGCTGATATAGTAGCAAAAACGTTCTACAACACCTGGATTTCAAGATTTGGATGTCCTATCAGGATGACAACAGATCAAGGACGTCAATTTGAATCCAACCTTTTCACATCACTGGCTAAGTTAATGGGAATCAAGAAAATTAGAACCACTAGCTATCACCCCCAATCCAACGGGATAGTCGAACGATGGCATAGAACTATGAAGACTGCTATTATTGCACGAGGAAATGCCAGAGATTGGTCGCAGGAGCTACCCACCGTATTACTGGGACTGCGAACCACCTTCCGCCAAGGATGCGAAGTAAGCCCAGCTCAGATGGTGTATGGTACCAATGTCAGATTACCCGGGATTTTCTTTGATGAAAGTAAGAAGATTGACAACATTTCACCTGAATCGTATGTGGAGGATCTACAGCGCTCCATTCAGAACACCAAACCGATTTCAAATAACCACAACCACAAGCAAAACATTTTTGTATACAAGGACATGAACACATGCAGTTATGTGTTTGTTAGGACAGATGCTGTGAAAAAGCCATTAGTTTCACCATACGAAGGTCCGTACAAAGTATTGGAACGTCACGAAAAATATTTCAAGATACAGTTGCCTAATCGCATCGCAGTTATTTCTATCGATCGCTTAAAGCCAGCGTTTATAGTACAAGATGTCGATGAACCTCAAAACGCACAGACTGCAGAAAATCCACAAGGCAAAAATGCGAAAACAGCTGACGGACACACGACGCCACCGTACGCGACCAAGTCCGGCAGAGTCAGCAAACCAGTAGTCCGATTTTGTATATAATATTTCATCATTTGTGTAAATGTTTGTAAGATTTTTAACGATTTACTTGAACCTATATTTAATGTTTTTTTTTATTGTAATTTTTTTATTTTTCTGTTATTGTTTTTCATTGTATTCGTTTATTCTTGTTATCAAAAGGTCACCAAATATTTTATTTGTAATTTTATTGTTTTTCTATAATTAATTGTGCCAATTAATTTTCCAAGGGGGAGAGTATTGTAGTAATCCGTGTCAATGTACTTAGCATCCGTTATTAATTATTGCATTATATGTATAAAGTTCAATGACCAAATGCACACACGCACAGATACGTTACACGGAGTTATAATATTTAAGTCGATACATATTGTTAATAAAATGAGTTGGAATTACAATTTAGTGTTGATCACTTGTTTCCCCGTCCTACTAGGACGTCCGTCGTACGAGTAGCCATGTGTACCGACGTCGGGTGTAGTCTAAGTAGTAACTTAGGCTACACCCACTAATGAAGAACCCACACTGTTTATATCGACGTTTCTACTTTAATCTGTTTTTTAATGACGCCTGCCACAGTGCCTCTACTACGTCTGATTGAAAGCATGAGTAGAATCCAAGAGTACTCGTATGGGATACTATACTCACTGAGAATGCATAAAAAGCTGCGTAGAGACACACACTATGGCGGTATAGTGAGACGTTTTTGCACTCCCCGCTTAAAGGATCATGGATCGTGGTGGAAGAGAAACACGTGCGCGAGCGCTGGTTGTGAGTTCCAGTTTTTGACTGTTCGGCACAGGAAAGAAGAGCCGGAGCGAGAGAGTTATTTCAACCAACTGAAATCTGAAACGATCACTTCTAAGGCCTATAGAGGAACGGAGAAGATGGGGTCAGTTAGAAGACCTCTTCAGAACACTCTACATGCTAAATGCAAGAGAGGACTGCCACAGAGGCGATATTTCTTTGCAGCTGCAGAGTTTCGAGGAACTCGGTGGCGTCAATAATGCGAATTGCTTGCCGCTACAACAAACAAATACTTCACGGATCCATGGCAAAAATGAGAACACCATGATGAGAGTACCATACGTACAGACTTATACATGCTCGGCTCAGGAGAACCGTCTCACCTTATTCAGTACAAAAAAATGCCGAATGCACCATCCACATTCGTCAGTTTTGAGATTGTACATCCCGCGAAAGTTTGGGGGTCGTGGATTTTTAAATATCAAGACCCTACATATTTGCGAGATATACAATTTCAGAGAATGTTTTCTTAATACTGACGTGGGAGTGTAGTTGCAGTGGACAACGGATTCACTCCACTCGCTCTCGCTAAGTAGAATTGGCGCAAACCTATGAGGTATGGAAGGGAAAAGAGCTTCATAGACGATTTTATCGGGCTTTGAACGGGCCTTATATAGACTTTAAAGAATTGACGTCCTGGCTACGGTATGGTGATTTCTTCGGGGATACCGAAGGTTTTGTTTATGCAATTATGGACGAAGTTATCATGCCGAATAACAGCTATCGGATATATATCATTAAAGACGGTTGACATCTGTCGGGCATGTCACCGACCTAGGGAATCTATCAGGCATATTATTTCTGGTTGTTCTCGTCTTGCTAACGGTGAATATTTGCACAGACACAACCAATGACATGCATGGTGATGCATATTATGGCGGCCTAGTGACATGCTTCTGCATCGTTGGGGCCTCCGGTATCGCACTACAAAACACGACAGGACGAATTCTGGCATTTAATTTTGTACTTCTGTTGCATAAGACATTTTATCTTTCATTTTTTTTGTTATGGCAGACTGTTTTGAACATCTACACGTGTTTAGTACAGCATCATTAAACCTCATAAGAAACTTATTTGTATCGAGTGTCCCACTACACCATCACCCGTTTCAAGTTTGATCTAAATAGATACTTTTATGCCAAATCGTTAGGCGCGGGGCCCCTAAATGCGCGGGGCCTGTAGCATTTGCTACTCTTGCTACGTGGTTAATCCGCCACTGTCCGTAGTCACCATAATAGTAGGTAGATTTCAAATCGTTTCCAATAGATAATTGTTGTTTAGTTATTTTTTCTTTATTTTTGTATAAGAAGTTTTTTAGAGGGGAAGGACTCCCTGTTTAAACTTGAATAACTCGCAAACGAATACCTAAATCGAAAAATGGTCTTAGCGACTTTGCATTTTTAAAAGATCTAATGATATTTATTTTTTTTATTATGTACCCCGGCCCACACTATGGCGGCTTAGTGCGATGCCTTTTTCACGCCCCGCTTAAAGGACCCGGGATCATAGTGGGAAGGAAACACGTGAGCTGGTAGTGAGTTCCAGTCTTTGACTACCCGGCATAGGAAAGAAGAGCCAAACCGTTTTCCCACACGATGGGATAGACGCAAGAAAGAAAGTTGTAGGTAATAAAAAGATCTACATCTTTAGCATTTACACTTTTTTCACATAACCTCAAATTTTATGTGAAAAATTCAAAAAACCAAGTTTTTATTTTTTTATTTTTATCTTTTACAAATAAAATTATTTTTTAACGAAATTTTGTGAAAACTTAGCTTTTCATGTCCTGAATACACCGTAATTTATTTGATTTGAAATATCTATTTTTTCACCTAAGTTCCTTACTTGGTGGCCAGAGCCCCACACTACTTTTGCCTAGACGCAGTATCTACTCCTGAAAGAACCTACTCCAGCGGTTATTTATTCTACAACATATTATTATATGACCAGGCTTTCAGAACTTTATATCGGACCCTAACTTAATTATGATGCCATAAAAACTGTTGAAGGAATTAAATTTGCCCGAGTTTTGCAACACGATACCTTTTAATGGGGTGATATTGGTGGTAGTATAAATTTTTGATTAATATTAGATCTTTACTTCAGCAAACGACCTAACAATTCGGTGGTAGATAAATCTACGTCGAGTCCTGGTCAGGTAGATCGAACGTAACATGTCACTGCCAGCACTGATCGCGGCAATGCTGGTTGGTTCCGTACCATCATCTATGCATTTCAAGCGTCTTCCTCTTACCGTTATCAATGGCCAAATCGTATTTGCAAATAAAATCACGTTGCTGTATGGGAGCCTACTTAAGTGTTTATTTTATTCTGTTTTTCTATATTTTTTGCCGCAGCGACAACAGAAATACATCATCTGTGAAAATTTCAACCGCCTAACTATCAAGGTTCGTGAGTTACAGTCTGGTGACAGACAGCGGAGTCTTAGTAATGGGTTCCAGTCTTACCCTTTCTGTACGGAACTCTAAAAACATTTAACGCGCTACAAGCCGCAGGCAAATAGTAGTTGCATACATGTCTCATTTATTTATCTATAACGTGCAATATCACTATCGGAAATTCCCGCCATTATAATACAACACAGATTATAAATAAATGACAGATAAAGAATATGGGTCAATGAATTTTAGGTAGAGCCTATGATGACGTCATTGGCATAAGGTAAACGCCCCCCTACCTTCTTCTCTGGAGTAAGACAGTGGGGGAGATTTTTTTTGCTTTATTCGAAAGAAAATATAAAATATGGATGAGATGAAATCGGGACCCCGCATTTCATCTCAAGATGAAAGATTACAGTGAGCGAACCTTAAAAGAAAGACATTATTGTCTTACTTTTTTTTAGAGCTTTCAAAGGGGAACAATTCTGTTAAACATGATTTTTGCGAAACTTTAATCGTTTACGCAGCGCTCGCTGCGGAAGCTCTCAAGAGGAAAAAATACCCCCAATTTTGAAACATTCTTAATTGGTGCTCCGCTTTTATTGGTCTTAGCGTGATGATATATATCCCCCCCCCCCCCATAGACTTCCTCAATAAATGGGCTATCTAACATTGAGATTAGCGCTTTAAAAAAACAAACAAACAAAAACTCTTCAGCTTTAAGTATTAGAAAATAGATGTATGTACTGAATCTAAAAATTATGTTAACCAGTTATTATGATATATTTTTGTAGGATACATTGTTTGTGTACCTTGAATTAAATAATAAATGACTATCCCACTTCTGATTTAATTTACTGAGTATTCTTTTTGTTGACACTACCTACGCGACCTAACTTTTTATCTAGCCTATAATTTTTAATCTACTCTCAAAACCCCTAATATTTCTACTAATTTAAAAATATACTTCAGCAAATTTTTACCCACCATTGCCCTTCCCAAGTTCAAGCACCACTGAAGTCTAATTGTTTCCTACCACAGTTGAGAAGGGATGCGGTTGAGAAGTTAATGACTTACACCCTTGTAAAACCCTCGACTTCAAAACTGTGAAGCGTCAGACGACCTCTCATTTTGGGTTCAGATAATTACGTACTTTTAATGTATGCTTAATTGGTTTAAATTGTGTTAATAATCCTCTTAAATTATGTCGCTAATATGACAATCTGAGTTTGTTGGATTATATTGTAACCCTTATAATCTTTTCTTGTATGTAAGAGTAAACGTTTGTATGTGTGTAATAGAAATTCAAGACTTATTATAACTGTTAAAATAATAATAATAATCTACGCCCCTGCGGTGTTATACAATATTATTGTTGTACTTTACAACAATGAAGGACGAAGTTAGTCTAAAATAAATTACTCTTTACAATGCCAGCTATCTACCAATGAAAGGCTTATCAAAATCTGTCCAGTCGTTCCAGAGATTAGCCGTTACTAACAGACAGACAGACTGATTGTTAAAATTGCTTTTTGAAGAACCGTATATACTTTCACATGAAGTTCCCCAGTCACACTCAGCCGGCGTGGGGACGTATGGTCTTAACCCTCTCCTGAGTAGGACCCGAGCCCAGCAGTGGGACGCTATGGGTTATTGTTGATCAGCTAATAGACCAACGAGGCAGTTGAAAACAAAAAACAAAACAAACTAGGAAGAAATAATAGACCGTTCATATCCGACGACAATAATGATATTGACCTACTTTAAAAGGATTTATCGGAAAATGTACCTGCAGTAATAATAAAATAGTAAACCAACAAGTTGATGTCATACCGTTATTGAAGTTTCTGCGAAACTAATATCAAGCGATCTAGAAAATAATAGTGACATTTTTCTTTTTTTTATTGAAGTAACTAGTTGAGTGGCGGTGTTTGTTGACGGATGGCTTGGTAGTACTTGGCCACTTGGCCACAATATCATTTGGGGTCGGCTACTAGTTTAACCGATTATACCTGAATATCAATTTTTCCAAGGAGCAACTGGCATCGAACCTCCGCAACCCTAAAGGCAAAGTGAAATTTAACTAGTTATCAGTATATTTGAGGGCACTGACTTCCCAATTACGATTGCCATAGTTATTCATGACAACCGGGACCGATGGTTCAAATACACGTAATTCATGAGCATGGAGAGCATGAGTAGAATCCAGAAGTAGGGGCCACCATCCTCCATTATTCACCTGACCTCTGGAGCTCGGGAGAATAATGCAGAATGATTGAGGACGTCAGGACGAACGCTCTCGTTTTAGTATGGTCTTTTGTGTGAGGGTAGAACTGGCGCGGTCGATCCGGCCCCTTCATGCTGAAATCAGCGTGGCTCTATTGCCTACAAATTGAATACTCCTCAGTTTGCATATTATTATGTACTAGCTGATCCGGCGAATTTCGTACCGCCTTAGAATATTAATTCTTATCAAAGTATTGTGTTTAGTTATTAATCTAACGGGCCCTGGCCGATACAGCCACAATCGCTTTGTTCCTGCATTTTAAATCTGGAAAATCTGGAAAAATATTAATTTAAATTACACATACATTTATAGGGACAGACATATAGCGGTAGCGACTTTGTTTTTATTCCAAAATACTACCGATTTTCGTTTTACATAAAAAATTGGAGGATGGTGAAGGCTCCAATCATATTGAATACGTGCCTGGCGGTCAGGAGAGTTATCGGAACGCAAATCGACGGATATATTTCCCAATTTCACAGAATTTCAAATTAAAGCAGATATGCATATCAAAAGTTATCCAAAATATTGTGAATAAAATTTATTACCCGACTACGGTCAAACCAAACAAGAGTTATGATTTTGAATGGGTAAGTATGAATGTTCATCTGTTTCCTCATAGCTTTTCAACTACTCATTATACAATCAACGTCTGCTGGTTATAGGCTAATGTGGCGTCTTCTCGTCCACTAGCTGTCATAAAGAAAAAAAACAAGATAAACATGCCGTGTTTCACATAATTAATCTAGTTTGAAAAGTCGTAGTCACGCGTTGTTAAAGGGGCTATCTCCACGGGCGAGAGAAACGCGGCGATATTATCGTCCTGCCACATATTTCTATACACTCTCTATGGAGCCGTCTTCACACGGCGATATTATCGCGGCGATGCGACGAGTGGCAACAAGCGCGCGAAACGTCATTACAACGCCGCGAGCCCGTCGCGACTAGCAGCGGGCTCTCTCGCCTCGAGCGCGCAGCGAATTCTGATGAATTCTTTCTTTCAACAAATAATAGCACAACGCATCGTCAAGGAAACGCTCCGATGCCGTTACGACTTGCGACAATACGCGGCGGAATTATCGCTCGTTCGTGGAGATTCACCGACGATAAAAGCGCGGACTCGTCGCGATTCTCTCGCCCGTGGAGACAGCCCGAAAGTGTTAAGGTACGTATTTGTGTAATGTGTGACTAAAATTCTTTAAGGCGCCAGGGTGCCATATTACAAAATTATGTGCATCTCTGTACACTGATAATTGTGTACCACATTGTTTAAATCTTGTTTCATACTTTTTAGTATAGTCGTTTTTGTGATAGTTAGGGATTAGTTTTTACTTTTTTTAATTGTTTTGTATCAGTCGATGTTACAGAAATATCTATATTATTTATATTTATTACCAACATTGTCCGTGTCCGTGTGGTGACGGATTAAGAATACAAAGTGTCACCACTCCTATTCATTCCATGGGTGTCGTCCAGCCAGCGTGGTATAGTAGGCCAAAACCTCTTTTCAAAGGAGAGGCCTATGTCCAGCAGTAGACTGTTAAAGGCTGTTGATGATGATAATGTATCAGTCGATGTTACAGAAATACCTAATGAATTTATTTTTGTTGCACATGTTAATAGGTATTCCTTTGCGCTTTTATAGCTGGTTAATGAAGATTGAGAATGAAGAGCAGTGTTTTGGGTTGTTTCAAAACTTGTGTGACGCATTCAAATTACTGCTGTACCGAACGTACCAAGTGATCTTATGTGATTGGAAACAATCACCGAGGGTAAGCAACGACGGCGCGGTCAGACCTAGATGGGTGACCGTTTGTGGCATGATATGCTATGAGCGTTTCCGTGATTCGGAGGTCACGTTAAGGAGTTGGTTCTAATTGTTATCACAAGCTAACAGCTTTGAAGCTTAGTTGGAAAACATGTAATGGCATGATTACGTAGCCACAAAGTGTCTTGGTTGGTCTTTTGTGAGAGTGTTACCGCCGTTCGTGCTGAAATCGATCGGTATGTATGTTATGTCGGTGTAATAATTTAAGTGATTACCTGGCCGCTTATAGGAAGCGTGTTGAGGGTTCCCCACATGGGACAACATTTTATCTAATACACAAACTGTCGTTCTAAGTCAAAGTGTGTGCGTGTTCCTTTTCAATATACAAAATCTAAGATGATGATAATAAGTGTCTGTTCTATCGCTAACTGTCAGGTTTTATTTCAAGGAAAAGATGAAAAACGACATTCATGCATCAACGACGTCAAGCGACGTCAAGCGAAAAACTAACTTCCGGCTGCACAAGTCTTGTTTAATTAAAACGGCATTAATTCAACTCCTTGAGACTCAGTATATACGACCGATATCCATTAATGTTATGTTTTTACACATAATGTATACAAGCATATCAAGAAATGACATCATACATATGTACGTGAAATTCATCTGTCTGTCAATGATTGCTCTCCAAATTAAATTTAAGGTACAAGTCATAAGAGATAGCGGGAGCTCATCTTAGTGGCTACTACACATGGTATACATTGTCGTTTTGAACGACTGTATGTACTATATCTATTCAACTCGCAAGGACTAAGTGCGGAAACCGCCCTGGAAAACTTTCAACTTGTGACGAAAAGAGGAGATAAATGCCTATTTAAACTTATTGCACATGTTTATGCACAAATAGAATTAATGCTGTGGGGCATTTACTCCCAGTCAATGATGTAGAAATATGATTTGGTAGGTGCTAAAATCTCGCTTGTTATTTACGACTACGATATAAATCAAATCAGCAAAGACAATGTAGAACACTGCACGCAGTTGCGTCTATACTCACAAACTCCTAAACTACCATAAAGATAAAAGAACAGTCACATTATTTTTCGTGTTTATAACATTATATTGTGTCTATATAAAAATATTTATAAGTTAATAAGCAATCCCTCCCTCTCACTTGCTCCAATGCTATCATTAGAGAGATTACTTGCTACACAGCTCTGCCCCGCCTAAAGGTCGACTGGAGGAAAATCCACGTGGCATAATTGTGTCATATCTCTTCTTCTTATCGTGTCGATGGAAACACTTAAACGATTTTGAACATGTACTGCGCAACGAGATGACGTTTGACCTTGCTTGGTAAAAGTTGTCAAACGTGCTTGAGTCAGAGTCAGGGCTCTTTAGGTATATTAAAAAATATTTAGGATATTTTACACACAACGCCATCTATTCCCAAACCAAGCAGAGCTTATATTATGGGTACTAGACAACTAATATAAATACATAAACAAACATTTTTTTAAATACATACATATTTAACATAGAAAACCACCAAAACTCCGAAACAAATATTTGCGGATTGCACAAACATTTGGTCCTACCCGGGAATCGAACCCGAGACCTCAAGCTCAGCAGTCGCATACACTCTTACTGCGCCACTCGGGCATGTCAGTAAGTAGCTCATCGTTTGGGGAGAAACGCAACATTCGTACTATGTTCGCATAGGTCGACAAATCCCGACCTGGTTCAAGGACAACCTGTTCTTGGATTATCCAACCTAAATGTTCTCAATCGCTACCGCTTATAACTTAAAAATAAAAGATTTTGATTATAAATATAATTCATTACACGCAAGTCTGTTCCGCAGTAATGACTTATTATAAACTATTTATATCGGTTTCTGATTGTTTTATTATTCGCCTTTGGTTTCTGTTTGTGGGTGGTATCGAGGTTCATAAAAATATATGACTCATCAATCATTACCGAATATAGCGGATAAGACTGACACTGTATACTAGTATTGTTTTATCGGACTTTAACCCTGATTACCGCGGTAAAGTAGGCCTAAACCTTCTTGTTAAGGGAAAGCTTGTTTGTTTGGTTGAATGCGCTAATCTCAGAAACTACTGGTCCTATTTAAAAAAACATTTTAGTGTTCATCATCATCATCAACAGCCTTTAACAGTCTACTGCTGGTCATAGGGCTCTCCTTAGAAGGAGGTTTTGGCCTACCATACCGCGCTGGCCAGACGGGTTGGTATAGGGTTGGTTTCAAGTTTTCCTTCTCTTTGCATTGATGTTGTCTTGCGTAGTTTATCACTTAGTCGCCTTTCACGACACCCGCGGGATGAATAGGAGTGGTGACACTCTGTATTCTTAATCCGTCACCACCGTTCACCGTTAGATAGCCAATTTATAGAAGAAGGCTTTAGGATATGTATCATCACGCTAAGAGCAATAGGAGCTGAACAACAAAGAAGAATGTTTCGCCTGCCTTGTTAGTCTAGTGGTTAGCGTATGCGGCTGCTGATTAAGAGGTCTCGGGTTGGTCCAAATGGTTGTGTGATCCGCAAATGTTTGTTTCGGAGTTTGGGTGTTTTCTATGTATAATATTTGTGTATTTACAAAAAGAAAGTATGTTTATGTATTTGTTACGTGTCCCTAATCGTTTCGCACGTCACTTGAAGATGTAAAATATGATGAAGTGTGGCCCTTAATGCTTCACGTGGAATGCGAGGTCCTTAAGTGCGGTCAAACAAATGTATTGAACTATTTTTATACTCATATTCATTCCTGTTTCACACTTCGAGACGGAATCACCTGTACATATTTAGTTGTAGTTATTAGTTTGTAAAATTAGTTAATAATTAAATTTAACTATATATAAATTAACTTAGTTTCTTTTGGAATCCTCCGGAAGCGGCAAAAAAAGGAATTTATTTATATCAGTTGTCAAGTACCCATAATACAAGCTCTGCTTAGTTTAGGGCTAGGTGGCATTGTGTGTAAGATGTCTGAAATATTTATTTAAGTATTTATTGTTTAAATATATATATCTTTTGTGTACACATTTTGCAAACTGAGGTTGAACTGAGCCCACAGACAAATTGTTTAAACAGTTCTGTAACTATACTTAACGATAAAATTTATATTTTGTGAACATCGCCTTTTACGACACCCGCGGGATGAATAGAAGTGGTGACACTCTGTATTCTTAATCCGTCACCACCGTTCATCGTTAGATAGCCAATGTCCGTGTGTTGACGGATTAAGAAAACAAAGTGTCACCACCCCTATTCATTCCATGGGTGTCGTAAGAGGCGACTAAAGGAACAAAATAAGCAGCTAACATCACTGCCAAGAGAAGGAAAACTTGAAACAAACCCTTTACCGACCCGTCTGGCCAGCGTGGTATAGTAGGCCAAAACCTCCTTTCAAAGGAGAGGCCTATGTCCAGCAGTGGACTGTTAAAGGCTGTTGATGATGATGATGAACATTAGGATAAAACTATCGCACTCCACTGCTGGACATAAGCCTCTCGAATGGCACACCACTCTGATCGATTTTTGGTTATTGTTATCCAGCTCCTGCCAGCCATCCTGACTACACCTGGCCTGTGGGCGTCCTACATACACTACGTTTGCGCAGACGGAGTCACTACTCCAGCGTCCCTTCCCTCCAGACTTATGTCATTCAGTCAAGTGTTCAAAACAAAATATTAGCCAATCAAACAAGAGAATAGCGATTACAGAACGAAATACTTTTGCAACTTGGCTAAGGGGCAGAACTGTTCTACACAAACAGTCATCAGTTCTATGGCTAATACGGTAAATATTTTTTCTGATCAAAAATTTTAACTGTTAAAAAAATCCTGTAGTAAAAGTAGAGTTAAGATTTATTTTTCAAAGAGCATATTGCAAGCTTACTGCATAGGTAACCTCGATTTCTCAAAGTCGCGTTGACGGCGACCGCGTACTTCGTAGCGATTCTTGAATACTGTGAAGAGTTCAATGCGGGCCAAACCAAAGTAAATTTATCAGGTGGTTTCTTATCTTAGGATTTTTTTTTTTTTTTATTTAAGACTTTATGCACAAAATTGTGTCAAAGGCGGACTTAATGCCATGGGCATTTTCTACCAGTCGACCTTAGGGCGATGCAGAGACAAACGTGGTAGATGCACAATAATGAGGGATAGGTTTTTTAATTAAAACATATCCATACGGAACATAATATATAAATATTTATATACCCACATACATACATACATACATACATATATAGATACATACAGACATATACATACATATACACACTTATATACATACATACACATATATACTTATACCTACATAAATACATACTATCTTAATTTTTTCGTTTGAGATAATTTAAAGTTAAGGTTTAGTTAATGTTCCTGTAAAATGTTTCCGCAACAAGTTTTTAAAAGTTTGGCGACTTCCTGCCGTTCTAATCTTGAGAGGGAGCGCATTCCATAACAGAGCAGATTGAACTAGGAAAGTAGAATGTACAAAGTCAGAGTGGTGAGTGGGACAGTGGAGAAGTGGGTTGTTGGATGATCTAAGGTTTTTGGAGTGGTTTGTACCTAAATATTGAAGTTGTTTAGTTAAGTAAGATGGAGAGCTAGGCGAAAAGAGTAAAGAGTATAAGGTAGTTAACGCTCGTATCTGTCTGCGGTGGCGAATTGGAAGCCACTTCAATAGTGAGCGATGTTGAGACACATGATCATATTTACGTAGATTGAAAACGAATCGAATGCAATTATTGAGAAGACGGTCTAGCTTATTGAGCAGATCTGCATTCAGGTCGAAGTAACACACATCACCATAGTCGATTATAGGGAATATTAGAGTCTGAACAAGCGTTATTTTAGTTTTTAGAGGGAGAAAGTTCTTGAGTCTATAGAGGGCCCGTAATGACCCTGTGACTTTTTGGCACACAGTTGTGACTTGTTTTCGCCAGCTAAGGGTTGAGTCCATACGCAGCCCGAGGTTTTTCACGTCATCACAGTATGGAATAACCATGCCATCATAGCTAAGTGGTGGAATTGATGCAAGGTTAAGCTGACTTATGCTACGGTTGCTGCCAATGATGATAGCTTGACATTTATTTGGATTCACCGATACGCCAAACATGTCAGACCATTGTTTGATAGCTGCCAGATTACTATTCATGGCTGAAATCGCGGATGATATATTGCGCAATTCAGTTTGAAAGTATAACTGCAGGTCGTCGGCATAAAGATGATAGGAACACTGAAGTCTTAGAGTGATAAGATCAATAAAGATAGAAAAAAGCATGGGAGACAGGATACCGCCTTGAGGGACCCCAGCAACGAGGCTACACCAGCTAGAAGAAGAATCTTCCATAGTGACAGACTGCTGACGATCCCGAAGATAGGAGGAGAACCAGTCTAGTGTTTCTTGAGAGGCTGAGAAACGGGATAGGACAGCAAGGAGGAGGTTATGACTGACGGTATTGAAGGCATTGGAAAAATCAACCAGTACCAAGATTGTTACCTTAGTATCTTCCATCCCTACCTTAATATCGCCAGCTACTTTAAGAAGAGCAGAAACTGTGCTGTGGCCTGGTCGAAAACCAGACTGAAGAGGACTGAGCAAGTTGTTACAGTAGATGAAGTGGGAGAATTGTTTATGGACGCAGGCTTCTAGCACTTTAGAGAGGTAGGGAAGTATAGAAATAGGACGAAAATGAGTCGGAAGAGACGGATTGGGAGTTTTAGGTAACGGGCGTACATAAGCTTTGCGCCACAGGGAAGGAAATGTGCCAGATGTGAGGGAGAAATTAATAATATGGGAAATAGCGGGAAGGAGGTGGGCCAATACAGTGGTGATCATTCGGCGACTGATGCCGTCACAACCAACCGCTTGAGATTTAATGGACAGGATAGTTTTCTTAATTTCTTCGTCTGTGACTGGTTTGAAGTGAAAAAGGCTTACTTTGGGACGCGGTAGACTATTGATATAACTCAGAGAATTCGTTTCAGAAATACTGTCCAAGGTGAAACAAGTAGAAAAGTGTTGATTTAAGGAATCGAGACTTATTGATTGTGGGAAGTCTACATATCGCGATTTGCCAACACCAAGAGTACCGAGGAACCTCCAGATGTCAGCAGAAGAAGAAGAGGAAATAGTATCAAGAACATGGCGGCGTTTAGCGTTCCGTATCATCTGGTTACACCTGTTTCTCGCAGTCTTATACCGTTGCCAGTTGACTTCGACACGGTTCTGCTTATAGGTCTTAAAAGCAAGGTTTCGACGTTTCATGGCTAACTGTATATCCCTGGTCATCCAGGGCGCCGGCGGTCACTTGACCTTTATCTTTTTAACTGGGGCATGATTATCGTACAGATTAGTTACAATTTTATTAAATACATGCACCTTGTCGTCGATCGAGGTGGAATCGATAATAGGATCAAATACATATCTCTCATAGCTTAAGATCAAAGACACATTAGCGAAAAATGTACTTGTTCATGTCCTACTTTCAAGTTGAAGAAATAATGTGTTCATAATACTCAGGATAAAACGAGTGACCCATGAATGGTTTCGTAGCAGCAAATAACATCGTATAAAAGTTCTTGTAGTTGTAACTTGTAACTTTGATCGATGTTTTATTAATAGTGTTATAGGTAATCTAAATGCCGGAAATCGAGATAAACCGTTTTTTACCTTTCTCAGGTCGGGAAGGGGAAGGGGAGGGGCCTTCCCCTTCCCGACCTCAGATCACCCGTTAATTATTTTTCGTTTTATTTTTAAAATATTCTCCTACTTTTCCAATGGGTTTCATCCTACTATAATTTGTTTTGTTTTCAAAAATTATCGGCACTGGTCTATTAGGTCAACAAAGGAAATTAAAATTTCGTCAAATAAAGTCTAGAATATTTAAAAGTATGTATTTACATAAATTATAAAATTTTCATTGATATTGTCTGTGAAATGGATAAAATTAGTGTTAAAAATAATAATACCAATACTCTATAACATTACTTTCCCTCCTGACATAAATTCAGTTCAATCGTAAAAACATATTTCCTTCAACCAATGCGTCAAGTTTTTTTTTAATTTAATTAGGGGCAGCACTTCAAATCTGTTTGGTAATTTACTGTAGACCTTTATAGCATTTACATAAGAGTTCCTCTTATACATTTGGAGCCTACATTGAGGAAAATCTAACAAATCTCTTTGGAAGTGCCTATCGCGCAAACTATTCAGTTTAGAAAAAAATGACACTAGAAACCTCAATATCATTTTCGAAGACTTATCCATAGATACGCCACTCGTATTGGTTAAATGTAAAAAAAAAAACAATTTTTGAGTTTCAGTTCTAAGTATGGGGAACCCCCAAAATTTTAATTTTAACATATAATTGAAAAAAAAAAAAAAACTTCATGTGAAATTTTTAATGCGGTTCACAGAATACATCTACTTAGCTAGTTTCAACAGTAGCTCTTATAGTTTCAGAATACCAAATTAAAAAAATCATCTTAGCCACCTCTTAATGTTTTTAAAATGCCTATCTAATGATATCCTGCACGATGGGGTAGCTGTGAGCAAAAGAAATCATCCCCACTACGTGTAGGGGAGGTACCCTAAATAAAAATATTTTTCATGATTTTATTTTAGCACACTGCATGGATATGTTTTATAATTACATCGACAAACGTGATAAAAAACCATATCCATGTAAAGTTTCATCTTTCTAGCACTAAACGATTCGACGGTAAGTCGAGGACGGACGGACGGATATGACGAAACTATAAGGGTTCCGAGTCGTAAACTTCGGAACCCTAAAAAGAGGTTTTGGCCTATAATATCACGCTGCAATGCACCTGTTCTCCTTCATAGTTTGTTCAAGTAGTCGGCTCCTACCACACCCCCAGTCTACATGGTGGCACTCTGTATTTTTAATCTGACACTACACGAATAGCGTAATAGCATGTTTGCCTGAACTGCCAAATTGCTTCTACTCTGTTTGATGCTAATTATGAGCAGAATCCAAGAGAGGACGCCGCCACACTCGCTTCGAATGCCGACATCGCAGGTTGGCGGCCCACACATGTAGTTATATAAGTATTTTAAACTTCTTTGATGCTTCGTGCTTGTACGTCAGGGTCAATTCAGATAAATAGAGAGGTTTTTAACGTATTAGTTGCCAATGTAACTTCACTCTATCTGATGGAAAACATGAGTAGAATGTAAAAATGAGGTCCACCACACTTACTGCGATATTCAGACAATATGGTGACCCACACTATGGCGGCCCAGTGAGATGCTTTTTCACACCCCGCCGAAGGACCCGAGATCATAGTGAATTCTAGTTTCTGACAGATAGGCACAGTAAAAGAAGAACCGAACTGTTGTGACGAGCGACACATGTTTATTGTGCCCTTCATTTTCTTTTTTACTTTAAAGAAACAAATATCCTGTATTGCAGGCAACTTTACAAGCCTACATAAATCAGACACAAAAACACTCATACTCATAACAACAATTTGCTCTAACCCACAACGTTCAGAGCCGTGGAAAGCGGTGACCATCATAGACCAGTGACCAGTGACCATTATAGACCATACCTCTTAAAATAACAAAAAGTGAACATAAATTATAGTAGGATGAAACCCATTGTAAAAGGAGGAGAATAGTACAAAAATTAAAGGAAAAATAAATTACGGGCGATCTGAGGTCGGGAAGGGGGAGAGGGGGGGGGGGGGGGGTTTAAGGAAAAAAAATGGCTTATCTCGATTTCCGGCAAAACTACAAGTCCAATGGAAAAAAGTTAAATGGCAAAGTTGTAGGTAATAAAAAGATCTACAACTTTTGCATTGACACTTTTATCACATAACCTCAAATTTTATGTGAAAAATTCAAAAAACCAAGCTTTTGGTTTTTTATTTTTATCTTTTACAAATAAAATTATTTTTTAACGAAATTTTGTGAAAACTTAGCTTTTCATGTCCTGAATACACCGTAATTTATTTGATTTGAAATATCTATTTTTTCACCTCATTTTGACTGAATACCGAAAAAAAACCCTAATTTTCAATCGAAAATTCGTCCGTCAAAATATCAACGTTTTTGACAAAAATTGGGTGTTTTCTATTCGATGAAATGTCTACTTTCCGATGGTGTAAAAATACACACATCAAAAGTGTCTAGGGATCAAGCATTTTTATGCGGATTTCTTGAGATTGAGATGTGGCTTTGTAATAAATTTATGATTTTATAAATTTATATGGATCCTTTTTGGTGCATTTCATAATTTGAATCAGGAACTGTCAATCAAATTCGAGTAAAAGATGAAAATCAGCTGCCAATATTTTCCCTATAAAAACATACAACGCATTGAAGAAATTATTAGTGCTACTGTTTCCCTACTACTGATTAAAACCAACGTTATTATGGAGCGGCGACGTCATTTAAGCAGGGAAGAAATGCTCAGAGCCGTGGGAATGATAGAAGCTGGTTCCCGGCAACGTACTGTGGCTTTAGCTCTGAATACAAGTCAGAGTGTTATCAGTCGACTTTGGACACGTTACCGAAGCACTGGTACCGTGGCTGAGCGCCATGGAGGACGGTATCGCTGCACCACACGGAGACAAGACCGATACATTCAAATCTTAACTCGAAGAGCTCCAACAATAACCGCCATGATGTTAGCCGTGAGGCTTCATCACTCTTCAGGGAACTTAATTAGCGACCAAACAGTCAGAAACCGCTTGCATGAAGTGAACCTTCATTCCCGAAGACCGCTACGGGTACCACCTATAGCAATGCACAATCGTAGGATTCGATATCAATGGGCTCTTGAACACAGAAATTGGGCAGAAGAACAATGGCGTTTCGTGTGCTTTTCTGATGAGTCTCGTTTTGGTATGAGACCGGATACAAGACGTATACGACACTGGAGAACCCCTGGACGCCAACAGCGATTAAAATCCTGCCAGGAAGTCCATCCTTATAGTGGTGGAACCATCATGGTATGGGCGGGTATTTGGATCGGCGGAAGAACTGAGTTGATTTGGATCAGAGGCAACCTCAACGCTCAAATTTATGCTGAGAAGATTGTATCAGACGTCATCGTTCCTCTACAAGTGCAAATCGGTCCCTTATTTCAGTTAATGCATGATAATGCACGACCGCACACCGCAAGAGTTGTAAGACAGACTCTCGCCGCAGCTAACATCAATGTCCTGCCCTGGCCTGCTCAGTCGCCAGACTTGAACCCGATTGAGCATGCATGGGATATGCTACAGAGAAGAGCTCTGCCGAATATGGAGGGTATCCAGTCGCAAGAAGACCTTTTTTTGTTGTTGCAACGAACATGGGCGGCCATTCCACAGCGTGATTTGGATGAACTCATTTTGAGTATGCCAAACCGATGTTCTTGTGTTGTTAGTGTTCGCGGTAGAAACACGGATTATTAATTGTTTAAGTTACCTAATAAAATTTTAAAGAAAACTGTTATTTCAGTCTTTTTTTCGAACTTTAATGTTAGTGGTTCAAATGTCAAAAATCCCTTTATTAGGAAAATGGCAAATTTCTTTACTAATGCAAAGGTGACTTGGTTTATCGTTACTGTGACAAACGAAAACACTTTATTTGACGAATCCTTAAAGAAATTTTTAATTAATATCAATCAGGAGAAAAGTTATTGCAAAAATATATGTTGATCCCTAGACACTTTTGATGTGTGTATATATACATTACCATAGTAAATCTTCTCAGAAAATGCAAAAAACGAAAAAACTCGAATTCGATTTTTTTTAATCGTTATTGAGATATTTATTAAAATTTACACTTTAATCACTCGAAAAACGTAAGATTGCATGTTACAATGATAAACAAAAATATTGCAAATCGAAATATACTACTATAATTAACAAACAAATAAATAATAAAGTTAATATTAAATAAAATATCTACAATACTTTGAGAAAGTTGCAGAATCTTCTTTAAAGTATATGCTTATATGCCTATTTATTACTATTTTGAGATAATTTAATACCTGAGTGACCTATGAAAATTTTTTGGCCATTAAAAGGTTTTTCATAGAGAAGTGGGCAAGTTCGTAGCAGCTGTAAAACAGAGCAGTGTACGACATCTTTTATAAAACTACACGTGCAGGCTGAGTTATTTTCTATGAAATACCTTTTGATGGCCTAAAAGTTGGACGGACGTATCTATAACTACGAAACCCTAAAACGCAAACTATACTTAGGTACGACTGTATATATGTAATGTATTATTATTACCCCGAGAAACCCTTTAAAATTTGATCTTAGGGAATATCTTGTTTCACTAAACCGTTTTCAATATTAGGTATACCTGATAACCCTTTGGAAAGCAAGGATATTGCTTTACACGTATGTTTTTTTTAAATATAGATCTGAATTTACAGCCATTGAGGGCAGGAAACGGGGAATTTACAACCGTTGAGAGCAGGAAACAGGGCATTAAAAGCCGTGTAGTTTTAAGTCGTACATTTCTTAATACATACTATTATAGTAGGGAGGTACCTACTCACAATTCGTAATAGTGAATTTCTCTAATTAAATTGCACTATTCGTCTGTCTGTTGTCAGGCCGTATCAAAGCAGTTATAGCTACACATTTGAAACCTTCACAGATATTTCAGTGGCTATAACAATGCCAAAAACAGAATAAAAATTAAGCTGTTTCATGCCCGTCATTGAAATGATGGACGGTATGGTAATGTTAAGGAATCTGTAGTGCGCGAGTCCGACCCGAACTTGGTCGATTTTTTATTTAGGTAAGCGTTTGATCCTATTTATGTTTGAAAAAATACCATCCCTGAAGTTGGAAATTTAAGGAATAAAGTTTATCACAGTCAATTAGACCAGTGAGCACAATTCTCTTAAAGCAAAGTATTGTTTTACTCTATATTCAGGAACTATGCCAAGATACCCAACGTGACTCCATTTGCTTTAAGAGAATAGTGGTCACCATTTTCATGGTGAGTGCAGACAATGCAGCTTGGTGACCCACATGTAGTCTTAGCGAGATGCTTATGCAACATTGGGCCTTCGGTCTTCACACACACGTTCTTCAAATACGACAACACGAACGATTTCATTTCAGGTTGATCTTCTATTTTCATTGATAACTTAATTGAACCTTAATTCATCGCCTTTAAAGAGAAAAAAAGACCAGCAATTCAATAATGCTAACGAAAATACCTCTTGACTAGCTTTCGCCCGCGGCTCCGCCCGCTTTTATTTCGATTATTGCAGTAGAAAGTAGCCTATTTGTTATTCTGATATTTAAGCTATATTACTGTAAAGTTTCATCCAAATCCGTTCAGTAGTTTTTGCATGAAAGAGCAACAAACATACATACGCAAATACTCACAAACTTTTAGTAGGATTCTGACATTTTTTTATTATTCATTAATGCATTATTCGATAGATGGCGTTGCCAGTAACTGTTTATAATAAACACTTTACGTTACTGACGGGCCGTGTGCTCAAAAACGAGCAGAACCATCTTGATCTTATGTTATATATCCACATCTATTTCCAATAGTGTGTGTGACGGGTCGTTAACATAATATAAAGCACACATTCACGTACAAAATGTTCACAGCTCATTGCAAAACTGAAAACAAACAAACGCCTCAACCAATTTATACGTTATCGTTTTACAAATAACGAACGAAAATAAATAGTTTTATGTTAGGTACGTTATGTTAGCAAGGAGATTAACAATATTATTATTTCATTACGGAATAGTTGACTTGTCGTTGACTTTAATAAATTAAATTTTTGATTCAGTTTAATTATTTTTAACCGACTTCAAAAAAAAGGAGGAGGATCTCCATTCGTCGGAATCTTTTCGTTTCTGAACCGATTTCAAAAATTCTCTTTGCATTGGAATGTGCGTAGCTTACAGGTGGTCCCATCGTCACCATATCGGGATCTGATGATGGGATGCCAAGGAAATCGAGGGATCTGCTCAAATATCATAGGCAAAATTGTCGCGATTTGGGTACTAATGTTTGTGTTTTTAGTCGGTTCCTTTTTGGTAAAATTTTATCATTTCTAGAGTTTGTTTTCTCAGAACTCCGCCATTGCTTACAATTACCGATAGGTTTTAAGGAATTAGTTTTAAGATATAATTTAACTACAATATCGAATTGGACTAGGCAGTAAGGATATTGTGTGAAAGATCTAAACAAATAAATAAATAAATGCAATAGTAACTCTATCTGTCTGCCACACAGATGTGGCTACCACGTCGGAACTACTGAACCGATTTAAATCTAATTTGGTCACAACGTCCCACTGCAGGGCTTAAGTCTCCTCTCAGGAGATGGTTAAGGCCATACGTCCTCACAGCGTGCGGGTTGGGGACTGACAAAGCCGCCCGAGGGCTTTCAACTAAGGCTAAGTACACACGAAGCGTTTTTCTCCCGTGCCTGCTGCGGTCGTGGAACTGCGGTTTTTTTTCTATACACACGAAACCGGTTATTTGCGCGGTTACGCGGCCGTCGCGGTTGCGATCTTCGCCCGCCACGTTTGCGGGCAATGATCGCAAGACAGGCGGTTGCAAGATGCGGTAATGTTCAGTTGAGGTTCAGACCGCCATGGACACACACCAGAAACGAGCTGTTGCAATATATTTACTTCACAGAATAATTAAAAAAAGAAAGAACAGAAGGTTTTGGGTGCATCCACTAATTCAAATATATAAACATCCCGAGGTATACAAACATGTCACGATGCGGTCGCCCGCCAAGCGAACGGGCGCAACCCGCCGAGGGCGCGGGCGACCGCGACCCCCGCGGTTCTACAGGTTGCCCGCCGGTGCAGCGGGAGCCGCAAACAACCGCGCACGCCGCGGGCGTAAAACGCGTCGTGTGTTGTGCTTTGTTTTTTTAAATACAAATCTGCATTCTACGGAAGCTGCGGGCCCGCAACCGCAGCGGGCACGGGAGAAAAACGCTTCGTGTGTACTAAGCCAAAGCTTCAAGACTGTTCTGATAACAACCAAGACCGACTGCTTAACGTGACCGACTACTTATCATGCCACAAACTGTAGTCCATCATACTGATCGCGCCCATCGTTGCTAACACTCGGTGGTTGTTTCCAATCACCTAAAGCCTAGGTATGTCTAACACTTTGGTGTGCTTAAATTCATGTAATATACAAGGTTCATTTTTTTTTATATATTAGCTGCCAAAATGACTCTGCCCTGCCTGATGGAAAGCATGAACAGAATCCAGAAGTGGAGGCCACCATCCTCACTCCCACAACGTACAGTGCAGCAAGGTGACCCACACTATGGCGGCCTAGTAAGATGCTTTTTCACGCCCCGCTTGAAATACCCGGGGTCATAGAAGGAAGGAAACACATGCGCTGGTAGAGAGTTCCAGAATTTAACTGCTCGGCATAGAAAGGAAGAGCCGAACCGACAATCTCTCACTTAGTTATTGATCTCATCAGGTCGGCTATGGAGCCGAGCGGTATTAAATGAACCGTCAGCCATTAGTGTAATATCTGAACCTTATTATCATATTGTACGAGATAGTTTTAATGTCAAATTGTTTGCTAGTATGGCTACTGCATGAGTTTGTTTTTTTAAAGATTTAAATAAATGAGTGGACCGATTTTAATATTTAATATTTCGGACATATATACACGCCATCTAGGCCCAAACTAAGAAGAGCTTGTATTAAGGGTACTATATAAATTCATAAACATGCCTTTTTTTATAAATACATACATATTATATATACATAGAAAGAACACCGATACTCCGAAACAAATATTTGCAGATCATACAAATATTTGATTCGACCTCGAGACCTCTTGATCAGCAGCCGCATACGCTAACCACTAGACCAATAAGGCAGTCAGTTTAATTTGAAATGATTCGTAATAATAGGTCGGATGACATTATTCTTAAAAATAGGATCATCTGAAATTAGCACGTTCAACCAAACGAATGAAAGCAAGAAGAATACTCTCCGCCGACCACTGACTAAAAACCACACGCCGCCTCAAAGTTACTAGTAGTTGGTGAACTTCGGGTCATCTACTACTCGCAGATGTCCCCGTCCTGAGTGAGAACTATAGTCATACTAGGTCACCCTCACCCCCCGGCTTACGCTTATGAAGGACGGAGATCATTCTGCGACCTCCGGCGCGTAAGTCGTCAGTGGTACAAGGCCCGTTCTCTGAACCGACCCCTTTAATTTACTATTCATAGAATACGAAATTTGTATCCAAAAAGAAATCTTTTGGAGCCCTAATTCTGTTTAGCTAGAAAAAGTTTTCCTTAAAATGGAAAAAGCAATCATTTCAGTGAGATTACATTATAATAATCTCGTCGTGTTATTAAGGTCCGTCAGACAGCTGTGAAGAATCTTGCCTTCATAATATTTAATGGAAAAAATGTTACCCAACATTTTTGCAAAATTGAATATTTCTAGAAGAAAAATCTTTTTTCTTAAGACAAACGCTTTCTTAATATGAATGATTTTATCAAGATTCTCATGAGTACCGGAGGTTTTCACTTGTTTATTAAGAACCAGCAGTTGAGCGGGGCTCCGCGCGTATTATAGCCTATGGCACTCATAAATAACATGCAGATACTGAGATTATCCTTTTCAACGTCACAATCGTATGAATCTGCGCAAGTATCTCCACTTTGCCTGATGGTAAGTATGAATAGAATCCAACAGCAATTCTCAATACTTCTCAATATACTCACTGTGACCAGCACGATGGCCGCCTGCTGGGATGTTTCTGCATCACTTGCCAACGAAATACGACCGCACGAATGTTGTCATTTTAGGATGATCTTGTATGTCAATCCGAACCCGAGACCTCAAACACAACAGTCGCATACGCTATCACTGCGCTACCGAGACAGTCTATTCATGGTCATTATCACCGTATATGTATGTCCGTGTGGTGACGGATTAAGAATACAGAGTGTCACCATCCCTATTCATCCCGCAGGTGTCGTGAAAGGCGACTAAGGGATAAACTACGCAAGACAACATCAATGCAAAGAGAAGGAAAACTTGAAACCATCCCAGTACCAACCCGTCTGGCCAGCGTGGTATAGTAGGCCAAAACCTCCTTTCTAAGGAGAGGCCTATGTCCAGCAGTGGACTGTTCAAGGCTGTTGATGATGATGATGATCTCCGTATATCTACTACCTGGCCAAAACAAAAATACAAGAGAATAGACGTTGGTGATTGTAGAAATAGAATCAATTGTATCTCAATAAGGGGCAGGCCTCGCCTAGCCTCAGTAAAACCACCAAACACTCACTAAGCCGGTAAACACACTTATCATTTGACAAACTGTTCGTGTATTATATTTAACGCAGTTGTTCGTTTTCTTTGCTATCATAATGTAAACATATGATGTAATTACGTCAAGTTATACATTCGATAATATGTAGTTGGGATCAATATTTATGGTGCAAACAGAAATGTGATACACAAATGGGATGGAAAGAAATTAACTGATATTTGTTTACGTATGTGATTTGGTACATCTATAGCATGAACATCTACGACAATCGTTATTGGGTAGTACAATACATAATAGGTGGTAGAGCCATATTGATTTCAGCAGAGAGGTCACACCGTGTGGTTTTAGTCGGTTCGAGTCCGACACACCACCCCGCCGTAAACCCCCGGCGGGGTGAAGATCCGTGGGGATTTCCACACGTTAGAAAAAAAAGGCAGTACTACCCTCTCATAAACGACCAATCTAAAATGACAGAATTCGTGAGGTCGCATTTCGTTGGTGAGTGTGAGACCGGAGGCCCAATCATTCTGTAACATTCTACCGGCCTCCGGAGGCCGGAGAAACATCTAACCATGGCGTCATGGTATGGGTCACCCTGTGGCATTGCCCACCCTCACAATGAGGAGTGTGACCCATACTCCTGGATTTTAATAATGCTTTCCATTAGGCAGAGTATATTCACTTTGGTATCAGGCTCAATTATATAAAATAAGAATATACTGATAACTAGCTGTGTCCCTCGATGTTACTCGCGGTTTTTAGCCGGGTCCTGACATGTATCATTTGCCCGATCCGATCACCGTATCCGGTTCGTCGACGCGTATCATGATCGCATATGTTGACGGGTAATGATATACGTATCATGATACGGGATCTCGATACGCCGTTATGATACGGCCCGTCCCATGTCGTGTCGGTTTTTGTCCGAATACAATACGAAACAATACGCAGATACGGATACGGTGATAGGATCGGTCAAATGATCATGTCTGGACCCTGCTTTAGATGTAAACCGCGATGATCACGTGATCAAAACAAAATATTAGCCAATTCAACAACAGATTAGAGAACGTTTGCAACTTGGATAGGGAGGCAGAACATTAATAGAAAATGTGGTCAAAACTGGATTTTTTGCTTAGCGTGACCTCCGAATCATGGAACCGCTCGTAACATATCATGTCACAAACGGTCACCCATCTAGTTCTAGACCGCGCCGTCGTTGCTTACCCTCGGTGATTGTCACTATAATTGTGGCTATGAACGCTGGTGGTCAATATATGCCTTAGTTTAAACATAGAAAACTTAGCTTTTGTTCGCGGTTCCGCCCGCATGTATGGTAGTTAAAATTACCCTATATGTTCTTTCTCAGGTTCTCAAAGCCGGACAGACAGAGATAATTTCGTATTTATAAAACCAGTAAGGATAAGGATATTGTATTGCAACCAGATAATTCCTGTCACTAATGTGTTGGTATGTATAATTTCATGATCCGATCTGACCTGAACTGCATTGTAGTTATACACGTCAATAAATAAACTGATTTACACTTCTAAGTATGTACTAGTTTATGCTTGTGATTCTGTCAGTGTGCATGTCCTTTCATAGATATCAAAATATATTGCCATGTCCAATTTACTTCAAACTAGCTTTCGCCCGCGGCTGCGCCTACGTCGGTTATCGCGGTGAAAAGACAAGTAGACTATATCCTTTCTCAGGCTTTAGACTATTTGGATATAAATTCATTTAAATGGGTGCAGTTGTTTTTGAGCTTATAGCGAACAGATAGACAGACTAAATCTGCGAAGGACGTTATTTAAAAATATATAGTGATCAGTCATGAAAGCAATCCCGGGTCGGGCCAAAAAGTGTTTTTGGGATTTTCTTAGGAAATTCCTAATAGCTGCCCGGAGTTTGGAAGTTTGGGGGTGATTCACGCCCGTGCCTCGGAGAGCAGGTAAAGCCGTCGGTCCCGGTTGTCATGAACATCTATGGCAATAGTTATTGGGAAGTCAGAGTGCCCTCAAATATACTGACAACTAGTTCAATCTTCGAATTTCAGTTCTCCCTTAGGGTTGCGGAGGTCCGATGCCAGTCGCTCCGTGGAAAAACTGAAATTCAGGTAAAACCGGTTGAACTAGTAGCCAACCCCAAATAAACTTGGGGATAATGGCTAGTAGGATGAGTCATGAAAGCATAATAATTTAGAGGAAGACTTGCTTTCGAGTTTTCATAATCATCATCATCTACAGTCTTTAGTAGACCACTGCTGGACATGGACCTTTTCTGAGAAACAAAGTTTTATCTTACTATACCACACTGACTAGTACAGGATCACTTTCAAGGTTTCCTTCTCTTTGCATTGCTGTTGTCCTGGTAGTTTGCGCCCTTAGTCGACTTTTACGACACCCTCAGGATGATAGGGGTGGTGACACTCTGTATTCTTAACCCATCACCAACACAGATACATCATACATCAATAACGTCCCATTGCCTGGCTCGGATCTTTTCACAGGAGAGGGTTAAGGCCATACGTCCAAACGCTGGCCGAGTGCGGGTTGGGGACAGGACACATTATGGCTACGTAATCTTGCCGTTGTATGTTTTTAAGCAGCCCGAAGGCCTCAAACTAAGTTTCACGAATGCTATCTTATGTTAACAACCGGAACTCACCGGGACCGCTCATATAGCATATCATGCTACAAACGGTCACCCATCTAATTACTGACCGCGCCGTCGGTGCTTACCCTCGATAATTGTTTCTATTCACATAAAGTCACTCGGCTGTTAGCGCTTTTATCTATCTTCTATCCAATACAGATTACTAGCCTTAGGTCCCTTGTACAAATCTTCTTAAAGGCATCTCCAAGCAGAACAGAAAGAAGAAATTTGATAAGAATTATTTTGAACGAGATTACTGTTTTGACACTAGACAACTTGAAATTAAATCCTAAATTAAGAAAATGAATTCACCATTCAATGTTTAAAACAAAACATCCCTGAATGAACAGATTCCCTTGAATTGTTCATATTAATATAAATTCGAAAGTAACTTTGTCCTATATGTAACGTTTTCACCGCCAAAACGTTGAACCGAATTGGATGAATTTCGGTATAGAGATAAATTGGAACTTGGAGTACATAGTACCTATATGCTTTGTATCATGAAAACTAACATCACTGCCAAGAGAAGGAAAACTTGAAACAAACCCTTTACCAACCCGTCTGGCCAGCGTGGTATAGTAGGCCAAAACCTCCTTTCTAAGGAGAGGCCTATGTCCAGCAGTGGACCATTAAAGGCTGTTGATGATGATGATGATGAAATTAGATATGTTTAATTAGAAGCCCTCATAGCCGAGTTGCCTAGGTAACTAGAAACAATAACCGTAGGTAAGCAACGACGCCGCGGTCATTACTAGATGGGTAACCGTTTGTGGTTTGATATGTTATGAGCTCGAAGGTCTGGTTAAATAGTCGGTCCCGGTTATTATTATGATAGATAACAGTCATGAAGCTTAGTTGGAGTACTTGAAGGTCTTCGGGCGACTTAAAACATCCAACGTCAAGATTACGTAGCCACAACGTGTCTTGCCAGACTTCAACCAGCACTCGACCAGGCCTTAACCCTCTCTTGCGAGAAGACCCAAGCCCAACAGTGGGGCACACGAGGTTTTGATAAATTAAATTAACAGTTTCACCTTTAATGGTGTTTCTTATTTTATTTATCTACAAAATTAACTATGAAATAAATCTTCCGAAATTTAAAAATCAATTTTGGTTATTTTAAGACGAAGTTATTAAAACCCAAGTTATTAGGAGATTGATAAGAACTACCTACATAATAATTTTGTTCTTTTTTCCCCGTTCGTGTGTTCAAAGAAACGTAATAATTTTAATTACACATTTTCTATTCAAAAGGAAACATAATAATATATTTAACTTACAAGATAGGATACAGATAATAATGATTTTAAAACTTAGTTTAAAAAAATACAGCTTATAATAACTTACCAAAATTTTAAATTCCGAATTAAAATCGCACCTATCACATCACACAACACTGTCTATTTTTTTAAACCGTGCACGGCACCTACAGCAAATAAATAAGCAACTCTAATATTTACAATATTATAAATAAAACACAGAATTCCACAGCAATCAAACGTCTCAACTTTGTTTTGATATCGATAACACTCGTCTCTCTACACAGCTATACATTATAACGAGAGTGAAACCTCATTACGTACCTATCTATCCTAAATTTACCCCTCGGGGACATGACTAGTGTTTTTAGAAATCACATGTAGTAATTTGCGAAATTTTCCGCAAACACACGCAACGAACGCCCCTCAGGAGCGTCAAAGGAAAACTGAACGTACTTCAGCGTACGGCCCTATCGCAGCTTTCAACAAATCTATATGAGAAAGTACACAATACGCCTGTCTTGCTCTAACCGCAAACAATTTGTATACGCTGTCCTGTTTACTTATTATCCTGACCGCGGAAAGCGAAAAACATCGTACGAAAATATCGAATTATGCTTTCATTATTTGTGAAAATTTGGAACGCGCTTAATTTTTGCCTGTTTTTGTTGTTCGTTGAAAAGTGACGTTTGTTTTGGCGGGAAGGGTTATCAATCATTTTGATTTTGACATTTAATTACTAAACATGACGTTGAGACTTTGAGAGTTACCAACTTTCAAAAGCTGACAACCAAATAATCTATTATTAGTATATCTAGGTGGTATTATGATGTATTTTTATCAGATAATGAGCAATTTGATCTCATTTGTTACTGCTTAATGGGTAATATGGGTATGTTATCTATCTTATTGAAGTACTAGTACCTACGAACAACAAAAACACATTTATTTGGTAACAAGTTTAATAAATAAAGTTAAATGATCTCTGAAATGCATATTTATATAAAAAGGTTTTATAAGGAAGGAAGGCGTAGTCTCGATCTCTTACAGAATTATCTGTAGTGATCGTTTTTATCGCACTATCAAAAGGGAGAAATAAAAATAAAAGGAAAAGAAACAAGAGGAAGGATCGTTCCCAATTGTGCGGACAGCCGCAGATGGCGATAGGCGACCTGCTGAATTATTTATTATGTACCCACTAGTCTTACAATATGTCCTCCATTTAGAGGAAAATGTGTGTAAAATATTTCAAGGGCAAACTTCTTCTTTAGGCATGTTTTTTTTTATTAGCCTGCTAAAATGACTACTGGATATCATGCCCAGAATTCAAGAGTCACCATCCTCATTATGAGTGCACACAATGCAGCATGGTGACCCACAGTATAGCGGCCCAGTGAATTTATGTTTAAAATGAAACATGAACAGGAAAAATATTACAGGCCTGTTAATAATAATATAAATAATTTATTTATTTATTTAAAACTTCATGCACTTGTGTACATTGGCGGACTTAATGCCCATGGCATTCTCTACCAGCCAACCGTTGGGGTGTGCAGAGATCTACTACGCTAGGTGCAACGAGGTTAAAGTCGTAAACAGCAACAGATACTAATACAGTTAATATAAAAAAATGTGAGCCGTCACGGGACGCCTGGCAGATGTGAAACATCGCCATTATTTTGTAAAAGTAATATGCAGAAAAGAACATATTGTAATAGGAACTAAATATGTCATAATGATAAAATAAAATATTACTAATTATTAAAATAGTACAGTACACACTACTGCATATAGACTGTATATATATACCATCGTATAGCGTGCCGTGGCGACGCGTCGCCAGGCGTCGCCACGCCAGAAATCTGTTTTACGTGCGGCTATAGATGTTTCACATCAATATAAAACACTCAAATATACATGTAAAAGCTCAACATCCACTAGAAACGTCAGTAGGCCTCATATTTATAATTGAGGGAAGGCGTGAGTTTTCGGGCAAGGAGAATATTCTCTTATAATTACTTTATTGTAACTCTCGATCACGAAATACACTTAGGACATTAATTAGCAGCCCATTTAAATAAGACACTCCACCGAACACGTGGTGCTCACACGAGATGATCCACAATAATTATGCTCGCCGTACGACCACGTTCCATTTTAAAGGAACTCACGAATCGAATGAACGAACAATAATCATCTAGGGAAGGGATAAAACCATTGTCACCCGTGATCCTTGTCTATGACATATGACATGAAAGTAATCGACTAAAATCAATCATTCAATCGCGTTTTTATTATTTTAAAGTGTCAATGATTCCCATCCCTGCGGTCACCGGTCGCACGCGCCAGTGCCCGGTGTTGCGTCAGTGTCTTACCTTTAGACACTTAACAGTGTTGCCAGCTAAAATAACCGATACGCCGACACGGCCATACTGACATACGACCGTCCTCGGGCGTTAATACTTTATCTGAAGAAATCATTTTAGAATCAATAGAACATCCGCTCGTTCATCCTGACACTCAATACAATAGATTAACTTGACGAGTTCATAATCTCAACAAGCTGCGTAACGGATCTGCCTCGAGTGACAATTTTCATTTAAGCAAGCCACAAATACCATCTGAACCTATCCGATCTGATCACGACTGCCAGGCTAAACCACACACCATCTGGACCGGACGAGTGCATCCCTTCAACCAACCTCTATAGGTGTGGCCCGGACGACACTGTCGACCAGGATAAACTACACATCTGGACCCGACGAGTGCATCCCTTCAACCAACCCTTGCGGGTCTGGCCCGGACGACACTGTCGACCAGGATAAACTCACATCTGGACCCGACGAGTGCATCCCTTCAACCAACCCTTACGGGTCTGGCCCGGACGACACTGTCGACCAGGATAAACTCACATCTGGACCCGACGAGTGCATCCCTTCAACCAACCCTTACGGGTCTGGCCCGGACGACACTGTCGACCAGGATAAACTCACATCTGGACCCGACGAGTGCATCCCTTCAACCAACCCTTACGGGTCTGGCCCGGACGACACTGTCGACCAGGATAAACTATGAAAATCTCGTATCTAAACCAAACTATGGAAATCTCGCATCTAAACCAGACATATGATGGACATTCAGACGCCGAGATTACATCACTACCTAGTTATGATTGACGGTTCAACACCCATATTATGAGCCGCGTATCATACCAATGTATTACTATCGCGTAGTCTGATCAGAGGCATGAACCCGGTTAACAGGCCAGCCCCCTTTTTCAGATCTAGACTACCAACTACCCATCAACAATGCTACTATAAATCGCTAAGTCTAATCAGAGGCGTCGATCCGGTTTACAGACCAGCCCCCTTTTTCAGATATGCGCCTACTAAGTACCCATCCAGTGTACGCTCGCTACGTTACGTAAGTACACACGCTCTATATCGGTTAATGAATCGCGCAACTGAAATAGCAATTGGCCGGACATGTTTGCCGAAGACACGACAATAAATGGGGTCATAAAACTATTCCGGCGACCCTAAACAGGAAGTCGAAGTGTTGGTAGACTAGCTGCCAGGCGGTCGAAAGATATAAAGAAACACTAGTCACGCCGCATCCAGAAGCGTATGAAGAACCATGTAAGAAGCATATATCCAACAGTGGATGAAAATATGCTGAGAAAGAAGAAGAATACACAAACGTTATAAACTCACCTTTTAGTACTCATCATGTTCGGAGGCAGAGGCTAAGGTATGTGGACTTAGATGTCGATGCTGCATCACTTTCCTCTTAGGATGTTATGTCCATTGTCATGACTATAGATTTCGAATTTCATGAGCATACTTACAGGCTAGGTTAGACCCACCAACGTCTCTCAGCTCGTCTCCATAATGATCTGGTACCTTGACAATAAAAGGACCTTACCTTTGAACTTTCACTGTAGTTTGGTTTGGTTACACTCGCTGTCCTTGATAAAGACGAAATTGCCTGCACTGAATGGACTCACTATTGCTCTACTTCGGATGAAGCGTTCTACCTCTGACGTATAGTCTTGTTATTCTATATTGCTCGTTTGTAAAGCATTAATTCCGCAGAGGAGTAGCCTGTTACTCTGGATCTAGTGGTATTAAAGGCAAGCTGAACTTACAGAAGTTTTGTTTGGTTTGTTCTCTACTATTGTAAGCAGACATTTTAAAGTACGCATTATACGCTTAGCTTTAGCCCTACCGGAAACAGTACCGATAAGGTGAAGCTGTACACTATGCCCACATCAACACCGTTTGAAGTTTGCACCTATATAACACCTACGTTAGTCTGCTTTTACACGCTTCGGTGCACCAAATAGGCAAACAGCCCTCTTGAAGGATTGAATTAAGGAAGAAGCATCGAGAGATGCCGAGTAATGAAAGACTCGCACTCCCTCCCATCGTCTTTACCGCCCAATCCCCCGCAATATCTATGTGAATCGCATGTCAGGACCCGTGTCCTTAGGCATTGATGAAGGCCAACTTGCCAAGCCTAAAGGCCCCAGGCGACCGGGGCTGGAGGTCCTCCAGAAAAACAACATCCAACGGCAAGACCGCGCAGCCACAATGCGTTCCACAAGTCCACAACCAGGGCGGTGACGCACGGCGTCAACCCTCCCCAAGAGGAGACCCGAGCCCAGCAGCGGAAACCACGGGCTGTTGACGAAACTTGTTGGGACCCGGAGCAGTCTTTCGAAGCGTTGCATACTATACAAGAATCAATAAACTTACGTACCTACTTGGTCATCTCTGGAAACCAATAATGCTCAAATAGTTCTTAGTTTCTTCATTTCCGAAGGAACATGATTAATTTAAGGTCCACGTTAAGGATCACGGAGCTATTGGTAACCGGAAACTGGTGACCCTTACGCACATCATGGTGCGAGTAGTCTGAGGTTTCTTTGTTCTTATTTTTGTTAATGAGGTCTCGAATTTTGATATCACAATTTTGTTCTACCGCTAACTACCCTTGATGAAGTTAACACTCAGCGCCATCTCGCGAAGAAACACTGAACCAAGAAGAACACACGGTATGAACTACACGGAGTAACTACCAATCCTGAATCGCGACGGAGAAACTCTCGCGCCGACCAGTACACACACGACATCCCAACACCAACCGCTGTGCAGCGGCCCACCAGGCACGACCACCCCGCTTGGTCGGAGGATCCCCCCTCTGTGTCGGAGGAACACGACACCCGGTCCTCTACAGTATTTTAATATTACGTTTACAGTTTCATCTGATAATGTACTGGCATTAGAGTCATCACAAACTGTATTTGGGATTGGATGTCTAGGACAAGAAATCAGCATGTTACTTGTTTGATCCTTATGCACTATATTAAATCCTGTAGAAATACCCACCACTAATGGTGTATGCTGTGTAATGTTGCCCATACAAACACTGTTTAAAGATCTCGACTGCTCAGGCGACTATCATAGTTTCTAGTTCCTACGAATGAAATCGTGATTCTGCGTCAGTCGTTCGTCAACTAAAATATGACACTAAGATATGACAACATGTAGCAAACCATTCTTTCTTTGAATGATTATGGCCCCATAACCGTTAGAACTGGCATCAGTGTGAAACTCAATAGCTCACGATCTAATTTTGTTAGTACAGACTCCTGAGCTAAGTATTTGAACAGTTTTCTTTTAAATAGTGTCATGTAGGTCCGTCCACCTTATTGTCTCCTTCAGTGAATAAAGCGGGCCTACGTTACGAGTATTATTTGGGTATAAAGTTTCTGAAGTAGGAGGCAAGGCCCAAGAACTGTCTATTCTGAGTAGCAATCTTCGGGGTAGGAGAATCGACCACTTCTCCTGCTCTAACTACATGACCCACAAAATGTACTCCTGTTCTCATGAATTTACATTTCTATAAAAAAAAGGAAAATTGGGTCTGACAATGCTCTCAGAGTTAAAGCAACGTTCCAGACAATGGGAAAGTTTATCAGAGAAACCAAGTCCATAATCAAGGTAACCCAACGCTAATTCCAAGTTTATTACTAAGCCTTGTTGATACACCTTTGATAGACTGCAGCCGAATTTCTAAGATCAAAGTGCTTTAGTTAGATACCCATATTGACCATCTTGTGAGGGTGAGGAACTACCGTAAATAACTTAAACTTCTAGGAGGGCTGAAACTTTTTCGTCTTTGAACATTCTTAAGTCCGGTTTCCACCGCGAAAGGGTAATGAGCGAGAAATGGTAAGCGGAACGGACTCCTTTTAAACAAAATAGGTTTGCATTTCCACCAACAAAGAGTTTTGCAACTGCGAGCGGATAATGACAGAGCGGACTCGGCGGAGCGAGACGAACGGAAAATGAGAAATGAATCAACTCTTTGTTGGTGGAAACACATGTATGCAGTTTTGTATTGCGAGGTAAAAGGAGTCATTAATGGGTCCGTTCCGCTCGCGGTGGAAATCGGGCTTTACATTGGCCAATAGGGTCTACCCGTAAATCTTCTGTAAAGACGCGATGCCCTGGTATGCCATCGATAAAGAATTCAGAATATTTTTGTAACTAAATTAAGATCAATAAGATTTTTTTTTGTCCACGCAGTTTAAGTCAGTATCTATATCCTCAATAGCTTAGCTTAGTTTGGGTATGCTTTTCGCTGAAACTCACTTCCTTTTGTAAAAAAAAACAATACGGTTAATTTGCACACTAACGCTCTCGCTTAAAAAAAATCACTACCTATAGAATTACTTTACCGTTTATCGTTCCATTCGGCACAACGTAAAATAGTAACGTAATGGTGATATGTTATATGCGAACGCGATTTTGTATTTGCGAGAAACATCTTACGGTTCCTTTTTTTTCTTCCTCTTTTTTTTAATTACCCCCGATACTACGACACTGTGTAAAATACTAACGAACAAGCATGCCCACTATCAACGAGAAAATAAAAAGAAACGATCTCACCGGATTCTGCGTTGCTTTTGCTCCTTGTTGATTCATGTTTACAGATGTGCACCTGCGTCATTGTTGTAGCTCCGAACCCTTGCGCTCTTCACAAACCGACGCGACATATCCAGCCCTTTTGTGCCAAAACAATGACATATCGCCGTGGTCGAAACGAATCAGGATTGTTGCGGATGAGCGGTCGCCAGCAACAGATTTTCATCTCCATGTTTTGTAGCCATTTTGATTGTCCGGGCTGCTCACTGCTGTTCACTATACACTATTCTCCTTAGGTGGTTGCCCTGCGTATCCCCACTTCTGATGTAAAAGCTCAACATCCACTAGAAACGTCAGTAGGCCTCATATTTATAATTGAGGGTAGGCGTGAGTTTTCGGGCAAGGAGAATATTCTCTTATAATTACTTTATTGTAACTCTCGATCACGAAATACACTTAGGACATTGAATAGCAGCCCATTTAAATAAGACACTCCACCGAACACGTGGTGCTCACACGAGATGATCCACAATAATTATGCTCGCCGTACGACCACGTTCCATTTTAAAGGAACTCACGAATCGAATGAACGAACAATAATCATCTAGGGAAGGGATAAAACCATTGTCACCCGTGATCCTTGTCTATGACATATGACATGAAAGTAATCGACTAAAATCAATCATTCAATCGCGTTTTTATTGTTTTAAAGTGTCAATGATTCCCATCCCTGCGGTCACCGGTCGCACGCGCCAGTGCCCGGTGTTGCGTCAGTGTCTTACCTTTAGACACTTAACAGTGTTGCCAGCTAAAATAACCGATACGCCGACATACACATAGTTATGTATACAAATATTCATATACATATATGTATACAGACATATAAATATACATACATATTTATCTATACACAGACATATGTAAACTTATAACTACATACATACAAATAAACAAAATACTTATTAAACTATTTATAATCGTACACTGTAAAAAAAAATGACTTTATGGAGGTGTATTCATGATTAAGTTATTCCGCCTTCTCAAGAAGGTAATCATGTACGTTCTTTTTAAATGTGTTACGGCTGGTAAACATCCATAATTCGAGTGATTAATCTACACAAAATAAATAAAATTGAAGTATCTGTATGTAATATCAAATTATTATTTTTTTATTCAGTGCATATAAAAGTATATAATAAATAAATAAATATTTATTTCGGACATCTTTACACAACATCATCTAGTCCCAAACTAAGCAGAGCTTGTATTATGGGTACTAAACAACTGACATTAATACATAAACATATTTTTTGTGTAAATACATACATATTATACATAGAAAACACCCAGACTCCGAAAAAAATATTTGAGGATCACATAAATATTTGGTCCGACCCGGGAATCAAACCGTCTTAATCAGCAGCCGCATATGCTAACCACTAGACCAACAAGGCAGTCGTATATACATTATATACACCAAAAAAGCTATTATTTAGATTTTTGTTTATCTGTCTGTCTGTTCCAGGTAATCTTCGGAACGGCTGGACCAATTTTGAAGGGATTTTCACTCACAGAAAGAAGTTAACCCAAGGAATAACTCGGGCTATTTCTTTTAGACTGCCTTCGCTTCGCGGCGTTACTCGCGATTAACAACAATAACCGCATGACTATAATAAATAAATATGTATATATATATATATAAATAAATAGCGTGTGTTGACGGCAATAACATCGCTGCCTATTACTAAAATAAGGACTAAAACTAGCTGCGGCCCGCGATGTTACCTTCGGTTCTAACAACAGGTAACACTGAGGGTTAAAGCTAGTCTGAAATTAAAGCCTTACTCCTTAAATCATCAGTTATCTGCTAAGGAAAGTCCCGTCACAATCGATTCTTCCTTTTCTGAGATTAGCCGGAGTGAACAGGAAACATACAAGAATTTAAAAAAAAATCTGTATAAAATATTATCTTATACATATATAAAATTCTCGTGTCACAATCTTCGTTCCCATAATCCTCCGAAACGACTGGACCGAGTTGTATGAAATTTTGTGTGTCACGTATATCGGGTAGGTCTGAGAATCGGCTAACATTTATTCTTCATACCCGTAGGTCGCGAGCGGAGCCGCGGGCATCAGCTAGTATTCTGTATAAATCTTACACACAACGTTATGTAGTTCCAAACTAAACAGAGCTTGTATTACGGGTACTAGACAACAGATATAAATACATAAACATACTTTTTTGTAAATACATTGATATTAAACATAGAAAACACCCGTGGAATCCTATATTATAAAAGCGAAAGTTTGTGAGTATGTATGTATGTTTGTTGCTCTTTCACGTAAAACTACTGAACGGATTTTGATGAAACTTCACAATAATATAGCTTATATATCGGAATAACACATAGGTTACTATTTACCGCCATGACGGACCTACACGCGGGCGGAGCTCCGGGTAAAAGCTAGTAAAAAAAAATTGGTTTATTTATTTCGTTTATTTATTATCACTCACACTTTACTTATACACGCAAACGTTCCGTGTTATCGTTAGAGGAAAACTGCTCTAAAGAATACCAAAAAGCCCTAAAAACGGATAGGTTATAAAAATTGCAGTTAAAATTAGAGCATAAAAGATTGGGAAATATTAAAGTCCTTGACAGTCCTTGACATTTCTGTGATGACCTTCCTCAAAGGTCAAAAGAACGAAATTATTTCTTATCTCGGCTAATAACACTCTAGTAGGCCGTGGTTATCACTTCGGTCGAGACGGCCCACTAGTGCTGATACGTGACCCTCCCATGAGGCATGAGGAATAATAATATGGATATTCCTTCTCTTACAATTTATACTACACTAGCTGATACACGTGGCCCCGTCTCCGTCTTTTATTGCATGTAGTGTAATGTTTTATACCGCGGAATCATATTAGTTTAAAAAAAAATTGTCAAGTGCGTGTCAATATTGTCAAGTAGGTAGATTAAAATCGTGTCCAATAGATAATTGTTATGTTTACTTATTATTTCTTTATTATTACAAAGTTTTTCCTTTTTTTTGTTGTGTTGTGTAGTAGTGTAGTTGTGAGTGCATTTTACAAGTTAGGCCCATAAAACTCTTGAATTAAAAAGCGGCCAAGTGCGAGTCGGACTCGCCCATGAAGGGTTCCGTATCAGCAAGTAACATCATATAAAAGTTCTTGTAGTTCGTTGTAACTTTCATCGATGTTTTTATACTAGTGTATTGATTGCATGAAAGGTAAATTGCGTGTTACGATTTATGACGTATTAAAAAAAAATTACTCACTAGATCTCGTTCAAACCAATTTCCGTTGGTAGTTTGCATGGTAATTTACAACATATATTTTTTTTTAGTTTTATCACTCTCTTATTTTAGAAGTTAGAGGGGGGGGGACAGACATTTTTCCACTTTGAAAGTGTCTCTCGCGCAAACTATTCAGTTTAGAAAAAAATGATATTAGAAACCTCATTATCATTTATGAACACCTATCCATAGGGGTATCTATAGGATATCCTATACACGTATAGGATTTGATTTGATGAAAAAAAAATTTTTGAGTTTCAGTTCCAAGTATGGGGACCACCAAAATGTATTGTTTTTTTTTCTATTTTTATGTAAAAATCATAATGCGGTTCACAGAATACATCTACTGACCAATTGTCAACAGTATAGCTCTTATAGTTTCGGAAATAATTGGCTGTGACATACGGACGGACAGACAGACAGACTTGACGAATCTATAAGGGTTCCGTTATTTGCCATTTGGCTACGGAACCCTAAAAATGTTATCAAAACCGCTACAGTTTTCCTAGAAAGTTCAATATAATATGGACTACTATCATGAATTTATTTAGATTTTTTGAACCAGCCGTTTGGCTTATAGAGGGATGGGGACGCCATGTTTTTAAAAAAAAGTTGAATAACTCACAAAAGGATATCTATGCCTAAAAATGGTTTCAGCATCAACTCCATGTCTTTATAAGACCTATCTAATGATATCACTATAAAATCTCTACTTTCTGTACTTTCAAAGTGAACTAAATTGGCGGGTAAATAAACTAGAGCGCATAGTATCTTCGTTAGTCGTTTATTTTTAAACGGCGTAAGAGCAGAGTCAGTTTATATCAATAATTCAGTTTAATTGTGTTCTGGATTGGATTGTTTACAAGATGGCGTAACGGTATACGCGCAAGAGAACGCGAACTGCCCGTCGACGTTTGGTTCAAATGCGTAAGTTTTGACAATTTAATATTAGATACTGAAGAATATTAAGTGAAAAAGAAAATCGATCAGAGTGGTGTGGGAGAGGCCTATGTCCAGCAGTGGACTGCGATTGGCTAATGATGATGATGATGAAAGATAATCTTGTTATGGTGTTGTTTGTCAGATTTCTAAAATAAATATATAAATATTTCGGCCATCTTACACACAACGTCATCGAGTTCCAAACTAAGCAGAGCTTCTATTCTCTACTCCACAACTGGTATTTATAAATATGTTATCCAAAGGGTATAGCCGATGCAGCACATTAGCAATCAACAGCGAACTCGTCCAATATGCCATCGCTGTGGTCTCCATCCAACCGAACTGACGGCGGAAACCTTCGACGAGGTCAACGACGACACGAGGCGCCGACGCAGCACTATTCCATTTAATTAATTAAAATACTTTTTAGATCATTCCATACTTCGAATAGGTTTCACATTATTGTAAATTAGTTAGACTTACTTATAAGAAACAGGATTGATTGGCATCAAAAAAAGTTTTTGTTTAAAATGACCATTTTCTTGCTGGCTGTACATTTTTTCTAAAATCTGAAAATGCAGTTCAGAATGTCTTAAAAAATTATGGATAGTCTTCTAAAAGCGTTTTCCTGTAACTATAACGGTTAAGGTACCTGCCCTTACTGTCCCGTCTCAAAAATTCACCCTGTTTACTTATTAATATGAATTTAGTAAAAAGCGGTTATTTTAATATTACAAACAGACACTCCAATTTTACTTATTTGTATGTATAGACTAGCTTTTGCCCGCGTGTAGGTCCGTCATAACGGTAAATAGTACCCTATGTGTTATACCGATATGTAAGCTATATTATTGTGAAGTTTCATCAAAATCCATTCTACAGTTTTTGCGTGAAAGAGTAACAAACATACATACATACTCACAAACTTTCGGGCTTCTAATATTAGTAAGATTAACTGCAATATCATTAATGTACATTGTTTTAATTAATTACATTGTCAAAGACTTAGGAATCTCCAAGTTAATCTCTTGATAATTAATATGATAAAGAGACAGTAAACTTGAGAGTTATCTTTGAAATAATCTTTTTTATCTTATAAAGAATGAGAATAATAATAAATCTTTAGAATTAAAAATAATTTGAAAAGAAACATCGTTAAAACGGATTTGTATCAACAACAACCCTTAACGTCCCACAGTTGGGGTCGGTTCTCCTCTCAGGAGAGGGTTAAAGTCATACATCCCCACGGTGGCCGAATGAGGCTTGGGGACTGACAAGACACGTTTTGGCCACGTAAATCTTGGAGTTGGATGTTTTTAAGCCATAATGCCTTAATTTTAAGCCTAATATTCTTGTTGGTTATCACCGCCAGCATTGATCGCGGCAATGCAGGCGAGTGGCAAAGGATGGGAAGTCGCGGTCTCCTTCTGTGAGAACGTTATAGTGAACGTAACAGAGGTCGATAGCCCCCCAGTCGTCGCTTAAAGAGTCATTCCAGCCACGTCTTGGGTAAATGTGACCACTGCAAACGACCTGAGACAGGTGACACCCCCGGTGCGGGCAGGGGGGTGTCGTCTAAGGCGGTTCGGGTTTGCGCCTTTTATTGCGTGGAGTGGTGAGAGGTGCGACAGCGTCCTGCCTTGGGGATGAGAATAATCACCCCGAGATGTACCCCAGTCGTAGGGTAAGGCACAGGGGACTCCAGAAGCCACTGATGCGTTCCTGGTGTTCCTCCCAACTGCCGAGGTAGGCCGCCGCGGGGCTTAGTGGGTAAACCGATTCTTCCGGGAGGAGTCCCACACACGCCCTTCGTTTACCCCACGAAGGGTGTGGTTCGAAAAGCATTCCCCGCGTAAAAAAATAGGACTTTCTTATTGGTAGACCCCATACATACATATTTCAACCCGTCAACGTCCTTTCTACGCTATTTAGAGAAATTACCCGGACCTAACAGACCTAACGGACAGGACTAAAAAATTAAAAATGGCTTTTAAAACTTTTGGTACAAGTAATGGATACTTTCATATGGATATAATAATAATAAAAACTATTATACAGACAGATCAGTTTTATTTATTTCTATAGATTTATAGATTTCTAGCAGCAGCAGCAGCAGATACACAGCAGTAAGTGTGAATGTCTGACGATGGAAGCGAAACTATTTTTGCAGTGCACTTTGATAGTAACGAAAAAAGTGGATAGAGTACGTTCAAAAGCTTTCGGAACCGCTTCAAGCAGGTAAATTCTGTTTCATTTCTCGCAATGCCATATGGTTACTATCGACAGACACGTATTTAGAATGCAGAAATTTTGTTATAGATGTTGTTTTTATTTAGAAGGGTTTTAGTATTATTTTTCTTCAAATGCCTCTTCAATCTTGAAGGTTGGCCGTCAGCTTCCTATACCCCTTCTTTTCATTGGCCAGGCGGCGCATATGCATGAACGCTCCTGCAAGAGCGCGCACCCGCGCAAGTAACCACACGAACACACACGTATATTACATATGCACCGGGTGTGTGATTTCTGGAATTGTTTTTTGTTTCTGTTATTTTTAGGTCTCTTTTCCTTACTTTTAGTAATAATGTAACATCGACTGCCTTGTTGGTCTAGTGGTTAGCGTATGCGGCTGCTGATCAAGAGGTCTCGTGTTCGTTTCGCAGGTCTGACCAAATATTTGTGTGATCGTGTTTTGTGTTTCGGAGTCTGGGTGTTTTTCTATGTTTAATATGTATGTATTTACAAAAAAAAGTATGTTTATGTATTTATATCAGTTGTTTAGTACCCATAATACAAGCTCTGCTTCATTTGGGACTAGATGACATTATGTGTAAGATTTCCGAAATATTTATTATTATTTATTATTATTATAGACATCATTATGTGATGTAAAGTGAAGACACTGGTCCCTGAAATACACTGAAATCACACTAGTTCGGGGGCCAAAAAACTCACACTTAACGTATCTTATTGTCACTAAATAAATACCAATTTCATAAAAATCAGTAATATCCAAAATTCAAATCCAGCCCTGTATACTCCCACACAAAATGGCCGTCACAGAGCTCCTACGTCACGATCACAGATTTAACAACCACGCACCTTTTATTGTGCGAGTGATAGCTTAATAAACCGCTTTATTTATTTTGATTGTCGATAAGCGCGATAAAGGATGTGAAAATGTGTTTATAGCCATTTTATGAGCGTTGAAAAAACTGCAGTATATTTGTGGTTTTAATTGCTTTGACCACCCGGTATTTTGTATACAGACTTTATTGAGAAGTCGCTGATAAACTATACGACTGTAAACTACCCACATGATTTGCTTTTAAGATTTAGGAGGCCAAACAGTATTTTTCATTGAGAGGTTTAATTTACGTTATACTCTTTTAGGAGGGTCTCAAAGGCACCAGAAAGCCCAGTTTCAATGGGAGACGCTTGTGAGGGTACGCTCTTTTCATAAAGGACATTATCAAGGTCACTCGATGGTCATGCTGTGGCTTAACTTCTCTTATTTTCTCTATAACTACTAATATCTTAACTCATAAACACATTTAGGTTGAGATTTTGGTTTTCATCAGTATCTTTATTAAATTAAGTTTTCAGTTTGTAAAGATGCGAGCGCCTCTGTCCTTGCCACTGCCGCTGTCATGAATAAGCGCTGGTGCGCCGTAACATGAAAGTAAATTTTGCATCGTAATGACGGTCTTACATTATACAATATTTTTAGTAAATTGCAGTAGTGTTATACAAAAACTAAGAATACATTCTGTAAACTTTTGATCTAAAATACTTTCCTCGTGTGATTGATGCGTTCTGTTTTACGTAAGTGTTTGTACTGTAGGTAGGTGCTGCTCATTTGAACTTCATATCTTGAAATATCTTCATAGCGTTCCGATTCGTGGATTGAGTAAACTTATTAGTTTTTATGGTGCTAATAATAACATTTAAATATCAAGATAAAGGATGCTATGACATCGGATAGGTATACAGGAGGAGGCACCTTGGTGCATGTTGTTTGCAGACGACATTGTGTTGGTCGGTGAAGACGGGTCCGAAGTCTAGCGCTGACTAGAGGTGGCAGCAAAGACTAGAGAATTTTGGCTTGAAAATCAGCAGAAATAAAACATAATACATGTTCTGCAATTTCGGCGGTCTCTCCGGTCCTGCTGCCATGTCTCTAAATGAAACATCTAACCCCGGTCTGCGCCGATTTCAGGTATCTTGGTTCCCTGTTACAAAAAAATGGTGAAATAAATATGTCCGTACAGAATCGAATCAATGCAGGATGGATGAAGTGGCGGCAGGTAACGGGAACTATTTGCGACCCTAAGTTCCCTTTCACGATCATCATACCTGCCGTCCTGCACAGATCTGAGTATTGGCCAACACAGAAAACGGATGAGAGACGCCTACATGTGGCTGAAATGCGAAGGTTGAGATGCATGTGTGGTGTGACCAGACTGGACAAGGTAAAGAATGAGTTTATTTAAGGAAATCTGAAAGTAGCACCATTAGAAGAAAAGTTGAGAAACAAGAGATTATTCTGGTATGGAAATGTGAGGCGTAGAGAGGAGCAAAATGTAGTGAAGAAAGTTTTAAGTTTATAAGTTGACGGATATAGGAATAGAGGGCGACCAAAAAAAAAAATGGATGGACTGCGTGAAAGAGGATATGTCCAGAAAAGGAATAAACAGTGAACTGACGAGTAATAGAGAAGAATGGAAGTATAAAAAAATTATATATTCCTACCTATTCCTACCATATTCCTACCTGTGAATATGATGATGAGGCAAAATTCGGTTTTTATGAAGTTTACAAATATATCTTTTATGAAAAGGATGTCGTCCTATTTGAAATTTTATTTGAATCTTGTTTGATGGTTATTTTAGTGGAACAAGTTGTTTGTTAGGTACGCAACTTATGCATAGAAGATTTTTCATAATTTTGCATAACCTCTTAAAACTAAAATAGTGTTTTTTTGGATTGATCTGAACTTAATAAATAAATAATAATAATAAATAAACATACAACATATATTATAAATATAGGTTCTTACTCTCTCTTCAAAGCTAGTCACCCCACATGCTGGTTGGATCAGTTTTCTTCGACTGTCTACTCCACTACGCCCTATCACTTGCGTGACTCGCGTCGCATCATCTTCGAAAAGCTGACATATATCGTATCTATATGAATATAATTATTATTGCTGAATAAATGTGCTGTAGTCATACGATTAGCCATCGGAACGATAGGAACTTAAGACCAGTTATGTTTTTTTCGCAACGACTAATATACTATATGCGAGGAACGGAACGTAACATCATTATCACTCAGTGATGCCATATCTACCAACTTTTCGGTAGATCTACCAATTTTCTCTTCAGTCTACCTATCTACCACCCTAGACCTAAAAACTACCTATTTTTATTATTAGTTTGACATATCACCACTGAATTATTTTTATATCGACAAGCGACGTCGCGATGTGTTGCGTGAGCTATGCGACGATGCATCAAGCATACATAAAGTCCATGCTAGCAACAGTTCACCGTTCGTGCCATTTCGCGCCCTTTGACATTATTATTATTCTGTTCTGTGGCCCATTCTCGATTGGTTTGTTGCGGAATCAATGGTGAATCGTTGCTCCTGTTTTGTGTTGTTTACACATAACACTATAATGGCCCGACCCGGGATTCTGAACCCGAGGCTCCTTGATCGGCAGTCGCGTACGCTTACCATTAGAGCGATGAGGCAGTATATATGTCTTAAATAAATTATATATCATTAATATAGAACATCTTTTCTTCTTACATCACCGAAAAATGATTTTAAATAAATAACATACTTTCTTTGCCTTGAAAAAATAGCTTTAAAACTTATGACCACACCTATCTCTATATATTTATTTTCTTAACAAGAATACAAAACGTGTTTGAAAAAATATCAGCCGAAAAACCAACATCAACTGAAGCGCGACCTTCTTAAAAGTACTAAAAACTAACTAAAACGAAGCTTTTAAACAACAACAGTCATTGTTTTTACGTTCAATGGATATGATTGTTTAAAACATCAGTGATAAATAATCAAAAAATCGGCCAGGTGCGTGTCAAGCCACGCATACACTTTAAAGTTTAATAACTCGCACACGGATACCTAAATCGAAAAATTGCTTTATCAACCTCGCAATGTGTCTAAAGATCCATCTAATGACATGAAGTTTTTTTTTTTTTTTTATATTTAAGCCTGCCAAAGTGACTCTACTCTGCCTGATAGAAAGCATGAGTAGAATCCAGGAGTAGGGGTCACCATGCTTATTGTGAGGGTAGACAATGTAGCATGGTGACCCCTACCATGGCAGCCTGGTTTGATTATTCTGCATCATTCTCCCGGCCTTCGAAGGGCGGGAGAATGATGCAGAATGATTGGGCCTCCGGTCTCACACTCACCAACGAAATACGACAGCAAGAATGCTGTCATTATTAGGATGGTCTTCTGTGTGGGGTAGTACTGGCCGGGTCAAGCCGGCCCATTCGTGCTGAAATCAGCGTGGCTCTACTACCTACTAGAAGGAAGGAAGTATTAATTGACCACTAACCTATAACTTAGTACTCACTAAACTACTCCAGATAGACCTAACCGAAAATAATGCGGAGTATAGATAACATATATGTAAGTATATATATACTCGTAGCATACATAAGCTACTACTGTAATGTAATAAGAAAGAAAAATTAAATTAGGTTAGAAAATGAATGAAGATTGAAAATAACCGAAAATAATTAGGGCGGTAGGCCAAGGACGGATGGATGGATGAACTGACAGACGGACATGACGAATCTATAAAGGTTCCGAGTCATGAACTACGGAACCCTAAAAATCTATTAAATTGAGGTGGTAGATCTACCAATTTTGCATTTTACATCTACCAACATTTGGCACATAATCTACTGATTTTCTAAAATTCCGGTTGGCAACACTGTTATCACTGCACGTGAACCAAAAACATGACTGACAGTATTGAGCTTGACACTTTTGACAGTTGAATAGTTCAATAGAATATTTGATAGATTTTATGGCGGTAACTCGTATTTTTCTTTCAAAATTTTTTAGTTTTTCAGTTTCTTGTGTAATGAGGATACTATAAGAATATTGAATAAGAAAAAATATCTATCATTCCAATTGTTTTAAGGAACGCTCTGTGTAATTATCTACCCTTTTACCCAATTGTTTTTAATTTTTTTATCAAAATCATAAAAGTAAAAAAATGTCGAATGTGAAATTAAATCTAATAGCCGCTGCGTGTGAAAATATGGGAATTGGTGTTAATGGAACGTTACCATGGCGTTTAAAGTAAGAAACTTTATTTCTATTTACATTTTTTTGCTAGAAAGAATAGTAAGCCAAATCTTTCTAAGAAAAGGCCTATATCCATGCCGAGCAGTGGGATCTTATGAGTTGTTGATAAAGGACTGTCATATACTCGTTCTTTCTATTGTAACTTGCTTCGAACCGATCTATTTGTGTTAACGCACTGGCAACCTGGAAGTAAATTCAAAAGGTTCAACTTGTTTTACACTGTATTTTATAAATTACACATGGTTAACATATAAATATGCTGTCACCTCACTATAGTTTTCGCTTTCTACTGCACGCAGATTCTTCAGTTTTATTTCATACTCACATTTGCCTACGGTTCTGCCCGTGTGTAGGTTATCGCAGTAAATAGAAGCATATGTGTTATTCTGATAGGTAAGCTATATAATTGTGAAGTTTCATCAAAATCCATTCAGTAGTTTTTGCGTGAAAGAGTAACAAACATACATACATACTTACAAACTTTTGCGTTTATAATATTAGTAGGATGCTTGCTTGTGGGTATAACGCCACATGGGACAACAATTTGTATGATCCACAATAAATTGTTCTGATGTTCTCGGTGTTCTTTGTGTTTGTTTTATCTGTGTTTCATTTCATCTCAATAAATCGTCATTTATTTCTAGTTGAGTGGACTGAAAAGAAGGATATATTAAATAATATTATTATTATTTTTTAGAAAAGAAATGGCATACTTCACAACAATGACAACTAAAGTCAACGATCCATCAAAAATTAATGCCGTTATAATGGGCAGAAAGTCCTGGGACTCCATACCACCTAAATATAAACCGTTGAGCAATAGACTCAACATTGTGCTGACTCATCACGTAGATACTACTAAGCAGAAGGTATGGTGTATCTTGTTCCTACCGTAAATTATTCTTAAGATTGCGTAACTGCCTCAGTGTTTCAGTGGTAGTGTATGCAACTGTTGTGCTTGAGGTCTCAGGTTTTTATATTTAAGCCTATAAAAGTGACTCTACTCTGCTTGATGGAAAGCATGTGTAGAATCCAGGGGTCACCATCCTCATTGTAAGTGCATACAATATGGCATAATGCAGAATCATTGTGAATGTGGCAGAGACTGAGATGCTAATTGGGCCTCTGGGATCACACTCACCAACGAAATACAACATCAGGAATGCTGTCATTATAAGGATGGTCTTCTGTGTGAGGGTAGTACTGCCCTGGTCGAGCCGGACTATTTGTGTTGAAATCAATGTGGCTCTACTACCTGTTAAATCAATTCCTGAGTCAAACCAAGTGTACAATCTACAGATATTAATTTTGCAGTTTGGATGTTTTCTATGTATAATCTGTTTGTAGGATTAACTACCTAAGTATTAGCCCTTTAAGCAGAAACTATTGAAGTTATATTGAGTGTTGTAATTATACGACTTTGTAAGAGAAGAGAATTGATATAGAAAAATATATTATTCCAAATCGGTCGATCCATTCCAGAGTTATATTTAAGCCTACCAAAGTGACTACACTTTTGTTGGAAATTATGATTAGAATTCAGGAGTAGGGGCCATCATCCTCATTTAATATTACAAACAAACGGACATTTTCATTTTATTTACTTGTCACGAACCTATAGATCAATAGCATGTTGCTGGTTTAAACTATATGTTTCTAAAACTCACAATTCTAAAAAGCTTTTATGGTTTTTTTATCACTTGAATGATGATAAACACCTCAAATAGGTCACCCAAAGTTCAATGGTAACCAGATAAACAGTTCTAAATACAAATTAATAAAATAGATATATAACACAGATTGAGATAACAAACGGTCTTAAAAATAAAAAAAATCTTTCGGACATCTTACTGACTGCCTCATTGGTCTAGTGATAGATATGCGTATGCGACTATTAATAATATTGTACCGGCCTAAAAGGGTAGTTAGGTTTATCCTAGGAAATTCCTAATAGCAGCCTGAAGTTTGGAAGTTTGGCAGTGATTCACGCCTGTGCCTCGGAGAGCACGTAATGCCGTCGGTCCCGGTTGTCATGAACATCTATGGCAATCGTTATTGGGAAGTCAGTGTGCCCTCAAATTTACTGACAACTAGTTCAACCTTCGAATGTCAGTTCTCCCTTAGGGTTGCGAAGGTCCGATGCCAGTCGCTCCTTGGAGAAACTGATATTCAGGAAAAATCGGCCGACCCCAAATAATATTGGGAATAAGGCTAGGAAGATGAGTTAAACCAATGTAATAACTATTAATAATTTTGACTACCTCTGGTTCACTAATATATGCAACTGCCATGGTAAGGCCTCGGGTTCGAGTGGTCCCGGGTCGAACCAAGTATTTGTAGAGTCTGTAAATATTTATGTCAGATTTAAAGTGAATTTTTACAATGTGGATGTATTTACACTGCCTCGGCGGCGCAGTGGTAAGGTATGCGACTGCTGTGGCTGAGGTCTCAGGTACGACTACCGGGTCGAACCAAATGTTTGTGTGATCCGCAAATATTTGTTATGGAGTTTAGGTGTTTTAGAGTTCATGTAAAATAATAAAAATGTTTATGTATTTATATTTATATGAGTTGTCTAGTACCCATTATACAAGCTCTGCTTAGGTGGTCTAACGGATTGTTGAAGGTCTCGAGAAGCCGATGGATGTGGATAGATTAAAGATATATTCAAAAGTAATATATCAGTCAATCTAGCTTTCATAATACGAGCTCTATTAAAGGCCGCTGCATACGTGACGGGATTTTACAAGGACGTGACGGGACGGAAAGTTTTGCGAACATCGTTTCAGACAAAATGTATAAAGAAATGCATACGTCACGGAGACACGGACGGGACGGGAACGTGTCATGCACGGGACGAGCTAAATATCGTCGCCGACGATGTTTAGCACGTCAATCTATACTAATATTTAAAGAAGTAAAGTTTGTGTGTTTGTTAAATTGTAAGGGTTAATCTCGAGATCTACTGAACCGATTTAAAAAAATCTTTCACCAATAGAAAGCCACCTTATTGGTGAGTATCATAGGTTATATAAAAAACCGAAAAATAAAAAGGCTTTTACGTGGTAGTCCGTTTTGATAAGTGAATCGGAGAAAAAATGGTCGAATGAAAGCGTTTCTTACGAACGCTGCCTTAACTATGAAAGATATATTTTTGAGTTCTAGAGAAAAGATGTGGAGCTTGAAAATGCCTACAAAAAAGTCAACGACAGCATATGTCTAACTTTTATATTTAAGTTATGCCCAACGAAGTGGGCACGGGTCAGCTAGTAGCAAATAAAGCCATTCTTGAAATGAAAAATCCATCTTTCCTTGTTCACAACACTAACACGTTGGATCCGAGTCACAGTCACGATGAGTATGCATTTACATCACGTCCCCGTTTATAACGAGGCAACCACGTCCACGTCCCATCCGAGGTAATATCTCGTTACGTATGCAGCGGCCTTTAGTTTGAAACTAAGTGACGTTGTGTGTCAGATGTCTGAAAATTTTACTATGTACCAGGTACCTGAAGGTGTAGTGGTGGTACCAGGACTGGATGAAGCCGTCAAATATATAGAAGGAAGACAAGATGTAGAATCTACTTGGGTTATTGGAGGATCTGCAATATACCAGGTACATTTTCTATTATAACACACTATGACACAGGAGGCATTGTTACACACCCACTAACACACTGGCGTGTACACACCCACACACATACATGCGCACATAAACACACGCTCACACCCATCCAAACATACAATAAAACACACACCGACGCGCGTACACTCAGAAGCACATACAAACACTCACATTATTACCTAATTTATAAAACATTTTTAATAAAAAGGTAAACCTTTTTAAATTTGACTGACTTAAATTACCATGTGACAATTACTCTATGCTCATTTTTTAATTTAATTTTCTTATTTATTACTTACTAGCTAGCCCGGCAAACTTCGTACCGCCTTAGAATATTAATTCATAATAAAGTATTGTGTTTAGATATTAACTGATAGTGGCAAATCGACAGCAGCCCCAACTAACACGCCCCGGCCGGTACCGCCAGAATTACTTTGTTCCTGCATTTTAAATCTGTAATAAAGTATTAATTTAAATTGCATACTGTAAAGGGCCATATTAATCTATATTACATACACACTATTTAAGGTACTTAATTGGATAAGGTTTAATACTGTGTTCCCTATAATCGCTTCGTAAATAAACCATTATTTCTCGTAAAAAGAAAAATAAAATGGTTATTGTCGGTTATCCCTAAGAGATAGACATTACCATCGCGGTTTTTGTAGATCTTTTTAAGGTGTACAATACTGTAGTACATTATTTTGATCTATCTCGTAGGGTACAGCCAGCGTTTGCAATATAAGCGTAAAAAACATCACATTAGAAACCTCTAAAATTATTATCTACTATATTATGCATGTATTATACATAAAAACCTTCCTCTTGAATCACTCTACCTATTAAAGAAAATTTCATAAAAATCCGTTGCGTAGTTTTAAAGATTTAAGCATACAAAGGGACAGAGAAAGCGATTTTGTTTTATACTATGTAGTGATGTAGTGATACCTAAAAATTATTTGGAATTCGGTCCAAGTCAAAAATGGTATCGTCATCGTCACTGCTGAACATATGCCTCTCCTATTGCACGCTACTCTGATCGAATTTGGGGTCCTCACATCCACCTCCTGCTTGCGCAAATCGTCACTCCTTGGTGACGACTTGAGCATTTTACACGGATGCCCACAGCTCAGGGGTACGTACGTAAAAAAAAACTGCACTAGGCTAAAACTTCCTTGCTAAGGAGAGATTCCACAAGTGGACTATTAAATGCTGTTAATTAGGAATACCTTCATCTGTTACTAAATTACTCTTATGAAGTACTTTACCATAGCAGTCTTAAGACTTACACAGGAGGCAAAAAACTAAAGGATAGTAATAGTTATATAATTTTCTTGTTCACAGGCAGCAATGTCGCACCCCAACTGTGGCAAAATATACTTAACAGAGATACAGAAGTCATTCGATTGTGACACATTCTTCCCAAATATAGACAAACAACAGTTCCACATGGTAGATGAAGAGGAGATCCCTGGTGAAAGACAAATGGAAGGAGATATTAGTTACTATTTTAGGGTATATAAAAAGTTGTGAAATATAAGTTTTTTTTTTATTCAGAGCTTTTTTTCCCAAGTTTATTTGGGGTCGGCTACTAGTTCAACCGGTTTTACCGGAATTTCAAATTTTCCACGGAGCGACTGGCATCGGACCTCCGCAACCCTAAGGGAGAACTGAAATTCGAAGATTGAACTAGTTTTCAGTATATTTGAAAGCACTGACTTCCCAGTAACGATTGCCATAGATGTTCATGACAACCGGGACCGACGGCTTAACGTACTCTCCGAGGCACGGGCGTGAATAACCCCCAAACTTCCAAACTCCGGGCTGCTATTAGGAATTTCGTAAGAAAAACACATAAACACTTTTTGGCCCGACCCGGGATTTGGACCCGAGACCTCTTGACTTGATTAGCAGTCGCATACGCTAACCACTAGACCAACGAGGCAGTTGTGAAATATAAGTTTGTGACGTTAATTTTGTATGTACTCTGCCACTAAAACTGCCTTTCTACATGAAACTTTCAGTATTTATACAGTGCGCTGAAAAAGGCTATGTGTCAGCATAGATGGCGCTACTATACTTAGGCCATTAACATAACTACGAACTATGTCATAAATCATTTTAATCAGACCTCTCGCTCACACTTCTACTGTGTGCGAGCGAGAGTGAGTACCTATTGTGAGCGAGAGATTTAAGACTCGGTTTGCACGTTTGTGATGGCCCATATAGTATTAAATCTATATGATTTTTTCCAATATCATAAGCCATGTACAATGAAAACTGGAAAATACCTCACAAATGACATGTCCTGTTTAAGACGTTATGCGGACCACAACGTCAACCAGTCAAAAATATACTACACCTGATCGGAACAGTAGTCAATATTCCCTGAAAATTAAAAGAGAATGTTAGTCTATTCCTTGACATGAATAAGCGGGAGAAAAAATGTATGAAAATCCATTTCTAACGTGTTTTAGCGGGAGAGAAAGTTGTATGAATTTTCATTTCTCATGAGTTATCTTATCTATGGCGCGCGCCTGCCCAAAGAGTTTTCATATAATTTAAATTTGGAATCTCCGTGCCACTGACATCCTTTTGTGAAGAATAAAAAAAAAATGTGAGCCGTCACGGGACGCCTGGCAGATGTGAAACATCGCCATTATTTTGTAAAAGTAATATGCAGAAAAGAACATATTGTAATAGGAACTAAATATGTCATAATGATAAAATAAAATATTACTAATTATTAAAATAGTACGGTGTGGCGTATAATTATAATTAAATAATTATATTATAATTATAATTATAATTTACGCCACACCGTACACACTACTGCATATAGACTGTATATATATACCATCGTATAGCGTGGCGTGGCGACGCGTCGCCAGGCGTCGACAAGCCAGAAATCTGTTTTACGTGCGGCTATAGATGTTTCACATCAAAAAACAAAAGAAGCGCTAAATATTGATCAAATTCTAAGCTAAATTGTGTCTTACATGTTGTCTTACGTTTTGATTTTATTTCCTTTATCCTCACAGGTGTAGTATAAAGCACTGTGTAGCACTCGGGTGAAAGTCCCATTCCTACCTCGGGAGTATTGTGGCCCTAGGCTGCGCCTTCGGGCCACAAACTGCTCCCTCACTAGTAATCGGTCCCTTTCCGAGAGAGGTGAACAATGTACTATTGTAACTGGCAGATTCAAGAAGCCTCCTTCGGGCCTGTCCACATCTGCACGTCACGAAGTCGTCAACGTAGAACGGTGCTTTATCGTAGCACGTCGCGTTGACGTCGCGTGACCCATGAGCTCGCTCATTTAATGTTTTAGTATCTTTAGTGTCCCAAAGCACTGGAAGTTCTTCAAAAAGTGAAATCATTAAATCACAATCTATGTTCTGCGACAATTTTTATTCACAATTAATCGCTAAAGACACTAAAACGCGCCGTGCTACGATACCGCACCCTTCCACGTTGACGACGTCGTGACGTGGACAGGCTCTTCCTTCCTAGCCATTATTATTTTCGAGATTATTTAGGGTCTACTACTAGTTATTTGAGAATATTACTTCTTTACACAGCAACTGGCATTGAACCTCCGCAACCCGCAGGTGAACTAGTACTCAGTATTTTTGAGGGCATCGACTTCCCAATAATGATTGCCATAGATGTTCATGACTACCGCGACTGACGGCTTAACGTGAAAATAATATGCTATGGCTATTCCTCACTGGTCCGCAGACATGTTGCTCTATAAATGCAGTATTGCCCAGCTTCTGCTAGTCCACTGCTGGAGATAAACCTTTTTTCGTTCGACATGTTACAACCAATGTTCGATTGAATGGACTGGAGTTGGATCCTGTGGAATCTACTGTATTTTAGATATATGTATTGACGCGAAGTTACAATGGGGTCCCCAAATAGAAAAACTATCCGGTAGGCCAAGCACAGCGGCTTTTGTTGTAAAAAAGATTCGACATTTAACTGATGTTGATACAGCTAGAATAGTTTATTTCAGTTACTTTCATAGCATAATGACTTACGGTATCCTACTTTGGGGTAACTGTGCAGATATTAATGCCATATTTGTCTTACAAAAACGTGCCGTACGAGCCATTTATAAATTAGGCCCTCGAGTTTCTCTCCGCTCCAAATTTAAAGAGATAAATATTCTGACTGTATCTTCACAATATATATTCAAAAATTTAATTTATGTTTAAAGAAATTTATCAAAGTTTCCAAAAGCTGCGTTTTCACAATAAGAGTTGACTCGGACCGAGTACACTCGTACGAGTCGGCTTCTTATGAGTGTACTCGGATAGTGGTTTACACACGATAGCAGTGCACTCTTATTGTGGTTATTTGTCTCCTTGCACAATCAAGATGTCGTCGACTGATCTGCTACTGCGAGGTTTAGAAGTTGTAGCAAATATGCTAATAGCGATTACATCAGATAAAAATCTTTCTACAATTTCGAACCATGCTAATGAGGGCACATAAATGTTATCAACAACAGATCCAGTCCCTCTAGATTGTTTATTTTTTATTTTACCTGAGAGTATGTACTGCGAATGTAATTTATTTTGGTGTTAACATCTTGAGACAAAAGTCCAAGGTTCAGGTTATGAATAAGACGTAGTATTGCTGCATTTCGAGCATCTTTATTTTATAGTCCTTTAATCGCACATTCCACAACACTTCCTCCGCTTCATATAGTTCTAAAAACCTAACAGTGTCACGTTCACTCCACTTTTTTTTAGTTGTCGCCATTTTGTTTTCATAAAAATGATCCGAGTGAGCTCGAAAAATAGAGCAGAGTCCGAGTCAACTCGGATTAGATGCCGGCGTCCGAGTACGCTCGGATTAGGTGTTAACATAATACGAGTACCGTCCGAGTAGACATCTGAGTGCACTCGGTCCGAGCCAACTCTTATTGTGAAAACGCGGCTTAAACTCAGTGATGTTCATTCGGTAAATACCAGAAACAAACATAATCTTTGTGTTTACGTCACTCGTCTCCACAGAGAAGGCAACTCGTTCATGAACAATGACAATGTATATACGCTTTTACAATAAACTCCCTATTGATATTACTATATTAGGAATTTGCCATTAAAGAAATTCAAACCGCCTGGGATTGAGCTGCCCATACTGCTCATGCTGTTTATTGAATGTTTAAATTTATTTTGATGTGACTATATTTTATAGTTTAAAGGAGATGGTCCAAAATGTATGCACCAAAAACCCAGAATCGATTGGGACTAAATAGGTATCAGTAGTTTCATTATATTGTACAATGTACCCCACCGAAAGCGCAATGCCCAAATCAATGGGGTATAAGAGCTATAGACTGACAAAGTATAAGAAAAAAATAATGAGTTACTTGTGATTTTTATCAGTTTATAGAATATAAGCAATATACTAACGACTATAACGACAGGATTACTATACTATTGTCTGCTATTAACCATTTATGTTTATAATTATTACTCATCCCCAAAAAAAAAATTACTTAGAAAAAAAAAACAATAAAAAATAACAATTTGAGCTTGCTTACTGAACTGATAAGAGAAAGAATTGACGCCGTTTTAAAGAAATAGTAAATACTTAACTAAAAACATTTAATAGGTAATAATATTAATAATGCTTGTATTGGACTTTACGATAGTTGTACATATTACTGCTCGACATAGTGATTACATAGTTGATTGTTATAACTTTTACAGTAATCCTATTATTATTGTTAATCAGTAATAATTATTGTTTTTGTAAAAACTGGAAAAAAATTACTAGTAACTTATGATTTTTTCATACATACTTTGTCAGCCTATAGCTCATATGCCCGATTGATTTCGGCATTGCGCTTACGGTACATAATGAACCTACTGATACCTATTTAGTCCCAATCGATTCTGGTTTTTTTTGGTCCATCTCTTTTACATTAAAATTGTCCGAAATATTTTTTTATTTATTTTTAACAAATTTATCTTAAATTATTGCCATTGTTGACATTTTTTAAATTATTATCTTTAATGATTATAATTTATTGTGACTCAAATTGTAATTATCGCATTTAAGAATAATGTCTGGACTTTAAAAGAGACTGTGATCCCTGAGTTTGTTTCGTCCTTTCTTCTCAGGGCTAGTTCAGTTAGGAAAGACCGAACTCATCTACTCAAAAAAAAAGTTTAACTTGCAAAAGTGTTCATGTAACCTAATTGCAGAATAAATGATTTGATTTGATTTTCAAAACTAGTTTTTGGCCTACTACAACACAGTTGTTGGTCTAGTGGTTAGCGTATGCGGCTGCTGATCAAGAGGTCTCGGGTTCGATTCCCGGGTCAGACCAAATATTAGTGTGATCCACAAATATTTGTTTCGGAGTCTGGGTGTTTTTCTATGTATAATATGTATGTATTAACAAAAAAAAAGTATGTTTATGTATTTATATCAGTTGTTTAGTACCCATAACACAAGCTCTGCTTACTTTGGGACTAGATGATGTTGTGTGTAAGATGTCCAAAATATTTATTTATTATTATTTATTTTAAGACTTGTTTTATTTTCATTCTTGCAGTCCTGTTCTCATATTTTGCTTCGTAAGTCTACTTCAGGCCTTATGATGCAAGATGCATCTCAACAGGGCGCAAAGTGTGTGTCATGCTGCATTCACAATGCGTATGGTGACCACTACTCCTGGATTCTTTTTACGCTTTCCATCATAAATGTATTTATAAAGCCAAGCCAAGTGTATGTCGGGTCACGCATATAGAATAGGGTTCCGTGGTAACCCATAATTGTAGGTTATGAATTTTTTCAGTTTTTTGAGCCAGCAGTTTAGATTATAGAGGGCGGGGGGACGCCGTCTTTGCAAAAAATGCACTTTAAAGTTGAATAACTCGCAAACGGATACCTAAATCGAAAAATGATCTTTGCAACCTGATTATGTTTTTAAAAGACCTATCTAATGATACCCCACACGATGGGGTAGACGCGAGAAATAAAACTTTCCCACGTGTAGGGGAGGGTATCCCAAATAAAAATATTTTCCATAATTTTATGTTTGTCGACATAATTACAACACATATTCATGCAAAGTTCCAACTTTCTAGCTCCGTTTGGGCGGTAGATTGAGGACGAACGGACGGACGGACATGATCACATGACGAATCTACAAGGGTTCCGAGTCATGAACCACGAAACACTAAAAAACTATGTATATGTATTTATATCAGTTGTGTAGTTACCATAATACAAGCTCTGCTTAGTTTGAGATTATTGGGACATCTAACACACCATGTGTTAGATGTCCGAATTATTTATTTATCAGGTAATGTACTCTCACTTTGGAAGTTTAAATTAAAAATTAATACTTATGGGGCATTGATGTATTAAAAAACCCAAGATACACACTCAGCGTCTCAAAACCGTCCTCATAAAATACGAGCACAATTGCTCCTTTTTCAAATAATACGACAAATTTCAATGGCCGCTTTTTCAGTGTGAGAACGACTATTACACAACCTTTTATTTTAGTCGCATAATCCAAACGACCCTGTTCTTATTCAAAACTTCGGTAGTAAAATTTGATTGGTCATGGTACACTGCTTTGTAATAAAAACTTTAACCAATGCGCGTAAGGTTGAATTTGCAAAAGATATGTTTATAGCATTACTAAAACTACCCACATTGATATTTTTATACATCAATGACTAAGTGGGACAGTTTCGTATGCCGCTTTTGTTTGAGACTGTGCATCTAGGGTTTTTATATATCAATGTTATGGGGTCAAAATGATACAACAATATCTACATAGGAATTATATATTTCAGAATATTAATACTAAAACATTAACATAAAACCACTTAAAACTACAAACTAATGCTTAACTCTAGAATATAGAATGCGTTCACGTTTTATCTGTCACTTAAAATCCGTGAGCGATTTCATATAGTCGATAGAAGAAAAAAAATATTTCGACTTGTAAGCGACTTGGTTGTGCCGAAGTCGATACAAACCCAAGTCAAGTGTTTGGTGTTAAAAATTATGTATTTTAAGACTTGTGAAGGAGGTGTAAAATCGAAATATTTTTACAAACCTATTATTATATTATACTTAAGTTTTTTTTTTATTTTTTTTTTGTATTTTTAATTTTTTTTTGCTCTACCCCGGAGTGGGTGAATAATGATTAAACACGACGACAGATATTTTAATTATATATAATAATAAATTGTTAAAAAGAAGTAAATACTAAGAAACATCCTACATTCAGTTTTGATGAACTTAATAAACAGCGTTATTATAAGCTTGAAGTCTTAGAAAACGATAGAAGTATTTTTTTTATTAATAATTAATTGTAACGAACTTCTTTGCATTTTATTCCAAGTTTGAATCGATGAAGTGACATAATACTTTCGATTAACTCGAAGTAACTCGAATTTTCGAGTTCTTTCGATTATCTTGAAATAACTCGGAAACTTGAGTTGAGTTTCGAGGTATGTTCGATGGACAATGAGTTATATTACCATAAGAAATCCATAATAATACGTTAATACAAGAATACACTAAACATCTAAACTACTAGACTTGTTGACGCCATACTAAGCAAGCCAGGTGATATCTTTAATATGAAAAAACGTGCAACTTTCAAAATACTGTTTCTATAATAAACTTTTAACTACATAATGAGTGACTCGAAATTTTCGAGTTATAGAAGTCGGAAAATCCTCGGGCCTGATGTTACCGTCACTGCAATAACTCGAAAAGTTCAAGCTATGTTCTACAAGTTACGACTCTAAAAATGCATACGTCAATTCCGACTTCTAACTCGAAACTTCCGAGTGTTACTGCATGTTGTAGTGCAAGAATATGTACTCTGGGTTGTTGATTTCTTGCGGCATTATAGGCGAGTTGGGTGGGAGAAGCTGGAATCCCATGAACATGAAAGTTCGGAGTAGAGTTGCGCGATCTGGTCTGGTCTTCAGGACGCAGATAATGCAACTGCAAATAGAAAAATATTGTTTTAGAATTTTCAAATTGAACTACTTATGTTACAGATTCTACGCACTAGACACGACACCTGCTGGACATTTAAAAAAAAAAAAAAACTGGGAACAGATGTGCGAGTTTTTCCAAACCAGAATAGTACCTTAACATGAGAATTATTGACCGGCAGTTCTACTTTCAACTAATCTTAGTCACATGCTATAAATCCCATCATCAGCCTTTAGCAGTCCACAGCTGGACCTGGGCCTCTCATGGCAAGCCATTCTGATGGATTTTGGGATACATCAAGTAGCCACTACTATTCAAGGTAATCAGTCGACCAGGGCAGTACTACCCTCTCACAGAAGATCAACCTAAAATATCGGCGCATTTCTGCCGTCGTATAACATTCTTGAATGCGAGACCAGAGGCCCATTGATGCAGAGGCAACTCACTAGCCTGCTATAGTGTGGGTCACCATCCTAAATTGACTGCATTCACAATAAGTATGGTCAGTCTTAGATTCTACTCATGCTTTCCATCAGGCAGAATAGTCACTTTAGCAGGCTCCTATAATTTTAGAAAGCGTGTGTTCACTAACTTGGTGCAGCCAAGACGTTCTTCGACGAAGTCGAGGAGAATCATGAAGCTCTCCTTGCTGCCCGACTGCAGGACTCCCGGCATGCGCAGATAGAGAGTATTCCCTTCCAAGACCTGGAAATTTATACATGTTTGTTTAGATTCTAATTGTTAAGCGTGGTAACAGATTTCAAGGCAATGAGATAGTGACTTTTTTAAAACTATTCCTTTTGAAAGATTTTCTTACTTTCGTAAGTGGTTAGTTTGTGAAAGTAACTAAAAAATGTTGCTGTAATGTGTAGAGACGCGCTCATACTCACTTATACTAAGTGATTAGAATCAATCATCTAGGGTAAGGGACTTCACACACTGGCGACGCGAACACGCGCGTAGGCGCGGGCAGCCAATCCCGAAGCTGCTAGCCGCACGCGCTCAGGCGCCTAGGCGCGTGTTCAGTGTGTTGGACCTGGCGTGTTTTCTATACTAATCGATGTACTTGCATACAATATTAAAATCTGCCACTCCGCGCTACGCGTCGTAGCGCGGTGCAGTGTGTGAATAGCCTAAGCAACGACGGTGCGATCGGTACCTGGATAGGTGACTGTTAGTGCCATGATATCTACCAAGAGCGTCTCTGTGATATTTACATACTATATACATACTATAGTACATTTAAAAATTTGTTTACACATTATTTAGGGTTGGCAGATAAGCTGTAACATATTACTAAGTACATGTTTTACTTACCGCTTCCCAGCGAGTGACTACATTCTCAGTGAGAAATATTTTGAAGTCAATCTTCACCGGTTGACGGTCCTTGCGTTCCAAGATCTTTTTGATCACCTGTAAATTTTAAATATATATATTAAGATTTCTGTACAAAAAGGGTCTTAGGCTCCCATGGTCTTGTAACAATTAATAATAATGTTGTATCTCCACCAATAACTGAAACCATGGCTTTAGACCATAGTTCTGGACTATTTTCTCAAACTCAATTTTCTTACAAAATTACAAATAAATTTTGTATGTTGTCGATTTTACAAAATCATCTAGAAACGAGATTATTTCTAAAATAGTTCAAATTAATAAACCGAAAGCATGGTTTTGTTAATTGTTTTTGGTCAAGCAAGATACACCTTATAGAAAAACTTGGTGACAGAACTGATTAAATGGCAACCCCAGTGTTGCAATTTAATCAGCTGAAGATGCTTATTAAAAGTTTAAAGGTAGTCATAGATAAATTACACCCAGACACAGAAGCAGCACACAAACAGTCCTGAGTGGGAATCGAACCAACCATCTCTGGTCTTACATTCAGGGTCGCTAACCACTTGTTACTAGTATCAGATCTGTCTGGGAATATAATAATGACTGCACGGTTGGCCTAGTGGTTTAAGCGGTCGCCACGCCGCTCTCTACTGCGCCAAGTGTCGTGGGTTTGAATCCCACGTGGGATGACACTTTGTGTGATTCACAAATTGTTGTTCTGAGTCTGGGTGTTTGTGTCCGTTTCATGTATGTTTGTAAAGGCCCCCGCGACACAGGAATTCATATTCCTAATGCGGGAGTTGTCTATTTTTATAATTATAAAAATATAAGGATGTACTCACCTCCTCACGCCTCTGATGGTGGAGTGCAGGGTGAGTTTGCGATGGCGATGACGTATCGCTGATCAGACTCTCCGCGCTGCTCGACAAAGAACTGGCGCTGCTCCATAGTAGGGCGCTCAACAAGTCACCTGAGAACAAATCAGCATTATTGGTCGTACCTATTACGAGGACATGGGCCGGTTAAACCGAATCCGGAGGCCCGATTGATGCGAAAGCAATTCCTCTGTGATGTTTTCACCATACTTGCAATGTCTATATTCACAAAGAGTATGGTGACCACACTTCTCATGGTTTCGAAGTTGGCAGAGTAGTCGCTTTGGCAGGCTCATTTACATAAAAAAAGTTATATTGCTTCGGCTGAGCCGGTTTTAAGCAGAGCGATATGGTTGTTCTGTGTTTAAGTTACAAGAAAAAAAAAGAGCTTTAATGGATACAGAGTCAGATAGAAATCTGTCTCTCACTTTTCATTTGACGAGTATCTCATATATAAACTTCAACTGGAAATCTACAAAAGCATTTTAATAACTTGTGATAAACGTAGTGGAATGCACTTACGATTGTTGTCGTCGTGGTTGGGTGTAGATGGAGATGCGGGGCTCGAAGCCCCGCTATTCACCCCTCCGGGCGGTGCCGAGCCATTAGCAGGGATATCAGGACCACCTGGTACAAAACGAATTAAAGATTATCATCTTGATGACATCATCGACGACAGCCTTTATGGTCCATTACAGGACACAGGATACTTCATAAAAAGGAGGCTACACCGGCCGGTACCATCCCACGATACGGCTGAACTTAGGTTATTATCATGGAGCAACTGTCATCACATCTCCACTAATCCTAGTCAGCGACATCAAAGTTTTGAAGAAAGTCAGTTGACATACTTCTAAGGGCTCCCGCTACTCGTAATGATTACCACAGATGTGTTCCAAGGCATCGGTCTAGTACATCGCAAAGTTCTCAATGTTTTAAACCATGTCCAAGGTAGTAAAGCCTTGCTAAGGCTCGACCTTCGCGGTACGCTTTCACAGAACACCTATGACAGCATTCGTGCTGGTGTGATACCTTGTGTGTAAGCCCGGAGGTCCAAACATGCAAAATCATCATGCATTCGCAATGGAGTATGATGAACACTATTCTTGGGCTCTACTCATGTTTTCCATCAAACAAAGTAGACTCATTTAGGTTCATACATAACTACTTTACCACTTAGAAGTGAGTTCCTCGCTCTACTGAGTATTTTTATAAATTGAATTAGCTATTCCAAAGCGTATACTAGAAAAGAAGTCAGTTGGACTTGTTAATTTTTTTTTACACTTTTGAGGGTACTTACCACAGAGGCCCGGCACCCAGGCACAGCGAAAAACACTCGGCGTCCGAAGCCGACAAAGCCGAGCGCTTGCTTCCGGCCGCGCTCAAGGACGGGCCATCGCCGCTGTAACAAGAAAAAACGAACTTTTAGTATGTAAAAAAGTGTCTTACTCTAACTTCTTACTAGACTACTGAGGGTAATGTTTGATTTAAGTTTTTTTACAGATTTCCTCTGTGATGTTTACCTATACTAATATTATCAAGCTGAAGAGTTTGTTTGTCTGAACGCGATTGACCTCAGGAAGTTCTTGGCCGATTTGAACAATTGTTTCACAGTTAGATAGCTCATTTATTGGGGAAGGCTATATATCATCATGGTACGTATCAATGAAAAATTATTAAAAAAAATGTTTTTTGTAACTTCCTACATATATTTCCCAATCATTATTAAGTGTTACAAAAACATTCATCAGTAATTAAATTCACAGGTACTTTGTAGTACCTAACTAACCAAATAAACTTCAATAAATTTAAAAAACGACAGAATTAACGTATTCTGTTCTCCTAGCCAAGTCGCATTCTACAAACGTAACGTTTAATAGAAAAATAATGTTTGAATGACGTCTCTCAACGCAGTCATATTGAAGTGTTAGCGATTGTAGAGAGAGAATCGATACAAAACAGTTGCAACTTGGTTAAGGGTTCTCCTCCTAATATTTTCGTTAGCGTGTGTACATATATAAAACGACCCACAAAGCAATAGTTAATTTCGAATTATAGATACGCTCTTTACTTTATCACCAATTCCGTTGGTACCAATAGTCTCGACAAATGAATGAGAATACTCGTAAATAAAACGCCCCAGTCTATGCCCTTTGGAGTCAGAAATTTGAGTATATTAAAAGAAGAATCGGTACACATACCCTATTCTGTTTTGCAAACATAACGTATTAACTGCCAGATATTCACTCAATCTTGATAAATCTCCAGCTTTCTTCTCAAACATTCTTAAATATGAAATTTTATCACTTGGAAATAAAACAACGACAAAAAAAACTTTCTGGATTTTTCTCGAAAATGGTAGAAAGCGAAAAGACGTCTATGTTATGTCAGATCTCTAAAGATATTTGCGTTACATGCAGTAAACTTCTAAGATATCTTCGAGTAAGTGCAAATACAATATAATATTAATTTATCTATTATTTATTTTAGCTTCATTGCTAACAACCTTATCAAATAATCTTATGAGGCTTGGAACCATCTTGGTTTTCTTGCTACAAAAATAAGATCCCTATCTAACAAGGCTACCTTAGCTAAGTTACAAAGGTTTTCTATTCCATTCTCTTGTTTCATTGGCTAATATTTTGTTTTGAACGTGACCGAGTGCCATTAGCCAATGAACAGATGCAAGACTATTATTATTTCTTAGTTTAGTTATATCGTACGGTTAAATCGTAAAACCGCTTCACTAATATTTAGCCACGTACAGCAACAAATCAGCTCCATTAGCAACATTTTCTTGGATATTATCCAAAATTGCCATAAAATGCGAAGTGCATAAAGCAGAGATTTTGGCACGACGCCTAAGTATGATTGATATTTTCATATGCATTACTTTAGTAGCAATTGACTTTAATTAGATTGTTTTGTCAGGGATTTCAGGGCCATTTACTTGATAACCAAAATTAAAATCCTTTGATTACATACTGAAAGTGACACAAGTTTTTTTTTTATTTCAACATGACGGCCGTATAGCGCGTAATTTAGACGTAGCGCGCTTTTGTCTATACTAGGACGTTTTTTTTTAAATATTTAGAAACTTGCCTGTGGCACGCCGCGTTTATGTCACTTATCGTGGTACAAAAAAATTTTTTTGGTTTTTTTCTCAAAAATCAAAGTTTCTCTATTGGAATGTAATCGTTGTTAAGATTTAGCCGTAAAAGCGTAACACAGTGACTTCGAGTTTATAATATTAGTTTGAAAGAAGTCGTTGGATAAGGGCTTTATAGGACTGGTTTGTGCAAAGTTTGTTGATACTTATGTCTAGTAGGTATTTTGGCTGAAATGATGACTGAAATGATGATTTCAAGAAGTAAAAACTTACTGGGTGCTTTATATCTCATTTATTATTTTATTTTTTATTACTAATTTTCCAATATCTGTTAAATATGGGTGTATATTTCGAAACAAGCTTAACGGCCTGGCCACGAGTTTTGGTCTTAGCGAAAAGCGGAGCGGCGTCGGTAAGCGGTGCGTTTTGCACGCCACGAACCCTAGTAGCGGTTAGTTGCAGCGGCGACGGTGGACGTATTTAGGTAGTCGAAACGTGTTAAAAATCATGGCGTTATAAAAATTATCCCCTGTCTGTTTAGAAACAACATTTTTTTAAATATGTTAGAATGAGTGCACGAACTAAATAAAGATCGGTATTTAGATGGTGGATTTAGTGACCTATACGAAGGTCCTACCTATAAGAAGTAACTGATGTTTCCAAGTGTTTTGCTAAGTAGGTACTTACAGAGAAAAAAAACTTTAAAAACTTGTCAACTACTTACATTGCGTATAAGACATACTAGTAGTTTCGTGTGTAGTTATATCTACAGACAAAACTACTGATATGTAAACTGTTTTGTTAATTAGGTACCTACTGACAGAGAAAAAAATTAACTTTTAAAACTTGTCAACTATCCACCTACATTACGTAAACATACCAGTAGTTTTGTCAACATATCAGTAGCTTCGTTTGGTAGGTACCTAGGTTCTATGTTTTTGTGTTATCAATTTAAATTAAACGTAAGTACCATTATATTCCGGAAAACATTGTTTAATTTCTTTCCACGACCTTTTTATATTTATCTTGGGGATATTTTGACATCCATATAGGCGGTCTATTTAAAATTTCTGTTATAAAAGCCTCGGTATCCATTACCGCCATAAAATCGTCTAATTTTTTTTGTTTTTATTTAACGCCGCTGAGTCCGTCACTCCTGCACCGCTGTCCACGCCGCTCTGTTTCGTGGCGTCGCACATACTAACTTGTGCCTTTGTTTAGCTTTTTCGCTATGAGCGGCGACTCGTGGCGTGCCTCGTACATTTTTATACTTTTGATATTACCGCTCGGCGTTTTGCTCTTAGCTGCCGCTCACAGCGGTAAGGTCGTGAATGGGCCGTAAGGCCTTCGATAAATTAAACATCAAATGGGGTTTGTCACATTTATCATAATGTTTCAGTATAATAACATTTTTGTTTGCTTATATCTTAGGGGCATAAACGATAAGACTCGATAACGAGCCTTTGCTTTTAGATAAGTTATCAAACTAAATGCTTGTCTAGATTATATTAAGACATAATACAACATCACGTTTTGTATACTAACTTTGTATATTATTGTGTACTATGAATGTTGGAAACAAGGACACGGCCTACCTACCTATTATACGCACGTACAAACTAAAATGTATTTTAAATGCTAGATATTTAGGTACATATTGGATTAAGACCGACAGGTTCTTATCGTGGAGTGAGTTTTGTTTTCAACAACAGTTTACAAATAGCACACGTTTCACAAAACGCGTTGTATGTTCCTTTTAAGTCGGTTTACTTAGGACAACCATTGGTTCCAAGTGTAATGTTTTTAGTTCCATACAAGTTACGACGTAGTTCATTTAAATATAGACTTATGTTCCTTTGTAACCAGCTATGTCATGTTAAACAGTCTCTTTTTAGGAGCCCTTGAATTCTAAGCCTTTTTAAGACATTTTAGGTGCTCCCTACAGGTTGGTAAAACGAAAATATTACACTAAGCGTTTTCTAACTCTCTAAGTGGGCACTTACATTTAGGGGACGTCAGTGAAAACGTTAAATAAATTCTTCAACGAATAACGTTATTTTAAAAAACGAAACAAAATACACTCGGTTCCAAAAATAACGGGTCAGTCACATAAACCCGAATATCTCCCGAACTACGTATGCCATCCTAATGAAACGAAGACTGTTCAATTGAGAATTTAATTATACAGATAAAAAATAAAATAAAACTTAGTTACACCCACAATATTAATCTTAAATTAAAAAAAAACTAAAGTAGTCATATTTTTCTTAAGATTACATTTTTTTTATGATTGTTTTTTTGCTGTTTTTCATCACTGGAGGCTTCATCACGTGGAGGCAATACAAAGTATTAAATGAAGAAAGTGATGAAAAACAGCAAAAAAACAATCATAAAAAAAATGTAATCTTAAGAAAAATATGACTACTTTAGTTTTTTTTTAATTTAAGATTAATATTGTGGGTGTAACTAAGTTTTATTTTATTTTTTATCTGTATAATTAAATTCTCAATTGAACAGTCTTCGTTTCATTAGGATGGCATACGTAGTTCGGGAGATATTCGGGTTTATGTGACTGACCCGTTATTGGTTTATGTGACTGACCCGTTATTTTTGGAACCGGCTATATATAATCCCAAGGCGATGGCAAATTCCACATAACATACTTGTTTCATGTATTTGTTTTTTTTTTATCTTTTAAGACCTTCGCCGTCCTATTAATGTTCACAAATAAAATTGAATTGTCTGTTTGTAATTCCAAGAGCGTCTACACGTTTCTTTTTTAAATATCTCCGTGTATAAATGGCTAGAAACTTCTTAAAACCTTTGGATGCTTAATATGTAAATGAGGTGTTTTTATGTACGAGCCTGTTTATGTAATTCTCAGCCTGAAGGAAAGCATAGGTAAGTATGTTATGAATCAATCATCAATCAGGCAGTTCGGGTCAGCAATTTAGATTATCGTGTAAATATAGATTCTAAGACAGTAAAAACTTCCAACTTGATATGTCACGACATAATATCATACGAGAAAATACATCTCATTAGGCCGCCAGTCCTAGAGGCTTAGGCTCCCCAGAGCAAGGCGCCTAAGTCAACGGTCGGGGTGTTTTTAAGGTGGAAACACTCCGCCTGCAAAAACTGCCGCCATAGTGTGGGTCACCACGTGTCCACATTCGCAATGAGGATTACGATCACCACTCTTGGATTTTACTCATACTTTTCACCAAGAAGACATATAGGCAGTTACGTTAAATTAATCTCTCTATTTATCTGAATTGAAGTCTGACATTTCAAGGATGAAGCATCAAAGAAGTTTAAAATATATAAATTGTTTATTTACTAAATACGACACAGTATGAATCACAAGTGCCAAATTTTGTTGACATCGCTCCAGAATTTTTGGCGTAAGATGTAAATAAACATGCAAATACCCGCAATTTTTTATCTGTTATGTTTGTTTACGTAGTTTTTTCTGGCAGCCTGATATAGCGTTAGACGTCAGATCGCTAAATTACATGACTGTTGAAATTGATGTTGTTTGACTTTTGAATGCTTGCGCAGAGCTTATCTATGTTTTTTTTAGGTTTTCTAGTATATGTAGAAAATACAAACCTTTTTGTAATGTGTATTTGATATTGATAGGCTTCTGTTTCCGCATTTAGAGCCAAGAATATATATTTATGCGTCGTTATAGTCACCAATATCAAGAACTCATAATGCCCCACTGCGGTTGAGTCCGTACATCCTAACGACAGAATGCGGGTTGGCTACTCCACTCGGACCAGATTGCGCCTCATGCCGCCTTGAGTGTGGACGCGGGTGGACGGGACGGGATTTCCCCTACATCCGCATTAGTTGGCCAGCCGCGAATGGGCGGCGTCGCCTAAGAGGGGATCAAATTTTGAGACAATATCCAACCAATGGTTTAAAGATTGTGTCTAACGGTTTTTTTGTTTCGTTTGTTAGCTCATCCTAATATACAGATGTCCGAGAAATAAATCTAGTTTTAGCGAGTTATATAGATAATTTACTGTTTCAAATTACCTACAGTAATTCGCTTTTCAATATCAGTATCATAATATTTATATAACTGAAGTTATGATATTATTCAATAAACCATATTATGATTACGTAATACCATGATTAATCGGTTTGTTTTGGACATAAAACTTTTTATATTATAACCAACTTTTGGCCATGGCTCCGTCCACGTGTGTGTGGTGGTTATCGCTGTCTTTCTCCAAGTAAAATGCATACCAATCAGTTCAGCATCCTTTTTCTGAAAGCCTTTTTCGGTTGTATAATATTAAGTGTGAATAAAACGAGCAGACGGGTCACTTGATAGTAAACGGTTACCGCAACTGCAGAGACTTGCAACGTGAAAATACCAACTTATCTGCTAGAGATTCTACCATTAGAATATGGGAGCTAGATTGGGTCTATAGGAACTTAAAACGGTAGGGATTGGACATACGCAGGTGTTCTCCTCTATCAAAGCATGAGCCCAAATAGACATGCATTACACTGTTATGATACAAAATGTGTTTGTGTGTGTGAAATTTAGAATTTTTATGTATATAGGTAGTAGTGCCACGCTGATTTCGGCTCGACAGGGGCGGTAGTCCCTCACACAGAAGATCAACCTAAAATGCCAGTATGTTTTCGTTGGCGAGTGTAAGATCGGTGCATTGGTTTTTGAGTTTCGCGAACAGACATACAGATAGAAGTGAACTTTGTTTTATTGTATTTAGTGATAGATAACATTAAAAATCTAACTTACCGGTACAGTTTGACCATTTTTTATTGGATAAAAATAAATATCTTCTTCAAAAACAAACAAATAACAATCTACGTACTTTTTTTTTAAAATAAATATATCACAAGCACTGGAATGTTTAATTGAAAAATAACTAAAATTACAACAAAACTTAAGGTATTAAAAGGTGATTTTTCAATGGCAACTTTTTGAAAAATATCCTGATGCTGTATGCCGTATACAGCATATTATTTATAGTTCCGTCTATTATTTTAATTTGTTTTTGTTATTATATGACGTGCGTTTCGTTTGGGACAACAAGAGCGACTGTCTATCTAATTTATAAACAGAACCCGCGCGAGGCCTTGCCAATATTCAAATATAGAATTAGTGTTGTGATCTAAAAAAAGAAAAATAACTTCTCCTTGCTGACGTACACTTTCACGTTTGAAATACACGGGACTGTTCACGACCATTTTCGATTCATGTTTATTTTCAAGCGTTTTTCGTTTTCTATTCTCTATTCTATTTCTAAGACATAATAATTCAGTGATACTTTTTTCTCATATTATTTTTTAATAAAGAAAATATGAACCATTTACATGCAATTGCAAATCGTGAAAAATAAAAAATAATAATCGTAAAACATTTGACATTGCAATAAGTTAACGACACTGAGTCCACCGATTTATGAAGTCGAGCATCAAATTACAAACTAAGAATTAATTTAACAAGGGGGGGACAGCGCGTACGCAGTCCCCACTATCAAAAATTACGCATCCGAGTTATCCACTTTAGGGATAATCGCAGAGGTCAACCCAACCGCAGTGCAATGGAAGGGTCTCGCTCAGGGGGAACCGCCTTTAAGATCACGGTATCCCCTATGCCAGGTAAGTATGATTTCAAAAAATTCGATCTGGGTAGTCATTCACTCGCGGAGACTCTTAACACCGACTTTTATTTTTGCCCGTGCTGCCATCTAGTTGCGATTTCGTCGTAATGTGGCGCCTCATTTTGATGTTATTTTCTTTTTGAAACGTCCACATAAATGAATCATTAATTTTTGTTCTCAGACGAAAGTTGCAGACATCAGTTAAATCTAAAAATGTAATTCAAGAAAGTCTGTGTGAGAGACTGGTAGAAGAACCTGTATTTTAAGACATTTAACCAGCTTTTCCTAAAACTATAGATAAGTAAGTACTGAAGATTTTTCAGCCTAGAACCAAATCTTAGAGATAATAAAACGAATTATAAACAGGTTATCGTTCTAATTATTTTGGCACGAACAATTTTCGAAATGTCAGAAAAATAAAAGTTGGCTGACCTTAATCATTCGAGAAGCGTAAATCCCTGTTGTAAATACTTCAAATTATGTGAAAGTAATCCTAAAATCTTCTTTCTAAGAGACCATGTCTAGCAGTGGTTAAATGCCCTTGATAATAACGATGAAGAGAAGGAAACGCATTCTCTATCAGTAATACTACTTACTCCTAACGGTAATGTATATGGTAAAGATATGCGGAATCCAAGATATGAAAATGGTATTGGTTTATCGATCAGTTTTTTCTAGCTAATATACTTTTAACCTTAACGAAGCAGAGAGATGTCCTAATGGAAATTATGCCGCCTATAAACAACCCCTCTTAGGAATTTAGGCTAGAAAGGAGATATTTAGGTACTCTTTAATAGGAATTTCTTATCAAAGCCACAGTGAAGACTAAGTTTTACCTCAAAAATACGGGATAAAAGTGAAACCAAAATCAGCCCCTATCTAATCGGGCACTCAGCAAGAAAATATAGTTATGAAAAAGAAAGATATGAAAATAAAGAAAAAAGACAAGAAAGGTACGAGATCTAAAGTCAGCCTACGGGATGAAAGCAAGATGGAACATTTTGAACATAAATAGAAGAAATTAAATCCTGATAACTTATAAAAAAATCTTATGATGTATATTTTCTTTTACGTTTAGATAAAGAGTATTTCTTTTCTGTTTTTCAGTTAAAGAGTTGATTGTTGATGAATGTGTTATTTTTATGGCAAAGTGACCCTACTACCCTGCCTGATGGAAATTATGACTAGAATTTTATTTTAAAAGAGTAGTGGTGTAGTCGCAGCCCACTGTTAGACAAAGGCCTCTTCCATTGCACACCATTCTGATAGATTTTGGGCTTCTCGCCTTTGATTATATACATGTCTAGATGGAGTGTTGCGCTGCATTCGCAATAAAAACAACAGGCCAGATTTGAAGGGCTTGTGTGCGTATTGATTTTGAGAATTGTAATTTGTATTAAATTTAAAGTCAGTCAAATGTATTAGAGTTTTTGCTTTTGAGTTACTAGGTAAAATATATGTTGGTGAAAAAGGGAATTGCTATTAAAGCTTATCTATTCTTAATACTTAACAACAATTTGGTTAATATCAACAAATTATATTTAATTTAATTACTATATTTTTAACTAGATGTTCCCCGCAATTTCTCAAAATCATGTTTTTATATCGTTCTCGTTACATTTCTCTGAGTTCTTAACTCAGAGAAATGTAGCTTCCGATTAGTAAAAGAATTTTCAGAATCGGTTCAGAAATTCCGGAGATTAGCGCGTTCAAACAAACAAACACTTACTTTCATTATTAGCATCCATGGAGCGGCAAAATCGACACGCATATCAGATTTTAAATAAAATAAACAATATCTACCACCTTGGATTTAAAAAAATATACTTTATAAACATAATATATGATATGTATTATCCAGCACTATAGTTATGTTGAATTGGCTTGAATTCTCGAAATATACTTTTTCGATCATGATTGAATAATTTGTAAATTGGCTAACACTCACATGGGAAATTTAAATTCAATTAACAGGCTACCCTGTAAACATTCCGTCAAAATGGTGGTTGAACTTTTGATAAAATTTCACTGAGTTAATTTAATTGTTTCTTTACAATATAGTCATTTAAAGTTTACTTACCGATGATAGGTAATTTTTTTTGTTGATTTCAATCGTCCAAAGTAATTCCTGCACACTTTTATCATGCAAAACGTCATTTTTATACGCCACTCAATACGTGTTTACCGTACAATGACAGTAACGCCACTGATCGGCCGCGACGAGCTTAGTCTCTTACAGTTAAATACTATTTTTTTGGACGTTTAGACGCTCGAACTCTCTATCTAGACATGTTTATAATCAAAGCTTCTCGCATTCAACTCCTGCCAGCCATCTTGTGCAAGTTACTCCACTTGGCCTGTGAGCGCCCTACATTTGCCGAGTTCCCTCGATTTCTCCAGGATCCTGGATCCTATCATGCGACCACATAATGAGGTTTCAAATATTAATCGAAAGTTCTGAGGTAACAAACAAAAAAAAATACAGTCGAATTGCGAACCTCCTATTTTGAAATCGGTTAAAAAGAGCGTGTTTCTAAACATCTAAAATCACAAATATAAAGTTCTATTTATAGAACTACCGTCAAAACACAGCGTCATTGTGTTGAAGCTGTGTCATAACATAGAGAAGGTATTGTTATTATGCTGGCAATTGGCAACAGATTATATTTATGTACTTTCCTTATAACTTGGCACATACGCCTGAACTGGCTGATTCGATTTTAATGGAATTTGGCATTGAGGCATTGATGAACTTTCGATTGTTTTTAAAGTCTTCAAACATGTACTTCGTTATTTTTAGGGTTCCGTAGCCGAATGGCAGAAAACGGAACCCTTATAGATTCGTCATGTCTGTCTGTCTGTCTGTCCGTCCGTATGTCACAGCCACTTTTTTTCGGAACCATAAGAACTATACTTTTGAAACTTGGTAGGTAGATGTAATCTGTGAACCGCATTAAAATTTTCACATAAAAATAGAAAAATAACAATACATTTTGGGGGTCCCCATACTTGGAACTAAAACTCAAAAAAAAATTTTTCATCAAACCCATACGTGTGGGGTATCTATAGATAGGTGTTCAAAAATTATATTGAGGTTTCTGATATAATTTTTTTCTAAACTGAATAGTTTGCGCAAGAGACACTTTCAAAGTGGAAAAAAGTGTGTCCCCCCCCCTGTAACTTCTAAAATAAGAGAGTGATAAAACTAAAAAACATATATGTTGTACATTACCATGTAAACTACCAACGAAAATTGTTTTGAATGAGATCTAGTAAGTAGTTTTTTTTAATACGTCATAAAGCGTAAACAGCAATTTACCTTTCATTCAATCAACGAACTACAAGAAATTTTATATTATGTTACTTGTTGATACGGAACCCTTCATGGGCGAGTCCGACTCGCACTTGGCCGCTTTTTATTTGTATAGATACCTCTCTTATTATTAACTAGCAGTCTCACGGTTACCGTTGTAAAACGTGAGTGTTCAAAAAAAATAGCAGGTCATCAGATTTCTGCCAGTGCGAGTACCGTCAAAATCGGTCTAAGAACCGTTCCAGCGATTACCCGGATTAGATAGTCAGACAGACAAAAATTGCTTTAGTGGTGTAAGTAACGCATCTATTTACTTATATATAAATTTAACAAAAAAACAGGGCTAATTTTATATTACATACTCAGACATTTCAATTTTATTTATCTGTATATTATTATAAATAAATACATCATGTTATTAATAGAAACGCTTCCTCAAACCTGAGCAGACACAAATAAACTTGATTGAGGAAATACAATAAATATTGTGTATATAGGAAACCTTCGCATTGTTAAGGAAATTTCCTATTTTTCAAACAACAGATACTACTTTATCATCTATAGTTCTATACTCATAAATAAAATTAAATTGTCTGTATGTAATGAACATTTTTACTAAACGGATATAAAAGTATATGTAGTACTCTCTAAAAAGTAATTTTTGTCCGTCTGTTCCGGATAACCTTTAGAGTGGCTGTTCCGATTTTGACGGAACTTTACCGGGCGGCGTCACTCGCGCTTTACAAAAATATACGGGGGTAACAACGTTGTCCTACGTTGTTAACCAGTGAATAAAAAAAAATCACACATTCAAATATTCAACCTAGAAAAAACTAAATGAATTCTTATGTTTTGGTTAAGCGTTTATTTTATAGCTAAGCCAGAGTTGGCGCCTTGCCTTGACATTCATAGATTGGCTAAAAAAATCCGCTTACATGCAGTACAGAAGAATATTTGAATAGTTACTGCGCAGTAGCATTCTTCGAGCAATTACGAGCTAAAAATACGCGCAGACCATCAACAATTGTCACCCATTATGTTTCAATACATAATATTCACCCAACCTTTCAAAGAACAATACCTATTTCCAACTGAATAGGTACATTATTGGCTGAATGAGGTGTTATCACAGACATTCCATTGTGTTCTTTACATTATGGAACGTAGGTATAACTGCGCGGGTTATTTTGACAGCTGTCACTTCGAGTGGGCGGGAATGCCTTTTGTAGAGGTTGTTTATAAATAGAATAAAAGTAAGAAAATCTATGGTGATTTTTTATTTTAGTAGATGTTAGATAGATATGTAAATAAACTCTTTATCAATATACTGAAGAACTTGTGTAATCTTAAGTTCATGACGAACGTGTGCCACTTATCTGAGGATCCAAGTGTAATACTAATAATAAAACAATAAATTATCTAACATCGTGCACTAACTTGCGTATGAACAATGTAGTAGGTACCTACTTACATTTAGCAATATGCGCGAAACCTATGGAATTTGCCGCTAAGTATTTTCGCTCGCGCCCTACAATGTTCTACTTAGCTTATGACATCAGTCGAATTCTTAGGAGCTTTCAAAAATCCATTCCAAAGTCAACGTTAGCCTTTTAATTGTGATATTTTATAATCTGGAATAGTAATAATTTGTTTACGTGGCAATTGAACTCCGTATGAATTTGGTATGTGCATATAACGAGAGAAACTGAACATTGGTGTAATGACGCGGCGCCGCGGTAAGCGTCTGCATGTGAAACTTCTTTCATATAAATTATTTCTTCGAAGCAATTTTGATATTGCACATCAGCCAGGGATTTCTAAACTTTCTGTTATATAGAACTAACCGTGATATGTTTAAGTAGGTGTACAAAAAAAGTTGGTGTGTTTATCAGTTGTCTAGTACCCATAGTACAAGCTCTGCTTAGTTTGGGACTAGATTGCATTGTGTGTCAGGTGTACGAAATATTTTTAAAAAAAGTATAAAACCAGATTTTTTTTAGATATCTTGCATTATACTTTCCAACATGTTCCTTTCTTATCTATAAATCATAAACACTGCGGTAAAAATAATCTTTGCGTAAATAAACATGAATTCAAAATGGCGACTTATCTGGCTTGTGAATGATGACGTCATTGTTTTTAATATCAGAACGTGTCACGGTAACCACACGTTATTTTTTAAATTGCTTTCATAACTGTGGCCTTATTCTTGAAATTAATCATTTCAGTACGAATCAAATTTCAAGTTACACTACATTTAGTGTCAAATTTAAGTGTAAGACTTCATAATTCCAGTCAAAAGTGCATAAAGTCAAAAATGTAGCCTTTCATTATGTTATTTTTGTAAACACTTCCAATTTGTTTTGTTAACCCATGTTTTTTTTGAGATTTTATACTTTCCCGTTTGAAAACCTTTGAATTTCAATTCTCCCTTAGGGTTGCTTAGGTTCCATGCCAATCGCTCCGAGGAAAAACTGATATTCAGGTTAAACCGGTTGAACTAGTAGCCGACCCCAAATAATATTGAGCTTAATAAAGGTTTTGCAGATGAAGTGTACTACACGTATATTCCCATTCAAATTTACAGAAAAATACTATTTAGAAAAAAAAAGCGGCCAAGTGCGAGTCGGACTCGCCCATGAAGGGTTCCGTATCAGCAAGTAACATCATATAAAAGTTCTTGTAGTTCGTTGTTACTTTCATCGATGTTTTTATACTAGTGTATTGATTGGATGAAAGGTAAATTGCGTGTTACGATTTATGACGTATTAAAAAAAAACTACTCACTAGATCTCGTTCAAACCAATTTTCGTTGGTAGTTTGCATGGTAATGTACAACATATATTTTTTTTAGTTTTATCACTCTCTTATTTTAGAAGTTAGAGGCGGGGGGACACACATTTTTCCACTTTGGAAGTGTCTCTCGCGCAAACTATTCAGTTTAGAAAAAAATGATTTTAGAAACCTCAACATCATTTTTGAACACCTATCCATAGATACCCCACACGTATAGGTTTGATGAAAAAAAAATTTTTGAGTTTCAGTTCCAAGTATGGGGACCCCCAAAATGTATTGTTTTTTTTCTATTTTTATGTAAACATCTTAGTGCGGTTCACAGAATACATCGACTGACCAAATTTCAACAGTATAGCTCTTATAGTTTCGAAAATAATTGGCTGTGACATTGGACGGACAGACAGACAGACAGACTTGACGAATCTATAAGGGTTCAGTTTTTTGCCATTTGGCTACGGAACCCTAAAAAGGATTTTTTTAATTATTTCCAACTAATAAAGTGCGTTCAATATGACTGAACTTCCATATAGCATAAATGACTAGTCATCTTGTAACCTTTAAAGACATAAGTCCTTTCACCTTGTGTTCAACAGTTTCTGAGATTAGAAACCTTAAGTAAACGTAATACATTAGCGATTTCATCAACACCCAAAGCTATGTATCACTTTTAAACGATATTAAAACGATATCGTTCATTAGTGATAGTGATAGGAAAAACGATTTCAAATTATAATCAGTGAATGTATTATCTTCGTACACTGTTTTCAAAACATATACTTGTATATTTTGTGTACTATAGATTCAAGGATAACATACAAGTACAAAATGTACTTGTATGTTATATAATGTAAATACAAGTGAAAAATGACAATTTAAAATAAACGTCCCATTGGATTGTGACAGAGAGTACACCTATCTTTGCGTATAATAATCTCATGCGTAGCTGGCTGGACTCGAGCTTGGCCAGGAGTATTTTATCATCACTTTTTTAATGGCATAGGAGAATAAACAAGCGAAAAGATGTGCGATAGTTACGGAGACCGCGTTCGGCCTTGCAGTTGGCTCACACTAAAAACGAAACCAATCACAAAGCCAAGCGCGCTCACCGTCAAGAGCGCATTAATGTCAAATAAACTCGAACTACGGTCTATGTAAAAATCATTTCTTCCTTACGAGATATTTTAAATAATGAGCCTGTGAGTAGCTCCTATCTACCTGATGGAAAGCATGAGTACTTGTCACCATACATACTTATTGCGAATGTAGATAATCATCATCTGCCTGCCCTTATCCCAATTTTATTTGGGGTCGGCGGTGTGTTTAACTATCACTCGTCATTTCACTGTTAACTCCCTTCCTATTCATATCTTTTTTCACACAATCCATCCACCTTTTCTTAGGTCTTCCTCTTGCCATGTAAGCTTCAATTTCCGTACCCAACATTTTCTTTGCCACATTTTCCTCATCAGATGATAAACCACACTATACATTGTTGGGTCTCCAAAGAAACAGGGCGGCACGAATTCTGTCATTTTAGGACAGTCTTCTGTGGGAGGGTAAGTAACGTCTCCAGTCGAGTCGGCCCGATTGTGCTGAAATCAACGTGGCTCTCCTACCTTGAAGTCTGTGTTAAGCAGTGGACTGTTAGGGTTTATCGATGATGGAAAACTACCAGCAATAAATTCTGTTCATATATGATACACGGTCACGTATAGTAAATTGTTTCGAAGTCTACTCAATGATACAAAGGTCATTCAATTGCTACGTTTCAAATCAATTGTGAAATGTGTTATTAAGAATCACGAGATGTTTTAAAACCGCACTTGAGAAGATGGTATAATGGAAATATGTTATAGTTTTATAAATTTAAGCAATATTATTGAAGAATATTAATCTTACAATAACTGCAAATTCAAAATGGATGTTTATGACAGAATTACGCCATAGTTCGTCTTAGCAAACTCTAAACGTTTTTAAAAGATCTATCGAATGATACCCCAAACGATTGGGTAACTGCTAGAAAAAGAAAAAATCCCAACTTTACGGACACGGACAGACATGACGAAATTATAAGGGTTCTGAGTAACAAACTACGGAACTCTAAAAAGTGTTTCTTAAGAGAAATCTTCCATTTCAGTTTACTTTACCTTAGTTTATGTATATCTCTCCAATCAATGCTGTACTAAAACTTTCCATTTACTTCAACTTTAATCATTCAGTTTCACTAGCAAACTACTGCTGATACCGAAAGCGATACAATCTACATATTCTCGAACAAAGTACGCAGTATTGCATAACCGTTGTGGAGAAAAACAGCGATACTGAGTATGACTCTTAACTCTCGAACATTCTATCTGTACAGATCCTAATATCGTATATTAATTCTGGAAAGTTTATATTTTTTGGTTTCACGCTTCACGCTTGTAAGATTTGGATTTTTTGATTGAAGTCACGGTTAGCTTAGTAGTTTAAGCGTTCGCCATATCGCTTTCTACTGTGCAAGTATTGGTGATCTCTTTGTTTGCAAAGACTCCCAAGATACAGGATGCATATTTGTAATGTTGCCTCTTGTGAAGTGTGAAAGGGTCCATGAGCAAGTCATGCTTCGGCACCAATGGGTCCCATGAGAGTGATAGCGAAGGAGTTCTTTCGCTGCTTTCCACCAAGTGAGGTAGGTTACCAGAGCCCAAAACCTACCTATTTTCTAAAGGGACCTGCGTGTCTAAGAACGAGAACTCATTTGAGACCCTTTGCGATGTAGTGTGTCAACAACAAAGAAGGCTTTAGGGGAAAAAATATAAGAATTCTAGTAGCCCATAGTAACTTTTCCCGATCTTTCTTAACGATTCTTGGTTCATCCTGTCAGGAGATAAGTCGAAATGGATTGGCAGATGAATATTTCTTCTACTGTTCATTCATTTTAATATCAGATAAATTTATTCGAAATCTGTCACCAAGGACGAAACAAAAGCACGTTTGTATAACCTGTCACGTGTAAAGTTCTAGAAGAATAAATGTGAATAGAAGCCGTAGACATCAGTTTGTGGAGTTAGAAACAAATGAATTGCGTCAGAGGTGCCATAGCAGACCTTTCCTCGTGACTCCTCCCTGAGGACACACGGCAGAAGGAAGCCACGTGATAAATAAATGCAACGTGATAAAAACTCTGGCGTAATTTCGCAAGCTGATTGTTTGCTTTCGACAGGCTTGCTAATCAAATTCCGACCGGGACAAATATGAGGTACTGACACTTTAGTAGACAAAATTCGGGCAAATAATCTCTTTTACCTTTAGAGAGGTATAAAAAGTGAGTGTATATTTTTGGATATAAATGCATGTTGATTTAATCATAATCACCCTCAACAGCCTGTCCACTGCTGGACAAAAGTCTCTCTTTAGCAAGGTTTTGGTTTACTATACCACACTGGTCAGGTATAGGGTTTGTTTCGAGATTTCTTGTTTTTTAGAATTTTGAATCTTGGAGCTAAATTTTTTGAACCAGAAATGATTTATTTCAGATAGTAGTTAGGAGTTTTCACTTATATGCTCGGCTTAATATGCACTGTGAGAAGGCCCAGGGAGAGGTGTGTGTAGAAAGTAAAATTATTTTTTTAGTATTGCGATTAAATATTATTATTAAGTATTTTAATTGTTATATTTGGCCGTTCACGTAGTAGTTTTAGAGCTGACCTCGCAAAATTCGTTTCCGCAGTATAATTATGTAAATTTAAAACGTATTTATTACAATGATTCATTCCTTTAGTTTACTGGCTGCAACTAGGCAGTACATGGAACAACACTGTGTTATCCTCAAAATGTTCCGTGACTGTTTGTTGTCCAAGATATCCTAGTGCAGATTTTGGAGAATGTTTTATTGTTGCCTGATGGAAATTGGAAACTGAGTAAAATCCAAAAGTAGTGGTTTCCATCCTTATCAATGCAGCATGTTGACCCACACTATGGCGGCTTAGTGTGAAGCTTCCACATCATTGAGCCTCGGTCTCGCAATAACCATCGAAACAGTACAGCACGAATGTGAGGTTGGTCTTCTCTGTGTGGGTAGTACTGGCCCGGTCTATTCATGCTGAATTCGTTGTGGCTCTTGCTAAGATTTGTTTTTAAATGATGATGCGAATGATCCTTATACATATGTGGACTTTTACGTATATACCTTATATAGAACGGTCATATGAACGACAATAAGCGTAAACGACAGTAATATTATTTGATGTGATTTCATTCCATTTATATGAAGAACGTTCTAGAAACGACTTATCACTATGAAATATGGTAATGGTTCGGTAGGGTTAAACAGTGACTGAGGACAATGACCTCGATTGCAGCTACACTAATAATAAAATCGTCCAAGAACGTGTCGACTCACACTCAATTATTATTGAACAAGTAAACCCCGTCGAAATTATAATGCTATTTAGTTTAAATAAAAGCAGAACTTGTACTATAGGTACTAGATAGCTGATATTAATACACAACAGACTTTTTTGTATAAACACACCTACACATTATTTATAGAAAACACCCAAACTCCGAAGCAAATATTGCGGATCTCACAAACATTTGGTCTGACCCAGGAATCGTATCCGAGACCTCAAGCACAGCAGTCGCATTTGCTACCACAACTTCACCGAGGCAGTCAAACCTATGGTATGGTAACTATATGACACAAAATCTAAATATTATTTACTACGACTGGGCGGTACTGCCCTCTTCAAAGATCAATCAAATTGACAGCCTTCGTCTTGTCACGTTTAGTTGGTGAATGGAAGCCAATGATGCGGAAGCATCTCTCTCACTAGACACTCATGGTGTGGGTCACCATGCTACATTGTCTACATTCGCATTGAGTATGTCCACTACTCCTGGATTCTACTTATGCTTTCATCAAGCGAGTAGAGTCACATAAGTACCCTCATATTTAACTAAAAAGATGTTTGAAAATTTCTTCTCTAATAAAGTAAAATTGGGCATTTACGAAGTTAGAAACTCAAAATAAAATACAATCAAGCGAATGAAGCCGCGTGCGTAGCCAGTGAATACTTTTGTTGCAAGAATAATATGCAAATTCGTTTAATGCAATAAGTATGCAGTTTGAAGGGCTTCTTATCTTGTTAGGAAATGGGAGAATGCCATGCGCCATTGTCATTTCTATTTGAGGATATTTTTCAAGCATAAAACAATGTTCAATAAATAAGAATAGCTTTGGTTATTGAGGAGGATTTTTTCATTTCATATGTTACAGCACAACCAGGTTATTGACACCAATGACAATTCATTTTTTTATTGCTGTCAACAATTGTAAACTAAAAATTGAAATAACTTTTTAACTCAAAGTTCTAAAAACCTGGGAATTTAAAATGTTATAGTGGATGTGAATGACCCCAATTCCTGGTTTCTTTTCATGCTTTCCATCAGGCAGAGGTCACTTTGGTAGGCTTAAATATAAAAAATTACAATAATGTCAACTTAATGGCAAATACTAAATCTACATAATTTTTTTTCTTCTACCTACAAATTCATAGCAAAATCGATTAGCATCGCAATGCGGCGTTTCCGAGTTGATTGCAATCACTGAACGCTGTGACGTCACAAAGACCTTAACAGCAACACATTTCGTTTTCACACAGATTGTGATAATCGTGTAAATAATATATCGATATATAGGTCGGTCATATGAAACTTGATGCAATAGTCATTACATAGATAACCCTTCAACCCTAATAGATTGTCTGGACAAGATCGTATGCCTATATGCAAGTGTAGATATGTTTTAAACTAGCTTTTGCGGGCAGCTCCGCCTGCAGTTAATAGGACTAAGCCAGTTGACTTTTCAACATCGTTCATTTAAGTCCTTAGGGACCATTAATTTATTACGTAATACGATATCGGTGGGGAGGGGAGTCAATCTTTTAATTCTCTGACAAATGGTTATGGTGGAATCTTTATAATTCTGAGGTAAGGTTCAAATGATTGTAATCATTCCTAAACCAAAACTATCAACTGAGTTTGTTTTTTTTTTAAATTCGTATATAATGAACGTTAAACAGGAGGAAGGGGGTTGTGTCCGCCTTTTCTTATTTAGGGGGAGAGGGGTTCAAAACTAGTAAAACATCGTCTATCGTAACCAATTAATTATTATGTAAAGTGCTGAGAGTGAGTTGAAATACAACTTAACTTATAAATGTGTAGGTGAGTAATGAAATCCAAGATAAAGGTTTCATGTATCATAAAGATATAAAATCTATTAAATATATAATAACTTATCAGACCATATCAATTTAATTACTGTTTTTAGTTATCACTTACATGAGAAAGTACCTACAATACACAGATTTATTTTTAACTTGCTGTGTTTTGCAATAATACATAATATACATATAAACAACATTAATCAGCCCTGGATGTTTTTGTTTTACACACATACTGCATTTATGCACATATTACAAACACAGTATTTGGGCGACTGAGCTTTGCTCGGTTTTCATATTGATTAACAATGCCATCTTCAGTCAACATGACTGCCTTGTTGGTCTGGTGCTAAGCGTATGTGGCTGCTGATCAAGAGGTCTCGGGTTCGATTCCCGAGTCAAGCCAAATATTTGTGTGATCCACAAATATTTGTTTCAGAGTCTGGGTGTTTTTCTATGTATAATATGTGTATTTACAAAAAAAAAGCATGTTTATGTATTTATCAGTTGTTTAGTACCCATAACACAAGCTCTGCTTACTTTGGGACTAGATGATGTTGTGTGTAAGATGTCCAAAAATATTTATTTATTTATCTATTCACTCAAATAGCTATAGTGTTGCTATGTTGGAGTGCTAACCACCAACCAAGTATTACTGAAAGAATAGTATAGATGTCGCAAGCAATGCTAAGAGTATTAAAGAAAAACGCACGAAAACTCAGTACCTTGTGTATTCCCAAAAATAAGACTAATAACTAGATTGTTTTACCCGAACCCCCCAAAGATGAAATTTCAGCGAAATCGTTAGAGCCATTTTCGTGTTTTGACCCGAACCCCCCAAAGATGAAATTTCAGCGAAATCGTTAAAGCCATTTTCGAGATCACATATATAAATACAAGGTTTACTTGTTTATCGATATCTTGATCTTGTATTTAGTTTTTATGACATCACAGACAGTGACTTATTATAATTGCATAAATGAATATTTTAGATGTAGGAGGAATTGGCTTAAAAAAAGTTTAATAACTAAACCCAGACTAAGTCAAAAAAAGTCAACAACCCGGAATCCCACTGCTGGGCGCGGATCTTCTCTCAGAAGAAAATTAGCTTGGCAAGACTTCTAATGTCATCAGCTTTCTGCCAGTGAAAGTCCCATCAAAATCGGTTCATCAGTTCCAGAGATGAGCCGGAACAAACGAGACAAAAATTATAAAAATTGCTGTTTTGATGAAATACTGTATTTACTTATGCGTATGCGACTGCTAATCAAGAGGTCTCGGGTTCAAATCCCGGATCGGGCCAAAAAGTGTTTTTGAGATTTTCTTAGGAAATTCCTAATAGCTGCCCGGAGTTTGGAAGTGATTCACGCCCGTGCGTCGGAGAGCACGTAAAGCCGTCGGTCCCGGTTTTCATGAACATCTATGGCAATCGTTATTGAGAAGTCAGTGCCCTCAAATGTACTGACAACTAGTTCAATCTTCGAATTTCAGTTCTCCCTTAGGGTTGCGGAGGTCCGATGCCAGTCGCTCCATGGAAAAACAGAAATTCAGGTAAAACCGGTTGAACTAGTAGCCGACCCCAAATAAACTTGGGAATAAAGGCTCCGAGGATGACATACAGACACTCAAATTTCATTTATTTGTATAGATAACAGTTTTATTGAAATTAGGTCAAACTAAAGCCATCTTATATCATATTACAAGATCAAGCTTAATGTTGTGTTAAGGTTATCATAACAGTTCTCTTAGCAACAGCACAGACAGAAGTGTTGCTTATAAACATGGTACTTCTCTACATGAGTATATGAATACTTTGACAGTTTGTCTTTCAAATACATGACATTGACGAAATTGTAGTCACACTTTAGGACAAGGCCATTAATTTAAAATTGAATTGCATCGACTATTCTTCTTCCTAGCCTTATTCCCAATATTATTCTGTGGTCTAGTTTAACCGGTTTTATCTGAATATCAGTTTTTCCAAAGAGCGGCTGACCTCCGCAACCTGCAAACTAATTACGCAACCTAAGGGAGAATTGAAGTTCAAAGGTCCCAATAACCATTGCCATAGATGTTCATGACAACTGGGACCGACGTCTTTACATGCTCTCCGAGGCACGGGCGTGAATTACCGCGAACTTCCAACCTCCGGCTGTTATTAGGAATTTCCTTAGAAAATCCAACTGTCACGGGATTTGAACCCCAAGACCTCTTGATTAGCAGTTGCATACGCTGTCCACTAGACAAGCAATTGCATTGACTCTATGTGAGTGTTAATATCCTCATTTCAGCAATGATAATGCAGTAGCAGTATTAGAAATTATTATCAAGAACCACGGTCCCTACTAATATTGTAGACGGAAATATAACCGTTTGTCTGTTAAATTTTCACTCCATAATTGCTGAACCGGTTTTGATTCATTTTGGTACACAAATAGTTTACAGCCTGAGAAAGGACATAGGCTACTTTTTACCGCGATAACTTATAGCGCGATACTTGAGTTTTCAGGAATCCAGATCAAGATGATTTAAATAGAAGATGTTTTTTTTATGTTTTATTTGAAGGTAGTCTCATGTCAAACTTATTTTTCTAAATAAAAAGTTATGCTATCCGAATCCCACAGTCTTACCCATATTTGTAGTTCTCCGTGTACTGCAGAACTGTCGTAGGGTTAGTATAAAATGTACCCTTATTTACTCTTTATTTTACGAATATCTGCCAGCGAAAGTCCCGTCAAAATCATTTCAGACATTTTAGAAATATACCAGAACAGAGAAAAAAAAGAAAAATTCATTTTTGATGTAAGTACCTATATACTTTCTGACTGTATTGGAAAAAGATATTATGGCTACTATCTTTCTGTCCACTGGCCTGCTCTATGACTATACTATAACATCTATAGTAGCTAGTAGGTACTAGCGGAGTACTCAGCTATTACCAAAAAAGTGGTTACAAATAAGCAGATTTACTAATGAGTAGCTGGAAATTAGTTGTTAAGATATTAATGTCAAGTCCTCAAATAATAACACCACACATGTGTCACTGAGATTTAAAGTTTCCCTAAAAGTAATAAAATTTAAGTGTATTTATTTGTGTTACCTGGAATTTAAAAATATAAAAGCAGCCAAGATATTAGAAACCTCAACTTCATTTTTGAACACCTATCCATAGATACCCCACACGTATGGGTTTGATGTAAAAAATTTTTTTGAGTTTTAGTTCCAAGTATGGGGACCCCCAAAATGTATTGTTTTTTTTATATTTTAATGAATGTTAATACGGTTCACAGATTACATCTACTGACCAAATTTCAAAAGTATAGTTCTTATGGTTTCGGAAAAAAGTGGCTGTGACATACATACTAATGTGCTGATTGTAGATATTTTCATAGAAACAACCATAAAATACATTCAATAAAATACGTCCAGAGCTGGTTACATCACAATGGCGAATAAAAAATAAGCATATTTCTCTTGGAACAAACATAAAACGAGAACAAGTTAAAAAGTAATGCATATCAATAATGGAGACTCGTGCCATAAGACAATAAAAGCTTAAGTAGGCGATAAAACACACGTGAAAGAAAAACGGTTCGATAAAATGTTAAGATTGCAACATAGAAGTAATCAGCCAATTACAATGATGACGTTCCGAAATGAAGGACACTGAAAACTTTGTGTAATTAACTATTCCATTTTCGAAATTCAAAAACGTTCTTTGTTCGAGTTTGATGATGATGAATGTTGTGTTTAATAACAAAGTTAAACAAATTGAAAGATAATAAAAGTACTCACAAGTAGTTCTTCGCTTCGAGAATGTTGGTCTCGATACCATCAAAATCGTAGTAGTTAGCGTAGTTATTAATACTACTACTAAAATTTAACTGTTGTATCAACTTCGTCATCTTGGTTAGTCGTAGTTAAGCCTTGAAAGAACTTGTGAAGAAAAACACGGCTTATACCGTAGGGGATTGCAGAGAAATTGCGCAGTACACACGAACACTTAGCAAGCTGAGTGAAAATTGATCAAACTTCGATGAATAATCAACTTGAAGTGACTAACGATAGGTGACAACCCACAAATTGTGAAGTATATTAATTACATACAAAATACACGTGGCAAGAAGCCGTCTGAATTTGTTCACGTAATCCAATTTTTCCATAATGGCTACCGGAAACATGACGTTTCTATTCTCGATAAAAGCATTCCTTTACACTTAGTCAAAGAGCTCTTTTATTTGTGTAGTAAAAGAATATATGAATTATAAATTATAGAAATACTATATATCCAAAATATAGCATATTAATATTTTTTATTATATAGCAACAAAGAAAAGTACCATTCTCATTATAGTTTAATTCTTTAGTTGCTTCAATGATGAAACTAATTACGTTTCATTCTTTGAAAACTTAACGTCATCGTAGACCGCAGTGAAGTTAGCTGCGAGAGTATTGATTGGGAAGGCCGCAGGGTAATGCGTACAAAACAAAAATTTAAATCGATTGACTTACCGATTACTAAAAATTAACGAAGGCATATTATTTGTTGTCTCAATATTTTTATAAATTTGTTCTTGTATCATGTAACTGGATGCCGGCAAGGCATGTAACGTCATAACTTCACTTTAATTTACACTTCACTCAAATAAGCACTTCCAATTAAGGAATGTTTTAGTTTTTCACAGTACTGCACATTAAAAACAGTTACACACTTAAATTTCTTTGTATAATTTTCTGGATTCTTGTTTAACGACATTCAGGCTCAACAGTGTGTTCACGACTGGTGGTTGCCGCCGCATCGACGATATTGTACTAGGTATACAGATATAGGAACCTCCCTCTATTTTAGGGGTCGTAGAGAGCGCATTTTACGGGTGGATTTTGTAAATTTAGACATTGGTAAAAGTTACGATTTACATGCCACCATTTAAAACTTATTAACTTTCATATATGCCAATATCCCAGTATAGAAAATAGAGATACTATGACCCACTTAGAAAATATGTTTCTATTCTGTTGTAGTTTTTTTTTCAGTACCTAAGTATAGAATAAGTTTCTTTTGTTGTTAGCAGAGCTTACTCATCATCATCAGCCTATGCTGGACATAGACCTCTTCGATTGCACGCCACTTACTTCGATCCTCGGCTACTCGCCATCCGCTCCTACCAGCCGTCTTACGCAAATCATCACTCCATCTGGCCTGTAGACGTCCTATACTACGTTTGCCGAGACGTGGTCTCCACACAACAAAACGTTTACACCAACGGTTTTCGGTTCTGCGACTAATATGGCCAGCCCATTGCCACTTCAGCTTGTTAATCCTGTGCGCTATGTCGATAACTTTAGGTCTTTGCCGGATTACCTCGTTTCTAATACGAGCCCTTAGAAATACGCCGAGCATAGCCCTCTCCATAGCACGCTGCGCGACTTTGAATTTGTGGACCAGCCGTACCGTGAGTGTCCACGTTTCGGCTCCGTTAGTCATGACGGGTACGAGGCACTGGTTGAAACCTTTGTCTTTAGGCACTGTGGGACGATGATGAGAAGAGCCGACGAAGCTTTCCAAACGCTGCCCAACACAGCCGAATTCTCCTGTTCACCTGTTCTCGAAGTTGTTTCCACCCAACTGCAAGGTCTGCCCAAGGTACACATATTTTTGAACAACGTCGAGAACGGCACTGTGAATCGCGATCGTTCATTGAACATGATATTGTATTGGTATTGTCCAAGTTCATCCGTAGGCCGATGCACACAGAAGTATCAGCCAGGTCATTCAGCATCTGTTGTAGGTCCTGCAGCGTTTCCGCCATGATGACGATGTCGTCTGCAAATCGCTAGAGAGAGATGTGTTCACCATTAATGTTTATGCCTCGTCCTTTCCAGTGCAGCGTCTTGAACAATCCTCCTTTGCATTTGTGTGCAGGTTTGGGCCTTGTTTGCTGATTCTGTACTTAGACGGACATGGTGGCGGCCTCGCAGAGACACATCAACACTTGGATGTATCGCCAGTCTACTTGGCAACGCTGCAGGGACTCCAGAACAAACCAGATCTCAATCGAGTCAAAGGCCTTCTCATAGTCACAGGGGCTGATTATATTCTTCGGTCTTCTGAATGATCTGCCGCACTGTGTGGATATGGTTCCATATCCGATCCAAAACCCAACCTGCTCCGGTGGTTGGAATTTATAGAGTCTTCGCGCAAGACGGTTCGTGATGACTCTTGAAAACAGCTTGTAGACGTGGCTTAAGAGGGGAATGGGTCGATGGTTCTTTAACCTGGTTTTATCACCCTTTTCGGTTCAAAAACATGACCACACTTCTACTCCACGCACGTCCTCTCCCGGAGCTTTTCCATTTTTGAGCTGTCCAAGAACCATCTCGATTTCGTCAGTGCTGACTTCTGGCAGGTCTTCGATGTAGTGGCGTATTAATGTGGCCCTAGGATCCTCATTTTCAGGATCAGGTCGAGATGCATGCGAAGCGTAGAAACCCCCATAGAAGCGTTCCACTTCCGAGAGGATGGCCGGCTTGGAAGTAACGACTACTCCACTGGCTCTGGTCAACCTCTTTAGGTGGCTTCTTCCGAGAGATTGCACAAATACCTTTGAACCCCGAATCTGCTCGATCGCTCTTTTATTAGAAATAATGTTTTAGCATCGTAGGTCGTGTCGTACACGCTTACTGATCTCTCGGTTCAGAGTCCGTTTTCCAGACGAAGTGACAGGTAGGTTCTCACGTCGTTTACTCATTGACTTACCGCTCTTCGCTCTTACGCTTTACAGATCTCGTACCTTCTTCCCTGAGAATCCAAACCACATTATCAAGTTTCTGGTCAAGTTCTCTTGTGGTTTCCATGGCAGGAAATCGGATTTGACTGGAATTTTTCAGATCCCATCTTGGCTTGGAGCAGAGTTGGTCGAAGCCTAGATCTCATCAAGCGGACATGTTCAGCCTTGAAGTCGATATTAAGAGAGCTTCGCACAAGTCGGTGATCACTGTCGGTATTAAACCTGTTAAGCACTGAAACGTCTCTGAATATATGCTTTCTGTCCGTCATGATGAAATCGATCTCATTTCTGGTCATAGCGTCGGGGCTCCATGTCCATTTCCTTTTGGCCATTTCTTGAAGAAGGAGTTCAACAAGTAGAGCCTCTCCCGTTTGAGGAAGTTGACGAGCATTTGCCCCCTATAGTTTCTGCTTCCAAACCCATGGGATCTTATTACCTATTCGCTGCAATTTTGTTCTTCCACTTTGGCGGTAAAGCCACCCATAACAACGCTGTAGTGGGTTTTTGTCGTAAATGAAGGGCCTTCGATATGTCATATATCCACTTCATCGTCCGAGCGGAACGAGGTCGGGCCGTATACTTGCACTACCTTTCTTTTTTTTTAATGTGTGGAAAATTATCATGGACCGTCACCCACCGGGGGTTACGGCGGGGTGGTGTGTCGGACTTGAACCGACTAAAAACCACACAGTGTGCCCTCTTCGCGCTTCTCCGTTTAGGAGGAGGAGAAGTCCAGGGTCAGATCTCTTTCTGGACTCCCCCAGCGCCTGCCCGCTCCTGATGCGGGCACCGTCTCGGTTCGACGACCCTCTCTTAGGCGGCGTTTGGCACACACTGACGCCACCCCTTCGCACTTGCACTACCTTTTTTTTTTTTTTTTTTTTACGTGTGGAAATCCCCGCGGACCGTCACCCCGTCGGGGGTTACGGCGGGGTGGTGTGTCGGACTCGAACCGACTAAAACCACACGGTGTGACCCTCTCTGCGCCTTTGTATTGGAAGGAGTCCAGGGAGGGGATTTCCTTCTGTTTGTTGTTATGACTTGTTAACTACCTTATCGCGATCTTGGGAATGTTGGTCTCCCTCACGGAAGTACATAAGATGGCCTAAGTCGAGGGTTATGGTGTCCTCCCTCTCTCTTCGGACTTGGCATTTTTTTTTCTCATTATATCGGCGATCAGTCCTAGGACTATGAGCAGATTTGATGGTCGAGCACAGTGAAGTGTAGAGCGTGCTCTCCAGCAAGAGCACCTACTCATTATGACAGCTTGTAGCTACTGACGGGTTTGTAAGCCTAAGATGTCAAATCTTTTGAGCCGGTTGGTGTAATCTTTTACGGTCCGCTGACGTGCCAACTAATTTAGATGGTATTTTAGCCTCTTCGTGTAATTGTCAGAGGCATGTCGGATTTCTTCCCTTACCGTTTTCACTGACGGCTGTTTATGCAGTTCGGTATTAGTGACAAACCATGATACATTTGCTTTCGATCTTAGGATCCTGTTTTGAGCTCTCTGCATGACATCAATATTGGAGTCCTTCAAACAACCTGGATGTATGGCATTCAGTTATGGGGCTCCATAGCTGAATGACATACATCCAGGTTGGTCTAATGATTGTCTGATATATCAGAAGTTTGTTGTCCAATGACAATTTGGAGTTTCGGCCGAGCATCCAGTAAAGGTTTCTATGCCGAATAGAAATTTCATCTCGTTTTGCTTTAATGTGGTTTTTCCAGGTCAAACGGCAGTCTATATGGAAGCCCAGGTATTTTACACACTCACGCTTCTTTAGGATGTTTTCTCCGAGGTCTACCTGCGGACAGTCACCTCGACGAAGAGTGAACGTTATCTGGACTGATTCGGACTTCGTATAACTCCAAGATATGCCACCTAATCTTCCCAAGTTCCACCTCGAGTCGTGCCAGATGCGGGTCTAGCCGTAATGTGTGGCCATTAAACGTTACCAGGGTCAGTCTTCTGTAGTGGTCTCCAGTAACCAGGAGATTCCTTGCACCCCCTGTCCTGCCGTAACCGTGGTCGTCACCGGGGACTACCGGGAACTGGGGGCTGTAGCTTTTAGTGCTTACAAATGAAATTTAATGCCCTTAATCACCACGCTGGGCAGGCGGATTGGTAATCGCAGGGTCGTAGCTTGTTGTATCGATAACGCTGCTGCCTGTCACCGGCCTATTGGATTTAGCTACGCCTGTTGGGATGGGTATATCGCCATCGGTCGGTCAACAAAGACTCGTTCATCGTTCAGCAGGATGTAACACGAGCAGGTGAGGTTGGCTTGGAGCGATAGACTGTGGTTCGCCCCCTTACATCCCGGGCTTACTAGCCGTTTTCAAGGAATACCTTTTGGATAACTTTTGTTATTAATAATTATTTAAGAAGTTACATGGCAAAGTGACTCTACTCTGCCTGATGTCTAGGGTCTAAGAGTCACCATCCTCAAGCGACCCACACTATGGCCGCTTAGTGAGATGCTTCTGCGTCTTTGAGCCCCCGGTCTCACACCCACCAACGAAATACGACAACTTGGATGATGTAATTTTTAGACTGTTCTTCAGTTTGAAGATAGTACCGCCCTGGTGAAGTTGACACAATCGTACTGAATTCATCGTGGCTCTACAACCTATTTGTCACACTTGAATGTCCATTTCATTTTAAAATCATAAAGAAAATTTTCACCTAGTGTGTTTTGTACCTGAGGTCTAACGCATGCGCAGTAGCCCAGTGACGTGACATTGTTTACCCCCCAACTTCTGTTCGATTGTTTTGTTTTGCGACTTGTGATAACTGTCGTTGAGTCCTTTATTTTGAATTAGGAACTATTTTAATTCGTATTTGGAACTATCCGTAATAAAATCGGCTCGTGGTTTAGTGGTAAACGCGTAGGTACATTTCAAAGACAAGCAACCGTAGTTAGGCCAGTCTATGGGTAACCGTTATTAACATACTCACACCTCTCCATGAGGTGGAGAGCTATCAATTGTCATAATTCGGCAAGCTTCAGTAACTGATGATTATATACCAACGCCCCCTAAATATATTTAGGGGGCGTTACAAAGGACCACATAGAGAGAGTTCGGTTACCCTAAGAGATAATTTGGTTATCACCAATCCTTTAGCGGAAACCTAAGTGCTTAGATATCTATAGTAGGGGCTATCTACTTTATGGGGCTCTTAATAAGGAGGTGGTTTAGGTATAGTTGGTAAAAATGGGTATGAGAAACCAAAATTCTTTATACAGAATTTCGCCTACTACTTACTTGGATTGTGAAGCTCTGATGTTAGCCTCTTCACATAAAACTCTAAGTTTACCCTTATCTCCGTGTGCTTAAAGTCTATTTTGGGAAATAGGGCATTGAGGTATTTAAACTATTTGGTTGTAAGAACTATTTGAAGTTTATTTACTTCCTACTTTTGCTGAGCTTTTTTTTCCTAATTTTGAACATACTAGCTTTCGCCCGCTGCTCCGCCTGCGTGTATGTCGGTTAACGTGGTAAAAAGGAGCCCATGTCCTTTCCCAAGGTTCCATCTATCTCTATATCAAAATTCATCAAAATCGGTTCAGAGGCTGGGGCGTGAAAACTAACAGATAGACAGACAGACGGAGTTACTTCACATATAAACAACTTTCCCCATCACACATAACAGATACACACCTTCACACTCAGCATGTACAAAACACCACCAGCGTCCATCGTCCCGAAGAAACCAGCTGTCTCCTGCACCTCCACCCCGCCCAATATAGTTGAAGACGCCGCCAGGACCTTTATCGAAAGGCCCGGTACAAAAAGACGTTAACTCGACAACATGAAAATCTACCAAAACCAGCACAAAACCTACGCTGGGCAGTCGAGTGAACAGCTACTCCAGGAGGTTATGAAAACCTTTGAGGATATACCCTCAAAAGTACAGGAGTACCCTCAGATGAGGAGGGACATCAAGACCTACCTGGAGGATAAATCAGATAAAGGTACCCGCATTATATTCGAACTAAGCAAGCGGAACTTCAAAGACTTGGAGGCGGAGCTGTCAAGGCCGCAAATGCGGCTACGACTAAGGAAACTCCCGCGCAAGGAGGTGCGGCTATTGAGGCTGCGCCCTCGGCGTGGGAGGGGAAGTTGCTTGCCAGACTGGGTGAACTGGAAGAGTCGGTTTACGACTGGGTCGGCGAGTCCCACGCCATATTAAAAAGGGAACTTAGAGCTCTCGGCTCTAAAAATGATGAACGGGCAGCACTCATCGTCGAGAAGATCCAAGAGAAAATCGAACTCAACCAGGTAGATATAGATATGGCAACTGAGGGGATCGTGGTCCGCGCACGGACTAAGATTGAGGACCTGGTGGCCACCGTCGCTAGAGACGTTGTTGTAGAGGCGAGAACGTGTCTCGCCGAAGCGGCAAGTGGCCTGAAACCGGAGAGCGACCCGACCCCTAAGACATATGCCAGTGTCGCAGCGGCCAGACCCGGGCGCCGCCCGGCGCTTCATTCGGTGGTCCACCTCCACGGACAGTCTGGAGACTGCTGAGGAGGTACTCGCCCAGGTGAAGAGGACGGTCGACGCCAGGACTACTGGCCTTAAAGTCAGTAGAACCAGGAAAGCCAAGAACCTCACCGTCATCTTGGGCTGCGACACGGAGACGGAAAGGGCAAAGCTGATGGAACGCATCGAGCGTTGTGTTAACGGCCTTGTGGTAGCGCTCATGCCAAAAAAGCACCCACTTGTCGTCCTAAAGGACGTTTATACAGACGAAAACGATGAGGATACGGTGAGGGCCATATACACTCAGAACGCCGATATCTTCGTGGTTCTACCACAGGACGAACAGGAAAAACTCATCAAATACAAAAAGCGTACACGAAACCCCAAGACGTCACACGTAGTCTCACAGGTAAAGGGTGTGGCAGAGGATGACGGAGGCCGGAACCCTCTACCTTGACCTGCAAAGGGTCAGAGTGGAGGACCAGTCTCCGCTCATCCAATGCACCAGGTGCCTTGGATTCGGCCATGGCCGTAAATTCTGCGCGGAGAGTGCGAGCAAGTGCAGCCACTGCGGGGGCTCGCACTTACGCGAGAGTTGACCCGTTTTCGCACTGGGAGCGGAACCACGTTGCTGCAACTGCTCGCACTCTGGGCTGCGAAACATAGGCCACAATGCCTTTAGTGCCGAGTGCCCTACTCGTATTAAATGGGACTACCTAGCCAGGGGCGGATCCAGGATCATACATTAGGGGGGGCGGAGTGTAACAGATTATATTGATGGCTAAAAAAAAAAAAAAAGGTCTTCAATTTCCGGAAACTTATAAACTTAAATAAGTACTTTATTGCTGCAGTTCAAAAGCTGTTCCGAATAATTAATAATTATTTAAATAACTAGTAATCTAGAAAATTTTCGTATACACTTACACCACTTAATTTATTCATTTTGATTTTGGCGCACTGGGTTGCGTGGTTTTACGAGAATAAGAAGCTTTATAATTCATTTTTTATTTATTATTATTATTATTTTTTCATTTTAGAGTACTGGGTTATGTGGGGTTGGGTTGGTTTGCTTGGGAGTTTAGGACGCTTTGGGTTATGCGTCGCTTGGGGGGGGCGATCGCCCCTATCGCCCCCCCCTTGGATCCGCCCCTGTACCTAGCCCGCTCTAACACGTCATATTTATGACTCACACACCCACCTACCTTTGATTATAAATATAATCAAAGCAGAGTACGTCTGTTCGATTCCCACCCACGACAAGTAATTCTGAGATGAGATATACATAATATATATAGATCTGATTACATTTTCCGACTCCAAAAAAGGAGGAGGTTCTCAAATCGTCACCATCTTTTTTTTATGTATGTTCACCGATAATTTCGCCGTTTATGAATCGATTTCAAAAATCAGTTTTGCATTTGAATGGGCGTATCTTACAGGTGGTCCCACCGTCACCATATCGGGATGTGATGATGTGATCCCAATGAAATCGAGTGAACTCCTCAAATATCATAGGTACAATTGTGGCGATTTGGATACTCGGAATAGTTTTTCTTTGAAGTCGGTTTCTTTGTGTTAAAAATATGTAGGTATAGTTGTTTTTATAAAAACCTAACTCAACTACACGACTTTGTTTGCATTTCTATTTAATAATGCTCGGCTTAACTAAGCAGGAACAAAACACACATTAAAAAAAACGTGAAAGTCAAACAACAACAAAAAAAAAACAATGTGTCCTGAGTTATGTCCCTATAACCTACTCCATTACACAAAGGAGCCTCTGTTAATCTGGTAATAAAGATAAACCTCAGGTCACTTCCTCATTGGAATACAGGAAACATTAGAATTAAGTTCTTTGTTTTTTAACTATATGTAATCGTAATAAGAATAGCAAAGTTAGTTCTGGTTATAGCTTCGACTGGAGCGAACATCTTGCTTATCTTCTTAAAAAGCCTTTCGCCCACAATCCAACAAAGTAAGTCGACTGCCTTGTTGGTCTAGTGGCTAGCGTATGCGGCTGCTAATCAAGAGGTCTCGGGTTCGATTCCCGGGTCGGATTAAATATTTGTGTAATCCACAAATATTTGTTTTTTTAGACTAGCTTCGCCCCGCGGCGTTGCCCGCGGTTACATCAACGAACGCGGGTAACACGGTACATAATTTTTCAGCATGATCTAAGTGACGCCAGCAACAACAAATTGTGAATAACACTTTGTGTGATTCACAATTTGTTGTTCTGAGTCTGGGTGTTTTTTGTGTTCGTTTCATGTATGTTTGTAAAGTCCCCCGCGACACAAGCAAAATTGTGTTCTTATTGCGGGAGTCGTCTTTTTAAAATAAAAGAAAAAGAATAAATAAATAAAAGGAATTTGGTACACAATTAGTCTAGAGCCTGAGAAAGGGCGTAGGTTACATTTTAGGGTTCCGTTGCCAAATGGCAAAAAACGGAACCCTTATAGATTCGTCATGTCTGTCTGTCTGTCCATCCATATGTCACAGCCACTTTTTAATAATAAATATAATAATAAATATTTCGAATAGCGTTATGTGTAAGATATAACTCTATATAGTTCCAAACTAAGCAGAGCTTGTATTATGGGTACTAGACAACTGATATAAATACATAAACATACTTTTTTATGTAAATACATACATTTATACACAGAAAACACCGAAACTCCGAAACAAATATTTGCGGATCACACCAACATTTGGTTCGACCCGGACATCGAACCCGAGACCTCTTGATCAACAGCCGCATATACTAACCATTAGACCAACAAGATAGTTTTACTACTAATATTATAAATGCGATAGTCTCTCTGTCTGTTACGTTTTCACGCCTAATATGTAGTACAGTCATTTCGTGCAAAAAAATGAGGTTACTTGGAAAGTTTTCCACGAGTTTTGAAAATTAGTAATTTTATAAATTTTTTTTAGAAATAAAAGATCATTCCCTAAATTATAGGAAATTTTCTCTAGTTTAATTAATTGTAAGCTAATTATATCGTAAAATGAGTCGGAAAGGAGATATTGTCAAAAAACTGTTTTAAGACGCCATTTTTCCAATATGGCGGCGCGAGCGGCAAAGATACGAACGAGGTGGCAAAATTGAAATTCGCAAAGAGCTCATCGAAATTTATAAAATTATCAATTTTCAAAACTCCCGAAAAAAATTACACTTAAAACTATCAAATGATTGCACAATAAACCGCTGAACCGATTTTGATGAATTTTGGTATAGAGATAGAAAGGACTACTTTTTATCGCGATAACCCACATACAGGCGGGCGGAGCCGCGTGCGAATGCTAATTTAAACAATAATATAACATGCTGACATAGTTTCTGGTTGGAAGTAGGTCACTCTACAGTGGGGAGGTCTCGCCAGGTTGTCTGGCGCCTGCCGCATTTCGCGGAAATATATTGAGAATTCTAAGTATTCGCTTTCAATGTTTTATATAATTACTATAGTACAAGATCCCACCGCTTGATTCTGCAGCTATCTGTTTTTTCGATACAACTAATTTTAAATGAATGTTTATAAAGTATACAATGCATTAGGGATAGGTTGCCTATCAAAAATTAGCCGCAATTACCTGAAATTAATTTTAGTAAAATTATTTTGCTGATGAAATTTGCAGCTATATGTTTTTTTAGTGAATTTTACGACATTTGAAAGAAAATAATGTTACGAATTCAAAAAGAATTGGTTGCCAGCTCTCAGTCAGCCGCAACGTTAGGGTTGCCAGGTATAAACATTTATATTAATGATGTTCCATACACAATTAACCGACCTCTAGAACCCAGGCCTGAAAACTTCTGCGAAATTTTATGAAAAATCAGTTTCAAAGAAGCTCTTATCAAATTTTTAGCTACATTCTGGGAAAACTATTGTTTTGTTTAAACATTACTAAGAAAATCGGAGTTTTTTTGTTTATTAGTTCAATGTTCATGTATAGTAATATTTCTGATTTTATTAGATTAATAACGGCTCTTATTATGATTAATCTTATTATTATTGTCATTTTTAATTTGCGATAATTAGTACACATCAATTCATACACACTAATTTTCATTAGTCAATCAGAGCAATGGAACATATAATGATGACGTTAAAGAATGATTTTTATTTCAAAGTTTTTTTATTGTAAAAGTAAAAAGTTTGATTTTTTATTAATTATGTTATATTTAATTATATATTTAATAATGTTGAATCATTATACTTATTCTTAATTCAAATCTTATAATTATACGTCTTTAATTTTTTCTTATTCATTGTATGTATCGGTGTCAATATCATCTGAATCATCAGAGTCATCATCTACTTCTATATTATCATCTATGTCTTGTTGGTGTACATCTAAAGTTAATTCTTTTTATGCTTACAAGATATCTTCTACAGTCATTGGAGTTGGATCGCCAATGAACCATATTGATTTTAAATTACCATCAATTACTAACCAACCGTAGTCTTCTGGATTAAAAGTAATACAAAATGGCTTAGTTACATTTTGCCACATGCAATTTATGAAACAATTTCTCAACAAATTTTGTTTTTATAATTTCCAATAAGGGAATCAATTTCGAGTCAAAACTCGTGACGTTCTTTAAAAAAAAATTTTCTTCTTGTCCCTGAATATTATTTTTGGAAAATCTTATGCAAATGCAAATCCTATCCTATCTTATCCAAAAAAAATGCAATAAGGCTACACTCTATTAACATATTGCATTTTTTACGCCTTACAAAAGTTTGGTAAATTTCTGAACAACAGAAATTATTTCATCATTAAAAATCGCATCGTTGACTAATGCCAAGTCCGGCATTAGTCAACGATGCGAAAACTATTTGAAAGGTCCTATTATTTAAAAAAAAATTGAATGGCCTGATCTTTCCTTTATCATAAAACGCAGCTGAATAATTACAGCTACTAAATGCATGGAAGTAATGTAAAAGTTTGTAGGCCTGGGTTGGAGAGGTCTGTAAATTGTAAGGAACATTAATTTGTTCTCGATTTTCACGTTCGTTTAATGTTTGATATAAGGTGACAGATGCCTGTCAAAAATTTAATGTATTTATTTTGTATTAAGATTTAAAAAAAACAAGTGTGTGTATATAATTAACACTAATATACCTGTTTACACCTGGCAACCCTAACGTTGCGGCTGACTGAGAGCTGGCAACCAATTCTTTTTGAATTCGTAACATTATTTTCTTTCAAATGTCGTAAAATTCACTAAAAAAACATATAGCTGCAAATTTCATCAGCAAAATAATTTTACTAAAATTAATTTCAGGTAATTGCGGCTAATTTTTGATAGGCAACCTATCCCTAATGCATTGTATACTTTATAAACATTCATTTAAAATTAGTTGTATCGAAAAAACAGATAGCTGCAGAATCAAGCGGTGGGATCTTAGACTACTAGCTTTTGCCCGCGGCTCCGTCCGCGTCTATGTCGGTTATTGTGGTAAAAAGTAGAAAAAGTAGCCTATGTCCTTTCTCAGACTTTAGATTTTCTGGGTACAAAATTCCATTTATATCGGTGCAGTGGTCTATGAGTTTAGCGCTAAAAGATAAACAGACGCGACGGAGGACTTTATTTTATAATATATAGTGATAGTGATTAGCTGAGTCGCGCGGTGTTATCCGCGGTAATCATTGTAAATGGGAAGTAACGCCGCGGAGCGAAGGTAGTGTGAAAAAAGTAACCTAACTCTCGGGTTCGATTCCCGGGTCGGCCCCTACATACAATGCATGTTTTTTTTTAATCTGTTTAAAAAAAAATGTGCTATTTTAGGCCTGAAAATCGTAAAAAATACACTCGGTTCCAAAAATAACGGGTCAGTCACATAAACCCGAATATCTCCCGAACTACGTATGCCATCCTAATGAAACGAAGACTGTTCAATTGAGAATTTAATTATACAGATAAAAAATAAAATAAAACTTAGTTACACCCACAATATTAATCTTAAATTAAAAAAAAACTAAAGTAGTCATATTTTTCTTAAGATTACATTTTTTTTATGATTGTTTTTTTGCTGTTTTTCATCACTGGAGGCTTCATCACGTGGAGGCAATACAAAGTATTAAATGAAGAAAGTGATGAAAAACAGCAAAAAAACAATCATAAAAAAAATGTAATCTTAAGAAAAATATGACTACTTTAGTTTTTTTTTAATTTAAGATTAATATTGTGGGTGTAACTAAGTTTTATTTTATTTTTTATCTGTATAATTAAATTCTCAATTGAACAGTCTTCGTTTCATTAGGATGGCATACGTAGTTCGGGAGATATTCGGGTTTATGTGACTGACCCGTTATTGGTTTATGTGACTGACCCGTTATTTTTGGAACCGGCTATAGTAGAAATCGTTTTTTTATTCAGTTCCACATGTGGCACACTATGCATTAAGAGTAGAAACAAGGCATTCAAGCTACTCCGTTATCTGTTGTATTTCTGGTAAATCGTCATCACTTTGAGCGTTAAAAAAGCCTAATGGCAGCATCAGACAACCAATTCTTTGATATAGTCTGTAAGAAAGGATACAGCTTTGATTATATACATGTCTAGATGGAGTGTTGCGCTGCATTCGCAATAAAAACAACAGGCCAGATTTGCAGGGCTTGTGTGCATGTTACACACACATGCAAGCGTAGACTACGGCCGCGCGCATGACGTGGGAGCGTTCTGAGTGATACCAGCCCTTGAATGTTTTCCATAAAAGGAGGGAAAATAATTGTGTATTGATTTTGAGATTTATAAGTAATTTGTATTAAATTTAAAGTCAGTCAATATGTATTAGAGTTTTTGCTTTTGAGTTACTAGGTAAAATTTAATAATATGTTGGTGAAAAAGGGAATTGCTATTATGGCTGATTTATTCTTAATACTTAACAAAAATTTGGTAAAAATATACCCTGTGCCTTAGAAAGTAGTCTGAGGTTCCGGTACTTTGAAAGGGGGACGAAGGAAAGCCAACTCACAGAGGCCTTTAATTAAGTTAATATACAACATAGTTATATTTAATTTAATTACTATATTTTTCACTAGATGTTCCCCGCAATTTCTCGTAAATCTTGTTTTTATATCGTTCTCGTTGAGAACTCAGAGAAGGTGCAGCTTCCGATTAGTGAAAGAATTTTCAGAATCGGTTCAGAAATTCTGGAGATTAGTGCGTTTAAACAAACAAACAATCTCTTCGGCTTTACGTCGTACATACTACTTTCATTAATAGCATCCATGGAGCGGCAAAATTGACACCCATATCAGATTAACAATATCTACCACCTTAGATTTAAAAATATATGATATATACATATATAATATGTATTATCCAGCACTATAGATAAGATTCAACATTTTGTAAATTGGCTAACACTCACATGGGAAATTTAAATTCAATTAACAGGCAACCCTGTAAAAATGCCGTCAAAATGGTGGTCGAACTTTGATAAAATTTCACTGAGATAATTTAATTATTTCTTTACAATATAGTTATTTAAAGTTTACGTACCGATGATAACTAATTTTTTTAGTTGATTTCAATCGTCCAAAGTTATTCCTGCACACTTTTATCATGCAAAACGTCATTTTTATACGCCACTCAATACGTGTTTACCGTACAATGACAGTAACGCCACTGATTGGCCGCGACGAGCTTAGTCTCTTACAGTTACATACTATTTTTTTGGACGTTTAGACGCTCGAACTCTCTATCTAGACATGTTTATAATCAAAGGGATACAGTATGTAGGTAATAAAAGTAAGCCATTGCATAGAGTTTCACATCGGGAAAATCTATAAAAATCACTTTATCAACATCGAAATACAAACAAATTGAAAAAGCGGCCAAGTGCGAGTCGGACTCGCCCATGAAGGGTTCCGTAGCAGCAAGTAACATCATATATAAGTTCTTGTAGTTCGTTGTAACTTTGAACGATATTTTAATAACAGTGTATTGATTGAATGAAAGGTAAATACGATTTATGACGTATTAAAAAAAACTACTTACTTGATCTCGTTCAAACCAATTTTCGCCGGAAGTTTGCATGGTTATGTAAATCATATATCATATCTCTTATTTTAGAAGTTACAGGGGGGGGGACACATTTTACCACTTTGGAAGTGTCTCTCGCGCAAACTATTCAGTTTAGAATGATATTAGAAACCTAGATATCAATTTTGAAGACCTATCCGTAGATACCCCACACGTATGGCTTTGATGAGTTAATTTTTTTTGAGTTTTAGTTCTAAGTATGCAGAACCCCGAAATTTGTTGTATTTTTTTCTATTTTTGTCTAAAAATATTTATGCGGTTCACAGAATACATCTACTGACCGAGTTTCAACAGTATAGCTCTTAAAGTTTCGGAAAAAAGTGGCAGTGAATTACGGACGGACAGACAGACATGATGAGTCTATAAGGGTTCCGTTTTTTGCAATTTGGCTACGGAACCCTAAAAATACACTTACCTCGTAATAGTTGACAGTCCCACAAGAGTGTAGATATTTTTTTCCTATTTCAAAACACAAAATAAGTAAATTTTATGACATTTCAAACTTCGACAAATAAAGAGTTCGGTGAAAAGACCGACTGCTCGCACCAATACTTTATTCTGTCTTCTTCTAACGTCATCTACCTAAAATTATATGAACTAGGACATGAGTAAACGCTTCTAGTTTCTTCATATTCACAAAAGATGTCGCTATTAGTTACGAATATGGAATGAGATAAGATTTTGTGAGTTTTGCCACATGTGGCACCTTATGCAACACAAAGCAACTACTGCTTTGTGTTATACAATGTGGGGATAAACTTTGTTGAGTTGTTCTTATAAAAAAATCTCAACTATATCCCGGAGCACGCAAATTGGGAGTGTTTTACGTGCGTGCCTTGGAGAACTTGTGATTTATTTAGGCTAGGAAGATGGAGAAGAAGATTATTGGAGTTTCTGCTTTTCAATTTTTGTTTGTCAATTCTTGTGTATTGTGTTTGTAGTGGCATATTTCAGACCTCCTAAACGGATCGATCAATTTTGATTAAGTCAATTTATTAATTTTAAAAACAGACGACATGCCGGTAGGTTTTTTAAAAACAGCCATAATGTAGATCGCCATACTGCTTGCATTCGCAGGAGTGTGGTGGGCTTTTCTCACGCTTTCCATCAGAGTGGAGTCATGGAGAATACCCGCGGTGATACCCGCGGTTATTCTTGTACAAAGGTACAAGTAATGCCGTTGAGATAAGTTAGTCTAAAAAAGTAGCTTAAGATACTCCTTTTCATATCATCAGTTTTATCTAGTAAATATCAAATGAAAATTGGTCTAGCTGTTCCGAAGATTAGGAGGAACAAACAGACAGACAGTCTTTTTATAAAATAATAAAGAAATATTTTCGGACATCTTACACAAAACATCATCTAGTCCCAAACTAAGCAGAGCTTGTATTAAGGGTACTAAACAACTGATATAAATACAGCAAAAAAAAAGGAGCTGGTGGAGCAGTGGAGGTTTCTCCGTGGTAGGTAGAGTTCAGATAAAACAGGAGTGTGCTGTAGTTAACGTAAACCCGATTTATTTGTAGTAACAAAATAATTGTTACAAGTTGCCCAATCAGCGATTTTATACTACTACGCGACGTGTGTTTAGTTCAATGATCGATATTGCACACCGCTCGTAAAATGTGTTGTTAATCTATATATATTTATGTTAAGTGCGAAGTCATCAAATCATGTACGAGCTCGTACAAACATACTTTTTTTTTGTAAATACATACATATTATACATATAAAACACCCAGACTCCGAAACAAATATTTGTGAATCACACAAATAATATTTGGTCCGACTCGGGAATCGAACCCGAGACCTCTTGATCAGCAGCCGCATATGCTAACCACTAGTTCCAACAAGGCAACTGTCGTAATTAATTCTAAGTAAAAATCGAAGTACCGTATATAATTTCGTGTGAATTTAGTTTCATTTATCATAGACTTCAATTGTAATTATTTGCATAGATACGAGAGAAACAATCCGAAAGGTCTTTAGACGTTAAGATCAGAAGTGCATGGAGTTGAAGGGAGAAGAAGTTTGTGCTCTTGAAATATCATGCTTTATTACACCATGTGGTGGAAGCAGCAAAACTGATTTTAGGCTCAAAATGGCACAATGAATGGCTTTAGTACGATAACGACGCAAACCCTTAGGTAGTGACGGTTCGAGGGGGATTCCCCGAGTAAAATGCTTTTATATTTGTTTGATAATATTGTTACATGTTTCTTTTGTTCGTTTTCATGGAACCCTTCCTAGCTTTAAAACTTAATATAAACAAAATACAAAGAATAAAGTGTTTGTAAAGTAGTTTCGAAAACGGACATAGAAGCTCTTTCAAAATATTTGAAAGAGTTTCGTTGTCCGTTTCAAGTCAATAGCAATTTCTGTTATCGTATAAGCATGCATTGGTTTCTATACACATTCTATCCCGCTGCCGGGCTCGAATCTTCTCTCAGGAGATTGTCAATGCCGTATGCCATTTTGCGAGTAGAAGGAGTTGGGGACTGTCAAGGCAACGCTGTGGGCTTATATTCTTGTCATTGGATGTTTTTAAACTACTAAAGCTAAAGAATCATCATGAATACTGTAATTAATGCGGTTGTGATTCACACTTAAGCTAGTGTGACAATCCCTAGCTTGAGTGGAGTGACTAATAATCCGTTTGGAAGAGTTTTCATTTTAATGGCATCATTCTATAGAGAGATTTGATGGAATAGTGCCTCGCACAGCCTCGCACTATCTCTATGAGACACAGCCTAGTGACACGATGTCTCTCCACCGGCTTTGAAGGCCTGCCGCGAACAAAGGGATGCGAGTAGTAATTACGTAAAAGTTATCGTAAAAGTAATACGCTATCTTCCGTTGTGAACTCAAGACTTCAGCGCACTAACTTTCTTGAACTCTGGGGACTGGAACGCAGAAATCAAGATATTATACCAACCTGGCCCGAGTCGCATTATTATATGCTAAACGTAGACCGAATCACATCTTAAACGGCTCTCGTACATACGCTGATTCTCCAAGGGCACGCGACTACTATAAAGCTTTAATTTGCCAACTGAAGCCCCGAGTATCTAAGCCTGAGCACCCCAAACTCAAACGTACAGCATACACAACTTACACACCGTATAACCACCGTATATAACTATAAAAACTATATAAATAAACCTTATAAAGCTATACAAAGATTGATAATAATAATAATAATGATTAATTTTTCACAAAGGCTATTACAATTTAAATTTTTCTCACCGAGAGATCACCGAGAATCATTGGAACACAAGTAAGAAAGCTAAATGATCAGTCTGAATTCCTCGCTCTTTCGAACGTCGGTTTTATACACTGCAATCCTTATAAAGGAGCCTCCACATTCTTCTCATACGAAGGTACCGATAAACCAATTAAAGTGTAGATTACTTTAAATTACTCAATAACTAATAATTACAACACTCAGACCGAAATACAAGTACAAGACTATATAATTATATCAGAACACTCACCCAACTAAAATCGACCCACCTTTTATCCGCTATCCCAACCAACTCCTACGACCGACTCCCAGCTCCGTTCACCACCGCCGCCCTAAGCTCCATAATCCTAGATCGAGACATCGTCAAACACCATAATTGCCTGATCACCTGACCTATCCCTTTTTTTACTATCACAGTATCGATTGGCTTGTCAAACTGTGAACTTTTAATAATTTATGTCTTGCAGATGTTTAAGTACCATTCAGAGGTCCTCACTCAAATGTTTTTACAGAATTCATTTTAAGAGAATGCAATAAATCTGCTTTATTAGGGTCAAACCCTTTTTTTGTGGATAGTAGTGACGCGTCCACTTGTCGCATTTGAAAGTAATAAATAAGTTTCCATATTTTAATATTGTTGTGAAGGAGAGACTATCACACTAGTTATTATATGCCCTTAATAATACATATTATAAATGCGATAATAACTCTGTCTGTATGTTGCGTTTTCAAGCCAAAACTATTGAACCGAAGTATATGAAAGGTACACTGATAGCTTAGCCTGAAGAGCTAGAATAGGAGAGTACTTAGGTATTACCGCGATAACCGACATATACACGGGAACAGCTATGGGCGAAAGCTAGTATCACTACATATTATAAAAAAAGTCCTCTGTCGCGTCTGTCTGTTTGTATGTTCGCAATAAACTCCAAAACCACTGCACCGATTTAAATTATATTAATTACATAAGCTACTTTTTAAAACGACATTGCGGACCCGCAAGCGAAAGCTATATTTTACTAGCTTTCGCTTGCGGCTCCGCTTAAAGTTAGTTGTATAACTATAACTTATACAAAGCTCCTATCACTAACATCTAACATTAACTTCAACCCTGTCTCCATCATCAGCGTTATTGTTTTTATTCTTAATTAGTCATACACAGAATGACTATCATACTCAGGATTATTCTATCTCAATATGCATATAATTGGTACATATTATAACTCCAATGTCACTTAGATCAACAACATCATCTGTATGTATTCATACACTTCAATAGTTGGGCAACGATCCTTCTAGTACCTACTTAACAATATTCCACCTCATCATCATCTCCTTGTGTATACTCATACAAACTTATTAAGTAGACCTTATCTTCAACAATGTGTCCATCATCATCGTCAACTGTATGCCCTCTTACGCATCTAATAATTTTGCATCCACCGATTTAACTTTTATGTACAGCATCATTTCCATCTATAATTATTAGTTTTAACCTTTTGCCAAATAATTATTAGTCTAACCAACAAGTTCAACTAAAGTCTATCTCACCAGCATACACGAACAACTAATTTGTTTAAGTATTTAGAAATATAGTGTATATTTATTTTGACTCCCTCTAGATTACAACTGTAATATTCTCTTACCAAATTACCTATTATCGTTTCGTGCAATTGTAAGTCGAGTAGTATGAGTTTATTTAACTAACTAAGCCTGCACTCATTGTAGTTGCATTAGCTTTCCATCAATTTAAGAATTCTACTCGTAACATATTTATTTATAATTCCCGTGTTCACTATAAGACTGTAGCCTTTAGCTATCCATCAATATAACCTTTCTAATTGTAATATTCTACATCATATACTTCATCTAATACCTGCTTTTAATGTTACACAATTTTACTTCCATGTCACACCTGTTGTGATAATAATTTAATTTTTTTTTTAAACAATTTAGCCGACTTCGCATTAGCAGTCAACAACTAGTGACTCAACTATCTAGTATTCTGCTTGCCTGATAGATTACTTTACTTGCTTGTTATTTGCTAAAGTAAATACATATAATCTAAACACAATAATCATTTACAATTCAGCGAAGCCATAAGTATTCATAAATAACACTACCATTATATTATAACCCATCATAAACAATACACAGGATCAAAACCGTCAATATTTTTTTGTTTAACTTTCACATTTGGTCTGAGAAAAAACGCAATGGTCAATCATTTTTCTTGTTTTCCTAGTCTTTAGATCTATAATATCATTGGGACCAACTTTTTATAACGACATTGCGGAGCCGCAAGCGAAAGCTATATTTATATTACTAGCTTTCGCTCGCGGCTCCGCTTAAAGTTAGTTGTATAACTATATCTGAAACAAAGCTCCTATCACTAACATCTAACATTAACTTCAACCCTGTCTGTCTGTTTTTATTCTTAATTATTCATACACAGAATGACTATCATACCTACTCTTAGATAACATATTTTTATTTATGATTCCCGCGTTCACTTTAAAACGGCCTTACCAATAAACTTTTATACACGACGTATAACAGGATTTTAACAAAACGTTACCAATAAAACAATATTTGAAGTTTTGGTTGTATACATCTGGTACACAGATGTTTGGAAACAATGAAATTTTAGACAATCGTTATTCAGCCCTCGGCCCTTGTTTAGCGAACGTGTAACTTATAACTAGGGCTCGGAATAGGTAGTTTAATTTTATGTACTTGCGATTTTGTGACATCAATAGTGTGGATATGTCTGTGAAATCCCGGGGAACTTACTATTTTCAGAGATTGTAAAAACTATATGCCCTTGCCTCCAGAGCCAGTTATAACTCGATGGGGTACATGGCTAGAAGCTGCTTTTTACTATAAAAAATATTTTATTGAAATATCACATATTCTTTCTTTATTTCAGATGAAGAAGTACAATCGAGTACAAAGCGAAAGAAGTATTGCAAAATCCTAACCTTCGACGTGATCTAACCTTTATTGAAGAACATTTTGGAATAATCAGTATTGCAAATTTTATGTTATGGTTTATCCATGTTTTGCTTACGTTGACTTTATTTCTGCAAGTACAAAAAATTAAACTACCTATTCCGACCCCTACTTATAACAATTAGTTGCTTACGTAATTTTAAGTTTGAAAACCATGGATTAACACTACATAGTATAAAACAAAGTCGCATTCTCTGTCCCCATGTACGCTTAAATCTTTAAAACTACGCAACGGATTTTGATGCCGTTTTCTTTAATAGATAGAGTGATTCAAGAGGAAAGTTTTTATGTATAATACATGCATAATATAGTAGATAATAATTTTAGAGGTTTCTAATGTGTTTTTTTTACGCTTACGATTACGCTTACGATAGATCAAAATAATGTACTACAGTATTGTAGGTACATCTCAAAAAGGTCTACAAAAAAGTCCGCGAATGTATATGTCTGTCTCTTAGGGATAACCCACAATAACCATTTTTTTAAAGTTCGCCGGGTCAGCTAGTTTACAATATTTCGATATTTTTGATAAAATTGACAATGAAGAACCACCAAGAAAAAGAAAATGTTACAAAAATCGATATGATCCTTTCTGTTTATCTGAAAATGAGTTTCGGTCAAAATATAGGTTTAGCAAACAAACCTATGTCGGAAAAATTTGTGAATTAATTAGATGCGATATTGAACAGCAAGCTCGAGGGAGTGGACTATCAATAGAACTTCAAGTTTGTACTGCTATCAGAACATGGGCTCGACAAGAAGTTCAGGATGATGCAGCATCATGGACTAAGCCAGCAATCCATCACGAATGTGTGCCGCAGTGTAGCTTTAGCCTTGGCTAATAAAGCAAACGCGTTTGTATATAGGTATGCCTAGAACAGCAGCAGAACAAGCAGAAGTTGTGTTAGGCTTCAGAAACATTTGTGGTTTGCGACAAATAATAGGTGCTATTGACTGCACCCATGTGAGAATAAAGAAAATAAGTGGAGATAGTGCTCAATACTATATTAACAGAAAAGGCTTCTCATCACTGAATGTCCAGGTAGTTTGCGATTCTCATTTACGGATAAGAGATATAGTGGCGCGCTGGAGAGGCAGCACTCATGATGCAAGAATATTTAGAGAGAGTAGATTAAATACTTAAATAAATACTTTGGACATCTTACACACAACATCATCTAGTCCCAAAGTAAGCAGAGCTTGTGTTATGGGTACTAAACAACTGATATAAATACATAAACATACTTTTTTTTTGTAAATACATACATATTATACATAGAAAAACACCCAGACTCCGAAACAAATATTTGTGGATCACACAAATATTTGGTCTGACCCGGGAATCGAACCCGAGACCTCTTGATCAGCAGCCGCATACGCTAACCACTAGACCAACAAGGCAGTCAAAAGATTACGACAACAATTCGAAAATGGAGAATTTAATGGCATTTTATTGGGTGATTCAGGCTATGGCTTAACAAACTATTTATTTACACCACTACAAAATACTTGTAATGCCAAGCACGAAGCTTACAATCATTCTCATATATTAACAAGAAACACAGTTGAAAGATGTTTTGGAATTTGGAAGCAAAGGTTCAGATGTCTTTTACATGGATTCAGTGTATCACTCGAAAATGTCAAGTTATATACAGGGTGAATTTTTGAGACGGGACAGTAAGGGCAGGTACCTCAACCGTTATAGTTACAGGAAAATGCTTTAAGAAGACTATCAATATTTTTTTAAGATATTCTGAACTGCATTTACAGATTTTGAAAAAAATGTACAGCCAGCAAGAAAATGGTCATTTTAAGCAAAAAATGTTTTTAATGCCAATCGATCCTGTTTCCTATAAGGATCAAAAGTCTCTACTGGACCGATTGAGGTTTGAGTACTAGAAATGTCAGAAATCGCAAAAAACTTTTCTCGTACATTTGTACGGAAACAAATCATTTTAATATGTATTTTAGACACAGAAAACCTATAACTTACATTTAGATAACTTACATTTAATTAATCTACAAAATAAATTGCTAACTTAAAATTAAAATAATAAATTAGAATAAATTTAACTTACATTTAGATGATCTACGAAATAAATTGGTCAGTTTTTTTTTTTTTTTTTTAACTTACACACAACATCATCTAGTCCCAAAGTAAGCAGAGCTTGTGTTATGGGTACTAAACAACTGATATAAATACATAAACATACTTTTTTTTTGTAAATACATACATATTATACATAGATAAACACCCAGACTCCGAAACAAATATTTGTGGATCACACAAATATTTGGTCTGACCCGGGAATCGAACCCGAGACCTCTTGATCAGCAGCCGCATACGCTAACCACTAGACCAACAAGGCAGTCTAACCGTGACCTAACAGAATGACCGTCGTTTTAACGAATACATAAGTACACTGGTTTTTGTACTGAGCTAGTTGCCTATAATGAAGAAAATTGTTTATAGTGTTTTATACTGAGCTAGTTGCCGCAGTTTTGGAGATTCTCTAAAATGACGGTGTTATACACGGCAAAATTAAGAGTACCTTCATAAACTCCACCATTACTATACGATACTAGTCGCAGTCGATACTTATTCGCTTACCACACCAATGCAGATTCCGTGTTTCTATTATTTAAAAAATACGCGTAATACAAAAGATGCATTAACAACGATTTTAAATTATATCTATCCAAAAAAAAATATCGGCGGCAACTAGCTCAGTACAAAAACCAGTGTACTTATGTATTCGTTAAAACGACGGTCATTCTGACCAATTTATTTCGTAGATCATCTAAATGTAAGTTAAATTTATTCTAATTTATTATTTTAATTTTAAGTTAGCAATTTATTTCGTAGATTAATTAAATGTCAGTTATCTAAATGTAAGTTATCTGTTGTCTGTGTCTAAAATACATATTAAAGTTATTTATTTCAGTACAAATGTATGGGAAAAGTTTTTTGCGATTTCTGACATTTCTAGTACTCAAACCTCAGTTGGTCCAATAGAGACTTTTGATCCTTACAAAAAACAGGATCTATTGGCATCAAAAAAAGTTTTTGTGTAAAATTACCATTTTCTTGCTGTCTGTACATTTTTTCTAAAATCTGTGAATGCAGTTCAGAATATCTTGAAAAAATATGGATAGTCTTCTAAAAGCGTTTTCCTGTAACTATAACGGTTAAGGTACCTACCCTTACTGTCCCGTCTCAAAAATTCACCCTGTATAGAAGCACTTGCTGTATTGCATAACATTGCTATTGATATGAATGAAGATATCGATTTTCCAGAACCTTATACGACTGAGGATAGTGCGAGACAGAATGTGCCACGAAATGTACTTGACAGTGTTACTGGTCAAGAATCAAGGCGGATATATATTGAAACACATTTTTAATTATACTTATTTATTTTTATAAATTGTTTGTATTTTTCAGTAGTGCTATCTCCAATTTTAGCTTCTGCATTCGAAGCTGACTTTCTTCATTGAATAAATTTAGTTTTTTGTTTTCAATTTCAATTCTTAAATTATGCTCCTCCGTTGCAAATCTGTGGATTTCCATAATATTTTTCATCTTGAGCTCATGTTCCTCTCTAATACAACTAAGAAGGACATGATTTCTTTCTTTTGCAAACTCTTTGTGCTAAAACAAATACAGATAATTTATTAACATTCACAGGTCAGGGTACCAAATGTTGCCTCCAGTTGTTTGTTGGGAAGGAAAAATAAAGTATTACACCATCAATCAACATCCAATCAATAGTACATTGTTCACCGAGGGAGGAAAGGAACCGATTACTAGCGAGGGAGCAGTTTGTGGCCCGAAGGCGCAGCCTAGGGCCACAATACTCCCGAGGTAGGAATGGGACTTACACCTGAGTGCTACACAGTGCTTTATACTACACCTGTGAGGAACATTTAAAGTATTTATAAAATAAACTCAAAACGTAAGACACCATGTAAGACACAATTTAGCCTAGAATTTGACATAATATTTATAAATATTTCGCGCTTCTTTTGTTTTTTTTTATTCTTCACAAAAGGATGTCAGTGGCACGGAGATTCCATATTTAAATTATATGAAAACTTCTTGGGCAGGCGCGCGCCGTTGATAAGATAACACACGAGAAATGAAAATTCATACAACTTTCTCTCCCGCTAAAACACGTTAGAAATGGATTTTCATACATTTTTTCCTCCCGCTTATTTAGGTCAAGGAAAAGACTAACTTTCTCTTTTCATTTTCAGGGAATATTGACTACTGTTCCGATCAGGTTTAGTATAAATGTTTTTAGTGTATAGAACTACAAACTGAATATTAAGCGAACACCCCTAACAAAGAGTATGAGATTTACTTATAGGACTTCATCATCATCATCATCATCAGCCTATCTCAGTCCACTGCTGGACATAGGCCTCTCCCATTGCACACCACTTTGATAGATTTTGGGCTTCTCGCATCCAGCTCCTGCCAGCCATCTTGCGCAAATCATCACTCCACATGGCCTGAGGGCGTCCTACACTATGCTTGCCGAGACGCGGTCTCCACTCCAGAACTCTTCTACCCCAACGGTCATCAGTTCTGCGGCTAATATGGCCAGCAAACTGCCACTTCAGCTTGCTTATAGGACTTAAACAAAAATAATAGCAGCCTCCACAGAATAGTGATCTAGAATCAATTCTAATCTTACCAATTATTGTTTTGGTTTATTATCATCATTGAATGGTAGCTTTCGTTTCATTACAGATTTCTTTTGCTGTAAGAAATTTATCTTTGATGTTATTGGTGTCATCATATTCTGTAGGATAGCATACGATCAAAACAAAGGTCATCAACATTACAACAATTATATGTGGGCAAAATGCAGTTACACGGAACAAACTTAAATTATCTCACCTTTCGACTCATACCAATGCCATCACTATCAAAGACATTGTTATTTGTTTCAAATTCTTGTGGAATCATGCTCACTATTTCCAAAGTCTCTGGATCTGGGTTAGGAGGTTTTGGTCCACCACCTGTGCGATTCATCAATGTTTTGACATCAGTTTTTTTTTTTTTTGCATCCAGTTTCATTGTGCGCCATTGTTGTTTTATTTCTGGCAAATCCCTCACACGATTATTTAATTCATTAAATCTGTAATTTTATATAGTTTTTAATCACCTACACGAAATATCTACAATGATTATACACGACATTTTACTAACCTTTGCGATACTTTTTGCCAAGCTGCTGTTTTGCTCTTATTGCTATTAGTATCCGTGTTTTTATTTTCTATAATGTACATAAACTCCGTTATACAACGCTTCAGTAAATTCTGAAAAAAATATTATAATAATAAAGTTAATACGTTTTAAATTTATTATTATGTTGTGAACATAGCATACTTTTTGAAAGAATAATCTTACCTTTTCTATTTGATCCCAATTAGCAGATCGTTTCCTTTTGGTTTTATCTTTAGAGTTCATGAAATTATTTGTATTATCCATTATTGTCGAATATATTATTAACCGTGCTTAACTTATGAGATAGAACTAACGAACGATGTGCAGTGCAGACTGTGCAGAGAAGAGAGAGATTGACTTTGACAATGACAAGTTATATTAGTTGCGTTCTAAAAATGTATGTAGGTATGGAACGAGCGAAACAACATTTTTTTATTCTTTTTTATTTGTAATACACCGTAAAAACAATATATTTGGAGATAAAATGATGTATTTAATATTAGATACAATTTATATAGCTATAATTATAAAGTTGTGAGCGTATTTTTAAATGAAATATAGTCATTGAATTAGAGCCGTACGAGTTTCGGAACGCACCTTTGAATGTTGCCAGTGGTTTTTGTTATACGTAGGCGGTAAATATCCATTGTTTACACACTGATTATTAGTAAGGGTATTGTGTAACGCCTATTCACAGCCTATACATTGTACAACTAAACATTTGTCTAACAGATGTGTAACTTATATTTCTTAGTAAGGCACTAAAATCTAACATTAACTTCAACCCTGTCTCCATCATCAGCGTCATTGTTTTTATTCTTAATTATTCATACACAGAATGACTATCATACTCATATATAACATATTTTTATTTATAATTCCCGCGTTCACTATAAGACTGTAGCCTTTAGCTATCCATCGATCTAACCTTTCTAATTGTACCTAATATTCTACATCATATACTTCATCTAATACCTGCTTCTAATGTTACACAACTTTACTTCCATGTCACACCTGTTGTGATAATAATTTAATTTTTTTTGAAAACAGTTTAGGGACTTCGCATTAGCAGTCAACAACTAGTGACTCAACTATCTAGTATTCTGCTTGCCTGATATATTACTTTACTTGCTTGTTATTTGCTAAAGTAAATACATATAATCTATATCATTTACAATTCAGCGAAGTCATGAGTATTCACAATTAACACTACCATTATAACCCATTGGTTGCGCCGTTTGTTATCTTAAATATAAGTGCGGCCATCTTGGGTGGAGTACAATCCCAGCTTGTCCAATAAGCGACCCTGAAGGCAGTTCGCATGCGCATCAAGCTACCGCACCGCAGCGCCCTCTTGAGGCGCGTTACCATGACAACGGTCAAACAATAAGACAGTTGAACTTTTTTCTCCGTCAAGAAAAGTGTATCGTTGACGGCTCGCATCTCGCTTATATCACAATTTCTCTGTTCCGCTGTGATAATATTTTACGCTTTAACATTCGCTGAGTTTTGGAAGTGCCTTCATCAAGCAAGCTGCCGCTGTAGCCTACCCTAGGCGAGCGAGTTGGGCAAGTTCAAGGTGAGTACTCTTCCCTTGTATGAGTTGTATTTGTATTTGATATAACAACGGCCTCCATCTGCAACACCCCGCATGTCCTGTCTGGGATTTAGTTTAAACCGCGTCTCCACCCATCATAAACAATACACATAAGGATCAAAACTGTCAATATTTTTTTGTTTAACTTTCACATTTGGTCTGACAAAAAACGCAATGGTCAATCATTTTTCTTGTTTTCCTAGTCTTTAGATCTAATTGCGCCAGATGGGCACTTCATTGTTCATCGAAAGAATATTGTATCTTGAGACATAAATTTTAATGTCTTTTTTACTGCGGGTAACAATTTTGACTGCATACAATACAAAACAATCTATTGTTTAGACGGATGTTCTCCGTTATGCAGGCAACACACTTCGTTATGCGCTATTCGTTTAGTTTTTTTGTAAATGTTTAAGTAAAAATAGAAGTTTCAAAGGTGATCAAGATTTTTTAAGCCTGCCATAATGACTTCAGCACAAATGGATCGGTTGGGCATCCCAAAACATTTGTCACTTTAACGGAAACCATTTACTATGAAGCGCTTAACGCGAAATAAATTATTGTCTTTAACAATTTGTCATATTGCTCTGCGTATCAAAATCTAAACAAATAAATAAAATGGTTGTGTCAGTATGTACCTAATATGAAAGTATACATACACCGCCGTAATAACATCAAAAATGCATTGTTTAAAATTTTAGTATAACTGTTTTGTGGTAATCTCTGGAACGGCTGGACCTATTTTGATGAGACTGACTGGCAGAAAGCTGATGACTAAGGAGTTACTTTGGCTATTATTTTAGACTAGCTTCGATCGCGGCGTTTCTCGCAACTTACATCAATAGCCTCGGGAACCCCTCCGGACTAGTAACTAATAGGTCAATATCATAGGCTACATAAAACGCATAATTCATTTAAGGGTCTTTCCGTGCGATTTTTTAATAGGTTACCAGCTAGTGTTATGAGTCTATCAGTGGAAAAGTTTAAAAATGTAGTCAAAACTTATCTTATACGTAAAGGTTATTATACAGTTGACGAATTTTTAAATGATAAAGAAAAATGGATTTGACTACTTGCTCCTTGTCATTTTATTCTACTCATGAGAATGTTGTTAGCACATTGTTTAAGAGCATGATTTTACTTTTGTAAGTAAAGATTCTACGTGACGAATAAAGGCCATTCTTCTCATTCTTTTGATCTTAAAATTAATATTTTATATTTAATCTTTCGTTACCAGTAATTTGGCCAATATTTGAGCACATATAGTTTTTACCTTTGTTGTAAGTAGATGCTCCTACTATGTTGTACCCACTGAGGCTATTGTTTTTTTTTTTAATTAGATTATGTTCTAATTTTTAATCACTATAATTTGCATCAGTCCTCTAACATGGTGCATAGTATATTAGTGGCAGCACCTTACCCCCATATCAGGTTTATAAACATTAAAACTATGTAAACATTGGCGATTTGAAAAGAGTGGCCGCTAGTTTTTATTGCCATGTTCTTTTCTCCGGCTTTACCTATTGTTTGCGAACATGACATAAATGTACATGTAGAATCTTGACCTGTCACAAGAGATGTATTGCATCCTAAGTGAATAAAGAATTTTGAATTTGAATTTGACTCAGCTAGTAAAAAAAAAGCGGCCAAGTGCGAGTCAGACTCGCCCATGAAGGGTTCCGTACCAGCAAGTACCATCATATAAAAGTTCTTGTAGTTCGTTGTAACTTTCATCGATGTTTTTATACTAGGGTATTGATTGGATGAAAGGTATATTGCGTGTTACGATTTATGACGTATTAAAAAAAACTACTCACTAGATCTCGTTCAAACCAATTTTTGTTGGTAGTTTACATGGTAATGTATAACATATAATTTTTTTAGTTTTATCACTCTCTTATTTTAGAAGTTAGAGGGGGGGGGACACACATTTTTCCACTTTGGAAGTGTCTCTCGCGCAAACTACTCAGTTTAGAAAAAAATGATATTAGAAACCTCAACATCATTTTTGAAGACCTATCCATAGGATACCCCACACGTATAGGTTTGATGAAAAAAAAAATTTTGAGTTTCAGTTCCAAGTATGGGGACCCCCAAAATGTATTGTTTTTTTTTCTATTTTTATGTAAAAATCTTAATGCGGTTCACAGAATACATCGACTGACCAAATTTCAACAGTATAGCCGTTATAGTTTCTCAAATAATTGGCTGTGACATACGGACGGACAGACAGACAGACAGACAGACAGACAGACAGGCAGACAGACAGACAGGCAGACAGACTTGACGAATCTATAAGGGTTCCGTTTTTTGCCATTTGGCTACGGAACCCTAAAAATGGGTTTGATTGATATGAAATTAAAAGACGAACTAAATGCGTTTTTTTTTCTCACTGATTTACTAATAAATAACTAAATTAAATTACAATCTATAAAATAAGTTAATTTGAAGAATATAATATATCGAGAATATAATTTCAAGAACATTCAAATTATAAAGATTTTTGATACATAGCTTAAGTTTTTTTTAATCAGGACAATATACAATTAAAATTTTGATACTTCCACACACATATGCTGTATAAATTCCTTTCGTGAGTCGTCTGTTACTAAAACGGCTGCAATTTTTTTAAGTATTTGATTTTTCACACAAATCTTTATAAATATAAATCTTCAGTTCATGTGTGTAATTGAACTTCTTCGGTTTGGTTGAGATTCGCATTTGGACCCGGTAGGTGGCATTGCAATCAAATACTGGGATTTTTACTTTTCGGTTATCAAAACATAACCTCAAAATTTGGCAATAGGAAAATCGATGGCTCAGCTAGTATTTTAAAAAATATGACTCAATATCTTCTCAGAAAGATAACTTAGAAACATGGTATGGTACTAATACTGTAATGGCCATCTTTTTAAGTAAATTTCCACAAACTTGCATTAGAGATATCTTCTTAGGTTTAAATAGAACAGCTAAAGAATCTTCATCTTCCATATAGTCAACAGGATTAGGTACTATTTTAAAGGGTAGCTTATCTGATTTGGACCTTAAATGCATGGAGCTAAAGTCCATATTTGCGTTTATGGGTACATCACAATAAGCTTTTCTTGGGACGACAAAGTTGGAAGTTTCTTTCAATATATCAGATGCTCGTTGGCAAGGGATAGTGAACCTTGTCGTTTGTGACGCAGGGGTAATATCTGCTTGGTTTAAATGTGGTTTAGGCGATGGACCTAAATGATCTATTTTGCTTTGGCAAGTATTCTTAGTCCTAAACATACCCAAAACAGTAGGAGTATTTTTTGCCTCTAGTTGATCTTTTTCATCCTCTATTTTGGCTAAAGCTGCTGATATCTTTGCTATTGTTTTGCTGAAATCTGGAGTTGTATTCTGCTGAGCATTACTTTGTGAAATCACATCATTAGGCTTATCATACTCTTCTGTTATCGTACCAAATCTTATGTCTATGAGACTATCAATATCTTCTATACTAGATGTTTCAATTTCATTCGGTTTTTTAGTTTCCTCTGAATCTTTTTCACATTCATTCTTACCGATATCGTCTGATAGAAGATAGTTAATTAATTTAGCTACGTTTAGCAGTCTTTCTTTCTTTATAGATGAAGTGCCTTTGATCAGTTCAAGAGTTTGCAGAAGATCTCCCCAATTTTCATCTAAAGTTAATTCCTGGCGAGCTGGTGTTGTGGTTGCACAATCTATAGTGTGCGGGGATACCTTCTGTAAAGTATATACTATTTCATTATATGATCTTTTTTAGAATAAGAAATAATAGAATAGACAGAATAATAAATAATAAATAAAGAAATAATAAATAAATATAACAGTTATCTATTGGATACTATTTTATTTCCACTTGCCACTGTATATGACCACGGAATCCCATTCTATGCGTGGCCTGACATGCACTAGCTTGACTTTTTTACAATAATTCATTTTAAATGGGAATTAAACCCTCGACCTCTCGTTCAGTAGTCAAGAATACTAAATAAGATCAACATGCACAGGACTCCGATGTTCACCCATAATGGTAGGTAGATTTGAAATCGTGTCCAATAGATATTTAAAATGTTTACTAATTATTTCTTTAAGTTAAATTAAGAATATGTGGTGTAATTACGTCGACAAAGTGCTACAATAAAATCACGGATTAAGTGTTTTTTTGGGGTACCTCCCCTACACGTAAAGTGGGGATGTTTTTTTTCTCAGGTTGCTAAAACCATTTTTCGATTTAGGTATAAGTTTTTCGAGTTATTCAACTTTTAAGCGCATGTTTTGTAAAAACAGGGCGATCCCCCCCCCATCTCTTTTGATAACTTTTTTATTTTATGAGTTATAGGGGCCTAACTGGTTTATTTATTTATTTTTATTGTAGACACGGCACCAGCAAACATATACAACATTGAAGAACAAAAAACAATACAATACAATAGTTCCTATATGTAGACCAATAAAAGGTATGCACAATGAACGCCAATGAAATTGTGTTTTAAGCGGTTTGAGCAGAACAATGTAGTACATAATATAGCATTGTATTTGTAATTATACAGGGTAGAAATACAGTGCTTTATTTCAATTCTAATTCAATTCAAAAGAAAGAAAATAATTGATTACAAAAAAGGACAGAACAAACATAAAAAATTACGTAAAATACACTAACGGAAAACTTCATACAAAAATAAAGAAATAATAGAATTGAACAGAAATAATAAGTAAGTATAATAATTATCTATTGGACACGTCTTTAAATCTATCTTCCTGTATGGGTCAATACGGAACCCTATTCTAAGCGTTGCCTGACACGCACTTGGCCAATTTTTTTATTTATAATAACAGCGGGCAACACCGCGGTACTCAGCTAGTCAATAATAAAGATACTCACATTCGAAGTCGCAATGAAAATTATTATTATTATTCTTTTCACCATTTTCTTTACAATACACAAAACACGCCAACTATATTTAATAATAAATTATCAATAATGTCCGATAACAATCGTATGTTTTAAATATATGAATTTTATCGATTACAACATCACAATTTCATTATTTAAATTGAATTAATCGATTTCATAAAGAATTATTGGACATCACTCACGATAAATTCTACAGTGTTGAATGTAATGTACGGTTGGCGTAATAGACAACACGCCACTTTTTGTGTGTGCAAAGTGCCACGCTCGTTCTAAAGAATATGTTACTAATTGACCAAACTGAGGATGATGCACTGGTACCCATAACTCAAGTTGAATCTTATCATGGGTACCAGAGTTCAATTCTACCCTTACTTAAGTATGTAACGCAATTAAAGATATGTTTGAAATGTTTTTTATGTTGAATTGGTTTTTGTACAAATACTGTTTGGATAAAAATATTATAATTATTTTATTACTTTCTACTGCACCAAGTGTTATGTGTTTAAATCCTACATGAGACAACAGTTTGTGTTATTCACTAATTGTTATTCTGAATTTGGGTATACTTTGTGTCCGTTTCATGTATGTTTGTATACTCCCTCGTGACAAAGGATGTTTTTTCATATATTTAAGCCTACCAAAGTGACTCTATTCCGCCTAATGGAAAACATGAATAGAATTTAAGAGTCACCATACTTATTGTGAGTACATTGTAGCATGGCGACCAACATTGTGGCGGCTTAGTGAGATGCTAAAGCCTACCAAAGTGATTCTACTCTGCCTGATGGAAAGCATGAGTAGAATCCAGGAGTAGGGGTCACCATCCTCATTGTGAGTGCATATAATGAAGTATGACGTTCGTTAGAGGCTCCTATTTTTTTAATTTATTGTCTGCCAAGGTAACTTCACTCTGTCTGATGGAAAGTAAAAGTGAGGGCTATTGTGACCACACTATTATTACAGTTATAGAACTTGGTTGTTGTGCATGATTCACTTTAGGGCCTAGGTGAAAACCAGCGTGTCGGGCATTGTCTGACATTTGCTAAACTTGGTCCTGTTCTGACAAGTTCACAAGGCAACCATCACTCGACTAGCTGATGTCCGCGACTCCACTCGCGTCCTAGGCGTATGCAAAATAAATAGTAGCCGATTCTCAGACTTACTGAATATGCATAAAACATACATAAGAATCGGTCAAGCCGTTTCGGAGGAGTATGGGAACGAACATTGTGATACGAGAATTTTATATATAAGATGTTACGATTTATCGTGTATGTGTCAAAATAAATTTCATTTTCTTTCTATCTTTCTTTCTTCTTTCAAGTTCTAGTGCGTAAAATGGTTGTTGAAAACTGGCATAACAAGCCCACCACAACGAATAAAAACCCGAAATATCTGACATTACTTATTTAAAGAACAACCATATTCACTAACTTCTTATCATAATAGGTTACCCCATATATTCTAACACCACTATTTTCATTAGAAACCATTTCATCACCGGTGATAAACAGCGCAATTTGTACAAGGATGATGAAATGAGCTCGTATAAATAGAACAGTACTCATAGGGTTGAGTATTCAATTGGTATTTGATTGAAAAGTTGAAATGAAGTTCTTTGCTGTCTTCGTTTTTCTGGTGCAGGCTGTTCTCGTGCAGGTAAACTTCAATGTTATACAATATCGGCTGAGTAAGGGGTTTTACCTTCATTTATGATTGTAAAAACCCAAGGAGCGAAGTTAGTTTAAATTTTTTGCCCTACTCATGTTTTTTTTACTGTTAACGGAACTTATTCGCGATAAAATAAAATAAAATGTTTCAACAAATTAGTCTTTTTTAGTCTTTTTTTCTAAAAAAAATAGTTTTAAAAAACTAAACAAACAGGCTTTGAAACTAAAAACTATAAAATAATTTTATTGTAAGTAAAAAGCGTGGGGCGACGTTATTGAAATATTTATTTTCAGAAAGCATCCCACGCTGTGTTAGAAACGTGTTTGTTTAGTTTTTTAAAACTATTTTTTATTAGAAAGAAGACTAAACAAGACTAATTTGTCTAAACATTTTTTTGTAGTTTTTTTTAATTAGTGTATTGTCATCGGTCCTCGATAAATCTACAAAGTTTGAACAAAATCTGGCCGTTTAAAGTGGGTCAAAATCGCACCCCAAGAGTCGGTTGCAAACTTGCAAGCATACAGGTATAGCTAACAAAAAGCGTGTAAAAAGTCTACCCGTTAGTTACCACGAGCCGTATAACCCGTTCGAAACGTCGGAAAGTAGAAGGTATTGTACTTAACCTTTTTAATTTTATCTCAAATAAGTCCCGTTTACAGTAAAAAACATGTATAAAAGTCGCGTTTTTCGGAAGACAGTACCCATTTCATCTCACCCACATTTTTCATCATTAATTCATTACGTCGAAGACTGAACTCTAGAAGAACTCATATTGGCAGCAATAACTTGTCAAAAAAAGGAGAAGACGATTCATAAAAAATCCAGGCGTTGTAGAGAGAGCCCGAACAAACAGACAAACGAACTAGACAGGTCAGAGAGACAAAAAAAGGTAGCCCTGAAGGGTTCCGTAGAAGCAAATAACATCATTTAAAAGTTCTTGAAGTTCGTTGTAACTCTGATTGATGGTTTTATAATAGTGTATTGATTGAATGAAAGGTAAATTGAGGTTTACGATTTATGACGTTTAAAAAAAAACTACTCACTAGATTCGTTCAAACTAATTTTCGCTGGAAGTTTGCATGGTAATGTACATCATATACTATCATCTTACAGGGGGTAGGTAGGGTAGGTAGTAGAGCCACGCTGATTTCAGAACGAATGGGCCGGCTCGACTCGGCCAGTACTACCCTCACACAGAAGACCATCCTAATAATGACAGCATTCTTGCTGTCGTATTTCGTTGGTGAGTGTGAGACCGGAGGCCCAATCATTCTGCATCATTCTCCCGCCCTTCGAAGGCCGGGAGAATGATGCAGAATAATCTAACCAGGCTGCCATGGTAGGGGTCACCATGCTACATTGCCTACCCTCACAATAAGCATGGTGACCCCTACTCCTGGATTCTACTCTTGCTTGCCATCAGGCAGAGTAGAGTCACTTTGGTAGGCTTAAATATATAAAAAAATCGGCCAAGTGCGTGTCAGGCCACGCACAGGAAAGGGTTCCTCAGTCACCTATAATGGTATGTGGATTTAAAATCGTATCCAATAGATAATTGTTATGTTTACGTATTAATACGTTAATTTTGTATGACGTTTTCCAAGTGAGCGCATTTTACCATATAAGCCTTTATAACTCCTGAACTAAGAAAGTCATCTAATCGGTTATAGTTTTCCTTCAAAGTTCATTAAATGAACCAGCATCACGATTTTTTTCAAAATTTTTGAGCCAGCCGTTTAGCTTTTAGAGGGGGGGGGACGCCCTGTTTTTACAAAAAAGTTCCCTTTAAAGTGAAATATCTCGCAAACGGATACCTAAATCAAAAAATCGTCTAGGAAACCCTGTATTGTTTTTAAAAGACCTATCTAATGATACCCCACACGATGGGGTAGCCTCGAGAAAAAAAAATCATCCCCACTTTACGTGTAGGGGAGGTACCCCAAATAAAATTATATTTCATATTTTTATTGTAGCACTTTGTCGACGTAATTACAACACGTATTCATGCAAACTTTCATCTTTCTAGCACTTACCGTTTGGACGGTAAGTCGAGGACGGACGGACGGACGGACGGACGGACGGACGGACGGACGGACGGACAGACGGACATGACGAATCTATAAGGGTTCCAAGTTATGAACTTCGGAACCCTAAAAAAAGGGGGGACATCTTAATGCGGTTCACAGAATACATCTGCTAACCAAGTTTCAAGAGTACAGTTCTTATAGTTTCGAAAAAAAGTGGATGTGACATACGGACGGACAGACAGACATGACGAATCTTTAAGGGTTCTGTTTTTTGCCATTTGGCTACGGAGCCCTAAAAATTGATCCGTATTCCATTCCATTTTATTTATTTCTATAAATATGCTTTAATTTTTTTCTTATATTTATACTCGCTAAATGTATGAGTACGCAAACCTTAGATATTACGTCAGGTCGTTGACTTATGTCTATGTATTCATTTTTTTGTTGACGGCGTGGAAATGTGAGAATAGTCGCCTTGGCCGAAATCGGAATGTATATTTATTTATTTATTGTATTATAGTATGTAGGGAGTATGAAGTATGAAGGTAGAGCCACGCTGATTTCAGCACGAATGGTCTTCTGTCCGGCTCGACAGAAGACCATCCTAATTAATATAGCATTCTTGCTGTCGTATTTCGTTGGTGAGTGTGAGCCGCCATGGTATGGGTCATCATGCTGCTATGCCTAACCTCACAATGAGGATGGTGACCTTTACTCCTGGATTCTACTCATGCTTTCCATCAGGCAGAGTAGAGTGACTTTGGCAGGCTTGATATATGATTTAAAAAAATCGGGCAAGTGCGTGTCAGGCCACGCATAAAATAGGGTTCCGTAGTATGACTATGGAACAAATGCGTTGTATTTGTCCTTCAATATATGGACTACTTCATAATTTTTTTCAGATTTTTTGAGCCAGCCGTTTAGCTTTCAAAGGAAGGTGGGGGACGCCCTGTTTTTTTAAAAATAAACATTTTAAAGTTGATTAACTCGTAAACGGATACCTAAATCGAAAAATAATTTTAGCAACTTCGCAATGTTTTTAAAGACCTATCTAATGATACCCCACAGTGCCGAATACGATGGGGTAGACATGAGAAAAAAAAACATCCCCACTTTACGTGCAGGGGAAGTACCCCGAATAAAAATATTTTTCATAATTTTATTGTAGCACCTTGTCGATGTAATAACAACACCTATTCATGCAACATCTTTCTAGCACTAACCGTTTGGGCAGTAGTCCGAGGACGGACGGAAGGACGGACATGACTGGCACGGGTTTGGGACTGGCAAGACACGTTGTGGCTATGTTATCTTACTATTGGATGTTTTCAAGCCGTCCGAAGGCCTCCAACTATGCTTCACAACTGCTATCTTACGATAGCAACCGGGACCGACTGCTTAACGTGACCTCCGAATCACAGAAACGCACATAACATATGTCACAAACGGTCACCCATCTAGGTCTGACCGCGCTGTCTTTGCTTACCCTCGGTCATTTTTCCTAATCAACCAAGGCCACTTGGCTATGAGCACTTCACAACACAACATAATAATTGCAATTTCTATTACATTTACAACAAGCGTTTCGAAACTTTTAATAATACTAGATGACCCAGCGAACTTCGTACCGCCCAACTTTAAAATTCCAGAACTTGATCGCAGCGCCACCTACCGGGTCCAATTGCGAATCTAAACCATTCCCAGATCCCCTTGAACACACACAAAAAATTTCATCAAAATCGGTCCAGTCGTTTGAGAGAAGTTCCGTGACATACACACTCACACAAGAATTATATATATAAAGATGTTACATACCATATTTATAATGCATTTTCAAACGATTTTTTCCTTTTCAGAACGCTTTCAGCCAAGTAATAAGAACAGTTGCACCTCTCGGTGTGTCTGCACCGATAATTGCTCAGCCAAGCGTAGCGAACAGCCTGGCCGATACTCTCTCTCTTCTGACCGTCAGCAGCCTCCTGTCTGAAACTCTTCCATTCAACCCTAACGTGATAACTGGTATGCAAAGTTTATTAAAAATGTTTATAACTAGAAACACGGGTTTTGTTGTAGCTTTACAAAAAGTCAGTGGAAATTTTGGCGAAATCATCCAACACTTCCAGAGACTAACCGGAATAAATAGACAAAATAAAAAAATAAAACTATTTTTTATCTAAGTGGAAATTACTTCCATTTGCTGAAAAGCTGTTAATTTAAAATTCCCAGCAGAGAATTTTCTTTATTTTAACCGACTTCAAAAAAAAGGAGGAGGTTCTCAAGTCGTCGGAATCTTTTTTTTTTTTTTTATGTATGTTCAGCGATAATTTCGTCGTTTATGAACCGATTTCAAAAATTATTTTTGCATCTGAATGGGCGTAGCTCACAGGTGGTCCCATCGTCACCATATCGGGATCTGATGATGGGATTCCAAGCAAATCGAGGGAACTCCTCAAATATCATAGGCACAATTGTCGCGATTTGGGTACTCGGAATAGTTTTTCTTAGAAGTCGGTTCCTTTATGTTAAAATTATATCCTGCAACTTTGGAACATTCTGATGGTAAAAATATATGAAAACATTCTCTGAAGCCTGTTACCTCAAGCCAAAAATTTAACATTTTGAGGTTTTTCAAGCGATCATTAACCAATTTAACATATACATATTAATTGTCACCTTCTTTTACAGTCCCTGTTGCAGCTCCCGCTATTGGTCGCGGATGCGGTTGTGGCTACTACGGCAACTGTGGTTATTGTTACTAAAAAACAGCAGATAGTTGATGGTATGGAAGTAGAAGTGTAACTGTGTAAAACCCATGATACAATAAAACAAGGTATGGCAATCCCCAGACACGGTGATGACGTAGGTGACACAAGACACGTCATCTCCTCTATCGATAGCTCTCAGACTTATATTTATAACTTTGGGGATATTTAAAAAAAATCCCCGAATGTAATACCATTACAATATACATAAGTGATAAATTCCCCAGTATTTAGAAAGTTTGAGAGCATGAGAAACATGACGTGCCTTGTGTCACGTCATCACCGTGTTTTGGAGTGCCATACCATGTTTTATTGTATCATGGTATAACCAACTTAACTCATAACCTCCAAAATCAAGATTTTAACTGTCAAAAATGTCAAATTCATTTCTAATTTCGAATTACATAATTATTATTTTTTAATTTTGGAATGTTCGAGTTCTTTTCTCATTTGGAGTATGTATTTTTATTTATTTTAATATTTAAATTCGAATTCAATTCCAGAATTTGAATCAACCGATTGTGAGTCGTATCCGTTATTTTTCGTGAACGTCTTGCTGACCATATAATTCAAAACCTCAAAAATCAAGATTTTAGCTGTCAAAAATGACGAATTCATTTCTAATTTCGAATTACATAAACTTGTTTTTCAAATTTTGGAACGTACTATTTCTGTTCTTATTTGGAGTATGTATTTTTTTATTATTGTATTTAAATTCGATTTAATCAACCGATTGTGAGACGTATCCGTTATTTTTCGTGCACCTTCTTGCTGTTCTACAATTTCTCTTAATTGTATTTTGGGTTTTATGCAATTTATAGCATTGCATTGTCCCTAGTATTCTTCATAACTTTTGAATAATCCCATGAATGCACCTTCTACATTTTGGTTTGCAGTTTCGTTTTTTACCTTACCTCTTCTTAGCCAAAAGCGACTGGGTCTTATAAGCCAAATTTTGGCACGTATGTACCTATTTCATAATTTCTATTTATGATTTAATTTCTTGTTTTGTTCTTTTTAGACTCCTTTTTACGTCGTAGGATTATAGTTTATTAAAGTTTTCGATTCTGTTTTGTTTTCTAAATTAAATATTATTATCGCCTCTATATTATTATGTACAAAATTCAAGAATACGATTTTTATTAGATAATGATATTTTATTATTTTATCTGTTCCATCTTGTAATTTCAGCTTCTCACAGATCACAGAGATTTCCTTAGAAACAGTACTCATTTTTTTTTTGTAGTTTATATAGGTTCAGTTAGATTGATTTCAAAAATATTTATATTTGTTTTTATAATGTCCTATAAATAATGCCCTAGTTCAAGTCCAGAATTGGTTCACAGCAAACAATTTGGTATTAAATGAAAAAAAAACCAAATGCATAAGATTTGCTTTACCGAATGTTAAGAGTAGTGATTGTGATATAATTTTGAATAAAGAGAAACTTGAATTCGTAGATAAAACTGTTTTCCTGGGGATTACGCTTGATGCAGGGCTACAATGGGGTTCTCATTTAACATCTCTTGCGGGGCGGCTAAGTTCAGCAGCATATGCTATTAGAAAAATCCGTCAATTTACTGATGCAGATACCGCTAGACTGGTCTATTTCAGTTACTTTCATAGTATAATGTCTTACGGCATCTTGTTATGGGGACGGGCTGCAGATATTGAGTCTATATTTATTCTGCAAAAAAGAGCCATCAGAGCCATATATAATCTTCGTAGGCGCGATTCTCTAAGGGAACTGTTTAAGAATATTGGCATCATGACGGTACATAGTCAATACATCTACGAAAACATAATGTACGTCAGGAAAAATCTTCATCTTTTTGGCAAAAGAGGTGACAAACATAATTACAGTACTAGAAATAGGGACCAACTAGTTCAGCCAGGCTTTAGACTCGCTAAAGTAGACTCTTCTTTTATGGGGTACTGTTTGAGATGCTATAATAAAATTCCACAAAGTATTCTTGAACTGAATGAGACAAAATTTAAAACATGCATTAAACGCACACTATGTAAGCAAGCATATTACAAGTTGAGCGATTATATCGCTGATAAAAATGTTTGGCTCAATGCTGGTCCTGCTTCACAAGGACAGGGGCGCATAAATTGATAGCATTAAATGGTATTGTTGGAGCTGCTGAAGATTGTACAACTTTCTTTGCATTGTATAGATTCAATCTCTTTAGTATTATATAATCGCATAGCCCATATTGTGTGAGTACTATGTACTAGGAAGCTATTCAAGCTATCATTCACTGGAAACCTAGGTCTTTTCTTGACTTGAATCTGCCCTGGCGGTTGAGAGTATGTCATGCTCACTCAAATGTCACGCTGATGGTGGCACGTGTGTCTGATCATTTAATTCCCTTCAAAATGGTTGAGTTGAATGGTGCGGATCCATGCGTCATGTTCGTGAACGGGCGCTGTCAGTTGTGACTGGTCATCTCTTAGTTGCCACGGCTTATTTGAATTAATTATTTTATTTTTCAATTGTATTTTTGTTGTACTATGGACACTTTTAACGTGCACGTCTTGCTACATCGTTCTCACATAATGTACCATCTCAACATGAATGATGTAACCATGATTTTGTAAAAACATTTTGATTTAAAAGAGTGTCCATGGAGTTTCTTGCCCGTTCTTCTCCATAGAGATCTACGCTAGGGATTGGGCAACTACAGTACTTTCACAGTTTTTATGTCTTGTGACTGGGACTGTAGCTACATTTTTGTTTCGACAATTCAAAAGTGCCTGTAACTGGCCTACTTGAAATAAATGCTTTGATTTGATTTGATATATATTCTGACTATTGATTAATGAAACTTAGGTTCAAAATCCAAAGCATCTGTCATTTTAAAATTCCGTAAACATGTTTATGGTATTACACGTAGATTTCTTCATCAACACCTATAGCGTCCCACTGCTGAGCTCGGAGTCTACTCTCAGGTTAAGGGGTTAAGACCATACGTCCTTCACTTACTTTGTTTAACTTAAAGTGAACCTGTTACCTCCAGTAGTGAAGTCTGGATGAAACTCAGGTCATTCAGAGGAGTACCTACTGATCTTGTTATTGAACGAGGAGTAGTCCCCTGTGCATAATTGTTTTTTAACCGACTTACTAGTAAGGAGGAGGTTCTTAATTCGATTGTATTTTTTTTTATGTTTGTTACCTCAGAACCTTCGATTGGGTAAACCGATTTTGAAAGTTAATTTTTATTTGAAGGCACCAGCCTCAAATGTGGTCCCATAATAAGGACACGGGAGCCTGAAATGGGATCCTGGAGAAATCGAGGGAACTCCTCAAATATCATAGGCATACCTGTCGTGTCGCGATTTGAGTGCTCGGAATAGTTTTTCTTTGAAGTCGACTTTTTCATTGAATTTTTTTTTTCACGTTTATTGACTGTGGCTTATAAATATCACATTGGTCAGATGGGTTGGTATAGGTTTTTTTTTTAGTTTTTCTGCTCTATGCATTGCTATTACCTAGCTTAGCTTGCTTCCCTTAGTCATCTCTAAGGCCGTTTGTCCACCGGCACCATCATCGGGACGTCACCCAGAACGAGATAATTTCTGGCCGAGAACAAATTGTTGTGACGGTGATCGTTTGTCCACCCTTTTTTTCCCGTACGGAAATCCCCGCAAATGCCACCAGTTGATGGTTATGTCAGACTCGAACCGACTAAATCCAGGTACTATAAGCCAGGGAATCAGGTGTACCGTCGGAAGGAAGTCCCTGGAAACCCCTACGAAATCTCAGTGGTTTAGCGATATATTGGGGGATGAGATGATGGCGCTCGGGTGACGGGTGTACGGTGGACAAACGGCCATATTAAATTAATGTGGCGCTAAATCGGCGCCGACATCTTGTTGACGGTGACGTCCAGTTGTTGATGAATAAACAGCCTTACGATATCCATGGGATGTAGGCACATATGAAACAGAGGTGATGATGCTTTATTGTGGCAGATAGGTATACCTTTTGTGACCATAATCGTCTAAAATATCTTAAGTCTAAATCTGTGCTTGTGAGTCATTATTTGTATTTATAAAAAAAAATGCGTTAGAGTCTCTCCAAGGATTCATTCCAAATTTTTATAACATTCCCATCGATTTTTGTCTTCTATTTTTCGTAGCGTGAGGTTCCTGGAGTCGAACATGATAATATTAATCAACCACTAAAAAAAACTAGTACAATAATTTATAATTTGTTTGTTTGAATGTGCTTTATTCTTCAAATTCTTTAGATTTATAATCATCACCATCAACAGCGTTTAACAGTCCACAGTTGGACATATGGACTGCCTCGTTGGTCTCGTGGTTAGCGTATGCGGCTGCTGATCAAGAGGTCTCGGGTTCGATTCCCGGGTCGGACCAAATATTATTTGTGTGATTCACAAATATTTGTTTCGGAGTCTGGGTGTTTTCTATGTATAATATGTATGTATTTACAAAAAAAAAAAGTATGTTTATGTATTAATATCAGTTGTCTAGTACCCATAACACAAGCTCTGCTTAGCTTGGGACTAGATGATGTTGTGTGTCAGATGTCCAAAATATTTATTTATTTATTTATATACCTCTCCTTAGAAAGGAGGTTTTGGTCTACTGTATCACGCTGGTCAGACGGCTCAGTTTAGGGTGTGTTTCAAGTTTTCCTTCTCTCTTTCGGGTTAAAGTATAGCCTTTGATACTCACAGTTAATGTAGCTTACTATTGTTAAAATCATTTTCAAAATTAGTTCAGTAGATACAGAGATTATCTCTTCCAACTTCACTAACTTTATCTCTTTATTTGTAATATAATAGTATTTTATATGGATAAAACCTATGGTATATTTTTATATGTATTTAAGCTCACCAAAATGATTTTACTCTACCTGATGGAAAGCAGGAGTAGAATCCAGGAGTAGGGGCCACCATCCTCATTGTGTGAGTGTATACAATGCAGCATTGGTGCATTCTGCCTCTGAAGGACGGGAGAATGATGCACAATGATTTTGCCTTTGCCTCACACACAACTCCGAGACGTCAAGACAGCCGATTCATGCTGAAATCAGCCTCTTCTACCTATAAATATGTATGTACTGTAATTAATATTTTTTGTAGTTTATATGTGTGTCGTCTTTCGTTGGAGAGTGTGAGATAGGAAGCCCAATTATTCTGAATCATTCTCCTGGCCTTCAGAGGCAGAATGCAGAAACATCTCACTAAGCCGCCATGGTGTGGGTCACCATGCTGCATGTGGGCACTCACAATGAGGATGGTGGCCCTTACTCCTTGAATTTACTCATGATTTCCATCAGGCAGAGTAGTGTCACTTTGGTGGGCTTCATAACCAAAAATAAAATTTGAAACCAACTCTATACGAACTCACCTGGCCAACATGGGTTAGTAATGCCCGTTTTCCCCAAACCCTCTTCTTACTAGTAGCCCCCTAACATAAGTAGCCACTAACATTTTAAAGACATCTAAGGTATCCCCTAAACGTTGGTGAAAATGAATATATCACGATCACCTCTCTCTAAGAGGCCCCTAAAATATAAGGGACGTTGGTAAAAGCAGCCATTAATGAGAGGCCTATTTCCAGCCGTGGACTATGAGAAGCTTTGGAGGGATGTGAAACATGATAAATATTCCGTTAGTGTAAAACTAGCTTTCGCCAGCGACTTCGCCCGCGTGTAAGTCGATTATCGCTGTAAAAAAGTTTCTCAGGCTTTAGTAGACCATCTGTGTATCAAATTTCATTTAAATCGGTTGATTAGTTTTGGTTTATAAGCATGAAAGACAGACAGAGACAGAGTTACTTTTGCATTCATAATGTTAGTAAGGATTTATCTATTTTCTCTCTTTCTTCCAATCCATAAATTTAAATTTGTACACTACTTCTTCATTGCTATCAGGAATTTCTGTTTTTAATTTCCTCTCAAAAAATCTTGCCTTAAAATGATCATAAGTAATTAAGTTAACTCATTCTCATATATTTTGTGTGTTTTAATGAAGTGACAATAGATGGCGTTAGTCATCGAAACTTGCATCGCGTTATAAAGATTTTTCATGAACTTACATTTAGGATTTTGTTTTATAAGAACGAGCGAGAAGTTTCGTTATAGTAAGCACTTTCTATTTGATGGTTATGCATGATGGATACATTAGTAGTACGTGTTACTTAGTACTATTGATTACAAAAATTGTCTTTTCCTACAAGTGAATCACGCAATAGTGTTTCATTCTTTATTATTTGTAATATATTTGTATAAAAACTGTGAATTGTGTCATATAGTGTATTTGTCTATACATATAATATCAAAATGTTATATATTATGTAATTTAAATATATATATTAGTAATATTTATAGATTGGTTTCATTGTTTCCTAATATAAGTAGTCACGTACTGACTTGTCACTTCTTGGTGAAATGCTAAGGTTGGTGTACCTCACTTTTTCCGTTTCTGGTGTTTATTTACGAACAGTATATGAGACTGCCTCCTTGGTCTAGTGATAAGCGTATGCGGCTGCTGATCAAGAGGTCTCAGGTGCGATTCCTGGGTCGGTCCAAATATTTGTGTGATCCGCAAATATTTGCTTCGGAGTAGGGGTGTTTTCTATGTATAATATGAATGTGTTTACGAAAAAAAAATCGGCCGAGTGCGTGTTAGGCCACGCACAGGAAAGGGTTCCTCAGTCATCCATATAATAAAGAGGTGTGTGAAAAAGCATCTCACAAAGCCGCCATAGTCTGGGTCAGCATCGCCATACTTCCTGCATCGCGGGACGTGTGGTCGCTCCCACTCTTGGATTCCATTCATGCTTACCATCAGGTAGAATGGAGTCACATTGGTAGGCATCAAATAATAAAAAAAAAAACATAATGGTACGTGGATTTAAAATCGTATCCAATAGATCATTTTTATGTTTACGTAATAATGCGTTAATTTTGTATGACGTTTCTAAATAAGCGCATTTTAGAAGTTAAGCCTCCTGTAACTGTTGTACTAACAAATTCATCTAATCCGTTATAGTTTTCCTTTAAAGTTCAATATATGGACAACCATCACGAATTTTTCCAGATTTTTTTAAACCGTTTAGCTTTTAGAGGGGGGGGGGGGGAGCCCTGTTTTTACAAAAAAGTACCCTTTTATAGTGAAATATCTCGCAAACGGATACCTAAATCAAAAATCGTCGTAGAAAACCTGTATTGTTTTTACCTGTTTGGGGTAGCCGTGTGAAAAAAAATCATCCCCACTTTACATGTAGGGGAGGTACCCAAAAAATAAAAATAAAAAAGTACACATAATACAAGACCTGCTTAGTTTTGGACTAGAGGACGTTGTGTTTAAGATGTCCAAATATTATTATTATTTTAATTAGAAAGCTTCGTACAAAAATAAAGAAAAGATAAGTAAACATGACACATGGTTTGAAATCCACGTGCCTTTGTTGGTGACTACGGAACCGTATTCTATGCGAAGTTTTACACTTACTTGGCTAGTTTTTTTAACACAATCACAGATGCTCTCACTTCCTTCTACCACATAGGTTTATTCAACGACAGACAAGGTACCTATAGCCTGCTTTATTGAGTTCAAAAGCGGAGGCCATCACACTGACTGCTTTTTTTTGTTGACGGAGTGAAGAATACCCTTAGATCTCCTTTTCTTCGGGGAATCAGGAGCCAGGTGTTTCCACTAAAAGCGACCGGCGAATCCGTTGAGTAGTTTAAAATATCTACGCAAACAGACAGCCGAAATGACTTTATTTAATACTAGCTGACCCAGCAGACTTCGTACTTCCTCAATCGATGGATAGAAGACCTAAACTTTTGTATAAAATAAACTTAAAATAAACAAAAGGAATCCATAATTAATAAAGAAAATGTAATTCAGTCCAGCCGTTCTCGAGTTTTAATGAGACTATCGAACAGCAATATTCATTTTTATATACATAGACTACACTAGCTTTCGCCCGCGACTCCGTCCGCGTTGGTTATCGTGATAAAAAGTAGCCTGTGTCCTTACTCAGGCTTTAGACTATCTGGGTAAGAAAAATAATTTAAATCGAGTTATGTGGCCGTAATCATGGACCCTTCACAATGGATCCATTCTTAATTAAGCAATAGCAATTAATCTCAGGCCATATGCACTGATTATCAAGAAACATTACAGTTAAGATCTTTGTTTATTTGTTAAACCTATATCATGCTAGCCTTAGGTAACTTCCCGTTATGATTACTTAGAAATAAGTCCTCTGAATCACATTCATTATATTGTAGGAACTTTTGGTATGATTAGGCATAAAGTTAATTTAAAAAGAATAAAAAAATCAGTTTAATGTATTACCTGTTATTTTATTAAATAACTTTTGGTAAATAAAAAGTTTTATTATTATTATTTAATTATTATAAGAAACTGAAAATAAAGTTGTCCGTGTGGTGACGGATTAAGAATACAAAGTGTCACCACCCCTATTCATTCCATGGGTGTCGTAAGAGGCGACTAAAGGAACGAAATAAGCAGCTAACATCACTGCCAAGAGAAGGAAAACTTGAAACAAACCCTTTACCAACCCGTCTGGCCAGCGTGGTATAGTAGGTCAAAACGTCCTTTCAAAGGAAAGACCTATGTGCAGCAGTGGACTGTTAAAGGCTGTTGATGATGATGATGATGAAAATAAAGTAAGTCTTGATCACAGCTCCGATTGGAGTAAACGTCTTCTTTGTCTTTTTAAAAAGCCTCTCGTTCTCGCCCACAACCTAACTATGGGTGCAATCGTTTTTGAGTTTGCAGAAAGACAGACGCCGCCGCGGCGGACTTTTTTTTTATAATATGTTTTTAAATATTTAAACCTGCCAAAGTGGCTTTACTCTGCCTGATGGAAAGCATGAGTAGAATTCCGGAGTAGGTTTTTTGTTTTTTTTTTTTTTTAAATACAACTCCCGCATTAGGAATAAAAATTCCTGTGTCGCGGGGGACTTTACAAACATACATGAAACGGACACAAAGAACACCCAGACTTAGAACAACAAATTGTGAATCACACAAAGTGTTATCCTACGTGGGATTTGAACCCACGATACTCGGCACAGTAGAGCGGTGTGGCGACTAGGCCACTAGGCCGTGCACAACCGTGCAGTCTCACCAACCTCCTTGTGAGAGTAGTCAATGCAGCATGATGATGATGACCCATGGCGGCCTTGTCAGATGTTTCTGCATCATTCTTGTTCCGTAGCCAAATGGTAATAAACTGAATCTGTTGTGTCCGTCCATATGTTACAGCCACTTTGTTCCAAAACTATAAGAACTATACTGTTGAAACTTGGTAAGTAGATGTATTCCGCGAACCGCATTAAGATTTTCACAGATAATTAGAAAAAAAACAATAAATTATGGGTATGGGTAAACTTCTAAAATAGACAGTGATAAAACTATTAAAAATATGTGATGTACATTACCATGCAAAATTCCACCGAAAATTGGTTTGAACGAGATCTAGTATGTAGTTTTTTTAATACGTCATAAATCGTAAACCGCAATTTACCTTTTATAATAGTCTATGTTTTAATAAACATCGATCAAAGTTACAACGAACTACAAGAACTTTTATATGATGTTACTTGCTTCTACGAAATCGTTCATGGGCAAGTCCGACTCGCACTTGGCGGTTTTTTTAAGATGTGCTAAGGCGTATAACAACAGGCTAAGCTAATGTTATATACCTTAGCACATTTTCTCAATACAATCATGGTTTACTAGTCTACACTTATTACTCCGTTGAATGCTAGCCTATTACTTCATGTCCTGCGCTCTCATGGGCCTTTCTGCTCACCAGTATTTTTTTTAAATGACATCAGTAATTCAAAATATTTTGGTGTCGTTACAATATTAATTTATTTGCAAAGTATATTTTAATCAACAAACCAAACCGACTGTAAAAAATTATCTAAACAAACACGCATACCATTGTAATATTACAATTAACGAAGAAATACCGACAAAGTTACAAGCAAATGCTAATATTAAAGTACATAGTTGATGAGCTATGAGGGAACAGACGAACATACATACATACATAGTACATACATAGCCTGTCAAAATCATAACCCACCTCCAGCTTTGCTGTAGTCGGGTAAAACATAAGCACTGTCTGTGGAGTCGTGTTACAACTACTTGACATTTCATGAGAATTGTTAAATAAAACCTTTAGTATAATACTAACACAATGACATTGACTCTTTAAGAGAATTGTTCTGACGAATCATTTATACAATACTTAACTTATCGAAGTAATAAGCTCACAAAATATAGATTTGATACATATTTGGCCTAGTGGTTTAAGGGGGTTCAAATCCTACACGGAGTAACACTTTGTGTGCTTCACAAATTGTTATCCTGAGTTTGGGTGTTCTTTGTGTCCGTTTCTTTTATGTTTGTAAAGCCCCGACACAAAACTATAATGCAAATGCGAGAGTTGTCTTTAAAAAAAACATAGTTACTGCGCCACCGAGGCTGTGTATACATACATATTATATGTAAAAAAACACTAAAAAAAAAACAATAAAATCCTGATATAAATATTTACAGACCATACAAACACTCAGGTCATATTAAAAAAATATTCTACTCCTCTTGACGTTGTCGGGTAAAAACAAAACAAATTAAAACAAAACAAATCAACAACAACAAAAACAAACAATTTATTAAAAATAACTTAAACAATTTGAGCTAGAACGCCTCCACCAGTGTTTACGATAGCCGTCCCCGCAGACGGTAGCCCTCCATCAACCGCTACCGTACCGTATACTGGAAAGCAGCCCTTAACCCTTATACTGCCTCCTACAGGTAAATCCCCAGTGACGGTGATATCCCCGAACTGCAGGGAAGGTACGATTTCGGTGATAACTGGTGTTGCAGATGCAAAAGACTCTGGGAGTATCTTCTGGTTAAATGAATTGACATTGTTCATTGGTGTTTGTAGACCGATCGGAAAAGAAGTGGCGATCTGTAAAGAAATAAAATTTGAATCGACATGACATGTCTGGCCTAGTAGTTTAAGCGGTCGCCATGCCACTCCCTAGTACGTCAAGTGTCTTAAGGTCTAATCCCACGTAGGACAACACTTTATGTGATCCAGAAATTGTTGTTCAGAGTCTGGATATCCTTTGTTGTTGCGTTTATAAGAGAGAAAAAACATTGATAACCTGATAATGTGTTTATCATAAATTATTCCGCTCTTGAACCTAAGTCTTTTAGGGAAAGGGATAAGGTTTACTATAACATGCTGGTCAGACCAGTATTTTTTTACACCTGTCAAAAAGGATTTACTCCGCCTGATAGTAAGCCCGGAATAGAACCCAAGAATAGCGGTCACTATTTTCACTGTGAACACACATTATGGCTTGTGAGATGCTTCTTCACGTTTGAAGGACACCCAGGATCATAGAGGAAGGGAAACACATGAGCTGGTGGAGAGTTGCAGTTAACTGCTCGGTACAGAAAGGAAAATTCGAAGCGTTTAGTTCCAGAGCGTATGTCAACTATTCCAAAGCGATGGCATCCAATACCAGCTCATGTTGTCAATAGAGAAAGAAGGGGAAAGCTAAGTGAGAACAGGAAAAGATATAAGTCATTGAGGACTGACATTCTAGAGAACGCCATCAACAGCCTTTAACAGTCCACTGCTGGACATATGCCTCTCCTTTGAAAGGAGGTTTTGGCCTACTATACCAAGCTGGCCAGACGGGTTGGTAAAGGGGTTGTTTCAAGTATTCCCTCTCTTGGCAGTGATGTTAACTGCTTACTTTGTTCCTTTAGTCGCCTCTTACGACACCCATGGAATGAATAGGGGTGGTGACACTTTGTATTCTTAATCCGTCACCACACGGAACAGACACACAGACACCACACAGAGAACGCCAAGTGTGTACATATTATACATACTGGCTAAATCCTGCGGTGTTTCCCGATTTCTCTAAATCGCGAGTAAGGCCGCGGACTGAAGTTAGTCCATTAAAAATAGCCTTATTTACTCTTCAGGTCATCAGGTTTCTGCCAGAGAAAGTCCTGTTAAAATCGGTTTAGCTGTTCCAGAGATTACCCGGAATAAAACAGACAGACAGACAGACAAAAATTAAAAAAAAATGCCTTTTGGATGTTAGTACCGTATATACTTTGATATGCATTTAGTAAAAAAACTATAGACGGTTGGCCTAGTGGCTTCTTAGGCCTCTGCCTCGAATTTTGCGGGCAGCGGGGCGGCGGCGGCGGCGGCGCGGGAGCGGGGCGGTCAACACAAACCTGTTCTCCAAACCAGCGGGCAGATCGCGCGGTACTATAGCGGCATAATGTTGTGTTCGTAGTTGTGTTGTCGAGATATTTATTTTTATTCGCGAACAAAATGTCTCAAAGACGGCGACAACAACTTTTTGATTCAAATTTATTCCTAACGGTTAATTTATTGTGGGCAAAAGAAGAAGTGGATCCTTACTATAGGGCAAGGAAAATAAATGGTGAATTTTATCGAAACTATGAAGAACAGAGACAAAATCCCGACAAATTCTACGACTACACTAGAATGAGTGTAGAAACTTTTGAATATATTCTTATTTCTTGTTATTTATTTCTTCCCATAATTGGTTAATTATTCTTCTATTTTTATGGTTGATATCTCTGCTGTTCTATATGCGTCTCCTCTCATTTGAAATTGCCGATTGCCGAAATAATTTGTTCTTGCACGTCCGATGACATTTTGATATGTCACAACAGAAAATTGTACTACACTATACCACAATGCAGACGCGCAGCGCGAGCGGTCACCACTTGACTGAAGTGCACCGCTCGTTGCCCGCCCCCCGCTCCGCTGCCGCGCCGCTGTTTTCAAAAACCGGTCCATATGATTTTACGCATAAGATCCCGCCGCGACCGCGCCGCCGCCGCTGCCGCCCCGCTACCCGCAAAATTCGAGGCAGAGGCCTTACTGCGCCAAGCGTCGTGGGTTCAAATCCCACGTAGGATAACACTTTGTGTGATTCACAATTTGTTGTTCTGAGTCTGGGTGTTCTTTGTGTCCGTCTCATGTATGATTGTAAAGTCCCCCGCGACACAGGAATTTATATTCCTAATGCGGGAGTTGTTTTTTTAAAAAAGAAATTAAAATAAAAGAAAGAGTAAAAACCTGTTCATTTGATATTACAGACAGACACACACACTAATTTTATTTATTTGTATAAATGAAATTTTATAGGATGACTAGCTGACCCTGCGAACTTCGTACCGCCTAACAGTCGATTCAACGTCAATAAATTGTTTTGCATTTTTGGAACCCTTCCAATAAAACTTAAAGTTTAGAGTATGGCACTAAAGTTCAAATTTACTTTTAAGTATTATTACAAAATAAATATTTTGTATGGGAATACAGAAAAGTGTTGTTTTAAGATTTTATCAGATATTTTTTTCTCCGAAATGAATTCAGCCGTTCACCGTGGTGGCGTGACCAAGGGAAATAGGGATTCATTTATATATATAATATAGTTTATTTGATGCAATATACACATATTATGCACTTAGTGAAAAGCTGTCAATTTGATATTACCAACAAACACTTTAATTTTATTTATTTTAAAGATATAAAAATATCTTACCTGAAGTACAAACAGTGCATAAATAACTAAACCTTCCTTCCAATACATGTTGAAAATAATAGATAAACGTAAATGATGATTTAAAAGATATTATTTTTCTTTTATATCGAAGCGTTTACACAATCGATTCGTCACACGCCTCGATAAGGCGAGTAATCGATATTACTTAATAATCGTAATTTCTTTATCAACATGTAATAATTATTCAATAATTTATTGCAGCTTTTGGTATCAATATTACATAATGAATTAAATTATACAAAAGATTACGATGTTAATATTATTATTACGCGATTGTTGTGCTAGAGATCTCGGGTTCGATTCCCGGTTCGGACCAGGGTTGCCACCTTTTCGAAAAAAAAATCGGGACGAGATACTTATTATAGACGGTCGGTCAAATTTCAGTCTAATTCAGATCATGATAAAAAAGCGCGTGCGTTACCCCAGCAAAAAAGCAAAAAAAATTGGGCCTTAGAGAGATGAGAGTATAACAGAAAATTAGTGTGTTCTGAGGTGTAATTTGTTACAAATAGCAAAATTTGTGCATGTAGTAGTTTAAAAGTTATTCGACAAAAACACTTTTTGCTGGAGTAACGTTTCAAACGTTACCCCAGCAAAAAAAATTTTTTTAAGCTTTTCAGACCCAAACGAAATACATGAATACATAGCTTTTGTTCCGTATTAAATGTCAGCAAACAGCAAAATTTGTGTGAGCTGTGGTTCATAAGTTATTGACAATTTTGCTGGGGCAATATTTCGGTCTTGTCTAGAACTTGAAAATGGCTGAACGCAGAAGTTTGAAAAAAATAGCATCGATAGACCTTCTTTTGTTTAAATTTGTTTAATCATTGGTTTTCAAATTGTTTGATGAACACCGATGTAATAAAATGGTTTTAAAAATCAGAAAAAACTGTTTTGCTAGGAAACCAGTATACTTACAATCAAATAAAAAGCTGTAACATATAGCCATGGTTTACATTTATAATGACTGTAAATTTGGATTAAGTAACTTTAAGCAATATGAAGATATAAGTAAATATTATTATTTTTAAATGGTATATTTAAGTCATCGAATACGCAGTTCCTATTAAACAAGGAAACATGGCAAACTCTAACAAATTTAAGTATATCATTAACAAACAAGCCTGTAAATTTCAGCTATCAATTACGAATATTATAAAAGTTATATGTAAAAAAGAATGTAACAACATTCTCCTATAACGCGAGCAAATTAAAAGGTTACGTAAACGCGACCGCGCCATACATTTACATATCTTCGTAAATTAACGGCTTAGTATCTGGTATTTTGTACAGTCAACAGAATATTTTTAACAGATTGTAATTTAAATATTTAAACCAATTTAAAAAACTTAAATTTTTTGTTTCATTCAATTTAATGCTTCATTCGAATTAAAATCAATGCAAACCAAAATATCATTAACTGAGTTGGAAATAGTGTTTTATAAAACAATATAGAAATTTCATATAGTATGCTATATTTTTTTCCTTTTTTTGTTCTTGTTATGAGAAAAATAATAAGTTACATTCACCGCGACACCATGGAAGCAACAGGAAGGCAACAAATGTAATTTTAAAAAGATTATTGCGTCTAAAATACTGAACACATTTTACAAGGAAAGGACAAGAAAAATTTTACAAGAAAATGTTTCTAAACATTGTAAATATTTATTTAATTCATTGTAAAAAGAAACAAAAAAAGATCTGAGTTGGTATCTAAACATGTTGAAATTACTCAACTATCTGTGATTTTTCTAAACGTTTAAGTACTTATGTGAGTGTATAAGACTGATTTTAAGTAAAATAAATTAATCACACTCAGTTCAATATTTTTGACACCCTGACCTAACTTTTTTTGTTCGTAACTGTACCATCAAAATATTCAATTATACCATTCATTTCAGATGTCAGCCGAATGTATGGCGCGGTCGCTTTTACGTAACCTTTTAATTTGGTCGGGTTATAGGAGAATGTTGTTACATTCTTGTTTTACATATAACTTCTATAATATTCGTGATTGATAGCTGAAATTTACAGGCTTGTTTGTTGATGATATACTTAAATTTGTTAGAGTTTGCCAGGTTTCCTTGTTTTATAGGAACTGCGTATTCGATGACTTAAATATACCATTTAAAAATAATAATATTTACGTATATCTTCATACTTCTTAAAGTTACTTAATCCAAATTTACAGTCATTATAAATGTAAACCATGGCTATATGTTACAGCTTTTTATTTGATTGTAAGTATACTGGTTTCCTAGCAAAACAGTTTTTTTCTGATTTTCAAAACCATTTTATTACATCGGTGTACATTGAACAATTTAAAAACGAATGATTAAACAAATTTAAGCAAATGAAGGTCTATCGATGGTATTTTTTTCAAACTTCAGCGTTCAGCCATTTTCAAGTTCTAGACAAGCCCAAAATATTGCCCCAGCAAAATTGTCAATAACTTAAGAACCACAGCATACACAAATTTTGCTGTTTGCTAACATTTAATGCATAACAAAAGCTACCTATTCATGTACTTCGTTTGGGTCTGAAACGTTTTAAAAAAAAAATTTTTGCTGGGGTAACGTTTGAAACGTTACTCCAGCAAAAAGTGTTTTTGTCGAATAACTTTTAAACTACTGCATGCACAAATTTTGCTATTTCTAACAAATTACACCTCAGAACACACACACAAAATTTGTGCATGTAGTAGTTTAAAAGTTATTCGACAAAAACACTTTTTGCTGGAGTAACGTTTCAAACGTTACCCCAGCAAAAAAATTTTTTTTCAAACGTTTCAGACCCAAACGAAATACATGAATACATAGCTTTTGTTCCGTATTAAATGTTAGCAAACAGCAAAATTTGTGTGAGCTGTGGTTCTTAAGTTATTGACAATTTTGCTGGGGCAATATTTCGGTCTTGTCTAGAACTTGAAAATGGCTGAACGCAGAAGGTTGAAAAAAAATAGCATCGATAGACCTTCTTTTGCTTATATTTGTTTAATCATTCGTTTTCAAATTGTTTGAGGAACACCGATGTAATAAAATGGTTTTGAAAATCAGAAAAAACTGTTTTGCTAGGAAACCAGTATACTTACAATCAAATAAAAAACTGTAACATATAGCCATGGTTTACATTTATAATGACTGTAAATTTGGAAATAGTAACTTTAAGCAATATGAAGATATAAGTAAATATTATTAATTTTAAATGGTATATTTAAGTCATCGAATACGCAGTTCCTATAAAAGAAGGAAACGTGGCAAACTCTAACAAATTTAAGTATATCATCTACAAACAAGCCTGTAAATTTCAGCTATCAATCACGAGTATTATAAAAGTTATATGTAAAACAAGAATGTAACAACATTCTCTTATAACCCGACCAAATTAAAAGGTTACGTAAAAGCAACCGCGCCATACATTCGGCTGACATCTGAAATGAATGGTTTAATAGAATATTTTGTTGGTACAGTTACGAACAAAAAAAGTTAGGTCCGGGTGACAAGAATATTGAACTGAGTATGATTAATTCATTTATTTAAAATCAGTCTTATACACTCACATAAGTACTCAAATGTTTAGAAAAATCACAGATAGTTGAGTAATTTCTACATGCTTAGATACTAACTTAGATATTTTTTTGTTTCTTTTTACAATGAATTAAATAAATATTTACAATGTTTAGAAACATTTTCTTGTAAAATTTTTCTTGTCCTTTCCTTGTAAAATGTGTTCAGTATTTTAGACGCAATAATCTTTTTAAAATTACATTTGTTGCCTTCCTGTTGCTTCCATGGTGTCGCGGTGAATGTAACTTATTATTTTTCTCATAACAAGAACAAAAAAAGGAAAAAAATATAGCATACTATATGAAATTTCTATATTGTTTTATAAAACACTATTCCCAACTGAGTTATGATATTTTGGTTTGCATTAATTTGAATTCGAATGAAGCATTAAATTGTATGAAACAAAAAAATTAAGGTTTTAATTAATTTAAGGTTTTAAAATTAGTTTAAATATTTAAATTACAATCTGATAAAAATATTCTGTTGACTGTACAAAATACCAGATACTAAGCCGTTAATTTACGAAGATATTTAAATGTATGGCGCGGTCGCTTTTACGTAACCTTTTAATTTTGCTCGGGTTATAGGAGAATGTTGTTACATTCTTGTTTTACATATAACTTTTATAATATTCGTAATTGATAGTTGAAATTTACAGGCTTGTTTGTAGATGATATACTTAAATTTGTTAGAGTTTGCCACGTTTCCTTCTTTTATAGGAACTGCGTATTCGATGACTTAAATATACCATTTAAAATTAATAATGTTTACTTATATCTTCATATTGCTTAAAGTTACTAATTCCAAATTTACAGTCATTATAAATGTAAACCATGGCTATATGTTACAGTTTTTTATTTGATTGTAAGTATACTGGTTTCCTAGCAAATCAGTTTTTTCTGATTTTTAAAACCATTTTATTACATCGGTGTTCCTCAAACAATTTGAAAACGAATGATTAAACAAATATAAGCAAAAGAAGGTCTATCGATGCTATTTTTTTTCAACCTTCTGCGTTCAGCCATTTTCAAGTTCTAGATAAGACCGAAATATTGCCCCAGCAAAATTGTCAATAACTTAAGAACCACAGCTCACACAAATTTTGCTGTTTGCTAACATTTAATACGGAACAAAAGCTATGTATTCATGTATTTCGTTTGGGTCTGAAATGTTTAAAAAAATTTTTTTTTGCTGGGGTAACGTTTGAAACGTTACTCCAGCAAAAAGTGTTTTTGTCGAATAACTTTTAAACTACTACATGCACAAATTTTGCTATTTGTAACAAATTACACCTCAGAACACACTAATTTTCTGTTATACTCTCATCTCTCTAAGGCCCAATTTTTTTTGCTTTTTTGCTGGGGTAACGCACGCGTTTTTTTGGTAAGGATAAAAGTTTTGTATAAACATTTACGTATTTATTTTTCAATTATTTTTCCATGTGTATTTTTTTATTGCTACGGGGCGCGTTCACTTATTTTATATCATTTTTTAGGGTTCCATAGCTTATTATTCAGAACCCTTATAGATTCGATACGTCCGTTTGTCCGACCTCAAATTTAAATCCGTCAAAACTGTTGGTGCTAAAAAGGTGTAACTGCATGGACATGTTTTTATTACGTCGACAATGTGCTGAAGTAAAATCATGAATACAAAATGTAAAGTGGGGGCGATTTTTTTATTGTTAGGGGGGGTATCATTATCAACAGCCTTTAACAGTCCACTGCTGGACATAGGCCTCTCCTTTGAAAGGAAGTTTTGGCCTACTATAGGTATAAGGAAGTTTTGGGTATCATTAGATCGGTCATAACTAAACATTAAGAAAGTTGCACTGATAATTTTTTGATTTCGATATCCGTTTGAGAGTTATTCAACTTTAAAGGGGATTTTTTTTTATAAAACTCCTGCCAAGGTGACTTTACTATGCCTGATGGAAAGCATGAGTAAAATCCACAAGTGGGGGTCGCAGTACTCACTGCAAATGCAAGCAGTATGGCGAACCACATTATGGCGGCTTAGTGAGATGCTTTTTCACGCCTAGCTTAAAGGACCCGGGATCATAGTAGGAAGGAAAAATATGAGCTGGCAATGAGTTCCAGTTTTAAACTGCTCGGCACAAGAAGGAAGACCCGAACCGTTTAGTTCTGGAGCGTATGTCTTCCACTCTGAAGGTGACTTCCCTGGCCAGATCGTGTTGTTCCGTAGAGGAAGGGATGAGTTGGAGGAGCTCTTCAGAACACTCCAGATGGTAAAGGCGATAGAGAACTGCCATAGTGGTGACATCTCTTCGCAACTGCAAAGATTCCAGGAACTCGGTGGCTTCGGGACTATCTATGATGCGAACTGCTCGCCTCTGCAACCGATCGAGAGCGTCAAGCAAATACTGAGTATCGCAAAGATGAGAGCAGTACTCCACGCAGAGGCGAACCTGGGTCTTATAGAGAAGACACAGATGCTCCGGCGAGAAGAAACGTCTCACCTTGTTTAGTACGCCTAGCTTCCACGAGGCCGCCTTTGTGACGCTCTCGATGTAATCCCGTCGGTTGAGATCCTGGCAGATATCCATGCCCAGGATACCGAGCTTTTCCTGTAGTGGCAGCTGAGTACTCTGAAAAGTAGGAAGGAGAAGGAATGGAGACTTTTTTGTTTTGATCGCGCAAACCTGTTTTTTTTGGCATTGAACTCGATCAGATTCTCATCACCCCATTGAGAGATAACGTTCAGAACCCGGTTGAGTTCAGCGACAAATTCCTGTCGTTTTTCCTCAACGTCCATGCACTGTGCTGTCATCTGCATAGCAATGTATGTTGCCAAACGCTAACATGTCATTGATATGCAGAAAGAACAGCGTGGGCGACAAGACAGAGCCCTGGGGTACGCCTGCGTTTACCTGCTGGAAATCAGACGCCGTGCCGTCACAAAGGACTCTAATGCTGCGCTGGCGCTGGAAGGCGGCAATCCAGCTGTACAATTTAGTGGGCAGGCCGTATGCCGGAAGCTTAGACAAAAGCGAACGGTGCCAAACCCTATCAAAGACCTTGGCCATGTCTAGACTGATGGCATGGTTCCCTCCATACCTATCCAAAGCCTCACCCCACAGGTGCGTGTGGTACGTTAGAAGATCACCCATGGATCGGTTCGGTCTGAAGCCATATTGCCAATCACCGAGAGCCGAGAGTGATCTTCCAGGTAATGAACCAATTGCTTGTTAATTATTCGTTCAAGCACCTTGCAGAGTATGTAGGTGACAGCTATAGGACGGTAGTTGGCGGCATCTGAGCGGTCACCCTTTTTGGGGATAAGTTGAACATTCACCTCTCTCTCTCCAGGCCTCCGGGAAAATTCCTGAGGAATATGACAGGCGATAAAAGCTTGTCAGTACTCTAGACAACTCTGGTGCACAGTTCTTTAGAACCACGGTTCTTTAGAACTTCTTTAGAAAAAGCATAGCCGGCCGTACCGTCTCAAGGTGCTGGTGGACGGCGTTGAGGTTTGCATGGAGTCCACGTATATTCGTGGTGGGAAAAGAGGATGCCGCTGTGGTACTGGTATGCTTCTTCTTTTTCTTACTTGCTGCCATGTTTGTTTGAGTGTAAGGATAAGGGGACGTAAAAAGCATGCCAGTCATCGCGTTGTTAAAACAGACCCCCCCCCCCCTCTTAATGCTAAATGAAAATCTGGAACTCACTGCTAACTCATGTTTCCTTTCTACTATGATCCCGGGTCCTTTAAGTGGGGCGCGTAAAGAAGCATCTCTTTAGACCGCCATACTGCCTCCATTCGCATTGAGTATGGCGCCCTCCACTTTTTGATTCCACTCATACTTTCCATCTGGTATAGTAGAGTCACCTTGGCTGGCGTATGTCTTTGGTGAAATTTGCAATTCTGCTTGTAATAAATACACACTTAAAATAAACATTTGAATTAGGTATGCCCTGAGCACGAGTTACAAGACACAATTATGCGTTTAACCTTCGGGGTTTTTCAGTTTTATATTCTTTAACTCATTTTTATCACAACCTGTGACTGAAAACAACAAATAAAGATTTTAATAAAAAGGTTGTCATTAGTTTCATTTGGCACCCAATAGCTGTTTCTTTTTATGTACACTGCTCGGAAAAGGAAGAAGGTGAATTCAAACTGAGCAATTGTTACATTTGAGAAAAATCGGGACAAAATCAATAGGTTTTCGGGACGCGGGACGATATCGTCGAATTCGGGACTGTCCCGGGAAATTCGGGACGGGTGGCAACTCTGGTTCGGACGGATAAATAAATTAATATTTTGAAAATCTTACACACAACGCCATCTAGTACCAAAATAAGCAGAGTTTGTATTATGGGTACTAGACAACTGATATAAATACATAAACAAACTTTTTAGGGTTCCGTTGCCAAATGGCAAAAAACGGAACCCTTATAGATTCGTCAAGTCTGTCTGTCTGTCTGTCTGTCTGTCTGTCTGTCTGTCTGTCTGTCCGTCCGTATGTCACAGCCAATTATTTCCGAAACTATAAGAGCTATACTGTTGAAATTTGGTCAGTCGATGTATTCTGTGAACCGCATTAAGATTTTTACATAAAAATAGAAAAAAAACAATACATTTTGGGGGTCCCCATACTTGGAACTGAAACTCAAAATTTTTTTTTTCATCAAACCTATACGTGTGGGGTATCAATGGATAGGTGTTCAAAAATGATGTTGAGGTTTCTAATATCATTTTTTTCTAAACTGAATAGTTTGCGCGAGAGACACTTCCAAAGTGGAAAAATGTGTGTCCCCCCCCTCTAACTTCTAAAATAAGAGAGTGATAAAACTAAAAAAAATATATGTTGTACATTACCATGTAAACTACCAACGAAAATTGGTTTGAACGAGATCTAGTGAGTAGTTTTTTTTTAATACGTCATAAATCGTAACACGCAATTTACCTTTCATCCAATCAACACTAGTATAAAAACATCGATGAAAGTTACAACGAAATACAAGAACTTTTATATGATGTTACTTGCTGATACGGAACCCTTCATGGGCGAGTCCGACTCGCACTTGGCCGCTTTTTTTTTATAAATACATACATGCGGATTGCACAAACATATGGTCATATCCGGGAATCGAACCCGAAACCTCTTGATCCACAGCCGTATACGCCACTGTTTCTATGGTCTACAATTATTGTTTTTGGAGTTTGGGTGTTGTCTATGAATAGTATGTATGTGTTTACAAAGTAAAATATTTATATCAGTTGTTTAGTGCCCATACAAGTTCTGCTTAGTTTATAACTAAATGGCGTTGTGTGCAAGATGTCCGAAATATTTTTTATTATCATATGCCCAACTCTCTTTCCACTCATACTTATATCACAGAATACTTAATATATCAAAAATGGCAAAGTAATTCTGTCTGGCCGTCTATCAATTACACTTTCTCGGCAAAACTACAAAATCGGCAAAATTTCAATGAAATTTGCCGTACAGATTCTTGTGGAAGCACCCTGTATTTCTATGATCTGTGGGAAGCACATAACTTTCTAATCTTTAATGCTATAACCGTTATACACGCGAGAAGAGCCGCAGGCAAAAGCTAATCCTAATATTATAAACGTGAAAGTGTGTATGTGTGTTTGTTGCTTTTTCACGCAAAAACGACTGAATTGATTTTGGTGAAACTTCACAATAACATAGCTTACATATCGGAATAACACATAGGTCCCCCGACCCTGTGCTGGCTGACGGGCGCTCCTCAGGGTTCCCACCCTTAGGAGCTCGACCTCGCTAAGCACAGGTCACTACACTGGAAATGACACCCCTCCCTTCCGGACTAGCAACCCAGTGATTTGCCTGTAGTTGCAGGAGGTGTAGCAAACCACTTGAGCAGGTCTCATACCTAGAAAAGTTACCCCGAGACCTTAGCTGGGTTTACGAGATGAACCACCATCACATAGGTCCGTGGTGGCCGTTAATAGTAATTGACGGCCACGACGGACCTATAAGTATGCGCAAGCGGAGCCGCGGGCAATAGCTAGTGGATTCATATAATAATACATAATAACAAAAAAAACATTTGGTTGGATGAACGTAAATATCGCGAATAATACTTATATAACATACTGAATAGCTAATTTATCGGATGCAATTGTATCTATTTATATTTGGATTGTCCGTGTGGTGACGGATTAAGAATACAGAGTGTCACCACCCCTATTCATCCCGCGGGTGTTGTAAAAGGCGACTAAGGGACAAACTACGCAAAACAACATCAAAGAAGAGAGAAGGAAAACTTGAAACCAACCCTATACCAACCCGTCTGGCCAGCGTGGTATAGTAGGCCAATACCTCCTGTCTAAGGAGAGGCCTATGTCCAGCAGTGGACTGTTATAGGCTGTTGATAATGTTGATGAATTGTATCTATACAAACAAAAAAAAATGAGATATGTCTGTAATATTAAATGAACATTTTTTTTACTAAATACATAATTATGAAAGTACTAGCTTTCGCCCGCGGCTCCGCCCGCGTGTATGTCGGTTATCGCGGTAAAAAATACCCTATTTCCTTTCCCAAGTTCAGTTCTATCTCCATACCAAATTTCATCAAAATCGGTTAGGTGGTTTAGGCGTGAAAGCGTAACAGACATACAGAGTTACTTTCGCATTTATAATATAGGTAGAGATATACGGTACTGATATCCAAATTTTTCTGTCTGTTTGTTCGGGGTAATCTCTGGAACGGCTGGACCGAATTTGATGGGACTTTCATTGGCAGATGGCTATTGACAGAAAGGATAACTTAGGCTACTAGGCTTAGGCGGCTTTACTAGCAATTTACAACAATGACCGCGGGTAACATCGCGGGACTCAGCTAGTTCTATATAAAAATTGGCCAAGTGCGTTTCAGACCATGCATAGAATAGGGTTCCGTAGTCACCTATAATGGTAGGTAGATTTGAAATCGTGTCCAATAGATAATTGTTATGTTTACTTATTATTTCTTTATTTTTGTACGAAATATTCCAAGTAAGTGCATTTTACAATGTAGGCCCCTATAACTCCTGAAATTAATAATTTTCCTTTAAAGTTCAGTATATTGACTACTATCATGTTTTTTTTTGGATATTTCCAGCCAGCCAGCCTTTAGAGGGGAGGGGATGCCCTATTTTTTTTACAAAAAATGCGCTTTAAAGTTGAATAACTCGCAAACGGATGCCTAAATCGAAGAAAAGTTTAACCTCATAATGTTTTTAAAAGGCCTATCTATTGATAGCCCACACAATGGTTTAGACGCGAGAAAAAAAAAAACATCACCACTTTACGTGTAGGGGAGGCACCTGAAATAAAACGAAAGGACGGACGCATATGACGAATCTACAAGGGTTCCGAGTCAACAACTACAGAACACTAAACATAAGCAATAATAGTCGAGCAATGAAATATATTACAAAAAAAATTTAGAGTGAAAAAACTTAAGAAACACGCTTAAAAACTAAAAAGTAAAAATATATTTTAATGTAATAAGCAGGGGCCGACGTAACAACTATTATTTTTTACTTTTTAGTTTAAAAGCGTGTTTGTTTAGTTTTTTTAAATTATATTTTTTTTCCACAGATATTTTTAAAAAACTTTTTTATTCTTCGAATTAGTGTATTGTCAACGGTCCTCCATAAATCTACAAAGTTTGAACGAAATCTAGCCGTTTAAAGTGGGTCAAAATCGCGCCCAAATTAGTTGGTTTAATTATTAGATGCTAATATAAAGCGTGTTAAAATGAGAAAGTCATACGCGAGACATAGCCCGGTTGCCCTAGATGGTTAGAAACAATCACCGACTATAAACAACGAATGCCTGGTCAGTGCCTGGATGGGTGACCGTGGCATGCGCATGGTTCGACGCATGACGTAATTCGAAGGTCACGTTAAGCGGTCGATTCCGGTCGTTATCACGAGAAAGATATACTCTTATAGCTTAGTTTGAAGTCTTCGGGTGGCTAAAACACATCCAATGGCAATATTACGAAGCCACAATGTTGTCTTGCCAGTCCTCAACCTAGCCAGCGTGAGGACGTATGGCGGTAACCTTCTCCTGAGAGGAAACCCAAACTGTAGTGATCATGTTCCCTGCCCCCCCCCCCTTATTTCAGTATTTCAGGCGTTGAGTGACACACCGTATGATTTTAGTCGATACGATTCTGACACGCCACCCTACCGCAAACCCGGCATGGTGTCACCGTTTCCACACGCAAGAAAAAGGTTTTTTTCAAGTTTTTCTTTGCCTTGCGGTATTGTTATCCTGCGTCATTTATCTTGTAGTCACCTCTTACGATAACGTAACATGGTGACATACCATGGCATGAGCAACGTCTTACCCATCACCACAAGAATTGACGGATTAAGTAACCCATGAATGCCGCAATAACTTGTCAATTATTGATAATATTATTAATTTATTACAGAAGATTCAACTTACATAATTGTTATGATAAGTTTTTCTAAAACGAAACATGTTAAAGATAAGACAACGAATAGTTTAACTTCCTATATAAGGCTTTGTTTGAAGCCAGTTGCCATAGTGAGCCTAGAAGCCAATTAAATAACAATGATTTCAAGAAATTTGGCATCGACAATCTTCTGCTGCTTACTAGTAAAGGTAATACTAAATTTCCAGCTCCGAGAATAATTCTTGATTACCCTAGGATGAACGGTACGGCAGGAAAGACTCCAGAAGCTATTGATGCGTTCCCGGAGCTCCTCCCGACTGCCGAGGTAGGCCGCCGCGGGGTTTAGTGGGTAGACCAGTCCGGATTTTCGTCTCCCCCACGGAGGGCATGGTGCGTAAAGTGAATACCTTTTTTTCTAAGGAAATCCTGAGAAAAAAAGGTAATACTAAATTGAGATTGGATAGACTAGAAACTATCTGGATATCCTCAGACAAAATGATGGATGACATGTAATTACACTTGTAACGACTCGGAATGGACCGAAGACCTCTTGATCACCAGTCGCGTATGCTTTCCGATAGACCAACGAGGCAGTCCTCACTTGAAACAATCCTACAGTATGAAGTAACCACAGCTAAAACTTTCATTGTGAAATGCAGAAAAAGTCTTTCTTTCTTGATTCGGTTTAACTTCGCTAGATGTCGCTGTAACAAATTTCTTTTTCAATAGGTTAACCCGCTTTATTAAACAATCATTCCTTCAAAGTTCGGGCTATCGGTTATGATTTTTTATGGAAACTCAAAATATAACTTAATTATTACATTTTTCAGACCATATCAGCTCAATGTATTGGCAACCGTGGACCTACACCACTAGCATTCGCACCAGAACTTTCTGCAGCAGGAGGAAGTTTCGCCGTTAGAAGTACATCACCAATAGCTCCCACAGGCGTTACTGTCCTCTCAGATCAATTGGCTATTGAAGGACCACTCATCTGTGATGGGAAACTTCCTTTCCTAGGGGCTGTAGCGTTAGAAGGATCTTTACCATCAGCCGGAGCTGGGAATGTAGCTCATTCTTGTGGTGGTGCTGTTGGTATCAGTTCTGAAGCAATACCATCGTCAGGTGCTTTTGCTGGGTCTCCAATTGGCCCGACAGCATTGGGTTCTGGGATGGTTGGACCGTCACCTTTGGGACGAGGATTATGTTTAGGTGGGCGGAAATATTAATTATTGTTATTTGTTTTAATTTAAATAATTAAATTTGTTGATTTTGTTGACCTTTCCTTTTATTAATACCAGACACTTGGCACTTATGGCTAGTTTTATATTCACCATGGATATCATCACATATTCTTAATCAACCACTTCATAAATAATATTGATAAGTAAACGTTTTGGACTTCTTACACACAATCCCAATCATGTTTGGGACATCTAGTCCCAAACTAAGCAAAGCTTGTATTACGGGTACTAGACAACACACACACACAACATATATTATACATAGAAAACACCCAAACGCCGAAACAAATATTTGTGGATCACACAAACATTTATTCGATCCCGAGGCCTCAAGCACAGCAGTCGCATTCGCTCCCACTGCGCCACGGAGGCAGTCGAAACCTCGAAATCAAAATCGAGTCATGGTATATTTGTGTGAAAGGGGGAACAAAAAAAAATACTTAAAAATGTTTAATTTTTTATTGTCAAGTGAGTATTCATTTCAACTTGTCTTTAAACCTAAAATAACAACAATCTAAAAATATATTGTATCAATTAAAGAACAAAGAAAATACACACTCTATCCTAGCCTTTAATTATTCCCAAGACTATATAGGGATCAGCTACCAGTTTAACCGGTTTTACCTGATATTCATTTGATCATAAAATTTGTGATCTGAGTCGAAAGTGAAATTACATACTCTAAAGAATCATATGACGTAGAAATAAATACTTTGTCCTCTGATTCTACATCGCGCAATCAAAGTTCTTATAGTATTAAATTCAATCAAGTGACCACGATTGGTGGAAATTGATAAAATAATTAAAATTTACATAATTGATAAGAAAATAGTTAATTGAAGAAGAAGAAAAGAAGATGAATTAGATTAAAGTTATAAACTAAAAATTAAAGTAGATACGAGTATTATAAGAATACATCTTGATCTGAAAGATTTTAAAAATCAAAAGAATTTTAAAAGTTTCTTGAACTGCGCCAATTCGCTACTACTGGTTTCTTAATAGCTTATTGTAGCCTTTTAAAAGCATGTTTACATGATCCAGAATGTTTGGAAACGATTGAAATTTTGACTCAAAAAAGTCTTTGAAATTCAGTTTATCCATATCCCTCAACAATTTATAAACAAAAGGGCAATTAATAAATCTGTCGTACTTAGTAGGAAGATAATTTTCTCCGCATAAAGTATTCAAGTAATTCATGTGCAAAATGCAGTACTGGATTTCCACCAATGTTTTTAACTGGTCCTCATCAAATATCTCTTCTTCTTCGCTTTCTCCTATTTTGAAATATTTTTGTGTTAGTTGTAAAAGATTTTCAAACTCGTCTTGCTGTGCTTGATGCATGCTTGATTTATGAAGATCAAAGAACCGTAATTTATGCGAGATTGAATAATACAACATAAAACAATAAATTTCCTTAGTCACATCTATTTTCTGGGCCATTTTTTTGCTACTAAAATATGCCAGACTGAATAAAAATAGCTTAGATTCTTGTGGAGTTGCATCTTCAAAGCTTATATTAATTTTGTTCTCTTTTAAGAAATGCTCAAGTAGGTTGCAGTGTCGTAAACATCTCCATCCATTTTCAAACACCGATTGTTTGCAGAAGAAACCTGGTTTTCTGATTTTAAATTCTTTAGTGTTGACTTTTATTAAGTTATCTGAATCTTGCAATATTGTAAGTTCACTTTCTTGAAAATTTGTAAGCAAATTATAGAATAGAATAGAATAGAATAGAATTTATTTTGCAAAAAAGTGATACAGTATACCATTATAAACTAATTAGCATAAAACATTTTTAACAAAATGTATAACATACTTCAAATTAAACAAAAGAAATATAACAAAACAATACCTGAACACATACACATGTTTGTGTACGTTTGTGCAATCCGTTAATCTCTGAGAATCACCATTCACCAGTAAATATATAAAATATGTAAATATTTAAAATTAAATGTTTTAGATACTATTCGCTAGATACAATTTGTTAAAAGTCCAAATAAAGTGTCAATTGGCGGTATACAAAGAAAAAAGTTTCTTTACCTTCCGTGCTAGTCGAGACTGTGTTACGGCAAGGTAAGATTCTCGTTTCACAATTATCAACTGTATATATTTGCTTAAAGACACATTTTACAATGCTAGATTTTTTTGGATTGAAGAAAGCATTATACAAAAGATTCCGAAGACAAGTTACAGTCTAATGTAAACAAGTAGTATATGCAAGGAACATAGATAATCAACGGGACAAATTTTGTTTTATTTTTAAAAACATCAAAATACACAATAGTTCATTTAACGCTTTCAAACAATAATACCTACTTCCGTTTCACCATGTAGGTGTGTGCAACATAAATTATGATTTATATTACGTATACCACATACACATCCATATATACATATAAATACACACATACACATATATACACATAAATACATATACACCTACATACATACATGTTCATCCATAATATTCACATTACTTTAGGACCACTACATTATATAAATCCGTCATGTACATACTATATTACAAATAATATCTACTTTATATAATATAAGTTTTTTTTTTTTTTTTTTTTTTTTTTCATCCAAGTTTTTAACACGTTCGCCATAAAAGTATAATAAATAAACTATTTTTCAATTCGTATAAAACATTCAGTTCGTTCATAATCCAAGTTACTCAGAAACTCATCCAGCGCCCCTTTACAGCCAAACCTTGACATATCTTTTAGAGGCTTTATTTTGCTTATTCGATTATACAGTAACGGAGCCAAGAAGTAAAAGAAACTCTGCGCGAAACTAGTATTACATGCAGGTACGTCAAATACAGTATAGTTTGCTCTTCTATCGGATACATTCGTGCGTTGTTTTCGATTATGTTGTCTTAAGACAATATTTTTGATGAAAAGTTGACGGGCATTTAAAACTTTAAACTCTTTATATAGTGTAGCTGTAGGATATCTGAATTGTTTAAAATTTATAATCTTAATGATACATCGCATTGCCCTTTCAATTTTTATTAGTGCGCTCTTCTTAGCACCGCCCCATACAGTAATCCCGTACATAATTATGGACTGACACAACGTCAAATACACTGTTTTGTTGACTCTGTCGTCCTTTAAGTTTCTTAATCTTTTGTAAATAGGAATAAGTTTACGCACGCGAGACTTGAGATTGGAAATGTGCTGTTTCCAATTCAAGTTTTTATCGATATCTATACCAAGATATTTGATACTATTTGTTTTAGATAGTATGTAACAGTTGCAATCATCAGATCGTACACAGGTTTCCATATGTGCTTTTACCATTAACTCTGGATGTGGCTGTAAATTTTCTTTAATACTAAAATTAATATATTTTGTTTTTTGTAAGTTCAAAGTTAATAAATTATAGTCAAGCCATTGCATTATTTTGCAGAGACCTATTTCAGCATCTGATTTTACCTGTTCCCATGAGGACTGTTTAAATAAAATTACAGTGTCATCAGCAAATGTAATGACTTTTGCATTTGGTAGTGCTAAATCACAAAGACTATTTATGTAAATAGTGAACAATGTGGGTCCCAAGACTGAACCCTGAGGAACACCAAAATTTACCGTTTGTTTGGAGCTAATGACATGGTCTATTTTTACTGTTTGTGACCGATTTCTCAAATAGTCTTTAAAAAGTTCAAGTGGCACACCTCTAATTCCTATAGACTCTAATTTGCATATTAATAGGGGGACAGAAACAGTATCAAATGCCTTGGCGAGGTCTAGAAAGATACCAATGCATTTTTTCTTACAGTCAAGAGCTTCTACCACATTACTGACCAAGCTTTCAATCGCATCTACTGTTGATTTTTTTTGCCTAAAACCAAATTGGTTTTCAGAAATTACGTTATTTTTATTTAAATAGCAGATCAGCCTAGTGTTAATAATTTTTTCCAGAATTTTAGCTAAAGTAGGCAATAGTGATATCGGACGATAATTGGTGATACTGTTCCTTTCTCCCGACTTATAAATCGGTACAACAACAGAGTCCTTCAGAACCCTTGGGAACACGCCCGTAGTCAAACACAAATTAATTATATGTGTTAACGGTGCTATCAAAAAATTAACATATTTTTTAATGAACACGCCAGATATTCCATCCCATCCTGTAGAATTCGTACTCTTTAGCGACATCACTATCTTGTATATTTCTACTTCGTCTGTTTCTAATAGCATAAATGAATTTAATGGTGTAGTATTACATTTAAAATTACGGGCCAAATCATCTTCTGTAAGTTTTAACTTATGTAAGATATTCTCCGATAAGTTAGCTCCCACATTCACAAAGTAATTATTAATATAGTCAACAGATTGTTGAGGTGATGGTTTTATATTTAACAATTCAGATGGTGCTTGGGATGCACCAGATGGTTTTAAATTGCAAACGTTTTTAATGACGTTCCAGGTTTTCTTGATATCGTTTTTGCTATTGCTCAATTCCGATTTGTAGAATTCATTTTTTAGATTGTGTAGAATTTTATTACAATAATTTCGGTAACGTTTATAGATTACAGCCAAATCCGTGTTACTAGGTGACTTTAAGTGCGTTTTATGCAATGTATCTCTAAATCTCATGCAACGCAAAAGGCCAGGTGTTAACCAAGGTCGAAAAACCTGCTGCCTGTTAGGTACGGTACATAAGGTAGTGTTTTTTTTAATAACATCCATTAATATTCTCATAAATTTTTCTGTTGCGTCATTTGGGTCTCTCATCACAAGAAAACTCGACCAATCAAAGTTTTCTAATATATCATAAGTTTTCTCATGATTAATTTTTGCTACAGACTTTTTAGATCTATAAATACATCGTGATGTCACAGGTACACTGAAGTAAACACTGCTATGATCGGTTACTGATGTTTCACAAACAACAGTGAGTATTTTATTCTTAGATTTTACAAAGCAGTGATCGAGGCAATTATCAACTCGTGTAGGAAATAAATGGCTAGGGAAGAAACTATGGCTAGCAAGCAAATCCAAGTACTCATCAGAAGTTTGGCTGTCACTTTTGTTACCGATATCAATATTAATATCACCAGTGAAATAAACATTTGAGATGTTTTTTAGATTTGTTAGTAGTTCATCTAAAGAGTTAAAGAAACCATCCATTGAAACAAATGACGGAGATCTATACATACAAATGAAAGCATGGTTGTTACCTATTTTGACTATCAAACAATCTGCATCTAAAGTATTGGGCTCATATACGACTACATTTTTTAGATTACTCTTTATATAAACTACCACTCCACTATTTTGGTTATGATGTTTATTAGTATGAAATGCATTATATTGCGGAACTTGCGGTATTAAATTCGAATTTTGGAGCCAACATTCTGTGAGTATTATAATGTCGTAATCGAGTTTAGTTCTGGCCATAAGAATTTGAAAGTTATCGAAATTTTTATGTATGCTTCTTATATTTTGAACAATAATTTTAAGCGATAGAGTGTCAAGTTTATGTTTTGTAAGAGCTTCTGGATTCCCAACCAAAAAAGAATCACCAACGTTGATGCTATCAACCTCGGTGACGACTTCTTCTAAATTGCTACCCATAACTTTAGTAGCAAAATGCTAATGAAAGTATTTGGTAGGAATTAAAAGTCACTGAGTTTATACCGATCGAAATGTCATTACGATTAGTAAATGCTAGTTTGGATTTTACGAATGTATAACGAATTAAATAAAAATAGTAATATATATAACGCTGCGAAAATAGCAATATATACATTGTATAAACAGAAATAAATACAGTAGCACATACATCATATACACACATAAAAATAATATGATAAAATATAATATAATATTTGTGTATCAACACGAACTTAGTGAAACAGAATAGAAAAAATAATGTATAACAACAGAGACAACTAGTGTCACCAAGATACTTATCTAATATAGGTTCAAGTGGTGAGGATGACTTGAGGTGATGTTTTTCAGCAGATAGTCATTTCTGATATAGTTCCTTGACTTGAGTTAAGGAACCGAGAAATTATATGCATATACAATAATATTTATAGCAACCATGATGCTGTCTGTAGAGGTTTTCTTTTCTATGGCCATGGAACCAGATATCGTCTTATGTTTGTACAAATTGATATAAGGTATAGCTATATATTGCAAAGCCACACCTTTTTCGAACCAGAAGGGATCATTTTTTAATAAATTTAACTCGCCATCGTTAGTTAAATATTCCGTAGCCATGGTCCATTCGCTATGGAGCATTTTGTTTGAAAGGTATTGGAACTCTGTATAAAATTTTTCATAATCGTCTTTTAGAAATTCGGTGATATCATTCAAAACTTCTTCTTCGGTGTGTTTAGAGAGCCACTTTAATAGTTTTTTAACTTGATTCACTATGTTTTCATCAGAAATATTCCATTTTTTAAACAATTCGTCAAAATGATTAACTTCATAAATATGTAAATCAGATAGAGTGACAAAAATGGCACATTTTCTTTCTGTTAAAGAGTATTTTTCAAGGAAATTTTGAAACTTAAATTGTCGGGCCAAGATGTAGTTATTGTTATTATTACATGCAGGATATTTCAATGTGTCCATTGGTATGTATGGCACTTTTTTAAAGCAGTAATTAATATTATTGGACAAAACTGCACAATCTAAAGATTCAGCTAATGCAATACAGTCATTGGTGTTTGAAGAAATAGACGTTGTATACCTGAAACCTACTTCTTTGATCATTTGTTGACAAACTTCTGTCGTAAATAGGGGAGGTATAAATTTACGATTAGCTTCAAAATCAAATATTTCACTTTTAGTACTGCGTATTTTCTGATCAATATCGTCAGTGCCACCTCTGAATACAAAGTAACATTGGACGTTTGCTCTTTTGAATTTGAGTAGCTTTTTAATTCTCACGTACGCAGCATACTCTTTAGCATCACAACCGAAAACGTAGGATGTGTTACTGTTTTCGTACGAATGATAAAAGAAACTATGGGCGTCTACAACAAGATTACAATTTTGTAACCTGCATACTTCTGTTTCCTCATTCCGTATTATTCTGAATTTAATTAGTTTCATTTTGATGGCTGTAAAAAGAAAATAAAAATAATTAGTATGAGCGAGAGACATCCTAAAGGATTCACTAATGTTTTCCTGTAATGTGGCGTTTCGCTTAAGCACCGTATTATAAACGAGGGAATCTAGCAGAGAACTAAAGTTATTGATATAGCCCACAGGATTAGCAAGCTGGAGTGGCAAGGGGCTGACCATATTAGCCGCAAAACCGTTAATCGTGGGGTTTTTTTTTTTTTTTTTTTTTTTTTTTTTTATATTTAAGCCTGCCAAAGTGACTCTACTCTGCCTGATGGAAAGCATGAGTAGAATCCAGGAGTAGGGGTCACCATGCTTATTGTGAGGGTAGGCAATGTAGCATGGTGACCCCTACCATGGCAGCCTGGTTAGATTATTCTGCATCATTCTCCCGGCCTTCGAAGGGCGGGAGAATGATGCAGAATGATTGGGCCTCCGGTCTCACACTCACCAACGAAATACGACAGCAAGAATGCTGTCATTATTAGGATGGTCTTCTGTGTGAGGGTAGTACTGGCCGGGTCGAGCCGGCCCATTCGTGCTGAAATCAGCGTGGCTCTACTACCGTAAACGTGTTCTTGAGTGGAGAGCGCGTCTCGGCTAACGTAGTGTAGGACGTCCACAGGCCAGATGGAGTGATGATTTGCGCAAGACGGCTGGCAGGAGCTGGATGCGAGTAGCCGAGGATCGAACTGGAATGTGTGTGTGGAATTGGAAAGACCTATGTCCAAAAGTGGTCTACGATAGGCAGATGATGATGACGATAAAAACATTTATTGCAGTACGGGGCATTTAATGGCAGAAAGTGTATGTTAGAAGGAGTAACCTAGGATACATTTTTAAAGACTAGCTTCATACCATAACGCTACTTCACAGTAATTGTTAAACGTTAAAATATCATGTTTATCACACAAGTATTTGTCCTACCATTGAACCGAACTCATGACTTGACATTTCAATCAGGTTCTATAACCACTACGCCAACAGATTCAATAAGCTGTACATGTAATCATCACTGGTCCTTACTAATATTATAAATGTGAAAGTAACTCTGTCTGTCTGTCAGGCTTTCACGTCAATACTACTGAACCAATTTCAATGAAATTTTGGTAGAATGGATAGTCTAGAAATTGAGAAAGGACAGGCTACTATTTACCGCGATAACTGACATACAAGCTGGCGGAGTCGCGGGCGAAAGGTATATAATAAGCGGGACCGACTGCTGAACGTAACCATCGAAGGCACAGAAACGCTTTTAACATATCATGTCACAACCAGTCACCCATCTTGGTACTGACCGCGCTGTAGCTGCTTACTATTATCTTAATATATATAAATCTCGTGTCACAATGTTTGTCCTCAATGGACTTCTAAACCACTTATCCGATTATAATAAAATTCGCACACCATGTGCAGTTCGATCTAACTTGAGAGATAGGATAGTTTAAATCTCAAATTATAGTCGCAATTTTAATTTATTGCTAATTATTGTCTGTTAGTATTTGACAGTCACAATTATCTGTTAACTCCAAATGATTCTAACAGATGTCGATACCTTTCGATTGGGTTGAGTAAGTAATCAATAGATGGCGCTGCTATAATATGAATTAATTCTAAGGCGGTACGAAGTTCGCCGGGTCAGCTAGTAAATATATATATATATATATATATATATTTATATTTATATAAACATTAAGATTTAAAGTCCTGTCAAAACCGGTTTATCCATTACAGAGATTATCAGGAACATGGGTCATTTTCACAAAATGTGTACATTCATGTTTTGGGGGTGTCCCACAACTTTCGTTAAATATTTAGCGAATATTTTCTACATATTAGAAAAACAACACTAAAAATAAAGATCTATGGTTAGTTCTAACCAACATTATATATTATTTCTACATAAAAACACAGTAATTTTACCGTAATTTTTAAAAATACTAGTCAAAGGTACCTGTTTTAGCGCTGTCCCACTGCCAATTACAGTAAAATAACTTAACTTTTATATATTTTGTTGACTTATCTATACTAATTTGATAAGTTTTTCGGAAAGAATAGTTGTTTATGTTTTGTTTCATAAATGTAGAAACAGTGTAACATGATACAAAATATTTAAATAATTAAATATATGCGAGGACATAAATTAGCTAAAGTGGAAAATTCCCTTCCGAAACCCCCTTTTTTACGAAAGATTGCAATTAAAACTACCACTTAAGCATATTTTATGTCAATTGCCAATATTTATAAAGCTCTCAATGGCTGCACCATAATGATTTGTCTATTTTGACGGCGATCAGCGGATGATAACGCACGCACTTTTGTAACGGTCGGTTTTGATCTTCCACAACCGCAACCAATTTCGAAGTAAGTACTACAATTTTATTTCTTGCAAATTATTTTGATATCTTTATAAACTTTCAGTGAACCCAATTTGATAAGAAACATGTTGGTCGGACGTTTTGGTTAAAAATAAATGAAACAAACAAGTTCAAAGGTAGAATTCCGAAACATCCATTCCGTAACCAAAATGCAGGTAACGTAGAATGGGAACTAAAAAGTTTCGAAATCGAATTCTTAGGAAGATGGTACATTATATTACTAATTTTAATAATTTAATTTCATTTTCTTGACAATGTGCAATTATAGCTTTGTAATAGCTAATAATAATGTGTTCATGCTTTTTTAATACCAAGTAATGTTAAATTACGTAAGTTTCTGTAGCTAAAATGGTTCATACTGTTACAATTTGCAATATTTTAAATATGCAATAAAGTGTTTTTGTTAATGTACTATAACCTTAAGAATTCTATTCCGTTACTTGAACAGTCCATTCCGTGACTGTCCCTTTTTATATTTTGATTAAAATATTATTTTCGAGTCAAATCCTTTCTGATTGCCATCAAAATTGTGATAATTTAGAGGTTATTAGTTTTTTCAATATAAAATTTAAAAGACTGCCTTTATTGTTTCCTAATTGAGTAACAAACTAAAAAGTATTTTACTAATTTCATCCAAAAGTAACGTAAGTGAAAATAAATTGATAAAAATGTATGTTTTTTATTAGTGATTTCAGGTTTTCTTTATTTTATATTGAAGAACAAAACATTACTAACAAATAATACCAGTTGATTAAATCCAAGCGTGACTTATTTTATTTCTATGACTGAAAGCTTATAGTAGCGGAATGGAAGAATTTTTGTTGCCCAAGGGCATTAAATTACCTATATTTCATTAAACAATACAGAATAAGAGGTTCTTTTATTATTTTCATATACTGAAAAGAATACTGCTCCTCAATTTAATGAAAAAAAAGCTAAATAAAACAAAAAACAAAAATTCGACACTTTGAAAAAAGTGTACACTTTTTGTGAAAATGACCCACAAACAGGCTTAATAAAATTAAAAAAAATGCATTTGTGATATAGGTACCGTACCGTATACTTACTTGACGCATTTAATTTCTTATAAAACCATTCATTTGATATTACAAACAGACACTTACATTCTATATATTTATATAGTATAGTGGATTAAATTTTAATACTTACATGACAGAAGTAGTTAATTAAACGTTCTTTCTTTATTTATTTCGATGTAATTAATAACAGGAATAGCTTAAGGTAACTTTTTTTTGGTTTTTTTCCACTGTAACTTAACTTGTGCACTTTACTAGTACTGTCACTGAAATGAAGTCAATATAAATCGACCATAGACCTTTATAACAGTGTTTCCACTTTCGTTTTCCATTTTTCCCTAGTTTCTTTTGAATTTATCCCTAAAATACCCTAAACTACTTTCATAAATCCTTTATTTAGGGAACATAAATATAATACAGAAAATAAACCTCAGCATATTATTTAATATAGGTATATATAATAACAAAATGCCCACAGAAGACACACATACATCTATAGGATTAGAATTTTTGGAAGTTGTCGCATTGCTTTTACATTATTTTCGTCGAAGATGATGCTTAATTATTATTTCCTTCCATATAATATCGTAATACTTGAACTTGAAAAATTGATGCCACCAGTGCCACTACTACTCCGCAATACAGAAATAACGTCAAACATATCAAATTAAGAACCTACACATTACAATACGACCAAATTCTGGTGACATCACCGAAAATAGGTAAATATTTTTTTTTTGACGAATAGCATTTATTAGGATTCTGGGGAATCCCCAAGCAAAAAGCTGTGGTATAGTCTATCATTTACTTTACTACAGGGCTACCAGTATAGGCTTTGATTTTACCCCGAAATTCCCTAAATCCCTGTATTTTTCAAATTGTCTTTAACCATCCAAAATATCAGCTATTTGTCCCTAAAATAGAGAGAATTCCCTAAAAGTGGAAACACTGCTTTATAATAGGGACACGACATATTGTTCTATACGTACAATTGCAACAATTAGCATCCATTTTGAAAGCACACGCATAAACATAAATCTATCTCGTTCTTACTCAGCACTGTAACTCACAGGAAAATAATATAACAGTATTTCAGTGCGTACATAAAGTGAAACATGAATATACTACGCGTTCACTATTCGAGTTTGCCGTTACCTCCCTTCCCGCTACCTCATACCGCGCTAAACATCGTAACAATTAACGGTACTGTTGACAAAAACATTTTTTTTTCTGTTTTTGAACTGTATTCTGATATGCATATTCATAGATGTGGGCTATGAGAAAATTTAAGTTTGGCGTCCTTTATAAAGCAATAGAATACATTATTTAGGTATAAATAAGATGAAAAAATGTAGGATAAAAAAAAACTAACAGAATTTTCCACAGCTTTATTTTACGATCTCAACAAAGAAAAATATTGTTTTAAATTAATTATTCACGAAGACGCAAACAATAACTTTTAGTTAAACACTAGTATTTAGTAGTGGGTCGTCGACGATTCCACAGTCGACGCAACGAGACCGTTTATCGTCAATGATAAACTAGTTGAAAAGACAGTCTAATTTTCGACTAGCTTATGTCGTAGACGATTAGACAAGACGAGACGTTTAATTTATATTATGAAGTACGTTGATCGTCCATTGGTAAATGACAACGTAATTCCTACTATAATATTATAAATGTGAATGTAAGTTTGTTTGTCACGCGAAAACTACTCAACGGATCATCATGAAACTTGGTACTCATGTTCTTGGAGGTATTAGAAGTAACTTATGAATACTTTTTATTATGCATTCAAATTTACTTTTTAGTTAAAAAGTAAAAAATAATGTAAACAAACAAAATTTTGACTCGCACCCACGGGCGGTGAGGTTTGCGGGGCGGGTAAGGAGCGTAGCGAGCCGCGAGTGCGCGTGCACGTCACATCGTCGGACTTCGGGCGCCTTCGGGAACAGTCGTAAGTAGTTGTCGCGTTCGTGACGGTTCGTGTGTCATTCGTTGGTGCGACGAATCGTCGACCGATTTGCGAAGCCGTTCATACATAAACATGTTTATCGGTCAACTATAAATAAACTAGTCTATCAGTTCACGGCAAAGAAACAGTCGAAAAAGTTGCAAGTTCCAACCACGACCGAGACCTTCGCTCAACAAATAGTTTGCTTCTTCTATGTCCCCCTCACACCTCTAACTTCCTCCATTCTTCCTACTACGTGCAGTCAGTTCTGCTCTGGAATGCACTCCCTGCTGAAATCCGAATGTCCACAAACCGCCTTACGTTCAAATTTAAAGTACGAGAACTTCTTCAGAGTCAGTCGGCAGTAAAGTCGCAGCCCTAGTACACGACTATGTATTTTATATAATATTAAATTTAAGTAGGTATGTGTATGTCTTTAAGTATGTTTTTATATTTTTATTATAAAATATTTAATGTTATTTAATATATTACATTTATGTAAAATATATGTATTTTGGTTGTATTTTATGTCATAATAAAATCGTTATGTCTCAAAAACTTATCATTGCACCTACCGCATCTTATTTTTACATCACCTGAAGGTAGACTGGGAGAGAATGCCTCATGGCATTATGTCCGCCTTTGTACAACAAGTGCAACAAGTTTTAAATAAAATAAAATAAAAAGTTCTTTGCTTCTGTCTTACCTAATATTTCTTAAAGTTCGTTCAGAAACACCAGTGGCTGCCGCAGTTCGAGCTATTTTTAATCAGTCTGGCATATTTTAATCGCAAAAAAATGACCCAGAAAATAGATGTTACTAAGGAAATTCATTGTTTTATGCTGTATTATTCAATCTCGCATAAATTACGGCTCTTTGATCTTCATAAATCAAACATGCATCAAGCACAGCAAGACGAGTTTGAAAATCTTTTACAAATAACACAAAAATATTTTAAAATAGAAGAAAGCAAAGAAGAAGATATATTTGATGAGGGCCGGTTAAAAACATTGGTGGAAATCCAGTACTGCATTTTGCACATGAATTACTTGAATACTTTATGCGGAGAAAAATATCTTCCTACTAGGTACCACAGATTTATTAATTGCCCTTTTGTTTATAAATTGTTGAAGGATATGGAAAATCTGAATTTCAATGAGTTTCTTGAGTCAGAATTTCAATCGTTTCCAAACATTCTGGATCATGTAAACATGATTATAAAAAGCTACAATAAACTATTATGTGCACCAGTAGTAGCAAATTGGCGCAGTTCAAGAAACTTTTAAAAATCTTTGGAATTTTAAAATCTTTCATGTCAAGATCTATACTTATAATACTCGTATTAACTTTAATATTTAGTCTAAAGCTTTAATGTAATTAGTGAATCTTCAGTTAACTATTTTCTTATCAATTAATTAAATTTTTATTATTTTATCAATTTGCACCAATCGTGGTCACTTGATTGAATAGAATACTATAAAAACTTTTATTGCGCGATGTTGAATCTGAGGGCAAAATATTTCTTTTTATCTTAAATGATTCTATTTTGACTTTCGACTCAGATGACAAAGGACAATGCCCATACCCCGTACCATATTGCGCCATAGATATATTAACACCAAAATTAATGTTTTATTTATGTGTATTATGTACTGACTTATAACCGTTTTTTAGATCGGCATTTAAAAAATTCATTTAATGGTGCTAAATAATTAGCAATTACCTACTTCCGTAAAACAATACATATCCATATGTCAAAAGTTCATTTCCGAAATATTGCACGTTCCGTGTCTGTTATTTCCGAGGTTTAACAATGAACATAAAAATCTTTGTTCGCCTTATTAGTTTTAGCCGTTGTATAAGTAAATAAGATTTTAAAGTAGGAAGTAAAATATGTAATTCTTTTACATCATTTTATTTTATATCTCACCATTTCATAAAGTAAACATTGTGTATTTTCGAAACTCAAAACACGTTCATGGCGATTCGGAACGCTTAATTACAGAACTGTCAGTGTTAATTTCTTTTTTGTTGTGATGACGTTTGGTCGATGTTATTCTTGCTGCGTTAGAGTTGATCTGGTAGTTTTATCGTTTATTTAATTCACTACGTCTATAATAAATATTGACAGTGTTGAGATAGTGACTCTTTCCTGTTGATTATCGAGTTAGTGACTTTGAAGTGCCGTGTCATGACAGTGACTGTTGTCGGCGTTCATGGTGCTTATCTAGTAAAAAATGGAGCGAAGTGACAGTGTGACTGTAGAGAGTAGTAGTCGGCGGTGTATCAACTGTGCGTTGGCGGTACCAAGGAACGCACTGATACATTCGGTGGGAAGTGTTCACGCTAGGATACGCGAAATATTGACATCATGGGTTACACCTACTTTGGTAAGTTTTTTCATTAAGCATTCATAAACGCATTCATCATATATTATATTTGGTAGTTGAGCCATTAGTATTCCAGTATATGCTTCTAGTATGACAAAACCACTCTGTACAATCTTTTTGATGGCTTTGAACATCTTTTATATGTCATAGCTGTGGAGGCTTCGCCTAAATTCCAGTTCTAGCCAAAAATGTAGCCAATAAGTTCAACTAACTGTCAATTTTGACTTTCGACTCAGATGACAAAGGACAATGCCCATACCCCGTACCATATTGCGCCATAGATATATTAACACCAAAATTAATGTTTTATTTATGTGTATTATGTACTGACTTATAACCGTTTTTTAGATCGGCATTTAAAAAATTCATTTAATGGTGCTAAATAATTAGCAATTACCTACTTCCGTAAAACAATACATATCCATATGTCAAAAGTTCATTTCCGAAATATTGCACGTTCCGTGTCTGTTATTTCCGAGGTTTAACAATGAACATAAAAATCTTTGTTCGCCTTATTAGTTTTAGCCGTTGTATAAGTAAATAAGATTTTAAAGTAGGAAGTAAAATATGTAATTCTTTTACATCATTTTATTTTATATCTCACCATTTCATAAAGTAAACATTGTGTATTTTCGAAACTCAAAACACGTTCATGGCGATTCGGAACGCTTAATTACAGAACTGTCAGTGTTAATTTCTTTTTTGTTGTGATGACGTTTGGTCGATGTTATTCTTGCTGCGTTAGAGTTGATCTGGTAGTTTTATCGTTTATTTAATTCACTACGTCTATAATAAATATTGACAGTGTTGAGATAGTGACTCTTTCCTGTTGATTATCGAGTTAGTGACTTTGAAGTGCCGTGTCATGACAGTGACTGTTGTCGGCGTTCATGGTGCTTATCTAGTAAAAAATGGAGCGAAGTGACAGTGTGACTGTAGAGAGTAGTAGTCGGCGGTGTATCAACTGTGCGTTGGCGGTACCAAGGAACGCACTGATACATTCGGTGGGAAGTGTTCACGCTAGGATACGCGAAATATTGACATCATGGGTTACACCTACTTTGGTAAGTTTTTTCATTAAGCATTCATAAACGCATTCATCATATATTATATTTGGTAGTTGAGCCATTAGTATTCCAGTATATGCTTCTAGTATGACAAAACCACTCTGTACAATCTTTTTGATGGCTTTGAACATCTTTTATATGTCATAGCTGTGGAGGCTTCGCCTAAATTCCAGTTCTAGCCAAAAATGTAGCCAATAAGTTCAACTAACTGTCAAATATTTTTAGTGAGAGCTTGAAGTATGAAAGAGTTACTTATTAAAGTGCATAAATTGTTTTAGTGCATATATTTGCACATACATTTATGAACTATAATTATTTACTGTATGTATAGTTTATAAGGCTTTTGTCAACAAACACACATAACATGCATATGTCAGTGTATTGAATAATGAAATACAGTATAACAAGTTTTTCTTTTTTAGGTTACTCCGGATCATTTTATATGCCACAGTTGCTACTTGTTGATTCAAGAAGGAACAATTGGCAGCCCAGTAGTGGGCCATCAAAGTGTTTGTTTCAGTTGTGGTGTATCATTATTACGCACTCGTGGAAGAAGAACCTACCAAATAAGGCCTGATTCTTTACAACGAGATGTGATTTTGCAATCGACACCACTTCATCTTGTAAGTACAATATTGACACTATGGTATATGGTCTATACTCACAAGGTTTCAGAAAATAAAAGTTGTATTAAAATGTTAAAATGTTCTAAAAAGTACTATAAAAGTCTAATTGCAACAATTTATGTTTCGCGAGACTGAGGGCAGTACGATACCAAGATCACCGATGTACTTGCACCAGCCATTATAGCAAAAGGTCAAATCAAATAAGGTGTGGTCTCACTAATGCAAATGAAATATGAACAATTAATATTCAATATATGTAAACTATTTTATATAGGATGAAATTGTAAATACTAGGATAGAAAGTAATTAATTAATATTGTGATAATAATATTAATAAATAAATAGATAATAATAAAATAATGGTGAAGTATTTATATAGAAAGAATTTATTGATACAATATTATGAAGATAGTTATTTTGTTGCATAGAATGTGTGTGTGTGTGTTTGTATGTGTTCCTCCTACAACACAAATGCAGTGAATGCTTAATCTATCTTATTTCTAGTATATTCCTAGAAATTAATGTAATTTTAATTATTTTAGGTCTCTAGACTTGAGAGAGCATGTGCTGCTTGCTGGAGGGCGGCGACTAGGATAGTCAACAGACAGCAGCAACATGATCTTCATAGGCCAACCGAAAATGAAGAAGTTCGAACAACTGATGAGCCGCCATCTAGAATTACCTCTTCTATATACAGACGAGCAGCGAGTACTGCTAATCACTGTATATACATGAACTGTACTGGACCCGAACGTCTAGTAATACCTCTCTCAATACGGGAAACAGTACTTAAAAATCACCGATTCTATATACCAGCGTCGGCTCGAATTTGCCAACGGCATTTAGACCATGGACCTTGGTCTGAATTAACATCAACACTAACTGATTTTACTGCACAACAGTTTGATGAAATGATGGGTATAATGGAACGGTTGTCTGTTAGAAATACTCTCGATTTCAGTAATCCACGTGATATGTCGCCAGACATGTGTCATTATTGGTTAGGAATGTCTCCAGATCAATTTAATGAATTAATGCTAACTGTACCAAGATTAGATGAAATGGTACCAAATGCTGGTTTAGCACTGTCAATTTTTTTAATTAAACTCAGAACTGGAGACAGCAATCAGAGATTAGCAACTTAGCTTGGGACTAGATGATGTTGTGTGTCAGATGTCCAAAATATTTATTTAAAAAAAAAATATTTATTCAACTGAACATTATTCACATACAGAACAAAAAAAATATTCACGAAATTAATACTTTCAGATTAAACTCTTGACGGTACTGATGATTTATAATTAATTATATATTATTAATATATTTGATTATGCACCTAAAAGTAATTGATTTAACTGGCTATGTAAGAAAATAAATGTTTAATCAGACATTTCAAATTATTTATTTGTGTTACCTTGTTAGTATGTAAGTGATTTAGTTTAATTTAAGCAATCGAACTAAAACATGCAGCAACTTATTAAAAGCCTAAATAAGTAAAGGACTCAATTATAACCACTTAACTTAACCACTTAACCGTCTTAAGATCATATTCTTCAAGGTAAGCCGAGGCATAACTTAAAATACTATCTACCCATGCCTGTGTTAGTCACAATTACAACTCACAATGTAAAGGGGGCGAAGGAGTCCGGGCCCAACTTATCGTGCTCGTGTAGTATCTATAATATACAATTCGCTACTCAGCAATGCGGCGTTTATCTATATAATATACCTAATATACCTTTATCTACCAATATACCTGCGACATAGATATTTAGCTTTATCTATGTCGCAGGTATATTGTCAAAACCATTAGATTATAATCTACCGTAGTGAAATTATAATAACACTGCTAACCTAATTATAATTTTACTATTATAGTGATACTCTAATATCACGGCTCTTACAATTTACCTGCGGCATCTATAATAATCACGCTGATTCAAAATTACTAAAATGTTTTCATCAGGCGTTTTCCAACTTAAATAAGTCAATTTCTCTAAAATGCGGATAAACATTGACAAAATATTTTTGATGGTAAAAGGTTAGATAAAAACTAAACTCTTGACGGCAAATTTGGTTTGACGCAAGTTGGTACGGATCTCCATAGAAAAATGGGCATTGTCCTTTCTGATAAATGTGAAGGAGGAACTGAGAGAGTGCCTCTGAGAGCACGATAAGCAGTCGGTCACGGATGTCATTAACATCTGTGGCAATCTTTATTAGGGAGTCAGTACCTTCAAATATACACTGAAAACTAGTTCAATCTTCGAATTTCAGTTTGCCCTCAGGACTGTAGAGGTCCGATGCCATCAGTCCGTGTAAAAACTGAAAATCTGGTAAAACTGGTTGAACTAGTAGCTGATCCCTAAATAGTCTTGGGAAAAATAAAGGCTGGGACAGTGTGTGTATTTTCTTTGTTGTTTAATTGTTACAAAATAAAGCCGGTTCCAAAAATAACGGGTCAGTCACATAAACCCGAATATCTCCCGAACTACGTATGCCATCCTAATGAAACGAAGACTGTTCAATTGAGAATTTAATTATACAGATAAAAAATAAAATAAAACTTAGTTACACCCACAATATTAATCTTAAATTAAAAAAAAACTAAAGTAGTCATATTTTTCTTAAGATTACATTTTTTTTATGATTGTTTTTTTGCTGTTTTTCATCACTTTCTTCATTTAATACTTTGTATTGCCTCCACGAGCTCTTCTGACAGCTTCCAGGCGATTAGGCATGCTGTACACCAAATTTCGGAGCCGGTGCTGAGGAATACCTTCCCATTCCTCCACCAGTGCTTGTATGAGCTCGGGAAGCGTGATTGGTGGGGGGTTTCCACCTTTCACGCATCTCTGAAGCTCGTCCCAGGCGTGCTCGATGGGGTTTAAGTCCGGGCTTCGCGCTGGCCACTGCATGAGTTCGATACCGACCTCTTCAAGGTAGTCATGTACAATTCTGGCGGTATGGGGACGCGCATTATCATGCATTAATATGCCATGCCGGTCCATCCTGGCCATGAAAGGACCTACATGTTCATTGAGGATCTCTTCCACGTACCTCTCTGCATTTAGAGTTCCATTTTGAATGAGCACCAGCTCGGTGCGGGCCTCAGCAGAAATCCCAGCCCAAACTTGTACAGAGCCTCCACCGTACGCCACTTTTTCCTCCACACACGCTTGATGGAAGCGCTCCCCTGGTCTTCTGTACACTAACTGCCTACCATCATGCTTAAAAAGCATGAATTTAGACTCGTCCGTGAACATTACCCTAGACCAATCGTCTAGTGTCCAGTTTAGGTGTTCGCGCACGTATCTCTGTCTTGCAATTCGATGTCCCCGTTCCAGTTTGGGGCCATTTGCGGGCCTCAATGGTTTCAAATTTGCTTCAGCAAGACGTCTTCTTACTGTTTGAGCGCTTAAATTGCCACCTCCAAAGCGAATAAAGTGAGTTTTTAGACCAACAGCAGTTTGAAAACGATTTCGGAGCATTGTAGCCACCAGTTGTCTGTCTTCCCTGGCCGTTGTGCATCTTGGTCTGCCATTTCCTGGTCTTCTAAGGTGTGATCCGGTCTCTTGGTACCGCTGGACTACCCGCTGAACAGTCGACAAAGATACACCAATGTTTCTGGCTGTTTCACGCTGGCTCCGCCCAAGTTCCAAAAAAGTTAGGATTCTGGTACATTCCTCTAGCGTGACTGCCATGCTTCACCTCACAGAATAATAATTATGCACGTGGAAGACGTTCACGATAATTTTTTTTGTGACAGAATAGAAATGGAAAGCATCCATAATGACATGAAACAAAAATTTTGTTTTTAAAAATAGTCATTTTTTTAAATTTTGTTTTTCTAATGAAGTTTTTTTCATCAACCAGTTTAAATAATATGCTATTAGAAGCGCAACTAAAAAGTCTTTATTCTGTTTTTTATTTCATTGATCTAGCTTTTACAGTTCTGGAGGTATTTCAATTTTTGTGACTGACCCGTAATTTTTGGAACCGAGTGTATTTTTAGATTGTTGTTATTTTATGTTTAAAGACAAGTTGAAATGAATACTCATTTGACAATAAAAATTTATACATTTTGAAGTGTTTTTTTTGTTCGCCCTTTCACAGAAAGATACCATGACTCGATTTTGATTTCAAGGTTTCGACTGCCTCGGTGGCGCAGTGGGAGCGAATGCGACTGCTGTGCTTGAGGCCTCATCATCATCATCATCAGCCTATCTCAGTCCACTGCTGGACATAGGCATCTCCCATTGCACCCCACTTTGATCGATTTTGGGCTTCTCGCATCCAGCCTCGGGATCAACTAAATGTTTGTGTGTTCAGCAAATATTTGTTTTAGAGTTTAGGTGTTTTCTATGTATTACATGTACATATGTATTTACAAAAGGAAGTATGTAAACACTACAATTTCATTTATTTGTATAATATATTACTACTAATAGGTTCATTAGAAGGAAACATAATTTTATTTTAATGTAAAAAAAAATGAATTATTAATTACTATCATTTTTAGGGTTCCGAAGTTTATGACTCGGAACCCTTATAGATTCGTCATGTCCGTCCGTCCGTCCTTCCGTCTTCGACTTACCGTCCAAACGGTAAGTGCTAGAAAGATGAAACTTTGAATATGTGTTGTAATTACGTCGACAAAGTGCTATAATAAAATTATGAAAAATATTTTTATTTGGGTTACCTCCTCTAAACGTAAAGTAGGGATGGTTTTTTTCTCTCGCGGTTACCTCATCATTTGGGATATTATTAGTTAGGTCTATTTAAAATATTCAAGGGTTTGTAAGACGATTTTTTGATTTAGGTATCCGTTTGCGATGAGCACGCCGTTATTGCGGCGATAAGACCCGTTATGGAGGATTGGCTCGAGAGGCTTCACGGCAGCCTCTCATACCGGATGACACAGATGATCACTGGAAAGGGGTGCTTTGGAGATCATCTGTGTCTGATCCGCAAAGAGCCAACGCCTGAGTGCCACCACTGCGGTGGCCAGACTGTGGACACGGCACTTCACACGCTGGTAGAATGTCCGGCGTGGGAGGAGCCGAGACGTGACCTCGTGGCGGCCATCGGGGTGAGGAGTCTCTCGCTCCATAACATGATTGTGGCAATGATACGGAGCGAGAGCGCGTGGAACTCCGTCGTCTCTTTCTGTGAGAAAGTCATGCTTGCGAAAGAGATGGCGGAGCGAGAGCGGGAGAGGTTCAGAACTCTTCCGGTCCGCCAGGCCCGGGAACGGGCCAGGTACCGCAGGCAACTCAGGCGTCGGAGATCGTTAAATGATCTCCGTCCTCCTTAAGCGCAGGCCTGGGGGTGGCAGATTAGGCCATCTGTCACCCTAGCAGAAGCAGGCCGGGGTGGATGCACGAGCGCTATAAAGCGCGTGCCGTGTAATTTTTGAGTGGTGCCCCCACACCGAAGGGGGCCATCTACTAGCGGCAGGTGGCCCGAGGTGCGTCGGGGTTTCAGGGACTTCCTTTCGAGGGTATACCTGGTTCCCCGACTTTTAGTACCCGAGACGACGTGCGGTTTTAGTCGGTTCGAGTTCGACATAGCCACCAACGTGTGGCATTCGTGGGGATTTCCGCACGAAAAAAAAAAAAAAAAAAGGTATCCATTTGCGAGAAATTCCACTTTAATGGGCACTTTTTTGTAAAAACAAGGCGTCCCACCCCTCTAAAAGCTAAACGGCTCGCTCAAATAATCTGGAAAAAATCGTGATGGTCGTCCACTTTCGTAATGAACTTTAAACGAAAACTATAATGGATGACTTCGTTAGTTCAGGAGTTTAGAGGATTAACTTGTTAAATGCGCTTCCTTGAAAGGGTCATTCAAAATAAGCGCATAATAAATAAACCTAACAATCTATATATTGGATACGATTTTAAATCCACGTACCATTATGGGTGACTGAGGAACCCTTTCATGTGGGTGATCTGACACGCACTTGGCCGATTTTAAATAACAAGTAAAAGAACATGACAATGCTTAGCTAAATAGGGTACCTACCTTATCAATGGACTCACTGTACTAATTTGAGTATTAGAATATTGTATCTATCTATATAAATAAAAAAAAATGATGTGTCTGTTTGTAAAATGCATCAAACGAACAGTTATTAACTAAATTCATATTATGTAAGTACACATAAAGAAAACATAATAATATGATACATTTACGGATAGATACGGTACTTACATTGTTGGTTGGTTGGTTGGCCTAGCGGTTTAAGCGGTCGCCACGCTGCACTCTTGTTTAAGTTGTCTTTAAAAAAAAAAAAAAAAAAAAAATGCCTGTCGGTCTGTCTATCTATTTGTTACGGTTAATCTCTGGAATGTCTGGATCAATTTTAACGAGACTCTCACTGATAGATAGCGACGATGATGGTGACCAGAACTCTTGAATTCTATTCATGCTTTCCATCAGTGGTCATTTTTTTTTGTTATGATGATATTACAAATGGTCGTGTTCATCACACAAACATCTGTCTCGGGTGATAATCGAACCTGCGACCTGTAGCATTACAGTGAGACAAACATACAATAAACGGACACAAAGAATACCCAAACTCAGAATAACAATTTGAGAATCACACAAACAGTTATCCCGTGTAGGATTTGAACTCGCAACACCTGGCGCTGTAAAAAGCGGTGTGGCGACCGCTTAAACCACTAGGCCAACTGTGCAACGATACTTTACAACATAATGTAATTAATAATAATTTTGTAGGTAACAAAGTATTAAAAAAATAACAATCGTAATAAATCTTTCTTTATTCTCCGAATTTTTGATGGGGAATCCCCGTTTAAAATAAACTGTTATGATGTCCTTCTGTCTCCCAGATCTCCGCCTAGAATTCTTTTAAGTCGTCGGTAGCTAGTTTTTCTTTATTTGTATTTAGGTTTCCATATAATGTTTTCTCATTGGTACGGAAGAGTTTATTATAGTTTTTTCTTTGTAGTGATTTTTATATCTGGCTAGTCTATGTGATTTTAATGCTAACTTCTGTTTTAGTGTGTTTAGAACGTCCTTGGGTCTCTTATTATTATTTTCATGGCTGCTGTGTTTTCTATTATTCACAACTACAATTCACAATTTACATTTCTTTCAATCAAAACACTACTAATAAAACATCAATGAAAGTTACAAGGAACTACCAAAACTTTTATATGATGTTACTTGCTGCTACGGAACCCTTCATGGGCGAGTCCGACTCGCACTTGGCCCCTTTTTATTTGTTACTGCGTGGGGGTATAGATTGTGATTCAGTGTTATATCCAAGTTCTCGTGAAATGACTAGGGCACTACAATATATGATTGTATGAATGTCGGTTAGTTGTGACTCATTAAATAAGAACTCGGTAGGGTAGGTACTATTATAGAAATTAGTTAATTTTGCAAGATACAAACTATATTAAGTTGAGGAAGTCGGGGCCTGAGTGTGGGGTCTAAGCCTGCAAATTTAGTTAGTTCAGCTGTCTGTAAGTGTTTTTTTCTGTTCCTTTCTGATGAGTCTAATAAGACATTTGAATGCAAAGTTTCTATTCAGTGGTATTTATAGCATTGTAGTTTCAGTTTGTGTTGATATATTCGTACAAAGTGGTTTTTGTGTATTATGTATGTCACATTCAGTGGTATTTAGGTAGTTGTAAGATGATTGTGTATTTGTTAGTAGTGTTTGTTGTGAGTGATAGCTAAGTGATGGTTGTGGTTGTAGGATAATATCATCTTATTCCAATTCTAACCTAATTTCTTCTTTAATTTGTTCTAACTTCTCATTTGCAAGCATTTTATTTCTAATAATAACTCTCCTTTTATCGGAAACTCGTTGTTCAGAAACTGCCACGTTAGTGTACTATTTTAAAAAGTGTTCATGTAGTAATTTTCTGTATGTTGTCATGTCTGTTTCTAATTTAGTAATGCGGTAGTAGGTACGCATGATGAATATATTAATATCTTCTGTCCATCTCATGTGTACACGTGTTTTTCCAGTCTTAGTGGACGGAGGTAATATAGGGTATTCACCCTCCGCGCAAAATCTAAGGCTGATGGGTCTATGGGCGTTGGAGTTCTTAAAGAGACTTCTGGTGGAGTGTATGATATTGTTGATGGGCTATAAGGTTCTTCTGGTGAGCTAATGATATCTATGTCGTCAGTCTGTTGGTCATTTTCGGGAGGGAGCTACAGCGTTAGCTCCAGGTGTGCCTCGGCGATTGCCCCCGAGCAGCGGCTCTATACGTTTACTTTATGATGAGGCCTCAAGCACAGCAGTCGCATTCGCTCCCACTGCGCCACCATCGAGTCATGGTATCTTTGTGTGAAAGGGGAAAAAAAAACACTTAAATTTTTTTAAATTTTTATTGTCAAGTGAGTATTCATTTCAACTTGTCTTTAAACCTAAAATAAAAACAATCTAAAAATATATTGTAACAATTAAACAACAAAGAAAATACACACTCTGTCCTAGCTTTTATTATTCCCAACCCTATTAGGGATCAGCTACTAGTTCAACCGGTTTTACCTGATTTTAAATTTTAACACGGACCGATGGCATCGGAACTCTACAGTCCTGTGGGCGAAATTTGCGAGTCCTGAAATTCGAAGATTGAACTAGTTGTCAGTATATTTGAGGGTACTGACTCCCCAATATCGATTGCTTTAGATATTCATATGACATCCGTGACCTACTGCTTAACGTGCTCTCCAAGGCACTCAGTTCCTCCTTCACGTTTATCAAAAATTGGTCATCTGAGTCAAAAATCTGTCAATCATAAATATATGGTAAAAAGAAATACTTTGTCCTCTGATTCTACATCGCGCAATAAAAGTTCTTATAGTATTATATTCAATCAAGTGACCAAGATTGGTGATTGATAAAATGATTAAAATTTACTTAATTGATGAGAAAATAGTTAACTGAAGATTCACTAATTAGATTAAAGCTTTAGAGTAAAGATTAAAGTTAATACGAGTATTATAAGTATAGATCTTGACATGAAAGATTTTAAAATTCAAAAGAATTTTAAAAGTTTCTTGTACTGCGCCAATTTGTTACTACTGGTGCACTTAATAGTTTATTGTACCTTTTTATAAGCATGTTAACATGATCCAGAATGTTTGGAAACGATTGAAATTCTGACTCAAGAAACTCATTGAAATTCAGATTTTCCATATCCTTCAACAATTTATAAACAAAAGGGCAATTAATAAATCTGTGGTACATAGTAGGAAGATATTTTTCTCCGCATAAAGTATTCAAGTAATTCATGTGCAATATGCAGTACTGGATTTCCACCAATGTTTTTAACTGGTCCTCATCGAATATATCTTCTTCTTCGCTTTCTTCTATTTTGAAATATTTTTGTGTTAGTTGTAAAAGATTTTCAAACTCGTCTTGCTGTGCTTGACACATGCTTGATTTATGAAGATCAAAGAGCTGTAATTTATGCGAGATTGAATAATACAGCATAAAACAATAAATTTCCTTAGTCACATCAATTTTGTCGGTCATTTTTTTGCGACTACAATATGCCAGACTGAATAAAAATAGCTTAGATTCGTGTGGAGTGGCATCTTCAAAGCTTATATTAATTTTGTTCTCTTTTAAGAAGTGCTCAAGTAGATTGCAGTGTCGAAAACATCTCCATCCATTTTCAAACACCGATTGTTTGCAGAAGAAACCCGGTTTTCTGATTTTAAATTCTTTAGTATTGATTTTTATTAAGTTATCTGAATCTTGAAATATTGTAAGTTCACTTTCTTGAAAATTTGTTAACAAATTATATGCGTATACAATAATATTTATAGCAACCATGATGCTGTCTGTAGAGGTTTTCTTTTCCATAGCCTTGGAACCAGATATTGTTTTATATTTGTACAAATTAATATAAGGTATAGCTATATATTGCAAAGCCACGCCTTTTTCGAACCAGAAGGGATCATTTTTTAATAAACTTAGCTCCCCATCGTTAATTAAATATTCCGTAGCGATGGTCCATTCGCATTCGCTATGGTGCATTTTGTTTAAAAGGTATAGGAACTCATTACAAAATTTTTCATAATCGTCTACTAGAAATTCGGAAATATCATTCAAAACTTCTTCCTCGGTGTGTTCCGAGAGCCACTTCAATAGTTTTTTATTTTGATTCTCCATATTTTCATCAGAAATATTCCATTTTTTAAACAATTCGTCAAAATGATTAATTTCATAAATATGTAAATCAGATAGAGTGACAAAAATGGCACATTTTCTTTCTGTTAAAGAGTATTTTTCAAGGAAATTTTGAAACTTAAATTGTCCAGCCACATGGGCGTACCCAGGGGGGGGCAGGGAGGGGCAGCTGCCCCCCCCTGGAAATCTCGCAGAACATGTATGAACTCACCCAATTACTAATCAAAGTATAAACGGGGCCTTTTGCTCTAACCTTTAAAAAACCGAGCAGTAGACACTGGAAAAATGCACGGTGAAATCGCCAAAAAACCGCGCGCGACGATGGCGGACGAAGAATACCGAACTTAGCCAAGCGTTAGAACGCTCTTAAACGGCAGTTCCATCATCCGAACCAAACCACCGGGGATGATTCTAGACGTAATATGACTCCGCCTCCACCGCTAAGGCAACCGACTGCTCAGCGATCGTCTGCATAAGCAGGTCTTGTGCTGCGTTGCAATGGTTCATGTTGCCCTGTAAGAATTTATGGATGGACGCGAATTTTTAAGCTTCCATTCCCTCCTGTACCGGACTGATTTCCGGCTGTGTCCCCCTGTAGCCGATGAGTTTTGACTGGTGTCAGCACGCCCTTTTCTTTTTCTCGGCGCGGAGCACTTCTTGCTCCCTAGCCGATGATTCGCGGGACGGCCAAGGTCTGATCAGACCGAGCATTTCGGCGTTTTCGCTGTGCGTGTTCGTGTCACGTGACCTGTGTCACCGCACACGTAACATCTCGCACCCCGGTCTGTCTCGTTGGGACACTTAGCTCTCACGTTTCCTATTTCAAGGCACCAGTAGCACTGTAACGGGCGTGCTAGTAGTGCTTCTGTCCTGGCCAAAACCAAGCCCACCTGTAACCGTTTAGCGTTCACTATTTTGCGAACAGAGGCAAGTGGACAGCGAACTCAGGCCGTGCCCATTCGTGACGGGGAGGCACGTATGTCTCCGGCTTTGACATCGGAGATTGCACATTCGCCCGCCGCTGCTACAGCCCAAGTGACTTCAGCTTGGGTGATTGACTCCTCCAGGTCCATCACCCGTATGTCTTCTGCCCTACACGGACGCTCAATAATAGCATCCGTGTCCAGAACATCTCGCAGGCGTGCTGCCAGTTTGTCTGCTGAAGCGGCGCTTTCCTTCCCGGGGATCAAGGCGCCGGTCATAGCTCGCTTGGTGCGGAAACCACCTGTGATGCCAATATCACCCAATCTGATGTTGGCCCTCGCGTTGTCCATCAGCTTGGCTATTGTTGTCTCCGAGCCAGGAGGTACGGAGATAATAATAATAATAACCCTTTTAATAGTCGGTGGCGGTGAGCAGCAGCCCGTCGCCCTGACTGACCGTCTCTACTATTTTCCTGGCCTTGGTCTTTCGACCAAGGGACCCACGTCACGCTCGATAATGGGGCCGCTGTCGGCTGTTGCCTCTCCTACGCAGGGGATAGCGATAGTAGCGCTTGCGACATCTGTGTAACCCACTGACCCTTCTTCTTCCTACTCTTCTTTTTGGCTTTGGGTGACTCCACGCCAGTGGCCACTTCCGTCCCCGGACTTAAAGCCGCTGAAAGCAGCAAGTTTTTCGTACCTGGGCACTGACCTCCTATCATCTTTTTTCGGACCTCAGCAAGAACACAGTCCAGCATGGCCGCGAATTGGTCTCAGTCCGGTAAGCTGATCTTTTTTAAGAACGCTGCTGTGGTGGTCTTACCTCGGGCAGTAATGGGGCTCGCCTGGGTGTTTTGATGGGGTCTTGGGTCCCCGCGGTGAAGTTTTTCCATCTCCTTTCGGAGTTAGGCCATTTCAGAGCGTAGCGCCTTGTTCTCTATCCGTAGCCTCCCCACTGCGTCTGTCAGTGCCGACTCATCGGTTCTTTTATAGAGTTCCGACACTCCGGCCCTGATGGTCGTCACAGCTGTGACGACAGCCCTTTTGCCGCTTTTGACTCCCTTCATTCCTTGGAAGGCCTTCTCGATCGCCAAAAAGGACTCCTGGATACTAGAGTCGATATCGGCGACGGGTTGGCTCCTCAGCTCCGCAGCAATCAAGATGAACCCGGTGCGTCATCACGCTTTGTTTCGATCCCTGTTCCACTTTCACCGCTTTTTCTACCCCTTGTTGTGCCCTTTTGCAATGCAAGTTTCTTGGGTCGGTTTTTTTTTATCTGACGTGCCCTTCGGTTTTGGCTTACGGGTTTATGGTGACCGCGAGGAAACAGAGCAGAGAGCCAAGCATCGCTCTCATCTGAATCTCCTTTCTGCAACCCTGGACCTTGATTAAGGGATTCCATAGGCCGACGCTCGATCGTCGGCGCCTGACCTGCACTACCTCTTTCTCCTAAGCGCTCCCTTGATAGGGCGCGAGAAGACACTGGGCTCGGCGCCCTGGGACGCACAAAACTGGGCTTGTGCGCCCTGGTTGATGTGCCCGGACTCGGACACCCTTGTGTACGTAACTGTGCCCCCCCCCCCCCCAGAATACGGTGGGCAGAAAACTCCAGTGTCAGCCACTAAGGCTGACCCTTGAGTGCCGAGGGATTCTCCGTCCGCGGCGCGGCCGGTACCCTCCTGGGGTAATATATTCTCTTGAGTCAAGTCCATAATGGTTTTGCTCTTATACGTGAGCTAACGTTGTGTTGCCCTAGTGGCTCGCATATCCCCCCAACCGTTAACCTCTTCGCTGGGCTCCGTCAGCTTGGGTTCGGAGTAATTTTTTAAAGAGCTTTTCTTCCACGCGGTGTTCTCCACCCTCCTCCCCGTTCGAGAGGACTCCCGCTCCCCATTGCTCAGCGTATACGGGTTGGGCCGATCGGTTGCCGGAGTTCGGCAGTGATTACCGTCAGTGGCTCCATAGTGTCTCCAAAGTGTCGTCTTCCGACGTAACTCTCGCACCTGCCCTGTGCGTAACAGAAGGCCACGTGGAGAGGTAGCTCTTTGCATGTGGCCTAGGCCACCTTTGCTCCTATGATTTTTATATAGGTTTCTTCTCTTGGCCACTTTCCAAACTAGGAGAAGGCCCCCGCTCCCGAACATCGGCGTCTGGGGGTCGGGCCGACCGGTTGTCGGTGTTCGGCTTTGACCGCCTAGTTTAGGAACAGCCGACAGCAGTCCCGTCGCCCCTCTTGTAGCCCTTAGGCTGAACTCCTTTTGCCAGGGACCACATTGGCCGCGCCAGTAACATAATGTCCCGTGTACCACCTTCCGCGTGCAACTGTTGGTCGTCGCATTGGACGCCTCGGTACGGTCTTTTGGAAGGCATACTACATATACCTAATGTTTCATGTGTGTGTTTGAGTAGTGTGTATGGCAGAACAGCCGCGGACGATCCGACCTAAAAAACTAGACTTGCCCCCCCCTAGGCCAGATGCTGGGTACGCCCATGTCCAGCCATGATGTAGTTATTGCATTCAGAATATATCAATGTGTCCATTGGTATGTATGGCACTTTTTTAAAGCAGTAATTAATTTTATTGGACAAAATTGAACAACCTAAAGATTCAGCTAATGCAATACAGTCATTGGTGTTTGAAGTAATAGACGTTGTATACCTGAAACCTGCTTCTTTGATCATTTGTTGACAAACTTCTGTCGTAAATAGGGGAGGTATAAATTTACGATCAAAATCACTTCTAGCCTTGCTTATTTTCTGATCAATATCGTCAGTGCCACCTCTAAATACAAAGTAACATTTTACGTTTGCTCTTTCGAATTTGAGTAGCTTTGTAATTCTCACGTGCGCAGCATACTCTTTAGCATCACAACCGAAAACGTAGGATGTCTTGCTGTCTTCGTACGAATGATAAAAGAAACTATGGGCGTCTACAACAAGATTACAATTTTGTAACCTGCATACTTCTGTTTCCTCATTCCGTATAATATTTCTGAATCCAATTATTCTCATTTTGATGGCTCTGAAAAGAAAATAAAAATAATTAGAATGAGCGAGAGAGATCTAAAGGATCCACAAATGTTTTCCTGTAAATAGATTTGAGCTAGTATGATTGTTGATAGCGCAGCGTGCTACGGAGAAAGCTATGCACGGCGTTTCGCTAGAGGATCGTATTACAAACGAGGGATTCCGGCGGAGAACTAAAGTTATCGACATAGCCCACAGGATTAGCAAGCTGAAGTGGCAATGGGCTGGCCATATTAGCCGGAAAACCGCATCTCTTTGTGGTAAACGTATTCTTGAGTGGAGACCGCTTCTCGGCTAACGTAGTGTAGGACGTCCACAGTCCAGATAGAGTGATAATTTGCGCAAGACGGCTGGCAGGATGCGAGCTTCACCCCATAACGTTACTTGCCGATTCACAGTAACCGCGGGGCTCAGTTAAAATATCGTGTTTATCACACAAATATTTGTCCTGCGATTGAACGGAACTCACGACTTGACATTTCAGTCAGGTTGTTTAACCACTACGCCAACAGAGCCAATAAGCTGTACATGTAATCCTTACTAGTCCTTACTAATATTATAAATGTGAGAGTAACTCTGTCTGTCAGGCTTTCACGTCAATACTGCTGAACCGATTTCAATGAAATTTTGGTAGGATGGATAGTCTAGAGCCTGAGAAAGGACATAGGCTACTATTTACCGCGATAACCGACATACAAGCTGGCTGAGTCGCGGGCGAAAGGTATATAATAAGCGGGACCGACTGCTTAACGTAACCATCGAAGTCACAGAAACGCTTTTAACATATCATGTCACAACCAGTCACCCATCTAGGTACTGACCGCGCCGTGGCTGCTTACTATTATTATATACATATAATATATATATATACATTTAAAGTCCTGTCACAACCGGTTCATCCATTACAGAGATTATCAGGAACAAACAGGCTTAATAAAATTTAAAAAAATGCATTTGTGATATAGGTACCGTACCGTATACTTACTTGACGCATTTAATTTCTTATAAAACCGTTCATTTGATATTACAAACAGACACTTACATTCTATATATATATATAGCCGGTTCCAAAAATAACGGGTCAGTCACATAAACCCGAATATCTCCCGAACTACGTATGCCATCCCAATGAAACGAAGACTGTTCAATTGAGAATTTAATTATACAGATAAAAAATAAAATAAAACTTAGTTACACCCACAATATTAATCTTAAATTAAAAAAAAACTAAAGTAGTCATATTTTTCTTAAGATTACATTTTTTTTATGATTGTTTTTTTGCTGTTTTTCATCACTGAAGGCTTCATCACGTGGAGGCAATACAAAGTATTAAATGAAGAAAGTGATGAAAAACAGCAAAAAAACAATCATAAAAAAAATGTAATCTTAAGAAAAATATGACTACTTTAGTTTTTTTTTTATTTAAGATTAATATTGTGGGTGTAACTAAGTTTTATTTTATTTTTTATCTGTATAATTAAATTCTCAATTGAACAGTCTTCGTTTCATTAGGATGGCATACGTAGTTCGGGAGATATTCGGGTTTATGTGACTGACCCGTTATTACTGACCCGTTATTTTTGGAACCGAGTGTATATAGTATAGTATAGTGGATTAAATTTTAATACTTACATGACAATAGTAGTTAATTAAACGTTTTCTTTCTTTCTTTCTATGTAATTAATAACAGGAATAGCTTATCGTAACTTATTGTTGGTTTTTTTCCACTGTAACTTAACTTGTGCACTTTACTAGTACTGTCACTGATATGAAGTCAATATAAGAAATCGACACTAAAAGTTGACAGCTTAAGGACAATAACGGGACTTCCATCATTCTTTCCCGGTGTTGCCAGATTCATAACAGTAGTTTCTACTATTGTAGTTAAAACTAGTAGTTTACGAAACTAAAATATTTAGTATGTGATAGAAAACCAAATTAAAATGACCGTTATAAAAACGTATTTTGTCAATTATACTTCCTTACTGCCTCCATGGTTTACCTATTAGCTTATGCGACTGCTGATCAAGAGGTTTCAGGTACGAATCCTGACCGATCGGGGTCAGAGTGCAGTCGGGATCGGGCATGTTTAGGCCTGAAAAAATGAAAATTTAGATACAAAAAAAATATATACTAATAGATCATAATTAACCTTTTCGATTCATTTCATTTTCATCATTCATCATTCGATCATTCGTACAAAGAGAGTAAGACATCTTACGTTTTCGGTTGTGATGCTGTGGGTTCTGCTGTATGGGTGTAGCCTTAGTATTACGACGTAAGTCCTAATCTCCTAATAGGACGGGGAAACAAGTGATCAACACTAGATTGTAATACCAACTCATTTTATTAATCTTCTTTATATATATAATTCTTGTGTGAGTGTGTATGTCACTGAACTTCTCTCAAACGACTGGACCGATTTTGATGAAATTTTTTGAGTGTGTTCAAGGGGATCTGGGAATGGTTTAGATTCGCAATTGGACCCGGTAGGTGGCGCTGCGATCAAGTTCTGGAATTTTAAAGTTGGGCGGTACGAAGTTCGCTGGGTCAACTAGTAATATATATTTTTGGACGTCTGACACACAACATCATCTAGTCCCAAGCTAATCAGAGCTTGTGTTTTGGGTACTAGACAACTGATATAAATACATAAACATACTTTTTTTTTTGTAAATACATACATATTATATATGGAAAACACCCAGACTCCGAAACAAATATTTGTGAATCACACAAATAATATTTGGTCCGACCCGGGAATCGAACCCGAGACCTCTTGATCAGCAGCCGCATACTCTAACCACTAGACCAACGAGGCAATAATGTATGTATTGACTTAAATATTATAACTCCGTGTAACGTGTCTGTGCGTGTGTGCATTTGGTCTATGAACTTTATACATACTGTGCAATAATTTATAATGGATGCTAAGTACATTGACACGGATTACTACAATGCTAAAGAGTATGATGCGCACGTGAGATTATATTGCATCATTGGAGCTCTGGTCTGGCACACGCAAACAAAATAGGATAGCACCAATGTTGTCATTATTATGTTGGTACTCTGTGTGAGGGTATCACCACCTCAGTCCCTATTGACCTATAGGATGACTAGGAGTAATAGAACTCCCTATTTTTAATCCGTCATTACACGACCATTGAAATAACAGAGAACGTACTTTCTTTAGTCTGTGTAAAAAAGTAAATATAAATTTATTAAATAATTAAATAAATATTTCGGACAGCTGACACACAACGCCATGTAGCAGAGCTTTGTATCCATGTTGTAATAAGACAACTGAAATAAACACTTAAACACACTCTTTTAGGGTTCCGTAGCCAAATGGCAAAAAACGGAACCCTTATAGATTCGTCAAGTCTGTCTGTCTGTCTGTCTGTCCGTCCGTATGTCACAGTCACAGTTGAAATTTGGTCAGATGTATTCTGTGAACCGCATTAATATTTTTACACAAAAATAGAAAAAGTCAATAAATTTTAGGGGTCCCCATACTTGGAACTGAAACTCAAAAAAAATATTTTCATCGAACCCATACGTGTGGGATATTTATGGATAGGTCTTCCAAAATGATGTAGAGGTTTCTAGTATCATTTTTTTCTAAACTAAATAGTTTGCGCGAGAGACACTTTCAAAGTGGAAAAATGTGTGTCCCCCCCCTGTAACTTCTAAAATAACAGAGTGATAAAACCAAAAAATAATAATAATATATGTTGTACATTACCATGTAAAATACCACCGAAAATTGGTTTGAACGAGATCTAGTAAGTAGTTTTTTTTAATACGTCATAAATCGTAAACCACAATTTACCTTTCATTCAATCAATACACTATTATGAGAACTTATAAATGATGTAACTTGCTGCTACGGAACCCTTCATGGGCGAGTTCGACTCGCACTTGGCAGCTTTTTTTTGTAATAAGATTACATGTCATTAAGCATAGAAAACTTGAGGAGTTTGGGTACCATGAAACGAATATTTGTGGTTCACACAAACATTTACCATACCTTAGGTTATAAAATTTATTTGAAGAAAAACCCGACTGTACCTTGACCCCGATCGGTCAAGATTCATACCTGAAACCTCTTGATCAGCAGTTGCATCAGCGAATAGCCAAACCAGGGAGGCAGTAAGGAAGTAAAATTGACAAAATATATTCAAATGTTTTTATACGTATATTTTAATTTTGTTTTCCATAACACATACTAAATATTTTAGTTTCGTAAACTACTAGTAACAACTACAATAGTAGAAACTACTGTTAAGAATCTGGCAACACCGGGAAAGAATGATGGAAGTCCCGTATCGTCCTTGAGCTTACAACTTTTAGTGTCGATTTATATTGACTTCATTTCAGTGGCACAACTAGTAAAGTGCACAAGTTACAGAGGAAATAAAACCAACAAAAAGTTATAAAAGCTATTCCTATTATAAATTATATAGAAAGAAAGAAAACGTTTAATTAAACTACTACTGTCATGTAAGTATTAAAATTTAATCCACTATACTATCTTTATATATTTAGTTCTTGTGTGAGTGTGTATAAGTCCCGCACGTTGACATTGCGATGGAACCTTGTCACAATAAGCGCTGTGTGACGTCATTAACCGCAAAAAAGTACAGATGGCAAACAAAGAAATCTTGTCTGTTAGATACGTATTCATTTATAAAAATTTCAACTTTTTAGTTACCTACCTACTTTTGATTTTGTTTTACAATTGGTTTTATAACAATCAATTTGTACAATTGATTTTATACATTGGTTTTATAAAACCAAGTATTTATAAAATCAAATTTTTATTACAACAATTTAATAATCACTCTAATATTATAAAGGAAAGTTTATGAGTGTGTATGTTTGTTACTTCTTCACGCGCAAACGGCTGGACCAATTTTCATAAAATTTTGATGAGCATCTAGCTTAACACATACATGCACGCGGGTGGAGCCGCGGGCAACAGCTAGTTCAAGACTAATTCTTCAATTCCAATCATATTATCGTCGAAGTCAGAAATTGTTTCAGAATCCGTTGTGTAAGATTTACGTTCCGTCACTTTGGTAGAATTTTGTAAAAGTTTTAAAATATCCGTCAGAACTTCACAAGTTGCTTTGAAATTAAAATGTCCTCAGTAGTGTCCGAAGGATATTTGGGGCACGGCTTATGTTTTGTATGAATAACTTAAGAGTCCTTTTTCTCCTTTACAAAATAATTGACCACTTTAACTATCATTTCACGAGCACGGCTGTTAATTACTTTCTTATTCATTTTAACAGAATAACTATATTAACAAAACTTAATAACAAAAATATAACAGGCTAACGAAAACAAACCAATAAAAAACACGTCCGCTCGACTTTGCGAACGGTACTGACAGTTCGACTACGTCACCAAGATGGACGCCAATCGCAATATCATCGTGCGGGACTTATATGTCACTGAACTTCTCTCAAACGACTGGACCGATTTTCATAAAAAAAATTGTGTGTGTTCAAGGGGATCTGGGAATGGTTTAGATTCGCAATTGGACCCGGTAGGTGGCACTGCGATCAAGTTATGGAATTTTAAAGTTGGGCGGTACGAAGTTCGCTGGGTCATCTAGTACTATATAAATATATAGAATTGAAGTGTCTGATTGTAATACTAAATGAGTGTTTTTTAAGAAATGAAATGCGTATTTAAGTATACGGTTAAGTTTAAATCAAAAATGCATTTTTTTTAATTGTATGATGTCTGTTTGTTCCGGCTAATCTCTGTAATGGCTGGACCGGTTTCTACAGGACTTTCAATGGCTGATGATATAAAGAAACTTATGCTCATTGTTTTAGACTAGTTTCGCTCCGTGGCGTTACTCAGATAAACACTATTGAAGTGTCTGTTTGTAAAGTACAATTTTTACACTAACTTTGCTACGCAGCGTTACTCACAATTTTCAAGTACAACCGCGAGTAACACGACGGGCTTGTAATATAATATTATCTGGTTCATTGTTGCCTCATAAGAATTCACAATTCACTTACCCAGAAACAAAAATATTCATATTAAAAGCTCACGATAGTGTTCAGAGAGATGGTGAATTATTACTTCATAAATTAAAACATAAACACATAAGAACACAACACGAAAGGTAACAAAATGTTATTAAGTGGGTATTTAGCAAACAAATGGCATCGAAGGCAAATAAGCTTTATGGAAGAACAGCCTCCCCCCCCCCTAGGCAACAGCTTACGTATTTCGTTTTCTATTCTATTTCTTTATTCTCTTGTTACATTGGCTAATGTCACTCGGTCACGTGATCAAAACAAAATATTAGCCAATGAAACCAAAGAATCAGTTTGTAAGTGTGTATGTTGCTCTTTCACGCAAAAACTATAGAATGGATTTTGATGAAACTTCACAATAATATAGCTTACATATCGGAATACAACATAGGCTTCTATTTACCGCCATGACAGACCTACACGCGGGCGGAGCCGCGGGCAAAAGCTAGTAGAGAAATAAAATAGAGAATATAATAACAATAAGTAGTAAATAATATTTAAAAAAATAGTTTTCAAAAACTAAACCAACAAGCTTTTAAACTAAAACGAAGAAAATTATATTAATGTAATATAGCGCGTGGCGACGTAATTGAAATATTTTCAGAAAGCACCCCACGCTTTGTTACATTAAAATTAATGTCTACGTTTTAGTTAGTTTCTTTAAACTATTTTCTTAGAAAAACTAAAAAAAGACTAATTTGTTTATTTATTTATGTTTTTTAGTTTTTTTTTCAAATTAGTGTATTGTCATCGGTTCTCGATAAATCTACAAAGTTTATACGAAATCTGGCCGTTTAAAGTGGGTCAAAATCGCACCCAAAGGAGTCAGTTACAAACATACAAACAAACATACATGTGAAGCTAATTAAAAGCGTTTAATAAATAACGTTTGCAACTTGGCTAGTGGGGCAGTTCATAAGGGCGCTTTGAAAACAAACTTTCTGCGACCGATATTACCGCTTGGCATCGTGACAGTCGCACTGCGGCAGCTGTCTCTCTCTTACGCATTGCAAAGCAATGAAGAGAGAGCAAGAGAGATGGACGTTACCCCCAGTGTACTGGGGGCAAACCCATTTAGTATCGGCACTTAATATAGTATCATTAAGGTCTGCGCTTGTGTGTGCGTCTGTATTTATTGAAGGTGATAACCTGATAACTATCATTAAACACTGTAAGAATAGTTCCCAGAAACAAAAAAAAGAAGATAGAATATCTTATCACATGTGAATACAGACTATTTAATTGCTATAATTATTTATTTCCCGATAATTTTAATGTTGTGTCGGAACACAAAACCTCAACCGTAGTTCGACTGTGATACCAGTTTTTATGAATTTTTTTCCCCTTTAATTAGGGAAATTACTTGTAAGTCCAGACATTAGTGGACCTCATTTCTGTATTTAAGGACTTGGTTCCGAACCTTATCTGAAAGTATTCTTTGGAGATACAATTATCTCTGATAATTAATACATAGGGACAATTTGTGGATGTTTCTACAAATTGCAACTTGTGCTTCACATCATAATTGACTGGTTGAGAATGATCAATAGTACGAAACTTGATTCCGACTTACCGTATAACTGTAGAATATTAAAAAAAAATTTTTTTCATACATTAGGGGTCATCCATAAATTACGTCACACGAATTTCATGATTTGTTTGCCCCTCACCCGTCCTTGTCACAGTTGATCACATTTGTGAGACTCCCCCCCTCCCTAGTGTGAAGTCACATTGCAAATTTACATTTGGAAATAGTTAAATGAATACAGGTTCCGGAACCAATTTTATTTCCATTAAATTACCTATTTTTTAGTAAAATTAACATCATATCAAACAATTAACAAAAGAAAAACGATTAATTATTTAAATTAAAGAACAAAAAATCGGCAAAGTGCGTCTCAGGCCACGCATAGAATTTTTTATATATTAATATAGAATAGGGATTTAAAATCGTGTCCAATATATAATTGTTATGTTTACTTATTTTTCTTTATTTTTGTACGAAACGAAACGCAAAACGACAATATTATAAAAAGTTAGTGCAAACCTTTATGTTTCTAAGAGTTTGCACAGTATGTAACAAGTAACTGAAATAAAAACTATAATTTTTAAAGTTTTTTTATATTAAACCCTTTTTTCAATCTTAATGTTTATCAAAAAAAGGGAATTTTTTACAGCGTATGGTATCATTACACGCACACAGATGTACGTGTTCCTACAGTGTCTCTGGCGACTGTCACGCACACTAAAATAATCAATCGGCGTCATGTTAATTGACAAGCACGTTCCATCTGGCTTTCTTTTATAATCTGAGTACTTAACCATAAATGCTAGAATAACAAAAAAAAAAACAAAAAAGTTTTTTAGAGATTACAGATAAAACTTATCTATTTATTATAATAGTTACTTTACATATAGAATCCGTAATACTGGGTTAATCATTTCAATCTTTCTAAAATATAGGGAAAAACAATTACATTTTTGTACAATAAATTAATATCCCAAAAACTAGACTTATTTCCTTTCTTGTTATACTATTCTTATTATTAAATAAATCGAAACAAAACACATACCCTAAACTATCTACAACTGAAAACCTAAGGAACACGTCTATATTTTTAAGCAATCTTCAATGAATTTGATATATTTTTGTACAATAAATATATTTTATTAATTATAAAGGAATTTAGTATGATATTTTGAAAATTATTTTAATACAAAGAATGTGATTCATGGGTCAAAATTGGCCGACACCATGAGAACGTCGGCAGTTTCAAGTTTGAGGTTTAAATTGGACTACATTTATCACATTTAACTGCGCTATGTACCATTATCGGAAAGCGTAAGTCTTCTAGTTTATTTTGATATGTATAACGTGTAACATAAGCGAAAGAAAAGTTTAGTACTTACGACATAATTACCGACACTCGCAAACACACATACGTAACGCGAGTCAACTGGAGTTAAAAAAATCTCATGTTGTAACAAAAGAGTCTTACACTGCCATCTTACGTTTTTTAGTAGAATTATTTCATTAGCTTTCCAAATAATCAATCAAAAACAACCAAACAATGCTGCATTTTAAACTAGATGGAGTTACAGATAAGTAGTCGCTGTGGCATCTACACTATCCATGGGCGTATGACACTCCTTTTTTTTAGACTCTAGTATCCATGGAAGTTTGAGTGGTTATATACCTTTCGCCTGCGACTCCGCCCGCGTGTATGTCGGTTATCGCGGTAAAAAGTAGCCTATGTCCTTTCTCAGGCTCTAGACTATCCATCCTACGAACATTTCATTGAAATCGGTTCAGTAGTATTGACGTGAAGCCTGACAGACAGAGTTACTTTCACATTTATAATATTAGTAAGGACTAGTAAGGATTACATGTACAGCTTATTGGCTCTGTTGGCGTAGTGGTTAAAGAACCTGACTGAAATGTCAAGTCGTGAGTTCCGTTCAATGGTAGGACAAATATTTGTTCGCTAAGCACGATATTTTAACTGAGCCCCGCGATTACTGTGAATCGGCAAGTAGCGTTATGGGATGAAGTTAGTCTTTAAAAATGTATCCTAGGTTACTCCTTCTACTATACGCTTTCTGCCATTTAAAGCCCCGTACTGCAATATATGTTTTTATCGTTATCATCATCAGCCTATCGTAGACCACTTTTGGACATAGGCCTCTCCAATTGCACGCCACTTAGGTCGATCCTCGGCTAATCGCATCCAGCTCCTGCCAGCCGTCTTGAGCAATCATCACTCCATCTGGCCTGTGGACGTCCTACACAACGTTAAGCGAGACGCGGTCTCCACTCAAGAACACATTTACCCCAACGATTTACGGTTTTGCGGCTAATATGGCCAGCCCATTGCCAATTCAGCTTGCTTATCCTGTGGACTAAAGCGAAACCCCGTGCATAGCTATATCCATGGCACGTTGCGCTATTATCAATCAAACTATCTCAAATATATTTACAGGAAAACATTAGTAAATCCTTTAAGATCTCTCTCGCTCATTCTAATTATTATTATTTTATTTTCACAGCCATCAAAATGAGAATAATTGGATTCAGAAATATTATACGGAATGAGGAAACAGAAGTATGCAGGTTACAAAATTGTAATCTTGTTGTAGACGCCCATAGTTTCTTTTATCATTCGTACAAAGAGAGTAAGACATCCTACGTTTTCGGTTGTGATGCTAAAGAGTATGCTGCGCACGTGAGAATTAAAAAGCTACTCAAATTCAAAAGAGCAAACGTCCAATGTTACTTTGTATTCAGAGGTGGCACTGACGATATTGATCAGAAAATAAGCAAGGCTAAAAGTGAAATATTTGATTTTGAAGCTAATCGTAAATTCATACCTCCCCTATTTATGACAGAAGTTTGTCAACAAATGATCAAAGAAGCAGGTTTCAGGTATACAACGTCTATTACTTCAAACACCAATGACTGTATTGCATTAGCTGAATCTTTAGATTGTGCAATTTTGTCCAATAAAATTGATTACTGCTTTAAAAAAGTGCCATACATACCAATGGACACATTGACATATTCTACATGCAATAACTACATCATGGCTGGACAATTTAAGTTTCAAAATTTCCTTGAAAAATACTCTTTAACAGAAAGAAAATGTGCCATTTTTGTCACTCTATCCGATTTAAATATTTATACAATTAATCATTTTGACGAAGTGTTTAAAAAATGGAATATTTCTGATGAAAATATAGAGAATCAAAATAAAAAGCTATTAAAATGGCTCTCGGAACACACCGAAGAAGAAGTTTTGAATGATATTTCCATATTTCTAGAAGACGATTATGAAAAATTTTGTAATGAGTTCCTATTCCTTTTTAACAAAATGTACCATAGCGAATGCGAATGGACCATCGCTACGGAATATTTAATTAACGATGGGGAGCTAAATTTATTAAAAAATGATCCCTTCTGGTTCGAAAAAGGCGTGGCTTTGCAATATATAGCTATACCTTATATTAATTTGTACAAATATAAAACGATATCTGGTTCCAAGGCCATAGAAAAGAAAACCTCTACAGACAGCATCATGGTTGCTTTAAATATTATTGTATATGCATATAATTTGCTAACAAATTTTCAAGAAAGTGAACTTACAATATTTCAAGATTCAGATAACTTAATAAAAATCAATACTAAAGAATTTAAAATCAGAAAACCAGGTTTCTTCTGCAAACAATCGGTGTTTGAAAATGGATGGAGATGTTTACGACACTGCAACCTACTTGAACATTTCTTAAAAGAGAACAAAATTAATATAAGCTTTGAAGATGCAACTCCACAAGAATCTAAGCTATTTTTATTCAGTTTGGCATATTTTAATCGCAAAAAAATGACCCAGAAAATAGATGTTACTAAGGAAATTCATTGTTTTATGCTGTATTATTCAATCTCGCATAAATTACGGCTCTTTGATCTTCATAAATCAAGCATGCATCAAGCACAGCAAGACGAGTTTGAAAATCTTTTACAAATAACACAAAAATATTTTAAAATAGAAGAAAGCGAAGAAGAAGATATATTTGATGAGGACCAGTTAAAAACATTAGTGGAAATCCAGTACTGCATTTTGCACATGAATTACTTGAATACTTTATGCGGAGAAAAATATCTTCCTACTAGGTACCATAGATTTATTAATTGCCCTTTTGTTTATAAACTGTTGAAGGATATGGAAAATCTGAATTTCAATGAGTTTCTTGAGTCAGAATTTCAATCGTTTCCAAGCATTCTGGATCATGTAAACATGCTTATAAAAAGCTACAATAAACTATTAATTGCACCAGTAGTGGCAAATTGGCGCAGTTCAAGAAACTTTTAAAAATCTTTTGAATTTTAAATTCTTTCATGTCAAGATCTATACTTATAATACTCGTATTAACTTTAATATTTAGTCTAAAGCTTTAATCTAATTATTGAATCTTCAGTAAAATATTTTCTTATTAATTAAGTAAATTTTAATTATTTTATCAATTTTCACCCATTGTGGCCACTTGATTGAATATAATACAATAAGAACTTTTATTGCGCGATGTAGAATCAGAGGACAAAGTTTTTTCTTTTTACCTTATACGATTCTTTAGAATGTGCATTTTCACTTTCGACAAATGTGAAGGAGGAACTGAGAGAGTGCCTTGGAGAGCACGTTAAGCAGTCGGTCACGGATGTCATGAACATCTGTGGCAATCGTTATTGGGGAGGACAACTAGTTAAAACTTTAAATTTCAGTTTGCCCTCAGGGCTGTAGAGGTCCGATGCCATCGTTTTGTGCAAAACCTGAAAATCAGGTAAAATTGGTTGTAGTTCAACCTGTAGCTGATCCCTGAATAGTATTGGGAATAATAAAGGCTAGGACAGAGTGTGTATTTTCTTTGTTGTTTAATTGTTACAAAATATTTTTTAGATTGTTGTTATTATTATTGTTAAATTTAGGTTAAGATTGTTGTTGCATTTAGGTTTAAAGACAAGTTGAAATGAATACTCATTTGACAATAAAAATTTTGAAGTATTTTTTTTTTGTTCGCCCTTTCACACAAAGATACCATGACTCGATTGTGATTTCAAGTGGGAGCGAATGCGACTGCTGTGCTTGAGGCCTCATCATCATCAGCCTATCTCAGTCCACTGCTGGACATAAGCCTCTCCCATTGCACAACACTTTGATCGATTTTGGGCTTCTCGCATCCAGCCTCGGGATCAACTTTCAGCAAATATTTGTTTTAGAGTTTAGGTGTTTTCTATGTATTACATGGATGTATTAACAAAAGAAAGTATGTAAACACTTTAATTGCATTTATTCGTATATATTACTACTTCATTAATAGGAAACATAATTTTATTTTAGTGTAAAAAAAAAGAATTATTAATTACTATCATTTTTAGGGTTCCGAAGTTTATGACTCGGAACCCTTATAGATTCGTCATATCCGTCCGTCCGTCCTTCCGTCTTCGACTTACCGTCCAAACGGTAAGTGCTAGAAAGATGAAACTTTGAATATGTGTTGTAATTAGGTCGACAAAGTGCTATAATAAAATTATTAAAAATATTTTTATTTGGGTTACCTCCCCTAAACGTAAAGTAGGGATGGTTTTTTTTCTCGCGGTTACCTCATCATGTGGGATATTATTAGTGTTCACGCGCCACTCGAAATTGTTGGGTAATAACACACCAAGTACACAGAACGTAAGCACTTTATTAAATTTATCACACATCCTTATATGATTAGCAGCACAACAAAACAATAGCGCGACACAACTGTTTGGTACAGCGACATCTATCGAGTTACCTCGAAAGTAAAGGTTACACTCGAACATTCCGCCCACCAAGGACATTGTCCTTCACCACCGCCCACCATGAAGTGACCAGATTTAGCACGGCCAATAACTCGAATAGGTATTAAATTCCTTGGTGCTCGGAAGTAAGGCACATTAAACAAAAAAAACATTAATCATCCCAGTATTGTAAACTGTTACATATATATTTGATTACTGTGCCATGATTATGTTACAGTATTTCTATTATACATAATAAATAATGTTGAAACAAAAAATAACAAAAACAAATAGAAACCTAAAACTAAACATCGATTTATAGTGGACTGTATAATAACAAACATAGACTTTAGCTTTAAGTTACCTTGAAAATAATTTCATAATGGTAACAGAATGACATACTTATCACTAATTCTTAACAAAACAAAAAGGTTTACAAATAACTATACATCATCTCTTACTGGTAAAATGCATAGCTTCGAAGTTGGACGCCTAATCTGCGAATCCTTACACTGGAGAGTCACAACCCGTACCAAGCCATCTTTTCCTGGATGCGAATCAATAACCCTACCGTACAGCCATTTAGCAGGCGGCAAATGATCCTCCTTAACAAGGACAACATCACCAACTTCCACATTACGTGTTTTCATAGACCACTTATGCCTCTGGAAGAAGCTAGTTAAATACTCCTGAGACCAGCGTCTCCAAAACTGTTGCATCATTTTCTGGGTCAGCTGCCAGCGACGCAGACTACTCATTGATGCGTGCTCGAAATTAAAATCAGGCGATGTTACTAAGGGCTGGCCCACCAAGAAATGACCCGGTGTGAGTGGGGATGGATCTGTAGCATCATTACTGAGTTGTGAAATGGGTCGCGAATTTAAACAGGCTTCTATTTGAGTTAAAACTGTAGTAAGCTCTTCGAATGTAAGTTTGGTATCGCCAATTACACGCTTTAAATGATGTTTCGTGCTCTTAATGCCTGCCTCCCATAGACCTCCGAAGTTGGGTGCGTGCGGCGGAATAAAATGCCACTCTGTGCCTGCATTAGCTAATGCAGCTGCTATTTCTCGAGGTAGCACGGCATTTTCATCCCGAAACATAATCTGCAGCTCTTTAGACGCTCCCACGAAGTTAGTGCCATTGTCACTCCATATTTGAGTACACTGACCGCGTCTGGCGATGAAACGCTTATATGCCGCAAGGAACCCCCGAGAAGTCAAATCCGACACTGCCTCAATGTGCACTGCACGAGTTGCCATGCAGACAAAAAGACATATGTACCCCTTGTAAGACGTATGCCCTCGACCCTTGCTAGTTCTAATTTGAATGGGGCCAGCGTAGTCTACTCCCGAATGGAGAAACGGTTTGCTCGGGGTAACTCTGCAATCTGGTAAGTCCCCCATCTGTTGATTCCTCACCACCGCTGCATGACGAATACATGGGACACAATGATGTATGTGGCCCTTAACTAAACTCTTTGCTCTAATAATCCAATACCTGGTACGTATAATGTTCAGTGTTAACTGAGGCCCACCGTGCAACGCTCTCTCATGAGCATCAGCTACAATCAACCGCGCTAGATGTGATTGGCTAGGAAGAATAAGAGGATGTTTGCTGTCATCGCTCAATGGTGCATTGTGGATTCGACCTCCAACTCTCAGCAACTGCTTGTCATCAAGGAACGGGTTCAAGGAAGCTAAACCACTGCTCTTGCTGCAATTCTTTTTCGCTTCAATCAGCTTCAGATCTGACTCAAACCACGTTCGTTGACATTGTCGAAGACAAGATTCCGTCGTTTCTCTTATTTCCGAAGCGGTGAGGTAAGGTGGTAACTTCGTTTCATTCTTACGAGGATCCCTAAAACGTAAAAATCGTCTGCACCATGCCAGTACACGAACTAATCTGCTCATCGATGAAAATCGAGCCCACATCATCTCAGTCGGACTTTCCTCCGTCTTTCCCACGTGAGCCTTCAAAGTTTTTTGTTCCAGTTTGGTCATAATAGACCTCGGCCTGGAATAGTCTATGACCTCATTTGATAACCACGCAGGTCCTGCTTGCCACAGTGGATTAGATAAAAGGACATTCGGGGATATGCCTCGCGAAGCACTGTCAGCTGGGTTGTCCTTAGATTGAACATAGTGCCATTGAGAAGAATCAAGCCCACACAAAATCTCTGATGTCCTGTTTGCCACAAATGTCTTCCAGCGACTTGGATGATCACTCAACCAAGCCAACACTACGGTTGAATCGGTCCATGCATGTAAGTTTGACTTTGGTATATCTAAAACTTCAGCTACTTCTAACAGTAATTTAGTAACTAAGACCGCGCCACTTAACTCTAGTCGTGGGATTGACACTTGTTTGATGGGGGCAACCTTTGTTTTTGAAGTCACCAAGGAGGAATGAGTCAGACCCTTAGAATCGATGACTCTGATATAAATTACACCAGCATATGCTACACTAGAGGCGTCTGAAAAACCATGTAGCTCCACGGTGCGATCGTCATTGCTTCTTTGGATCCATCTGGGTATTCGGAACTTATTGAGGGTTTGTAACTCCTTGCGATATAACTGCCACTCTTTTAAAAGTTCCGGTGGCAATTCCTCATCCCAGTCACATCCAGCAATCCACAGTTTTTGAATGATTGCCTTGGCGGTTATTATACAAGGTGAAACCCAACCCAGCGGATCATAGAGACGTGCAATCTCCGAAATAACACTCCTTTTAGTTATAGGTATAGATATAGAGGAAGACTCAGAATCTGACGGCAAGTGGACGGAGTAATAAAAGTCGTCACTGGCACGATTCCAGGTAAGCCCCAACACTCTAGTTATTTCGTCTTCTTTAATTTCTATATTACCCCCTATATCTTGTTTTATTTTCTCAAGTAATTCTGCTCTATTACTAGTCCATTTCTGCAAAGTAAACCCTGCCTTATTTAATAAGCCGTTCATGTCATGGTATATTCCAATAGCGTCACTTTCAGATTGGCAACCAGTCATCAGATCGTCCATATAAAAATCGGTTTTTACCCGCGTAGCAGCCAATGGATATGCATGACCTTCATCACAGGCTACTTGCTGTAATGCCTTGACTGCCAGGTAAGGTGCACAAGATGTTCCGAAAGTCACTCTCAAAAGACGAAATTCCTGTATATCGGAATGAATATCATCTCGCCATAAAATCCTTTGAGAGTCAACGTGTTCGCTACAAACCTTCACCTGACGATACATTTTCACTATGTCTGCAGCTAGACATACTGGATGTTGACGCCACCGCATCACTGTATGACGTAAATCCGCTTGTAATTGTGGTCCAACCATTAAGGTCTCATTTAAAGAAACGTTATTAGTTCCTTTAGATGATGCATCAAATACCACCCGTAATTTTGTAGTTGTTTTGTCTTCACGAATTACAGCGTGATGCGGCAGATAGACCGCGTTGACTTTGTTTTGCTCCTCGTCATTGGAAATTCTTTCCATATGGCCAAGCGTGAGATATTCATTAATGACCGATTTGTATTGGTCATTAAGTTTCGTGTCTTTGGATAACCTTTTCTCGAGGTTAGCAAACCTTTTTTTTGCTATCTCCTTTGTACCGCGCGGTGGTTCACAAGACTTGAACGGCAGCTTCACAATATAACGGCCCTCTTCATCTCTACGTGTGGTAGCAGCGAAGTGTTCTTCACATGCTTGCTCCTGAGGAGAAAGTACATGTGTGGCGACTGACGACTGGGTTTCCATTTCCCAAAATCGTCTCAAGATTTCATTCGCCTCCACTTGAGTGTGCATGCTCACTACCACATTGTTATAGGATTGTAGACCGTCTCCGCCGTTGACCTGACCAGAAACTATCCAGCCCAGGTGAGTATCTTGAGCTATTGCCTTTCCTTGTGGGTCCCTCAGTAGACCCTCTTTTAAGACTCTGCTGTATACCTCAGACCCTAACAAAATATCGATTTTGTTAGGTGTATTGAAATATGGATCAGCTAAATCCATCTGACTGAGGTCTGACCAGTTCAGTAAAGTAAACTTTCGTTCAGGCAGAATCGAAGTAACCTTACTCAACACATGAGCCTTAATCTGTAGATTGAAGGTAGGGTCATGAAGTGACTGAATATTAATCACAACCACATATCTAGAGGTTGTGCCGTTGTGACCACCGCCTATACCTGCAATTGTTGTTTTGGTTGATTTCTTCTTCAATTGTAACAACTGAACCGCAGCTTCTGAAATGAAAGACGCCTGCGACCCCTGATCCAACAATGCTCTCAAGGGCTGATAGGAGCCGTTACGTGACTCCGCCTTTATAATTGCTGTAGCTAACAACACCTGAGTATTGATATCCGTAGCGAAATGGGTTACAATTGAAGGTTCTTGTATGGCTTCGTTTCGAGTTGAATTAGAAACCTGTGGTGCGTTATTGTGATTGTTAGTGTGCGCGGAGGAAGAAACACCGGTGGTGGGTTCTCCTGGAGGGTGCAATAATGAATGATGCCTTTTATTACATATACGACACCTTGTAGAAGAGCGGCAATTAATAATAATGTGGTTAGAACGAAGGCAATTAAAACATAAACCTAGTGACTTGGCTATCTGACGGCGTTGATCAACTGCTTCAGCGCAAAACTTTTTACAGTTGAACAAGAAGTGATCTTCTGAACAGTGCGGGCAAGACGTTTTAGAAACGACGTGTACCTTAGGGTTATTAATTTTAGATTTAAAAGACTTGTTATCAATAAATTCAAGAGCTCTAAAACGGGTCTCCAAAAAATCCTGAAACATTTTAAAAGTGGGTAGTTCGTCACAAGATTGACTGACTTGTAATTCCCAATTTTTACGAGATTCAGGGTCCAACTTCGAGCTAATCAAATATATAATTATTATGTCCCAAGCGTCTACGTTAACGCCAAGAGATGATAATTCGTGTAAACAATCTGTAGTCGTATCCAAAAGCTCTTTTAGCGTACTGGATGATTCGTATGACAAGTCCTTTTGGTTAAGCAGACGCTTGAGAATACAGTTCGCCATAAATCTTTTATTTTTATACCGACTAGTTAACATATTCCAACATTTGTCATAATTTGCTTGTGTAATAGGTACATGCCTAATTAGCTGTTCCGCCTCACCCGACAACTGGGATCTTAAATAGTGTAAACGTTGTACATTATCAAGACTTGTGTTGTTATGCACTAACGAAATAAACAAATCCCTAAATGTTGACCACTCATTATATTTACCGCTAAAACTTGGAATTGTTATTTTAGGTAATTTAGCCATTGACATACCTTTTACACAGCTAGAAGACGTATCAAACAAATTTACATTTTTGGATTTAAAGTTACTTAATGCATTTTTCAAATCTACCTTATAATTAAAATAAATGTCCGACACATTCTCAAAAACATCATCACGAATGTATTTCGACGAACTTAATTCTTCTCGCTTGCAAGTAGTAATCAACTCCTCATGTTTTGTTGTAAATTTAATAAACTGATTCTCCAGCATATCTAATCTAGTCTCAAGATAAGCTTCACTAATTCTATCCTTAGGGGATTTCTTGAAGTTAATTTGCCCCTTTTCTATTTGATTTTTAATGTCCTCCAACATTCGTAACTGTGCCTCCATTTTGAGCAGATATTTTTAATTCGTAAATAGTACAAAATTTTCTAAGTGTCACAAACGTAAATTTTTCTAAGTGTTTAAAGTTGCATTTAGCTCGGACCGAAATCGGGCATAGATTCCCCGTCGTTTCACTTTTTCTTAAACTATTCTAAGTCCTAGCTATCTTCGTGCAAATTTTTCTAAGTTAATAAATTTACTTTAAATTTTACAAGTCTTTGACACTTGTCACTGATATTTTTAAACTTCACTAATCTGTCAGAGTTATAAAATGAACTGTTCCACTTACTTGATTAGTCCTGTATAGCACCACCAGAGTTGTAATAAATACTGACCTCACCGTAGTTGATACTTCCAAAATTTCTCACCAGGGGGCGCCACTGTGTATTTATTCCAGAATATTCATCTGCTTCGGCTTGTCTTGTAAGGCACACCTTGTGAACTTTACGGTTCAACCTGTTAGCGACAGGTTTAGGTGCGTCCACAATGCTGAAATATAACAAGGGGGGCCCGGTAAAAATGATCCGACTCGTAGGACCTTATGTTCACGCGCCACTCGAAATTGTTGGGTAATAACACACCAAGTACACAGAACGTAAGCACTTTATTAAATTTATCACACATCCTTATATGATTAGCAGCACAACAAAACAATAGCGCGACACAACTGTTTGGTACAGCGACATCTATCGAGTTACCTCGAAAGTAAAGGTTACACTCGAACAATTAGGTAGGTCTATTAAAAACATTAAAGGGTTTGTAAGATGATTTTTTGATTTAGGTATCCGTTTGCGAGAAATTCTACTTTAATGGGCACTTTTTTGTAAAAACAAGGCGTCCCACCCCTCTAAAAGCTAAACGGCTGGAAAATTCATTATGGTGGTCCATAACGCTATCTATCACTGATAGATAGCAATGATGATGATGACCAGAACTCTTGAATTCTATTCATGCTTTCCATCAGGCAGAGTAGTCATTTTTTCTTTTTGTTATGATGATATTACAAATGGTCGTGTTCATCCCACACACAACCGTCCTGGGGGATAAACTGATAATCGAACCTGCGACCTGTAGCATTGCAGTGAGACAAACATACAATAAACGGACACAAAGAACACCCAAACTCAGAATAAAAATTTGAGAATCACACAAAGTGTTATCCCGTGTAGGATTTGAACCCACAACACCTGGCGCTGTATAAAGCGGTGTGGCGACCGCTTATACCACTAGGCCAACTGTGCAACGATACTTTACATTGCTTTACAACATAATGTATTTAATAATAATTTTGTAACAAAGTATTGAAAAAATAACAATCGTATATAATAAATCTGTTCTTTATTCTTCGAATTTTTGACGGGGAATCCCCGTTTAAAATAAACCTGTGTGGCAATGAAATGGTCAATTACGTACAATTACTCATATACATACAAATGCCTCGTTAGTCTAGTGATCAAGAGGTCTCGGGCTCAAATTCCGGCTCGGGTGAGAAAGTGTAATTGAGTTTTTGTGATTATAGAAATATTTAGAAACAGTTTGAAAGTTTAGGCTGTTAAGAGGCCGGCGTACGACACTCGAAACTGCAAGTTGAAATTTTGTTCGTAAAATATTGCTGTCTCTGTTTGACAAAATACAACGTAGATACGAGTGCACCGCTGTATGTGTGTATGTGGATTGACATTCATTCGTAGTAATTCGGACTCTCTCGTAGAAGGTTCGGCTATCATTATTTGACTGACACGAATCACACACACATTGAAATATTTTTTGATGCGATAGCACTACTAATTGCTTGAAATTTGAGAAAATATGAAAATCATGAATGAAAACTCAATATTTTTTCGATTTATTTTGTGTAAGTAGTAGCATATTAATATATAAGATATGTTATTGATGAAACAATATTAGAAATATTTTTGTTTTTAAGACAGAAAAAAACAAAATGAATACATGACATTTACAATGTAAAATATGTTAAATTTATTTTAATTATATTTTATTCTAGATTAGTTTATTTTTAAAAATAAAGACGTTATAACCTAAATAAATACAGTCTAAGTCCGAATATCAACATATCATCGTGGAAATATGTTTATACTGCAAATGATCTTGGTATACCGTTTGTATGGACAATTCAGCCTCCGGGGGCCCCTTAGGCCCTGTGCCTCAGAGACCACGTAAAGCCGTTGCTCCTTTACCTGATGTGTTCCCGGTCGTGTTGGATAACCATCCTGACGGATATAAATATTTTTCAGACATCTGACTCAGGACATCATCTAGTCCCAAGTGTCACGTAGCGGTGTCGTGGGGAGTTCATATTATAGTGCAACACCCCCAACCACCGCGTCACAACAATATTTATAAGTGTAACTTGTCCCGGGATGCAGAGATGAAAAATTAATTAATTCAGCGGTATTATTACATATAATGGTGCACTGCCTAGGTTGTACATAATAAGTTGTCTAATAGATCATTGTCTTTTGAACTAAACAAACATACATTTTACTTTGATAAAATAGTTCAAAAGCTGCAATAGCCTCAGATAAATTTCCTAGACATCTTTTTAAATCACAGACTCACTTGAAAACATATAAAGCTGAACAGAACTAATACTATGTGCACATTTATTAAATATAAGACTATCACACAAGACTTATCAGTTGATTAGGTATACAACATGAAACAATTTATTATGTAGTTTTACAATTAATTATATACCTCAGACACAACCCGGAGAAACTAGCTCAATAGAGCGGGTTTACAGCCCGTTTTCTCTTTTATAATATAATTGGTTTTCTCGCACTAAATTAAGTGTAAGACTGTCTGTCCCCGAACCGCACTGGGACCTATATTTAAATTTTATTCTGTTTGACACTAACCAACTAATACGATAACTATATAGCAGTCCATCACGATTCAAAGAAGTCTTTGTTCTCATGGGAAAAGCCGGGGACTCATGCTGGACCTACAGGACCATGCAAGTGGCGTGACGGAGCCATCTCCGTCTCCGTCCGTCCCATTGACGCATACATGCGTCAGGGAGGCCCCTCTAGGCCTCCACGAAGCGTAACGGCCCGTTCACGACCTTACCGCTGTGAGCGGCAGCTAAGAGCGAAACGGCCAGCGGTTTGTTGCCGAGCGAATTGCTACATCGGCGAGCGGTGTGGAGAGCGGCAGGAACAAAAGTACAAGTGAATATGTGCGACGCCACGAAACAGAGCGGCGCGGGCGTGGAGAGTGGTGCAGGAGTGACGGACTCAGCGGCGTTAATTAAAAGAAAAAATATTTGACGATTTTATGGCGGTAATGGATACCGAGGCTTTTATAACAGAAATTTTAAATAGACCGCCTATATGGCTGTCGGACTCGCCCATGAAGGGTTCCGTATCAGCAAGTAACATCATATAAAAGTTCTTGTAGTTCGTTGTAACTTTTATACTAGTGTATTAAACGAATGAAAGGTAAATTGCGTGTTACGATTTATGACGTATAAAAAAAAACTACTTACTAGATCTCGTTCAAACCAATTTTTTCGTTGGTTGTTTGCATGGTAATGTACAATATATATATTTTTTTTTAGTTTTATCACTCTTATTTTAGAAGTTACAGGGGGGGGGGGGGACACATTTTTCCACTTTAGAAGTGTCTCTCGCGCAAACTATTCAGTTTAGAAAAAAATGATATTAGAAACATCAACATCATTTTTGAATACCTATCTATAGATACCCCACACGTATGGGTTTGATGAAAAAAAATTTGCATGCAAAGGGGGACCAAGCATGGGGACCCCAAAAATGTATTGTTTTTTTCTATTTTTATGTAAAAGTCTTAATGCGGTTCAAAGAATATATCGACTGACCAAATTTCAACAGTATAGCTCTTATAGTTTCGGAAAAAATTGGCTGTGACATACGGACAAACAGACAGACAGACAGACATGACGAATCTATAAGGGTTCCGTTTTTTGCCATATGGCAACGGAACCCTAAAAAGGTTGTGGGAAGAAATTAAACAATGTTTTCCGGAATATTTCTAATGGTACTTACGTTTAATTTAAATTGATAATACAAAAACATAGAACCTACCAAACGAAGCTATTGATATGTTGACAAAACTACTCCTATGTATACGTCCTGTCGCCCACACTGTTTCTTCTGCATATCAATGATATGTTAGCCCTTGGCAACATACATTGCTATGCAGACGATAGCACAGTTCATGGGCGATATTTTGGACACCCTACAGCCAAGCTAGCAGACATTGAGGAAAAACGGCGGGAGCTTGTCGCTGAGCTTGACCGGGTTCTCGGCCGCATCTCTCAATGGGGAAATGAGAATCTGGTCGAGTTCAACGCCAAGAAAACACAGGTATGCGCGATCTCTACCAAGAAGTCTCCCTTTCTTCCCCTCCCTACTTTTCAGAGCTCTGAACTGCCACTGCAGGATAGGCTCAGTATCCTGGGGGTGGATATCTGTCATGATCTCAACCTGCGTGAATACATTGAGAGCGTCATTAAGGCGGCATCGCGAAAGTTGGGCGTACTGAATAGGGTGAGACGTTTCTTCGCGCCCGAGCATCTGTGTCTTCTTTACAAGACCCAGGTTCGTTCGTGCGTGGAGTACTGCTCTCATCTTTGCGATGGATCCGCCCAGTATTTGTTTGACGCTCTCGATCGGTTGCAGCGGCGAGCAATCCGCATTATCGACAGTAACGAAGTCACCGAGTCCCTTGAGCCCCTGCAGCTGCGAAGAAATGTCGCCTCCATGGCAGTCCTCTATCGCTTACATCATGGAGAGTGCTCTGAAGAGTTGTTCCAACTGGTCCCCCCTTCCCCTTTCCTATACAGGACAACACGTGCTGGCCTCGGAAGCCACCGCTTCAGAGTGGTTGACATACGCTCTCGAACTAAACGGTTCGGCTCTTCCTTTCTGTGCCGAGCAGTTAAAACCTGGAACTCTCTACCAGCGCATGTGTTTCCTCCCTTCTATGACCCCGGGTCCTTCAAGCGGGGCGTGAAAAAGCATCTTACTAGGCCGCCATAGTGTGGGTCACCGTACTGCACTGTCCGTTGTGGCAGTGAGGATGGTGGCCTTCACTTCTGGATTCTGTTCATGCTTTCCATCAGGCAGGGCAGAGTCATTTTGGCAGCTAATATAAAAAAAAAAAAAAAAAAAAAAAAAAAAAAAAAAAAAAAAAAAAAAAAAAAAAACGTAATGTAGGTGGATAGTTGACAAGTTTTAAAAGTTAATTTTTTTATCTGTCAGTAGGTAGATACCTAATTAGCAAAATAGTAAACATATCAGTAGTTTCGTCTGTAGATTTAACTACACACGAAACTACTAGTATGTCTTATTCGCAATGTAAGTAGTTGACAAGTTTTTAAAGTTTTTTCTATCAGTAAATACCTACTTAGCAAAACACTTGGAAATATCAGTTACTTCTTATAGGTAGGACCGGTAGGTCGCATAGTTCACTAAATCGCCATTTAAGTAGGTACCTATCTTTATTTTTTAAAATGTTTGTTGTTTCTAAACAGAGAAGGGATAATTTTAATATCGCCATAATTTTTAACACGTTTTGACTACCTAAATACGTCCACTGTGGCCGCTGCAACTAACCGCTACTAAGGGTTCGTGCCTTCGTGGCGTGCAAATCGCACCGCTCACCGACGCCGCCCGGCACGCCGCCCGGCACGCCGCTCCGCTCTACGCTAAGACCAAACTCGTGTCAATGCGCGCGAAACCCTCCTTGAAAAAACTTCTGCCCTGTCCTTCGACGCGGTTCCCCGCCTCGATCGAAAAAAAAGCCAAATTCCACTTTCCTCTGTCAACTATCATCTGACAGCTTCTCGAATCCAGCAACCTGCGCGTAGAGAATACCTAACTCTATCCTGCACACCAAAATGAAAGCAATTTCAAATCTATTTCCAAACACTAGACTATCAATATTCCAGCATTTATGTTTATTTGTTATATCTATTTATCATTTATTTAATATTTCTTCATTTTAAACTTCTATTATGTGCCAACCCTAACGCCATCTATCGGCTCTTCAAAGAACCATCAGTAGGCTATCAGCACTGCGTCTGTATTTACGATCCCAACAACCCTCTCACTCCTACCGATAGAGGTCGCTCATCTCCTCTTATTTTGTGGCCAAATTTTACAACATTACACAAGTTAAGCAGAGCTACTAGGCAACTGATATAAATACATAACATACTTTTTTTTTGTGAATACATAGAAAAAATTATACATAGAAAACACATAGACTCCGAAACAAATATTTGTTAACCAAGTGACTACAACCAGTGTTTCGAAGATTGGAAAATCCGTTGGCGTAAGTGCATTGCACCGGGAGGGGATAGTTACTGATTGGGAAAGAGTCTTCCGAAAAAAATTATGTAGTAAAAATAAAACAACAGAGAAAATTATTATCGCTTTATTTTCAATCACAATATTCATGCATGTTCCATAAAAAAACAGTAAAGAACATGGAACAAAACGTACCCACCCATGTAGCAAATTGAAATTGGTACCATTAGAAAGGTCTTTTAAAATATATATATTTGTTGTATGGGGGCAACTTTGTAGCTTGCGGGGGAAAAAAGATATTCGACGTTGAAAATGTCGAAAATCCTTAGTAAAATCGACCCACGCACGTTTGACGTTTTTACGATTTTATACGTTAGGTACTTCGAACTATTATGCGCCAGCGTCGGTATGTCGTAACTGGTATTCAGTATGCAGCCATATAGCTACCATCCGTGAGTGAGTAGTAGCAATTGACAGAAGAAAACGTCATTCTATTCAGTTTGGGAACATACCACTTAAAGCTCGCTAGATCATATGTTGCCGAGCATTTGCGAGGTGGAGATGGTATATATAATATTAAGGTATCTTCTAGCCGTAGCCCTAATATGTCGCAGCATGGGCTAGTGACCGAAAACTGCTCGTTAGTTAGAGGCCGCATATTATCGAGGCACGTATCGAATAAAATATATTACACATATATTTTGATCAAAGTGAATGTCCAGGGCAGAGAAGCCATCGAAGCCTATTATTGCTCCTGCATGACGGGTATGAGAACTCTAGGTGCCTGTGCCCACACTGTTAGCATAATATGGTACTTAGGTGTTGGCAGGCACCTAGTTATCTTCGTAGGTCCGGCAAGGGCCTGGGATGATATGATCATTGAGACACACACGATTTAAAAATGATGTTTTTGCAGTCTTTTGTAATAAAACTGTGCTTTTTAAGATTGATGGTTTTTTTAAAATATTTTTTCCGTATCAAAAACGAACGGTAGGAAGCTAAGTTGCTCTCTTTTTAGACAGAAAAAACGACTGGTTATTTACTTGGTCTACAGAGCAGAAAAAGGTGCGATTGTTATAACACTTGGCAGTTAAAAATGTAATATAGAAGCTATCATAACTTCGATCTCCCATTCATTCATTCATTCGTTCATTTATTTTTGAGTTAGTCAATTAAGCCTCTTCGAAATGACACCTAGTCTAAAATGCTACAAAGGTGGGTACAGGTTCCATACAAAATTACCCATTGTTCTTTGTACAGATAAGAAGGTTATAAAGTTAATCAAATCCGCCGCTATAGATGTTTCACAGCAATATATTAGGTTCATTATTTAGAAATTAATTCCTTTTTGAAGTCACTTTATACATAAATATATCGACATGCTACCATGATAGACCAGGGTCGATAATTTTTGAAAACAAAACAAATTAAAGTAGGATGAAACCCATTGGAAAAGGAGGAGAATATCATAAAATATAATTGAAAAATAATTTACGGGCGATCTAAAGTCAGGAAGGGAAAGGGGGGGAGGATAACAGTTTATCTCGATTTCCGGCAAAACTACAAGTCCTATATAGTTTTAGGTAGTAAAAAGATTTACAACTTTACACTTACACTTTTTTTCACATAACCTCAAATTTTATGTAAAAAATTCAAAAAAACAAGTTTTTGGTTTTTAGGGTTCCGTAGCCAAAAAAACGGAACCCTTATAGATTCGTCAAGTCTGTCTATCTGTCTGTCTGTCCGTCCGTCCGTATGTCACAGCCAATTTTTTCCGAAACTATAAGAGCTATACTGTTGAAATTTGGTCAGTCGATGTATTCTGTGAACCGCATTATGATTTTTACATAAAAATAGAAAAAAAACAATACGTTTTGGGGGTCCCCATACTTGGAACTGAAACTCAAAATTTTTTTTTTCATCAAACCCATACGTGTATGGATAGGTGTTCAAAAATGATGTTGATGTTTCTAATATCATTTTTTTTTAAACTGAATAGTTTGCGCGAGAGACACTTCCAAAGTGAAAAAATGTGTCCCCCCCCCTCTAACTTCTAAAATAAGAGAGTGATAAAACTAAAAAAAATATATGTTATACATTACCATGCAAACTACTAACGAAAATTGGTTTGAACGAGATCTAGTGAGTAGTTTTTTTTAAATACGTCATAAATCGTAATAGTATAAAAACTATACTATACTAATGATATAAAACTATACTATATACTAACTATACTAAGTATAAATAGTATAAAAACATCGATGAAAGTTACAATGAACTACAAGAACTTTTATATGATGTTACTGCTAATACGGAACCCTTCATGGGCGAGTCCAACTCGCACTTGGCCGCTTTTTTATTTATTTTTATCTTATACAAATAAAATTATTTTTTCACGAAATATAGTGAAAACTTACATTTTTATGTCCTGAATACACTGTAATTTATTTGGTTTGAATTTTTTTTATTTCACCTTACTTTGACTTATTAATCGAAAAAGTACCCTAATTTTCAATCGAAAATTAACCCGTCAAAATATCAACTTTTTAAGCCATATAGCCCACTTCCTACCTTTTTTAGGGTTCCGTAGCCAAATGGCAAAAAACGGAACCCTTATAGATTCGTCAAGTCTGTCTGTCTGTCTGTCTGTCTGTCCGTCCGTATGTCACAGCCAATTATTTCCGAAACTATAAGAGCTATACTGTTGAAATTTAGTCAGAAAGTGGAAAAATGTGTCCCCCCCCCCTCTAACTTCTAAAATAAGAAAGTGATAAAACTAAAAAAAATATAAGTTATACATTACCATGTAAACTACCAACGAAAATTGGTTTGAACGAGATCTAGTGAGTAGTTTTTTTTTAATACGTCATAAATCGTTACACGCAATTTACCTTTCATCCAATCAATACACTATATAATAATTTTATTTGTTTATGATAAAAATAAATAAAAAAGCAGCCAAGTGCGAGTCGGACTCGCCCATGAAGGTTTCCGTATCAGCAAGTAACATCATATAAAAGTTCTTGTAGTACGTTGTAACTTTAATCGATGTTTTTATACTAGTGTAATGATTTATGACGTATTAAAAAAAAAAACCATTCACTAGATCTTGTTCAAACAGTTTAGAAAAAAATTATATTAGAAACCTCAACATCATTTTTGAACACCTATCCATAGATACCACACACGTATGGGTTTGATGAAAAAAATTTTTTTGAGTTTCAGTTCCAAGTATGGGGACCCCCAAAATGTATTGTTTTTTTTCTATTTTTATGTAAAAATCTTAATGCGGTTGACATATTACATCGACTGACCAAATTTAAACAGTATAGCTCTTATAGTTTCGGAAATAATTGGCTGTGACATACGGACGGACAGACAGACAGACAGACAGACAGACTTGACGAATATATAAGGGTTCCGTTTTTTGCCATTTGGCTACGGAACCCTAAAAAAGCGAACTTGCCGCGGTATAATGACAAAAGAATATAAACGGTTGTATAATCTACAAAGTTTTGGTAGTTTTGTGTAGCTATAGTGTGTTTGTATGTGTATGTTAAAAAACAGAGCTTCTGTATTTATATATGTTGTCTAGTACACATAATGCTTCTACGTTTGGTACTAACATGGTGTGTCAGATGTCCGAAATCTTTATTTTCATATGAAGGTTTGTTAAGAAGTGTTAAAAAAAACATATTCAAAATCATCATCTTCCTAGCCTTTATTTCCAAGTTTATTTGGGGTCGGCTACTATAGCCGGTTCCAAAAATAACGGGTCAGTCACATAAACCAATAACGGGTCAGTCACATAAACCCGAATATCTCCCGAACTACGTATGCCATCCTAATGAAACGAAGACTGTTCAATTGAGTATTTAATTATACAGATAAAAAATAAAATAAAACTTAGTTACACCCACAATATTAATCTTAAATTGAAAAAAAAACTAAAGTAGTCATATTTTTCTTAAGATTACATTTTTTTTATGATTGTTTTTTTGCTGTTTTTCATCACTTTCTTCATTTAATACTTTGTATTGCCTCCACGTGATGAAGCCTCCAGTGATGAAAAACAGCAAAAAAACAATCATAAAAAAAATGTAATCTTAAGAAAAATATGACTACTTTAGTTTTTTTTTAATTTAAGATTAATATTGTGGGTGTAACTAAGTTTTATTTTATTTTTTATCTGTATAATTAAATTCTCAATTGAACAGTCTTCGTTTCATTAGGATGGCATACGTAGTTCGGGAGATATTCGGGTTTATGTGACTGACCCGTTATTTTTGGAACCGAGTGTAGTTCAACCAGTTTTACCTGAATTTCAGTTTTTCCACGGAGCGACTGGTATCGGACCTCCGCAAACCTAAGGAAGAACTGAAATTCGAAGATTAGAGTTGTCAGTATATTTCCCTATAACTATTGCCATAGATGTCTATGACAACCGGGACCGACGGTTTTACGTCCTTTCCATGGCACGGGCGTGAATCACCGTCAAACTTCCAAACTCCGAGCTGCTATTAGGAATTTCCTAAGAAAAACCCAAAAACTCTATTTGGTCCGACTCGGGATTTGAACCCGAGACCTAACCGCTAGACCAACGAGGCACTTTCAAAATATCATGGTAAATATTATCGTAATCATAGGTAGTAGAGCTGATTTCAGCATGAATGGGTCGGCTAGACCGGGGTAATAGTCACACAGAAGACCATCCTAATAATGACAGTGTAGTGATAGTGGATTCTTGCTGTCGTATTTCGTTGGTGAGTTTGAGTGTGGTGACCTGACCAGTCCGCACACTGAGGATGGTGACCCCTACTCCTGGATTCTACTCATGTTTTCCATTAGGAAGAGTAGAGTCACATTGGTAGGCTTAAATATAAAAAAAGGAAAAAAAAACAACTGTCTATATTAAGCAACAAAACAAGTTTATTATTAGGGAAGTTAAAAAACTAATAACTTAACTACCTAACAAATTAATAAACAGCTCCACCTCCAAAGCATGGCCTGGCTCCGTAGCCCATCCCACCAAGACCAGCACCGTACGGCAGTCCACCAGCGGCTCCAAAACCAACATTTCCTTGATAAGCATTCGGTGCAACAGGAGGAGCAATACCCTCACTCACAATACCCACAGCGCCACTACCACAGCCGTAATTAATTCCACCAGCCCCAGCAGTTGGTAAAGCACCTTCAACAGCCACAGCTCCCAAGAAAGGCAGTTCTCCTACAATCGACACAGCTCCTTCAATTGCATTCTCAGAAACTACTGAAATTCCTGAAGGAGTGATTGGAGAAACACTGGTGACGGCAAAACCACCACCGCTGGTTGGTGCTGCGTTGAGACCTGCGTAACCACCGTATGGAGAACCCGGGTAAGACAAAGGACCTCCAAAAGCTCCTAGACCTGGTCCGTATGCAAGGCTGCTGCCGGGTAGTGCAAACTCTTCAGCTACGCCAGTAATTCCGACACATTGGCCACAGATGTTCTGAAATTGTGATACAAATACAATAGAGTAAGATGATAGGAGTAGGGGGAGAATTAATGACCCTTTTAATAATCTATCTATGGATACAAATATATATAAATACATATATATAAGATGCGGCTGCTAATCAAGAGGTCTCGACTCGACGGGTCAAATGTTTGTGAGATCTGCAAGTATTTGTTTCGGAGTTTGGGTGTATTCTATGTATAATATATTAAGTATGTGTTTACAAAAAATAGGTATATTTGTATTTATATCAGTTGTTTAATAGTCATAGTATAAGCTCTGTTCAGTTTTGGTCTAGATGATGATGTGTGTCAGATGTCCGAAAAAAAAAATCGGAATGTCTGTATGTTTACATAAACAGATTTTTAATGAAAGATTTTTCAAATATTTGTCTGTAGGTCTGTCTGTACTGATTAATCTTTGGAACGGCTGGACTGATTTTAACGTGACTTCCACAGACAGATAGTCGTGGTTACAATCAGTGATCAGGGACACTGCGAGGTTCTGGTTCACAAAAAAACTGTTCAGAAGTTGAGGTATTCCAGTGGAACAAACAAACATACATAGACTGCCAACGCCGTATCGATTCATATACATATGTATGCACTTGAGAATAAAGGCTAGGAAAAAAGCTAAAAGAGCTAAAGCTAGATGAAGAAAGCTAATATAAAATACTCGTAACTAAAACGTAGTGTTTAAAATAATATGTTACCTGTACGAAAAGGGCTTGAATGCAGACAATGAAGATAGTTTTACCCGACATGTCGTAAGACTTGTTTGGAGTCTAGTGGATGTATAACTCAATAGATGAACGATAAATCGTGACTGTAGTTCAAGAATATATCCAGCCTTTTATATATACGTCTCATATGATGTAAAATATGATTATTATTATTTTAAGTAACAGATTTTGTAACTTGAGATATAGATAAGCGTTTGACGAAAGTTATATGTAAGTAATAGATAACGAACTAAATGCAATAGAAGCAATGTTTATAACAAGCATATTTTTCATTAATACTCGTAACAAACATTCGTTTTGTTTAAGTTCGATAGCTCTTATCGTTACAAGCTAAATAGAAATAGTTACAATGCCATATTGTAACGATGTCCTGAATTCCGATATGTATGAATACCAGTTAAGTAGATAAAATTATTCTCGTGTCGGCGTGTGTTTAATTTCCGACCACATCCGATATTTAGAGTCAATTTTTTTAAACTATTGTGGATGAACGTGAGTCGTGTTCCTCTATCACCAAGGGAGGATCCTCCAACCAGGTGAGATGATCATGCCTGGCGGGCCACTGCCCAACAATTGATGTTGGGCTGTTGTATACATAACGTGACCATACGTCCCGCTTTCGGCGGGATTGTCCCGCTTTCAAGCTGTCCGTCCCGCTGTCCCCAACGAGAACAAAATTGTCCCGCTTTTACGAATAAACCTCTATAAATCTAAATTAATATCTCAGTCTAATTTAAGAAAAAGTTAAGATTGACTTTATATTTGAAAAAATAAATATATTAATAGTTCATTTATCTATTGTGCATCATATCTTTATTTACAAACTTACTGAATACTTGCTTATCCCAACTCCTTATTATATTACATAATTTTAACAAAAAGGAACCGACTTTAAACAAAAACTATTACGATTACCCAAATCGCGACAATTGTGCCTATGATATTAGAGGAGTTTCCTCGATTTCCTAGGGATCCCATCATCAGATCCCGATATGATGACGATGGGACCACCTGTAAGCTACGCTTATTTCAATGCAAAAAGAATTTTTGAAATCGGTTCATAAACGACGAAATTATCGCTGAACATAGGTACATAAAAAAACAGATTCCGACGAATTGAGAACCTCCTCCTTTTTTGAAGTCGGTTAAAAATACTTACTAAAGTAACTCTAAATTGGGTCATTATGTTTCATGCCTAAACCGTGGAACCGATTTTGCTGTAGCAAGTATGTAGGTAGTTTTTTGTTTCGAAATTATTTATAAATATTATTTTCAGGGTTGTAAGAATTTAGATGCCAGTGAGGATAAGATACAACAATAAATTATTTTAAGTCATTTTAAAACCATAATTTTTATATTATATATAATGTATATTATATATAATTACACCGATGTACCCTATAAATGTATTTATTTATTAAATATACAAAATTCCGTAGGCGTCCCGCTTTGACACGAAAAAAAAATGGTCACGTTATGTATACATAGTCCAGTCAATAAAAGCTTAACTTTGCCATTTTGGTTGAACACCTGCAACCAACGCCAAAATTTCCGTAAGTCTTCGTAGATTAATATACTTGCCGGCGTATCGATTATTTTAGCTGGCAACACTGTTAAGTGTCTGAAGGTAAGACACTGACGCAACACCGGGCACTGGCGCGTGCGACCGGTGTCCGCAGGGATGGGAATCATTGACACTTTAAAATAATAAAAACGCGATTGAATGATTGATTTTAGTCGATTACTTTCATGTCATAAGTCATAGACAAGGATCACGGGTGACAATGGTTTTATCCCTTCCCTAGATGATTATTGTTCGTTCATTCGTTCGTGAGTTCCTTTAAAAATGGAACGTCGTCGTTGACGAGCAGAGTTGTCGCGGATCGTCTCGTGTGAGCACCACGTGTTCGGTGGAGTGTCTTATTTAAAATTATTAATCATGGGCTGCTATTCAATGTCCTAACTGTATTGCGTGATCGAGTGCTACAATAAAGTGAATGTACGAGAACAATCTCCTCACCCGCTAAACTCACGTCTACCCTCAATTAGAAATATGAGGCCTACTAACGTTCCCAGTGGATTCAAGATTTAACATCAGAAGTGGGATACGCAGGGTAACCACCTGAGGAGAATAGTGTAAAGTGAACAGCAGTGAGCAGCCCGGACAATCAAACTGTTTACAAAAACATGGTGATGAAAATCTCAATTACTGGCGACCGCTAATCCGCAACAATCGGAATTTAACATTACCGTAAGGCTGATTTGTTTTGACCACGACGATATGTCAGCGTTTTGGCACACAAGGGCACAGCATTTTGCACATGATTTTCTCTATCGAGTGTCGCGAACAGCGAGAGGGTTCTGAAGAGCCGTCTAAATGAGACTTCGGACAGATCTCAGCTATGTATGCGGACAGGCTGGATATGTCGCGTCGGTTTGTGAAGAGCGCAAGGGTTCGGAGTTACAACAATTAAGGAGGTGCACATCTGTAAACATGAATCGACGAGGAGCAAAAGCAACGCAGAATCCGGTGAGATCGTTTCTTTTTATTTTCTCGTTGATAGTGGCCATGCTTGTTCATTATTATAAAGTAATTCTATAGGCACCGATTTTTTTAAAACGAGTACGTCAGTGTGCAAATTAACCGTATTGATTTTTTGTTTTCTACAATAGGAAGTGAGTTTCAGCGAAAAGCATACCCAAAAGTAAGCTAAGCTCTTGAGGATATAGATACTGACTTAAACTGTGTGTACAAAATCAAATCAAAAATCTTATTATTTAGTTACGAAAATATTCTGAATTCTTTATCGATGGTTTACCAGGGCATCGCGTCTTTACAGGAGATTTACGGGTAGACCCTATTGATCAATATAAGAATGTTCAAAGACGAAAAAGTTTCAGCCCTCCTAGAAGCGTAAGTTATTTACGGTAGTTCCTCACCCTCACAAGATGGTCAATATGGGTATCTAACTAAGCCCTTTGATCTTAGAAATTCGGCTGCAGTCTATCAAAGGTGTATCAACAAGGCTTAGTTACAAACTTGGAATTAGCGTTGCGCTGGGTTACCTTGATTATGGACTTGGTTTCTCTGATAATCATTCTCATTGTCTGGAACGTTGCTTTAACCCTGAGAGCATTGTCAGACGCAGTTTTCCTTTTTTATAGAAATGTAGGAGTACATTTTGTGGGTCATGTAGTTAGAGCAGGAGAAGTGATCGATTCTCCTACCCCGAAGATTGCTACTCAGAATAGACAGTTCTTGGGCCTTGTCTCCTACTTCAGAAACTTTATACCCAAATAATACTCGTATGGTAGGCCCACTTTATTCACTGAAGGGGACAATAAGGTGGACGGACCTACATGACAATATTTACAAGAAAACTGTTCAAATACTGAGCTCAGGAGTCTGTACTAACAATATTAGATCGTGAAGCGGCAGCTATTGAGTTTCACACTGATGCCAGTTCTAACGGTTATGGGGCCATAATCATTCAAAGAAAGAATGGTTTGCTACATGTTGTCATATCTTAGTGTCATATTTTAGTTGACGAACGACTGACGCAGAATCGCGATTTCATTCGTAGGAACTAGAAACTATCATAGTCACCTGAGTAGTCGAGATCTTTAAACAGTGTTTGTATGGGCAGCATTACACAGCATACACCATTAGTGGTGGGTATTTCTACAGGAGTCAATATTGTGCATGAGGTGCCAACAAGTAACATGCTGATTTCTTGTCTAGACATCCAATCCCAAATACAGTTTGTGATGACTCTAATGCCAGTACATTATCAGATGAAACTGTAAACGTAATATTAGAATACTGTAGAGGACCGGGTGTCGTGTTCCTCCGACACAGAGGGGGGATCCTCCGACCAGGCGAGGTGGTCGTGCCTGGTGGGCCGCTGCACAGCGGTTGGTGTTGGGATGTAGTGTGTGTGCTGGTTCGCGCGAGAGTTTCTCCGTCGCGATTCAAGATTGGTAGTTGCTCCGTGTAGTTCATACCGTGTGTTCTTCGTGGTTCAGTGTTTCTTCGCGTGATGGCGCTGACTGTTAACTTTATTAAGGGTAGTTAGCGGTAGAACAAAATCGTGATATCGAAATTCGTGACCTCATTAACAAAAATAAGAACAAAGAAACCTCGGACTACTCGCACCATGATGTGCGTAAGGGTAACCAGTTTCCGGTTACCAATAGCTCCGTGATCCTTAACGTGGACCTTAATTAATCATGTTCCTTCGGAAATTAAGAAACTAAGAACTATTTGAGCATTATTGGTTTCCAGAGATGACCAAGTAGGTACGTAAGTTTATTGATTCTTGTACAGTATGCAACGCTTCGAAAGACTGCTCCGGGTCCCAACAAGTTTCGTCAGCAGCCCGTGGTTTCCGTTGCTGGGCTCGGGTCTCCTCTTGGGGAGGATTGACGCCGTGCGTCACCGCCCTGGTTGTGGACTTTTGGAACGCATTGTGGCTGCGTGGTCTTGCCGTTGGATGGTGTTTTTCTGGAGGGCCTCCAGCTGGGCTTTGCGGATGCTGTCTTGTGGCGGCAGCCGGGACTGGCTGCTTGGCGTGGCCTTTGGGTTGCGGTGGCGCTCGTGGCGTGTCGCGCCACGGGTGGTCGCCCGTCCGGTTCTGGCCGCACCGTCGTTGCTTGCCCTTGGTGGTTGTTTCCGGTCGCCTGGGGCCTTTAGGCTTGGCAAGTTGGCTTTCATCAATGCCTAAGGACACGGGTCCTGACATGCGATTCACATAGATATTGCGGGGGGATTGGGCGGTAAAGACGATGATGATGTGCGTGTCTTTCATTACTCGGCATCTCTCGATGCTTCTACCTTAATCCTCTCTTAATAATCTCTCAAGAGGGCTGTTTGCCTATTTGGTGCACCGAAACGTGTAAAAGCAGACTAACGTAGGTGTTATATAGGTGCAAACTTCAAACGGTGTTGATGTGGGCATAGTGTACAGCTTCACCTTATCAGTACTGGTTCCGGTAGGGCTAACGCTAAGCGTATAATGCGTACTCTAAAATGTCTACTCACAATAGTAGAGATCAAACCAAACAAAACTTCTGTAAGTTCAGCTTGCCTTTAATACCACTAGATCCAGAGTAACAGGCTACTCCCCTGCGGAATTAATGCTTTACAAACGAGCAATGTAGAATATCAAAAGACTATACGTCAGAGGTAGAATGCTTCATCCGAAGTAGAGCAATAGTGAGTCCATTCAGTGCAGGCAATTTCGTCTTTAACAAGGATAGCGAGTGTAACCAAACCAAACTACAGTAAAAGTTCAAAGGTAAGGTTCTATTATTGTCAAGGTACCAGATCATTATAGAGACGAGCTGAGAGACGTTGGTGGGTCTAACCTAAGCTGTAAGTATGCTCATGAAATTCGAAATCTATAGTCATGACAATGGACATAATATCCTATGAGGAAAGTGATGCAGCATCGACATCTAGTCCACATACTTTAGCCTCTGCCTCCGAACATGACGAGTACTAAAGGTGAGTTGATAACGTTTGTGCACTCTTCTTCTTTCTTCTTCTTCCTCGGCATATTTGCATCCACTGTTGGATATATGCTTCCTACATGGTTTTCCATACGCTTCTGGATGCGGTGTGTCTAGTCTTTCTTTATATCTTCCGACCACCTGGCAGCTGGTCTACCAACACTTCGACTTCCTGTTCAGGGTCGCCAGAATAGTTATATGACTTCATCTATCGTAGTTTCTTCGGAAAACGTGTCCGGCCAATTGTTATTTCAGTTGCGCAATTCATTTGTGTATATTCTGTTCTTTTGTCGAGAACCGATCCAGAGAACGTACGTAGAGTATCGATCCAGAGCGTGCGTACGTAACGTAGCGAGCGTACACTGGATGGGTACTCGGTTGGCAAGTGTCTGAAAAAGGGGGCTGGTCTGGAAAACGGATCGATGCCTCTGATCAGACTACGCGGTATGTAGCCTTATTGATGGGTAGTTAATAGGCGCGTATCTGAAAAATGGGGCTGGTCTGTAAACCGGATCGATGCACCTGATCAGACTTCGCGATTTATAGTAGGGTTGATGCGTTTGGTAGTCGCGTATCTGAAAAATGGAGCTGGTCTGTAAACCGGATCGATGCACCTGATCAGACTACGCGATGAGACTGGTGGAAGAGACGCTGATGGTTGTCCGGTCCGAGGCACCATGTGAGTTGGTGATCGGTCGAAGGGACGCCTGAGGTCAGTTGTCTGCCCAGTGTGTGTGTGTGTGTGATTGGTGGAAGGGGCGCTGACGGGGGGTCAGGTCCGATACACCATGCGAGTTGGTGGATGGTCGAAGGGACGCCTGAGGTCAGGTGGACGCCCAGTGTGTTGAATTTAGATGCGAGGGGTAAAGATCGAGATCTTTTTAAACAGGTGTCATGAATTGGTAGCGAGTCAGTGATGGACGAGCGATTTTTTTTTCTCTCTGATTGACGAGGAGTACGAGACCTGTAGAGGTGAGTGATCGCACAGGGACGTGCGATTGTCAGTATGGCCGTGCCGGCGTATCGATTATTTTAGCTGGCAACACTGTTAAGTGTCTGAAGGTAAGACACTGACGCAACACCGGGCACTGGCGCGTGCGACCGGTGTCCGCAGGGATGGGAATCATTGACACTTTAAAATAATAAAAACGCGATTGAATGATTGATTTTAGTCGATTACTTTCATGTCATAAGTCATAGACAAGGATCACGGGTGACAATGGTTTTATCCCTTCCCTAGATGATTATTGTTCGTTCATTCGTTCGTGAGTTCCTTTAAAAATGGAACGTCGTCGTTGACGAGCAGAGTTGTCGCGGATCGTCTCGTGTGAGCACCACGTGTTCGGTGGAGTGTCTTATTTAAAATTATTAATCATGGGCTGCTATTCAATGTCCTAACTGTATTGCGTGATCGAGTGCTACAATAAAGTGAATGTACGAGAACAATCTCCTCACCCGCTAAACTCACGTCTACCCTCAATTAGAAATATGAGGCCTACTAACGTTCCCAGTGGATTCAAGATTTAACATACTAAAATTGCAGGGTGCTGCAATACCGGCAAAGGGTGCAAATACATTGCAAAAGGGTGCAAAAACAACTTTTTCGTCTATATCTCGCGATTGGCTGGAAAAATAAAAAAAGATCCTACTACAAAATTGTAGGAAATTAAATCCCCTACAAAAACTTGGAAACGTATTTTCGCGTATCTCTCATAGTTTTTGCACAAAATGCATATAAAGGTGCAAAATTGAAAAAATATTATTATTAATCTTTTTTTTTTCATTTTGAAGCGATCCTACATGTTTCCTTGGGATTTAATTAATATTTTTGTTTACTTATTTATACCTTTTTTGATATGATATTTTTATTTTATATTTTTTTTATTCCATCGGATTCAGCGCAAACTTTCAAATTTGAGAGGATGGTCATCTAATGAACGGGAGGCATGTAATATGCCTGATAGAAATGTTATATACGATGGTGATACAAGAGGTGAAATGCCTAAACATAGTTTACTAGGATCTGCATAGGTGATGTTTTTAATCCAGAAGGCAATCTCTCAGCATACATCTCATCGGTGATATCTGTTGTAGATGCTAATTGCGCTGCAGATTTTTTTACATTTGATTGGAGTTCTTTTATATCAAACACTACTTGCTGGTGTGTTCACTGCTATGCCTCCTAAACAATGATAAGTCTCCTTACTACCTGAGGTTTCTTATACAAGGTGGGCCAAAAGAAGTCATCCGATGTTGTTTGGCTCTCAATTTTTTTCTAAATGAAAAACTTCGATTTTGTTATTTCATTATGTTTATTTGAACCTTTAGAATTTTATGAGTGAAGTCGAGAAAATTATATCGGCCAAATGGGCGCAGCCACAATCGATTGCTATACGGGCTCGTTTTATGGAATTTTTCATTACTTCGGGCGACAGATTCTCGCACTCGTTTCGAATGTTGTCCTTGAGGGCTTCCAGGGTCTCGGACTTGTTCACATAAATACGGGACTTCAAAAAACCCCACAAAAAAGTCTGGAACGGTTAAATCGGTCGATCTTGCGGGCCAGTGCAAATCGCCAAAACGAGAGATGAGGCGACCCGAGAACGCCGCCTTCAGAATATCAGTTGTGTCTCGCGCAGTGTGTGCCGTTGCTCCGTCTTGTTGAAACCACATGTCCTCCGGTCCTAATTCATTCAATTGTGGCAGAAAAAACTCGGTTAACATGGCCATATAGCGCGCACCGTTCACTGTTGTCGTTTGATTAGCGGCGTCATCGAAAAAAAATGGATCGATGACTGTTCCAGCTTGAACAGCGCACCATGCAGTCACTTTTCGCGATTATAATGGCTCCTCGTGCTACACTCGTGGATTTTCGGTGCCCCAGAAGCGATAGTTTTGCTTGTTCGCGTACCCGCTGAGGTGGAAATGAGCCTAATCGCTCATTATTATTTTGGTCGAAAAATCGTCTACTTCGTCCTCGAGATTGAGAATCGCATGGGCGTAGGCTACATGCGTTTGGTGATCGACAGGCAGCAGCTGACGCATGGACATGCGCAGGTCTTTGACCAAAATTCGCCTTAGGGACGACCGGCTGATGGCTAATTGCGAGGCACGGCGTCTGGTCGATGTTTCTGGTGACAGCTCGACATCCTCAGCAACAGCTGCGATATTCTTGGCAGAATAGGCGCTCTGGGGCCGGCCACTCTTGGCAGCATCTCTTGTGGTCCCTGGCCAAACGGCGCAGTGTTTGCGCAGTTAGTGCCGGACGACCGAGGAATCGGCGATGGAATTCGCGCTGCGCCAACACCACAGACGAATTGTTACGCAAAAGAATAGACACGATTATTCCAATTTCCGCTGGGAGTGTATCGCTCCATGGCTTGTTCACTTGTATTCTACATCTGTCTAGTTTACAAATGTCAAAATAGATTTGACATTGGCCGCCATTTGCAAATATAAGAGCATCTTTTAATAGGGTGATTTCTTTTGGTCCTCCTTGTATTACGGTCAGTATTATCAAAGACATATTGAAGGAAAGCATCAGTAATTATAGTCTTCTGAGGTTAAATTATTGATGAAGCTTCATGAAGCTAAATAATGGTATGATGTGCAAACACAAAGTTTGCTTAGTAGATTGATAACTAACATCGATTCTGTTTTTCGATAAATGTATGTCTCAACAGCTAGTTGAAGACACGATATGAAGGATTTAGGACGAAGTGCTGAAATAATACTATAGGCAATAGTATCTATTTTTGGGATAACAGGACATTCATCTCACACGATATTTTCATCATTTAATAATAATTCATGTATGAAGCAAGTTAATAGTGGAGGTATTTCTGATACAACGTTATCAGGGAATTTGTCCGGTAGTAGATAACTTTTGTTTCGTAACGAGTTTATTTAGTCCTGTAAAATTTCTGCACATACAGTGCTAATTTTTTTACTTAGCCATTTCACTGAGGTCCTTACTTTTACCGTACCAATCACTACGATCAGTATGCAATCCTGAGAGGATTGCATACTTTTCACAACAATTGTTGCATCTTACGTTTTCTTCATACAAATAGAACATAAAAATGAAGGATTCATTGTTTCCTTTAAATGGAAAACAGTGAATCAAGTTTATTTTGTAAAAAATCACTATTGGACAGACGCACAAAAACGAAATATTCCTGAAACGACAGTTTGGAGTATAGTGACAGTAAGTGACAAACAGCTGAGCATTTTCTGCTGCAGTCTTACTCATTGCACTCAGCGATATAGAAAAACAAGCGCATGTGTGTGTGTTTTCAATGGTACTATTTTCGTCGAGCGCAAGGTTCTCATTTTTGTCTGAATCTCTATCTCTTTCGCTCTTGTTAGGAAACGTATGGTCTTATTCGAGCACATGGGTATTTTTCGATCCTATCCTATAGATCTTGAATGGGACTATTTACGTCGAGCGCAAGGGTCTCATATTTGTCTTATTCTACCTATTCACTCTTATATTGAAGACCCTTACTGTAGAAAATTGGAATCAGTGGGAGCAAAAGAGTACAATAGTAGTAGAAAGAATAATATAAAATATACCACGCTCTTTCTCCGCCAGTGATATATTATTATAAACGTCCCCCTGAAATTAAATTTATAATAGCTCAGGTAAATGGAGAGGTAATATATACTGCAAATATACGTTTCAAATGCAATTTTGCTCTGAATCACTACATAGTATAAGCCAAAGTCTTTGACGCCGTTTTCTTTACTAGATAGAATGATTCAAGAGGAAGGTTTATATGTATAATACATGCATAAAAGTAGAGAAACATTGATAATTTTAGAGGTTTTTAATGTGATGTCGTAAATAAACCCATTTTTTTACGCTGACATTGCAAACGCTGGCTGTACCCTACGAGATAGATCAAAATAATGTACTGCAGTATTGTACACTTTAAGAAGTTCTACAATACTTTCTGCCTTTTTACTAGAAATAATGGATTATTTACGAAACGATTATAAGCAATACAGTATTAATCCTTAGCCAATTATGTACCTTAAATACTTTGTGCATCTAATATAGATTAAAATGACCCTTTACAGTATGTAATTTAAATTAATATTTTTGAAGATATTACAGATTCAAAATGCAGGAAGAAAGCGATTGTGGCGGTACCGGCCGGGGCCCATTAGGTGGCACTGCTGTCAATTTATCAGTATCAGTTAATAACTAAGCATAATATTTTAATGATTATTCTGAGGTAGTACGAAGTTTGCCGGGTCAGCTAGTCATATAATAAAAATTATTTTTTTTTGCTTTTTTATTAGGTAATTGAAAAAAGGTGTAAATAAATTAAAAAAAAATGCCCGAAACATATCATTTGAATCAAAATGAAACATGTAGTATCACTTCAATATGAAAAAAAAAGATTAATATTAACATTTTTTTCATTTTGCACCTTTAAATGCATTTTGTGCAAAAACTATGAGAGATACGCGAAAATATGTTTCCAAGTTGTTGTAGGGGATTTAATTTCCTACAATTTTGTAGTAGGATCTTTTTTTATTTTTCCAGCCAATCGCGAGATATAGACGAAAATGTTGTTTTTGCACCCTTTTGCAATGTATTTGCACCATTTGCCGGTATTGCAGCACCCTGCAATTTTAGTATATTAATCTACGAAGACTTACGGAAATTTTAGCGTTGGTTGCAGGTGTTCAACCAAAATGGCAAAGTTAAGCTTTTATTGACTGGACTAACATGTTAATCGGCGTCAGAATTTCACCTTCGTGATTAGTAGATTCTCCGTATAGTTAATTCCGTGTTTTTCTACGTAGTTCAGTGTTTGTTCGCTAGATGGCGCTTTTGTATGTTTTAGTATGTGTTGTAGTATGTGTTGTATTATTAATATAATAGTTTAGTCAGTCCCCAACCCGCACTCGGCCAGCGTGGGGACGTATGTCCTTAACCCTCTACTGAGAAGAGACCCGAACACAGCAGTGGGACGTTATGGGTTTTTGATGATCATAATAAACTAGCTTTCACCTGTGACTTCACACGTGTCCTATCGGGTTTTGTCATAAAGAATAGCGTATGTCCTTCCTCAAGTATCAAAGTATCTCCCATGCCAAATGTAAACAAAATCAGTTCAGTGACTTAGCGTGGCGTGAAAGCGGAATGGACAGACGAAGTTTTTTTTTTTTTTTTTTTTTCTATAAAATAAATTTTCTGCCAGTCGACCTTAGGGCGATGCAGTGCCAAACATGGTAGATGCCAATACGAAACATATACATGCATATATGTATATACATACACATATATATATTTTTATTATTAGCCTTTAGATCCACCCGTGTGGATAATTTCGTGTCACGCCCTAATTCAAATATTTTCGTGTCTAATTTCATTGAAGTCGTGGCAACCGTTTAGCCGTGAAAGCGTTATAGACATAAACAGCAAAGTTACTTTCGAATTTATATCATTAGTATGTATATTGGCCTACAATACCAACCCGTCTGGCCAGCGTGGTATAGTAGGCCAAAACCTCCCTTTCTAAGGAGAGGCCTACGTCCAGCAGTGGACTGTTAAAGGCTGTTAATGATGGTGATGATGATATATGTAAGAATCGACGTTTATGTAGAACTAGCTTTTCCCTGCGGCTTCGCTTGTTTGTCATTCTGATGTATAATCTGCGATTGTAACAGAGATTTGTAAGAGATTATTTGGGAAAATTCATTCCCAAAGGGGGTCCTTGGGGTGGAATTTTACAAAATACTCTTTTATGCAATACTAGCTGCGCCCCGCGGTGTTACTTGCGTATATCATTATGGTTGCTATGCAAGTGTGCTATGCATGGCATCCGGTAAAGTTTTGACAGGAGATAAACAGTGATACATTTTGACATCTACGATTTATTTATTTTTATAATCACTTAGCTTTCGCCCGTGTATCTCGATTATTGCAGTAAAATGTAGCCTATGTGTTATTCTGATATATAAGCTATATTATTGTAAAGTTTCATCCAAATCCGTTCAGTAGTTTTTGCGTGAAAGAGCAACAAACATACACACATACAAACTTTCACGTTTATAATATTATATTATATTTAATATTTATTATATAATATTATTAGTTATTTTATTATAAATATTATATATGTTATATTTATTATTTATGTAATATTTATATATTTATAAAGAAATCCCTATTAGGATCCTTCTATTTTATAATGTTTACAACTTTGGATAAGTTTCTACATTTTTGGTTTAGTAGCTTATCAATCTAAGCAGAGTTCTGCTTGTATTATGGGTACTAGACAACTGAAATAAATATATAAACTTACTTTTTTATGTAAATACATATATTATACATAGAAAAACACCCAGACTCCGAAACAAATATATGTAGATCACACAAATATTAAGTCTGACCCGGGAATCGAACCCGAGACCTCTTGATCAGCGGCCGCACACCCTAACCACTAGACCAACAAGGCAGTTAAATGCAGTATGATGATGTATCTATGGACAGTATGATATTATTTTTTTATTGACGTGATTATAGGAAAGAGTTTTATATTCAGATCTAGGGCCACTTGACTATAATCGCTTCTGTAGAATAATGTAACTGTATAATAATGTAGAGTAATTTAAATGAATAATAAATAATATATCCTTCCTAATATCATAAATGTGAAAGTAACATTGTCTGTAAGTCTGTCAGGCTTTCACGCTGAAATGATAGAACTGATTTTAATGAAATTTGGTACCCGGATAGTCAAGAGCCTGAGTAAGAACATAGGCTACTTTTATATGCGAAAAAGGGTAGTAAGGGGTTGAAAAGGGGGATGAAAACTTGTATGGAAATATCCTAATTTTTAAAATGAAATACTTGAAACTTATTTTTAAGGCTGTTGATTCTCTATGAAAATAAATACGACATTCAAAGTTAATAAAAGTTTTACTTATAGGGATCAAATAACAATAGTATATAATTGATAAAAGTTTGTACCTATTTAAATATATGTAAAGTTTATGTATGTATGTAAAAGAATCCTTACTGTCCTTGTACGGTGTTTAATAAAACACTTAATTCTGCAGGACTATATTTATTATCCAACACTGTAAATTACGCATGTATTACATTTTTGTATGAGCCTAGACGCCATATTGCATAGCCCCGCTAGGGATGGGCACACCGCAACATAATATGCTAGTGCACGACTAGAGATGTGCCTACTACTCTGTGCTAAAGTCCTTATCCTTACTAATATTATAGTGCGAAAGTTCCTCCTTCTGTCTGTTGCGCTTTCACGACAAAACTTATGAACCGATTTAAATTTAATTTGTTACACAGTCTAGAGCCTTAGAAAGGTCAAGGATACCTTTTACACACGGGCGGAGCCGCGTGCAAAAGCTAGTAGGTGTACATAAATATATACTACTATTGAAATTTGTGATCTTGGAAACAGCTGAATATTAAAATTGGGGGTCTTCAGGGATTAAAAAGCGACCTAGATTAGTGTTACGTTTGGGAAAATGCGAGTTTTAAAGTATTCATGAATTTTTCTTTCGCTTTACTCTTAGCATTGCTTTCGACATCTAAACAGTAATAGTATACATCTCCAGTAACACTTCGTTAGTGGTTGGCACTCCAACACGTTGTTAAACAATAAATAGTAGTAACCGAGCAAAACTCAGTCGTCCAGGTACTCAATGTAAATCGTAATGAGGATTTTTAAGGAGGACTTTCAAAGGTTTTTAATCTAAGCCCAATGCGAAAATTGTAACGAGACTATTTGATCGTTTCTAACAAATTTAAAAAAATGATAAGGTTAGGTAAGGGTTACTTAATTACCTACCATTTAAAATATTATATTTTGTCAAGAATTAGATTATTAAGTTCAAAAAATCGGAAACAGTCAGAAATAAACAGTCAACGCTCAAAATTGAAATACAAAACATGAACCCACATTGGAACCTTGTGAGATAATCTACAAAATAAGTAAGAAAGAAAGAAAAAAGAAAAATTTAAAAGCAAGCAGATAGCCGTTTTCGATCAAGCTATCGCAGTTCACTGCTTATTAAGTCTTCCCCGTAAAGCACCAACTATGCCTTGGTTCTTAGGAAACCAGCATCCAGCGACATTTAAAGGGACGGAATATACGACTAAATCTTACTAATGTAAGTATATTTGCTATTTTGTTTTAATATTAACTGTGAAATTGTTAAAGTAACAAATATTAAACAATCAATCAACAGCGTTTAATAGTCTTTTGCTCGGCATAGGTCTATCTCTGGAAAGGAGGTTTTGGGCTACTTTATCACGCAGGCCAGACATATTTGTGTTCTTCTTTTCTTTGCAATATCAATGTCCTGCTTAATTTGCTCCCTATTCGCCTCTTACAATACCTACTAAATCAATTGGGGGAATGACAATTTATGTATTAAACGATAAAAAAACAAATAATATAACTTATATTTTCTCAGTATTTTATTCTTATAACTTATTATAATTTATAAATTAGTAGGTATCACAACCGCAGGAACATTTTCCACTGATGATCACTGAACCAGCTGCAGGCACGTTACCACTGAAGCTGACAGCACCCATTATAGGTACATGACCTATGACAGCGGTGTTACCAGCAAGAGGCAGTTCACCAATTACCATCACGTTACCTTCCCCATTACCACCGTAACCTGCTCCGTTTATAGCATCAAAGCCCAGACCACCAGCATTGCTGGAAAACCCCTGTCCACCAAATCCGCCGGTGAATCCAAAACCTGTACTGCCTCTGGCAAGACTTGAAGAAATAGCACCAGAAGTGATAGAAGCTAGTCCTGATCCATAGCTAAGACCAGCGTTATTGATCACTTCAGTCCCATAACTACTGGAGCATTGGCTGAATACATTCTGGAAAAAAGTTGTCAGGTTTCATTCTGAGCAAAATAAAATAAATAATATCTAATAATACTACATATAAAACTAAATAAAATTTAAGAGTGTCTGTTTTTAATTTCACGTCGAAAACTTTTTTCTAAATACGAGTACATGCGAAAATGATATACGGTACTCACATAAAAAAATCTATTTTTTGTCCGTCTGTTTGTTTAGGCTACGCTCTGGAACGTTAGATCTATTTTGATTGCACTTTTACTAGCACGTAGTTTATGTTATAAGGAGTACCTTGATCTAATTTTTATGGTAAAGGTTAACCTTTACAATAAAACTTCCACTTAAAAAAAAAAAAATAAGGTAGTTAAATAAATAAATCGAAAAGGAACAAGGACGAAAATTGAGAGGTGGAGAAAATATTTTATAAGAATACAGGCACATCGAAGTTGAAAATTTATTTTTGAAAGTACAGACAACTGAAGTCTATTGTATTTCAAATGGAATCTCACCTGGATCATGAAAGCCTGGATGCAGAAGCAGAAAGCTACAAATGTGTTCATGTTAATAAGTATTTTGCTTCAACTAAAAGATAAAATTGGAGTGATTCTAAAGTAAAACAAATGGTTTTTATATCGAATAACTTCCTTATCAAATGATGGATATATTTCGTGATATTTTGCAGCAATTTAGCAAGTATCTTTGTTAATGCAGTGATAACGTTTCATAAGTTTCTCAATAGTACAATTATCACGTGCTATTTCTAATATCTTTACTTTGCAAAATTTTATGATTGCAAATTATTATTATAAAAGATTTGTTTTTTTTGTATATAAATTATTTGCAATTTTGCATTTGATGATGTCGTTAAGAACGAATGGTGATCAAAAAGGCCATTTTTTTTAAATACCAACACGATTTTAGTGCATAGGGTTCCCACAAACAACTTAGTACCTGCTGATTGATGAACGAGACTCTGGTGAACTAAGAATCTCAATTAAGGGATCAAAAAACTGGCGAAAAATGAGCGTTTAAAAAGCCACTCCCTAAGTACTTCTTCAGGGATATATTTTGATTTAACTAACCATGTTATTGTATACTTAAATGGCTTTATTTTACTTTAGTCTTTTTAGGGTTCCGTAGCCAAATGGCAAAAAACGGAACCCTTATAGATTCGTCAAGTCTGTCTGTCTGTCTGTCTGTCCGTCTGTATGTCACAGCCACTTTTTTCAAAAATGACGTTAAGGTTTCTAATATTATTTTTTTCTAAACTGAATAGTTTGCGCGAAAGACACTTCCAAAGTGTAAAAATGTGTCCCCCCCCTGTAACTTCTAAAATAAGAGAGTGATAAAACTTAAAAAAATATATGTTGTACATTACCATGCAAACTAGATCTAGTAAGTAGTTTTTTTTTAATACGTCATAAAACGGAACCCTTCATGGGCGAGTCCGGCTCGCACTTGGCCGATTTTTTCAGATTATTTAAAAAACTGGACTATTAATTGCTCACCTTGGTTAGCACTAAAGCTTTAACATGGGCCTGAATAAATTTTGACGTAATTTATTTTATAGTGTGATTTTTTAAATAGATAAAACAGTTTAGTTGATAAATTGCGGTATAATTTTTGTTTTTTAAAATATGAGCCTTCTAAAGTACTCTGCCTGACAGAAACCATGAGCAGAAAACAAGAGTCGTGGTCACCATACTCAGGGCTGATAATACAGTAGTGCAGCTTCTGCGTTATTGCGCCTTGCAATGACCAATGGAACACGACAGTATGAATCCTGTCATTTTAGATTGATCTTCTGTGAAATGGTAGTTTATGTAGCCTGCCAGTTTATGCTAAAATCAACCTGATTCTGCCATTTCAAAACCCTGATCCTGAAAGTAACAACAACCAACGTCATCAAAAACCCATAATGTTCCACTGCCTGGCTCGGATCTCCTCACAGGAGAGGGTTAATGCCATACGTCCCCACGCTAGCCGAGTGCGGGTTGGGGACTAGCAAGACACGTTTTGGCTACGTAATCTTGCTGTTTGATGTTTTTAAGCTACCCGAAGGCCTCCAACTAAGCTTCACGACTGCTATCTTATGAAAACAACTAAGACCGACTGCTTAACGTGACCTCCGCATCACGAAAACGCTCACATCATATCATCGAACTAATGGTCACCCATCTAGGTCTGACTACGGTGATTGTTTCCGATCACCTAAGTCCAATCGGCTATGAACGCTTCTGTTCGGCTTCGGCTATGACAACCAAGGTAGGGTTTCTAAATCTGGTGTATGAGGAGCATCACCTAGGGCAATTAATTGCCTTCTACGCATGTGGTCTAAAAAGTTGCAGACCATGAAGAGTAGTGACCACAATTCTTATTGCGAAAGCAAACAATGCGTGGTGACCCACACAATGGACAAACATCAATGGATCTCCGGTCTCGAAATCACCAACAAAATACTACAGCATGAAGAATATCATTTTAGGCAGGTCTTCTGTGAGAGGGTTCCACCACCCTGGTTGAGCACGCCCATTAGTGTTTAAATCAGCGTGACTGTACTACCTTACATGTAAATTGTCTACTTAAACTAAGGCAAAGATGCAAAACTTATTTTACTAGTTTTTCTTAACCATAGGACTACCATCTTCACGTTGAATTCTGCAACTTTTCAGAAAATCTAGCAACTTATTAGAAGGGATTATGTTCTTATTTAAATAGTTTCATTTCAAGAATTTAGTAAATAAACAATTTGTATGGTCTTAATTAAACTTTATTTTTTTAAATTACATAATAGGCACCGTCACAGTCACACATTCCAGAAATACTAACGCCACCAGCAGCTGGTACTTCACCAAAGTAGTTGACAGTACCCATAATCGGTACCTGTCCAGCAATCGCAGCATCACCAGCAACTGGAAGTTGACCAGAAGCTGCTACATTTCCCTCCCCTATACCACCGTAAGCAGCTTCATTAAGTCCAAAATATCCATGCTTAGTCGCTGGGCCATATTTCATAACGTCTCTGTACTCTAATTTAGAAGAAAAGGCTTCTGGGATCATAGCTGCATTGCGTTCAAAGGGTATATCTGTTATTCTAGCAAGGCCATTACCGCAAGCATGGTTGACAATACCCATACCTGCAGAAGGAACTGTTCCCTTCAAGCCTACAGTCCCAATGAATGGAAGTTCACCAGCCACTGATAGAGTACCCTCATATTCATTGTCAGATGCTAATATAAGTTCTGGAGAATAGGCAGAAGCACTGGTGACTGGTAGAAGGCCTCCACTTGTAGGAGTTACTTCAACATCAATAGCCGATGATAGAACAGGGTATTTTTGAAGATAAGAGGTTTCAACAAATGGAGTAGAGAAAGGAGACGGTACTGTAGAAGTGCTGCAAGGAGTAGCAATTGATGCTGTAGTGCGACTCATATATTGGCTGCATGCTACCTGTAAATCAAAGATTTTTTAGTTCATTAATATGCAGAAATATTATAAATTCAGAAGGTCATCACATTTATTCCTTCAATCGTAAGAGTCAACTAAGTAATTTTTGTAGCTCTAACCTTCGTCCAAACGGACTGTAGGTCAAAAACGGATAGACGGATGAACGGATGGACGGACGCATTTGACGAAACACCAAGGGTTTCGAGTCGTGAAACGTGAAAAAGAGGAAAAAGAGTATCACAATAGCTATCGGTATAATTTAACTTTCTAATACATTATTTTGTAATCTTACTAAACACTTTATGGTGCCGCATGCGGTAACAAACATAACTTTAGTAGATCTTCCTTTGTCTGTAGGTAACATAGTATGGTTTGTTTCCGCCTACATCAATATACATACCGTCGTACAAGGATACAAACCTTATATCAATTCTTTTTGGTAATAGTAAGCCACAGAGAGGAAAAAAAAAGAAGCGAGAAAGAGCGCAGAGGTGGACTGTTAATGGCTCTTGGCGAATTTAATTGTATTACCAACCTGAATTAGGACTGCTTGAGCGAACACCCAGCTTACTTTTGGAGTCATGGTTTCAGTTTCTCAAATGCTCAAGGTTTATTGAATACTGTATATTATTCTGATTGACAATACTCTTTATAGGAGTTTTTGTAAGCTTTCATAATTTTCGTTTGCTCCATATCAAAAGGTAGCACGCATGTATAACGCAAATATTGTAAGCCTGCGTGCTATTATTAGGTAATTCATTTTCCTTTTGTAATGGTTGTTAGCAGAAGTATATCAATTCTATGGCCTGGTCCTTAACTAGCTGAGTCCCGTGGTGTTACCGGCGGTTATTGTTGCAAATTGCGGGTGACGAAGTGGAGAAAAGCTAGTGTTGCAAATATTGCCTAAGTTACTATTTAGGTCATTTCCGCCAGTGAAAGTATCGTTAAAATTGGTCTAGCTGTTTTAGAGATTAACTGGAACAAACAGACGGACAGACAGACAGTTCTAAACTTTTTAGTTTAAAAGCTAAAAAAAAGCTGTTTAGCTTTTTTTTATTTATTTTTAACAAATTAGTGTATTGTCATCGGTCCTCGATAAATCTAAAAAGTTTGAACGAAATCTGACCGTTTAAAGTGGTTCAAAATCGCACCCAAAGGAGTCGGTTACAAACATACAGGTGAAGCTAATAAAAAGCGTGTTATTACAACATTTGACCGTCGTGTTTCGTTGGTGACTGTGAGACGGGAGGTCTTTGAAGCTTTTACATCTAACTACGCTCTCATTAAATGTGTCACTATACCGAATTGCCACAATGAAGGTGGTGACAACTATTCTTGGATTCTACTCATGTTTTCTTTTAGGCAGAGTAGGGTTACTTTGGCAGACTTATATGTTAAAAAAAAGCTTGTTTACTTACCTTATCAATCAATCAATCAATAACCCAAGAGTCCCTCTGCTAGGCTCGGGTCAGACCAGGAGAGGGTCCACGTTTGACTGGACGTCGCCCAATTAGAAAGTATGAGGGCCACAGCACACTAGCTACTTTTAGCATCGGCGATCAGCGATTTCGCGACTGCAACGATGCTGCATCGCGTTTTAGCGACTTCCTGTGTTCGATCGCGGTATCGGAAACGCGCGTTTTAGCGACTGCTCAGATGCCAAATCGATGCTACCGGCATCCGAATGTGTGCGGAGAGTAGCGTTCAGCTGCTGTGTCGCGCTTCTAAAAAGCGACTCATCTTTTCTAAACGTAAACTCATCTCCGCGTTTGGCGTTTTTAAGTGTGCGGTGCAGAGCGTTCGGTGGCCGTATTTAGCTTCTAAAAAGCGACTAGTTGCCGATCGCCGATGCTAAAAGTAGCTAGTGTGCTGTGGCCCTAATTGAAGACGGTGCCCGCAGCAGTGCGGGCAGGCCCTGGGGGGGGGGGGGGGTCCAGAAGGAAATCCCTTCCCTGGACTCCTCCCAAAATACAGACGCAAAGAGGTCACACCGTGTGGTTTTAGTCGGTTCGAGTCCGACTCACCACCCTGCCGCAAGCCTCGGCGGGGTGACGGTCTGAGGGGATTTCCACACGTAAAAAATTATAAAAAAGGAGAGAGTTAAGGCCATACGTTCCCACGTTGAGGCTACGTAATCTTGCCATTGAATGTTTTTAAGCCGCTCGAAGGCCTCCAACTAAGCTTCACGACTGCTATCTTATGATAACAACCGGACCCGACTGCTTAACGTGACCTCCGAATCACGGAAACTCTCATAACATATCATGCCACAAACGGTCACCCATCTAAGTCTGACCGTGCCGTCGTTGCTTACCCTCGGTGATTGTTTCCAATCACCTAAGGCCGGCTATGAGGCCTTCGTATACCTTATTAAAGCAAAAGTTTATTATAGAAATGTGCACACAAATAATTACGTAACTTGCTTCGTAAGGTAAACAAAAACGACCTTGCTGACTTGACAATGTTATCGTGACATAAATTCCATGTCATCCATACAAATAAATAAAATTGGAGTGTCTGTGTGTAATATTAAAATAACCGCTTTTTATGTATACACGGTACATATTCAAAAAAATTTTTTTTACAATTTTTGTCTGTCTGTTTGTACCGGGTAATCTCTCTAACGGCTCGACCGACTTCGAAAGGACTTTCACTTTCAGATAGCTAATGATATAAGGAGTAATTTAGCCTACTTTTTTTAGACTAGCTTTGCCCCGCGGCGTTGCCCCGCGGTTACAACAACAAACGCGGGTGACATTGCGGGGCTCTGTTAGTATAACTTAATAATATTTTATAACAGAACGAACAATAGGCACTAAACTTTAATCACTTGTTATACTTTTTTACCTACATTGACATTTTGTCGGACGTCAGACACACAAAACTATAAAGTTGTATTTATATTGTGTCATTTCGAGTTTTTGTTTAAAAAATGAAAATACATATTATGATAAGTAATACATGTTAAGTCATATATTAAAACAAAACAGATGATATCATACGAGTTAAGTAAGCATTTTACAACTTAATAATAAGCCAAGGTCATAAACACTTGTCGTAGTGTTGTATTATGAAAATATCACGTTTTTTATTTGTACATTATCTGTACTACAGTGAGGTCGCCAACGCACGTACTCGCCCCTGGTTCGATCGAGAGTGAACCTATGCTGTTGCATACAAGCAATCCACTTACCGCGCATGGACCAGGGCCCGGTGACCCTGACGTTGATCGTCTTAAAGCAGCGTTTAATAAAGCCACCAAGGAATGCAAGACGGCTTACAAAAGAGCGGATGCCCAGCGCACGTATTGGCCAAGAACTCGTCGTTCACACTACGGGTGGTCGCAAGTTCTGGCGACTGGTCAAAACCGTGCAGGCTAACCACTGCTGGCCCTCACTACCACCGCTGAAATATTCAGATGGAACAGAGGCCCACCAGCCGCAAGAGAAAGCGCAACTGCTTGTTGATCTCTTTCGTCCAACCTCCGAATCGATGACCGTGGTATGGATCCGCCTACTGGCAAAAGGATGTGAGATTTTTTTTACCGTTAAGACGGAAAGTCGAGGATGTACGGACATAAGGAAACGCTAAGGGTTCCAAGTCTGAACTACGGAACTCTAAAAAGGTCTCTTTTATAAAGCAGGCACCACACTTCGCTATGCGCTATTCGTTATGCGGGTTATTCGCGCGCATAGAGTGGGGAGTATATTCGTTTCATTCACCATAAAAATGACAATGACACATCTCTACAACACACATATTTGATTTATTTGATGCTTATTTGGCTAACTAGTTCGAAGTGTGGATGGCATGTTTGTTGTTTGCGCGCATAACTAATATTTGGGCGAATACGGCGTAGACACATAACGAATAGCGCATAACGAAGTGTGGTGCCTGCATAATAAATATCTTACGTAATTGCTCTTTATTAAATACTAGCTGATCCGGCGAACTTCGTACCGCCTGAATTTGAAATCCCATAGCTTGTTCGCAGCGCCACCTACCGGGTACTATAATTTGAGATTTAAACTATCCTATCTCTCAAGTTAGATCGAACTGCACATGGTGTGCGAATTTTATTATAATCGGTTAAGTGGTTTAGAAGTCCATTGAGGACAAACATTGTGACACGAGATTTATATATATTAAGATATTACTATCATAGGCTTCACACGAATAATAATATAACTTATTTATTGATAGTTTCAAATTACAATAGTTTGCAACATAATCGTTATAGTTTACGGTGACATAATAGTTGTAATAGAGAATATATTGCTAAATAATATAAAGTAATATTACGGACATAGAAATTAATGCTGCACGAATGGCGCAGTAGTTGAAACGTTCACCTTTCGACTTTCTATTGAGCCGAGTGTTGTGGGTTCATATCCCACACTGTACAACACTTTGTGTGATCCACAAATTGTGGTTCTAAGTGTGGATGTTCTTTGTGTTTATTTCAAGATATAATAGAAAAAGTTGAAACGTACTCATGAAAGACGTTAAAATTCGAGATTCATGGTTTGTGTTGACTGGCGGTTGTGAGTATGTCATGCTCGCTCAAAAGTCCTGCTGGCGGTGGCGTGTGTAGCGGGTCGTTCGGCTCCCTATGATATGGTTGAACTGGATGATGGCTGGTGCATAGGTCATGCTCGTGATACGGGCGCCGCCAGTCGGGGCTGGTCATCTCACAACTGCTATATTATATTAATGTTTAATAATTTTTGGACAATACCAGTGTTAATAGCAGCATCATTACATTGTCCTCACATCTAACTGTTAGTTAAATGCCTAAAACAATCTAACCAAAAATTGAAAAATCTATGTTGGAAAACAGTGTCCATGGAGTTTCTTGTCTGTTCTTCTCCATAGGATCTACGAATTCGAACAGACAATTAGCTTCACGACTGACTACTGACTGACTACTTGACGTTTCAAAAGTGCAGTTGTATTGGTTTATTTGAAATAAAAATGGTTTGATTTGATTTGATTTGTGCCTGATCAATGGCAATGATAATATGGCTTCAAATTCAATGAAAGCAACACCAGTAAGTAGTGACTGACTGCCTCGGTGATTATTACTCGGTCTTATCGTATTACTACTTCGATTTTCGGGTCAGACAAAATGTTTGCAATGTCTGCTGATATTTGTTTCGGAGATTAAGTGTTTTTTTTTGTGTGTAAAATGTGTGTGTTTTTACAATTTAAAGGTGTATATTCAGTAAGCTCTGCTCGTTATGCATATGCGAGCTTTGTGTGTCATGTACAAATATTTATTTATTTGCTTTTCTATTATGCCTATATTGCTATTTCATTGCTTTTCATCGAGTGAGTCAAACCACCCCATAAATCTGAATAAGGGGAGGGGGCAGAGGTGATAGTAGGAGGTATCACGTTCGGGGATTTAAGTTGTAGTCGGCAAAATATGGGCGTTTAAATCAAGAATTTGTTTATTTGTATAGAAAATTAAAATACTTTTTGTACTACTTATTGATAAGTTATTATTTATATTCTTCAGTAGACGTAAGGGGCACCACAACCGCAAGCGCATTGGCCAGTGATGGTCACAGCCCCAACTGCTGGTAAAACTCCTCCAAAGTTCACAGCACCCATAATTGGTACCTGACCAGTGACAGCTGTAGAACCAGCCACTGGAAGCTCGCCAGCAACTGCTACATTTCCTTCTCCAGTACCACCGTAAGGTGCCACTCCAGGAGGGTAAGCAATTTCAGAGTATCCACCACGGTAACCGTAGGGAGCACCAGGGGCCATAGCAGCGGCAACTGGAGGGGCCCAACCATAAGGGCTTGCAATTCCAGAGGTTTCTATAGCAGCACGGCTGGCACACTGACTGTGTACGTTCTGGAAATAAAATAAATCGTATTTAGGGCTAAGAACTTCGTTTTTCATGAGCTTCTTGAATAATGAACAAACGAGGGAGTCGTCTGATGAAAGTAAATTCCGTTATTTAAGTGAACCTTTCCATTCTCCAAATTAGGAAGGTGTTGGGGTTGGGTTTCGATTACCCTACTTACTCTGAGAAAAGCAACGACCATTGATTGACGATAATCAAATATATTTATTTGAAAAAAAAAAACAATATAGGATGCCTAACTTTTTTTTTATAGAACGGAAGAACACCGATAAATACCTTGTAGCTTTTATATTGAATCTACTAATTGAAATTTTCTAAGCGCTTCTTTAGAGCTTCTTAAGAAACTGCTCAAAAGATCTAACGATTTTATATCAATTTGAAAATGATACCTCAAAACGTTTGATGAAGAAATACCCTAATTTTAGAAGGGCAATGAATAAAGTTGAATTTTTGGCTAATGAGCAGATGATGAAAAGTGCTCAACACAGCCAAATAATGCCGTGAACCCAGGATCATAATATAAGTTCTAATCTTTATATTAAATACAAAATCTTTCAAATTTTGAATGAGTGTCAGCTTTCTCTACTAAGTCTCACCTGTAGCAAGAAAGCTTGAACGCAGAGAAGTAACACAGCAATTTGATTCATGATTGATTTCGGTTTTTTGTTAAAAATCAAAGTCGTAATGATAAAATAGGCCTATATTTTCATTCTTATATAAAATATCCTTTCATAACCATTTACAAACGCATTTCAAAATTCCAAATGACACAATATTATTTCAAATTTCAAAGAAAAAAACTTGTCTTATCATTTTTACGTCATATTTTTAGTTACCCATATACTTATTGTCATTATTGATAATTGGAGTATAAAGCCTACTACCATTCTACCTACCATCATTCTCGAATCATCATTTGTATCAGCAACTGATTCCAATACTAAAATGTCAGTTAAGACTGTTCTGGTTCTTTGCGCTCAGGCGCTTCTGGCTCAGGTGAGGAATAAAAATTTTCATTAATGTTTAGTTCTACTTAAGTATTTATGTGATTCTTTAGAAATATTATTTTATATGGGATATATTTTAATATGAATATATGAGCTTGAAAATGAGTATACAAAGTTTAATTCTCAAGAGTTGAAGGGTTAAACTGCAAAAGTGTATCTAACAGATGTAGTTTTTTCTTTCTTTACTTCTGATTTTGGAAATGGGAACTTAAGTTATAGACAGATATTTTCAGACTTTAATTTTGTTTATATATTTTTATGGTCAGTGAACATCCGGTCTGTTCCGATTATTAAATCAAACTGGTGGTCACCCCGTGGTCGAAATCATATGCTTTACCTGTGCCAAATGTAATACACCTACGTTTGCATAGTTTTCGGTAAAAGAAGTATAAATTATTATTTATTTAATTCATTATTTATGCACTTTGTACAACGGCGGACTTGAAACCCAAGGTATTCTCTACGAGTATAAGTCAACCTTTACCCGTACGACTTAACTGTGCACCTACCGCTGTGACGTAACACTGACACTACAATTTGCATAACTGTATTAGTATTATTAAAACAGAACTAAAACACAATTTACTATCGGAACAGTTTGTGGAGAACTATACTAAATTTCACTTTTCTTTCCTTTCCAAAGTATTTGACACTAGCAGCCGACCCCGGTTTAGGTAGTAGTATTTATGAAAATATTTAAATAATATAAAGGGTACTGTCGTAAGGTTTCGTAAGGTTTTTGATGTTTTTGCTTTCCACATTAATATATAGCTATGTTATTTGATGAAAAATACACTTAGTTCCGATTTTAAGATCAAAAAATCTGTTCACCTATGCAAAAACTGTATCTCATAATTCCGTCTACTTTTTATTAGCCTCAGGACTTCTATTGTTAGCATCATGATCAGACTATCACAGTCCATACATCTGGACATATGCCTCTTCATTGCGCGTATTGGTGATGGCATTAAATTTATTGTGATATTATTTTGTATTTCAGCTGTAATTATTACTTGATTTTCATTCTTCATCATTCATTGTATCGTTTTTGATAATTTATGACAATTTAGTTTGTGGTGAAAAGCTTATTCTCGTAGTATCATAAAAAAACCTTTGTTTTTGCTCTTACAGTGCGTGTTCAGTCAGTGCACCAGCCGTGCTGCGGTTGATGCTTCTGGTATTGCTGGACCTTATGGCTGGGCTGGTCCTGGCTTAGCTGGTCGCGGCTTAGCTGGTCCTGCTTTTGGATCACCTTTGGCATATGATGGACAAGCTGGGCCTTTCGGATACAACGGTCGTTGGATGGGTGAGGGAATGTACCCGTCCATGCTATCTGCATTGGAATTCACTCCCACAAGTGGTGGTGCACTTCCCGTTTCTAGTGCTTCTCCAGTACCTCCAACTGGTATTTCTATTGTTTCGGACAACGCTTATGAAGGTATACTGGAAGTGGCTGGTGAGCTGCCTTTCGTGGGTACTACTGCTGTAGATGGTATCTTACCATCATATGGTGCTGGTGCCATTAACCATGGTTGTGGAAATGGTCTTAATGCTATGGTGAGTTCCTCAAAATGAATTTCTTCCCATGCATAAACAATATTTTGTTATAGCTTTCTAAGCCACTTATTTTTTATTTTTAGACTGCTCTCAGTGAGGTGTCTACGCCTGCATCAGTGGCTACCCCATCTATCATCGGTGTTGATTCTTATGCCATAACAGCCCCTGTCGCACCTGCCTTGGCTTACGGCATTCCTTCCAGTACAGGCTACGCATATGATGGTGTTGCATACGCTGCACCACTTGAAGGAATTGAAATTACTGGTACCAGCGGTGGATCTCTTCCCGTATCAAGTTCTTCAGCTGTTCCACCAACTGGTATTGTCGTTAACTCCGAAACAGTTTATGATGGTCCACTAGCCATCACTGGTGAACTGCCTTTTGTAGGAACTGTGGGTATGGATGGCGTCGTACCTACTGCTGGTGTTGGTGCTGTCAATCACGCTTGTGGCAATGGTATCAACGCTATGACCAGTGAGACTACTGCTTTCGGCCCTGGTTACGTTTCTGGAGTCTATGGTCCAACCGCTGGAGTTGCTCCGGCAGCTGCTATTACTCCAGGTTTTGGTTATGGCAATAGATGGGCTGGTAGAGGATTCGGACGTGCTTGCTAAGCGTCTTGAATAACTGTTTATAGTTGTTTTTTATTGAATAAAGGTTTTTTTAAAAAAGATAGTTGTCTTTATTCTTTTCAATGATAATCTTGATAAGCAAAAAAGTGTGTACATCATTCCGAAGTACTACTAGAGTTTATGCCACAAGTTTACTTTCGTACTTGTGCAGTTATTCTACGTTGACGAAACGCGTAAAGCTTTAGTTTCCTAGGATAGCGGTGTCGTCATATAGCGGTCGTAATATAACGGTGAGTGACGTCACTAGAACGTTGTCTATATAATCAAAATGGCGTGTTTTCCTAGAGAGCGGTAATTTACATCGTAACGTCAGAAAGCGGTGCCGCCATTTGCATGACAGCCGTCTTGTCGGTGTCAGATGGTTTCGTGAACGTTTTATTGATAACGGTGAAGCTATTTTTAATACGTATTTGTGATTTTGCTAAACGGAATGACGTACATAAATAAAATCTCAAATGCACCTTCTGTACCAAAGAGATTTGAATAAATTGTTCTCTTGAATAAACTCTTCTGATGATAGTTCATCCTCCAAGTAAATAGTTAAAGCTAAATCAAGGTCGTCCAATTTCTCTGCTGAATACTTTTCTTTTAAAGTGTGTTTAAAATTTTTTACAGACGGTGTGTTATTACGGCCACGTCACATCACTTAACTTTCCACACATTACATAGGCAACGTTCTAGTGAAGTCATTCACCGTTATATTACGCCGTTATGTGACGGCATCGCTATCCTAGGAATTCAAAGCTTTAGCGCCATGCAATTCGAGAGAAAACTATCCCTATTAATAAGCGTTCCAACGCTGTTTATTATAACAGTTTATAAAACAATATAATTAATGACAAAGCGATGTAATGATTCACTTCATTTCTAGCTGAACTTTAAAATTGCTTCATAAGAAGTAAAAATTACACGTATATCAATAAATGACAATTCCTGGCAAGTATTTTAACTAATTAATAACTTAAGTATGTTGAAAGCCTGATAAAGTCAGATTTATTTGTTTGCCGAAAAAATATATAGTAGTAACAATATCAAATATCTCAGGTGAGGTGGAAGACTAACGCCTATTCCATTACAACAATAAAAAAAAACATGGCCCAATTAAAATGTAGGCTGAGCTTATTATAGTACAAAATTCAAAGTTAATATTATAAATTTGAAAGTAAACCTTTCACAGTTGACCGGTGCACTGATTTTAATAAAATTTGGAATTTAGATATTTTCATTCCTGTGAACTTGGTTACACTTATCACGGTCTCGTTCAAAAGCTAGTTCCTGAGAAACATGCTTACAAATTTTTTACTGCTTTGTTGGTCTAGTGGTTTGCGTATGCGGCTGCTGATTGAAAGGTCTCGGGTTCGATTCCCAGGTCGAATCAAATGTTTATGTGCACTGCAAATATTTTTTTCGGAGGTTGGGTGTTTTTTAATCTATACTATATTTATCCATACTAATATTATAAATGCGAAAGTAACTCTGTCTGTCTGTCTGTTACGCTTTCACGCCTAAACCACGGAACCGATTTTGATGAAATTTGGTATGAAGATAGAACTGAACTTGGGAAAGGACATAGGCTACTTTTTACTGCAATAATCGAGATACAAAGGTTTTTACCTTTTTACCTAGGTGATTATAAAAATACATAAATCGTAGATGTCAAAATGTATCACTGTTTATCTCCTGTCAAAACTTCACAGGCATAACACACTTGCATGGCAACCATAATGATAGTTTGTAAATGACATAAAGACCAGTAGAGCAGGGTAGATAATTTTTGAAAACAAAATTATAGTACGATGAAACCCATTGGAAAAGAAGGAGAATATTATAAAAATGAAAGGAAAAATAATTTACGGACGATCTGAGATCTGAGGGGGGTCGGGTAGGGGGGGGGAGGTTTTCGGGTCCTCCTCGGACGGGGCGTGAAAAAGCATCTCACTAAGCCGCCATAGTGTGGGCCGCCATACATTATTGTCTGCATTCGCAGCCAGTGTGGTAGCCCCGACTCTTGGATTCTGCTCATGCTTTCCATTAGGCAGGGTAGAGTCACTTTGGATGGCTAAATATATATAAATCAAAGGGTAAAAAACGGTTTATCTCAATTTCCGGCAAAACCACAAGTCCTATGGAAAAAAGTAAAATGGCAAAGTTGTAGGTAATTAAAAGATCTACAACTTTTTAGGGTTCCGAAGTTTATGACTTCGAAACCTTATAGATTCGTCATGTCCGTCTGTCCGTCCGTCCGTCCGTCCTCGACTTACCATCCAAACAGTAAGTGCTAGAAAGATGCAACTTTGCATGAATATGTATTGTAATTACGTCGACAAAGTGCTACAATAAAATTATGAAAAATATATTTATTTAGGGTACCTCCCCGACACGTAAAATGTGGATGTTTTTTTTTTCTCACGGCTACCCCATCATGTGGGGTATCATTATATAGGTCTTTTAAAAACATTAAAGGGTTGTTAAGACGATTTCTTGATTTAGAAATCCGTTTGCGAGAAATTCCACTTTAAAGGCCACTTTTTTGTAAAACCGGGCATCCTCCCCCTCTAAAAGCTAAACGGCCGGCTCAAAAAATCTAGGAAAATTCGTGATAGTGGTCCATATAATGAACTTTAAACGAAAACTATAACGAATTAGATGACTTTGTTAGTTCAGGAGTTACAGAGACTTAACTTCTACAATGTGCTTACTTGGAAAACGTAAACGTAAACATAACAATTATCCATTGGATACAATATCTAATCCACGTACCATTATGGGTGACTGAGGAACCCTTTTCTGTGCGTGGCCTGACACGCACTTGGCCGATTTTTTATTTACACTTTTTTTCACATAACCTCAAATAATTATAAGTGAAAAATTAAAAAAAGTTTTTAGTTTTCTATTTTTATCTTTTACAAATAAAATAATTTTTAAACGAAGTTTAGTGAAAACTTACGTTTTTATGTCCCGAATACACTGTAATTTTTTGGATTTGAAATATTTAATTTTTTCACCCTATTTCGACTTTTTTCAAAAAATTGGGGTGTTTTCTGTTTGATGAAATCTCTACTTTCCGATGGTGTAATCCCTACTACTATTATAAATGCGAAAGTAACTCTGTTTGTCTGTCTGTCTGTTACGCTTTCACCTAAACCACTGAACCGATTTTGATGTAATTTGGTATGAAGATAGAACTGAACTTGGGAAAGGACATAGGATACTTTTTATCGCGAAAATAAAGGTAAAAGGGTTTGAAATAGGGGACGAAAATTTGTGTCGAAGTTCCTTATTATCAAACATAAAATCATGTAAGACGAATTCCACGCGGGCAAAGCCGCGGGCGGAAAGCTAGTAATGTATATAAATCAGATAACTAGTACACATAATATTTGCTGTCCTTAGTTAGAAACCAGTTGGCGTTGTGTATAAGATGTCCGAAATATTAATTCATGTATTTAATAATGTATTCTTATATCATATTTAGTATTTAGCATCTATTTTTATATACATAAATATAATAACTGCAAATTCAACTACTACTACTATATATGTACAAAATGTTTATATTGTATTTTTTACATTAGCTTATATCATATTTAATATTTAGCCTTTAATATTCTACCGCTATACTCTTCCGCCTCTTCCTAGAAAGGAGACGGGTATGATAAACGTGGGCCTTATGTGGCAATATCAACTGTTTCACACCACGTTACTTTATACGGTCGTTTCCAGACCGGGATTTTTACAAAATAAACATAATTATGACACCTCCAAATTTAAAAGTTTTTATTTAAGAGCAAGATTTTGGTGTAATCTTGGTTACTTTGTTGTGATTAAAAATAAATTACATTGCACAAAATACAAATAGTAGTAGGGGCCACCATGCTCATTATGAGGGTAGGCAATGTAGCCATGGTATGGGTCGCCATACCATGGCGACCCATACCATGGCGGCCTGGATAGATAATTCTGCATCATTCTCCCGGCCTTCGGATGCAGAATCACAGTTCGGTCTTACACTCACCAACGAAATTTGCTGTCGGCAAGAATGCTGTCATTATTAGGATGATCTTTACAACTTACTTGTGCTTATTTTAAAAATATAGATAACCGGACGCAACGAACACCAAGACTCAGAACAACAATTTGAAATGATTCAAAGTATTGTTCCATGTGGGATTTCAGCCCAAAACACTTGGCGGGTCGATCACTTAAACCTCTAGGGTCTACCGTGCAGTCTAAAAATTAAGCAGATCTTGTATTATGAAAAGACTGATATTGAATTGATTGATTGACTCAAGTTACACGTATTTTGTAAGAAAACACTCAAAACTTCAGGACAAACATTTGCACGTGATACAAAGTAACTGCACTACTACTACTAGAGCAGTATCTAAAAGTAGAAATGAAATAATTTTAACAAAAAGGAACCGACTTCAATGAAAAACTATTCCAAGTACCCAAATCGCGACAATTGTGCCTATGATATTTGAGGAGTCCCCTCGATTTCCTTGGGATCCCATCATCAGATCTCGATATGGTGACGATGGGACCACCTGTAAGCTACGCCCACTCCAATGCAAAAATAATTTTTGAAATCGGGTCATCAACGACGAAATTATCGCTGAACATACATAAAAAAAATAAAAGGTTCCGACAAATTGAGAACCTCCTCCTTTTTTTTGAAGTCGGTTAAAAATTAAATTAACTTTGATAAAAAACTCTTTATTAAAAGAAACATTTGACTAGTAGTATTATAAGTTTATGTTTACAGAGCACAGGCTCCCCATCCAGCACGATAACCCAATCCTGGTGCAGAAAATGCAGCAGGGGCAATGGCTGCAGTAGCTATTTCAGGAACAAAATCTGTAGTCTCACTAACCATAGCGTTGATACCATTACCGCATTCATGGTTAATAGCTCCAGCTCCTGCACTTGGAACTACACCTTCCATAGCAGCAGTACCCACAAACGGTAGCTCACCAACCACAGATAGAAGGCCTTCGAAAACGTTCTCAGATACTATAGATATTCCAGTAGGAGGGACAGCAGAGGAACTAGTGACTGGCAGACCTCCTCCACTGGTGGGGGTGAAGTCCATAACTGGTGCAGTGGCTGGGTAGAGTCCATCGTAAGCCATACCTCTTCCAGCCAATCCATTAAGTCCGTCATAAGCGAAAGGGGAAGCTAGGCCTCCGTAAGGCAAAGCTGGAGCACCCATTCCGTAAGACATACCGAGATTGGTGGCAGTGGGGCCAATTATTCTTGGGTCAGCAGCTACGGCCGCATGACTGGTGCACTGGCTAAATGCGTTCTGGAAAAAACAAATGATTATTAAAGTTCTGATTGAATTTTTCGAAAAGTTATGTTCTCTTTGAAATCAAAGAGTTTAGTTTTTTTTTTTTTTTTTTTTAGTTTTTTTAGTTTTTAGTTTATTAAGGCCATACCCAAATGGGTATGGCCTTAATAAACTAAATCAGTCCTACCGCAGTTCATTTATGAATATAAGCCTGTCTTTGTTGGATCCTTGAAAATTTATGCAAATATTGTATTCAGGTAAGAGTGTGAATATTTCTAGATTCTACTCTTTTAATCATCTAACTTCTTCTAGATCTTTCAATAATATGACAAAAGAAAATAAATACAGACAAATAAAAAGAGAACTTCAAAATATTTCGGACATCTATACCACACAACGCCACCTAGTCCCAAACTAAGCAGAGCTTGTACAATGGGTACTAGACAACTGATATAAATACATAAACATACTTTTTTTTGTAAATACATACATATTATAAATAGAAAACACCCAAACTCCGAACCAAATATTTGCGGATCACACAAACATTTGGTCCGACCCGGGAATCGAACCCAAGACGTCTTGATCAGCAGCCGCATACGCTAACCACTAGACCAACTTGTTAAACATTGAGCATGATTTTTTTAATATTTTGTCACTAGATCTTTTTCCTCATGGAGGTAACTAAGTATGTGAAAAAAACAAGCTTAAGAACATACCTGGACTGTAAGCGCCAAAGCGCAAACAAAGACAGCCTTAGCAAACATGTTATCAGATCAAGTACTGAATTGATAATGATGGTACCCAGGCCTACCTTCGGTTTTATAGTTCTTCATTACATGAAAACCTAGAAATTTTTCATAAAATATTACATGAAAGTAAGGAGTTAAGTAATTTTGATAAATCTATTATTAACTAATATTATTTTTATCAATAATTTTTAGTAATATGTGTATAGTAATATGTATATAATAGTAATATGTAATTATTATTCAACGGCGTATGTAATTCTATTATCGTAAGTGTTTATTTTTTTTTATTTCATTTTATAGTTGAAGGAAAACTTACAGCTATAATATTACGTTACACAAACTTAGTACGGATAAGAAGGTCAATTAAAAGTATTCACAGAAAGAACAAGTCGGTCAAAGTATGTAAATAGAGATATACATTATTTACATATCATAAATATAAATAAATAAATCTTTGAACATCTGATACACAACATCATCTAGTCCCAAACTAAGCAGAGCTTGTACTGGGGGTGTTTGACAACGGATATTAATAAATACATACATTTTTGTGTAAATACGTATGTATTTACACAAAAATGTTTGTATTTATATTGTTTTCAGTATTTATATATTGTTTCATTCAGTATGTATATTGTTTTCACAAATATTTTTTTCAGATTTTGGGTGTGAAATATGTATATATTACACACCCAAAATCTGAAAAAAATATTTGCAGATCATACAAACATTTGATTCGGCCCGGGAATCGAACTCAAGACCTCTTGATCGGCAGCCGTATACGCTAATCACTAGACCAACAAGGTAGTCTATCCAAGTTTATATAACAACATAGATTATATACAAGCAAGATAGACCTATCAAGAAATAGATAACTGGTAGTGATTCTCTTATAAACTTTACCAAATGTAGGTGAACTAAAATTTGTTTTTGGACTATATACTTTAATTTCATTAACTTACAGCCCATTTTAAAATATCGCCTGCATGGATGTTAAGTTTAGAACCAATTAAAAGTTCTTCGGAGACACACGTTTGTTTATTATATAAGACCTTTGACAAACATCTATCGAAGATTAAACCTCATTAACGAAATAATTTTTGCCATAGGTATATTAACATACACAATGGCATCTACTCCCAAGCTAAGCAGAGCTTGTCTTATGGGTACAAAAAGTATACAACTGATATAAATACATAAACATATTTTTTTTAAATAGAAAACATCTAAACTCCGAAACAAATAGTTGCGGAATGATCTGCAAATATTTGTTTCCAACCCCGGGTCGGACCAAATGTTTGTCCAACCGGGGATCGGACCCGAGACCTCAAGTACAGCAATCGTACTTATACGTCAGCACTAATCGTAAGTGCTATATTGATAGATAAAAAATGTAGTTGTAATATTACAATTACAGTCGGTCAATTGTTAAATAATAAATTGTTACAAGTAATTGATAAGAATTATGTCACATTAAACTAGACAATAGTACTTTTGTTGTTGCTTAACCTCCTGATATTACTGACACATTTAATAAAACATAAATACATAGATTAGTATAAAATCAGAAGTATTGCCTCTGAACATCATTATCGAATCAGTAGCACAATCAAGACCATGTCTGCCAAACATGTTGTCATTTTCTGCGCTGTAGCGCTTACAATCCAGGTAAGATTAATTAATATTTATTTTTACTTTCTCTCTGAAGAAAAGCTTAAGTACAGCAGTGGGAGCTGGCCGGCTGTTGGTGATTTTATTTGTAGGGATACTGTAGGACTTATCCTATATGCTGGGGCCCATTTATCAAGTAGACAGCTGCTTTGCTGAATGTGCATTTTTCACCTGGTGAATGCAATTCACAATACATTCCATACGTTGGGAGACGATAAATGTGTGTGGGATTCCCGGAGAACCGGTCTACCCACTAAATCTTACGGCCGCCATCCTTGGCAAGTGGGAGGACTTTTAGGAACGCTTCTGGAGTTCTCCCTGCCTTACTTCAACTGAAATACATTCCGGGATGACCGAAATCACTCTGTGCCCAAGAGTATTACTTATTGCACCTCTCATCTCAATAAAAATAGAATCAAATAAATATCTAATTTTCTTTCTGTCTTCTTTCTAATTATAAATTTATCTCTCAATTATTCAGAAAGTGGTTGAAATAATCAATTCCTTTCTTTCAGTCTGTAGTTAGCCAGTGCACCAGCCGTGCTGCAGTAGTAGCAGACCCTCGAATTTTACCAACTACTATGACTGCTCCTTGTGGTATCGGCGCCCAGACTTCGGGTTACGAAATTTTAACCGCACCTTTGGCTTATGACGGACTTAACAAATGGGCTGGAAGAAGTTTGACTTATGGTGGGCTCAACCCTGCCAATGTACCAGCGATGGACTTCACCCCAACCAGCGGAGGAAGTCTACCCGTCACTAGTGCTTCTGCTATTGCCCCTACTGGAATCTCTGTAGTTTCTGAGACGGTATTTGAAGGTCCTCTAGCTGTTGCCGGTGAAGTACCATTTGTAGGTACTACTGCTGTGGAAGGTGTAGTACCAAGTGCGGGAGCTGGAGCTATAAACCATGAATGCGGTAATGGTATCAACGCTATGGTTAGTGAGACTACAGCTTTTGTTCCTGAAATGGCTACTGCTGCCATTGCCCCTGCTGCCTTTGCTACACCAGGATTAGGTTACCGTGCTGGATGGGGTAGTTGTACTGTTTAAAGACTACAGTATAGTTTAATAAATATCATCTTCCGAGCCTTTATTCCCAAGTTTATTTGGGGTCGGCTACTAGTTCAACCGGTTTTACCTGAATTTCAGTTTTTCCACGGAGCGACTGGTATCGGACCTCCGCAACCCTAAGGGAGAACTGAAATTCGAAGATTGAACTAGTTGTCAGTATATTTGAGGGCACTGACTTCCCAATAACGATTGCCATAGATGTTCATGACAACCGGGACCGACGGCTTTACGTGCTCTCCGAGGCACGGGCGTGAATCACCGCCAAACTTCCAAACTCCGGGCTGCAATTAGGAATTTCCTAAGAAAATCCCAAAAACACTTTTTTGGCCCGACCCGGGATTTGAACCCGAGACCTCTTGATTAGCAGTCGCATACGCTAACCACTAGACCAACGAGGCAGTCGTTTAATAAATATATTTGATTAATTAGTACGTTCAAATTTTAATGTAGTATTAATAACTTTTGCATGTCTACAAAATAAACCAATTAGATTACTGTATATATTTATTGTATTTTTTTATAAATGGATACGTGGCGACTGCTACATAAGGAGAGTGAAAGAAAAAAATACAACAGCACTATTTATCTGTTATAGAATTTATCTCTAAACATTACAATCGAGATTCTTATGAACGCACTCAACCCAAGAGCTTTATGCCCTACTCTATTGTTCCTCTTCCCTGTAATTATCGTGTGTCTGAATTATAAAAGTCTGTGGTTGCTTTCAAATAAACTATTACCTAACTAAAAAGTGGTTTAAATTAAATCATAAACATTAAAACTATCAAAGAAACACTGAACAACGAAGTAACTACTATTCCTGAATCGTGATATAGAAATTATCGCATCGATTATCATATAAACAAGTCCCCAACATCAACTGTTGGGTAATGGAAAGCCAGGCGCGATCACCTCGCCTGGTCGGAGGATCCTCCCTTTGTGTTCGAGGGACACGATATACCTGTTCCTCCAAAAATATGTAAAGACATCTATTTGTGCTTTGTATTTGTCAAACAAATATGTTCACATTTATGTATTGAGTCCAAACACTGGTCTATGACCTTAAACCTCTCCTGAGTGAAAACTCGATCCCAGCAGTGGGACATTGCGGGTTGGTGATGATGTGAGGAAGTTAAAACGTATACCATCAAAGTGATCAAAACATTAAATGTGTGGAACGTGCAAGGGAAGAGACGTGCTGGGCGAAGAAAGAAATCGTGGCTGCGAAATATCCGGGAGTGGACAGGTATCACCTCCGTTGAACAACTGTTCCGCTTAGCCCATGACAGAGAGGACTACAGGAAGCTGACGGCTAACCTTCAAGATTGAAAAGGCACTAGAATAAGAAGAAAAAGAAACATTAAATCTATGAAATCGCAATAAAAATAGTTTTTTTTTTATTCTGATTCCATCGACAATTAGATAGTAACTTGAACACAACATAGTAATGCATTTAGTAAAAAACTGTTCATTTGATGTTACATACAGACATTCAAATTTTATTTACTTTTATAGATATATATGTCGCAATCAATTGGCAACGCAGAACGCAAACTTTACGTCATCTGACGGCGTTCGATGGATTCAACTATTCAACGGTTGAGTGGAGGGCAGGACACTTCAAGTGTAGCTGTCGGCTAGAGCGGTTGATATTGAACCATCGCGCGTTGATATTGACCTTTTAGAAACAATTATGCATCCATCCATGGGCTTTAACAGAACAACAACGTAGGAAAATAGAAGCATGTCAAAACGGAATGGAGAGAAGTAGAAGTATAGTAGTAATAGAGAGAGACAAATTAAGAGTAAATGAGATTAAAAAAATTACAAAATTACAAAAACGTTAGTAAAACATGTAGAAGACTAAAATGGAGGTGGACGGGACATGTGCTAAGAGAGAAGAAAGAAAAATGGACCCGAAATGTCATAGAGTGGTATCCTAGAGGCAGCACCAGGAGCAGGGGCCGACAGGTCAAGCGATGGGAAGACGAAATTGCAAAAGTAGCCGGACAATATTGGACCCGAGTCGCAAGGAATAGGACAGAGTGGAAAGTTTTAGAGGAGGCCTTTGTCGAAAGGCAAACTGAAGACCAACCGAATGCCGGGACAGATTTTTTATAAAGATTTGTATAGATAAATGAACTAGATTAAATTAGTTATTAGATTTTAAGTTAAATTCAAATGTTTACAGTAATAAAGGCTTATTTTATTTTATTTTATTTTTATGCATCCATCGGGTTAGGCGATTAACACACGGCACCGCGCACCGCCGCGGTAGGCGGTGAAGCGGATCTCATGTCGTATTGAGGTATACTAAATCCGTTGATGCTTAACACACGTACACCGACCGACCGCGCGGTCCAGCGGTGTTTTGACCGCCAACGCCTCTCCGCGCTGCCGTCCGCGCAGTGGGGCGGTGCATCACACACGAGCCGCCGCTTAACCGCGCGGATCATTTATTTATTTATTGTAGATACGCCAATAGTAGACATATACAACACTGAAAAAAAGCATTACAACACAATATAGTATATATAGTATATATATTTTAGTTATAATATTATATTTTATTAAGGTTTTTAGTTTTAGGTTCATTGTTTTAGTTTATAACCAATATTGTACATACTATGCTCAATAAATATTATGTTCACAGAAAAAAAAAAACACAATATAGTTCTCATATGTAGACCAATAAAAGGCATGCATAATGAACACCAATGAAATTGTGTTCTAAGCGGTTTGAGCAGAACAATGTAGTACATAATATAACACTGTATTTGTAATTATACAGAGTAGAAATACAGTGCTTTATTTTCAATTAAAAATCATCGTTGGTGCAGGACGTGTTGCAATTTAAAAATGAAATTTATACTACACCTGATCGGAACAGTAGTCAATATTCCCTGAAAATGAAAAGAGAAAGTTAGTCTTTTCCTTGACCTGAATCAGCGGGAGGAAAAAATGTATGAAAATCCATTTCTAACGTGTTTTAGCGGGAGCGAAAGTTGTATGAATTTTCATTTCTCATTTGTTGTGTGTCAAGGAGTTTTCATATAATTTAAATATGGAATCGCCGTGTCACTGACATCCTTTTGTGAAGAATAAAAAAAAACAAAAGAAGCGTGAAATATTTGTTTCTAATTAAAAACTAATAAATTCTAAGCTAAATTGTGGTTACATGGTGTCTTACGTTTTGATTTTATTTTAAAAATACTTTAAATGTTCGTCCTCCTAAACAGGTGTAGTATAAAGCACTGTGTAGCACTCGGGTGAAAGACCCATTCCTACCTCGGGAGTATTGTGGCCCTAGGCTGCGCCTTCGGGCCACAAACTGCTCCCTCGCTAGTAATCGGTCCCTTTCCTCCCTCGGTGAACAATGTACTATTGCTAACAAATAATGAAATAAAGAGTGGAAAAAAAAGGATATTCGCGTATAGTTAAAAAATGTAAGCTTATGTTGTGTCGAACTTTTGTAGAATAAAATTAATGCCCTATTTAGAGTTCTGCTTCGTAAAAATGGATGAACCCAATATCTTCTTTTTAGGGTTCCGAAGTTTATGACTCGGAACCCTTATAGATTCGTCATGTCCGTCTGTCCGTCCGTCCGTCCGTCCGTCGGTCCGTCCGTCCGTCCTCGACTGACCGTCCAAACGGTAAATTCTAGTAAGACGAAACTTTGCATGAATATGTGTTGTAATTACGCCGACAAAGTGCTACAATAAAATTATGAAAAATATTTTTATTTGGGGTACCTCCCCTGTATGTAAAGTGGGGATGATATTTTTTCTCGCGGCTACGCCATCGTGTGGGATATCATTAGATAGGTCTTTTGAAAACAATAAAGGGTTTCTAAGACGATTTTTTGATTTAAGTATCCGTTCGCGGGATATTCCACTTTAAAGGGCACTTTTTTGTAAAAACAGGGCGTCCCCCCCCCTCTAAAAGCTAAACGGCTGGCTCAAAAAATCTGAAAAAATTCGTGAAGGTGGTCCATATAATGAACTTTGAAAGAAAACTATAAGAAATTAGATGGCTTTGTTAGTTCAGGAGTTATAGAGGCTTAACTGCTAAAATGCGCTCGCTTGGAAATCTTCATACAAAATTAACGCATTAATATGTAAACATAACAATTATTTATTGGATACGATTTTTTATGCTTAGGTAATTCAATGAAATCTTGCATAGATATACTCGAAAAAGAACATAGAACAATCTTCAGCGCGATAACCATCATGCAGGCAGTTACGGCCCATTCACGACCTTTCCGCTGTGAGCGGCAGCTAAGAGCGAAACGCCGAGCGGTAATATCAAAAGTATAAAAATGTACGAGGCACGCCACGAGTCGCCGCTCATAGCGAAAAAGCTAGCGGTTTTTGCCGAGCGAATTGCTACAGCGGCGAGCGGTATGGAGAGTGGCAGGAACAAAGGCACAAGTTAGTATGTGCGACGCCACGAAACAGAGCGGCGTGGACAGCGGTGCATGAGTGACGGACTCAGCGGCGTTAAATAAAAACAAAAAATTTTAGACGATTTTATGGCGGTAATGGATACCGAGACTTTTATAACAGAAATTTAAATAGACCGCCTATATGGATGTCAAAATATCCCTAACATAAATATAAAAAGGTTGTGGGAAGAAATTAAACAATGTTTTCCGGAATATAATGGTACTTACGTTTAATTTAAATTGATAACACAAAAACATAGAACCTAGGTACCTACCAAACGAAGCTACTGATATGTTGACAAAACTACTGGTATGTTTACGTAATGTAGGTGGATAGTTGACAAGTTTTAAAAGTTAATTTTTTTCTCTGTCAGTAGGTACCTAATTAGCAAATCAGTTTACATATCAGTAGTTTTGTCTGTAGATATAACTACACACGAAACTACTAGTATGTCTTATACGCAATGTAAGTAGTTGACAAGTTTTTAAAGTTTTTTCTCTCTGTAAGTACCTACTTAGCAAAACACTTGGAAACATCAGTTACTTCTTATAGGTAGGACCTTCGTATAGGTCACTAAATCCACCATCTAAATACCGATCTTTATTTAGTTCGTGCACTCATTCTATCATATTTAAAAAAAAAAAGTTGTTTCTAAACAGACAGGGGATAATTTTTATAACGCCATGATTTTTAACACGTTTCGACTACCTAAATACGTCCACCGTCGCCGCTGCAACTAACCGCTACTAAGGTTCGTGGCGTGCAAAACGCACCGCTCACCGATGCCCACCGCTCACTCGTGGCCAGGCCGTTGCCACGGCCGTTGCCACGGCCTGGCCACGAGTTTTGGTCTTAGCGAAAAGCGGAGGAGAAAAGCGCCGCCGCCCGTGGCTCTAACGAGAGCCACGGGCAAAAGCTAATTAATAACATTGATTTCTACGAAGCAGTCATTTAAGTTCCTCATTTAACTGAAATGTACCTACAATTATTTGACTTCATAGTTGGTCTAGTGGTTTAAGCGGTCGCCACGCCGCTTCTACAACACTTTAATCGTGTAGCTTTATAAACGATGTCGTACACTGCTCTGTTTTACAGTTGCTACAAAATAGCAAGTATGTAGTAAGGCCCAGACCCGCCTAGCCCACTTCTCTATGAAAAACCTTTTAATAGCCAAAAATTTTTCGTAGGTCACTCAGGTATTAAATTATCTTTAAATAGTAATAAATAGGCATATACACATATAATTTAAAGAAGATTCTATAACTTTCTCATAATATTGTGGATGTATTATTAAATATTAACTTTATTATTTATTTGTTTGTTAATTATAGTAGTATATATTGATTTGCAATATTTTTGTTTGTCATTGTAACATGTAATCTTACGTTATTCGAGTCATTAAAGTGTAAATTTTAATAAATATGTTGGCAACACCATCGAGTTATTATAAAAGGAAGAAAAAGGAAAAGGAGGCTTGTTGGGTTTTTTGGATCACTGGCCAGCAAGCGATAGACATCCTAGGAAAAAGTAAAATGTATTTGTCTGTCACAATATAATTATATGAAAAAGAACAGATTATATTTGTTTATAGATAAATAAGAGTTCTTCATTTCTAACATCAGAAGTGGGATATAACTTTCACGCTATGGGTAGACGACATACTAAAGGTAAAAAGCGGGGACGCGCTCGTTCCACCTCATCTTCAAACTCAAGTACCAGGACAGTAACCCCATCGCCAAGACGAAGGGGTAAAAAGGTACCACGTAAAGATACCGAGACTGTAAGTAACACAAATTCAATTAGTTTGAATAACATCATACCAGATTTTGACCCATTAAGAGATGACATAAATGCATGGCTTAATATTATTCAGTCTTATGCTCAAACTTTTACATGGTCCGATGAAACTATTCGTTATCAAGCTTTAAATAAATTAAAGGACTCTCTATACAAAATGTTAAACGTGTTACTCATAAAATATGCATTGGTATTACCTTAGATTCATTAGAGTTAAGTAATATTGATTTCTATATTATGGATGATCTGGCTGGGTGTGATATTTTAATTGGGAGAAATGTTACAGAGCGATCCGATTTGGTGTATTCACGCGTGGGCGAGATATTAAGGTTTCAATATGCTGCTGATTTAAAAGAATTTTGTAGAAATATAACACAATCTGAATTAGATTCAAATACGCATCAAACTGAATTACTATCTTTATTGAACCAATATAGTGATTGCGTAGCATCAAATATTAAGGAATTAGGTAAGGTTAATAATCATGAAATGGAGATTAAATTATCTAGTTCCCAACCAGTTCAATGTAGACCTTTTAGAAGTTCGTATGCGGATAGACAGATAATTCGAGATATGGTCAGTGAGTTACTCGATAGCAAAATTGTTCGAGAAAGTAATTCTCCGTACGCCAGTCCAGCGATTCTGGTAAAGAAGAATGGTAAAAAAGGCTTTGCATAGATTATAGGGCTTTGAATAAAATTACGATTAAAGACAAATATCCGATGCCGCGCATAGAAGATTTGGTATAAAATATTCACGTGTCTTGATTTAAAAAGTGGATATTATCAAATCGGTATGCATAGAGAATCTGTAGAGAAAACCGCATTTCTTACTGAAGACGGTCATTACGAATTTTTGAGGCTCCCCTTTGGCTTAGCTAATGCACCTTCATGTTTCCAACAAATGATGAATAAGGTGTTGGGTAACCTAAGATTTGATAATGTTATTCTATATTTGGATGACGTATATTCAATAACTGAGACGGTAGATGAAAATATATTATTATTGGAACGAGTTTTACAAATATTTCAAAAAAATGGATTAACTTTAAATCTCAAAAAGTGTCATTTTTTTTAAGCAAGAAATTGATTTTTTAGGTTACAAAATTAAGCCTGGGTGCGTTATGCCGAACGAAAGCAAATTGGAAGCTGTCAAAAGTTTTCCTATACCTAGAACTGTTCATCAACTTCGTAAATTTTTAGGACTCATAAATTATTTTCGTAAATTCATACGAAATTGCGCCATGCTATCAGCGCCTCTCACAAAGTTGTTGTAAAAATATGCTGTTTGGATGTGGGAGGAGCCTGAAAATCGAGCATTTTCGGTATTAAAAGAAAAATTGGTTTCTGACAGTGTCATCGATTTTTGATCATAATAAAGAAACTATTTTATACATAGACGCCAGTAGGGATGGTGTGGCTAGTATATTAACACAGATTGATAGTAAAGGAGAAAAGGTTGTATATTATTATAGTAGACAGACCACAGTAGACAAAAAAAAATATGACTCTTTTGAGTTGGAAATGCTTGCGGTAGTGTGTTCGCTCAAAAAGTTTCGATTGTACTTACTAGGTGCACAATTCAAAATTTACACGGACTGCACCGCAGTTCGATATGCGCTTACGAAGAAGGATATTATTCCTCGGATTGCGCGATGGGTGTTGTCAACTCAGGAATTCACATTCGAAATAGTTCATAGAGATGGTGCTCGTATGCAGCATGTGGACGCCCTGAGTCGCAACCCTGTGCCATCCGGGGAAAAACTTGAAAGGGAGTTAATTATGTCTATTACAGAAGCTGATTGGTTGCTAACGGTCCAGGTACAAGATTCAGATTTAGTTAAAATTAAGGAAATCTTGGAATCAGGAGAGGCCGATAACAATAAAGATATTTTTAAAGATTATGAACTTCTGGGTGGGAAGGTGTATAGGCGAACTAGTTATGGACGTCGCTGGGTAGTCCCGAAAAATTGTATCTGGCAAATAATAAAGTGCAATCACGATGATGTAGGTCATTTCTCAGTTGATAAATCTCTTGAACGAATACGTTCACGATACTGGTTTCCTCGAATGCGTAAAGTAGTAAAGAAATATATAAAAAACTGCTTTAATTGTATTTATCACAAGAATAAAAGTGGCCCTAAGGAAGGTAAACTTCATCCTTTACCAAAATACGCGCAACCTTTTCATACACTTCATTTATATCATTTAGGACCTTTTGTTACCACTAAAAATAAAAATAAATACTTATTGGTAGCCGTAGACTCATTTACAAAATTCGTTTTCATCTCCGCGGTTCGTAAAAGTAATAGAGCTGGCGTAATTAAATAATTGGAAAACATCTCAAAAACCTTCGGTAATCCTAGGAGAATAATATGTGACGCGGGATCATGTTTTACTTCAACTCAATTTACCCAGTATTGTTCTAGCAAAAATATCCGATTACATATAGTAGCAACTGGAGTTCCACGCGCCAATGGGCAAGTTGAAAGATTTAATAAAAAAAAAAAATTTAGAATCTTTAAAGGCTATGGGCGCTGATACAAATGACAACAGTTGGGATCTTTGCGTAAAAACGTTACAACAAGGTTTAAACAGCACGGTTCATAAAACAACATATGCTATTCCAAGTGAGGTCATGTTCGGATATAAGTTGCGAATGGATAGTGACAGCTTAGCCCCCGATTTAGTTAACATAGAAATAGTTGATGTGACCGGTTTGCGCGCTAAAGTAGATGATAATATTAAAGCTAATACAAATAATCAAAAATTAAGATTTGACAAGTCTCGAATTGAAGCTAAACAATATGTTGATGGAGACTTGGTTCTGGTAAAAATACAGAGTCAAAATAATGACGGTCAAAGTAGAAAGTTACTACCGTCATTTAAAGGCCCATTTCGAGTCGGAAGGGTTTTGGGTAGTGATAGATACGAAATCATGGATATTATGGGTAGCGGAAGGAGCAGCAAACGTTACAATGGTATAGCTGCTGCAGAGAATATGAAGCCATGGATTAATATTGCTGCTTGGGATTTAAATAACTAGAGTTCCAAGCCATGTTGGCAAGGTATTGTAATTATAGTACTTGTATATCATATTAATTACTATGTGTTATATTTATTATTATATTTTTATATCAAATACAGGGCAGCGAGCCCGGATAAAATTATGAGACTTTAAAACAGATTGTTGTTCTATGGTTGTCATATTTCGTATGGTGATTTGAGTTTTGGAGTATGGGTAAAGGACGAACTTGGTACACTAAAGTGAATTAAAGGTTCTTTTAGTGCAAGTGGTCAGACTCGATATCCTAAGTGTGGCAAAGTCCCTTTAGGAATAGAAAGTAGAAAATTATGAGACTTTAAAACTGATTGTTGCTCTATGGGTGTCATATTTCGTATGGTGATTTGAGTTTTGGAGTATGGGTAAAGGACGAACTTGGTACACTAAAGTGAATTAAAGGTTCTTTTAGTGCAAGTGGTCAGACTCGATATCCTAAGTGTGGCAAAGTCCCTTTAGGAGTAGAAAGTAGAAGATAACACTCAATTCTCAAATCAAGAAAGGGGAGTGTGACGCCCGGAGCAATGTTTGGGTGGTCTCGTATGTGTGTATTCAAGTAAGGTTTAACCACTTATAGAATATTCGTGTTGGGTTTCAGAATTTTATCCAGACTCGTGGGATGCCTGGGGCAGGCATCGTGCAGCATGGCCGTGTTGGCAACACCATCGAGTTATTATAAAAGGAAGAAAAAGGAAAAGGAGGCTTGTTGGGTTTTTTGGATCACTGGCCAGCAAGCGATAGACATCCTAGGAAAAAGTAAAATGTATTTGTCTGTCACAATATAATTATATGAAAAAGAACAGATTATATTTGTTTATAGATAAATAAGAGTTCTTCATTTCTAACAAATATCTCAATAACGATTAAAAAAAATCGAAACCGAGTTTTTTTATTTTTTGAATTTACTGAGAAGACTTCCATAGGACTTGTAGTTTTGCCGGAATTCGAGATAAGCCATTTTCTCCCTTAAACCCCCCCCCTCTCCCCCTTCCCGATCTCAGATCGCCCGTAATTTATTTTTCCTTTAATTTTTGTAATATTCTCCTCCTTTAACACTATTGTTAAAGGAGGAGAAGGTTTCATCCTACTATAATTTAGGTTCACTTTTTAGGGTTCCGAAGTTTATGAATTCGAACCCTTATAGATTCGTCATGTCCGTCTGTCCGTCCGTCCGTCCGTCCTCGACTTACCGTCCAAACGGTAAGTGCTAGAGAGATGAAAATTTGCATGAATATGTATTGTAATTACGTCGACAAAGTGCTACAATAAAATTATGAAAAATATTTTTATTTGGGGTACCTCCACGTAAAGTGGGGATTTTTTTTTCTCGCCGCTATTCCATTATGTGGGGTATCATTAGATAGGTCTTTTGAAAGCAATAATGAGTTTCTAAGAGAATTTTTTGATTTAGGTATCCGTTTGTGAGAAATTCCACTTTAAAGGCCACTTTTTTGTAAAAACAGGGCGTCCCCCCCAGCTCTAAAAGCTAAACGGCTGGCTCAAAAAATCTGGAAAAATTCGTGATAGTGGTCCTTGTAATGAACTTTAAAGAAAAACTATAACGGATTAGATGACTTTGTTAGTTCAGGACTTATAACTCCTCCTCTCCTCTATAGAGGTTTAACTTTTACAATGCGCTTACTTGGAAAACGTCATACTAAATTAACGCATTATTATGTAAACATAACAATTATTCATTGGATACGATTTCTAATCCACGTACCAGTATGGGTGGCTGAGGAACCCTTTCCTGTGCATGGCCTGACACTTGGCCGTTTTTTTTTTTTTAAGAAACAAAATCGCCATAAGTCCGCTGATGCATGTATTTGTGCGTAAAGTAAATAAAATAAAAGCCAGATTGCTGCCAATAGTCAAAACCACGTTAAATCCATCCGTGCGGTAAGGCGCGAGAACCGCCTTACCGCGCGGTGCACCGCTACAAAATCCGCTCAACCGCCACCGCCCACCGTGGCGGTGCACGGTGCAGTGTGTTAATCGCCTTAGAAGTATCAAAACATTTTTTAACATTGCCATAAGCTATTTAAGTTAATTCACTTAGTTCAGGATAAGGAGTTTTTCTCTACGTAATATTACTGTGGTGATTAGAGGCGTTTGTGGAACTTCTGAAAAACCGGTCTTCAAATTTGGCTATTTCGAAACTTGTAGTACAGACAACAAACTTGAAAGACTGATCTTTCGATGGATATTAAAATGGTTCGATTTTTACTTGTATAAAATGTTTTAAATAATTCAAGAATAAAATGATACAACGGAGTGATTGCATAAACAGTGGCGTATATTGTCATTTAGATTTATTGAGTAGGTACATCGTTACTCAGTACAAGTATCCGTAAGGAGCGTCGCATCCGCAGGCACATCTACCAGTGATGGACACGGAACCAGCAGCGGGGACAGCACCACCGAAGTTAACTGCACCCATGATGGGAACCTCACCAGCGACAGCTGTAGTACCAGCCACCGGCAGCTCACCAGCGACAGCTACGTTTCCTTCACCAACACCACCGTAAGGTGCAGGGTAGGCAACATCACCGTACAGGCCGAGTCCAGCACCAGGGTAAGCAATATCACCGTAAAGGCCGAGTCCAGCACCAGGGTAGGCGAACTCACCAAGTCCGGCGCGGTATCCGCAAGGTGCTCCTACACCAGCCAGACCGTCGTATGCGAAAGGTGCACCTAAACCGAATGGAGCACCAAGACCGTAAGGACCAGCAAGACCGGGAGCGATAAGTCCGGGTTCTGCGGCTACAGCAGCGCGGCTGGTGCACTGACCGAACACGCTCTGAAAAAGGAGTCACGTTACTATTTTTATATACACTCAACTTTTACAATGTAACATATGTCGTAGTTGACTTTGACTTGAATTTTTTAAATAAAACCTTGCAAATAAACTGACTTTTAAGCAGTTACATTTTTACAATTTCAAATATCACACTTACCTGTACCAAGCAGGCTTGGACGCAGAGGAATACAACGGCGAAGGTGTTCATGGTGATTGTTTTAGTTCAACGGAAAGCTGAATACAGTATGTGAAGACTATTTTGTGGTCTTTATATATCACAGTTTCAAAGTCAAAATTTCATTTCGTCATTTTGACACGTGTAAGTAATCAATTGTACTTGTCTCTATTTGTTTCGTAGGCTTATCGTTATTACCCAAGATTTAAATTACTAACCTATTTCTTGACTAAGTGTTCTTTCATATTGATAATATATTTATGTATAAAAGCAACTGCGTAAACACTGCTTTTCATTCTAGTGTCGGAACTTACACTTGAACAAGCAACATGTCTGCTAAAGCTGTTTTCATCCTTTGCGCTCAAGCGCTTCTCGTTCAGGTAAGCTGTGTGTTTTACGTTATTGTTTTCTTTCCATATTAAGTTTCAGAACAATATGTTGGAGACTTTTAATCTATATCTACATAAATTATAAGTTAAAATTTCCATGTAACTTGTCGAATATTAGACTGTACTGATTAAGTAATCGCATGTTAAAGTTATAAGTTACGACTATCCGATAAGTTAATTTTCTACAGCGCCGAGTGTTGTGAATTAAATTCCACATAGGACCTTGGTTCCATAAATTGTTGTTCTGTTCAGGATTTCATTTGGGTCCATTACATGTTTGTAGTTCCAAGTGCGTGGGTTATCTCTAGAAAAAAGAATACCGCGTTCTTCTTTATGATTGTTCTTGATCGTAACGTGCATGAGTTCGCAATTTAATTTTGTAAACTGAGTATATTTCTGTTGTGCTTCTGTTACTGTTAGGTGAATTCTTCAGCAAAGCAGGACTAGAATGATAATGTTGAAACTCTAACTTATACTTTTTCCGTCTACTTATTGTTTATTTTATTTTCCTTTTAGTCTGCATTGAGTCAATGCATCGGCGCTCCCGGTTGGGCATACGACGGCTTGGCTGCTCCTTTCGCTTATGATGGACTAGCTAGTTGGGCCGGCAGAGGTCAAGCTTACGATGGCTTAGCCGCTCCTCTGGCTTATGATGGTCTAGCTGGATTTGCAGGCAGAGGTTTGGCTTACGATGGAATCTACCCCGCTGTCGCTCCGGCCATGGACTTCACCCCTACCAGCGGTGGTTTGCTGCCAGTCTCCAGTGCCTCTGCTTTTGCTCCCGTCGGAATCTCTGTAGCGTCTGAGAATGCTTATGAAGGTGCTCTTGCAGTAGCTGGTGAGCTGCCTTTCGTTGGTACTGTGGGTTTGGAGGGAGTTCTCCCTACTGCTGGTGTGGGTGCCGTCAATCATGCCTGTGGAAATGGTATCAACGCCATGGTCAGCGAGAACACTGCTTTTGCTCCCGAATACTTTGGCGCTGCCATCGCCCCCGCTGCCGCCCTTGCTCCCGGTCTTGGCTACCGCGCTGGGTGGGCTGGTAGAGGTTGTGGCTGTGCTCTGTAAGACATAAATACAACAAGTAGACCTAAACAAGAACTACCTATATGAATTAATAAAACTTATTTGGAGTGCATATCATACTGACTTTTGTGTTTTTACTTATACCGAAGTATTAATAAAACTGTGCTACATGTCTATAGCGTCCAATTTTAATTAAATAATGCTATAAGCAGGTTATTATAAGAGCATTTGTATACAAAATGCTTAATCAACACATAGTATAAAACAAAGTTGCTTTCTCTGTCCCTATGTATGCTTACATCTTAATCTAAGACTACGCAACGGACTTTGATGCCATTTTCTTTAATAGATAGGGTGATTCAAGAGGAAGGTTTTTAAATATCATCATCATCAATAGCCTCTAACAGTTCACTGCTGGACATAGGCCTCTGTTTAGAAAGGAGGTTTTGGCTTACTATACCACGCTGGCCAGACGGGTTGGTAAAGGGTTTGTTTCAAGTTTCCTTCGTGGTTTATTTACATTATGTAGTTTTTTTATATATAATACATGCATAAATGGTAGATAATAATTTCAGAGGTTTCTAATGTGATGTTGTAAATAGACTCATTTTTTTACGCTTACATTGCAAACGCTGGCTGTACCCTACGAGATAGATCAACATAATGTACTACAGTATTGTACATCTTAAAAAGGTCTACAAAAAAGTCCGCGATAGTATATGTCTATCTCTTAGATATAATCCATAATAACCATATTTTTTTCTATTTACGAGAAATAATGGCTTATTTACGAAGCGATTTTAAGCAATACAGTATTAATCCTCATCCAATTAAGTACCTTAGATACATTGTGTATATAATATACACTATGGCCCTATACAGTATGTAATTTAAAAATACTTTTAAAGATATTACAGATTTAGAAATGCAGGAACAAAGCGATTGTGGCGGTCCCGTTAGGTGGCGCTGCTGTTGATTTGTCACTATCAGTTAATAACTAAACACAATACTTTATTATGAATTAACATTCTAAGGCGGTACGCAGTTCGCCGGGTCAGCTTGTCTACTATAAAAATAAGGATCATAGAAAGTTTGATTTCCCAAAAATACTCATTAGGGTTCCGAAGTATATCACTCGGAACCCTTATAGATTCGTCAAGTCCGTCTGTCCGTCCGTCCGTCCGTCTGTCCGTCCGTCCGTCCGTCTGTCCGTCCGTCCGTCCGTCTGTCCGTCCGTCCGTCCGTCCGTCCGTCTGTCCGTCAGTCGACTTACAGTCCAAACGGTAAGTGCTAGAAAGATGAACCTTTGCATGGATATGTGTTGTAATTACGTCGACAAAGTGCTACAATAAAATTATGAAAAATATTTTTATTTGGGGTACCTCCCCTACACGTAAAGTGTAATTGTATGGGATGTAATTTTTTTCTCATGGCTACCCCATCGCGTGGGGTATCATTAGATAGGTTGTTAAATCCCTGATGTACGGGTATAAAGGTAAAGGCTGGATTGTATAATAAACTGTTATAATATTGATAATGATACATGAAAGATGCGCGTGAGATGCTTGCGGAGTGTCGTCGCGTTGTGTCTTCCGATCGGGGGCGCTCCCAGTCGGCGCGTACCCGCCGTACCCCGTGGTCCCCCCGCTGTCGCCTTGCTCCGCCGGTGACTCCCGAAGACAGCCGAGAGTGGCCGAACACAATGACGGCTCGCGAACATCCTCCCGGGCGTTGAAGCATTTAACTAAAGAGGCAGAGGACAAATATTATTAAATGCTCTCAATAGTAGGCCCTTTTTGGTTTTAAGCTGGACCACGCGAGAAGCTCCGTCACTACCAGGAAATACCTGGACAACCCGTCCCAACAGCCACACTAATGGTGGTTGTCCTCTTTCCTTTATCAGGACCAGTGTCCCCACAGTCAGCTGCCCAGAAGACGATTTCCACTTTGTTTTCTGTTGAAGCAACGACACATATTCCAGTTGGAAGCGATTCCAAAAATGTTGCTTAATCTGCTCCAATTTCCGGAATCGCTCCAGCTGACCAATGTTGATGTCAGTTATCTGTGGATAGGGCACAGATGTTAGTGATCGTCCAATTAGGAAGTGAGAAGGCGTTAGGGCGCTTAGATCTAAGGGATCACAGGAAAGAGGGGTCAGAGGACGAGAATTCAAAATTGCTTCTATTTGATTCACACATGTGACCAGCTCTTCATATGTAAAGTGAGATAACTTCAAGAGCCTCTTTAAATGATGCTTAGTGGAACGCACGGCAGCCTCGGCAATGCCATTAAAGTGCGGTGTATTAGGTGGAATAAATTTGAATTCAATGCCACGTTGAGCAACTTCAGTGTCCAAATTAGAGTCCCGCAAGAACTCATTCAATTCGTTGCATGTGCCAACAAAATTTGTACCGTTATCGGATAGTATACTCTGGGGCTTGCCACGTCGAGCAATGAAGCGGTTTAATGCAGCCATATAACCTTCCTTACTTAAGTCTGTAACGAGCTCTATGTGCACAGCCTTAACTGCCAAGCAAACAAAAATACACAAATAACACTTTATAAGTCTACATCCTCGGCCCTTACGGTCAGCGATCAATACTGGCCCGGCATAGTCGACACTGCACCTAAAAAAGGGAAACTCTAATTGAGTTCTTGAAGTAGGTAACTGACCCATAATAGGTTGAATGGCTTGACATCTGTACTTGAAGCATTTGATGCATTTTTTGACCGTAGTTTTAGAAAGATCCCTACCCCCTAGAGGCCAAAACATTTGACGTACATTAGCTAATAAGAGCTGTGGACCAGCATGCAATAGATCGCTATGGTATTTTTGGAAGATTAGTTTTGTGATGTAATGTTTACTACAAAGTAAAATAGGGTGCTTGACATTGTAGTCATAAGGAGAGTTGTCGAGTCTGCCACCCACTCTAAGCAGACCGTCCGCGTCCATGAAAGGACTCAATGACACAAGTCTGTTTTTTCCTGATAATGGTTTGTTCACCCGCAATAACGCAATTTCGGCAGGAAACATGTCACCTTGAGCCTGCCGCAATATAAAATTAAGCGAATGATTAAGTTCCTGTCCCGTTAGGTCTCCTATTAATTTATTTTTATTTTTTACATTGTGAATAAATCTGTGTACATATGCTACCACTCTCTGTAACCGGTTTAAGTTAGAATATCTATGAATCAATGAGTTTATGAAGTGATTAATGGAATTATTATTGATCGATTGGTGAAATGAAACTGCATGCATACTTGAATTAGAAGTATGAGACGATAAGATTTCCGGTAGGTCCTGTCTCACAGTTTGATTGGGCATCTTTGGCCAGTGACTTTCGTCATTTAACAAAAAATTAGGACCTAACCACCATAAAGAGCAACTGCTGATGTGGTCAGCCTTCAGCCCACGAGAGACAAGATCCGCTGGATTGTCCTTAGACGGTACATAGTTCCACGTATACCCTGCAGTGATTTCCTGTATTTCACTTACTCGATTACGTACAATGTGGGATGTAAGGGGATGAACCAACATCTTTTATCCCAAGCCAACCTCACCTGCACGCGGTGCGTCCTGCTGAACGACAAACGAGGCTCTGGCGACCGACTGATGGCGGTATATCCATCCGAATACGTGTAGCTAAATACCACAGACTGGTGATGGGCAGCAGCATCACAGGTACAATAAGCTGCACCCTGCGATCGCCAACCCGCCTGCCCAGCGTGGCGATTATGGGCATACCCTCCCATGCAGAGACAACTGAGGCCACGGCCCCCAGTTCCCGGTAGCCCCACTATTCCTGGCTATGGTGGCGACCACGGTAACGGTGGGGCAGGGGGTGCTAAGAATCTCCGGGTTACGGGAGGCCACCACAACCGACTGACCCTGGCTACGTACAACGGACGCACGCTACGGCTAGACTCGCATCTGGCACAACTAGAGGTAGAACTGGGTAAAATTAGGTGGCACATCCTCGGGTTATGTGAAGTCCGAAGACAGGGGGAGGACACCGTAACTCTTGAGTCAGGTCACCTAATGTACTTCCGCGAGGGAGACCAACAATCCCAAGGTGGCGTGGGGTTTCTGGTAAATAAGTCTATATCTAACAACGTTGTGGAAATTTCCAGTGTGTCGAACAGGGTAGCGTACCTCATTATTAAGCTCACTGAGAGGTATAGCCTCAAGGTTGTGCAAGTGTACGCACCGACCTCGGCGCACTCGGATGACGAGGTGGAGGATATGTACGATGACATATCGAGGGCCCTCCACTTAACCACTAAGACCCACTACAACGTTGTTATGGGTGACTTCAACGCTAAAGTGGGAGTACAGATTTGCAGCGAATCGGTAGTAGGATCACATGGACTTGGAGTCAGAAATCATAGGGGGCAAATGCTTGTCAACTTCCTTGAACGCGAGGGGCTCTTTTTGATGAATTCTTTTTTCAAAAAACAGCCCCAACGCAAGTGGACATGGCAAAGCCCCGACACTGTGATAAAAAATGAGATCGACTTCATAATTACGGACAAGAGGCACATATTCAGAGATGTCTCAGTGGTCAATAGGTTTAATACCGGTAGCGATCACCGACTAGTCCGAGGCTCTCTGAATATCAACTTCAAAGTTGAACGTGCCCGTTTGATGAAGTCCAGGCTCCGACCAACTCTACTCCAAGCCATGATAGGATCTGAAACGTTCCAGTCAAACCTGGAAAACCGATTCGCTGCCGTGGAAACCACAACAGACGTAAACCAGAACCTCGAAAATGTGGTTCGAATCCTCAGGGACGAAGGTACGAGATTTTGTGAACTGCAGCGTAAAGGCAAGAAGTCGAAGCTTTCAGAGAAGACTTTAGGGTTGATGAGGAAACGGCGTGAAAACCCACCCGTCACTTCGTTGGCAAAGAGGATGCTGAACAGAGAGATAAGGAAACTCGTCCGACACGACCTCCGGTGCTCCAATACTCGCACCATCAAAAGAGCGATCGAGCAAAATCGGGGGTCAAAAGTGTTTGTACAATCTCTGTGTAGAAGCGAACTGACGAAGTTGACCACAACAAGTGGAGAAGTTGTTTCCTCGAAACCGGCAGTCCTTTTGGAAGTGGAAGGCTTCTATAGTCGGCTATACGCTTCGCATGCATCTCGACCTGATACCGAAAATGAGGACACCCGAGCCACATTAACGCGTCACTACACCGAAGACCTGCCAGAAGTCAGCACCGATGAAATCGAGATGGCTCTTAAACAGCTTAAAAATGGAAAAGCCCCTGGAGAGGATGGCGTTACAACAGAGCTATTAAAAGCTGGAGGTAAACCCGTACTGAGGGAGCTCCAAAAGCTTTTCAACGCTGTCCTGTTTGAAGGGAGAACTCCGGAGGTGTGGAGTAGGAGTTTGGTCGTGCTTTTCTTCAAAAAAGGTGACAAGACCTTATTGAAGAATTATCGACCCATTTCCCTTCTAAGCCACATCTACAAGCTGTTTTCAAGAGTCATCACGAACCGTCTTGCGCAAAGACTCGACGAATTTCAACCACCGGAGCAGGCCGGATTTCGGAGCGGATACGGCACCATAGACCACATACACACAGTGCGGCAAATTATACAGAAGACCCAGGAGTATAACCAGCCCCTGTGTCTAGCATTTGTGGACTATGAGAAGGCCTTCGACTCGGTTGAGATCTGGTCTGTTCTGGAGTCCCTGCAGCGTTGTCAGGTAGATTGGCGATACATCCAAGTGCTGAGATGTCTCTACGATACCGCCACCATGTCCGTCCAAGTACAGAATCAGCAAACAAGGTCCATACCATTGCATCGAGGAGTGAGACAAGGGGACGTTATTTCCCCGAAATTGTTCACAAATGCAATGGAGGATATGTTCAAGACGCTAAACTGGAAAGGACGTGGCATTAACATTAATGGCGAATACATCTCTCACTTGCGATTTGCGGACGACATCGTCATAATGGCAGAGACAATGCAGGACCTGCAACAGATGCTGAATGACCTAGCTGATTCTTCTATGCGCATCGGCCTACGGATGAACTTGGACAAAACCAAGGTCATGTTCAATGAACATGTTCTACCGGAACCGGTTGCAGTACACGATACCGTTCTCGAGGTTGTTCAAAAATATGTCTACCTTGGGCAGACATTGCAGTTGGGTAGAAACAACCTCGAGGATGAGGTGAATAGAAGAATTCAGTTGGGTTGGGCAGCGTTTGGAAAGCTACGTCGAGTCTTTTCGTCGTCGATCCCACAATGCCTAAAAACGAAAGTTTTCAATCAGTGCGTCCTACCTGTCATGACATACGGAGCCGAGACCTGGACACTTACGGTACGGTTGGTCCATAAGCTTAAAGTTGCTCAGCGTGCTATGGAAAGGGCTATGCTCGGCGTTTCTCTGAGAGATCGTATCAGAAATGAGGTGATCCGTCAGAGAACTAAGGTCATCGACATAGCCCACCGGATTAGCAAGCTGAAGTGGCAGTGGGCTGGCCATATTAGCCGCAGAACTGATGGCCGTTGGGGCAGAAGAGTTCTTGAGTGGAGACCGCGTCTCGGTAAACGTAGTGTAGGACGCCCACAGGCGAGGTGGAGTGACGACCTGCGTAAGATGGCTGGCAGGAGCTGGATGCGAGAAGCCCAAAATCGATCACAGTGGTGTGCAATGGGAGAGGCCTATGTCCAGCAGTGGACTGCGATAGGCTGATGATGATGATGATGATGATGATGATTACGTACAAAGGGTTTCAATGTATTAGGTGACATTAATAACCAACTCAATACGATAGTCGAATCACACCAGAACAGACATCTAGAGACAGACAAGGTAAGAGCTTTCAGTACATTAGCACACAGTTTGGAACCCAATAACGCGCCTGAAAGCTCTAGTTTAGGTATCGTGATTGGCTTAATTGGCGCCACGCGATTCTTAGAAACTAGTAATTGCACTCTCACTAAGCCCCCTTTGTCGATAGACCGCACATATACACAAGCCCCGTAGGCCTTCTCAGAAGCATCCATAAAAACATGAAGTTCATGATTAATGGAATTTTCACAAAGAACCCAACGAGGTATTTGCAACGTATTTAAGCATGGAAGCGTATTCACAAAAGACGTCCAAAGGTCTCTTATGTCATCTTTCACTGGGTCATCCCAATCACACTCATCCTTTTTTTTTTTTTTTTTTTTTTTTTTTTTTAGTGTGTGAAAAATCATCATGGACCGTCACCCCACCGGGGGTTACGGCGGGGTGGTGTGTCGGACTTGAACCGACTAAAAAACACACAGTGTGCCCTCTCCGCGCTTCTCCGTTTAGGAGTAGGAGAAGTCCAGGGTGGGATCTCCTTCTGAACTTCTCCAGCGCCTGCCCGCTCCTGATGCGGGCACCGTCTCTGTACGACGACCCTCTCTTAGGCGGCGTCCGGCACACACCGACGCCGCCCCCTCGCGGCTGGCCACATAGTGCGGGTGGAGGGAAAAACCCGTCCCGTCCACCCGCGGCCACACTCAAGGCGGCATGAGGCGCAGATGTTCGCGCCTCCGCCGCCCGAGTCGCCGGCGGCGAATCTGGTCCGATTGGATGTCGTCCTCACGGGCCTTCTCCGCCGCCTCCTTCTGCGTGATTACGTCCTCGCAGAAGGTTGCGACCGCGGTGAATGCGCTCTCGCTGCCGACCATGGAACGAACGACGGCCGGCAGTGAGAGATCCCCTCCGATGACTGCAGTGAGGACCCGGCGCTGCGTCTCCCATGCGGGGCAGACCGCCAGCGTGTGATGAGCCGAATCCTCACTGCAGTCGCAGTGGTGGCAGGCGGGACTCAATTCCCTCCTGGCGACCGAGTGCAGGTACTTTCCGAAGCAACCATGCCCGGAAAGAACCTGCGTCAGTCGGAAGGTAAGGGTCCCGTGCTGCCGCACTGCCCATTCGCCGATGACCGGCTGAAGCGCCTCTACGGTGACGAAGCCAGCACGTGGAGTCTCCAGCCGAACCGACCAGCGATCCATCGTGGCTCGGTGAGCGGCTTCGCGCCACTCGCGCACGTCCTCGGGCGGAGGTCCAACTCCACCACTCTCCGCCCAATCACACTCATCCTTCCACAACCTTTGCATTATCATTTTAGCTTCGAGAACACAAGGACCAACGAGACCCAACGGATCGAATACCTGGCTAATAACCGATAAGATACGACGCTTAGTAATGCCCTTGCCGGTGTCAATGTTAATCGAAAACACTAAGGAATCCAATTCACAGAGCCAATGCAAACCCAATGTTTTAGACGATAGATTTCTGTTTTCTGATAAATCCAAACACTTTGTATCATCTGTATTACCAGCAATTTGAGTCAGAATTTCTCTACTGTTAGACTTCCATTTTCGAAGATGAAAGTTTGCTGAAGCCAGAATGGAAACGACTTCCTTGCCTGTTTCTACTACTTCCGAAATAGAATCACCTCCACCAAGATAATCATCAACGTAAAAGTCGTGTTCTATCGCAAAACTTCGCAGCGCTACTGGTTGCTTCGTTCGCCAAAGTGACCAAACACTTCGTTGCCAGATAAGGAGCGGAAGCCATGCCGTAAGTGACTGTGTTAAGACAGTATGTTTTAAGAGGAAGCGTCGGATCCGACCGAAAGATAATCTGTTGTAATCTACGCTGTCTAGGTGTAATGGACACGGCTCTGTACATTCTCTCAATGTCCCCTGAAACAACAAATTTGTGCTGCCGGAAGCGCAATAGTAAAGAAAAAAGATCGTCCTGAACAGTGGGCCCAACCAATTGGATATCATTCAGCGAGAGTCCAGACGTGCTGACAACCGATGCGTCGAAGACTGCTCTCAGCTTTGTGGTTGTGCTGGATTCCTTGATGACTCCATGATGCGGCAAAAAATACTCAATAAAGTCACATGATGGAGGGTCGCGACTTTGTTCTATTTCTGTCATGTGTCCCAAGTTCTCGTACTCCTGCATAAAAGATATGTATCTTTCTTTGAAGGCAGGATCCCGCTGGAATCGACGCTCTAGCGCTAAGAAACGACGTCTAGCTAGTGCATATGACTCACCTAATACGTGGGGATCGGCCTTTAACGGCATAGTAACGACGAAACGACCGTCCTGCTCACGTTTGGTATTTAGTCGAAAACTCTCTTCACAAGCACGTTCCTCAAGGAACATGCAGTGTTTAGAAGACAATGAGTCCAGTTCCCAGAACTTACTAACATTGGCATTAAGCTCCGCTAACGATATATTGCAAGAATGCGATTGCGACTTAGCTGACGAGTGCAACGGCTGTGGTATGGAACCCGAAACTATCCATCCGAACTTTGTGTCTCTTAATGTGGGCTGTCCCTCCCCGAGATTAATACAGGAAGTACCTAAGACATCCCAGAAAATCTCAGCATCTACCAAGATATCAACAGCCGACGGTACATAGAATTTAGGATCTGCCAGGTGTATATTCGAAGGTACAGATATATTCCTTCTATCAATGAAGGTAGACGGCAGTACCTTCGTAATTACAGGCAATATAAAGCAGTTAATGTTAGTTCTGTAATTGCCTCTATTGGAAATCAAAGTAAGATTGCAAAACTGTGTGCTCAATGTTACCTGACTGTTTATGCCCGTCACCGTGGAACTTGTACTTTTTCTAGGCAATATCAGCTTATCAACCAGTGTTTGAGTAATGAAATTGGCTGTACTACCATTATCGAGCAGGATCCTGGCGTTCACCTTGTTTCCCCGGCCATCCAATACTTGCACCAATGCTGTGGACAGTAAAACATACGGGGTGCTAGTATCTTGTGTCGGATAAAGATCACTAGATAAAGCTATATTTGGGATGGGCGGGCAGTCATTCGAGTTGTCCCTTGAAGCGTCAGTGTACAATGCAACACTGGCTGGCATGGAGTTAACAACATCAACTGGTTTATCCACATGTAAAAGGGTATTATGGTTGCCCTTACAATACTTACAGCCCGATAATCTACATCGTTTTGCTGTATGGCCAAAGCGTAAGCAATTTACACAAACCTTTAAGCCCTTTGCCCTTGCACAACGCATTTCTACAGGCAGACTACGAAATGTTTCACACATATACAATACATGATCCTGGCCGCACACAGGACATGACCTCTCTTTATTTGATGGCCTTTGCTCAACACTAAAAGCGGTGGGTTGACTAACTACGGAGCATCTGTTGCTATTTTTTTTATTCTCCAACGTTTCCAATAAGTCAGCCTTATTCCTAAGGAATGAGATAAATTCTGTCAAGGAAGCCTTATTGGTTGCATCGGATTTTTGTAGTGTATTATAATGCTCCTCCCAACCTCTACTGGTGACAGAGTCAAGCTTATTGGACATCACATACATTATCAGAGAGTCCCAGTGTTCAGTAGGCTCATCCAACGCTTTAAGCGCTCGAATATTTTTATTGATTGTATCAACTAAGCGACGCAAAGCATTGCATGATTCTCGGGTTATACACTGAATATCAAACAATGCCTTGATGTGATTATTTACTAAATGACGACTGTTATTAAACCGATCACATAGTAAGCTCCACGCCAATTGATAATGGGCAGCTTTGAAATCAATATTTTTTATTGCTTCCAAGGCTTCACCCTCTAATGATGCACGAAGGTAGTGGAACTTACTTATGTCATCTATAGCACTACTGTTGTGGATTAATGACATGAACGTATCGCGATACTCAAGCCAGTACTGATAGCTACCATTAAAACTAGGCAAGTTAATTTTAGGTAAGCGTATGTAATTATTTGTGCATGGTTGAGCTGACCTGTGTTTGCCCGATGAGCCCGCTACAGACCCGTCACCACTAGCATCGGCCAGTAGACGACGTGCTTGCGCTGCCAAAGCGTGATAACGTTCTTCGAACTTGGTACGCTCCTCATATGCTTCGTCTGGCTTATCGGAATGCATTTCAATTTCAACCTGCAATTCGTCGAAAATATCGTATAAATTTTCAAATTTTGACAATCGCCCCTGTAACTCAATGCACTGTAAATCAGAGAGGGCATTACAGCTAAGTAGTATATTGATATGATTAGCAAAATTTGTAAGCTTAGCCTTCATTCCACCTCGTTTCTTAATTAATAATTCTAAATTGGCCATTTTAGAAAAGAAATAATATATAAAACGATTAACTAACTGTCTATAAAATCTTAATGAAAATGTGAAAAATAAAGCAACTATAACGTCAATCAGCTGACGTTGAAAACAGAAAAAAAGTAATGCAGGTGGGTTGGTACAAGCGGTTGCGCTGCGGCTACGATTGCTTATTTAATAATGTATATTTACTATGATCAACTTTAAACAGCGATGTAAACAAGCAAGCGCAAAATATAGGCAATGCGCAAAGAATTGGGTCATACAACTCCGTCTGGTTAATGTGAGATTCAAATAGTGACGGTGAACAGAAAAATAATTGAAAAATAATTTCAACTTAAAATAAAATTAATTAAACTGAAGTTGGATAGGAAAGAAAGGTAAAAATGTTGGAACGATACCACAACTGTCCCCTCCACAGGTTAAGCGAAGCAGTGACTCGGCAGTTATTCCAGAATGATTGAACTGCAGTCTTGAAGACTTCGGAATCCTCTTGATTATGTATATTCTTTCTCGAAGTGGTGACTCAGTGCTTGTTGTATTGTGCACCGTGTCTTGAAGACTTCTAAGAATGACGACAACTTCAACTATCCGCTAGCTAGAAGACACGACACTTTAAACCTTCAACGGTTTTTCTTTTTTTTTTCTTTCTTCTGCCGGTTGCCGACGGCTTGAATTTATCAATTCGGGCGTAATAGATGGCTGAAGGACCAATGTTAAATCCCTGATGTACGGGTATAAAGGTAAAGGCTGGACTGTATAATAAACTGTTATAATATTGATAATGATACATGAAAGATGCGCGTGAGATGCTTGCGGAGTGTCGTCGCGTTGTGTCTTCCGATCGGGGGCGCTCCCAGTCGGCGCGTACCCGCCGTACCCCGTGGTCCCCCCGCTGTCGCCTTGCTCCGCCGGTGACTCCCGAAGACAGCCGAGAGTGGCCGAACACAATGACGGCTCGCGAACATAGGTCTTTTAAAAACAATAAAGGGTTTCTAAGACCATTTTTTGATTTAGGAATTCGTTTGTGATAAATTCCACTCTAAAGGGCAGTTTTTTGTAAAAACAGGGCGTCCCCCCCCCTCTAAAAGCTAAACGGTGGGCTCAAAAAATCTAGAAAAATTCGTGATGGTGGTCCATATAATGAACTTTGAAGGAAAACTATAACGGATTAAATGACTTTATTAATTCAGGAGTTATGGAAACTTAACTTGTAAAATGCGCTCACTTGGAAAACTTCATACAAAATTAACGCATTAATACATAAACATAATAATTATCTATTGGATACGATTTTAAATCCACGTACCATTATGGGTGACTGAGGAACCCTTTCCTGTGCGTGGCCTGACACGCATTTGGCCGATTTTTATTTTACTTTCAAACAACAAATGTGATTTTATGCCGTTGATGTTGAAGCTCAACATCAACGGCATAAAATCACATTTGTTGTATGGGAGCCCCTATTTTCGGTTTTTTTGTATTTTTTGTTGTAGTGACAATATAAAAAAATTATATGTCAAAAGTTCAACATTATAGCTATCATTAGTTTTATCAGCCCGTCACAATGTGCTAAGTTAGCATTTTGCGCTGCGCTGCGGCCCGCCCCGACACGCTGCGGCCCGGCATAATGTGCTCGAACCTTTATATGTAGTGTTCTAAATTTAGTCCTAAATAATTTTCGATGCAGTCATCGTATCAAGCAAGACGTTTACATAAAATACTATATGAAAAGGCTTACTGTAGGCGATTCACACACTGCACCGCGCTACGACGCGTAGCGCGGAGCGGCAGATTTTAATATTGTATGCAAGTACATCGATTAGTATAGAAAACACGCCAGGTCCAACACACTGAACATGCGCCTAGGCGCGTGAGCGCGTGCAGCTAGCAGCTTCGGGATTGGCTGCCCGCGCCTACGCGCGTGTTCGCGTCGCCAGTGTGTGAAGTCCCTTACAGTTTTAAATTATTTAAATGATATATTTTGTTGAGAAGGATGCTGTTCGCTCCCGCATTTACGTTTTCTTTATGTTCTAAAGTGATAGACATTTTTATTGTTGTATGTTATCTTTTGAAACACCTACTTTATATGTACCTTATTACGCTGAGTGTTTCCACGGCCTACTCAAATGTGCTGCTGGCGATAGTGTCGTGCTTCGTGCACACACCGCCGAACATTGGAATGAATATTAAAATTTAAAATTAATATAAATGCCCATATGGCATGTGCATATGGGCTCAATCAAAATATGTTTCATCATCATCATCAGTCTGTTGCAGGCCACTGCTGGACATAGGCACACCACTCTGATCGATTTTGGGCTTCATGCATGTGTGAGTTATACTGAAAGGCGATTATTTTATATGTATGCACTAAGTCTAAAATAAGGATGTCTGAAGATTCCCCCCCCCCCACCAAAAAAAAGCTATGTTGCTGTGTTGGACTATATCAATGAGTAAATATTAATTATTGCAAGTTAATCTTTACACGTCGGACTTTACAGTTTGAAGGCGCCGGCGTTTCTTAAGACTCACTCTGGAAAGAAATGCCGAAATAAACAAATGAGGTTTGTCTTTTTTAAAGTCCGTGAAAAATTATTTAAAACTTAACTTTGTACAGTTTAGATTATAGTATACTATGACCTTTTAAAGAAAGGAGCATAGTTTTGAGTCAGCCTGTAAATACAGTCGGCATACAAACCCCAGCCATCGTCTTCCTTAAAAGGTGTTAGTCAAGATTAACGACCTGACGCAGGGCACTACCGCCAGGGGGACATTTGGGTAGGCCGTGGAAACACTCAAATTTTGACTGTAATTTTTTAAATTCGATTGTGAAACTGTTGATAGTGAGATTAGTAATTGTGGAAAAGCAAACTTTTTGCAATCGTGAAAAAGCATCTCACTAAGCCGCCATAGTGTGGGCCGCCATACATTATTGTCTGCATTCGCAGCAAGTGTGGTGACCCCCACTCTTGGATTCTGCTCATGCTTTCCATCAGGCAGGGTAGAGTCACTTTGGATGGCTTATGTATAAAAAAAAATAATCCTTAGTTTTATAGTAGATTATGCATTTTGTATCGACATGCTCTAAGAATAACTTGATTGCAGCATTATTTTATTTGACGTTGACGCATCACACGAAAGGCACACAGTAGTATTCAAAATTACTACTTCGGTATATGTAAAAACAAAAAAACTCAGTGTGATATGCATTTAAAATAAGTTTTATTATTGCCATTAGGTGGTATTTGCGTAAATTTGCTTGTTGTATTTATGTCTTACAGAGCATAGCCCTACTTCTGCTGGCCCATCCAGCGCGGTAGCCAAGACCGAGAGCGATAGCAGCGCCAAAGTATTCAGGAGCCAAAACAGAGTTCTCGCTGACCATGGCGTTAATCTACTTCTATAAAATATATAAAATAATTATAAAATAATACAACGGAGTGATTGCATAGTCAATGGTGTTTATTGTCATTTAGTTTAATTGGGTACATCGTTACTCAGTACAAGTATCCGTAAGGAGCGTCGCATCCGCAGGCACATCTACCAGTGATGGACACGGAACCAGCAGCGGGGACAGCACCACCGAAGTTAACTGCTCCCATGATGGGGACCTGACCAGCGACAGCGGTAGTACCAGCTACGGGGAGCTCACCAGCAACAGCTACGTTTCCTTCACCAACACCACCGTAAGGTGCAGGGTAGGCAACATCACCGTACAGGCCGAATCCAGCACCAGGGTAAGCAATATCACCGTAAAGGCCGAGTCCAGCACCAGGGTAGGCGAACTCACCAAGTCCGGCGCGGTATCCGCAAGGTGCTCCTACACCAGCCAGACCGTCGTATGCGAAAGGTGCACCTAAACCGAATGGAGCACCCAGACCGTAAGGACCAGCAATACCGGGAGCGATAAGTCCGGGTTCTGCGGCTACAGCAGCGCGGCTGGTGCACTGACTGAACACGCTCTGAAAAAGGAGCCACGTTACTATTTTTATATACACTCAACTTTTACAATGTAACATATGTCGTAGTTGACTTTGACTTGAATTTTTTAAATAAAACCTTGCAAATAAACTGACTTTCAAGCAGTTACATTTTTACAATTTCAAATATCACACTTACCTGTACCAAGCAGGCTTGGACGCAGAGGAATACAACGGCGAAGGTGTTCATGGTGATTGTTTTAGTTCAACGGAAAGCTGAATACAGTATGTGAAGACTATTTTGTGGTCTTTATATATCACAGTTTCAAAGTCAAAATTTCATTTCGTCATTTTGACACGTGTTAGTAATCAATTGTACTTGTCTCTGTTTGTTTCGTAGGCTTATCAGTATTACCCAAGATTTTAATTACTAACCTATTTCTTGACTAAGTGTTCTTTCATATTGATAATATATTTAAGTATAAAAGCAACTGCGTAGACACTGCTTTTCATTCTAGTTTCGGAACTTACACTTGAACAAGCAACATGTCTGCTAAAGCTGTTTTCATCCTTTGCGCTCAGGCGCTTCTCGTTCAGGTAAGCTGTGTGTTTTACATATTGTTTTATTTCAATATTAAGCTTGAGAATAATACTTTGGAGCATACTAATTAACAATATTTAACTGGTTTTGTTTACATATTCTTTAGACATCAGTTTCAATTCAAGACTTTACATTTCAGACTTATGTATATTGATGACTAGATTCATGATTGATTTTGCGACTTATAATCTATGTATACATACATTATAAGTTGTATATCAACAGTGTAAAGTTCCGAATGACTTGTCGAATATTTGACTGCACTTATAGGGTATTTGAATGTAAAAGTTTTAACGAGTTTAAAAAACGAGTAAAAATTTTATACCGCGCTGAGGGTTGTTGATTCAAATCTAACATAAAACAACACCTTGGATCTTATATTTAATGTTTGTTGTTCCTAGTGCGTGTATCATCTTAATAAAAAAAATATCGCTCTCCTCTTTATGAGCGTTCTTGATGGTACCCTGCATGAGTTCACAATTTAATTTTGTGAACTGAGTATGTTTATATTGTCCTTCTGTTGCTGATAGCGGAATTCTTTAGCAAAAAGGAATTGCAGGGTTAGAATGATAATGTTATTTTTTTTTACTTTTTCTGTCTACTTATTGTATATTTTATTTTCCTTTTAGTCTGCATTGAGTCAATGCATCGGCGCTCCCGGTTGGGCATACGACGGCTTTGCTGCTCCTTTCGCTTATGATGGACTGGCTGGTTGGGCCGGCAGAAGCCTAGCTTACGATGGCTTAGCCGCTCCTCTGGCCTATGATGGTCTCGCTGGATTTGCAGGCAGAGGCCTAGCTTACGATGGTTTAGCCGGTCCTCTGGCTTATGATGGTCTCGCTGGATTTGCAGGCAGAGGTCTAGCTTACGATGGAATCTACCCGGCCATCGCTCCCGCTATGGACTTTACTCCTACCAGCGGTGGTTTGCTCCCAGTCTCCAGTGCCTCTGCTTTTGCACCTGTCGGAATCTCTGTAGCGTCTGAGAATGCCTATGAAGGTGCACTTGCCGTATCTGGTGAGCTGCCTTTCGTTGGTACTGTGGGTTTGGAGGGAGTTCTCCCTACTGCTGGTATGGGTGCCGTCAATCATGCCTGTGGAAATGGTATCAACGCTATGGTCAGCGAGAACACTGCTTTTGCTCCTGAATACTTTGGTGCCTCCATCGCTCCCGGTCTTGGCTACCGCGCTGGATGGGCTGGCAGGGGTTGTGGCTGTGCTCTGTAAGACATAAATACAACAAGCAGATTTACACAAGAACTACCTACATGAAATAATAAAACTTATTTTGAGGGCATATAATACTGAGTTTTGTGTTTTTACTTATACCTATGTAACTATCCGACCGATTTCGGCCATGGCGACCACTTCAACCCCTTATAGGGCTTGACGCTGATGCGCCCCGCCAGTAGATTGCCTATATAGCCGACTTTCACAGCGAACTCGCTTGAACAAAATGGGCAAGGGAGCTTACCGCTCCCATAATTATAGTGAATGGCAGTGAGTGGACGGGCTTTAAGCTCATCGCTCTTCACGTCGAGGTCAGCTAAACGCTGTTCCTCAAATTCGCGAATTCGCTTCTTCACAATCTCGCGCTATTCCCGTCGCTGTGATGCCAAACTCTCCCAGCGAGAGGGATCCTTATTGTATATTTTCGTGTGACGCTTCAGAACATCTTTATACCTGAGGAGTTGTCCGCTATGCTTTTGTTTACCCTCCTCTAGCTTAAAGCAAAAGATGCGCTTAGCCACTCTCTCTTCCGCCAGCCGTGATACTTCATCAGGTATGCCTCAATGCCACTAACATTGGCGCGTCTTAGAACTTTGGTATTACGCACCCGATCGGACCATCTGATCTTCATGATGGTGCGCAGGCCTTTTCGGTGTAATCGATGGATATGGTATATGGTGACGATACTATGTATGTAAGTCCAAAATATGGATGTCTAAAGATGTCCCTCAGCAAAAAATAACAGACTGCTTACTATCGGAAAAAGACGCTGTAAAAAATCCCCTCTGATCAGCGGACCTGTTTTGTACCTCACTTGCAAGACGAGTATGCAAAGCGTTTGTTTCAAGTTTTCCTTCTGTTTGCAGTTATTTAACCTATGTAGTTTCGTCCACCCTTTATACCCACGTATCGAATGAGGATGGTGATTACGTATTCTTAATCTGTCACCACACGGGCAATATACATGTATACGTACATACATACGTGTAGAGAAGTACATACGTAATTAAAGCTTCTCTATTATATACTGCATCTGCTTTTTGGACTATATAATTAAGTAATATGTATTTATTTTAGCAAGTTAATTTTTACACGTCGGACTTTACAGTTTGAAGGCGCCGGCGTTTTATAAACGAACACTAAACAAGTGAGGTGTGTCTTTTTTATAGTCCGTGAATAAATATTTAAAACTTAACTTTGAACAGTTTAGATTACAGTAGAAGGTATAGTATACTATGGCCTTTTAAAGAAATGAGCATAGTTTTGAATCAGCCTGTAAATACAGTCGGCATACAAACCCTAGACGACCCAATGCACAGCACTACCGCCAGGGGGCCATTTGGGTAGGCCGGGGATACACTCAAATTGTGACTGTAATTTTTTGCCGTTGATTGTGAAACTGTTGATTGTTAAATTAGAAATTGTAGGAAGGCAAACTTTTTGCAATCTGAAGTTTTATAGTAAGTAGATTATGCATTTTGAATAGAAATGCTCTTATAATAACCTACTTGCAGCATTATTTTATTTGAAGTTCAAGCACTACACACGAAGGGCAAATCGTAGTATTCAAAAATACTACTTCAGTATATGTGAAAACAAAAAAACTCAGTGTGATATGCACTTCAAATAAGTTTTATTATTGCCAATAGATAGCTCTTGCGTAAATCTGCTTGTTGTATTTATGTCTTACAGATCATAGCCCCAACTTCTACCGGTCCATCCAGCGCGGTAGCCAAGACCGGGAGCAATGGCCACAACAAAGTGTTCAGGAACAAAAGCAGTGTTCTCGCTGACCATGGCGTTGATCTACTTCTATAAAAGGTATTACGTATTTTTTTTTTAAAGACAATTACCCCCACATTAGGAATATAAATCTTGTGTCGCGGGGACTTTACAAACATAGATGAAACGGACACAAAGAACATCCAGACTTAGAACAAGAATTTGCGAATCACACCAAGTGTTGTCCCACGTAGAATTTGAACCTACGACACTTAGCGAAGTAGAAAGAGGCGTGGCGATCGCTTAAAGCAATAGGCCAACCGTGCAGTCATATAATTATAAAATAATATAACAGAGTGATTGCATAGTCAATGGTGTTTCTTGTAATTTTGTTTAAATGAGTACATCGTTACTCAGTACAAGTATCCGTAAGGAGCATCGCATCCGCAGGCACATCTACCAGTGATGGACACGGAACCAGCAGCGGGGACAGCACCATCGAAGTTAACTGCTCCCATGATGGGGACCTGACCAGCGACAGCGGTAGTACCAGCCACGGGCAGCTCACCAGCGACAGCTACGTTACCTTCACCAACACCACCGTAAGGTGCAGGGTAGGCAACATCACCGTACAGGCCGAGTCCAGCACCAGGATAAGCAATATCACCGTAAAAGCCGAGTCCAGCACCAGGGTAAGCGAGCTCACCAAGTCCAGCGCGGTATCCGCAAGGTGCTCCTACACCAGCCAGACCGTCGTATGCGAAAGGTGCACCTAAACCGAATGGAGCACCAAGACCGTAAGGACCAGCAAAACCGGGAGTGATAAGTCCGGGTTCTGCGGCTACAGCAGCGCGGCTGGTGCACTGACCGAACACGCTCTGAAAAAGGAGCCACGTTACTATTTACATATACTCTCAACTTTTACAATGTAACAATATTGTAGTTGAGCTTGACTTGATTCTTTAAATAAAATCTTGCAACTAAACTGACTATTAAGCAGTTACATTTTTACAATTTCAAATATCACACTTACCTGTACCAAGCAGGCTTGGAAGCAGAGGAATACAACAGCGAAGGTGTTCATGGTGATTGTTTTAGTTCAACGGAAAGCTGAATACAGTATGTGAAGACTATTTTGAGGTCTTTATATATCACAGTTTCAATATCAAAATTTAATTTCGTCATTTTGACACGTATAAGTAATCAATTGTACTTATTTCTGTTTGTTTCGTAGGCTTATCATTATTACCCAAGATTTAAATTACTAACCTATTTCTTGACTAAGTTTTCTTTCATATTGATAATATATTTAAGTATAAAAGCAACAGCGTAGATACTGCACATCATTCTAGTGTCAGAACTTACACTTGAACAAGCAACATGTCTGCCAAAGCTGTCCTCATCCTTTGCGCTCAGGCGCTTCTCGTTCAGGTAAGCTGTGTGTTTTACATATTGTTTTATTTCAATACCAAGCTTGAGAACAATACTTTGGAGCATACTTATTAACAATATTTAACTGGTTTTGTTTAAATTTTCTTTAGACATCAGTTTCAATTCAAGACTACATATCAGACTTATGTATATTGATGACTAGATTCATGATTTATTTTGCGACTTATAATCTATGTATACATACATTATAAGTTGTATATCAACATTGTAAAGTTCCGAATGACCTATCGAATATTTGACTGCACTTAAAGGGTATTTGAATGTAAAAGTTTTAACTAGTTTAAAAAACGAGTAAAAATTTTCTACCTGGCTGAGGGTTGTGGATTCAAATCTAAAATAAAACAACACCTTGGATCCATAAATTGTTCCGGTCAGGATTTTATTTGGGTCCATTTCTTACATTTTATGTTTGTTGTTCCTAGTGCGTGGGTCATCTTAATAAAAAAAATATCGCTCTCTTCTTTATGAGCGTTCTTGATGGTACCTCGTGCATGAGTTCGCAATTTAATTTTGTGAACTGAGTATGTTTATATTGTCCTTCTGTTGCTGATAGCGGAATTCTTTAGCAAAAAGGAATTGCAGGATTAGAATGACAATGTTATTTTTTTTTAAATTTTTTTTGTCTACTTATTGTATATTTTATTTTCCTTTTAGTCTGCATTGAGTCAATGCATCGGCGCTCCCGGTTGGGCATACGATGGCTTTGCTGCTCCTTTCGCTTATGATGGACTGGCTGGTTGGGCCGGCAGAGGCCTAGCTTACGATGGCTTAGCCGCTCCTCTGGCCTATGATGGTCTCGCTGGATTTGCAGGAAGAGGCCTAGCTTACGATGGTTTAGCCGGTCCTCTGGCTTATGATGGTCTCGCTGGATTTGCAGGCAGAGGTCTAGCTTACGATGGAATCTACCCGGCCGTCGCTCCCGCTATGGACTTTACTCCTACCAGCGGTGGTTTGCTCCCAGTCTCCAGTGCCTCTGCTTTTGCTCCCGTCGGAATCTCTGTAGCGTCTGAGAATGCCTATGAAGGTGCTCTTGCCGTAGCTGGTGAGCTACCTTTCGTTGGTACCGTGGGTTTGGAGGGAGTTCTCCCTACTGCTGGTATGGGTGCCGTCAATCATGCCTGTGGAAATGGTATCAACGCCATGGTCAGCGAGAACACTGCTTTTGCTCCTGAATACTTTGGTGCCTCCATCGCTCCCGGTCTTGGCTACCGCGCTGGATGGGCTGGCAGGGGTTGTGGCTGTGCTCTGTAAGACTTAAATACAACAAGCAGATTAATACAAGAACTACCTACATGAAATAATAAAATTTACTTTGAGTGCATATCATACTGAGTTTTGTGTTTTTACTTATACCTATATAACTATCGGACCGATTTCGGCCATGGCAACCACTTCAACCCCTTATAGGGCTTGATGCTGATGTGCCCCGCCCGTAGATTGCCTATATAGCCGATTTTCACAGAAAACTCGCTTGAACAAAATGGGCAAGTGAGCTTACCGCTCCCATAATTATAGTGAATGGCAGTGAGTGGACGGGCTTTAAGCTCATCGCTCTTGGCGTCGAAGTCAGCTAAACGCTGGTCCTCAAATTCGCGGATTCGCTTCTTCACAATGATAAATGATATTTATTTCTGTAAGTAAATCTTTTCAGACATTTTTACAAGTCGGACTTATAGCTAGAAGGCGCCGGCATTTCCTACGACTCACTCTGGGAAGAAACGTCGAAACAAACCACAGAGGTGTCTTTTTTTTCTTTTTTTTTTTAAGTCCGTGTACAATATTAAAGAGAACTATGTGAGTGCAGTATAGGGTCTGGGTTGGCCTTTTGAAGAAAGAACCATAGTTTTGAGTCGACCTGTCCATACAGACGGCACACGGGCCCCAGCCATCGTGTAGCCTAACCGATGTAGTCAGGATCCACAACCCGGAACACGACACTGCCGCCAGCAGGACACTTAAGTAGGCCGTGGAAACACTCAAAACCACCAGAAAATTACTAAAATATAAACTAACATTACAAGCCTACACTATACTCACATTTACAAACTTACACAAAAAAAAAAACAAAAAAATAAAATAAAAAATACTATACAATTCAATTTCAACGAAAAACTAAACAAATTAGAATAAATGAAATACAAATTAAAACAAAATTTAAATGTTCATCACTTGTGGGAGCGAGCAGCATCACTCCCAAGCAAATTTATCATTTAAAAAATCAGTAACTGTGTAGTAAGCTTTATCACACAGTTTCTGTTTAACCAAGGACTTAAATTTGTTAATTCATGAAATTTGCTTGGAATCTTATTGTAGAATCTCACACCCTGACATCGAAAAGACTTGCTTACTTTTTGTAGTCTAGTCGTTGGCAACACGAGTTTATCTTTATTTCTAGTGTTTATATTATGAATGTCGCTAAACTTTGTGAATGAATGTATATTTTTCTTAACATACACTAGATTTTCATATACATATTGAGATGCGACTGTCATAATACCAATTTCTTGAAACTTTTCCCTCAGTGACTGCCTATAACTGAGATTATAAATTGCGCGAATAGCTCTCTTTTGCAACACAAAGATACTTTGAATGTCAGCAGCATTTCCCCACAACAAAATACCGTATGCCATTACACTATGAAAATAGCTAAAATACACCAGTCTTGCGGTGTCTACATCAGTTAATTGGCGAATTTTATAAACCGCGTATGCTGCAGAACTGAGTCTATTCGACAAGCCATCAATGTGTGGGCCCCACTGCAATTTAGAATCTAGAGTTATACCCAAAAACTTAGTGGTGTCCACAAGATCCAACTCCTTTCCATTTATCAGAACATTAGTTTTTACCTGCTTAACATTAGATGTAAAAAATCGAATACATTTAGTTTATTTCTCGTTTAAGAGCAAGTTATTAACGTTGAACCAGTTCACGACCTTGGAGAGAGTGTTATTCACATCGTCAGTAACTAATTGCTGTCGTTTTAGTCTAAATAAAAGTGAGGTGTCATCCGCAAATAGCACTATCTCCTAATTATCTTTTATCAGATTAGGTAGGTCATTTATATAAACGAGAAACAAAAATGGGCCGAGAATTGAGCCCTGCGGAACCCCCATAGTGACCAGAGACCCGAGGGACCTCTGTCCATTAACTTCCACTCTTTGGGTCCTATTACCCAATTAAGAGATAAGAAGATCCAAAGCAGTATTCCTTATTCCATAGTGATGCAATTTCCTGATCAATGTTTCATGAGAAACGCAATCGAATGCCTTGGATAAGTCACAAAAAACACCCAGCGCATCCTGTTTATCCTCCCAGGCACTAAATATATTTTCCAATAGTTCAACACCAGCGTCACTTGTCGAGCGTCCTCTTCTGAAGCCAAACTGTTTCTTGTGTAGAATTTTGTTTGCGCTAAAGTGAGTTTGTAACTGAAAGTAGGTAACACCGAAATGGGTCTATAATTTGTAGGATCGGACGTGCTACCCGCCTTGAACAAAGGAATGATCTTACTGTGTTTCATTAAGTCAGGAAATACACCACACTCAATGCACTTATTGAAAATTAAGGCCAAATCTGATGCAACTACGTTAATAATTGATTTGGTTATTTGTACAGAATTACCCCAAAGGTCAGAGGTTCTCTTTACACTAAGAGCACTGAACGTTTTAACAATATCTCTATCGGTGATACAACTAAATCTAAACTCAGTATTACAAATGTTAATATTTTCTTTCAATAATGATTCTGCAATAGTGGGGGACGAATTCAATGACTCTGTGGTCGAAACTGGAATGTCTGTGAAAAATTTTTCAAAAGCTGTGGCAACGTCTAAATCGGAATTTATTTCTTTATTATCAATTAAAAGACTGTAATTATTACCTTTGTTCTTTACTTTTCCAGTTTCGGCATTAATTATTTCCCATGTCATTCTAATTTTATTTGAACTATTACTAATTTTAGATTTTAAGTAATTAACCTTTGCGAGATGACATATTTTTTTAAATAAATTGGAATATTGTTTAACATATTCTCGAAATTCTACACTAGTGTTATAATTTCGTTCTTCATAAAGCTCATAAAGCCGTGTTCTACTTTTAAATATTCCAACCGTGGCCCATTCACTGAAGGTTGTAGTACCCCTAACTGATAACTTCTTAGGAGTAAAAGTTGACTCAAATTCTGAACAATACATGTTAAAAAAAGCATTATATAATTGATTAGGATCATTATTATAACCCAAGCTCGGCAGTTTACTAAGCAGTTTATTTTTAAAAATTTCCATACGAGTTACAGTTTTAGGTACCACAGTAATATCTCGTGTTACCACTATTTTATTCAAAATCAATCAAAATCAAAGCATTTATTTCAAGTAGGCCAGTTACAGGCACTTTTGAATTGTCGAAACAAAAATGTAGCTACAGTCCCAGTCACAAGACATAAAAACTGTGAAAGTACTGTAGTTGCCCATTCCCTAGCGTAGATCTCTATGGAGAAGAACGGGCAAGAAACTCCATGGACACTCTTTTAAATCAAAATGTTTTTTACAAAATCTTGGTTACATCATTCATGTTGAGATGGTACATTTATTTATTTTTTATATCAAACGCACACATCTGTCCACAGTGATCAGAATGTAGTTTATTTATTATTCCTTTAGTGTGTGGCAATAGATCAGTAAATATATTATCTAAACACCTGGCTGTGGTGGCAGTGATCCTGGTAGGCTCCAGAAAGATGTTATCAAGGTTGTATGATCTAAATAGGTTTTTAAACCTTGAACTCAAGGATGTATCTTCCAATATGTTTACATTAAAATCACCACACACAACTACATTTTTGTTTGATTTACATACTTTCTGCAAGACTTCATTCAAAGTTTTTTCAAAACTAACATACGATGAGGATGGAGGCCTGTATACACTCAATACAATAAGTTGCTCTAACTCCACACATGCTATCTCTATTGTCCGTTCAACAGAGAAGCCCACAATATCAGTCTCGCGCCATTCCGGTCGCTGTGATACCAAACTCTCCCAGCGAGAAGACTCTTTATTGTATCTTTTCGTGTGACGCTTCAGAACATCTTTATATCTGAGGAGTTGTCCGCTATGCTTTTGCTTGCCCTCCTCTAGCTCAAAGCAAAAGATGCGCTTAGTCACTCTGTCTTCCGCCAGCCGTGATACTTCATCAGGTATGCCTCAATGCCACTAACATTGGTGCGTCTTAGAACTTTGGTAAAACGCACCCGATCGGACCATCTGATCTTCATGATGGTGCGCAGGCATTTATGTGGAATCGATGGAGAGTGCGTATATGGTGACGATACTATGTATGTAAGTCTAAAATATGGATGTCTAAAGATGTGCCCCCGCAAAAAATAACAGGCTGCTTACTATCGGAAAAAGACGCTGTAAAAAATCCCCTCTGATCAGTGGACCTGTTTTGCTCAATGGCATTTAACAGCCTACTGTCAGACATAGGCCTCTCCTTAGAGAGGAGATTTCGTCCCACCATACCTCACTTGCAAGACGAGTTGGTAAAGCGTTTGTTTCAAGTTTTCCTGCTGTTTGCAGTAATTTAACCTATGTAGTTTGCTCCTACCATTTATACCCACGGATCGAATAAGGATGGTGATATCGTATTCTTAATCTGTCACCACACGGGCAATATACATGTATACGTACATACATACGTGTAGAGAAGTACATACGTAATTATAGCTTCTCTATTATATACTGCATCTGATTCTGCTTTTTGGACTAAATAATGAGTAAATGATTTTTATTTTTGCAAGTTAATCTTTACACGTCGGACTATACTCACACTTTGGAAAGAAATTCCGAAACAAACCAGTGAGGTGTCTCTTTTTTAAACTCCGTAAAAAATATTTATAACTTAGCTATGTACAATTTAGATTACAGTAGAGGTTATAGTTTACTCTGACCTTTTGAAGAAAGGAGCATAGTTTTGGGTCAGCCTGTAAATACAATCGGCATACAAACCCCAGCCATCGTCTTCCTTAAATTGCGTTAGTCAAGATTAACGACTCGACGCACAGCACTACCGCCAGGGGGTCATTTGGGTTAGCCGGGAAAACACTCAAATTGTGACTGTAATTTTTTTCCTTTGATTGTGAAACTGTTGATAGTGAAATTAGAAATTGTAGGAAGATAAACTTTTTGCAATCCTTAGTTTTATAGTTGATTATGCATTTTGTATAGAAATGCTCTTATAATAACCTACTTGCAGCATTATTTTATTTGAAGTTCAAGCACTACACACGAAGGGCAAATCGTAGTATTCAAAAATACTACTTCAGTATATGTGAAAACAAAAAAACTCAGTGTGATATGCACTTCAAATAAGTTTTATTATTGCCAATAGATAGTTCTTGCGTAAATCTGCTTGTTGTATTTATGTCTTACAGATCATAGCCCCAACTTCTACCGGTCCATCCAGCGCGGTAGCCAAGACCGGGAGCCATGGCCACAACAAAGTGTTCAGGAACAAAAGCAGTGTTCTCGCTGACCATGGCGTTGATCTACTTCTATAAGGTATTACGTAATTTTTTTTTAAAGACCATTCCCCCCCGCATTAGGAATATAAATCTTGTGTCGCGGGGACTTTACAAACATATATGAAACGGACACAAAGAACATCCAGACTCAGAACAAGAATTTGCGAATCACACCAAGTGTTGTCCCACGTAGAATTTGAACCTACGACACTTAGCGAAGTAGAAAGAGGCGTGGCGATCGCTTAAAGCACTAGGCCAACCGTGCAGTCATATAATTATAAAATAATATAACAGAGTGATTGCATAGTCAATGGTTTTTATTGTCATTTTGTTTAAATGAGTACATCGTTACTCAGTACAAGTATCCGTAAGGAGCATCGCATCCACAGGCACATCTACCAGTGATGGACACGGAACCAGCAGCGGGGACAGCACCACCGAAGTTAACTGCTCCCATGATGGGGACCTGACCAGCGACAGCGGTAGTACCAGCCACGGGCAGCTCACCAGCGACAGCTACGTTTCCTTCACCAACACCACCGTAAGGTGCAGGGTAAGCAACATCACCGTACAGGCCGAGTCCAGCACCAGGATAAGCAATATCACCGTAAAAGCCGAGTCCAGCACCAGGGTAAGCGAGCTCACCAAGTCCGGCGCGGTATCCGCAAGGTGCTCCTACACCAGCCAGACCGTCGTATGCGAAAGGTGCACCTAAACCGAATGGAGCACCAAGACCGTAAGAACCAGCAAGTCCGGGAGCGATAAATCCGGGTTCTGCGGCTACAGCAGCGCGGCTGGTGCACTGACCGAACACGCTCTGAAAAAGGAGCCACGTTACTATTTACATATACTCTCAACTTTTACAATGTAACAATATTGTAGTTGAGCTTGACTTGATTCTTTAAATAAAATCTTGCAACTAAACTGACTATTAAGCAGTTACATTTTTACAATTTCAAATATCACACTTACCTGTACCAAGCAGGCTTGGATGCAGAGGAATACAACAGCGAAGGTGTTCATGGTGATTGTTTGAGTTCAACGGAAAGCTGAATACAGTATGTGAAGACTATTTTGAGGTCTTTATATATCACAGTTTCAAAGTCAAAATTAAATTTCGTCATTTTGACACGTATAAGTAATCAATTGTACTTATTTCTGTTTGTTTCGTAGGCTTATCAGTATTACCCAAGATTTAAATTACTAACCTATTTCTTGACTAAGTAGGTATTCTTTCATATTGATAATATATTGAAGTATAAAAGCAACTGCGTGGACACTGTATATTATTCTAGTGTCAGAACTTACACTTGAACAAGCAACATGTCTGCCAAAGCTGTCCTCATCCTTTGCGCTCAGGTGCTTCTCGTTCAGGTAAGCTGTGTGTTTTACATATTGTTTTATTTCAATATTAAGCTTGAGAACAATACTTTGGAGAATCCTAATTAACAATATTTAACTGGTTTTGTTTACATATTCTTTAGACAACAGTTTAAATTCAAGACTTTACATTTCAGACTGTATGGATATTGATGACTAGATCCACGATTTATTTTGCGACTTATAATCTATGTATACATAGATTATAAGTTGTATATCAACAGTGTAAAGTTCCGAATGACCTGTCGAATATTTGACTTCACTTATAGGGTATTTGAATGTAAAAGTTTTAACGAGTTTAAAAAACGAGTAAAAATTTTCTACCTGGCTGAGGGTTGTGGATTCAAATCTAACATAAAACAACACCTTGGATCCATAAATTGTTCTGGTCAGGATTTTATTTAGGTAAATTTCTTACATTTTATGTTTGTTGTTCCTAGTGCGTGGGTCATCTTAATAAAAAAAATATCGCTCTCTTCTTTATGAGCGTTCTTGATGGTACCGTGCATGAGTTCGCAATTCAATTTTGTGAACTGAGTATGTTTATATTGTGCTTCTGTTGCTGATAGCGGAATTCTTTAGCAAAACGGAATTACAGGATTAGAATGATAATGTTATTTTTTTTAACTTTTTCTGTCTACTTATTGTATATTTTATTTTCCTTTTAGTCTGCATTGAGTCAATGCATCGGCGCTCCCGGTTGGGCATACGATGGCTTTGCTGCTCCTTTCACTTATGATGGACTGGCTGGTTGGGCCGGCAGAGGCCTAGCTTACGATGGCTTAGCCGCTCCTCTGGCCTATGATGGTCTCGCTGGATTTGCAGGCAGAGGCCTAGCTTACGATGGTTTAGCCGGTCCTCTGGCTTATGATGGTCTCGCTGGATTTGCAGGCAGAGGTCTAGCTTACGATGGAATCTACTCGGCCGTCGCTCCTGCTATGGACTTTACTCCTACCAGCGGTGGTTTGCTCCCAGTCTCCAGTGCCTCTGCTTTTGCTTCCGTCGGAATCTCTGTAGCATCTGAGAATGCCTATGAAGGTGCTCTTGCCGTAGCTGGTGAGCTACCTTTCGTTGGTACCGTGGGTTTGGAGGGAGTTCTCCCTACTGCTGGTATGGGTGCCGTTAATCATGCCTGTGGAAATGGTATCAACGCTATGGTCAGCGAGAACACTGCTTTTGCTCCTGAATACTTTGGTGCCTCCATCGCTCCCGGTCTTGGCTACCGCGCTGGATGGGCTGGCAGGGGTTGTGGCTGTGCTCTGTAAGACATAAATACAACAAGCAGATTAATACAAGAACTACCTACATGAAATAATAAAATTTACTTTGAGTGCATATCATACTGAGTTTTGTGTTTTTACCTATACCTATATAACTATCCGACCGATTTCTGCCATGGCGATGTGCCCCGCCCGTAGATTGCCTATATAGCCGACTTTCACAGCAAACTCGCTTGAACAAAATGGGCAAGGGAGCTTACCGCTCCCATAATTATAGTGAATGGCAGTGAGTGGACGGGCTTTAAGCTCATCGCTCTTAACGTCGAGGTCAGCTAAACGCTGTTCCTCAAATTCGCGAATTCGCTTCTTCACAATCTCGCGCTATTCCCGTCGCTGTGATGCCAAACTCTCCCAGCGAGAGGGCTCTTTATTGTATCTTTTCGTGTGACGCTTCAGAACATCTTTATACCTGAGGAGTTGTCCGCTATGCTTTTGCTTACCCGCCTCTAGCTCAAAGCAAAAGATGCGCTTAGCCACTCTCTCTTCCGCCAGCCGTGATACTTCATCAGGTATGCCTCAATGCCACTAACATTGGCGCGTCTTAGAACTTTGGTATTACGCACCCGATCGGACCATCTGATTTTCATGATGGTGCGCAGGCATTTTCGGTGTAATCGATGGATATGGTATATGGTGACGATACTATGTATGTAAGTCCAAAATATGGATGTCTAAAGATGCAACTAAAGACGCAAAAAATAACAGACTGCTTAGTATCGGAAAAAGACGCTGTAAAAAATTCCCTCTGATCAGCGGAACTGTTTTGCTCCATGGCATTTAACAGCCTACTATTAGACATAGTGTTCACGCGCACAGCGCATGAATCCTTCCCCTCGCGGGGAGGCGTGCGGAGGGCGTGGTGTGGCCGGCGACGCAACCGACGCGCGCGCATTAAAGTTCTCCAACATTGTGTTGTCTACTAAGAACAAATATAAGTTTTACAGTCCATTTTTAGTAGTTTTAATTAACTACCGAAGCCTAAACACATAGGCCTCTCCTTAGAGAAGAGATTTCGTCCTAACATACCTCACTTGCAAGACGAGTTAGTAAAGTGTTTAAGTATTTAGGTAGTTTGGTCCTACTGTGGCGACTTCCACATTCAGCGCAAGCAAAAACATACAACAGCGCCATCTACCGAAGGAACATTGAACTACGGAGAAAACACGTAACGATCTATACGGAGTAACTACTAATCCTGCATCGCGAAAGTAATATTCTCGCGCCGATTAGCATATATACAACATCCCAACATCAACTGTTGGGCAGTGGCCCACCAGGCATGATCACCTCGCCTGATCGGAGGATCCTCCCTTTGTGTTGGAGGAACACGATACCCGTTCCTCCACAGTGGTGACCCCGACGTGATTGGAAGCAGCCTTCAAGAAAGCAGATCAGCAGCGCCATCTTGTTCACTCCCACAGCGCGATGTCTCAGCCAGCCAGCAACCTCGGCCTCAACAGGGACACCACACGCAGGACGCGACCGCTCCAGCCTGGTAGCCCCTACGGCCTCAACAGCGTCTAGGCACAGCACACTGTACCTACGGTCCACGTAAGAAGAGCATCTCTCTCCCGTCTACGCAGCAGCCAGCCACTACGCAGCAACCGCCCCGACTCACTGGGGACTTCACCGCAGCACCGCGCACCGCACGCCCGACTCACTGGGATCAGCGGACTTCAGCCCCGACTCACTGGGACTAGCGGCATACAGTTCCGACTCACTGGAACTAGCGGCACTCAGTTCCGACTCACTGGAACTGCTCACTCCTGGCACTGGCAAGCTCCGCAACAGAGCACAGACAGCTGACTCCATCATATATCGACCTCTGGTCTTGGAGGGGAGTGATGTGGCGACTTCCACATTCAGCGCAAGCAAAAACATACAACAGCGCCATCTACCGAAGGAACATTGAACTACGGAGAAAACACGTAACGATCTATACGGAGTAACTACTAATCCTGCATCGCGAAAGTAATATTCTCGCGCCGATTAGCATATATACAACATCCCAACATCAACTGTTGGGCAGTGGCCCACCAGGCATGATCACCTCGCCTGATCGGAGGATCCTCCCTTTGTGTTGGAGGAACACGATACCCGTTCCTCCACACTACCATTTATACCCACGGATCGAATAAGGATGGTGATATCGTATTCTTAATCTGTCACCACACGGGCAATATACATGTATACGTACATACATACGTGTAGAGAAGTACATACGTAATTATAGCTTCTCTATTATATACTGCATCTGCTTTTGGACTAAATAAATGAGTAAATGATTTTTATTTTTGCAAGTTAATCTTTACACGCCGGACTATATAGTTTGAAGGCGCCGCGTTTCTTAAGACTCACTCTGGAAAGAAATGCCGAAACAAACCAGTGAGGTGTCTCTTTTTGAAACTCCGTAAAAAATATTTAAAACTTAACTATGTACAGTTTCGATTACAGTAGAGGTTATAGTTTACTCTGACCTTTTGAAGAAAGGAGCATAGTTTTGGGTCAGCCTGTAAATACAATCGGCATACAAACCCCAGCCATCGTCTTCCTTAAATGGCGTTAGTCAAGATTAACGACCCGATGCACAGCACTACCGCCAGGGGGCCATTTGGGTAGGCCGGGGAAATACTCAAATTATGACTGTATTTTTTTTTCTTTGATTGTGAAACTGTTGATAGTGAAATTAGAAATTATAGGAAGATAAACTTTTTGCAATCCTTAGTTTTATAGTTGATTATGCATTTTGTATAGAAATGCTCCTATAATAACCTACTCGCAGCATTATTTTATTTGAAGTTGACGCACTACACACAAAGGGCAAATAGTAGTATTCAAAAATACTACTTCAGTATACATATGTGAAAACAAAAAAACTCAGTGTGATATGCACTTCAATTTAGTTTTATTATTGCCAATAGATAGGTAGTTATTGCGTAAATCTGCTTGTTGTATTTATGTCTTACAGATCATAGCCCCAACTTCTACTGGCCCATCCAGCGCGGTAGCCAAGACCGGAAGCGATGGCAGCGACAAAGTGTTCAGGAGCAAAAGCAGTGTTCTCGCTGACCATGGCGTTAATCTACTTGTAGAAAAGGTATTACGTATTTTTTTTTAAGACAATACCCCCGCATTAGGAATATAAATCCTGTGTCCCGGGGACTTTACAATCATACATGAAACGGACACAAAGAACATTCAGTCTCAAAACAAGAATTTGCGAATCTTACCAAGTGTTGTCCCACGTAGAATTTGAACCCACGACACTTAGCGAAGTAGAAAGAGGCGTGGCGATCGCTTAAAGCACTAGGCCAACCGTGCAGTCATTAATTATAAAATAATATAACAGAGTGATTGCATAGTCAATGGTGTTTAATGTCATTTTGTTTATATGAGTACATCGTTACTCAGTACAAGTATCCATAAGGAGCGTCGCATCCGCAGGCACATCTACCAGTGATGGACACGGAACCAGCAGCGGGGACAGCACCACCGAAGTTAACTGCACCCATGATGGGGACCTGACCAGCGACAGCGGTAGTACCAGCCACGGGCAGCTCACCAGCGACAGCTACGTTTCCTTCACCAACACCACCGTAAGGTGCAGGGTAGGCAACATCACCGTACAGGCCCCGTCCAGCACCAGGATAAGCAATATCACCGTAAAGGCCGAGTCCAGCACCAGGGTAAGCGAGCTCACCAAGTCCGGCGCGGTATCCGCAAGGTGCTCCTACACCAGCCAAACCGTCGTATGCGAAAGGTGCACCTAAACCGAATGGAGCACCAAGACCGTAAGAACCAGCAAAACCGGGAGCGATAAGTCCTGGTTCTGCGGCCACAGCAGCGCGGCTGGTGCACTGACTGAACACGCTCTGAAAAAGGAGTCACGTTACTATTTACATATATTCTCAACTTTTACAATGTAACAAAATTGTAGTTGAGCTTGACTTGATTCTTTAAATAAAATCTTGCAACTAAACTGACTTTTAAGCAGTTACATTTTTACAAATTCAAATATCACACTTACTTGTACCAAGCAGGCTTGGATGCAGAGGAATACAGCGGAGAAGGTGTTCATGGTGATTGTTTTAGTTCAACGGAAAGCTGAATACAGTATGTGAAGACTATTTTGAGGTCTTTATATATCACAGTTTCAAATTAAAAATTAAATTTCGTCATTTTGACACGTAAAAGTAATCAATTGTACTTATTTCTGTTTCTTTCATAGGCTTATCATTATTACCCAAGATTTTAATTACTAACCTATTTCTTGACTAAGTGTTCTTTCATATTGATAATATATTTAAGTATAAAAGCAACAGCGTAAATACTGCATATCATTCTAGTGTCAGAACTTACACTTGAACAAGCAACATGTCTGCCAAAGCTCTCCTCATCCTTTGCGCTCAGACGCTTCTCGTTCAGGTAAGCTGTGTGTTTTACATATTGTTTTATTTCAATATTAAGCTTGAGAACAATACTTTGGAGCATACTAATTAACAATATTTAACTGGTTTTGTTTACATATTCTTTAGACATCAGTTTCAATTCAAGACTTTACATGTGAGTTTTTAAATAAATAAATAAATTTCAGACTTATGTATATTGATGACTAGACTCATGATTTATTTTGCGACATAAAATCTATGTATACATACATTATAGTCCTAGTGCGTGGGTCATCTTAATAAAAAAATATCGCTCTCTTCTTTATGAGGGTTCCTGATGGTACCGTGCATGAGTTCACAATTTAATTTTGTGACCTGAGTATGTTTATATTGTCCTTCTGTTGCTGATAGTGGGATTCTTTAGCAAATTGGAATTGCAGGACTAGAATGATAATGTTAAAAAAAAACTTTTTCGGTCTACTTAATGTATATTTTATTTTCCTTTTAGACTGCATTGAGTCAATGCATCGGCGCTCCCGGTTGGGCATACGACGGCTTGGCTGCTCCTTTCGCTTATGATGGACTAGCTGGTTGGGCCGGCAGAGGCCTATCTTACGATGGCTTAGCCGCTCCTCTGGCTTATGATGGTCTCGCTGGATTTGCAGGCAGAGGCCTAGCTTACGATGGTATAGCCGGTCCTCTGGCTTATGATGGTCTCGCTGGATTTGCAGGCAGAGGCCTAGCTTACGATGGTTTAGCCGGTCCTCTGGCTTATGATGGTCTTGCCGGATTTGCAGGCAGAGGTCTAGCTTACGATGGAATTTACCCGGCCGTCGCTCCCGCCATGGACTTTACTCCTACCAGCGGTGGTTTGCTCCCAGTCTCCAGTGCCTCTGCTTTTGCTCCCGTCGGAATCTCTGTAGCGTCTGAGAATGCTTATGAAGGTGCTCTTGCAGTAGCTGGTGAGCTGCCTTTCGTTGGTACTGTGGGTTTGGAGGGAGTTCTCCCTACTGCTGGAGTGGGTGCCGTCAATCATGCCTGTGGAAATGGTATCAACGCCATGGTCAGCGAGAACACTGTTTTTGCTCCTGAATACTTTGGCGCTGCCATCGCTCCCGGTTTTGGCTACCGCGCTGGATGGGCTGGCAGGGGTTGTGGCTGTGCTCTGTAAGACATAAATACAACAAGCAGATGTACACAATAACTACCTATTTGAAATAATAAAACTTATTTGGAGTGCATATCATACTGAGTTTTTGTGTTTTTACTTATACCTAAGTGGTGATCAACCTGTCCTACGTGTGTAGAGCGTCAAATTAAATTAAATAATGCTGCATGCAGGTTATAAAGAGCATTTAAATACAAAATGCTTAATCTACTATAAACCTTAGGACTATACAAAGTTTGATTTCCCACAATTACTTATTTCACCATCAACAACTGCCTCGTTGGTCTAGTGGTTAGCGTATGCGAGTTCTAATCAAGATCTAATCAATCAAATCCCGGGTCATCCCAAAAAGTGTTTTTGGGATTTTCTAAGGAAATTTCTAATAGCTGCCCGGAGTTGGCGGTGATTCACGCCCGTGCCTCGGAGAGCACGTAAAAGCCGTCGGTCCCGGTTATCATGAACACCTATGGCAATCGTTATTGGGAAGTCGGTGCCCTCAAATATACTGACAACTAGTTCAATCTTCGAATTTCAGTTCTCTCTTAGGGTTGCGGAGGTCCGATGCCAGTCGCTTCGTGGATAAACTGAAATTCAGGTAAAACCGGTTGAACTAGTAGCCGACCCCAAATAAACTTGGGAATAAGGCAAGGAGTATGATGACTTATTTCACCATCAACGGCAAAACCTCACATTTGTATGGGAGCCCCTCTTTTCGTTTTTTTTTCTTTAAATCAAACCATTTTTATTTCGAATACAACATAGTACATACATGAATGTAAAGTACACACGTATTTATAGCTTCTCTGTTATTAGTATTAGGTAGAATAAAGAATAGTATTAGGTAGAAGTTTGTTCGTTGACTGGCGGTTGTGAATATGTCATGCTCACTCAAAAGTCCTGCTGGCGCTGGCGTGTGTAGCGGTTCATTCGGCTCCCTAAGATATGGTTGATCTGGACGATGGCTGGTGTCAGCCTCATGATACGGGTGCCGCCAGTCGGGGCTGGTCATATCACAACTGCTATATTATATTTTTGTTTAATTATTTTTGGACACCACCTTTAGGAATTTCAGCATCGTAAGAAAACAGTTAAATCTGAGGACAATGTAGTCCTCAGATTTAACTTTTTTGATAATAAAATGCCTTAAATATTGTAACCAAAAATTTTAAAAACTGTGTTGGAAAAGAGTGTCCATGGAGTTTCTTGTCTGTGCTTCTCCATAGGATCTACGCAATTCGTATTCCAATTCCATTTGAACAGGCAATTATCTTCACGACTGACTACTGACTGACTACTTGACGTTTCAAAAGTGCCGTTGTATTGGTATATTTGAAATAAAAATGGTTTGATATGATTTGATTGATTTGGTTTAGTTGAGTAACTAATTTTTGGACTATAAAATGAACACTAGAAATGATAAATATTATTTATTTTTGCAAGTTAACAATTACACGTCCGACTAAAATTTAGAAGGTGCCGGCATTTCTTATGACTCTCTGGGAAAAATTACTGAAACAAACAAGTGAGTATTTTTTTTAAGTCCGTGAAAGTGATTAAAAAGATAATTATGCGAATACAGAATAGGGTCTCGGTTGGCATTTTGTAGAAAGGGGCACAGTTTTGAGTCAGTTTATAGAATAGAATAGAATAGAAACTCTTTATTTGTACACCTTAATACAGAGTTACATTACAGTACATTAAATGACATATATAAATGTAGTGTACAAAGGGCGGCCTTATTGCCAAAGGCAATCTCTTCCAGGCAACCTAAGGATGGATCAAAGTGTATCGAAGAGACGGTGGTAGTCGTCTGTGCATTGAGTTTTGAAGTAAATAAAATACATATATAATAAATAGATATACATGCATACATACATACACAATACTTATACATACATAAATATACGTACACATATATATACATACACATACATACATATACACATACATACAAAATATATACCTATATAAATAATTAATTAAATGAAATTCTAGAAACAAAACCATGAATTTCCTAGCCTTGACCGTGATATCATGTTAGTTATGAGGCATAGTGTTCGTGAACCATTTTCTTAAATTTGGTTAGTGTTTGAGCTTTCTTAATATTTAGCGGCAGTGCATTCCATAATCGTACTGCTTCAACAGTAAATGACTGATTATAAAATTTGGTGGAATGGACAGGCATTTCCAGTTTCAGATTCTCGGATGACCGCAGACATTTTGCATGTGTGTCATTGAGGAACTTGAATCGTTCTTTGAGATAAAAGGGAGCTCTGGGATTGAACACAATGTTATAGAGAAGAGTGAGAATATGAGTATTCCGGCGAGAGCGAATTGGAAGCCACTTGAGCATTCGACGGAATTCAGAGACGTGATCATATTTACGTAGGCCAAATACAAATCGTATACAGAGATTTTGAAGTCGCTCAAGCTTATCGAGTTGTGCTTCAGTGAGATCAAGATAGCTGACATCGGCATAGTCGAGAATTGGGAGAAGAAGTGCTTGTGCAAGGGCAGCCCTAGTCGCAGTCGGTAGAAAATTTCGTAGTCTTCGAAGAGACCCGACAGAAGCAAATAACTTGCGACTGACTTCTTGCATTTGTGAACCCCAGGAAAGAGTACTATCGATGTAAATACCCAAGTTTTTGACACTAGTACTAATCTCAAGGTTGGTGCCATTGAACTGTATTTGAGGCAGCTGTGTCCAGTTAACCCTTGAGATCATTCCGGGACTGCCAATAATACATACCTGCGTCTTTACAGGATTAACCTTGAGGCCGTAGTTAAGACTCCAATCGCTAATGCGACGCAGGTCAGCATTAATTGTATTGAAAGCTTCCGGTAATAAGTTAAGCCTGGCTTGTGTATATATTTGTAGATCGTCTGCATAAAGATGGTAGTGAGAATTTAATTGATTAGAGATTGAGTTTATAAAAACTGCGAAGAGTAACGGAGATAGAACGCCACCCTGTGGTACACCAGAAGAAATATTGCACCAGGAGGACATTGAGTCTTCGATGCAAATACGTTGCCGGCGACCAGACAGGTAACTATGAAACCAATCAATTGTCCTTGGAGATATGTTAAGAGACCGTAGTATGGCAAGCAGAATGTGAAAATCTACAGTATTAAAAGCGTTGCTGAAATCAAGTAAGGTGAGTACTGTGATCATTCCACTGTCCATGCCCAGTCTGATGCTATCCGTGATATGTACCAACGCAGAAGCAGTGCTGTGACCAGGACGAAAGCCGGATTGGAAGGGATTCAATAATGAATTTTTGGAAAGGAAGTTACTCAGCTGAGAGTGGATAAGGCGCTCGAGCACTTTGGATAAGAAAGGAAAAATGGATATGGGCCGATAATCAGAAAACGAAGAGGGTTTGGATTTCTTAGGCAGAGGGATTAGTTTAGCATCTTTCCACGCAGTTGGAAAAACACCACTTGTGATGGAGTGATTCAGGATGTTGCATAGGATAAGTAGGATTTCGTCAAGGATAGGGAGAATCATGTTTCGGCTGATACAATCACTGCCGATTGCATTTGATGAGATCGCTAGGACGGTCTTCTTAACATCACAATCAGTCAATTGATCAAAAGTAAAATATGGATAGTTGGGAGTTGGAGTAGAGGAAAGATTTCTTAAAGTATTGACTTTTGTATTATTACTAAAGTCAGAAGAGGCCGAGAAATGTTTATTGAGTAAATCAATGTTTAAATTTTTAGGAATAGAGTCTTGACGAGACTTTCCAACTCCCAATGTTCTTAGAAATTTCCAAACTTTTGCAGGATCTCCGTTTTCAACGGAAGAGTGAATATGTTGGCGTTGTGCGTTTCTACACATCTTGTTGCAGAGATTTCTCAGGTACACATATTTTTCCAGGTTAGCATCTGTTGGTCGACGCTTGTATTTGCTTTTCGCTGAGCACTTTTTGGACATAATCTGTCTTATCTCCTCAGTGAGCCATGGAGCAGGTAAATGTTTAATTTTAATCGATCGCAGGGGCGCGTGCATATCGTACAGTTGTATTAAACTTTCGGTGAATATTGCAACTTTTTCATTCACACACTGGGAATCAATTAAAGTAGACCAGTCAATGTTACGTGCGTCTTCTTTAAGTTTGGCAAGATTCATTCCACTAAAATTGCGTTGCACAAGAATTCTCGGCTTTGCCTTGGGGGGACGGATAGCGTAAGAGAGAAATATCAAGTCATGATAAGAAAACGCATCAGCTGGATATTGACCATGGCTGATGACATGTTTGGTAGAAGAGACAAGAATAAGGTCAAGAAGAGAGGGAGTGCAGTTAGGAAAATGATGTGTAGCATCAAGTGATAAAAGTGATAGGTTGTTACATTCCACCACTTTGGTTAGCGAAGAAGAGCGATAGTCTTTTTTCAAAAGGCAAGTATTGAAGTCACCCAATATTATTGTGTGGGCATAAGAAGGAGAAAGTTTTTCAAGTAATTTTTCGAAAGAGGAGAAGTAGTTAGTACGCAGTGATGGCGAGTAGTAAACGCCTAGTAGAACTTTTGTATGATTAATATCTAATTCTAAAAAGAGATGCTCGCCCGCGTCCGGTGGTGGGGGTTGTGAGGATATACTCACTATTGTAAATGGAATATGTTTTCTGAGATATATACCAACCCCACCCCCACCACCAATCGCGCGATCATTCCTTATGAGATGGAAACCTGGAAGACTATAAGCTGTGGATGGTAAACAAGGTTTTAACCATGTTTCGGAGACTAAGATGGCGTGTAAGTTTTTACAAGTAAAGGTAGCCAGCATATCAGGGAAATGAGCTGGAATACTCTGGGCATTAATATGGACTACATTAAAATTCCGCGGAGCATCAGAAAACCGGCACTGAAGATTTTCTTGAAGTGAAGGTACACTAACGAAACTAGTATTATGGCTGTTGGAAGAATAAAAACTGTCATCATCACTATAGACCAAGTCAGACATTTAAACGTATTAAAATAAATAAGTTAATACTAATAGCAATATAAATAATTATTTAAATAAATAAGTTAATAAAATAATGATAAAAGTAGTACTCAATAAAAGTACCAAATAAATTTTTAAAGCAATACAAAATTATTTACTTTGATCCACCCACTAGTCATGTGTTTAACATTTTATCACACAAATATTAGTCACTATTAAATAAACCAAGGGAAAAAGGAGGAAAAGTAATAACATGTAAAAATAATGACAACCTAGACAGTTACAAAAAATAAACAATCATAATAATACAATAGTACGCTACAAGCATCTGGGTGAACTTCTCGTGCAAAAACACAGTGTTCCAAACTATTGTATTACGAAGTCGCAACAACGATTAACAGATTTGACAGTCTGGAACTGGAACGCAATTTTGACAGATAATAAAAGTAATAATGTAGAAGTAAGGTAAATTAACAATAAATTATGAGTATGTTTGCGTTGTAGGAAAAATATTTGGTTATTTATATAGCAATATTGGTAGAGAGGAAATGTTTAAATTTATTGTTACCCAGACAATGCAACGCCATTCTGAAATACATATAACAGAAACAAGAAATCACACAAAAATCAACATGTAAACAAACCATACAAAGCACTTATTTTTTGGTACTGGCGGCCGCCCTTTTCTGTTTTGGGGCCTGGCTTTTGGTTGCAGTAGCCTTTTCCGTAACCACCGACCTTATCTGGTCGAGATCCGCGACAGAAGTTATACGGTGGCGTGAACCGTCAGGACCCATAACAAAAACAGAGCCTTCCTTGGTCCAACATTTCGTGATCCCGTATTCCTCGCGTGCTGCCATAAAGGCTGAGTGTCGCGCACGGGTCAGGAACTCGGAGAGAGTCACACCTGTGCCTTTAAGTTTAGTCTTGGATGCCCAAACTCTGTCCCGCACTGCCACTGATCTAAATTTTATTAGAATGGGTCTTGGTTTGTCACCAGAAGATTGTCGGCCCATCCTATGACAGCGGCTAATGTCCTCAGATGTAAAGGAGCCTATTCCCAACTTACTCACTGCAACATCCGTCACCAGCTGCGGTGTGTTGTCATCTTTCTTTTCTGGAACACCGTGTACAAGAAGAATTTTGCGGCGGCTGCGGGTCTCCATGTTGTCCAACTCGCTTACAATAGCCTTCATCTGAGTCCTGAAGGACCGCAACGTATCAAGAATGAGAGTCTTAAATGAATTGAAGTCTTCTGCAAGACTAGCCAGATTAGCAGTATTGGAGGTCTTCTTCGAGAGATCTGCTTCAAAGATTGCCATCCTCTTCTCAAAAAACTCCTGTAGTTCTTGCAAATTGCTCATTGTGACACAGTGATTACTTTTTAATTTTGTGTTTTGCAATCTAAGTTATTTTATGGATATAACACTAGACTAGCAGGTATTTATTTTAAAGATTTATTATGTGCATTAAAATTATATTAAACTATGGTTTATCTATTTTTAATTTTTAATTATAATTGGAGCTTACAAAAAAATGTGTTGTACTTTCAACTACCCACTATTGTTTATCCATACAGTCGGCATACAAATTCCAGCTATCGTCTTACTTACGCGGTATTAGTCAAGATTATTGACCCGAAGCACGGCACTATCATCAGTAGCATATTTGGGTAGGCCGTGGAAACACTCAAAATCACCAGAAAGATACTCAATTTGAAGTTATGGAACTATACCATCTTCGAGTAAATGAGGTACCCCCTTTAATCAAGGCTCAGACAAACCATATACGTGTCACTTATACAATTACAACTGTTATAACAATAGAAAAGCCCAAATTATATCAATGTGAATCCTGAACGCGCCATTTTTTTTCCATCATAAAAAGAGACGCGAGATTGGACGGCCGGCACAAGCCACCGACCAGATAGTGCCAAGAGCGAATCGAGCGCAGGGGGCACGAATATTCAAATTTCGCCTCGTGCGGCGATGCTAATCGCCACAAACTGATATTATTACAAGACTGAGCTATACTCATCATCATCATCAACAGCCTTTAACAGTCCGCTGCTGGACATATGCCTCTGAAAGGAAGTTTTGGCCTACTATACCACCCTGGTCAGACGTTTTGATAAAGGGTTTGTTTCAAGTTTTCCTTCTCTTGGCAGTGATGTTAGCTGCTTATTTAGTTCCTTTAGTCGCCTCTTACGACACCCATGGAATGAATAGGGGTGGTGACACTTTGTATTCTTAATCCGTCACCACACGGACAATACTTATACAAACGCTCTTATAATAACCTGCTTGCAGCATTATTTTGTTTAAATTTGACGCTCTACACCCTTAGGAAAGCTTGATTACCACTTACGAGTAGGTATAAGTAAAAACACAAAAACTCAGTATGGTATGCACTCAAAGTAAGTTTTATTATTTCAAATAGGTAGTTCTTGAGTATATCTGTTTGTTGTATTTATGTCTTACAGAGCACAGCCACAACCCCTGCCAGCCCATCCAGCGCGGTAGCCAAGACCGGGAGCGATGGAGGCACCAAAGTATTCAGGAGCAAAAGCAGTGTTCTCGCTGACCATAGCGTTGATACCATTTCCACAGGCATGGTTAACGGCACCCATACCAGCAGTAGGGAGAACTCCCTCCAAACCCACAGTACCAACGAAAGGCAGCTCACCAGCTACGGCAAGAGCACCTTCATAGGCATTCTCAGACGCTACAGAGATTCCGACGGGAGCAAAAGCAGAGGCACTGGAGACTGGGAGCAAGCCACCGCTGGTAGGAGTAAAGTCCATGGCGGGAGCAACAGCGGGGTAGATTCCATCATAAGCTAAACCTCTGCCTGCAAATCCAGCGAGACCATCATAAGCCAGAGGTGCGGCTAAACCATCATAAGCTAGGCCTCTGCCTGCAAATCCAGCGATACCATCATAGGCCAGAGGAGCGGCTAAGCCATCGTAAGCTAGGCCTCTGCCGGCCCAACCAGCTAGTCCATCATAAGCGAAAGGAGCAGCCAAGCCGTCGTATGCCCAACCGGGAGCGCCGATGCATTGACTCAATGCAGACTAAAAGGAAAATAAAATATATAATAAGTATACGCAAAAATATAAGTTACAGTTTCAACATTGCCATTCTAGTCCTGCAATCCCTTTTTGGTAATTCATTCCGCTAACAGCAACAAAAGCACAATAGAAACATACTCAGTTCACAAAATTAAATTGCGAAGTCATGCCAGGTACGATCAAGAATCCTAATAAGATAAAGAAGATCACGGTATTATTTTTTATAGAGATAACCCACGCAATAGAAACTACAAATATATAATACATGTAATGGACCCAAATGAAATCCTGACCAAAACTAAAATTTGTGTATCCAAACTCTTGTTCTATGTAGGATTTGAATCCACAACACTCAGCGCGGTAGAAAATTTTGACTTATCGAATAGTCGTAAGTTAAAACTTTAATATACAATTACCCTATCAGTGCATTCAAATATTCGACAAGTCGTACGGAAATTAACTGTTGATAAAGGTATACATAGATATAGATATAAGGTTTAATAATATCAGTAATAATTATGAAATCTAGTCATCAATTTACTTATAATCTGAAATGTAAAGTCTTGAATTGAAACGGATGTCTCGAGAATTTGTAAACAAAACCATAAAAATATTGTTGATTAGTAAATATGCTTTAAAATATTGTTCTGAAGCTTATTAAGGAAATAAAAGAATACGTAAAACACACAGCTTACCTGAACGAAAAGCGCCTGAGCGCAAAGGATGAGTACAGCTTTGACAGACATGTTGCTTGTTCAAGTGTAATTTCTCGCACTAGAATGATATGCAGTGTCTACGCAGTTGCTTTTATATTTAAATATATTATCAATATGAAAGAATACTTAGTCAAGAAATAGGTTAGTAATTTAAATCTTGGGTAATAATGATAAGCCTAAGAAACAAACAGAAACAAGTACAATTACAGAAACGTGTCAAAATGACGAAATTTAATTTTAACTTTGAAACTGTGATATATAAAGATCTCAAAATAGTCTTCACATACTGTATTCAGCTTTCCGTTGAACTCAAACAATCACCATGAACACCTTCTCCATTGTATTCCTCTGCCTCCAAGCCTGCTTGGTACAGGTAAGTGTGATATTTGAAATTGTAAAAATGTAACTGCTTAATAGTCAGTTTATTGCAAGATTTTATTTAAAGAATCAAGTCAAGCTAAACTACGCCATATATTACATTGTAAAAGTTGAGTGTATATGAAAATAGTAACGTGGCTTCTTTTTCAGAACGTGTTCGGTCAGTGCACCAGCCGCGCTGCTGTAGCCGCAGAACCCGGACTTATCGCTCCCGGTCTTGCTGGTCCTTACGGTCTTGGCGCTCCCTTCGGTTTAGGTGCACCTTTCGCATACGACGGTCTGGCTGGTGTAGGAGCACCTTGCGGATACCGCGCTGGTCTTGGTGAGCTCGCCTACCCTGGTGCTGGACTTGGCCTTTACGGTGATATTGCTTACCCTGGTGCTGAACTTGGCCTGTACCGTGATGTTGCCTACCCTGCAATTTACGGTGGTGTTGGTGAAGGAAACGTAGCTGTCGCTGGTGAGCTGCCCGTGGCTGGTACTACCGCTGTCGCGGGTCAGGTCCCCATCATGGGAGCAGTTAACTTCGGTGGTGCTGTGCCCGCTGCTGGTTCCGTGTCCATCACTGGTAGATGTGCCTGCGGATGCGACGCTCCTTACGGATACTTGTACTGAGTAACAATGTACTTAATTAAACTAAATGACAATAAACACCATTGACTATGCAATCACTACGTTGTATTATTTTATAATTATTTTATATATTTTATAGAAGTAGATTATCGCCATGGTCAGTGAGAACTCTGCTTTCGCACCTGAATACTCTGGTGCTGCCTTCGCGCCAGAGGTTGTGGCTATGCTATGTAAGACATAAATACAACAAGCAGATTTACGCAAGAACTATCTATTTGAATTAATAAAACTTATTTGGAGAGCAAATCATACTGAGTTTTATGTTTTTTACCTATACTGGTTACATGTATTTATACTAATAGTTTTATGAGACACCTCACTGGTTGGTTTCGGCATTTCTTCCCAGAGTGAGTATTAAGAAAGTCCGACGTGTAAAGATTAACTTGTAAAAATAAATATAATTTACTCATTTATATAGTCCAATAATAATGATTTATATCTCCACAAAGTCTAGTACAATTTTCATTTTTCTTGTATCTAGTCAATACATAGGTATATCTTCGATTAACCTTTGTGAGAGCTGGTGTCTATGCTAGGTTTCATAAAAAACCTGTATTATAGATCACCAAGCTCTCATCCACATCGGACGGGACTAGCTAATTTAATTATCCTATGTCAGATTTAGTACATAGTAAAGAAACATTTTTGGTTAATTATTAAACTAGATTTCTGTATTTAATATAACAATATTCTAGATTTAAAATAATATTATATGAGTATTTTGTGGTGTGGGTTTGTGTGTTTGTGTGTGTGTGTTTGTGCGTGTGTGTGTGTTTGTGTGTGATTATGAGTGAGTGTGTTAGCGAATATGTTTATTGTGCGAGAGATACATAGGTTGTATGTTAGCATGTATGTGTATGTTGAGATTATGATAATAATAATAATAATACGTAATAAGAGGTCCATTACGTAGACTAAAAAGAGGGTGGGGCCAAGCGTACTACCCTGAGATACACCAAAGGTGACCGGTGAGCTTCAGCTGCAGAAGTTTTCTACTCTAACTGTTTTTAGACTTTCGCGACTTTTACACATACTCATGCTTTTACTGTAAACGGGACTTATTCGCTATAATATTATAAAGGTTACAATACCTTCTATTTTCCGACGTTTCCAACGGGTTATACCGCTCGTGGTCACGGGTAGACTGATGTGAGCTTAGCGTCGCCTTCGTGTTATGCAGGTTGTGTCTACCCGCACTTGATCGCGTTGATTTCTTGTAGTGTCGGTACTCCTACACACCACACTTTTAACATCTGCACGCCTTATTTTATCTTTCCGATGGTGACTGCACCCGCTGATGACTGGATTCCACGATGTTGATAGTCGGTATCCGTCTTCCCGGTTGAAATTTTTGTGTTTATTGATTTCAACCGCTTCACGTACTATTCGGCGAAAGTAGTTCCGATCTGTGGAGAGTACCTGCGAGACCTCAATCCAGTGGTTCGGTCCTGATTCCAGCAGGTGCTTTACGATGGCAGATTTGTTTATTTGGCGGTTTTTTACAGCTGCAATATGTTCCTTCTTTCGTTCCGCTATTGTGCGCTTCGTCTGACCGATGTAGGGATTACCACAACTGCAACTCACCTTGTACACTTATCTACTCTAACTTTTGACTTCTGTATGTTAGATTATCATTGAGACAATCTTAATGAATTCCTCGTATGCCTGATTTCTCCAGCTTCAATAGGAGTAGCGGTATTGACACATCGTCGAAAGCTTTTTTAAGATCGACGAAGATTGCTACACATCTTTTGCCAGTGTCTAGAGATTTTCTAATCTCTGAGTGTTAAGACACAGCGTCTTCAGTGATTTTATCTTTTCAGAAGCCATATTGGGAACTTGTCAAAATATTATTGCGCTCTAGGAAGCTGGTAAGCCTAGTGTTAAATGCGTTTTATTCAATTTTGCTAATCGTGCTAAGTAGCAAAATAGGTCTATAGTTAGACACTGACTTCACATCGCCACCTCTGTAAATAGGAACCACTACTGCCTTTTTGAATTTGTTGGGGAAAACACCGCTTGTAAAACTTAAAATGCACTCGTGAGAAATCATGGTACATAATACATCATGGGAGTTCCTTGACTGGCTTGTTGGTCTAGTGATTAGCGTATGCAGCTGTTGATCAAGAAGTCTCGGGTTCGATTCCCGGGTGTGATCTGTGACAAATATTTGTTTCGAAGTCTGGGTGTTTTCTATGTATAATATGTATGTATTTACAAAAGAAAAAGTATGTTTATGTATTTATATCAGTTGTTTAGTACCCATAATACAAGCTCTGCTTAGTTTGGGACTAGACGATGTTCTGAGTTAAATGTCCGAAATATTTATTGATTTATTTATTAATTATTGTTGTTAAGATAAAGTCAATGCCAGGACTACATTTAGTTTTCAGATTATGGATGATTTTATTTATTTCAAAATATTCTTTTGAAGTGGGGTACATTGAGTTAGTGTTTTGTGGAGATAAGTCCTTTTGAGGATAGGATACATTTGCAATAGTTTTTCCCAACAAATCAGAAACCAGATTTGCACCGATATATGTAAAGTACCCAATTATATGGCCAAGAGATGCTAGTGGTGATGACTCTAGGTGAAGTAACGCAGAGGCATGGGAGTGGTTGGTTTTTAAATTACATACTTCCTTAACAATTTCCCAAGTACCTTTTATGTTTGTAGAATTTTGATTGAATAGTGGATGTGTGTTGTACATTAATTAAAACACTACATATAATACTACATTATTCTAAAGGAATTTTAAGGTAATTCTGAACGGGTTGGAATTGTACAAAACAAGACTATTTGTCTGTCGACAGACTGTATCTCACGCTGTAACATAAATTACTTAATAAACAGCAAAAGAGGGATTTCCATACAACAAATGTGATTGGTTGCTGTTGATGATGAAGCTGTTGAAAATGAAATAAAACTTGTATAATCCTTAGTTTTATATGAGATTGAGCATTTTGTTTACCTACTTGCAGCATTATTTTATTTAAATCTGACGCATTACACAAGTTGGACAGTTTGATTATGGCTTCGGTATAAGTTAAAACAAAAAAAAAACTCAGTGTTATATGCAGTTTTATTATTTCAAATAGGTAGTTCTTGTGTAAATCTGTTTGTTGTATTTATGTCTTACAGAGCACAGCCACAACCCCTGCCAGCCCATCCAGCGCGGTAGCCAAGACCGGGAGCGATGGCAGCGCCAAAGTATTCAGGAGCAAAAGCAGTGTTCTCGCTAACCATGGCGTTGATACCATTTCCACAGGCATGATTGACGGCACCCATACCAGCAGTAGGGAGAACACCCTCCAAACCCACAGTACCAACGAAAGGCAGCTCACCAGCTACGGCAAGAGCACCTTCATAGGCATTCTCAGACGCTACAGAGATTCCGACGGGAGCAGAAGCAGAGGCACTGGAGACTGGGAGCAAGCCACCGCTGGTAGGAGTAAAGTCCATGGCGGGAGCCACAGCGGGGTAGATTCCATCGTAAGCTAAACCTCTGCCTGCAAATCCAGCGAGACCATCATAAGCCAGAGGAGCGGCTAAACCATCATAAGCTAGGCCTCTGCCTGCAAATCCAGCGATACCATCATAGGCCAGAGGAGCGGCTAAGCCATCGTAAGCAAGGCCTCTGCCGGCCCAACCAGCTAGTCCATCATAAGCGAAAGGAGCAGCCAAGCCGTCGTATGCCCAACCGGGAGCGCCGATGCATTGACTCAATGCAGACTAAAAGGAAAATAAAATATATAATAAGTATACGGAAAAATATAAGTTACAGTTTCAACATTGCCATTCTAGTCCTGCAATCCCTTTTTGCTAATTCATTCCGCTAACAGCAACAAAAGCACAATAGAAACATACTCAGTTCGCAAAATTAAATTGCGAAGTCATGCCTGGTACGATCAAGAATCCTAAGATAAAGAAGAGCACGGTATTATTTTTTATAGAGATAACCCAGGCAATAGAAACTACAAATATTTAATACATGTAATGTCCCAAATGAAATCCTGACCAAAACAAAAATTTGTGTATCTTGTTCTATATAGGATTTGAATCCACAACACTCAGCGCGGTAGAAAATTTTGACTTATCGAATAGTCGTAAGTTAAAAGTTTAAGATACAATTACCCTATCAGTGCATTCAAATATTCGACAAGTTGTGCGGAAATTAACTGTTGATAAAGATATACATAGATATAAGGTTAGATAAGTTATGATATCTAGTCATCAATTTACTTATAGTTTGAAATGTAAAGTCTTGAATTGAAACTGATGTCTCAAGAATATGTAAACAAAACCATTATAATATTGTTGATTAGTTAATATGCTTTAAAATATTGTTCTGAAACTTATTATGGATATAAAACAATACGTCAAACACACAGCTTACCTGAACGAGAAGCGCCTGAGCGCAAAGGATGAGTACAGCTTTGACAGACATGTTGCTTGTTCAAGTGTAATTTTTAGCACTAGAATGATATGCAGTGTCTACGCAGTTGCTTTTATACTTAAATATATTATCAATATGAAAGAATACTTAGTCAAGAAATAGGTTAGTAATTTAAATCTTGGGTAATAATGATAAGCCTACGAAACAAACAGAAACAAGTACAATTGATTACAGAAACGTGTCAAAATGACGAAATTTAATTTTGACTTTGAAACTGTGTTATATAAAGATCTCAAAATAGTCTTCACATACTGTATTCAGCTTTCCGTTGAACTAAAACAATCACCATGAACACCTTCTCTATTGTATTCCTCTGCATCCAAGCCTGCTTGGTACAGGTAAGTGTGATATTTGAAATTGTAAAAATGTAACTGCTTAATAGTCAGTTTATTGCAAGATTTTATTTAAAGAATCAAGTCAAGCTAAACTACACCATATATTACATTGTAAAAGTTGAGTGTATATTAAAATAGTAACGTGGCTCTTTTTTCAGAGCGTGTTCGGTCAGTGCACCAGCCGCGCTGCTGTAGCCGCAGAACCCGGACTTATCGCTCCCGGTTTTGCTGGTTCTTACGGTCTTGGCACTCCCTTCGGTTTAGGTGCACCTTTCGCATACGACGGTCTGGCTGGTGTAGGAGCACCTTGCGGATACCGCGCTGGTCTTGGTGAGCTCGCCTACCCTGGTGCTGGACTTGGCCTTTACGGTGATATTGCTTACCCTGGTGCTGGACTCGGCCTGTACGGTGATGTTGCCTACCCTGCACCTTACGGTGGTGTTGGTGAAGGAAACGTAGCTGTCGCTGGTGAGCTGCCCGTGGCTGGTACTACCGCTGTCGCTGGTCAGGTCCCCATCATGGGAGCAGTTAACTTCGGTGGTGCTGTCCCCGCTGCTGGTTCCGTGTCCATCACTGGTAGATGTGCCTGCGGATGCGACGCTCCTTACGGATACTTGTACTGAGTAACGATGTACTCAATTACACTAAATGATAATAAACACCATTGACTATGCAATCACTCCGTTGTATTATTTTATTTTTTAATTACTTAGTACATTTTATAGAAGTAGATTAACGCCATGGTCAGTGAGAACTCCGCTTTCGCACCTGAATATTTTGGTGCTGCCATCGCGCCCGGTCTTGGCTACCGCGCTGGACGGGCTGCCAGAGGTTGTGGGTATGCTCTGTAAGACATAAATACAACAAGCAGATTTACGCAAGAACTATCTATTTGAAATTATAAAACTTATTTGGAGTTCAAATCATACTGAGTTTTATGTTTTTTACCTATACTGGCTACATGTATTTATACTAATAGTTTTATGAGACACCTCACTGGTTGAATTCGGCATTTCTTCCCAGAGTGAGTATTAAGAAAGTCCGACGTGTAAAGATTAACTTGTTAAAATAAATATAATTTACTCATTTAAATAGTCCAATAATAATGATTTATATCTCCACAAAGGCTAGTACAATTTTAATTTTTCTTGTATCTAGTCAATACATAGGTATATCTTCGATTAACCTTTGTGAGAGCTGGTGTCTATGCTAGGTTTCATAAAAAACCTGTATTATAGATCACCAAGCTCTCATCCACATCGGACGGGACTAGCTAATTTAATTATCCTATGTCAGATTTAGTACATAGTAAAGAAACATTTTTGGTTAATTATTAAACTAGATTTCTGTATTTAATATAACAATATTCTAGATTTAAAATAATATTATATGAGTATTTTGTGGTGTGGGTTTGTGTGTTTGTGTGTGTGTGTTTGTGCGTGTGTGTGTGTTTGTGTGTGATTATGAGTGAGTGTGTTAGCGAATATGTTTATTGTGCGAGAGATACTTAGGTTGTATGTTAGCATGTATGTGTATGTTGAGATTATGATAATAATAATAATTGATTATCATAACAGACCCCGGTTACCCCGTTTGCCCATTCATAAACGAAATTTAGCACTGGTGAGTGCCCTGAATTCGTTATTATCAGATTATTTTGATAATAGCGAAGATCTTAGTGATACACATTCTATTCTTTACTGTGCGGCTATTGCAGTTTGTCAAGTAGCTGGTATTAAATTTGCTGAAGACAGAATTGCTACTCGACCCAAAAATACTTTGCCAGCTTGGCAGTATAGAATAGAACGTCGTATTACTGAGACTAGGACACTCATCGGTAAATTAATTGCTTTTCAGGCAGGTAATACGCGGCCGAGAGTCATGCGCTTTGTGAAACAGGCATTCTTGGGGACTACCATCAGTCCTCAACAGTACTTGTCTAGTGTCACAGAGCGCATAGACTTCTTGAAGCAAAAAGTGTATGCATGGGCAAATAGGATAAGACGGTACAAAAAACGCGGAAATCGGTATTATCAGAATCGCATGTTCCAAAGAAATGAGAAGTGGGTGTACCGGAAATGGGAAGAACCAGATCCATGTGAGCGCGATGGGTACTTGCCAGATGAAAATGCCACAAATGAATTTTGGCGTAGCATCTGGTCGGTGCCTGTCACCCATACAGATGGTGACTGGATGCGAGATGTCAGACACTCATGTGAGTCTGTAACAACTATGGAACCAATCATCATTGACAAAGATGATGTAAGTTGTGCAGTCCGTTCATTGCCAAATTGGAAATCACCTGGTCCGGACGGTCTGCACAACTTTTGGCTTAAGTGGTTCCGAAGCTCGCATGGGTGTTTGGCATCTCAATTCCAGGCAGCATTGGATTCTGGTTCATTACCACAATTTTTAACAACTGGTATAACCCATTTACTCCATAAATTTGGTAGTGCCATAGATCCCAAAAACTTTAGGCCCATTACATGTTTACCAACTTTATATAAACTTCTTACATCTATTCTGAGACTCAAAATTACTACACATGTAAATAATAATTCGATACTTTCCGTTTCTCAGAATGGATGTAGAAGTGGGACCCGTGGCACTAAAGAGCTCCTTATCGTTGATATGACCATTAGCCAACAAGTACGTCGTAATCGTAAGGGTTTGGCGACATGTTGGATAGATTATAAGAAGGCTTACGACTCGGTTCCCCATTCATGGCTTTTGAGGGTGCTGGAGTTGTATAAAATTGATACGACTCTGTGCCACTTCTTGAAGTCATGTATGGGGCAATGGAGGACAGTCCTCTGCTATCCTGGATGTCGCCGAACTGAGGTAAGCGACGTATTTGTAAAGATCGAGAGGGGTATCTTTCAAGGTGACAGTCTGAGTCCCTTGTGGTTTTGTCTGGCCTTGAACCCTCTTAGCACTCTCTTAGAGGGTTCAGGGTTAGGCTATAGGTTGCAGAGAGGTAACCGGGTTATATCACACCTGCTTTACATGGATGATTTGAAACTACTGGCTCCCACTAAATTACAATTGATGGAGTTACTAAAGGTTACTGAAAACTTTAGTAATTCTATCAAAATGGAATTTGGTTTGGACAAGTGTGCAGTCATGTATGTAAAGAAAGGTGTTATTGTGGAATCTGAAGGATTAGAACTTTCAGATTCAACAAAACTTAGGTCTCTCTCTGCCACCGAAACCTACAAATATCTAGGCTTTTCACAATCCTTGGGAATACCAGAATCTGATGTGAAGCAAACGTTGCGGGAACGCTTCTTCGGCCGCCTGAAAAAAGTCCTTAAAAGTCTTTTATCAGGGGGTAACAAGGTGCGAGCCTACAACGGTTGGGTCATGCCGGTTCTGATGTATTCCTTTGGTATACTTAGATGGACTCAGACCGAATTAGATGCCCTTGACAGGAGAGTTCGTACCTTACTGACTGCATTCCGAATGCACCACCCACGTTCATCGGTTATGAGATTGTACATCCCGCGAAAGTTTGGGGGTCGTGGATTTTTAAATATCAAGACCCTACATAATCGCGAGATATACAATCTCAGAGAATATTTTCTTAATACCGACATGGGGGTGCATCGCAATGTAGTTGCAGTGGATAACGGACTCACTCCACTCGCTCTGGCTAAAGAGAATTGGCGCAAACCTGTAGTACTTAGTACTGATGATCGCAAGGAGGTATGGAAGGGCAAAGAGCTTCATGGTCGGTTTTATCGGGCTTTGAACGGGCCCGATATAGACTTTAAAGCATCGACTTCCTGGCTACGGTATGGTGATCTCTTTGGAGAAACCGAAGGTTTTGTTTGTGCAATTATGGACGAAGTTATCATGACGAATAACTATCGGAAATATATACTGAAGGACGGTACGGTTGACATATATCGGGCATGTCACCGACCCGGGGAATCTATCAGGCATATAATTTCTGGTTGTTCTCGTCTTGCTAACGGTGAATATTTGCACAGACACAACCAAGTAGCCAGGATTGTACATTAGCAACTTGCCCTTAAATACCAACTTGTAAATTTGGAGGTGCCATACTACAGGTATGTGCCCGACCCAGTTCTCGAGAATGGTCGTGCTACATTATATTGGGATCGATCTATTATCACAGACAGGACTATTGTCGCCAATAAGCCTGATATTGTGATGATAGATCGATCGCAGCGCCGCGCAATGATTATCGATATCGCTGTTCCTCATGACGAGAATCTCGTGAAGGTTGAAAAAGAAAAACAAATAAAATATTTGGATTTATCTCACGAGATTGTCGATATGTGGAATGTCGACTCGGCGATCATTGTTCCGATAGTCGTTTCTGTTCATGGTTTGATAGCCAAGAGCCTCGACCAACACCTTAAGAGGCTCACGTTGGACGGCTGGATCAAGGGTCTGATGCAGAAGGCGGTCCTCCTTGACACGGCACGTATAGTGAGGAGGTTCCTGTCTTTGGAGTCCTAACCACCGGTTTCTTGGTCCCTGTACCCGAAGTCGGTGGTCTACTATTTTTTATATTTTTAAATGTATTTTTTATATTTATATTTAAAAATGTAATTTATATGTTAATATTATCAAATAAAGAGAATAATAATAATACGTAATAAGAGGTCAATTACGTAGACTAAAAAGAGGGTGGGGCCAAGCGTACTACCCTGAGATACACCAAAGGTGACCGGTGAGCTTCAGCTGCAGAAGTTTTCTACTCTAACTGTTTTTAGACTTTCGCGACTTTTACACATACTCATGCTTTTACTGTAAACGGGACTTATTCGCTATAATATTATAAAGGTTACAATACCTTAATGTGGTCACGGGTAGACTGATGTGAGCTTAGCGTCGCCTTCGTGTTGTGCAGGTTGTGTCTACCCGCACTTGATCGCGTTGATTTCTTGTAGTGTCGGTACTCTTACACACCACACTTTTAACATCTGCACGCCTTATTTTATCTTTCTGATGGTGACTGCACCCGCTGATGACTGGATTCCACGATGTTGATAGTCGGTATCCGTCTTCCCGGTTGAAATTTTTGTGTTTTTTGATTTCAACCGCTTCACGTACTATTCGGCGAAAGTAGTTCCGATCTGTGGAGAGTACCTGCGAGACTTCAATCCAGTGGTTCGGTCCTGATTCCAGCAGGTGCTCTACGATGGCAGATTTGTTTATTTGGCGGTTTTTTACAGCTGCAATATGTTCCTTCTTTCGTTCCGCTATTGTGCGCTTCGTCTGACCGATGTAGGGATTACCACAACTGCAACTCACCTTGTACACTTATCTACTCTAACTTTTGACTTCTGTATGTTAGATTATCATTGAGACAATCTTAATGAATTCCTCGTATGCCTGATTTCTCCAGCTTCAATAGGAGTAGCGGTATTGACACATCGTCGAAAGCTTTTTTAAGATCGAGGAAGATTGCTACACATCTTTTGCAAGTGTCTAGAGATTTTCTAATCTCTGAGTGTTAAGACACAGCGTCTTCAGTGATTTTACCTTTTCGGAAGCCATATTGGGAACTTGTCAAAATATTATTGCGCTCTAGGAAGCTGGTAAGCCTAGTGTTAAATGCGTTTTATTCAATTTTGCTAATCGTGCTAAGTAGCAAAATAGGTCTATAGTTAGACACTGACTTCACATCGCCACCTCTGTAAATAGGAACCACTACTGCCTTTTTGAATTTGTTGGGGAAAACACCGCTTGTAAAACTTAAATTGCACTCGTGAGAAATCATGGTACATAATACATCATGGGAGTTCCTTGACTGGCTTGTTGGTCTAGTGATTAGCGTATGCAGCTGTTGATCAAGAAGTCTCGGGTTCGATTCCCGGGTGTGATCTGTGTGATGCACAAATATTTGTTTCGAAGTCTGGGTGTTTTCTATGTATAATATGTATGTATTTACAAAAGAAAAAGTATGTTTATGTATTTATATCAGTTGTTTAGTACCCATAATACAAGCTCTGCTTAGTTTGGGACTAGACGATGTTCTGAGTTAAATGTCCGAAATATTTATTGATTTATTTATTAATTATTGTTATTAAGATAAAGTCAATGCCAGGACTACATTTAGTTTTCAGATTATGGATGATTTTATTTATTTCAAAATATTCTTTTGAAGTGGGGTACATTGAGTTAGTGTTTTGTGGAGATAAGTCCTTTTGAGGATAGGATACATTTGCAATAGTTTTTCCGAACAAATCAGAAACCAGATTTGCACCGATATATGTAAAGTACCCAATTATATGGCCAAGAGATGCTAGTGGTGATGACTCTAGGTGAAGTAACGCAGAGGCATGGGAGTGGTTGGTTTTTAAATTACATACTTCCTTAACAGTTTCCCAAGTACCTTTTATGTTTGTAGAATTTTGATTGAATTTATATTTGAAATAATTAATTTTAAGTTTATTTATTAGTTATGACGTTAGTTGTGATATTTAGTGTATTCTTTTTGACCACATTGTCTGAATTATTTTTAGGTATTTCGTGCAACCTGTCCCTCGTTTTATAACATTTAACGATACTACAAGGTTTCAATGGGCGTTTTCGCTTAGTGAAAGAAATAGTGGATGTGTGTTGTACATTAATTAAAACACTACATATAATACTACATTATTCTAAAGGAATTTTAAGGTAATTCTGAACGGGTTGGAATTGTACAAAACAAGACTATTAGTCTGTCGACAGACTGTATCTCATGAACTAGCGATAATCATGAATCAATGATAACTGGAATGTTAAACTTTTCACATACGATGTATTTTAATTGCCGCTGTAACAGAAATTACTTAAAAACAGCAAAAGAGGGATTTCCATACAACAAATGTGATTGGTTGCTGTTGATGATGAAGCTGTTGAAAATGAAATAATACTTGTATAATCCTTAGTTTTATATGAGATTAAGCATTTTGTTTACCTACTTGCAGCATTATTTTATTTAAATCTGACGCATTACACAAGTTGGACAGTTTGATTATGGCTTCGGTCAAATCAAATCAAATCAAATCAAATCATTTATTCTGCAATTAGGTTACATGAACACTTTTGCAAGTTACACTTTTTTTTTTGAGCAGATGAGTTCGGCCTTTCCTAACTGGACTAGCCCTGAGAAGAAAGGACGAAACAAACTCAGGGATCACAGTCTCTTTTAAAGTCCAGAAAATATTCTTAAATGCAAAAGACAGATATAAAAGCGATAATTACAATTGGAGTCACAACTATAATAATTAAAGATAATAATTTAAAAAATATCAACAATGGCAACAATTTAAAATAAATTAAACATTCAAACTAAACAGCATGTGCAGAATGGGCAGCTCAATCCCAGGCGTATTTATCATTAATATATTCTGCTATGGTATAATACCCCTAGGTATAAGTTAAAACAAAAAAAACTCAGTGTTATATGCAGTTTTATTATTTCAAATAGGTAGTTCTTGTGTAAATCTGTTTGTTGTATTTATGTCTTACAAAGCACAGCCACAACCCCTGCCAGCCCATCCAGCGCGGTAGCCAAGACCGGGAGCGATGGCAGCGCCAAAGTATTCAGGAGCAAAAGCAGTATTCTCGCTAACCATGGCGTTGATACCATTTCCACAGGCATGATTGACGGCACCCATACCAGCAGTAGGGAGAACTCCCTCCAAACCCACAGTACCAACGAAAGGCAGCTCACCAGCTACGGCAAGAGCACCTTCATAGGCATTCTCAGACGCTACAGAGATTCCGACGGGAGCAAAAGCAGAGGCACTGGAGACTGGGAGCAAGCCACCGCTGGTAGGAGTAAAGTCCATGGCGGGAGCCACAGTGGGGTAGATTCCATCGTAAGCTAAACCTCTGCCTGCAAATCCAGCGAGACCATCATAAGCCAGAGGAGCGGCTAAACCATCATAAGCTAGGCCTCTGCCTGCAAATCCAGCGATACCATCATAGGCCAGAGGAGCGGCTAAGCCATCGTAAGCTAGGCCTCTGCCGGCCCAACCAGCTAGTCCATCATAAGCGAAAGGGGCAGCCAAGCCGTCGTATGCCCAACCGGGAGCGCCGATGCATTGACTCAATGCAGACTAAAAGGAAAATAAAATATATAATAAGTATACGGAAAAATATAACTTACAGTTTCAACATTACCATTCTAGTCCTGAAATCCCTTTTTGGTAATTCATTCCGCTAACAGCAAAACACACAGCTTACCTGAACGAGAAGCGCCTGAGCGCAAAGGATGAGTACAGCTTTGACAGACATGTTGCTTGTTCAAGTGTAATTTCTAGCACTAGAATGATATGCAGTGTCTACGCAGTTGCTTTTATACTTAAATATATTATCAATATGAAAAAATACTTAGTCAAGAAATAGGTTAGTAATTTAAAGCATAGGTAATAATGATAAGCCTATGAAACAAAAAGTACAACTGATTACAGAAACGTGTCAAAATCACGAAATTTAATTTTGACTTTGAAACTGTGTTATATAAAGATCTCAAAATAGTTTTCACATACTGTATTCAGCTTTCCGTTGAACTAAAACAATCACCATGAACACCTTCTCTATTGTATTCCTCTGCATCCAAGCCTGCTTGGTACAGGTAAGTGTGATATTTGAAATTGTAAAAATGTAACTGCTTAATAGTCAGTTTATTGCAAGATTTTATTTAAAGAATCAAGTCAAGCTAAACTACACCATATATTACATTGTAAAAGTTGAGTGTATATTAAAATACTAACGTGGCTTCCTTTTCAGAGCGTGTTCGGTCAGTGCACCAGCCGCGCTGCTGTAGCCGCAGAACCCGGACTTATCGCTCCCGGTTTTGCTGGTTCTTACGGTCTTGGCACTCCCTTCGGTTTAGGTGCACCTTTCGCATACGACGGTCTGGCTGGTGTAGGAGCACCTTGCGGATACCGCGCTGGTCTTGGTGAGCTCGCCTACCCTGGTGCTGGACTTGGCCTTTACGGTGATATTGCTTACCCTGGTGCTGGACTCGGCCTGTACGGTGATGTTGCCTACCCTGCACCTTACGGTGGTGTTGGTGAAGGAAACGTAGCTGTCGCTGGTGAGCTGCCCGTGGCTGGTACTACCGCTGTCGCTGGTCAGGTCCCCATCATGGGAGCAGTTAACTTCGGTGGTGCTGTCCCCGCTGCTGGTTCCGTGTCCATCACTGGTAGATGTGCCTGCGGATGCGACGCTCCTTACGGATACTTGTACTGAGTAACGATGTACTCAATTACACTAAATGACAATAAACCATTGACTATGCAATCACTCCGTTGTTTTATTTTATTTAATAATTACTTAGTACATTTTATAGAAGTAGATTAACGCCATGGTCAGTGAGAACTCTGCTTTTGCTCCTGAATACTTTGGTGCTGCCATCGCGCCCGGTCTTGGCTACCGCGCTGGACGGGCTGCTAGAGGTTGTGGGTATGCTCTGTAAGACATAAATACAACAAGCAGATTTACGCAAGAACTATCTATTTGAAATAATAAAACAAACTTATTTGGAGTGCAAATCATACTGAGTTTTATGTTATTTACCTATACTGGTTACATGTATTTATACTAATAGTTTTATGAGACACCTTACTGGTTGGTTTCGGCATTTCTTCCCAGAGTGAGTATTAAGAAAGTCCGACGTGTAAAGATTAACTTGTAAAAATAAATATAATTTACTCATTTATATAGTCCAATAATAATGATTTATATCTCCACATAGGCTAGTACAATTTTAATTTATCTTGTATCTAGTCAAGACATAGGTATACCTTCGATTAATCTTTGTGAGAGCTGGTGTCTATGCTAGGTTTCATACAAAACCTGTATTATAGATCACCAAGCTCTCATAGGCATCGGACGGGACTAGTTAATTTAATTGTCCTATGTCAGATTTAGTACATAGTAAAGAAACATTTTTGGTAAATATTAAACTAGATTTCTGTATTTAATATAACAATATTCTAGATTTAAAATAATATTATATGAGTATTATGTGGTGTGGGTTTGTGTGTTTGTGTGTGTGTGTTTGTGCGTGTGTGTGTGTTTGTGTGTGATTATGAGTGAGTGTGTTAGCGAATATGTTTATTGTGCGAGAGATACATAGGTTGTATGTTAGCATGTATGTGTATGTTGAGATTATGATAATAATAATACGTAATAAGAGGTCAATTACGTAGACTAAAAAGAGGGTGGGGCCAAGCGTACTACCCTGAGATACACCAAAGGTGACCGGTGAGCTTCAGCTGCAGATTCAAATTCAAATTCAAATTCAAAATTCTTTATTCACTTAGGATGCAATACATCTCTTGTGACAGGTCAAGATTCTACATGTACATTTATGTACATTTAGAAGTTTTCTACTCTAACTGTTTTTAGACTTTCGCGACTTTTACACATACTGATGCTTTTACTGTAAACGGGACTTATTCGCTATAATATTATAAAGGTTACAATACCCTAATGTGGTCACGGGTAGACTGATGTGAGCTTAGCGTCGCCTTCGTGTTGTGCAGGTTGTGTCTACCCGCACTTGATCGCGTTGATTTCTTGTAGTGTCGGTACTCCTACACACCACAATTTTAACATCTGCACGCCTTATTTCATCTTTCCGATGGTGACTGCACCCGCTGATGACTGGATTCCACGATGTTGATAGTCGGTATCCGTCTTCCCGGTTGAAATTTTTGTGTTTTTTGGTTTCAACCGCTTCACGTACTATTCGGCGAAAGTAATTCCGATCTGTGGAGGGACCTGCGAGACCTCAATCCAGTGGTTCGGTCCTGATTCCAGCAGGTGCTCTACGATGGTAGATTTGTTTGTTTGGCGGTTTTTTACAGCTGCGATATGTTCCTTCGTTCGTTCCGCTATTGTGCGCTTCGTCTGACCGATGTAGGGACTACCACAACTGCAACTCACCTTGTACTTTTATCTACTCTAACTTTTGACTCCTGTATGTTAGATTATCATTGAGACAATCTAAATGAATTCCTCGTATGCCTGATTTCTCCAGCTTCAATAGGAGTATTGACACATCGTCGAAAGCTTTTTTAAGATCGAGGAAGATTGCTACACATCTTTTGCCAGTGTCTAGAGATTTTCTAATCTCTGAGTGTTACGACACAGCGTCTTCAGTGATTTTACCTTTTCGGAAGCCATATTGGGAACTTGTCAAAATATTATTGCGCTCTAGGAAGCTGGTAAGCCTAGTGTTAAATGCGTTTTATTCAATTTAAGTAGCAAAATAGGTCTATAGTTAGACACTGACTTCACATCGCCACCTCTGTAAATAGGAACCACTACTGCCTTTTTGAATTTGTTGGGGAAAACACCGCTTGAGAAACTTAAATTGCACTCGTGAGAAATCATGGTACATAATACATCATGGGAGTTCCTTGACTTGACTCCTTGTTGGTCAAGTGGTTAGCGTATGCAGCTGTTGATCAAGAAGTCTCGGGTTCGATTCCCGGGTGTAATTTGTGTGATGCACAAATATTTGTTTCGGAGTCTGTGTGTTTTCTATGTATAATATGTATGTATTTACAAAAGAAAAAGTATGTTTATGTATTTATATCAGTTGTTTAGTACCCTTAATACAAGCTCTGCTTAGTTTGAGACTAGACGATGTTCTGAGTTAGATGTCCAAAATATTTATTGAGATATTTATTAATTATTGTTGTTAAGATAGAGTCAATGCCAGGACTACATTTAGTTTTCAGATTATGGATGATTTTATTTATTTCAAAATATTCTTTTGAAGTGGGGTACATTGAGTTAGTGTTTTGTGGAGATAAGTCCTTTTGAGGATAGGATACATTTGTAATAGTTTTTCCCAACATATCAAAAACCAGATTTGCACCGATATATGTAAAGTACCCATTTATATGGCCAAGAGATGCTAGTTGTGATGACTCTAGGTGAAGTAACGAAGAGGCATGGGAGTGGTTGGTTTTTAAATTACATACTTCCTTAATAGTTTCCCAAGTACCTTTTATGTTTGTAGAATTTTGATTGAATTTATCTTTGAAATATTTTTTTTTTCTGCTACTGCAATCTGTCTCCTTTATGGGACATTCAGCCGTATGTTGGTTGGTGCTATTGCTGGCGCGTTCAGTATGTGACCTGTGTCACATCCTCATCGTTGAGACAGTAGTCATTATTACTGTGGTTGGATCAGATCTTGAGGTATTTTACGCTTTAAGCGTCGTGATTTATTGTAGTTATCCATCAGTGGCCGGGCCAAGGCATTTGGATGTTTTTTGATGCGTTCATTATAGGACTTAGTATAGTATACAATTTCCTGTCTCACAGTGGGTATCCGCAGGTCACGGTGTAATACATCGTTGGGTACAAACCAGGGAGCGATGGTCATCATACGTAGTGCTCTATTTTGAAACCTTTGTATGATCTCTATGTTCGAGTGAGATGCTGTTCCCCATAATTGGATTCCATACGTCCAGATTGGCTTAAGTATTGCCTTATATACAAGTATCTTATTCTCAAGAAATAGTTGAGACTTTCGTCCGATTAGCCAGTAAAGTTTTCGTGTTTGAATGCCAAGTTGTTTCCTCTTTGTGAAGATATGTTTCTGCCAGGTAAGTCTCTTGTCCAAATGCAACCCAAGATATCTCACATGATCTTCCTGTGGAACTTCAATGTTGTTAAGTGTTACTGGAGGACAAAATCCTATTCTTAGAGTGAACGTTACGTTGACCGACTTTGTCTCGTTTGCTTTTATCCGCCACTTTTTGAGCCACTCAGCAATGTCATCCAATCTTTTTTGGAGCATTTGTGAAGCTGTTTTCGGGTCGTTATGTGTAGCTAGTATTGCGGTGTCATCAGCAAAAGTTCCAGTAGTTTCAAAAGGATTCAGATATCGGCAAATCTGAAGTAAACAATAAGTAAAGAACGGGGCCCAGCACGCTGCCCTGTGGAACTCCTTCTTTTATGGGACAAAGATCTGACAGTGCCTCACCGTTTTGCACTATAAAATGACGCTGGTCTAGAAACGATTTTAGTATTTCGTACAGGTGACTTGGTAGAGCTCTTTTTAACTTATAAAGCAATCCTTCGTGCCAGACGCGATCAAACGCTTGAGATATGTCCAGGAATGCGCTGGCACAGTATGATTTTGCCTCAAGTGATTCAATGATCTTCTGTGTAATTCTATGAACTTGATCGGTGGTGGCATGCTTACTTCGGAACCCAAACTGGTGGTCGGGAATTAATTTTTTTTTCTGGAGTATGGGTATAAGTCGTTGCAACAGCAAGGATTCGTAAACCTTGGATGGAATAGGTAGCAGACTTATAGGTCTATATGATTTTGCATCCTCAGGTTGTTTATCTGGCTTCAGTAGCATCACGATTTGTGCGACCTTCCATTCCAGGGGAAAGAACTGCAGCCTAGTCATAGCATTAAATAGTGATGTGAGGAAAGTAATACCAGAATCAGGTAGTTCTTGCAATAAACGATTTGTTATAAGATCGTATCCTGGTGACTTTTTTGGGTCCGATTTTTTTATAATGCGTACAACTTCGGCCTTTGTAAATACAAATGGCATTTCGTCTGTATTTTTTGGAGTGGTCAAAAATTCTGTGATTTCTGCTGAATCTACTGGAGAGCCCTCATATGGATGAGGGATAAACACATTTGAGAGATGTTCAGAGAAAGTTTTGGCCTTCTCTTGGTCTGTTCGTGCCTAGGTACCGTCAGATCTTCTTATAGGAGAAGAGATAGCAATGGGACGTTTAAGTCGTCTGGTGGCCTTCCATAAAAAGTAATCTGAAGAAGCAGTAGCATCCAGGCCTATGAGGTACTTACAAAATCCATCATTTCGATCTCTATCCAGAATGTGCTTCAGCTGTCTGGTGGCGTGGTTCAGTTGTTTTTTAGCAGCAGGGTCTCGGGTTTGTTGCCAGTGTTTTCGTAATCTTCTTTTTTGGGTGATTTTATCTAATATATCTTTCGCTACATAGTTGTCTATGCTTCTATGAGGTAGCTGTGGAGTTGAAGACCAGGCGGCGTCCTGCACACTGTTAGTAAAGTACACTACTGCTTCTGCTATTTCATTGTTTGATTTTAAACTGACAGGTTCCTGAAACGCTTTGCCTGTAAGTTCTCGAAATAGTGACTAGTCAGTTCTTTTGTTGTGCAGAACACATTTTTTGACGCATTCTTGAGCGGTAGTGTGTAGTTCAACTATGATTGGGGAGTGGTCGGAGGATAAATCCCAGCAGCTCCGGCACGATACATTTTTCTTGGCGATACCTTTGCTGACACAAAAGTCGATAACGTCTGGAATTTTCCTTTGATCTGCCGGCCAATAAGTAGGCTGACCAGACGATATGACGTTCATATCCCTCCCCAATATTGACTTTAGAAGTTCTTGTATTGTAGTATCAAAACGCAGTCTTGTCTGTAACTCAACTGTCACTTTTGACAGCTCTCTCTTGACTGCCTGGCCTCTCGTATCGAACGCAAGCTAACTTGTAATACATATTAATATAATTAAGTATTTCTTAAAATAAACCACACCGAAGCTCAAGACCATCTTTTATTTAATAAACAATACATGGCGCAGTCGAAACGAACCGAATTTATCAAGATTGAAGAAGATTAAAAAGGTAATAATAATAATAATAATAATTGTATTTATTGTTTCTCTCACATAGTACAACTTTACATTATGCATTACAAAATAAACTTACATTAGACATATTGCCATGCTCCTATGTGAGATTAAAAAGGTAACCTCCAACAACACGTTTTTCACCGGCCGGCATTTTGAACAATACTAATACTAAATACGAAGAAGAACCTCATTGTGAAGAACTACTACAATAAGTATGAGTGACGGCGAATCGGAGAACAAATCCGAAGTGAAAATTGACAACATGTGTGCCGTCGAGTACAAAATGCCGCAAAGTCTAAACTTGGACGACATTGAAAATTGCTGGCCAAGGTGGCAACGATTTAAATTGTCTTTTAGAAATTTCGTCTTGGCAGCGGGCTTAGAAAAATTGTCAGAAGTAAGAAAAGCTGCTATACTAATCAACTGCATTGGACAGCAGGCTCAAGAATTATACTATAATGTGCTGAAAACAGAAGATGACAAGGACAAGCTAGAAGATGTGATAAAGATTTTTGATGACTACTTCAAGCCAAAACAGAATGAAGTTATAAATAGCTACAACCTCAATAAACGTAATCAAGAAGACGGAGAATCATTTGACTCTTACTACACAGCAATAAGAAAGCTAGCGGAGAACTGCAACTTCGGGGAACAAAAGAACAGGATGATAAGGGACAAAATTGTCACCGGAGTTCGGGATCAAAGGGTGCAGCAGAAGCTCCTGGAGGTGAAGGACCTGACACTGGAGAGGGCGGTCGACATCTGCCGGTCTACGGAGCTCTCTAGAGAGTTTGTGAAGACGCTGAAGGCCCCGGAGGTGCATGCGGCGCAGTTGGAGAAGCCAGCGCAGCAGGGACAACAGGCTATCAAAGCTAAGTATTATGTAAATAATAAAAATAATAAAAATGGTCAGGTTCACTCTTCAAGTGATAGATATAATAATGGTGTTCATTATAATAAAGCATTTTATAATTGCAAAAAGTGTAACACTGAGCATGGGCCAAGGCAGTGTCCAGCCTACGGTAAAGTATGCTCTAGATGTAATCGATTCAACCATTTAAGTGTGGGCTGTACCTTCAGGAAAGGCCAGGTTCATTACATGAACAATAATGATGATAGTGAGCAAGCTTGCAATGATGTGCAGGACTTGTGACTAGTTTATTCTATAAACTTAAGTAATAATGAGTGGACTGAGTCTCTACGGGTAGAAAATAAGAGGGTTCAGTTTAAATGTGATACAGGTGCCCAGATTAATGTGATCAGTTTAAATACTCTGAAGATGATTGTCGATGATGATTCTAATATTAAAATGTCTGAGACAAAAACTTTAATTGAGGTCTTCGGGGGTGGAAAATTATACCCAGTGGGAAAAGTCACATTAAGGGTTTTTAATATTAAAAACAGTGAAGTTGTGAATACTTAGTTTTTAATTATTAATGAGAAGGTCAGGCCAATTATGGGGCTAGCTTCATTAGTGCAACTAAAATTATTAAATAATATTAAAATAGACACATTAAAAATTGAACCTGTAACACATAGTGAGAATAATATTAACATTAAAGGTAAAGACTGTATAATTAATAAACACAACGAACTATTCCAGGGTGTTGGGGAGTTCGATAGACCGCTGCAGCTGCGCATTCGACCTGGTGTAGAGCCTGTGGTGAGACCCCCGCGCAGAGTGCCCAACGCGCTCATGACACGCCTCGCGGACAAGCTGGAGGCTCTGGTGAAGCATGAAGTTATAGCTAAGGTAGATCACCCGGATAGTTTTGTTAGTAATTTGGTAATAATTGAAAAGAAAAATGGTTCTTTGAGAATTTGCCTCGACCCAAAAGATCTCAATCAGGCTCTAATAAGAGAGCATCATTTAATACCCACATTAGATGAAATTGTACCAAGAATATGTAATAAGAGATATTTTTCTGTTCTTGACTTGTCGAATGGGTTTTATAATATTAAGCTGGATGAAGGGTCAAGCAATTTATGTACATTTAACAGTCCTCACGGCTGTTACAAATTCTTAAGACTACCATTTGGCCTGTCCATAGCACCGGAAATGTTTCAGAAGTACAGCGAAAGAGCCTTCGGAGACATTCCTGGTGTGATTGTATATTGTGATGACTTGTTGATATGTGGGGACACTGAGCAGGAACATGATGCAATATTAGACAAAGTGTTTAGAAAAGCCAAAGAGCATAATGTTCGCTTCAACAGGGATAAATTTCAATACAAACTCAAGCAAGTGAAGTATTTTGGCCACATTTTTTCAGAGCAAGGCATGCAAATAGATCCCGATAGAATCACAGCCATTGTTAATATGAAAAGTCCTAATAATAAAAAAGAATTACAAATTTTTCTCGGAATGGTAAATTACTTAAGAAAATTCATACCGCACTTGGCTGACATTGCATCCCCCCTGCAATTATTATTAAAAAAAGATGTGGATTGGCTATGGACGCAAGTTCATGAAGATGTGTATGTTAATATTAAAAATAAAATTTGTGAAGCCCCAGTATTGCAGAATTTTGATACAAAACTGCCTGTTACAATCCAATGTGACGCATCAAAAGATGGCCTTGGATGCTGCTTACTGCAGGAAGGTAAACCAGTCTGCTTCGCTTCACGAAGCCTGACACCAGCTGAACGAAATTTCTCACAAATCGAAAAAGAATTGTTAAGCGTAGTTTGGTCAACTCGTAAATTTCACTATTACATCTATGGGCGCACAGTCACAGTTTTAAATGATCACAAACCACTTGAAAGTCTATTAAAAAAACATATTCATGAAGTTCCGTCACCAAGACTACAAAGACTCAAGTTAAAATTGTTAAGATATGATTTGGTTTACAAATACTTACAGGGAAAATTAATGTTTATAGCCGACTTGTTATCACGCTCTTATCAAACTTCTAATGATGTAGATGAATCTTACATGTATGAGGTGATACATTGCATCGGTCTTGCACAGAATCTGGAATGTACTGAGGAACAAAAACCTTACTAATAACTGAGAGTACAGTAGATAATGAATTAGAATTATTAAGAAACTTTATAAAAAATGGCTGGCCTACTAATAAAAAGGATATTCCAGATTGTCTGCATGATTATCATAAATTAAGAGGCGAACTTACAGAAGATAATAGTTTGGTATTTTTTAATGACCGATTAATTGTTCCGAGAAATTTAAGAGTAACTTTTATTAAAACTTTACATGAAGGGCACATTGGTATGTCTAAGATGAAACAACTTGCTAGAAAATTGTACTATTGGCCTCACATCGATGCACATATTGAAAAATTCATCAAACAATGTTTTCCGTGCCAGACATATCAAAACAATAATATTAAAGAGCCTTTAATGTCTCATAAAGTGCCAAACTTGCCATTCACAAAGATAGCTACAGACATCATGGATTTTAAGGCAAAAAGTTACCTCATAGTTTATGACTATTACTCAAAATGGTTAGAGATTAAGTACATACGTAATAAAAGTGCCAGATCCATTATTGAGGTTTTAACAGATATTTTTTCAAATTTTGGCTTTCCAAGAGAAATAGTCTCAGATCATGTACCGTTTGATTCTAAAGAATGTAAAGACTTTGCTCGTGCCAATGGATTCATATTCACCTATACAAGCCCCAGGTATCCACAGTCGAATGGCTTGGCAGAGAAAGGAGTCCAGATTGCTAAAAAAATTCTAAATAAATGTCATGAAGATAAAACCGATTACAGATTAGCCTTATTAAATTACCGGGCCTCGCCCGTGTCTGGTACTAACTTCTCACCTGCTGAGCTAATGTTCAATAGAAATTTAAGAACTAAATTAATTGTAAACTCTAAGTACCTACAGCCAAAAATTAATATTAATGTAAATGAACAGTTTGATAAGACAAGAAACAGAAATATTAGTAATTATAATAAAACTAGTCGAGTCAAAGAACCATTTTATGTAGGTCAGAGCATCTGGTTTAAAAAAGATCCTAAGGCAAATATATGGTTAGAGGGCAAAATTTCCAGTTGCAATGGTAATAGATCATATAATGTAGCTGATAAAAATAATGTAATTTACAACCGAACCTCCTTACATATAAGATCTCCTTAGCTGGCCTTGGTGCTTCATCAGACTCAGCGGTCAGGTCAACACCACTGGTCGAATGTGTATTTGTAAGGTGCTATATTTAGTTAATGATTTGGTAATAAGGTTATGTACGTTGATTGTGATATTTCAGTATTATGAAAGTAAAATTAAACGTAAGTTCTTTTTCTTTTAAAAAGGGGATGAAGAACATTGTTAAGTGGAAATGTTAATATTGTTAATGTAATCGTTAAGTATAAATATATCTTGTATAACTGTGAATAGATGTAACTGATGTGAACTTACTTGCCATACTTAGACCAAATGTAAATCTGTGTAACTTAAAAAAAAAAAAAAAAAAAAAAAGTTTTAAAAGGGGATGATGTATTGTAGTATCAAAACGCAGTCTTGTCTGTAACTCAACTGTCACTTTTGACAGCTCTCTCTTGACTGCCTGGCCTCTCGTATCGAACGCAAGCTAACTTGTAATACATATTAATATAATTAAGTATTTCTTATAATAAACCACACCGAAGCTCAAGACCATCTTTTATTTAATAAACAATACAGTTCTCGCTCTCTGGGTAGAACAAGTCTCGATCCCCAAAACGTGTGTTTTGCGTTGTAGTCACCTCCAGCAATAAATCTGCCTCCAAGGGATTGAAAGTAGTCATTGAACTCTTTCTCTTTTATTGAGAATCTCGGTGGACAGTATAAGGCCCATATTTTGATATCACTAATCCAGTCTGTAACAACAATATTTGTTGCTTGGATGTAGACTTTACAGTAATTTTGTATTGCATGGTACTTGATGTTTGACCTGATTAGCACGGCCGATCCCCCATGTGCTTCGTTGTCCGGATGATTAGTGTGGTACAAATTGTGGGCACGCTGAAGTGTGATGTAAACCTGCACATTTGACACATCTGGGTTTTCTCTTACAGAACTTTTGTGTATGATTATAATCTTGATAATTAGTGCATTGGGGGATTGCTCGCTTTGGTCTGGGTGCTTCAAATAATATGCGACAGTGTAGTAATGATTTAATGCCATATATACAGGGTGTAAAAAGACTGAAATCGAAAACTTGATAGTTGCATTCAGACCATGATACTGAATAGGTTTAGCGAAAAAAAAACGCAAAATATATGTTAATTTATCTAAGTTCTTTTTTGTATTTTTCTGGTTACATACACATAGTACAACTTAATAGGACACTAACAACCTAATTATCTCATTTAGAAAACCAAAAAATAAATAAAAACAATAAAACTGCAATGTATTTTTTAATAAAATCAGTTGACCGGGGGTCATTACACAGTACCGCACATGGTTCAATGACCGCGGCTAGGGCGCGCGGGTGCGTCCCGCCCGCAGTAGGTACCTAACACTAACTAAAACTTTAAACGAAATCACTCTTTAATCTGGCTTTCTGATGGGTTATCAACCAACGCTTAAATAATAATGGTATCCTGTGCACTTGTTATTTTTTTGCGTTCGTATAATGAAATCATTCATAGTCTTCAATGAAATTCAAGTTTATTTTGCGCCGGGAATCGAACACATAGCAACGTGAGTCTGAAGTCTTAAGCCTAGACGTGAGCCTACGCCTACGGTTTTCTGATTAGCAATGCCGATTCGGCAATCTATTCACATTCGCTCTTCTTACATACCGTTGGAGAGCCACGCTTCGGCATGAATGAGTCGGTTCGACCAGAGTGATACCACGGCCTCATAGAAAACCGGTGTGAAACAGCGCTGGCGCTGTTTGTGCCGCCTATAGTATTGCGGTTATCCATTGGCGACGGTAATTGCTTACTATCAGGTCATACTTCAGCTCATTTAAACTCTATTCCATAGAAAAAAAATACAAAATTTTCAATTCAAAACGCGAAATTTGTCCAGGAAACCTACGGATGCATCTAGCCGTAAAACTTTGAATTACTTTGAAATTTTTATTAATTTACCTAAACACAGAGGATTCGCAATTCGCATTGTAGCGGCATGTTTGGTGCGCCTTTGTCGGCGAATATCAAAGAATCGTTTTCTTTGAGTTTATGCGACAAAGGGTTTCCGATGTCAGGTCGTAGGTATTTACCTATCGATACGTCAGATCGGCGGCGTGTTTCAAAGAACTTTAATTCCCTAATATTATAAATAGGTACGAACTAGACCAGTCGGTCTTCAATGTTCGCACAGTCTGGACAGTTGCGTGGTGCATTATAATTTTTTTAAGGGATTTTTAAGGGAACTTTTAGGGGACTTTCACGAAAGTTTTGTGTTGTAATTTTCCTTTTTTAAGTAGGTACAGTAAGTTAATTGTTTATTTTTTCGTCTTTTATTCTCTTAACACCTAATTTGTGTTAAGTTATTTTTAGAATAGGTACTTATATTTTAACAGTGATAGTGATTATTTATAATGTTTAGTGCGAGGGAATACGGCCAAATGATTATGTGCTATGATGTCGCCCGCGTAAATGCATCACGGGCTTTGCGTATTTACCGTGATAGGTTAGTCATCACGGCTGCCTATCAGAGAGTTTTGAATAATGAGAGGATTACATCCCAAAGGCATGGAAAAGGCCTAGAAGTAGATCTTCGAGTGGACGAACAGGACAGGTCTTGGCTCTTGTTGAGAGAAATCCTCGGGTTGGAACACATCATCATCATCATCATCAGCCTATCGCAGTCCACTGCTGGACATAGGCCTCTCCCATTGCACACCACTGTGATCGATTTTGGGCTTCTCGCATCCAGCTCCTGCCAGCCATCTTACGCAGGTCGTCACTCCACCTCGCCTGTGGGCGTCCTACACTACGTTTACCGAGACGCAGTCTCCACTCCAGAACTCTTCTGCCCCAACGGCCATCAGTTCTGCGGCTAATATGGCCAGCCCACTGCCACTTCAGTTTGCTAATCCGGTGGGCTATGTCGATGACCTTAGTTCTCTGACGGATCACCTCATTTCTGATATGATCCCTCAGAGAAACGCCGAGCATAGCCCTTTCCATAGCACGCTGAGCAACTTTAAGCTTATGGACCAACCGTACCGTAAGTGTCCAGGTCTCGGCTCCGTATGTCATGACAGGTATGACGCACTGATTGAAAACTTTCGTTTTTAGACATTGTGGGATCGACGACAAAAAGACTCGACGTAGCTTTCCAAACGCTGCCCAACCCAACTGAATTGTTCTATTCACCTCATCCTCGAGGTTGTTTCTACCCAACTGCAATGTCTGCCCAAGGTAGACATATTTTTGAACAACCTCGAGAACGGTATCGTGTACTGCAACCGGTTCCGGTAGAACATGTTTATTGAACATGACCTTGGTTTTGTCCAAGTTCATCCTTAGGCCGATGCGCATAGAAGAATCAGCCAGGTCATTCAGCATCTGTTGCAGGTCCTGCAGTGTCTCTGCCATTATGACGATGTCGTCCGCAAATCGCAAGTGAGAGATGTATTCGCCATTAATGTTAATGCCACGTCCTTTCCAGTTTAGCGTCTTGAACATATCCTCCATTGCATTTGTGAACAATTTCGGGGAAATAACGTCCCCTTTTCTCACTCCTCGATGCAATGGTATGGACCTTGTTTGCTGATTCTGTACTTGGACGGACATGGTGGCGGTATCGTAGAGACATCTCAGCACTTGGATGTATCGCCAATCTACCTGACAACGCTGCAGAGACTCCAGAACAGACCAGATCTCAACCGAGTCGAAGGCCTTCTCATAGTCCACGAATGCTAGACACAGGGGCTGGTTATACTCCTGGGTCTTCTGTATAATTTGCCGCACTGTGTGTATGTGGTCTATGGTGCCGTATCCGCTCCGAAATCCGGCCTGCTCCGGTGGTTGAAATTCGTCGAGTCTTTGCGCAAGACGGTTCGTGATGACTCTTGAAAACAGCTTGTAGATGTGGCTTAGAAGGGAAATGGGTCGATAGTTCTTCAATAAGGTCTTGTCACCTTTTTTGAAGAAAAGAACGACCAAACTCCTACTCCACACCTCCGGAGTTCTCCCTTCAAACAGGACAGCGTTGAAAAGCTTTTGGAGCTCCCTCAGTACGGGTTTACCTCCAGCTTTTAATAGCTCTGTTGTAACGCCATCCTCTCCAGGGGCTTTTCCATTTTTAAGCTGTTTAAGAGCCATCTCGATTTCATCAGTGCTGACTTCTGGCAGGTCTTCGGTGTAGTGACGCGTTACTGTGGCTCTGGTGTCCTCATTTTCGGGGTCAGGTCGAGATGCATGCGAAGCGTATAGCCGGCTATAGAAGCCTTCCACTTCCAAAAGGACTGCCGGTTTCGAGGAAACAACTTCTCCACTTGTTGTGGTCAACTTCGTCAGTTCGCTTCTACACAAAGATTGTACAAACACTTTTGACCCCCGATTTTGCTCGATCGCTCTTTCGATGGTGCGAGTATTGGAGCACCGGAGGTCGTGTCGGACGAGTTTCCGTATCTCTCTGTTCAGCATCCTCTTTGCCAACGAAGTGACGGGTGGGTTGTCACGCCTTTTCCTCATCAACCCTAAAGTCTTCTCTGAAAGCTTCGACTTCCTGCCTTTACGCTGCAGTTCACAGAATCTCGTACCTTCGTCCCTGAGGATTCGAACCACATTTTCGAGGTTCTGGTTTACGTCTGTTGTGGTTTCCACGGCAGCGAATCGGTTTTCCAGGTTTGACTGGAACGTTTCAGATCCTATCATGGCTTGGAGTAGAGTTGGTCGGAGCCTGGACTTCATCAAACGGGCACGTTCAACTTTGAAGTTGATATTCAGAGAGCCTCGGACTAGTCGGTGATCGCTACCGGTATTAAACCTATTGATCACTGAGACATCTCTGAATATGTGCCTCTTGTCCGTAATGATGAAGTCGATCTCATTTTTTATCACAGTATCGGGGCTTTGCCACGTCCACTTGCGTTGGGGCTGTTTTTTGAAAAAAGAATTCATCAAAAAGAGCCCCTCGCGTTCAAGGAAGTTGACAAGCATTTGCCCCCTATGATTTCTGACTCCAAGTCAATGTTATCCTACTACCGATTCGCTGCAAATCTGTACTCCCACTTTAGCGTTGAAGTCACCCATGACAACGTTGTAGTGGGTCTTAGTGGTTAAGTGGAGGGCCCTCGATATGTCATCGTACATATCCTCCACCTCGTCATCTGAGTGCGCCGAGGTCGGTGCGTACACTTGCACAACCTTGAGGCTATACCTCTCAGTGAGCTTAATAATGAGGTAGGCTACCCTGTTCGACACACTGGAAATTTCCACAACGTTGTTAGATATAGACTTATTTACCAGAAACCCCACGCCACCTTGGGATTGTTGGTCTCCCTCGCGGAAGTACATTAGGTGACCTGACTCAAGAGTTACGGTGTCCTCCCCCTGTCTTCGGACTTCACATAACCCGAGGATGTGCCACCTAATTTTACCCAGTTCTACCTCCAGTTGTGCCAGATGCGAGTCTAGCCGTAGCGTGCGTCCGTTGTACGTAGCCAGGTTTGGAACACGAACTACGGCAAAGTTAATTAGAGGTCATGGAACCCCAATATCGCATCAAACAGTGCATAAAATTATAAGAAAAAATAATAAAATAAGCTCAGTTTGTGCCATTTCTGGATCGACCGAGGCTCTCGCAGAATTAGGTAAGTAGCGTGAAGTCACTAGGTAGATATATTCGTTAATAGGGAACTTTACCGACGCCGCGACGCGAAGGTAGTTAAATTAAATAGTTATGAAAGGCATTGACCTAGCTACTCAGTGCGCGCATACATTGCTGGCTTCGGAAATTAATAAAAATCTTGATACATTGTTTTTTCCGGCTACAATTTTTTTTAAAGACAACTGTTTGTTTTTTTTAATTAGTTTTGGGGTGCTGAAGCTGCATCTTTCGTTTTCGGAAGTCGTCTGGTTACACCCTGTATATCTTTATTGTTTTCACGGGATTCTAGTTCGATGTACCACATTGGTAGCGGCTGTTTTGTTCTTGAATGTTTTTGAATGTTCCAGATATTTGTTACTTTGTGGTCAAGCTCTTCAATAGCAATTTTTATTTCCTCTTTATCTGTGGATGGGTGCAGGTTTTTTAGCACCACTCTAAAACTGCGTTCTTGTTTAGGCTGGTAACTGTAAAATTCTTTATCTTTGGCCTTCAGTTCTTTAAGGATAGTGAAGTATGATTCGGCTGTTTTCGATTGAATTTTAGCTCTATCACCTCGTAAAACTTTAATTTCATACTCCCCTTTTGCTACTTCTTCTAGTAATTTCAATAATGGTTGGATATTTCTAACACCATCAATGAACAGTGGAGGAGGTCTTATTGGTTTTAGTGTTTGTGTTTCAGGGATATCCGGTTGCTCTATAACGTCGAGCCCTGTGAAACTGTTGGATGTTGGTACTGATGGTGTTGCGAGCCAGTAATTCAGTTTTGTTTGTTTTAGACTACGCGTTACTGAGTCTGGGCTGGATCTTTGCCTTTTCCCATAGCGAACTTCTGTAAATTGCTGATCTTCGGGTTCTCTATCGGTTTTGTCTGTCAGCTCAATGTTTATTTTGTCCTGACTCGTTATCGACAATTAATTTTAAGTTTATTTATTAGTTATGACGTTAGTTGTGATATTTAGTATATTCTTTTTGACCACATTGTCTGAAATATTTTTAGGTATTTCGTGCAACCTGTCCCTCGTTTTATAACATTTAACGATACTACAAGGTTTCAATGGGCGTTTTCGCTTAGTGAAAGAAATAGTGGATGTGTGTTGTACATTAATTAAAACACTACATATAATACTATATTATTCTAAAGGAATTTTAAGGTAATTCTGAACGGGTTGGAATTGTACAAAACAAGACTATTAGTCTGTCGACAGACTGTATCACATGAACTAGCGATAATCATGAATCAATGATAACTGGAATGTTAAACTATTCACATACGATGTATTTTAATTGCCGCTGTAACAGAAATTACTTAAAAACAGCAAAAGAGGGATTTCCATACAACAAATGTGATTGGTTGCTGTTGATGGTGAAGCTGTTGAAAATGAAATAAAACTTGTATAATCCTTAGTTTTATATGAGATTAAGCATTTTGTTTACCTACTTGCAGTATTATTTTATTTAAATCTGACGCATTACACAAGTTGGACAGTTTGATTATGGCTTCGGTATAAGTTAAAACAAAAAAAAAACTCAGTGTTATATGCAGTTTTATTATTTCAAATAGGTAGTTCTTGTGTAAATCTGTTTGTTGTATTTATGTCTTACAGAGCACAGCCACAACCCCTGCCAGCCCATCCAGCGCGGTAGCCAAGACCGGGAGCGATGGCAGCGCCAAAGTATTCAGGAGCAAAAGCAGTGTTCTCGCTAACCATGGCGTTGATACCATTTCCACAGACATGATTGACGGCACCCATACCAGCAGTAGGGAGAACACCCTCCAAACCCACAGTACCAACGAAAGGCAGCTCACCAGCTACGGCAAGAGCACCTTCATAGGCATTCTCAGACGCTACAGAGATTCCGACGGGAGCAAAAGCAGAGGCACTGGAGACTGGGAGCAAGCCACCGCTGGTAGGAGTAAAGTCCATGGCGGGAGCAACAGCGGGGTAGATTCCATCGTAAGCTAAACCTCTGCCTGCAAATCCAGCGAGACCATCATAAGCCAGAGGAGCGGCTAAACCATCATAAGCTAGGCCTCTGCCTGCAAATCCAGCGATACCATCATAGGCCAGAGGAGCGGCTAAGCCATCGTAAGCTAGGCCTCTGCCGGCCCAACCAGCTAGGCCATCATAAGCGAAAGGAGCAGCCAAGCCGTCGTATGCCCAACCGGGAGCGCCGATGCATTGACTCAATGCAGACTAAAAGGAAAATAAAATATATAATAAGTATACGGAAAAATATAACTTACAGTTTCAACATTACCATTCTAGTCCTGCAATCCCTTTTTGGTAATTCATTCCGCTAACAGCAACAAAAGCACAATAGAAACATACTCAGTTCGCAAAATTAAATTGCGAAGTCATGCCTGGTACGATCAAGAATCCTAAGATAAAGAAGAGCACGGTTTTATTTTTTATAGAGATAACCCAGGCAATAGAAACTACAAATATTTAATACATGTAATGGACCCAAATGAAATCCTGACCAAAACAAAAAGGAGAAACCCGATTCTGGGCCTAAGCGTTACACGAATGGGATATGTACCAAAAAATTCGTCTAAATTGCTAGATTAACCTATCGAAATCTTAGCTTCATTTGCAATGGCCAAGTGTAGAAAATAAGTAGAATTCTATTGTTTTAAACAATCTTTGTAAACCTCTGCAACACTTATTTCAATATACGTAACTAGCTCCACAAACGTAGCATTCCTAAAATAGGATCGATTTAGTGGAAATCGATACTGTTATAAATAAATAATACTTCTTTGTTTTAGTATAAATGATTGTTTTAATAGGTATTTTAATCAATGTAAATAGAGTCTGGCCAGCGAATCGTGACACAACTACTTACAATGGCGGCAATTCAAAATATCTACAACTGGCAGCATTAAATATAGCATGAAAGGGTAGTTTTTCATTTTTATATTAATGTGACTATGCCATAGAAAAACACAAATGTTTCAAATCGTGTTTTTCATGTTATAGAAAACTATAGCGGTTTTGATAACTTTTTTATTTTAGAAGATAAAAAGGCCTAACTTGTGAAATAAGCTGACTTAGAAAACTTCGTACAAAAATAAAGAAATAATAAGCAAATACAACAATGTATAATATGTATGTATTTACAAAAAAAAGGATGTTTATGTATTTATATCAGTTGTCTAGTTTGGGGGCTAGATGGCGTTGTGTGTAAAATGTCCGAAATATTTATTATTTATTATTATTATTAATTATCTATTGTACACGATTTAATTATGGGTGAGTACATAACCCTATTTTATGCGTGACATATGCGTGTATAACCTGACACACACTTGGCCAATTTTTCATTAAAATAACTCAAATAATAAACATAACCTAAAATGTAAACATTGTCTGATTTTACCAGTTTGGCCATTGCTGGGAGACCTGAAAATTAGGCTCGTGAAATCGTCATAGATATTGTAATTTATGACCAAATTCTAGCACTGTAACGCCAGGCCCAAGTTTGTATGGATTTCGGGTTTCTCCTTTGTGTATCTTGTTCTATATAGGATTTGAATCCACAACACTCAGCGCGGTAGAAAATTTTGACTTATCGAATAGTCGTAAGTTAAAAGTTTAAGATACAATTACCCTATCAGTGCATTCAAATATTCGACAAGTCGTGCGGAAATTAACTGTTGATAAAGATCAATTCACTTATAGTCTGAAATGTAAAGTCTTGAATTGAAACTGATGTCTCAAGAATATGTAAACAAAATCATTAAAATATTGTTGATTAGTTAATATGCTTTAAAATATGGTTCTGAAACTTATTATGGAAATAATACGTAGAACACACAGCTTACCTGAACGAGAAGCGCCTGAGCGCAAAGGATGAGTACAGCTTTGACAGACATGTAGTTTGTTCAAGTGTAATTTCTAGCACTAGAATGATATGCAGTGTCTACGCAGTTGCTTTTATACTTAAATATATTATCAATATGAAAGAATACTTAGTCAAGAAATAGGTTAGTAATTTAAATCTTGGGTAATAATGATAAGCCTACGAAACAAACAGAAACAAGTACAATTGATTACAGAAACGTGTCAAAATGACGAAATTTAATTTTGACTTTGAAACTGTGATATATAAAGATATCAAAATAGTCTTTACATACTGTATTCAGCTTTCCGTTAAAGTAAAACAATCACCATGAACACCTTCGCCGTTGTATTCCTCTGCCTCCAAGCCTGCCTGGTACAGGTTAGTGTGATATTTGAAATTGTAAAAATGTAACTGCTTAATAGTCAGTTTATTGTAAGATTTTATTTAAAGAATCAAGTCAAGCTAAACTACACCATATATTACATTGTAAAAGTTGAGTGTATATTAAAATAGTAACGTGGCTCCTTTTTCAGAGCGTGTTCGGTCAGTGCACCAGCCGCGCTGCTGTAGCTGCAGAACCCGGACTTATCGCTCCTGGTTTTGCTGGTTCTTACGGTCTTGGCACTCCCTTCGGTTTAGGTGCACCTTTCGCATACGACGGTCTGGCTGGTGTAGGAGCACCTTGCGGATACCGCGCTGGCCTTGGTGAGCTCGCCTACCCTGGTGCTGGACTTGGCCTTTACGGTGATATTGCTTACCCTGGTGCTGGACTCGGCCTGTACGGTGATGTTGCCTACCCTGCACCTTACGGTGGTGTTGGTGAAGGAAACGTAGCTGTCGCTGGTGAGCTGCCCGTGGCTGGTACTACCGCTGTCGCTGGTCAGGTCCCCATCATGGGAGCAGTTAACTTCGGTGGTGCTGTCCCCGCTGCTGGTTCCGTGTCCATCACTGGTAGATGTGCCTGCGGATGCGACGCTCCTTACGGATACTTGTACTGAGTAACGATGTACCCAATTAAACTAAATGACAATAAACACCATTGACTATGCAATCACTCCGTTGTATTATTTTATTTTATTATTACTTAGTACATTTTATAGAAGTAGATTAACGCCATGGTCAGTGAGAACTCTGCTTTCGCACCTGAGTACTTTGGCGCTGCCATCGCTCCTGATCTTGGCTACCGCCGAAGACGGGCTGGCAGAGGTTTTGACTATGCTCTGTAAGACATAAATACAACGAGCAGATTTACGCAAGAACTACCTATTTGAAATACATAATAACACTTATTTGGGGTGCATATCATACTGAGTTTTTTTGGTTTTGCGTCAACTTCAAATAAAATAATGCTGCAATTAGGTTCTTTTAAGAGCATTTCGATACAAAATGCATAATCTACTATAAAACTAAGGATTGCAAATAAAAGTTTGCCATATAAAGGAAAATAATCACAGACACAATTTGAGTGTTTCCACGTCCTACCCAATTGTCCTGCTGGCGGTAGAACCGTGCTTCGGCTCGTTAATCTTTACTAACACCAGTTAAGTAAGACGATGGTTGGGGTTTTTATGCCGACTGTATGGACAGGCGGACTCAAAACTTACTACCCTATACTGTAATCTAAACTGTACATAGTTAAGTTTTTATTAACTTTTCACGGACTTTAAAAAAGATACACCTCACTAGTTTGTTTCGTCATTACTTTCCAGAGTGAGTCTAAGGCGATTAACACACGGCCCACCGCGCACCGCTGCGGTGGGCGGTGGCGGTTGAGCGGATTTTGTAGCGGTGCACCGCGCGGTAAGGCGGTTCTCGCGTCTTACCGCGCAGTTGGATTTAACGTGGTTTTGACCATTTTGATCATAGACTGAAGTGGTGGCAGCAATCTGGCTTTTATGTTATTTACTTTACGCACAGATACATGCATCAGCGGACTTAATGCGATTTTGTTTCTTAGAAAAAAAAAGAAGATATTGGGTTCATCCATTTTTACGAAGCAGAACTCTAAATACGGCCTTAAGAAACGCCGGCGCCTTCAAACTGTGAAGTCCGACGTGTAAAGATTGACTTGCTAAAATAAATAAAATTTACTCATTTATATACTCCAAAAAGCAGATACAGTATCTAATAGAGAAGCTATAATTACGTATGTAGTTTTCTACAAATATGTATGTACGTAGATATGTATAGTGCCCGTGTGGTGACAGATTAAGAATACGATGTCACGACCCTTATTCATTTCGTGGGCATCAATGGTAGGAGCAAACTACATCTAGGTTAAATTACTACAAAGAGAAGGAAAACTTGAAATAAACGCTTTACTAACTCGTTATGCAAGTGAGGTATGGTAGGACAAAATCTCCTCTCTTAGGCTCTCCTATATCTATCAGTAGGCTGTTAAATGCCATGGAGCAACACAGGTCCGCTGACCGGAGCCGATTTATTACAGCGTCTTTCTTCGAAACAAAGTCAGTTATTTTTTGCGGGAGGAAATCTTCAGACGTCCATATTTTAGACTTACATACATATAAAACAATGGATACCACACACACGTACCAATTTAAACCGTAAACTCAAAATTTAACACACAAATAAAAACATTTTGGTTGAGCCAAATGCCAAATGGGTATACAATGTTCGGTGGAGTGTGCACGAAGCACGACACTTCCGCCAGCAGCACATTTGGGTAGGCCATGGAAACACAGCGTAATAAGTTACATTTACATAAAGTAGGAGTTTCAAAAGATAACATACAAAAATTAAAATGTCTATCACTTTGGAACATAAAGAAAACGTAAATGCGGAAGACAACAGCATCCTTCTCAAGAAAATATATCATTTAAATAATTTTGAACTGTACAGTAAGCCCTTTCACATAGTATTTTATGTAAACGTCTTGCTTGATACGATGACTGCATCGAAAATAATCTAGGATTAAAGGAGATGGTCCAAAATGTATGGACCAAAAACATAGAATTGATTGGGACTAAATGGATATCAGTAGTTTCATTATATTGTTCAATTTACCCATCGAAAGCGCAATGCCCAAATCAATGGGGTATAGGAGCTATAGACTGACAAAGTCTTTAAAAATCATGAGGAACTTGTGATTTTTATCAGTTTAAAGAATGTCAGCAATATACTAACGACTATAACGACAGGATTACTATACTATTGTTTACTATCAACCATTTATGTTTTTAATTGTTACTCATCACTAAAATAAAAAAATATTTAAAAAAAAAAACCATTCCAGCTGGCTAACTGAACTGATAAGAGAAAGAAATAACAATAGCATGCAAAAGAGTTGTTATTTTATGACGCCGTTTTACCTAAATACTATACTTAAGCTTGTATTGGACTCTAAACTAGTTGTAGATATTACTGCTGACTGACTGCCTGCTTGACTGCCTTGTTGGTCTAGTGGTTAGCGTATGCGGCTGCTGATCAAGAGGTCTCGGGTTCGATTCCCGGGTCAGACCAAATACTTGTGTGTTAGACAAATATTTGTTTCGGAGTCTGGGTATTTTTCTATGTATAATATGTATGTATTTACAGGAAAAAAGTATGTTTATGTATTTATATCAGTTGTTTAATACCCATAATACAAGCTCTGCTTAGTTTGGGACTAGATGACGTTGTGTGTAAGATGCATTGAGTTATATGTACTACATATAACTCAATGGTAAGATGTCCAGAATATTTGCTCGACGTAGTGATTGCTCAGTTAAATGATAAAACTTTTACAGTAATCCTACTAATATTGTTAATCAGTAATAATTATTGTTTTTGTAAAAACTGTAATCTCATCATCAATCAACAAGTAATTAATGATTTTTTCATACATATTTTGTCAGCCTATTGCTCATAATAATATACCCCATTGTTTCGGCATTGCGCTTACGGTGGAGTAAATGGTGCATTCTAATGAACCTACTGATACCTATTTAGTCCCAATCGATTCTGGGTTTTTTTTGGACCATCTCTTTTAGATCACTAAATATAATAATAATCTATTGGAATTTTTAGGTAAGTCGGGACGAGTTGGGACGGTAAAAAACAAGACCCTATTACTCCGCTGTTCGTCTATCTGTCGTGACTGTAATATCTCATGAACTAGCGATAAACATGATTTAATGATAGCTAGAATGTCGAAATTTTGACATACGATGTATTTTATTGCCGCTATAACAAAAAATACTAAAAAACCGAAAATAGGGACTCCTATACAAACAAATGTGATTTTTTGCCGTTGATGGTAAAGCTTTGAAAAGTAATATGAGTATTTGTGGGAAATCAGACTTTGTATAATCCTTAGCTTTATAGTAGATTAAGCAATTTGTATACAAAAGCTCTAGTAATAACCTGCTTGCAGCATTACTTTATTTTAATTTGACTCTCTACACGCGTAGGACAGTTTGATTACTACTTCAGTAGAAATGAAAACATAAAAACAGTATGATATGCACTCAAAGTAAGTTTTATTATTTCAAATACGTAGTTCTTGTGTAAATCTGCTTGTTGTATTTATGTCTTAAAGAGCACAGCCACAACCCCTGCCAGCCCATCCAGCGCGGTAGCCAAGACCGGGAGCGATGGAGGCACCAAAGTATTCAGGAGCAAAAGCAGTGTTCTCGCTAACCATGGCGTTGATACCATTTCCACAGGCATGATTAACGGCACCCATACCAGCAGTAGGGAGAACTCCCTCCAAACCTACAGTACCAACAAAAGGTAGCTCACCAGCTACGGCAAGAGCACCTTCATAGGCATTCTCAGACGCTACAGAGATTCCGACGGGAGCAAAAGCTGAAGCACTGGAGACTGGCAGCAAACCACCGCTGGTAGGGGTGAAGTCCATGGCGGGAGCGAAAGTGGAGTAGACTCCATCGTAAGCCAGACCTCTGCCTGCAAATCCAGCGAGACCATCATAAGCCAGAGGAGCGGCTAAGCCATCATAAGCTAGGCCTCTGCCGGCCCAACCAGCTAGTCCATCATAAGCAAAGGGAGCAGCCAAGCCGTCGTATGCCCAACCGGGAGCGCCGATGCATTGACTCAATGCAGACTAAAAGGAAAATAAAATATGCAATAAGAATACGGAAAAAGTATAAGAGTTTCAACATTATCATTCTAGTCCTGCAATCCCTTTTTGGTTATTAATTCCACTAACAGCAACAGAAGCACAATAGAAACATACTCAGTTTACAAAATTTAATTGCGAGGTCATGCCCGGTACGATCAAGAACTCTCATAAAGAAGAGCACTGTATTTTTTTATAGACATCACTCACGCACTTGGAACTATAAAACATATAATACATGAAATAGAACCATTATGAAATTCTGACCAAAACAAAAATTTGTGGATCCAGAATGATGTTCTGAGTTTTGAATCCACAACACTCAGCCCGGTAGAAAATTTTGATTTATCGAATAGTCGTCGTTAAAACTTTAAAATACAATTAACCTATCAGTGCAGTCAAATATTCGACAAGTCATACGGAAATTTAGTTTAAACTATTGATATAGATAAACATAGATGTAAATTATAAGTCGTAAAATAAATCATGAACCTAGTCATCAATCAATCAATCAAAGTATGAAATGCAGAGTCTTGAATTGAAACTGATGTCTAAAGAATATGTAAACAAAAGCATTTAAATATTCTTAATTATTTAGAATGTTCTAAAATGTTGTTCTGAAACTTAATATTTGAAATAAAACAATGTGTAAAACACACAACTTACCTGAACGAGAAGCGCCTGAGCGCAGATGATGAGGACAGCTTTGGCAGACATGTTGCTTGTTCAAGTGTAAGTTCTGGCACTAGAATGATATGCAGTGTGGATGCAGTTGAATTTATACTATAATTTGTAATCAATATTTAAGCATATTAAAGAAATAGGTTACTAATATAAATCTTGGGTAATAACGATAAGCCTACGAAACAAACAGAATTAAGTATAATTGATTGTTGAAACGTGTCAAAATGACGAAATTACATTTTGACTTTGAAACTGTGATATATAAAGACCTCAAAATAGTCCTTACATACTGTATTCAGCTTTCCTTTGAACTAAAACAAATCACCATGAACACCTTCGCCGTTGTATTCCTCTGCATCCAAGCCTGCTTGGTACAGGTAAGTGTGATATTTGAAATTGTAAAAATATAATTCCTTGAAAGTCAGTTCAGTTTTTAATTTTAATTGAAGAATTTAAATCTGCAATCTATGTTAAATTGTTAAATTCTGTAATCTATTTTAAATTGTTTGTATTGATATGGAAAGAGTAACATGGCTTCTTTTTCAGAACGTGTTCGGTCAGTGCACCAGCCGCGCTGCTGTAGCTGCTGAGCCTGGACTCATTGCTCCCGGTCTTGCTGGCCCTTACGGTCTTGGTGCTCCATTCGGTTTAGGTGCACCTTTCGCATACGACGGTCTGGCTGGTGTGGGAGCTCCTTTCGGATACCGCTCCGGTATTAGTGAGCTCGCCTACTCTGGTGCTGGACTCGGCTTGTACGGTGATATTGCTTACCCTGGTGCTGGACTCGGCCTGTACGGTGATGTTGCCTACCCGGCTCCTTACGGTGGTGTTGGTGAAGGAAACGTAGCTGTTGCTGGCGAGCTCCCCGTGGCTGGTACTACCGCTGTCGCTGGTCAGGTCCCCATCATGGGCGCTGTTAACTTCGGTGGTGCTGTCCCCGCTGCTGGTTCCGTGTCCATCACTGGTAGATGTGCTTGTGGTTGCGACGCTCCTTACGGATACTTGTACTGAGTAACGATGTACTCAATCAAACTTAATGACAATAAACGCCATTGAATATGCAATCACTCCGTTGTATTACTTTAATCTTGAATAGGGAATTAGTATAAAGTGATCGAAATTGAAGTGCTCTGTAAAAAGTTTTGCATGGTCATATACAACAATCACTGAGTGATCAATCAGTTCCTATTTTACTACCCTTAGGGTTGGATTACTTTTTCTATATTTTAATGAACTGACCTCGACATGAACTAAATCTAATCTAATAATAAAGAAATGTCCAAATCGGACTACTCTGTTTTAAGTTAAGCGTGCTTAAATATTACAATCAGTCAGTAAACAGTCAATCATTCCCTGTTTTGCCACCCTTGGGGTTGGAATCCTTTTTCAAACTTATTTGGGACCAACTTCTGAATATCTATACCCTTTTCAATATAAAGTAGTTATCAAAATCAGACTACTCTGTAAAAAGTCATGAGTATATTAAAAAAATATCGGTGTCTAAAATCTAAAATAATTGAAATTACCTGATACTTAGTTGCAAAACAATATTTGCTATTAAATGAATATACTGTTTTCTTATTAAATTTATTTAATTTCATAATCTATTAAACCTCCTTTCTAAGGAGAGGCCTATGTCCAGCAGTGGACTGTTAAAGGCTGTTGATGATGATTAAGTTAATTCTGTGCTGTAAAACTTCACGGTGCTGCAGGCGGGGATCTACAGTACTTTGTTACGGGCAAAAGAGTATCAACCAAAATTAAATTTTTCACCACATCTTCTTCTTCCTAGCCTTATTCCAATTTTATTTGGGGTCGGCTACTAGGTCAACCAGATTTTCCTGAATATCAGTCCTTCCACGGAGCGACTGACATCGGACCTCCGCAACCCTAAGGGAGAACTGAAATTCGAAAATTTGAACTAGTTGTCCGTATATTTGAGAGCACTGACTTCCCAGTAACGATTGCTATAGATATTCATGACAACCGGGACCGACAGCTTAACGTACTCTCCGAGGCACGGGCGTGAATAACCCTCAAACTTCCAAACTCCGGGCTGCTATTAGGAATTTTCTAAAAAAAACCCAAAACCACTTTTTGTCCTGATTCGGGATTTGAACCCCAAAGGAGAAACCCGATTCTGGGCCTAAGCGTTACACGAATGGGATATGTACCAAAAAATTCGTCTATTTTGCTTGATTAACATATCGAAATCTTAGCTTCATTTGCAATGGCCAAGTGTAGAAAATAAGTAGAATTCTATTGTTTTAAACAATCTTTGTAAACCTCTGCAACACTTATTTCAATATACGTAACTAGCTCCACAAAAATAGCATTCCTAAAATAGGATCGATTTAGTGGAAATCGATACTGTTATAAATAAATAATACTTCTTTTTTTTAGTATAAATGATTGTTTTAATAGGTATTTTAATCAATGTAAATAGAGTCTGGCCAGCGAATCGTGACACAACTACTTACAATGGCGGCAATTCAAAATATCTACAACTGGCAGCATTAAATAATAGCATGGGTTATTTTGTATTTTTCTATTAATGTGACTATGCCATAGAAAAACACAAATGTATCAAATCGTGTTTTTCATGTTATAGAAAACTATAGCGGTTTTGATAACTTTTTTATTTCAGAAGTTATAAAGGCCTAACTGACTTAGAAAACTGCGTACAAAAATAAAGAAACAATAAGCAAATACAACAATGTATAATATGTATGTATTTACAAAAAAAAAGTATGTCTAAGTATTTATATCAGTTGTCTAGTTTGGGGACTAGATGGCGTTGTGTGTAAAATGTCCGAAATATTTATTATTTATTATTATTATTAATTATCTATTGGGCACGATTTAATTATGGGTGAGTACATAACCCTATTTTATGCGTGACCTGACACGCACTTGGCCAATTTTTATTAAAATAACTCAAACAATAAACATAACCTAAAATGTAAACACTGTCTGATTTTACCAATTTGGCCATTGCTGGGAGACCTGAAAATTAGGCTCGTGAAATCGTCATAGATATTGTAATTTATGACCAAATTCTAGCACTGTAACGCCAGGCCCAAGTTTGTATGGATTTCGGGTTTCTCCTTTGATTTGTTGCGAAGTTTGGATGTTTTCTATGTATAAATATGTATTTATTTATAAAAAAGTATGCTTTTCTATTTAAATCAATTGTCTCATATCCTTATTACAAGCCTTGCTTAATTTGGCACTAGATGGCGTTGTGTAAGATTTCCGAAATATTTATTTACTAGCTTTCCGCCCGCGGCTGCGCCCGCGTGGAATTCGTTTATATCGCGCGACACGGTAAGGGTAGATTAAACAATCTTACATGATTTTATGTTTGATAATAAGGAACTTTGACACAAACTTTCGTCTCCTATTTCAAACCCTTCACCTTTATTTTCGCGATAAAAAGTATACTATGTCCTTTCCTAAGTTCAGTTCTATCTTCATACTAAATTTAGAGTTACTTTCGCATTTATAATATTAGTAGGGATTTATTTATTATTTAGAGTTTTATGTTACAATATTACAATAAAAACATTGTCCTCATCTTCTTCACATTCCACTGGTTTAAAATAAAGTATTTTAAAGTATACGTAATATATGTACGTATTTCTATGATTGAAATGATAATTTATCTCAGAGTTGATATGTGTATTAGATGTCTCGGAAAAAGTTATTATATATGCTTTTAAGCCCGTTTTGTAGTTTATGAATCGGCCCTTGGACCTTATAGATTCGTCACGTCCTTTCGTTCATCCGTCCTACATCGACCACCCAAACAATCTGTGAGATGAAACTTTGCATGGATATGTGTTATAATTACGTCGACAAAGTATTATAATACAATTTTTTTTTTTTTTTTTTTTTTTTTTTCTGGAAATACCTTACCATTATAGTAAGATATTGCTATTACGATCTAGTCTACAGACTAATGAGTAATTTTACTTTGACTTAAATTAATAAAATAAAACTATAATAAGATTGTGTCATTTAACACTATTCTTATTGTCTCTAATTAATTGAAGGCACTCTGTTCTTGTGTTCCTTTAGTACACTGCACTTATGGTAGTATTTTGTTCACTTTGCACTTTCACTTAACTAACTCAAAGGGTTTTATCCTTTTGAGTCTTCTTTTAATATTCGTATTGTCAAGGAGCTGGATAGCCTCAACATTGACGTGATGATGAAGTCGGCGTTCATGAGCTTCGGCATACTTCGACACGATGTCTGCGACGAGTTCAATTTTAAGGTCTCGATGGAGGTCGTTCATTCTAATGTACCAAGGTGCATTTACAATACCCCTTAGTACTTTATTTTGAAAGCGTTGTATCATCAGTGTATTGGATTGTTTGGTACATCCCCATAGCTGGATACCATAAGTCCATACAGGCATAAGAACTTGTTTGTATAGCAATAACTTATTATGTACGGACACTTTTGAGTGTTTACCCAAGAGCCAGTACATTTTTTTGTAGCGAAGATCCAACTCGTCGCGTTTCTTTTTGACATGGGCTTTCCAGCGAAGCTTTGCGTCTAGTGTCATTCCAAGATATTTGGCAGTATTAACATAGGGTATTATTTTTGGTTTGGTACAGTAATCAAAAAAATAGAGTGAAATGGGCGGGCGCATATTCCGATGCTTATGGTCTGGAATGTGGGGTGAGGCAGGGTGGATTGTGTTCCCCTCGTTTGTTCAACCTCTATATAAACAAACTGATTGAAGAACTTAGTAGCACTAAAATAGGATGCCACGTAGATGGTGTTTGTATAAACAACATCAGCTATGCTGATGATATGGTGTTACTGAGTCCTTCTGTTGGCGCGATGAGGAAACTCCTCAAAATTTGTGAAACCTATGCGGTGTCGCATGGGCTCAGGTACAACACCGATAAGAGTGAGTGGCTTGTTTTTAAGTCAGGTAGCTTTACGTACAAACAGCTGCCGGAACTCTCACTCTCGGGATCTCCTCTAGGTCGTGTTCAGAGGTTTAAGTACCTGGGCCACTGGGTCACCGATGATTTAAAAGATAATGTGGACATAGATAGGGAGCGCAGATCGCTGGCTGTCCGCTGCAATATGCTGGCCCGCAGGTTTGCGCGATGTAGTAACAGTGTAAAAATTACGTTGTTTAAAGCCTATTGCCAATCATTTTACACCTGCAGCTTGTGGTCTAGGTTTACACAGGGGACATACAGCGACCTGCGAGTGCAATATAACAATGCATTCAGGGTGCTTTTGGGATTGCCATGGAGGTGTAGCGCGTCAGGCATGTTCGCGGAGGCTAATGTCGACGGTTTCGCTGCAATAATGCGGAAGCGTTGTGCTTCCATGCTGGCGCGCCTCCGTTCCTCCTCTAACAGCATCCTGAATGTATTTTCAGATAGGTGGGACTCCTCCCTTATGACAAGGTGGTTGTATGTCCACACTTGTTAATTTATTGGTATGTACTTATATATGTTATATTTTTAATGTATGTACTTATATGTTATATTTTAATGTATGTACTTATATATATTTTCTATACTAACACTAGGTTAAGTCAATGTAACTAACACAGTATGGATTCAAGGTCCGAAATAAATAATTTGAATTGAATTGAATTGAAATTATATGACTATTTATAAATACCGGGTGATAGTTAGGTGATTTATTGGTAAAGTCGATATGAACCGATTTAGATTCATTTAATTTTATTCGCCATTTACACGTCCAATCATAAATGGTGTTCACTGCTAGTTGAAGTTTATCTACTGCTTCTTTATGTGTGCACCCAGTGGCCATAATAGCTGTGTCATCCGCAAAAGTTGCAATGATATTTTTTTCTAATTCTGGCATGTCAGATGTGTATAACAGGTACAGTACCGGACCTAGGACACTTCCTTGTGGCACCCCCGCTTTAATAGGTTTCAGCTCAGAGTATGCATCTCCTTCTCTAACTCTGAACATTCTATTAGATATGTAGGATTTTAAGATATCAGCAAAAGGTTTTGGTAGTATTTTTCTTAATTTATGCACAAGTCCATCATGCCAAACTTTATCAAAAGCTTGTGCAACATCCAGAAAGACTGTGGAACACACTTTATTTTCTTCTAGAGTTTTTTCTATTATATCCGTTATTCTATGTACTTGGTCTATAGTAGAATGTTTTTCCCGAAAGCCAAACTGATAGTCAGGTATTAGATGCTTTGATTCTATTATTGGTTTGAACCTTTTTAATAATAGCTTTTCAAATAACTTAGATATTATCGGTAATAAAGAAATAGGCCTATATGAGGTTGTTTCGTGAGGTGGTTTGCCAGGTTTTGGTAACATTATTACCTCCGCCACTTTCCACATGTCAGGTACGTATTTTAGTCTAAATGTGGCATTTATTAGCGTCGTAAGCTTAACTATTGCTTTCCATGGTAAATTATATAGGACTTCCCCAGTAATAAGATCAAAACCGGGAGACTTTTTACGGTTAAGAAATTTAATTTCTGTGTACAGTTCTTTCGGAGTTACAAGTTTTATATCTTCTTCATAAATTTTACTTGTATCTTGACATATCATGACCTCAGTATCAGCTACATTCGGTCGAAATATCTGCTCTAAGTAACAAGCAAATCTCATAGCTTTCTGTTCATTACTTACAGCCCATTGCCCATTTTCATCTCTAATGGGTGGTATCTGCGTAACGGGTCTTTTTAGATTCTTTGTGACTTTCCATAACGAATAGTCTGTAGTGCGGTCACTAGTTAGTTGGTTTAGGTAAGTACACATTGAGTCATCCTTGAACTGTTGTATTAACCGAGTAAGCTTTTTTGTGAGACTATTCAATAATGTTTTGTCCGCAGGGTATCTTGTTTGCTGCCATCTTTGTCTTTGTTTTCTTTTTTCGTTGATTAAATTTCTAATCTCTATTGGATAGTTAGTTCTTCTAATTTTACGTCTTAACTCTGGCGTATTTTTCCACGCGCAGCGTTGAATGTCAGTTACAAAGGTAGATATTTCTGATTCCAAATGATGTGGGAGCTTTAATGGGACCTTTAGATTAATAGTAGTCTCTAAGTCATGTTTAAAGCTTACCCAATCAGTGTATTTGTTTGCTAACGACGGACGGCTCTCTTGTAATATCTTTTTTTCATCTATTGTTAACATGATTGGTGAATGATCCGAATTCATGTCAAAATAACTTTCTATGTTTAAAAATGCTGATTAAATGTTCTTATAAATAAAAAAATCTATGAGATCAGGAACTTTGTGTGGGTCCGTAGGCCAATATGTGGGTTTTCCCGTAGATATTACGTTACACTGTAATTCTCTGATTGCACATAACAGTTCTTTCCCTTTTGATGTAGTTAGTCTAGACCCCCAGTGTGTGTTTTTAGCGTTAAAATCACCACCAAGAATGAATGTGTTTCCCATTTTTTGTAGGAGGTTTCGGTATTGTGTAGATTTCAAAGAATACCTTGGTGGACTGTAGATTGATGAAACTGTTATGGTATTATACCTTTTAGTCATAACACATACGGCCACAGTCTGTATCTCGAGCTCTTCGTGCTTGAAATTTTCGTAATGAGAAATGTTTTCTTTTATTATAATTGCGCTACCACCTCTGGCTTTGTTATCGGGATGCAAAGCATGATACATTTTGTAACCTTTAATTTGCATGTAAGATTCACTGGTGAAATGCGTTTCCGATATAAGGCATACATCAATGTTTTCTATATTTAGGACAACTTGTAGCTCATTTTGATGGCGAAGGAGTCCATTAGCATTCCAGGTCATGATTTTCAGCTTGTTACTCATGATTGTTGGAATAAAGTAGCACTAGTGTTGTGTTCTAGTTTCTTTAATCGTTCATCGAACGATGTTATAATGGTCAAAATTTGGTTGATTTTTCCATCCAGAGTTGTTGGTGATTGTGTTTGGAGTTGTGCTTGTCCGTGAGTGCCCTTAGTTATTTGAGCAAATGTATGTTCTTTTGTAACAACCTTAGACGTTATAGGATTTTTATTAACGTTTACCTTTGGGCCCTGACTTGAGGAGACAGTCTTTGGTTTAATGACTTTGTTTCTCAATTTTTGTAACTCTTTAGCTACCATACAACCTCTGTAGCTGGCAGGATGAGGTTCGCCGCAGTGAACACATTTTGGTTTGGCTTCTGCTGGTTTTTTGCAGTCCTTTGTTAAATGTTTCCCTGTGCACTTAACACAACGGGGTTCCTTAGCACAATATTTTTGTGTGTGTCCATAGGCTTGACACCTCTTACATTGTGCTACTAATTTGCTAGTTTTCAATGGCTGAATATCTACTTTACAGCCTAGAATTGCCTTAATGCCGTAAATATTTTTTATATCTTCATCATTTTTAAATGAGAGCATGAACATGTTAAGAGGCGTTTTGTCACGCCAACTTAGTTTGTTCACCACCTCTAGTATTTTGTAACCTTTAGCTAATAGGTCTTCTGTAATTCTGGCGGGTACACACGAAGAAGGCAAGTTTTTCGCCATCACTCTAATGGGTCTGTCCTGCTTGTTTTCGTAAGTGTGCCAAAGGAAATTGTTCTGGAGTAGTACTTTTGTGATACATCTGTAAGTATCTTCGTTACGGCAGTTTATTTTTACGCTGTTATTATTAAGCATTTTTATCAAAAATGACTCACCAGTGGCATTTGCAGATAAGAAATCGTAAAATTTCTGGTAATCTTTTATATTTTCAGCAATTATGGGTGGAGGTTGCGGCGGTTTTTTAACTTTAGTTATCTTGGTTTCATCTTCGCTGGAACCTGTCCCTTGTTGTTTAATCGGCGGTGTCAACGATAAATTCAGCTTCCTTTTTTTACGACTCTGTTGACGAATCCACTCGGTTTCATTCGCTAGTTCGTCCTCATCAGTTTCATACTGAACTGTTTCAGACTCTTCTACCAATGGTGTTTTTTTTTCGTTTTGGAGCTTTTCCAATTGACTTTGAAGGTTCTCTACCTGTACGCGCAAGTCTTGCACCATAAGTCGAAGATTGTCGCTGTTTTGTTTTTCTTTCATATACTGTTCGTATAAGAAATGTTCATTTTCGGTTGTGAGTTTGATAGATTTTGATGGCGTGATGTTAGTCATCATTAAAATTATTTAATAATAATTGCACAATGAATAAATACACCTAAGTTAGTCATATGTCTGTAAGTGGGTCATCGCACGCGACGGCGGCGGAGGCAGCGCGACGCTGCGACTGCACTTTTAACTAGGACACAGCGCGTGAGCGATTAACACGTCCGCTCTGTATAGTACCGATTCGGAAACTGAATATATATATATAACTAATAATACAATTATGAAGTTTATTTTTTTGTTGTACCTCCCCTCCTACTCGTAGTGTTGGGATGTTGACTTTGACTGCCTTATTGGTCTAGTGGTTAGCGTATGCGACTGCTGATCAAGAGGTCTCGGGTTCGATTCCTCGTCGGTCCAAATATTTGCCTCGGAGCCTGGGTGCTTTCTATATGTAATATGTATGTATTTACAAAAAATAATGTTTATGTATTTATATCAGTTGTTTAGTACCCATAATACAAGCTCTGCTTAGTTTGGGACTAGATGACGTTGTGTGTAAGATGTGGGAAGTATTTATTTATTTATTGTTGGGTAAAAACAGGACGTGCTCTAAAAGTTAAAAGGCGGGCTCAAAAAATCCGAAAATATTCATGATAGTAGCCCATATATTCAACTTTAAAGTAAAACTATAGCGGTTTATATAACTTTTTGATTTCAGAAGTTATAGGGGCCTAACTTGTAAAATAGAAAACTTCGTTCAAAAATTAATAAATAGGTAATAAGTAAACATAACTATTATCTCTGAATTTTAAAGCTACCTGCCACAATGGGTGACTACGGGACCCTATTCTATGCGTGGCCTGACACGCACTTGGTTAATTTTTAAAGAAAGTTCAGCAAAAAAAATGGATTATAAAATTAAATTTATGAAACTGAAACCAGACTTTCTGAGATGGAAAAAAAATACTCTTCTTCGGTCTACTGAATCAGATTTAATAATATTGGTTAATGTTTCAGTAAATAATAATAATATACTTCTCGTTGTTAGCCAAATAATTTTTATTCTTTAGAATGGTTTTGTCATAAGTTTGTTTATTTGTTTGGAATTTTACACAGCACAGCCACAACCTCGGCCAGCCCATCCAGCACGGTAACCAAGACCGGGAGCAATGGCAGCAGCGGGAGCGATAGCGGCACCAAAGTATTCAGGAGCAAAGGCAGTGTTCTCACTGACCATAGCATTGATACCGTTTCCGCAAGCATGGTTGACGGCACCTATACCAGCAGTAGGGAGCACTCCCTCCAAACCTACAGTACCAACGAATGGTAGCTCACCAGCTACAGCAAGAGCACCCTCGTAGGCATTCTCAGACGCTACAGAGATTCCAACGGGAGCAAAAGCAGAGGCACTGGAGACTGGTAGCAAGCCACCGCTGGTAGGGGTGAAGTCCATAGCGGGAGCGATAGCGGGGTAGATTCCATCGTAAGTCAGACCTCTGCCTGCAAATCCAGCGAGACCATCATAAGCCAGAGGAGCAGCTAAGCCATCGAAAGCTAGACCTCTGCCAGCCCAACCAGCTAGTCCATCATATGCGAAAGGAGCAGCCAAGCCGTCGTATGCCCAACCGGGAGCGCCAATGCATTGACTCAATGCAGACTAGGAGGAAAATAAAATTTTACATTTAAATAAAACATTTAATAATTGGGAAAAGTTTCAGAGCTTTAACAGTGTAATTCTAGTCCTGCTTAACCATTTTGTTAAATGGTTCCACCACCAGCAACAGAAGCACAATAGAGACACTCAGTTTACAGTATCAAATTGCGAACTCATGTACGGTATTGTACCGTAAATACACTGTGCATGACTTGTATTGGTCTACATATATGAACTGTAATATGTATTTTGATATTAAATATCGTTTCAAAGTAGTGTTCATAAATTTAATATAGAAAGAAAAATCAAAGAAACACACAGCTTACCTGAATGAGAAGCGCCTGAGCGCAAAGGATGAGGACAGCTTTGGCAGACATGTTGCTAGTACAAGTTCTTACAAAAGAATTATGTCCAGTACCAATGCACCTATTTTTATATTTCAACCTGTTATCAAAATCCAAGAACACTTTGTCAACAAGTAGTAGTTAGTATTTGAAAGCTTGGGTAATTACGATAAGCCTATGAAACAAACAGAAACAAGTACCAATTATTACTGAAACGTGTCAAAATGGCGAAATTATAATTTTGTCTTTGTAACTGTCATATATAAAGACCCTAAAATAGGCTTAACATACTGTATTCCGCTTTTCGTTGAACTTAACCACCATGAACGCCTTCACCGTTGTATTCCTCTGCATCCAAGCTTGCTTGGTACAGGTGAGTTTGACATTTGAAATTTGCCTTATTCAGTAGCAAGTTTTCAAACAATAATGTGTATGTTACAGACAATCTGCATTATGCAGAATTTTATACAAATATATACATTCATAAATACGGGAAATTATAGCAATGTAACTCCTTTTTCAGAATGTGTTCGGTCAGTGCACCAGCCGCGCCGCTGTAGCCGCTGAGCCTGGACTTATCGCTTCCGGTCTTGCTGGTACTTACGGTCTTGGTGCTCCCCACGGTTTAGGTGCACCTTTTGCTTATGATGGTCTGGCTGGTGTGGGAGCTCCTTTCGGATACCGCGCTGGACTTAATGAGCTCGCCTACCCTGGTGTTGGATTCGGCCTCTATAATGATATTGCCTACCCTGGTGCTGGACTCGGTCTTTACGGTGATATTGCTTACCCTGCTCCCTACGGTGGTGTCGGTGAAGGAAACGTAGCTGTTGCTGGTGAGCTCCCCGTAGCTGGTACTACCGCTGTCGCTGGTCAGGTCCCCATCATGGGTGCAGTTAACTTCGGTGGCGCTGTACCCGCTGCTGGTTCCGTGTCCATCACTGGTAGATGTGCTTGCGGTTGTGACGCTCCTTACGGATACTTGTATTGAATAACGATGTACTAAATCAAATCAAATGACAGTAAAGACCATTGATTAAGCAATCTTTTTTTTTTATAGGTTGATGAATTATTGAAATACTTTTATAGTAGTAGAAATCAAAATATTTACACGACATCAACACAGCTAAGAGCAGGAAAGCTTGAAACAGATGCTTATCAACCCATCTACCACGTGTGGTATAGTAGACTAAAATATCCTTGTTTCCTTGACATAGTGAACTAAATATTTCAAAGTTTTTTTTTAATTAACTGACTTTACCCTGACTGATAAAAATCATGAGTAGAATGTAAGAGGTCTGGAATGGAGGAATGGTCTTTGTTTTGAACTTCATTCACAATTCTCATTCTGAAAGCAGACAATTTAGCATGGAAAACCACACTATGTCGCCCTAGTGAAGTGCTTCTGCATTATTGGGTCTGTATTCTCGCTCTACATATAGAACACGACAACGCGAATGCTGCCAGTGACCTGCCAAAAAGCGGCTGCGACGCTCCTTACGTATACTTGTACTGAGTAACGATGTACTCAATCAAATCAAATGACAAGAAACGCCATTGATTATGCATTCACATTTGTGTATTATTGGTTCCCGAATTATTTGAAATATTTTTTAATAGTAGTAAACTATGAACAGACGAAAAATAAAGTGAAACAGTGGCTTCGAGATCAATCATACTCGTCAACTGAAAACCTCATTAAAGCGTAAAACTGACCAATCTCGTCCACACGCAAATGTAAACACACTCGCGCACACACATTTACATACATTCCCCTTACCTCACACCTATCCAACCCCCTACATACATACACACACACACACACACACACACACACACATACACACACACACATACACACACACATGCACACATCCATACATGTTGGTTTAATTTTAATCTTGTTTTTTTTAAATAGTAGTTTTTTTTTTAGTTTTTTTTTTATTATTTCCTTGTAATGGATCTTACAATCACTTCATTTGTAATTTGGGCTATACATTTCTTTTAAAACAGTACAATCTATAATAATATATAATGTAAGGAAGGCGCTGAAAGCCGTCACACAGTTTATACTAGTACGGCTGACAACGTTTACCATATCAACTCAAAAGCAAAGTGTTTAAGTTTTCTATCAGAACCTTGGTGATATGTAAGTAATTATGTGTTTCTTGACTAATAAAATTTTTATTTATTTATTTATTTATTTATTAATAATAGATAGAGTAATAGTAGAAGGATAATTACGACCTTGAAGATAAAATTTTATATAACGGTGCCGCTACTGACTCACTGACAGATAACGCATAGTTGAAACTACTGGGCGCTGGAAGCTAAAATGATGCATGTATGTTCCTTGAGGGGTATTGGCTAGCACTAAGAGAGGAAAATTCCAGGTCTAAGGGGGTGAAAAAGGGAATCAAACTTATACATCCGAATAAAAAGTAGGCAAAGCCGCGAGTGAAAACTAGTGTTAGCGGAGTCAGGTTATTATATTATACACAAATATCCATTTTCCTGAAATGCTTTAATCAATATCTATGATTTTACAATAATCAAATTAACTGCCGTCTCTCGATCACACATTTTATTCCATCATGGCCGCTTCTACAGTGTTGCCAAATAAATCGTAAAAATCAACAACTTGATAATTTATTTTAAATCGATATTGTTTAAGATTTTTATTCTTTTCTTTTTTTTAATTAACAGTAGTGAACGCTAACAGCTCGTTAAATGTAATATATAATTCTAAAAGAACAATTACGATAATGGTTAGTAAACAAATAGTAAATCTCAAATTGTAACAATAATTTATAAATAAAAAGTGAGTTAAATTAACTCATGCTTGACGATTTTCGGTGGAAAGGACATACAAGCATTGTTATGCTGCATGACCTCTGAACCAGGAACTTGCCGGCATGGAAATCATGTCGTTAAGCTATTCAAATCTACGGCCTATTTCCTCCAAAAATCAAAAAGTTTCGGTGGCCCAACTCCCCATGATCTCCACCGCCACAGGAGCAAAGGTAGGAAGTTTGGAATGTTAATTATTTCAGATTATTTCAGTAAAGAAACCTTTAAAAAAAGATTCTATCCACTTGATAGGAACGTTGAAAACAGATTAGTCGAAGCAAAAGACATTACTGCATAAGGAATTTTAAATGTACTAAGTTTCTCTCGGAGTTTATATTTACATATAATTCCTGACTTTGGTGACTAACCACTATTGGCAATTTGGCATTATAATTGATAACTTTCAGGCAGAATTTTCTCCTTTTTTAGGGATTAACCCTAGAAGCCCAATCTAGGTCAAATTTACCTACATGGAAACGTATATTTGGTATCTTTTTCGTATGTTTCGTTCGATCGCCGTGATTGATCAAACCAACTTAGTGCCAGGCAAGAGCTAATAGGAGGCGGTTATAAGACTTTGGTAAGTATCGTTGTTTTGTAGTTATCGCAATGTTATAGGTCATTTTGACCTATGTTTGGGCTTTGTGTAAGTTTTGCATTCGTTTTACGTATTTATAATGTGCTATTTTTATAGGTTTAGACGTAGTTTCTTGGTTTATTTGTAACTATAAACATTAGTTTTAGGTAATAAAACAATATGGCATCCTCTAAGCACCTGTCGGTGCTCGAGATAGAACCTTTTTTAGAAATTACAGTCAACTTGGAGCCGTTTGATACAGTCTCTGAAGAGGACGATTGCGTGGCTCAAGTCGAAGTAAAAAGTGATGTAGAAGACGAGGTGGTAGACAACGTGAAAATTCAAATGAGCAGACAAAACGAGGTGTTGATACTTTAGACCAAATGTGTTCCTCCATATTAACTAATAGGAAGGCAAAAAGATGACCCATGGCTGTGTTTTACGGGATGCTCGATATGGTTTTCGTAAATGCCTACGTAATTTACTGTCGCAACAAGCTAACTAATAAAGAAAAGCCATGAAATCGCGAAGCAATGAATAAATTGGAGCACTGTCTTGACTTCGTCATGGATGCAAAGGCGGCTGAAAGCTCCTTCTTTATAGGGTTCCTACTTTGAAATTATTACAAATATTCTTCAAGTTAAGCCACAACCATCGTCAGATGATCTTACTGTTGAAATAAAACCAAAGAAGCGTCACTACTGTGGATATTATTGTTATGAAAAGCAACGAAAGACAAACTCACAGTGCATCAAATGCAAAAAACTAATCTGTCGTGTGCATAATTTTGACATGAGTCAAAAGTGTTTATAAAGTGAAAATAATATACTAAAACTGTTAATATCGAGTCGAGTCGAGTGCAGAGTTGAGTTGAGAGTCGAGTTGAGAGTCGAGTTGAGAGTTGAGTTGAGAGTCGAGTGCAGAGTCGATTGCAGAGTCGAGTTGAGAGTTGAGTTGAGAGTCGAGTGCAGAGTTGAGTTGAGAGTCGAGTTGAGAGTCGAGTTTATAGTCGAGTTGAGAGTTGAGTTGAGAGTCGAGTGCAGAGTCGAGTTGAGAGTTGAGTTGAGAGTCGAGTGCCGAGTCGAGTTGAGAGTCGAGTGGAATGTCGAGTTTAGAGTCGAGTGGAGAGTAGGTTTAAAGTAGAGTTTAGAGTCGAGTTTAGAGTCGAGTTGAGAGTCGAGTTGAGAGTTGAGTTGAGAGTCGAGTTTAGAGTCGAGTTGAGAGTCGAGTTTAGAGTCGAGTTGAGAGTCGATTGGAATGTCGAGTTTAGAGTCGAGTGGAGAGTAGGTTTAAAGTAGAGTTTAGAGTCGAGTTTAGAGTCGAGTTTAGAGTCGAGTTGAGAGTCGAGTTGAGAGTTGAGTTGAGAGTCGAGTGCAGAGTCGAGTGCAGAGTTGAGTTGAGAGTCGAGTTGAGAGTCGAGTTTATAGTCGAGTTGAGAGTTGAGTTGAGAGTCGAGTGCAGAGTCGAGTGCAGAGTTGAGTTGAGAGTCGAGTTGAGAGTCGAGTTGAGAGTCGAGTTGAGAGTTGAGTTGAGAGTCGAGTGCAGAGTCGAGTTGAGAGTCGAGTTGAGAGTTGAATTGAGAGTCGAGTGCAGAGTTGAGTTGAGAGTCGAGAGGAGAGTCGATTTGAGAGTCGAGTTGAGAGGCGAGTGGAATGTCGAGTTGAGAGTCGAGTGCAGAGTCGAGTTGAGATTCGAGTTGAGAGTCGAGTTGAGAGTCGAGTGCAGAGTCGAGTTGAGAGTCGAGTTGAGAGTTGAGTTGAGAGTCGAGTGCAGAGTTGAGTTGAGAGTCGAGTTGAGAGTTGAATTGAGAGTCGAGTGCAGAGTTGAGTTGAGAGTCGAGAGGAGAGTCGATTTGAGAGTCGAGTTGAGAGGCGAGTGGAATGTCGAGTTGAGAGTCGAGTGCAGAGTCGAGTTGAGAGTTGAGTTGAGAGTCGAGTTGAGAGTTGAGTTGAGAGTCGAGTTGAGAGTCGAGTTTAGAGTCGAGTTGAGAGTAGGTTTAAAGTAGAGTTTAGAGTCGAGTTTAGATTTGAGTTGAGAGTCGAGTTTAGAGTCGAGTTGAGAGTTGAGTTTAGAGTTGAGTTGAGAGTCGAGTTGAGAGTTGAGTTGAGAGTCGAGTTGAGAGTTGAGTTGAGAGTCGAGTTGAGAGTCGAGTTTAGAGTCGAGTTGAGAGTTGAGTGCAGAGTCGAGTTGAGAGTCGAGTGGAATGTCGAGTTTAGAGTCGAGTGGAGAGTAGGTTTAAAGTAGAGCTTAGAGTCGAGTTTAGAGTCGAGTTGAGAGTTGAGTGCAGAGTCGAGTTGAGAGTCGAGTGGAATGTCGAGTTTAGAGTCGAGTGGAGAGTAGGTTTAAAGTAGAGCTTAGAGTCGAGTTTAGAGTCGAGTTTAGATTTGAGTTGAGAGTCGAGTGGAATGTCGAGTTTATAGTCGAGTGGAGAGTAGGTTTAAAGTAGAGTTTAGAGTCGAGTTTAGAGTCGAGTTGAGAGTTGAGTTGAGAGTCGAGTTTAGAGTCGAGTTGAGAGTTGAGTTGAGAGTCGAGTTGAGAGTTGAGTTGAGAGTCGAGTGCAGAGATGAGTTGAGAGTCGAGAGGAGAGTCGAGTTTAGAGTCGAGTTTAGAGTCGAGTTGAGAGTCGAGTATAGAGTCGAGTTGAGAGTCGAGTTGAGAGTTGAGTGCAGAGTCGAGTGCAGAGTCGAGTTGAGAGTCGAGTGGAATGTCGAGTTTAGAGTCGAGTGGAGAGTAGGTTTAAAGTAGTGCTTAGAGTCGAGTTTAGAGTAGGTTTAAAGTAGTGCTTAGAGTCGAGTTTAGAGTCGAGTGCAGAGTCGAGTTGAGAGTCGAGTTGAGAGTTGAGTTGAGAGTCGAGTGCAGAGTTGAGTTGAGAGTCGAGAGGAGAGTCGATTTGAGAGTCGAGTGCAGAGTTGAGTCGAGAGGAGAGTCGATTTGAGAGTCGAGTTGAGAGTCGAGTGCAGAGTTGAGTTGAGAGTCGAGTTGAGAGTTGAGTTGAGAGTCGAGAGGAGAGTCGATTTGAGAGTCGAGTTGAGAGTCGAGTGCAGAGTTGAGTTGAGAGTCGAGTTGAGAGTCGAGTTTAGAGTCGAGTGCAGAGTCGAGTTGAGAGTCGAGTTGAGAGTTGAATTGAGAGTCGAGTGCAGAGTTGAGTTGAGAGTCGAGAGGAGAGTCGATTTGAGAGTCGAGTGCAGAGTTGAGTTGAGAGTCGAGAGGAGAGTCGATTTGAGAGTCGAGTTTAGAGTCGAGTTGAGAGTCGAGTTTAGAGTCGAGTTGAGAGTCGAGTGGAATGTCGAGTTTAGAGTCGAGTGGAGAGTAGGTTTAAAGTAGAGCTTAGAGTCGAGTTTAGAGTCGAGTTTAGATTTGAGTTGAGAGTCGAGTTGAGAGTCGAGTTGAGAGTTGAGTTGAGAGTCGAGTTGAGAGTTGACCACTAGCCGGTCATTAGTTTTTATAAATGCTAAAGATATTAGAAAAAAAGTAGCTTTTAAGAAGTACTACCAACTTCCAAAGTTCTTACAAACTACATCCTTTATTTCTTAATTTACTACTCTTAGAGGTGGTATTTATTCTTCAAATTGAAATGGAACCAAAAGAGAAATAAAATAAAATAGTATCTAAAGTAACTCAAAAAAAGCGGCCAAGTGCGAGTCGGACTCGCCCATGAAGGGTTCCGTATCAGCAAGTAACATCATATAAAAGTTCTAGTAGTTCGTTGTAACTTTCATCGATGTTTTTATACTAGTGTATTGATTGAATGAAAGGTAAATTGCGATTTACGATTTATGACGTATTAAAAAAAAACTACTCACTAGATCTCGTTCAAACCAATTTTCGTTGGTAGTTTTCATAGTAATATACAACATATTTTTTTTTTAGTTTTATCACTCTCTTATTTTAGAAGTTAGAGGGGGGGGGGACACACATTTTTCCACTTTGGAAGTGTCTCTCGCGCAAACTATTCAGTTTAGAAAAAAATGATATCATAAACCTCAACATCATTTTTGAACACCTATCCATAGATACCCAACACGTATAGGTTTGATGAAAAAAAAATTTTTGAGTTTCAGTTTCAAGTATGGGGACCCCCAATTTTTTTTGTTTTTTTTCTATTTTTATGTAAAAATCTTAATGCGGTTCACAGAATACATCGACTGACCAAATTTCAACAGTATAGCTCTTATAGTTTCGGAAATACTTGGCTGTGACATACGGACGGACAGACAGACAGACAGACAGACAGACAGACAGACAGACTTGACGAATCTATAAGGGTTCCGTTTTTTGCCATTTGGCTACGGAACCCTAAAAAGGTCCAGGCACCACTGTCTTATTTTAAAGCTAAAAAAAAAAGAAAATAATTATTTATTACGGAATTGTTTTTCCGAACGAAAAAAAAGTTCGACTAGATTAATGAGAATTTTATTAGGAGAGAGGAATACATTTTACTACTGGATTCGATTAGTTAAAAAAAAACTAATCAAAACTGCATTGGTTAACAACATTTCCAAAAAGTCATATCCGCAGCTACTAGATAGTGATAGAATAGTATGATAGATAAGATAAATTCTCAAAAGTCAAGGCGGGATCGTGATAACATGTGGGATTCAATCCCTTAGTGGTGTAGACAGCAAGTTTAGAGTCGAGTTGAGAGTCGAGTTTAGAGTCGAGTTGAGAGTTGAGTGCAGAGTCGAGTTGAGAGTCGAGTGGAATGTCGAGTTTAGAGTCGAGTGGAGAGTAGGTTTAGATTTGAGTTGAGAGTCGAGTGCAGAGTCGATTTGAGAGTTGAGTTGAGAGTCGAGTGCAGAGTCGAGTTGAGAGTCGAGTGGAATGTCGAGTTTAGAGTCGAGTGGAGAGTAGGTTTAAAGTAGAGCTTAGAGTCGAGTTTAGAGTCGAGTTTAGATTTGAGTTGAGAGTCGTGTGCAGAGTCGAGTTGAGAGTCGAGTTGAGAGTCGAGTGCAGAGTCGAATTGAGAGTCGAGTGGAGAGTTGAGTTGAGAGTCGAGAGGAGAGTCGAGTTGAGAGTTGAGTTTAGAATCGAGTTGAGAGTCGAGTTTAGAATCGAGTTGAGAGTCGAGTTTAGAGTCTAGTTGAGAGTCGAGTTGAGAGCCGAGTTGAGAGTAGAGTTGAGAGTCGAGTGCAGAGTCGAATCGAGAGTCGAGTGGAGAGTTGAGTTGAGAGTCGAGAGGAGAGTAGGTTTAGATTTGAGTTGAGAGTCGAGTTTAGAGTCGAGTTGAGAGTTGAGTTGAGAGTCGAGTTTAGAGTCGAGTTGAGAGTCGAGTTTAGAGTCGAGTTGAGAGTCGAGTTTAGAGTGGAGTTGAGAGTCGAGTGGAATGTCGAGTTTAGAGTCGAGTGGAGAGTAGGTTTAAAGTAGAGTTTAGAGTCGAGTTTAGAGTCGAGTTGAGAGTCGAGTTGAGAGTTGAGTTTAGAGTCGAGTTTAGAGTCGAGTTTAGAGTCTAGTTGAGAGTTGAGTTGAGAGCCGAGTTGAGAGTCTAGTTGAGAGTTGAGTTGAGAGCCGAGTTGAGAGTCGAGTTGAGAGTCGAGTGCAGAGTCGAATTGAGAGTCGAGTGGAGAGTTGAGTTGAGAGTCGAGAGGAGAGTCGAGTTGAGAGTCGAGTTTAGAGTCGAGTTGAGAGTCGAGTTTAGAGTCGAGTGGAATGTCGAGTCGAGTGCAGAGTCGAATTGAGAGTCGAGTGGAGAGTTGAGTTGAGAGTCGAGAGGAGAGTCGAGTTGAGAGTCGAGTTTAGAGTCGAGTTGAGAGTCGAGTTTAGAGTCGAGTGGAATGTCGAGTTTAGAGTCGAGTGGAGAGTAGGTTTAAAGTAGAGTTGAGAGTCGAGTTTAGAGTCGAGTTGAGAGTCGAGTTGAGAGTTGAGTTTAGAGTCGAGTTTAGAGTTGAGTTTAGAGTCGAGTTGAGAGTCGAGTTGAGAGCCGAGTTGAGAGTCGAGTTGAGAGTCGAGTGCAGAGTCGAATTGAGAGTCGAGTGGAGAGTTGAGTTGAGAGTCGAGAGGAGAGTCGAGTTGAGAGTCGAGTTTAGAGTCGAGTTGAGAGTCGAGTTTAGAGTCGAGTTGAGAGTCGAGTTGAGAGTTGAGTGGAGAGTAGGTTTAAAGTAGAGTTTAGAGTCGAGTTTAGAGTCTAGTTGAGAGTTGAGTTGAGAGTCGAGTTTAGAGTCGAGTTGAGAGTCGAGTTGAGAGTTGAGTTTAGAGTCGAGTTTAGAGTCTAGTTTAGAGTCTAGTTGAGATTCGAGTTGAGAGCCGAGTTGAGAGTCGAGTTGAGAGTCGAGTGCAGAGTCGAATTGAGAGTCGAGTTGAGAATCGAGTTGAGAGTCGAGTTGACAGTCGAGTTGAGAGTTGAGTTGAGAGTCGAGTTTAGAGTCGAGTTGAGAGTCGAGTTGAGAGTTGAGTTTAGAGTCGAGTTTAGAGTCGAGTTTAGAGTCTAGTTGAGAGTCGAGTTGAGAGCCGAGTTGAGAGTCGAGTTGAGAGTCGAGTGCAGAGTCGAATTGAGAGTCGAGTTGAGAGTCGAGTTGAGAGTCGAGTTGAGAGTCGAGTTGAGAGTCGAGTGCAGAGTCGAGTTGAGAGTCGAGTTTAGAGTCGAGTTGAGAGTCGAGTTGAGAGTCGAGTGGAGAGTCGAGTTGAGAGTCGAGTTTAGAGTCGAGTTTTTTTTTTGTCCGGATCTGAGTCCGAACCGCGTGGTCTCCCCAAACATAATCTGGGCCCTTTGGTAATTTAGTGATTGTGTTCTTTTATTTTAATAATATCTTTTAATTGAAACTTGCAATGTTTCTCTAGATAAATAAATGCTGGCTGAAAAGCGTTAATCTTATTACAATAATTTCGATGTATCTTAATCTTTAGCACTTCTTTAACAGTTAACAATTTACAATTTTTCCTCTATGGTATGTGAGGAATCACATTTACACATCTATATATATTTACATTTTCTTACTTAGGAACTATATTAGGAATATTTTATCTTTTATTTACTTTATATTTTTCTTTTTGTTTATTTTCTTTTTGAATTTGTTATTTTTCTTTTATATATTTTTTGTATACTATACTTTTCTTTTTATATTTTTTTATTTTCTTTTTGGTTTTTTATATATTTTTATTTCTAATTTTTCTTTTCTTGTTATTTTTTGTTGCTTTTTCTTTTTATTCTTTTCTTATGTTTACTTATTTCCATATTATATAGTGTATATTCATGTATCTCAAATATATGGAATACACTACTTTTCTTATACTATTATATATTAGAGACTTAATAACTAACAATTAACTATATAGTATTTTAATACAACACTAAATTCTGACAATGTTTATGGCTTATCAACTATTTTTACTATTACTATATCTATTTTATTACAACACTTAGTATTGGTTATATTCTACGGCTTATCAACATAATGTAAGTATAACTATTCCTACCTATTTTCTATTATGCTTTTTGTATATTTATCAAAATATAGTCGAGCATAGTTCTTTATCGAGTTGAGAGTCGAGTGGAGAGTCGAGTGGAGAGTCGAGTGGTGAGTTGAGTTGAGAGTCGAGTTTAGAGTCGAGTTGAGAGAGAGTCGAGTGGAAAGTAGGTGTAGAGTACAGTTTAGAGTAGGGTTTATTCCCGGGAATTCTCGGCTCGAGAATTCCCGGGAAATCGTTGGGCTTTGTTCCCGGGAAATCAATCTCGAGAAAAGTCGAGAGAGAACTCGAGAAATCATGAGTGTTTTACAGATTACGTGATAAATTGAAATCAAACTCTACTCTAAACCCGACTCATAACTAAACATAGCAGTTAACTATTGGACACGAATTTAATTCCACTTTGCATTGTATATGACTACGGAGCCCTACTCTATACGTGGCCTGGCACGCACTTACCTGATTTTTATAATTAACTGTTCTTGGTATAGTAATACCAAGTAGTGTAACATTTATATAATACCAAGAACAGTTAAGTATTGGCCTACTGGCCAAAACTTCCTTACTAAGGAGAGGCCTATGTCCAGCAGTGGACTGTTGAAGGCTGTTGATGATAGGATAAATAATTATTAACCAGATAACTCAAATTAGAGCTTAATATAGATTTTTAAGAGGTTTTAATAATGAACTAATTATTAATGGTTATTCTTTGGCATCAATAATGAAACCTATGAACTTATATTGATAAGTTATTAGTGCTTAATGTTATTGGTTAGTATTTCTATAGAATTTAATAATAGGCTTTTATAGTTTGCTTAATTTAATTTATTCTTTGAAAGCGCTTGATAGTAATTTTATTTGGCATTTTACAGAGCGTAACCACAACCTCTACCAGCCCATCCAGCGCGGTAGCCAATACCAGGAGCGATGGCGGTGCCAAAGTATTCAGGAGCGATGGCGGTGCCAAAGTATTCAGGAGCAAAGGCAGTGTTCTCGCTGAACATGGCGTTGATACCGTTTCCGCAGGCGTGGTTAACGGCACCCAGACCAGCAGTAGGGAGCACTCCCTCCAAACCTACAGTACCAACGAATGGCAGTTCTCCAGCTACGGCAAGAGCACCCTCGTAAGCATTCTCAGAGGCTACAGAGATTCCAACGGGAGCAAAAGCAGAGGCACTGGAGACGGGCAGTGCACCACCGCTGGTAGGAGTGAAGTCCATGGCGGGAGCGACAGCGGGGTAGATTCCATCGTAAGCTAGACCTCCGCCAGCCCAAGCACCGAGACCATCATAGGCCAAAGGAGCAGCCAAGCCATCGTAAGCTAGACTTCTGCCGGCCCAAGCACCGAGACCATCACAGGCCAAAGGAGAAGCCAAGCCATCGTAAGCTAAACATCTGCCGGCCCAACCAGCTAGACCATCATAAGCAAAAGGAGCAGCCAAGCCGTCGTATGCCCAACCGGGAGCGCCAATACATTGACTCAATGCAGACTAGAAAGAAAATAAAATATACATTAAGTTAACGAGAAGAGTATTAAAGTTTTAATATTATCATTCTATTCATGTATTTTCTTTCCACTAACAACAACAGAAGTCCAATGGCATCTTAATTAGTTTGTAACTGAGAATTCATGTACGGGACAAGAACCCTCATTAAGGAGAATACAATATATTTTGAAGTAGGTAATTCCCGCACTATGGGTTACAAATATACCTACATGAAACGGACACAGAATATTGAAATACAAAATAACAATCCCAATCCTCAGCGCTGCAGAAAACTGAAATTTAAATTACTACGTATTATCACAGAATACATAATAGTACTAGTACAGAAGCTTTACTCCGAAAAGTAAATTAAAGAAATAGGGATAGGACAGCGGTGTCATTACATTAAGTTCAATTCAGATTGCACAACGCCGAAGCACCTACGATTGCGTCTCTTTCTATCATGTAACTCTTATCTGTTCTGAAGTAATCAGGCATGTCTTCTTTTAAAAATAATTTTAATATAGGTATAAGAACTACTTTTTCTCTAGCACTTTACTTTATTGAAAAAATAACTGTAGGTATTTTTGTCACCAACGTTTATATAATTTGTGTGTCGTTTGTGACGTTTTATATAATATCACATTGAAATATCTGTTTGTTTCGTATATATTTACATATGAAACGAACAGATTAGTTTTTACCTAACACCTAAAATCTTTTAATTCAGACATCCCCGATATCGAAAAGTATAAAAAAAATCAATAATGCGCGAGAGCGCCGCGGCGACGAATGTGACGCGTATCGTGCGTAAGCAATAACCCACGGGAATGGCCTGCGCGGCAAGCAGGCGGCCGACTATACCTAAAGGGGGGTGCCTGGCATTATACAGTCAAATATTCGACAAGTCCTACGGAAAGTTAGGCTGATCATAAAGATATACATATGTATATTAATTATTTATAGGTCGTCAAATAAAAAGATTCTATATATATTCTGAAATGCAAAGTATTATATCGAAACAAATGGCTAAAGAATATGTAAATAAAAATAATTTAGTTTTGATATTTGGTACGATACAAAGTTTTTATTAAAATGAATATTAAATGAAACATAACTTACCTGGACAAAAAGCGCTTGAGCGCAAAGTATAAGGACAGCTTTGGCAGACATGTTACTTGTTCAAGTGTAAGTTCTGACACTAGAATGATGTACAGTACCAGTGCAGCTGATTTTATATTAAAATCTGTTATCAAAATCCAAGAACACTTTTTCAATAAGTAGGTAAGTAATGGAAGGCTTGAGTAATTAAGATAAGCCTATGAAATAAATAGAAACGAGTACAATTGATTACTGAAACGTGTCAAAATGACGAAATTAAAATTATGTCTTCGAAACTGTCATATATAAAGATCCTAAAATAGTCTGAAAATAGTGTATTCAGCTCTCCGTTGAACTGAAACAACTACCAAACATGAACACCTTCGCTGTTGTATTCCTCTGCATCCAAGCTTGCTTGGTACAGGTGAGTTTAACATTTGAAATTCTCTTCAGTCAGATGTAAGTTTTTTAAACTCAACAATGTGTATGTTACCGGCAATCTGTATTATTCAGCATTTTATTTCTAGGCAATGTAAACAATACCTAACAGTTGTAGGTAATGTATGAAATATTATTCATGTTATACTTTACCGATATTACACATATTGCCCGTAATATGTACATTCTTAAATATGAGAAAATATAGTAATGTAACTCTTTTTTCAGAATGTGTTCGGTCAGTGTACCAGCCGTGCCGCTGTAGCCGCAGAGCCCGGACTCATCGCCCCCGGTCTTGCTGGTCCTTACGGTCTTGGTGCTCCCTACGGTTTAGGTGCACCTTTTGCTTATGATGGTCTGACTGGTTTGGGACCTCCTTTCGGATACCGCGCTGGACTTAGTGAGCTCGCCTACCCTGGTGTTGGACTCGGCCTCTATAATGATATTGCCTACCCTGGTGCTGGACTCGGTCTTTACGGTGACATTGCTTACCCTGCTCCTTACGGTGGTGTCGGTGAAGGAAACGTAGCTGTTGCTGGTGAGCTCCCCGTAGCTGGTACTACCGCTGTCGCTGGTCAGGTCCCCATCATGGGCGCTGTTAACTTCGGTGGTGCTGTCCCCGCTGCTGGTTCCGTGTCCATCACTGGTAGATGTGCCTGCGGATTCGACGCTCCTTACGGATACTTGTATTGAGTAACGATTTACACAATCAAATTAAATAACAATAAAGACCATTGATCGCATATTTTTTACAGTTTTATTTTATAGGATTTTTAAAAATTCGCTAAATGCGTGTCAGGTCACGCGTAGAATAACGTTCTATAGTCAGCTATGATATATACGATAAGCCCTTATCTTTTCCTCTACAAGACAACACGTGCTGGCTTTGGAAGTCAACGCCCTAGAGTCGTATTGTAGATGTAAGGACTGTACCTTAAATTGTGAAGCTTAGCGAAGGAGTTCGTAAACACAAGTAAAAGTTTCACAAATCGTCTTACACAGTTCATTGTCACAACACACAATAATAGGTACACAGTTTATACCATTAATACAGTATATTGTCAATTTTTTATTAGTTTACGACACAACCAAAAACTCATTGGATTTATACTCCTTAACTAGTCGTTGACAATGTCTTCGCGTTTGTAATCGTTATTACTCAGTTTTGTAATCGAATCAGCGTACACCCTAGACAACAGGTTTGACTTTCGATGACATTTATTTAATATAAATTCAAATTAAATTTAAAATAAAATTAAGTAGTTTCTTGATTCAAACCAAACGAGAAATTTCATTTCTTTTAACCCACACTACGGTGCGGTAGTGACATGCTTTTACATGCTTCGCTTAAAGGGGACCGAGATTATAATAGGACGGAAACACGTGTGCCGGTACCGAGTTTCAGCTTTTAAGACGAAACGATGAGAGCGGGTTCGAGAGTTCAAGAGCGTATTTATAATTCTCTGTAGTGTGTCTCACACCTACAGATTGTTTGCAAGTTTGGCCTAGTGCTTTAAATGTTCGCCACGCCGCTTACTACGTCGCCGAATGACGTGGGTTCAAATCCCACGTGGGACAACACTTTGTGTGATCCAGAAATTGTGGTAATGATCTGGGTGTTGCTTTTGTATGTTTCCTATATGTTTGTAAAGAGTCCCGCCACACAGTATGTATATTCTGATGTCTTTTAAAAAAACAATGTTTTTCATCATCAGCCTATCGCAGTCCACTGCTGGACATAGGCCTCTCCAATTGCACGCCACTTAGTTCAATCCTCGGCTACTCGCATCCAGCTCTTGCCAGCCGTCTTGCGCAATTCATCACTCCATCTGGCCTGTGGACGTCCTACACTACGTTAGCCGAGACGCGGTCTCCACTCAAGAACATTTTTATTTTTATTGAGGCCCTAAAAATGTTTTCCAAAACTGTTGTATACTGTTTCTAATCTTTTAATAGCATTCTCAACAAATATAATTTTTTTTCGGACATCTTACACACAACGTCATCTAGTCCGAAGCTAAGCAGAGCTTGTATTATGGGTACTAAACAACTGATATAAATACATAAACATACTTTTTAAAAAAAAAAACATATATATTAAATATGAAAAACACCCAGACTCCGAAACAAATGTAGATCACACAAATATTTGGTCCGACCCGGGAATCGAACCCGAGACCTCCTGATCAGCAACCGCATACGCTAACTACTAGACCAACAAGTCAGTCATATAGTATTCATGTCATTAAAATGAAGAAATTTCGTTTCTGTATTATTATAAAACTTTCCTCGATTATAAAACTGAGGGTAATCTGTAGCGATGCGCGAAGACAGTGCGCTAATTAAGGAGTACAAATCTACTGGGTTCTTAGATGTGTCAGAAACTAATTAAAAATTGACAATATACTGTTTTATTGATATAAACTGTATTCCTATTGTTGTGTGTTGTGACAATGAACTGTGTAAAACAATTTGTGAAACTTTTACTTGTGATTACGAACTCTTTCGCTAAGCGGCACGATATAAGGTTACAGTCCTTACATTGATGTAAGGACTAGTAGTGTAGACACTACGACTCTAAAGCTTCCATGTGTTGTCCTGTAGAGGAAGAGAGAAGGGCCTGCCATGTATATTATGGCTGACTACAGAATGTTATTCTACGTGTGACCTGACACGCAATTGGCGAATTTTTTAAAATTCCATAAAAATAAAACTGTAAAGTATATGCGAAATCAGTAATATTTATTGAAAACCTGCGGTATCGTGATTTATTAGTACAAGTATCCGTAAGGAGAGTCGCAGCCGCAGGCACATCTACCAGAGATGGACACGGAACCTGCAGCGGGAACAGCACCACCGAAGTTAACAGCGCCCATGATGGGGACCTGACCAGCTACAGCGGTAGTACCGGCTACGGGGAGCTCACCAGCAACAGCTACGTTTCCTTCACCAACACCACCGTAAGGTGCAGGGTAGGCAACATCACCATACAGGCCGAGTCCAGCACCAGGGTAAGCAATATCACCGTAAAGGCCGAGTCCAGCACCAGGGTAGGCGAGCTCACCAAGTCCAGCACGATATCCACAAGGTGCTCCTACACCAGCGAGACCATCGTATGCAAAAGGAGCACCTAGACCGTAAGGAGCACCAAGACCGTAAGGACCAGCAAAGCCGGGAGCGATGAGTCCAGGCTCAGCGGCTACAGCGGCGCGGCTGGTGCACTGACCGAACACATTCTGAAAAAAGAGTTACAATTTTTATATTTTCTCATATTAAAGGATAAATACATATATTACGAGCAAACTGTTTTACGGGCAATTACCTACAAGTGTTAGTTATTATATAAATTGCCTAGGTATTATCTAAAATGCTGAATACTATAGGTTGTCGGTAACATGCACATTATTGTTGAGTTTTGAAATCTTGCAACTGAATGAACTGAACTGCAAATGACAAACTTACCTGTACCAAGCAAGCTTGGATGCAGAGGAATACAACGGCGAAGGTGTTCATGGTAGTTGTTTAAGTTCAACGGAAAGCTGAATACAGTATGATAAGACTATTTTAGGGTCCTTATATATGACAGTTACAAAGACAAAATGTTAATTTCGACATTTTGACACGTTTCAGTAATCAATTGTACTTGTTTCTGTTTATTTCATAGGCTTATCTTAATTACCCAAGCCTTCCATTACTTACCAGCTTATTGACAAAGTTTTCTTGGATTTTTATAACAGATTTGAATATAAAAGCAGCTGTACTGGTGCTGGACATCATTCTAGTGTCAGGACTTACACTCGAACAAGCAACATGTCTGCCAAAGCTATCCTCGCTCTTTGCGCTCAGGTGCTTCTCGTTCAGGTAAGCTGTGTGTATCATTTAATGTTTTCTTCAATATTGAATTTATGAACACTACTATATTTATGGCTTTTTTGACATATTCTTTACACATCAGTTTCAATTCAAGACCTTGCATTTCAGAATATATATTGAAGACTAGAATCTTGTCATTTTACGACCGACCGACCGACCGAAATAAATATGAATAAATAAATATCTATATTTATCTATTTAAACAGCCTTACTTATCGTAGAATTTGTCAATTATTTAATACAACTGCACACGTAGTGATTTTAATTTTTGCAGTGCTGAGTGTAAGGAATGCAAATCCCTCACGGGATAAAACTTTCTGTATTCCAGAAATTGTTATTCAGCGTTTAAATGTGCTATATATCAAACAACAACAACAACAACAACAACCCATAACGTCCCACTGCTGGGCTCAGGTCTCCTCTCAAGAGAGGGTTAAGGCCATACGTCCCCACGCTGGCCAAGTGCGGGTTGGGGACAGGCAAGGTACGTTGTGGCTACGTAACCTTACTGTTGGATGTTTTTAAGCCGCCCGAAGGCCTCCAACTAAGCTTCACGACTGCTATCTTACGATAACAACCGGGACCGACTGCTTAACGTGACCTCCGAATCACGGAAACGCTCATTACATATAATGCCACAAACGGTCACCCATCTAGGTCCGACCGCGCCGTTGTTGCTTACCCTTGGTGATTGTTTCCAATCACCTAAGGCCACTCGGCTATGAGCGCTTCAATCTGTTATATATGCTATATATCTGTTTCATGTATATTTGTAGTCCCTGGTGTGGGAATAAAAAAAAATATCGAATTCTTCTTTTTGAGGGTTCTTGATAGTCAGTTAAAATTTTTTAGTCAAACTGGTTGTGATTCCCTTGAGCTTCTGTTGCTGTTTGCGAAAAGAAAATGCATGACTAAAATGATATCATCATCGTCATCAGCTTGTCGCAGTTGAACATAGGACTCTCCAATTGCAGGCCACTTGGTTCGATCCTCGGCTACTCGCATCAAGCTCCTATAATATAATATATTAAAACTCTTTTATCGGTCACTTAATGTATTTTTTTTCCTTCTAGTCTGCATTGAGTCAATGCATTGGCGCTCCCGGTTGGGCATACGACGGCTTAGCTGCTCCTTTTGCTTATGATGGACTAGCTGGTTGGGCTGGCAGAGATCTAGCTTACGATGGCTTGGCTGCTCCTTTTGCTTATGATGGACTAGCTGGTTGGGCTGGCAGAGGTCTAGCTTACGATGGCTTGGCTGCTCCTTTGGCCTATGATGGTCTTGGTGCTTGGGCTGGCAGAGGTCTGGCTTACGATGCAATCTACCCTGCTGGCGTTCCCGCCATGGACTTCACTCCTACCAGCGGTGGTGCACTGCCCGTCTCCAGTGCCTCTGCTTTTGCTCCCGTCGGAATCTCTGTAGCCTCTGAAAATGCTTACGAGGGTGCTCTTGCCGTAGCCGGTGAGCTGCCCTTCGTTGGTACTGTAGGTTTGGAGGGAGTGCTCCCTACTGTTGGTATGGGTGCCGTCAATCACGCATGCGGAAATGGTATCAACGCCATGGTCAGCGAGAACACTGCCTTTGCTCCTGAATACTATGGTGCCGCCATCGCTCCCGGTCTTGGCTACCGCCAAGGATGGGCTGGTAGAGGTTGTGGCTATGCTCTGTAAAATGACAAACAAACCTACGAAAAAGCAATTTCGAAGAATAAATTCAACTAAGCAAACGATAACAAGCCTATTATTCCATTCTACAAAAATATTAACCAATAACAATAAATAAAAATAAATATTTTAAAACGAACAGACGAAAGTATAAAACTTACCGTTATCAGCAATAATGATAACAGTGGTTGTTGACCAAAGTCAGTAATTTTGTGTAAAAATCAGTTCCGAGAGACACTTTGTACATTTATAATTCCTTGTATATTATATTATGCATGGGTAATTTTTACTAAATTTTTATTTATAAAATTGTATTGTTACACTGTAAGATTTACACAGTGTTAAATTTTATGACCTTTGCGTAAGTCTCAATATTTTAATGTTCTTGTATACTTATGAGCTCGAGCTATCAGATCTGTATATGAATGCACTTAAACAATTTACTAATTCCTAAACTAAGTTTGGGACTACATTATGTTGTGTGTAAGATGTCCGAAATATTTATTTAAATATTTATTATTTATAGTATCTTAAATTGAGAACATAGAGTGTCACCACCCATATTCATCCACTGGGTGTCGTAAGATTAAGAGAGCAAACTACGCAGAACAAATGCTTCAAAGAGAAGGCTGGAAAAGCTTATAAGGAGACTTATATGGCCAGAAGTGGAAAATGGAAGGCTATTGATAAAGGAGTCAGGCGATATCTACATTAACTGTTGTACTAAGGCTGACAATACAAGGTCTGCTTAGGTTGGGACTAGATGGCTTTGTGTGTAAGATATCCGAAATGTTTCATCATCATCATCAACAACAGAATTTAACAGTCCACTGCTGGGCATAGGCCTCTCCTTTGAAAGGAGGATAGGGCCTACTATACCACCCTGGCCGAAATGTTTATTTGTTATTATTTAAATAACATCTTTGCCTGATGGAAAGCATCAGTAGAATCCAATAGTAGTCACAATATTCATTACGAATGTAGACAGACATTCAGTATGATGATCCACACTATGGCGGCTTAGTGATATTATTTTGATTTTATATGCCATATGATTTTATTTTGTATATAAATCTTTTACAGCATATCTTGTAGTTTATTTTTGTTTGTTTGTATTATTTTGTGTATTTTACTAAAGAAAAATAAATAAAATTAAAAGTCTTTCACAATAAAAAAAACTATCTACCAATGAAATATTTTTTAAATCGGATCACAATGACTCCACAGAATTCCACTGCTCGCGCACATACCCCGATAACTGTCACCCCTGCATCTTTGGGCCTCCGGTCTCGCACCCACCATCGAAACACGAGCAGCACGAGTGCTGTCATTTTAGGCTGCTGTTTTGCTGCTTTCATGCTGAAATCAGCGTGGCTCTACTATCAAAAGACTACTATCATGTTCGATTTTTAAGCTAGCTGTTTAGTTTTTAAAGAGGGGGGGGAACCTGTTTTTGCAAAAAAATGTGAATTAAAGTTGAATAACCCGCAAACGAATACTTAAATAAAAAATGGCTGTGACATACGGACGGACAGACAGACAGACAGACAGACAGACATGACGAATCTATAAGGGTTCCGTTTTTTGCCATTTGGCTACGGAACCCTAAAAAATAGTTTAAGCAACCTGATGATGTCTTTAAAATTTCTATTTAATGATACACCACACGATGCGAGAAAAAAAAACATGCCCCCCTTTACGTGTAGGGGAGGTACCCCAAATTATCACTTTTTACGTAATTTTACTGTAGCACTTTGTCGACGGGTAGGAATAACCTCGAGGACGAGGTGAATAGAAGAGTTTGCGTTAGTTACATCGAGTCTTCTCGTCGTCGATCCCACAGTGCCTAAAAAGGAAGGTTCTTAATCAGTGCGTCCTACCTGTCATGACATGAGCCGAGACGTGGACACTTACAGTGCGGTTGGTCCATAAGCTCAAAGTTGCTCAGCGTGCTATAGAAAGGGCTATGCTCGGTTTCTAGGAGGAATCGTATCAGGAATGAAGTTATCCGTCAGAGAACTGTGATGGAGTAAGTTTATGAGTATGTCTAAGAGTATATAATCTTGTGAGATCTAACAATAAACACAGTATTGAATCAACCTTTGTCGTATCATTTACTCTCCCGGGTGCGCCGTCCTTACATGGCGACCCTGCCAGCGCAGTAGTAATGTTTACATTCCATTGACCAAAAGCGGCAAGAAAAACAGCTACAATGGAGTCCGACACAATATCACTACTCATCGCAAGAATAGCAAGTGTATTGACTACAAAAAAAATATAATGGGATCGACTAATACGAACGAACAAGTAATAGTCCCACAAAACGCGGCTGGGGGCTCAAATAGCGCCGAAATAAATCAGCTTCTCACCCATGCCAGCACATCCAGTACAATTTTGTTGGTATTGGTACTAGTACTGTTGATAGCATTGTTGTATGGAGCCTACACCATATATAGAAAATGCCATAGGAGATGGATCGTGAAAGAAATACAACGCGACAGATCGAGGTTTTCCTTTTGGAGAAGGAGAGGAGAACGAAATAATGATATAGAGTTGGATAAGAGCCAAAGGAAGGAGACTGGGTAAGAATATTCATGTACAGATACCGTAACCCCCAGATAGACCAGTGCGCGATTTTTTTTTTCTCGTTTGAGTGATGATATATTATGATGAAGTGCGCGTATACTCGTATAACCATTTAGAGACTCTAAGTTATAAGGAACTTTAAGCGTTATAGTGTATAATATTACACACTAAAATGGTACGTATTTTTTATTATATTATAAAAATAAAGGATTTCGATGGCAGACCGCTTAAAAGACTTGCCGGCGTATCGATTATTTTAGCTGGCAACACTGTTAAGTGTCTGAAGGTAAGACACTGACGCAACACCGGGCACTGGTGCGTGCGACCGGTGACCGCAGGGATGGGAATCATTGACACTTTAAAATAATAATAACGCGATTGAATGATTGATTTTAGTCGATTACTTTCATGTCATAAGTCATAGACAAGGATCACAGGTGACAATGATTTTATCCCATCCCTAGATTATTATTGTTCGTTCATTCGTTCGCGAGTTCCTTTAAAAATGGAACGTCGTCGTTGACGAGGAGAGTTGTCGCGGATCATCTCGCGTGAGCACCACGTGTTCGGTGGAGTGTATTATTTAAAATTATTAATCATGGGATGCTATTCAATGTCCTAACTGTATTTCGTGATCGAGTGTTTCAATAAAGTGAATGTACGAGAACATTCTCCTCACCCGCTAAACTCACGTCTACCCTCAATTAGAAATATGGGGCCTACTAACGTTCCTAGTGGACTCAAGATTTAACAGACTTATATGATAGTTTGTACAACATTCGTAAATACTTAATTAAAATCGGCCCTGATAGGCGAAAAGGTAATATAATTGTCGTAAAATTAGAAGAGGCTAATAAAATATTACAAGACTATAATGCATTTTTAACTAATTTATCTACCATCGAAACTTCTTTAGATAAAAGTGAATGTTTAAGTATCCCGGAACTGTGTGATAATTTCGAGGATTTGTACAAATATATTGTAGATTTATGCTCACCGGAACCGTGTACGTCTGTAAAAATGGGCTCTACCGGAAAATTTGATTTAAAAGTAGCTTTAAGTTTATTGCCAGTATGTTCAGATAACGATGCCAGCATAAAACAGCTAATAGATGGTGTAGAGTATTACAAATCGGAGTTAGATGAAGAGTCGCAAGGTAAACTTTTAAATTTTGTTTTAAAAAATAGACTTTCCTAAGGTGCGAAATTAAAACTATATAGTTCATACCCGAATATCGACGAATTTATAAGAGATTTAAAAACTCAATTATTACCGAAAAAATCAGCCATCGCAATTCAACACAAGCTACAAAACCTCAGGCAAAATACCTTAAGAAGGTACTGCACGAAATTGTGGAATTTGACGTATTTTCAAATCAGTAGTACTATGCGCTGCATTAATTAAATACATCAAAAGTATTTGTATAGTTTAGGTCGATCCTTGAACAAGATCATAAGCATGTTGAAATTTGAAACAGATACATATGAAACTAAAAAACGATACATATATGTTGTGTGTCAGATGAAATCTTAAAAACATTTTTCTTCGAAAAGATAGTAGATTTTACGTCTAGAACAATAATTTTCATATGACAATATTTGTATTTACATCGTGCAGGGTTTAGCCCGTGTTAAATTTAATTTAAAAGTATAAATCTAAAAATATTAAGACTTTTTAATTTTTAACACAAACATTGCTCTTATGAAATTACTAGGTCTGAAACTTCAAAGCAGAATGGATCTAATTACTAATATTAATGAGATCGATTTTATTTTGAAGTTTTTTTTAGACTTATGTCAGTATTGTATTGTGTATCATGTCTATAACATGTCATTGGTTTATACTTACTGGCAATTAAGAAAATTGGAAAAAAATCAAATTTCGAGTCGAATCCTGTACAGAGTAGTGCGAACGCAGAGCAACAAATGTACGAAACACAATACATACGAACAAACGCAAATAGGTAAATATCTCAAACAGGTATGTTTAATGTTACTGTTATAATTTCAGTCATCTAACATGGTGTATAGTATATTAGTTGCAGCACCTTACCCCCATATCAGGTTTATAAACATTAAAACTATGTAAACATTGGCGATTTGAAAGGAGTGGCCGCGAGTTTTTATTGCCATGTTCTTTTCTCCGGCTCTACCTATTGTTTGCAAACATGGCATAAATGTACATGTAGAATCTTGACCTGTCACAAGAGATGTATTGCATCCTAAGTGAATAAAGAATTTTGAATTTGAATTTGAATTTAATTGTAAATTCAATGTTCCGTTCACAATTATTCGTCAGTTGCTAATCAATCAATACAAGTAATCAAGTAAGCAAGACGGTAGAAAACTTCAAAACGCACCTACAAAAATATTCTGGATACCAAACCATATGCCGCACTTATTGTCGAAAAGATAGAGTGCTCTAACCACCTCCTCAGAAACTTTTGTACAAGACTAGATAAATTATCAAGAAAAATGGAAATTAAGGAGCCTGATTATATATTATATTGAAAGCTCTCTAAAAAAACAGGTCAAAAATAAACGAAAAATAACAAATACGATAGTATAACTATACCCAAACATCGTAAATCTAACTATTAAACCTATTATTATTGTTATTGATGTTTTTCATTTCTGATTTGTTTACTCTTTTCCAGATATCAATCGTTGTGAATGAGGATGTCCCAGAAATAATGGATAATCCTGGAGCACTTAGTAGTACAGCTATCTGGCGTACAAAAAAAAAACCCAAAAAAAGTTAATGCAAATTATTGAAAATTAATGAAATTTGTTGCGTTTTTGACGTTATCTTATTCCTCACAGACACTTTAATTAGAATTGCAGTAACTAGTATGAGTACCTATTGTAATTTTTTGAAAGAAAAATATCAACTAAACTTTTTAACATGAATTTTAATAAAAAAAAATATGACAAAGTTTGAGAGCCTTTGTAAAAAAAATGTATAAAACCTAAAGGACCAACTATTTAAAAAAAATGCACAGTTAATGAAGTCTACAAAATGGTATAATGCATAATTTTATTTAACGCAAATATGCAGTGATTGTTATTTAGATGCAAAAAGAGCAAATTCGACTGAATAAATCTTGTTTTAAATTATAATAATAAAAAGCTTTAAGATGTAGAAAAATTCATCTTTATTTTATAAGAGGTGTTCGAATTGTCTGCCACCAACTGAGATACAAGTTCGACATCTTCTGATAAATGCTCTTTCAAGAAGTCGTGCGTAGCGCCGTTCAGTTATTTTTGAAGCAGCCTCCTGAACACGACTGCGTAATTCCTCCAAACTTGAAGTGGGCCTAAAGCGCATCCGTTCTTTTAGCAGCCCCAGTAAAAAAAAACTAGTGGATTTAAGTTCGGGGATCGTGGAGGCCACAAAATAGGAGCCAAACGACCCATCTATACATTTGGATATGTGGCATTTAAATAGGCACGGACATTTGCAGCAAGTAGCCAGTGGGATTGCCTCACCTCCTCAGGTACCTCTTCTATTAAATTTGGCATAACTTTGGCCAGATAAGTTTCCGGACAGTTCAAATAGACCAACGATTTTTTCGTTGAAAATACCAGTCCAATAATTTATTTTGAACTGGTCTTGCGATTTTTCTACCCGCATCTAGCGGGTTCGTGAGTTGACAGCTGTGCAGATTATGCACGTTGTTATATCCATCTCTTTTAAGAGTGGGTTCATCTCTCCACAGAATGTTGTCAAAGAATTGTGGTTCTTGTTCTATTTTTGCAAGCATTTGTCGAAAAAAAAACAATCTTGCGTTGTAATCTCTCGGCTGAAGAGCTTGAACCCGTGGTAGGGATGAATTTTTTTTTTCAGTACACGGTGCACAGTCGTCTTTGTCTTCTTCTGAATTTCGTCAAGCACAGTGTCTTGTGTATTGATATTTGCTATTCTCCCAGTGCTTGTACCACCTATGCATTCTACCTTCCGAATAACATCTGTGCACTCTTATGAATACCGGTAATCTGGATGACGCGCTGTAGGGTATCTTTCCCTATAAAGGAATGCATCAGTCTTGCGCTACTTCTACATTCACCATAAATAAAGTGCATGTTTGCGTATTGAATACGCGGCATATTGATACACGAAACCAGTTCAAATACAAGCCAAGTCGTCGTAATATCGCCAAACTATCAAGTCCAAATCAGTGAGCAAGAGTCCAATGATTTCATTGGACTCTTAGTTAAAACGATGACTTCTGGCTGTTTAGCTAGAAATCGTCGTTTTAACACTGACTGCAAATCACAGAGAACTGCAAAAGGAATGGGCACATGCGATACCGAATAAGTCAAGTGACGCACCAAATACTTGCCATTGTTATGTGCCATGGCGCGAGAGAGATAAGGTACAATGTAATAATAATATACTCTTCTCTCGCTCGCTTACACTGTACTTAAGTACTAAATTTATTCAACTATCTCTGTCTCGTAATTAACAAAAAAATACTTCGGCCACACTCAGGTAGTAAGTAGAGTAAATAACATTATCACACGACCTGCTACACTAAAAAGGAAGCTTTAATTTTCTCTCTTTGGATAAAATTTTGTATTATACCTGCCAGCGTATCGATTATTTTAGCTGGCAACACTGTTAAGTGTCTGAAGGTAAGACACTGACGTAACACCGGGCACTGGCGCGTGCGACCAGTGACCGCAGGGATGGGAATCATTGACACTTTAAAATAATAATAACGCGATTGAATGATTGATTTTAGTCGATTACTTTCATGTCATAGACAAGGATCACAGGTGACAATGATTTTATCCCATCGCTAGATGATAATTGTTCGTTCATTCGTTCGTGAGTTCCTATAAAAAATGGAACGCGGTCGTTGACGAGCAGAGTTGTCGTGGATCGTCTCGTGTGAGCACCACGTGTTCGGTGGAGTGTCTTATTTAAAATTATTAATCATGGGCTGCTGTTCAATTTCCTAACTGTATTTCGTGATCGAGTGCTACAATAAAATGAATGTACAAGAATATTCTCCTCACCCGCTAAACTCACGTCTACCCTCAATTAGAAGTAAGGCCTACTAACGTTCCCAGTGGTTTCAAGATTTAACATACCATTTTTTTTTAAATATAGTTGCTGCTTAGTTTTTCATACATTTTTTTTTCACAAAAATCTCAAATTTTGTCGTAATTTATTTTGATCAAATTTCATGTTATTTTTTTTCCAAAAAAGTATAATAGGCACTCATACTATTTACTGCATTTCTAATAAGATTGTTTGTGAGGAATTAGATAACTTAAAAATTTGGGCAACAGTTGGATTATTTTTTTGTACTCCGGATAGCTATACTACTAAATGCTTTAGGATTACCCATTCTTTCTGGGACACCCTGTATAGATGGGATATTGACGGGAGCTGGATGTGAGAAGAGCAAAATCGATCAGAGTGGTGTGCAATGGGAGAGGCCTATGTCCAGCAGTGGACTTCGATAGGCTGATTATGAAAATGATGATTTATAGATTCTAGAAATTATTACTTTTGAACAAAACTTTCATAAATTGCGACTGAATATTTAGAAGATATGTATTACTCTGTGTGGAGCCTACTCTGTACAATTATTTTACATATATTATCTTAGATAAAATGTTTCACGTAGGAAGCGGCAACGGTGCTGCCTAGCGGCGCTGCCGCGCAACTCTGCTCGTAAATACCTAAACTCGACGTTTTTTGTTCGCGCAGCACACTCTTAACTATCAACGATTTCGGAAAACAAATTACGGAATTATTTGTTGAGTTGACTATTTCACAATCAGATGGAAATGACGAGAGTTTTAAAGTTCTAAAACCATTAAATGAAAAACAGGCCATTAAGTATTTTTCAGACGGACTGAGAAACCGGCGACTCAGCACAATAATTTCCGCCCGTAATTTTACACATTTAAAGGACGCAGTGCAAACTGCGGTTGACGAAGACGTCACACCGTTTACATCGACCGATATTTTTAACATTAATTCTAGAGGACATTCATCCTGTCGTCACCGAGAGGGGAGAGGCCGTACCACGTTTGCAGGTAGAGGTCGTGGACGAAACAATCAGTATCATCCGGCTTCCCAAAGCAGCCAGCATTCCCATGTTTGGAGAGGACAGCAGACGAGTTCGGCCAGGTACACCAGGTCATTTAACAGGAATCGAGGTAGGACTAATTTTAATCACTATAGGTCCCCCTATAGGTATCAGCAGACAAGGCAACACATACATACTTTGACGAACTCAGATTCGCAAAATAATTCTTCGAATGAGCAGAATTCTCAAAACGAAAATCAGTTTTTTCGTGACTAAAAATATATTTTCCTCACCTAATGATAATAATGTAAGTTTTGTAATAATGACATCAAGTATAAGTTGTTAGTCGATACCGGGGCATCAATTTCAGTCGTCAAGTATAAACATATTGTCGAACAAAACATTCCAATCCATAACGAGACGATAATTGTAAATGGTATCGGAGGCAAAGTGCAATCTATTGGATATGTTTATTTAAAGTTTATTATTGGTAATCAAATACTTAATCATAAGTTCTTTGTTTTCAAATCTTTGCCATGTAAAGGTAGTGGCATACTGGGCCAAGACTTTTTAAGTAAATACAAGTCAGTTTTGAATTACGGTAACCGGAGTTTGTTACTATGGAATAATAATTTCAAAATATTTTTACCTTTACTCATGGAAAATAACTCTATTAATATACCGGCGAGATCCGAATCTATTCACTTTATACGGGTAAAAGAAACTGACGAATGTGTAATTAGTGCGTCAGAGGTGCATAAAGGGATTTTTATTGCAAGTTCTTTAGTTAAGCCAAAAAATGGAAAAATCCCAATACGTATTTTAAATACTACTGATGCAGATTTAGTTTTGAATTCAATAAACCCAACTATTTTTAAAGCAAGTGAGTATGAGGTTTGTTCTTTTTTAGAAACTACTAATAATGCCAATCGTGTCAAAAAATTATTTTCTTTTTTATCCTTGAACCATTTGAATAAGGAAGAACAGTTATCCATTGAATCAATTTGTGCCAAATACTCGGATATATTTTTTCTACCAGGCGATAAGTTAGGTACAACAAAATTATACGAACATACAATAACTTTAAAACCAAACGTCGCCCCAGTGTACGTCAAGCCTTATAGATTGCCACATTCACAGAAATCCGAATTGAAAAGACAGGTGGACGATTTATTACAACAGGGAATTATTGAACCTTGTTCTAGTGAGTGGTCCAGCCCGGTTCTTCTAGTACCTAAAAAACCGGACTCCAATGGGGAAAAGAAATGGCGGTTAGTCATAGACTATCGTAAGCTTAACAATTGCGTACAAGACGAGAAATTTCCATTACCCAATATTGCCGATATACTAGATTCCCTGTGTGGATGCATTTATTTCACACATTTAGATTTGAACCAAGGTTATTATAATGTAAGTCTTGAGAAAAATTCTAGAAAATATACATCGTTTTGTGCCGGTGGTGGCCAGTATCAAATGACAAGAATTCCGATGGGACTTAAGACTAGCGGTAGTTCGTTTTCACGTATGATGACCCTAGCTATGACTGGATTATCATACGACAAATGCTTAGTATATTTGGACGATTTAATCTGTATGGGTAGAAATCTTGCTGACCATAATAAAAACCTTATAGAAATTTTTGAAAAACTACGTTTCGCGAATTTAAAATTAAACCCCTCAAAATGTAATTTTTTAAAAAAGGAAGGAATACTTTATTTAGGCCACGTTGTTTCAGGTGAGGGTATATTACCTGACCCCGAAAAAATTTATATAGTTAAAAATTATCCAGTACCAAAAAGTACGGACGAAGTAAAACGTTTTGTTGCTTTTGCGAACTATTATAGAAAATTCATCAAAGATTTTGCTAAACAGACATATTATTTAAATCTTTTATGTAAAAAAAAATCGAAGTTTATTTGGGATACTAATTGTCAAAATTCATTTGAAACTTTAAAATCTAGTTTAATATCACCACCTATACTTCAGTATCCAGATTTTTCAGAACATAATCAGTTTACGGTACAAACAGACGCATCCGGATATGCAATAGGTGCAGTTCTATGTAACTCAGACGGCCGACCCGTAGCTTATGCTAGCAGAGGACTCAATAAAGCGGAAAAGAATTATCCCACAATAGAGAAAGAGCTTTTAGCTGTGGTTTGGGCAGTTAAGTATTTTAGACCTTACTTATATGGTCGTACATTTAAAATACTCACCGACCACAAACCTTTAGTATATTTATTCAATTTAAGAGACCCCTCAAGTAGACTATTTAAATTTAGATTAGTTTTAGAATATTACGATTATGTAATAGAGTATGTGAGAGGAAAGGAAAACGCGGCTGCAGACGCATTATCCAGAATAAGAGTTTCTTCGGAAGAGTTGAAAGAAATGAACAAATGTTTAAATGTAATGACGCGCGCGCAAATGAAGAAGTTAGATAGCCCAGCTCCAACGGATGGTATGTTGCCCAGCGATAATTGGCCTGATCAACCAAAAGTCGTGGACACGCATATCCAGCCGAGGGACGCTGTAAAATTAAGATTTATCGATAACATTACCTACAACCGATTTAGAAGAGATAATCTAATTAGCCTAGAAAGTAAATGGTTAATCTATAGTGAAAATAAAAAATCTATTTACATAAAACCAGTATCTCAATCACAAATTACGCGAGCCGTGTTTGCGAGAGAACCGAATGAATTTTGTGAAAAGTTAAATATAGTAGAAGTATACTTAATAAAAAATAAAAATAATAATATATTTGTAGAAAAACTCGTCTCTGAAATAAAGAGCCAAAATAACTGGAAGGGACCCAGGTTATGTATATTAAAAGATGTCGAGAGAATAGAGGAACAAGACGATAAAAGAGTGATACTCAATGACTTTTATCTCGTGCCCACAAGTGGCCATGCGGGCATGAGACGAATGTTAAACAATATTAAAAAATATTATTTTTGGCCAGGTTTAGACGAAGATGTAAATAAATTTGTTAAAAAATGTTCTCAGTGTCAAAAACACAAATATACAGTCCAAGTGAGAGAACCAATGACGATTACGTCAACGGCCCACTCAGCTTTTGATAAAATCTTTTTAGATTTAGTAGGACCAATAGATAAAGACGATTGTAACTATTCCTATATACTAACACTGCAATGCGAATTATCAAAATACGTATGTGCCTATCCTTTAGAAACAAAAACTTCGACTGAAGTAGCCAAAACTTTTGTAAATAACTTCATATTACAACATGGTATACCACGGGAGATAGCAACAGACAGAGGTACGGAGTTCATGTCCGAGACGGTGAAACAGGTATGTAGTTTACTTAATATTCAAAAATTAAATTCGACGGCGTACCACCATCAAAGTATCGGAGCTTTAGAAAATTCTCATAAGAGTTTAGGTGCATTTTTGCGAATCCATGCTGAAGGTAAGTCCGAAACGTGGAGCGCTTGGTTACCATTTTGGTGCTTCGCATACAACACGACTGTGATGATAGATATGTCAATCCCATACGCTATAAGCCTAACGATAAAATCTTATTAAAAAATGAAACTGGAAATAAACTCAAACAACTATATTCCGGCCCATATACGGTAGTCAGAGATTTATCACCTAATGTTGAAATTGAATTAAATGGTACAAGCAATATTGTTCATAAAAATAGGACAAAATTATATTATGTTTAGCATTGTGTTTAGCCTTTAGTAGTAAATATAACTAGCGTTAAGATATTATGCAATGTTATTATGCTAAGATAATGCACGCCGTACGTATTGTGTTATAGAGATTCGATTGATCAGCAGTAAGTTGAGCTGAACTTGAATCGCGAGAACGCAGATTCAAAGTCAAATATATCTTTGCACTATGTATTATTATATTATTATATATGTATTATTGTTTTTAATCAATGTAACCTAATAATGTAATGGTGCCTATTATATTTGTATGTTTATTTAATAAAATATTAAGTATTGTAATCTTTTTAAATTTTACGTTTCAATTTATTCTTTGTTTAACCTTGTTTTTGGATTGTTTAAAAAAAAAAATACCTACATATTTAACAATAAAATAAAATACATTGTTGTATTTCTATTTTATTTTTGTTTTATAGGGGAGATGTGATGGAGAAAGTTTATGAGTATGTCTAAGAGTATATAATCTTGTGAGATCTAACAATAAACACAGTATTGAATCAACCTTTGTCGTATCATTTACTCTCCCGGGTGCGCCGTCCTTACAGAACTAAAGTCATCGACATAGCCCACCGGATTAGCAAGCTGAAGTGGCAGTGGGCTGGCCATATTAGCCGCAGAACTGATGACCGTTGTGCTAGAAGATATCTGGAGTCGAGACCGCATCTCGGCAAACGTAGTGTAGGACGCCCACAGGCAAGGTGGAGTGATGATTTGCGCAAGATGGCTGGCAGGAGCTGGATGCGAGAAGCCCAAAATCGATCAAAGTGGTGTGCAATGGGAGAGTCCTATGTCCAGCAGTGGACTGAGATAGGTTGATAATGATGATGATGATGATGATGACTTTGTCGACATAATTACAACACATAGGTATTTATGCAAAGTTGCATCTTTCTAGCACCAAACAAACAAAGTGTCGTGATTCAAAATGTTAATCTTGACTTATACTAGTTAAATAAGACGATGACTGGGGCTCGTATACCAGCTTCATGGACAAAATGACTCCATACTATGTTCCATAAGGCCAACCCGTAGGCCTGATGGAACATTGTAAGCAGATCATTCACAAAATTTACTATGGTTAGAAACGTCGTTAACAAATGGCAAATGAAAAATCATTAAAACGTAAAAAAACTTATTGCTGTTTGTTAAATCATTTTTATTATTTGGAAACACTTGTTTGTAGATATAATTGTTTCATTCATACTTTAGAGAGCGCAGCCACATCCTCTACCAGCCCATCCAGCACGGTAACCTAGACCGGGAGCGATTGCAGCAGCGGGAGCAATGGCGGCGCCAAAGTATTCAGGAGCAAAGGCAGTATTCTCGCTGACCATAGCGTTGATACCGTTTCCGCAGGCGTGGTTGACGGCACCCACACCGGCAGTAGGGAGCACTCCCTCCAAACCCACAGTACCAACGAAGGGCAATTCTCCAGCTACGGCAAGAGCACCCTCGTAAGCATTCTCAGACACTACAGAGATCCCGACGGGAGCAATAGCAGAGGCACTGGAGACGGGCAGTGCACCTCCACTGGTAGGAGTGAAGTCGACAGCTGGGGCGATGGCAGGATAGAGTCCGTCGTAAGCCAAACCTCTACCGGCCCATCCATTAAGACCATCATAGGCCAAAGGAGAAGCCAAGCCATCATAAGCCAGACCTCTGCCAGCCCAGCCAGCGAGACCATCATAGGCGAAAGGAGCAGCCAAGCCATCATATGCCCAACCAGAAGCAGCGAGGCATTGACTCAATGCAGCCTGAAAGATAAATTAAAAACTGTATAAAAACCAAGTGATTATTTCAGTATTTTAAAGTAATCCAAAATTTTCATTCCTAACGCATACGCATAAGCGAGAATCGGCTGCATTACACTGCTATAATCACGCAATGTGTTAGTGAGTTAAAATCCTTGCATTTATTGTATCGGAAAAAGGTGTGTCGGTGCATCAAAGGCATTTATTAAAAAAGTAGTGAAAATATGTATATTTCTGTAGTATTAGATGTTTGTGTCGTAATTGGTTCAAATGTACATATTGCTCAAATTTAGACATGTTTTGTCTATAATATAATTGTTCTGAATATGGAACAGCAGAACTAAGAGCTTATTGTGACGTACTATGAAACTGGACTTATTGTTAGTCAAAAAACAACGAGGAACCAAAATTTCACCCAAAATTAAAACAAATGATGATTGCTTGATAGTTTCACCAAATGCAATTTCTGGAGTTCTAAGTAATATTTCAATGGAATTATAAATATCATTACAGGTTTTGCTCTACATATACAAAACTCATTATATTGTTAACAATTTTAAGACACTTACCTTGACGAGGAGCGCCTGAGCGCAGAGGATGAGGACGGCTTTGGCAGACATGTTACTTGTTCAAATGTGAGTTCCGACACAAAAGTGATGTTCGGTGTTAATGCAGTTGTTTTTATACTGAAATTCGTTATCAAATGCCAAGAATACTTAGTCAATATGTAGGTAAGTAGGCTTAAGTAGATAACGATAAGCCTACAAAACAAACAGAAACAGGTCGAATTGATTTTTGAAACGTGTCAAAATTATGAAATTAGAATTTGAGTTTAGAAATTGTAACATATAAAGTCCCGAAAATTAAACAAAATACATTATTAAGCCTTCCCTTGAACTGAAACTACCACCAATATGAACACCTTCGCCGTTGTATTCCTCTGCATCCAAGCTTGCTTGGTACAGGTATGTGTAACAGTTAAAATCTCTAGAGCTCCATATTCTTTCTTGTATTAACTGTGAGAAAAAATGTTTTTGATTGATTTAGTTTTAGCATTACTTTGCAAAGATTGCACTTTTTTTATTTGCGTCAACACCTTTTTCTTTAACTATTTCTATTACTCATTTGATGATCAGTGTGCTTAGTGTGAGTTTCAATAAACAAATCGAATGACTTAACCACCACGTTAATCGAGTTTACGGCAAACGGATCGACGAGCGAATACTCGCGAGTGTGAGTGCTTACCAAGTCTTTCGCGTCGATCGGCGTTAACTCACCGTGAGAACGTAAACTTTTTTGTCAATGTTGGCAGCACTATAGAGTCCATGCGATAAACCAACTAAATTAAATACAATGATTTTCGAACGCTATTTCAATAGAGTCGTTGTATAATCAAAAATAGTCGGGTTACGCTCGGCGTCACTTGTTTGATTTGGTTCATTTTTGTGTAAACAATCTATGCGAGCATTAATTGTTATTGTTAACTCAACGATAAAATAAAATGTAAACAAGTCAATATCAATTTGAATTATTAGTAACTTTTATGGAAGAGTAAGTACCTAATCAAGATATTTATAATAGTGAATGCGAGTTGTTGAAGTAAACTTGTGATATATTTTGTGTTATTGTTTTCTTTTGGCTAGACATGGAGACCTTAGTAAGCCGATAAGAAATGCAAGAGGTAGGATCGTGGCCATTCAGCATTGGCAGGAGCTTACATCACTGCTTAACAGTGATGGCAGTGGTGATACAAAAACCACAGAAAAGTGGAAAAAGGTTTTCATGGTGATAAGTGATCCTTCCCATAATATGTTTAACGGATCTCTTTTTATCGCATTATCAATATATCTTTTAACAAGGTGGATGAACATATAATCGGGCTAATCTAATAAGATCTTAATATCATATATATCAATACATCATCAACACAAAAATTATGTTAAAAACTTTGTTAGTTTTCACTCTCACTACCAAAATCTAAGTGACAAAGTTAACTTGCTCGAAAGTGAAGGAGTTAACAATACAACTGTCAAAATTGACTAACATTGCAACTCACACTCACAAAAGCGTCATTCGAGCTCGTTTAAATACTCACTTCGATAAAGTTACTCGACAGTCACGATCGTAATGTAAACAAACAATCTCGCACTCACAAAATATGTCTTACAAACGTTCCGCTAGGCGGCGCTGATCCAATTCAGTACAAATTGGAGTTTACTTTAACGCGGTCGAGTAGTTAAAAAAACTCGCACTAAGCACACAGGTATGCTATAAAATTTAACAGAAATATTTAGTTTTATACCTCTCTTATTTTAGAAGTTAGAGGGGGGGGGGGACACACATTTTTCCGCTTTGAAAGTGTCTCTCGCGCAAACTGTTCATTTTAGAAAAAAATGATATTAGAAACCTCAACATCATTTTTGAACACCTATCCATAGATATCCCACACGTATTGGTTTGATGAAAAAAATATTTTTGAGTTTCAGTTCCAAGTATGGGGACCCCCAAAATGTATTGTTTTTTTCTATTTTTATGTAAAAATCTTAATGTGGTTCACAGAATACATCGACTGACCAAATTTCAACAGTATAGCTCTTATAGTTTCGGAAATAATTGGCTGTGACATACGGACGGACAGACAGACAGACTTGATGAGTCTATAAGGGTTCCGTTTTTTGCCATTTGGCTACGGAACCCTAAAAATTAAGTACTTAGAGATTACGAGTTAAAACCTGGCACGATAATATCATATGCAGAGTAGAGCCATTTTGGTAGCTTTAACTGTAAAAACTTTTTAATAATGATAAACAGCAGATATTAAAAAAACAATTTTTAAACACAGTACGAAGAACAGATTACAAAAATAATTATGAGGCTTTTAAAATTAGCTAATGTTAATACAAAATGACGTGGCAATTGATATTTTATAAGTTTGTGACGTGTATTGGTGCTTGCATTATGCTTTGTGAAAACATTTAAATTACTAAATAATAAAGTCTATATTAACTGATATATGTAATACAAAACAAACATAAGCCTCTGAGATAGAACACTGAGCTGTTAATAATGGTAACGGGGCTGTACGCCGCGTCTAACAAAATATATGGACTCCCAGCGCACACTGCAATGGGCTTAAACCATCACAGAGCTGATTTACTATTTGTTAAATTTCCAATACTGCACTACTTAAAAATTTACATGTGATTCCTATTTCAGAATGTGTTCGGTCAGTGCACCAGCCGCGCCGCTGTAGCCGCTGAGCCTGGACTCATCGCTCCCGGCTTTGCTGGTCCTTACGGTCTTGGTGCTCCCTACGGTTTAGGTGCACCTTTCGCATACGACGGTCTGGCTGGTGTAGGAGCACCTTACGGATACCGCGCTGGACTTAGTGAGCTCGCCTACCCTGGTGCTGGACTCGGCCTATACGGTGATATTGCTTACCCTGGTGCTGGACTCGGCCTGTACGGTGATGTTGCCTACCCTGCGCCATACGGTGGTGTTGGTGAAGGAAACGTAGCTGTTGCTGGTGAGCTCCCCGTGGCTGGTACTACCGCAGTCGCTGGTCAGGTTCCCATCATGGGCGCTGTTAACTTTGGTGGTGCTGTCCCCGCTGCTGGTTCCGTGTCCATCACTGGCAGATGTGCCTGCGGCTGCGACGCTCCTTACGGATACTTATACTAATAAATAACGATACCCTCGATCAGATCGCAGTTTGTCAATAAATACCATTTATTTTCGTATTTACTTTACAGTTTTATTTTTATAGGGCTTATAAGAATTCATCAAATTCGTATCAGGTCACGCGTGGCATAACATTCTGTAGTCAGCCATAATATACATGTGGTGGTAGGGCCCTTCTCTCTTCCTCTACCGGACAATACGTGCTGGCCTTGGAAGTTACCGCTTTAGAGTTGTAGTGTAGGTGTAAGGACTGTACCTTATAATTTTTTTTTCGGACATTTTACAAGCAACATCATCTAGTCCCAAACTAAGAAGAGCTTGTAGTATGGGTACTAAAAAACTCGTATAAATACATAAACATACTTTTTTTTCGTAAATACATATATATTATACAATAAAACACCCCGTATATAGTACAGCTTTGTAAAGGAGTTCGTAAATACAAGTAAATGTCTCACAATTCGTCGTATATAGGTACGATTTTTTTTAGATTTGTCGAGTTAAACAAAAAATGCGCTTTAAAGTTCAATAATTATTGATAAACATTGACCAAGTGCGTGTCAGAAACGCATAGAACAGGGTTCCGTAGTAGTCCACTATAGTTGTAGGTGGATTAAAAATCGTGTTCAATAGATAATTGTTACGTTAACCTATTATTTCTTTATTTTTGTACGAAGTTTTCCAAGTGACTGCATTTTACAAAATAGGCCCTATAACTCTTGAAACACTGAGTTTCCGTCTAAATTCAATATATGGATTACTATCATGAATTATTTCAGATTTTTTAACAAGCCGTTTAGTTTTTAAAGGGAGGGGGGGGGCAACCTGTTTTTGTAAAAAAATGTGCTTTAAAGTTGAATAACTCGCAAACGGATACTTTAATCAAAAAATAGTTTGAGCAACCTGATAATGTCTTTAAAATTTCTATCTAATGATATACCACACGATGCGGTAGACGCAAGAAAAAAAAAACATCCCCAGATTACGTGTATGGGAGGTACCCCAAATTAAAATATTTTACGTTATTTTATTGTAGCACTTGACGACATAATTACAACACATATTCATGCAAAGTTTCATCTTCCTAGCACCTAGCGTTTTTGCGGTAGGTCGAGGACGGACGGACGGACGTATCTATAAGGGTTCCGAGTCATGAACTCCGAAACCCTAAAAAGGATTAATCATAAATTTGCTTGGAATTATTGCTGTTCACTACCGCATTTAAGTTTATTTGTGTTTGAAGTGATAGACATTTTAATTGTTGTGTGTGGTCATTGAAATACCTCTTATTCATAGTGAGTATAGTGTAGGCTTATAATTTATGTTCATATTTACTATCTTTCTGGTGGTTTGTTCTGCTAGTGTCGTGATTCAAACTGTTAAACTTGACTTATACTAGTTAATTAAGACGATGGTTGGGGCTCGTATACCAGCTTTATGGACAAAATGTCAAAACTCCAAACTATGTTCCATAACGCCAATCCGTAGGCCTAATAGAACATTGTAACAGTTCATTCACAAACTTTACTTTTATTACGGTTAGAAACGTCGTTAACAAATGGCAAATGCAATATCATTAAAACATAAAAAAACTTAATGCAGTTTGCTAAATCATTTTTATTATTAAGAATTGCTTGTTTGTAGATATAATTGTTTCATTCATACTTTAGAGAGCGCAGCCACATCCTCTACCAGCCCATCCAGCACGGTAACCTAGACCGGGAGCGATGGCAGCAGCGGGAGCAATGGCAGCGCCAAAGTATTCAGGAGCAAAGGCAGTGTTCTCACTGACCATAGCGTTGATACCATTTCCGCAGGCGTGGTTGACGGCACCCACACCCGCAGTAGGGAGCACTCCCTCCAAACCTACAGTACCAACGAAAGGCAATTCTCCAGCTACGGCAAGAGCACCCTCGTAAGCATTCTCAGACGCTACAGAGATTCCGACGGGAGCAAAAGCGGAGGCACTGGAGACGGGCAGTGCACCTCCACTGGTAGGAGTGAAGTCGACAGCTGGGGCGATGGCAGGATAGAGTCCGTCGTAAGCCAAACCTCTACCGGCCCATCCAGTAAGACCATCATAGGCCAAGGGAGAAGCCAAGCCATCATAAGCCAGACCTCTGCCAGCCCAGCCAGCGAGACCATCATAGGCAAAAGGAGCAGCCAAGCCATCATATGCCCAACCAGGAGCAGCGAGGCATTGACTCATTGCAGACTGAAAGATAAATTAAAATGTATAAAACCAAGTGATTATTTAAATATTTTTAAACTAATCCTGAATTTTCATTTCTTAACGCATAAGCTTATGGCAGAATGGGCTGCATTACACTGCTATAATCACAAAAAACTTGAATTAATTGTATCGGAAAAAGGTGTGTCGGTGCATCAAAGGCATTTCTTAAAAAAGTTGTGAAAATATTTCTATTTCTGTTGTATTTGATGTTTGTGTCGGAATTGGTTTAAATGTACATATTGCTCAAATTTAGACAAGTTTTGTCTATAATTTAATTGTTCTGAATATGGAACAGCAGAATTAAGAGCTTATTGTGACGTACTATTGAAGTAGACTACTAAGTCGTAATAACGTCAAAAATCAACTTGTCGAGGAACCAATATTTTAACCAATATTAAAACAAATGATGATTGGTTGATAGTTTCATTAAATTCAATTTCTGGAGAGTTAAGTAATATTTGAATTGAATTATAAATATAATTACAGGTTTTGCTTTCTCAAAACTCAATACATTGTTAACAATTTTAAGACACTTACCTCGACGAGGAGCGCCTGAGCGCAGAGGATGAGGACGGCTTTGGCAGACATGTTACTTGTTCAAATGTGTGTTCTGACACAAGAGTGATGTTCGGTGTTAATGCAGTTGTTTTTATACTGAAATTCGTTATCAAATGCTAAGAATACTTAGTCAACATGTAGGTAAGTAGGCTTGAGTAATAACGATAAGCCTACGAAACAAACAGAAACAGGTCGAATTGATTTTTGAAACGTGTCAAAATTATGAAATTATAATTTAAGTTTAGAAATTGTAACATATAAAGTGCCGAAAATTAGACTCAAAACACATTATTCAGCTTTCCCTTGAACTGAAACTACCACCAATATGAACACCTTCGCCGTTGTATTCCTCTGCATCCAAGCTTGCTTGGTACAGGTATGTGTGACAGTTAAAATTCTTAGAGCTCCATATTCTTTTTTGTATTACTGTAAGAAAGTTTTCCACTTTTTTTGTTTGCGTCAACACCTTTTTCTTTAACAATTTCTATTAGTCATTTATTGATCAAGTATGCTATAAAATAAAAAAAAAAGATTTGACCCAAAAAAGTACAGCACTTAGATTAGAGACTACGAGTTAAAAACCGGCACGATAATATCAAATGCACAGTAGAGTAATTTTGGTAGCTTTAACTCTAAACACTATTTGTTTACTATGAGCTTCATTCCCAAAACTGCACTACTTAAATATTAACGTGTGAATCCTATTTCAGAATGTGTTCGGTCAGTGCACCAGCCGCGCCGCTGTAGCCGCTGAGCCTGGACTCATCGCTCCCGGCTTTGCTGGTCCTTACGGGCTTGGTGCTCCCTACGGTCTAGGTGCACCTTTCGCATACGACGGTCTGGCTGGTGTAGGAGCTCCTTTCGGATACCGCGCTGGACTTAGTGAGCTCGCCTACCCTGCTGCTGGACTCGGCCTATACGGTGATATTGCTTACCCTGGTGCTGGAATCGGCATGTATGGTGATGTTGCCTACCCTGCGCCATACGGTGGTGTTGGTGAAGGAAACGTAGCTGTTGCTGGTGAGCTCCCCGTGGCTGGTACTACCGCTGTCGCTGGTCAGGTCCCCATCATGGGCGCTGTTAACTTCGGTGGTGCTGTCCCCGCTGCTGGTTCCGTGTCCATCACTGGTAGATGTGCTTGCGGCTGCGACGCTCCTTACGGATACTTGTACTAAATAACGATGCCCTCGATCAGATCGCAGTATATAAATAAATACCATTGATTTCATATGTACTTTACAGTTTTATTTTTATAAAGTTTTTAAGAATTTCCTTAATGCGTGTCAAGTTACGCGCTAAATAACTTTCTGTAGTCAGCCATGATATACATGTGGTGGTTGTAATAAATGAGGGCAGGCCCTTCTCTCTTCCTCTACAGGACAACACGTGCTGGCTTTGGAAGTTACCGCTTAAGAATTGTAGTGTAGGTGTAAGGAATGTACCTTATATCGTACCGCTTAGCGAAGGAGTTCGTTAACATAAGTGATCTAAAGTGTAGGGGAGGTACCCCAAATAAAAACATTTTTCATTTTTTTATTGTAGCACTTTGTCGATGTAATTACAGTGCATATTCATGCAAAAGTTTCATCTTTTTAGCACTAACCGTTTGGGCAGTAGGACAAGGACGGACGGACGGACGAACATTAGTTTGTAACCCTTTATTATCATTCTCAACATGATTATGTTGAAAATGTTAATAAAGGGTTACAAAAAGTAATTAACAATATAGGAAAACATTTTTAGAGCCCAAATAAAAATATCATCTTTTGAAAGACTACATTAGGAGTATACATCCTGTGTCCCGGGGCATAAACATACAAGATCAGACACTAAGAACACTCAGACTCAGCACCACAATTTCTGCATCACACAAAGTGTTGTTCCACTTGGGATATTAAACGACGACCCCATCGACGTGTAAAAAGGCGTGGCAACCATTTAAACCACTAGGCCAAACGTGCAGTCAAAATGTAAGTGTGAGACACACACTACGGAGTATTAGAAATACGCCCTCGAACTCTCGAACTCGCTGGTGACCACCAATCTTCGATTCTATTTATACTTTCCATCAGACAGAGTAAAGTCGCATTGGCAACTAATACATGAAAAAATAAATAAATAAAATAAAAATAAAAAAACGGACATCTTACACACAACGCTATCTAGTCCCAAACTAAGCAGAGCTTGTATTATGAGTACTAGACAACTCATACAAATACATAAATATACTTTTTTTGTAAATACATACATATTATATGTAGAAAACTCTCAAACTCCGAAACAAACATTTGCGGATCAGACAAATATTTGGTCCGACCCGGGAATCGAACCCGACACCTTCTGAATCAGCAGTCGCATACGCTTACCACTAGACCAACGAGGCAGTCATAAAATATGATAATAATAAATATTATTATTATTATTTTATTGTTGTAATGGTATAGGCGTTTGTCTTCCATCTCACCTGATGGAAAGTGTAGATGAAGACGAAGATGGTACACGCCCATCCAAAAGAAACCTGTTCACTCTACTCTTAAAGGCTCCAGAGTTCAACTCATCAGGAAAAATAGACCCAGAGAGGTCGTTCCAAACTCTGGCGACTCTCACCAAAAACGAGCTGTCAAACCGTTTAGTTCGTCTTTTGGGTATGCCAACAACGTATGGATGAAACTTAAATAAATACTTACTTAAATATACATAAAATAATAATAATAATAATAATATATCTCTTTATTGTACACCAGAATAGAAACATAAAGTGGTAGCTTAAACTAGGAGGTACAAGTGGCGGCCTTATCGCCCGAAGGCAATCTCTTACAGGCAACCATGGGATGGAGAGAAAGAAAGTTAAAAGTATGTGGTAGTCACTGGTGTATTAAAATAAAAAATAAAAAAAAAAAAACATTTGAACTTATTGATTTTAGAGTAGTTAATATAATACACATAGTGAATAGGATAATATAACATACATAAAGATAAAAATAAATAAGTGTAATAAACAGATATTCAATAAATAAATATACATAAACTTAAAATATATCAATAAACTTATATGTCCCTATAGTCTCCCAAGTAATATTCCTTTACCAGTCTCTTGAAGGCAGCTAATGTCTGCGCACGTCTGATTGCAACTGGTAAGGCGTTCCATAGTCGAACTGCTTGGACAGAAAAAGACTGGTCAAGGAATCTAGTGGTATGTCTCGGCATTCCCAATCTCAAGTTCTCGGACGATCTCAAAAATCTGTGATGCGTATCATGCAGGAAGGTAAATCGGGATTTAAGATAGTGCGGAGTAAGAGGATTGAACAGAATGTTGTAAAGAAGAAAGAGTATATGAGCATTCCGGCGAAGGCGGATGGGTAACCACTTGAGCTGTTTGCGATAGTCGGAGACATGATCATATTTACGTAATCCGAATATGAATCGTATGCAGAGATTTTGGAGTCTCTCAAGCTTATTCAATTGGTCTTCTGTGAGGTCTAGATAACTGGCATCAGCATAATCAAGGATGGGAAAAAGGAGAGATTGTGTAATAGCAACCTTGGTTGAAATTGGTAGAAAATAGCGTAGTCGGCGCAAAGATCCTGCAGCGGCAAACATTTTGCGACTCAACTCTTGCAGTTGAGGACCCCAGGATAATGTGCTATCAATATGAATTCCCAAGTCCTTTACCTTGTCACTGTACGGTATCGCGGTGCCATTGCATGTGATTAGAGGTAGCTTCGTCCAATCAATTTTGGAGATCAATCGCGAACTTCCAATAACTATTACTTGAGTCTTGGATGGATTGATTTTCAGGCCGTAGGTGTTACTCCATTTACATATTTTAAGCAGGTCAGCATTGATTGTGTTAACAGCATCGGCGAGATTCTGCAATGGTGCCCTGGTATAGATTTGGAGATCATCCGCGTATAGGTGGTAGGAAGAAGATAGGTCATTTGTGATGGTGTTGATAAAAACAGAGAAAAGTAGAGGAGATAGCACGCCGCCCTGTGGTACACCGACTGTAGTACTACACCAAGAAGATACGGTTTTATCAATACTTATGCGCTGTCGGCGACCAGACAGGTAGTTGTGAAACCAGTCAATCACAATTGGAGATATGTTGAGAGAGCGCAGTACGCACAGTAAGACGTCAGGGTCTACGGTGTTAAATGCATTACTGAAGTCCAGGAGTGTTAGAACTGTCAGCTCGCCATTTTCCATGGCAGATCTGATGTCCTCCGTAATATGTACTAGGGTAGTAGTGGTACTATGCCCAGGTCGAAAGCCGGACTGTAGAGGATTCAGTAGCTGGTTTGTGGACAGAAATTTAGTAAGCTGAGTTTGGATGAGGCGTTCAAGGACTTTGGAGAGAAAGGGGAGAATGGAAATAGGACGATAATCAGAAAAGGATTCAGGTTTCTTCTTTTTAGGAATGGGTATAATTTCAGCATGCTTCCACGCCTGAGGGAAAACACTGTGGGATATCGAATAGTTGAGGATATGGCATAGGACAGGAAGAATTTCATCAAGGATTGGGAGGATCATATTACGGCTTAGACAATCAGATCCCACTGCATTCGAAGTTATGGATACTACGCTCTTCTTAACATCACTATTAGAGAATTGACTAAAAGAAAATGGAGGACAGTCAGGAGTTGGGGCAGAAGTAAGAAGTTTGAGTGTGGCGTCTTTTGTCATTTTATTAAAATTTGACGAAGCAGAGAAATGATGATTTAGTGAGTCTAAGTTGACATTTTTAGGAAACGGATCATGAATGGATTTGCCTACTCCTAGTGACTTTAAAAATTTCCAGACTTTGGCTGGATCTCCGTTTTCTACGGAGCTGTGGATATATCGGCGTTGTGCGTTCCTACACACCTTGCTACAATGATTTCTAAGGGATACGTATTTGTCCCGGTTCCTGTCGCAGGGATTCTTTTTAAATTTTGATTTTGCTACCGCTTTTTTCCTAATTAAAGCTTTGATGTCTTCAGTTAGCCAAGGTGATGGGAGCCGTTTGATCCTCATCTCCAGAACTGGCGCATGGTAATCATAAAGAGTCGTTAATGTGGTATTAAATAGTTCAACTTTGTAGTCGATACAGTCAGCACTGAAAAGAGGTGCCCAGTCGATGTTCTTGGCATCTTCAACCAAAGCACATACATCCATACCCTTGAAGTTTCGCTGCAGAATCGTCTTCGCTTTAGGTTTTGGAGGTCGGAGGCGATAGGAAAGATAAAGCAAGTCGTGGTAGGAAAACTCGTCGGCAGAGCACTGGCCGTGCTTAGCTACGAGGTTAGGAGAGGAAACAAGAATGAGGTCTAGCAGAGACGGTGTAGAGTGAGGGAAATAATGGGTTGCGTTGGAAGGAAGGATAGATAGATTGCTAGAATGAATAACAGATTGAAGAGTAGACGACCGATGGTCGTTTTTGAGGAGACAGGTATTGAAATCACCCATGATTATAGTATGACTGTACGAAGGAGTTAGTTGCTCTAGTAGGAGTTCGAACGAAGGGAAGAAGTCGATACGTAGGGAAGGGCAGTAATAAACACCAAGAAGGATTTTTGAATGAAGGAGTTCAAGTTCAACGAAAAGATGTTCACCCGCATTAATTGGAGGGGGCTGCGGTGAGAGACTAACAATGGAGTAGGGAATATTAGATCGTAGGTAGATAGCAACACCACCGCCGCCACCCTCAGCTCTATCATTCCTGATAAGGTTGTAACCTGGTAAAGAGTATGTAGAAGAGGGTAAACAAGGCTTAAGCCATGATTCAGAAATAAGTATAGCGTGTAAATTCGTACAGTCAAAACATGCCAGCATATCGGGGAAGTGAGCCGGAACACTTTGTGCATTAATATGTACAAGATTGAGATTTCTAGGAACGTCAGAGAACCGAGACGAAAGAGTCTCAGCAATTGTAGGATCCGATTGGGAGTCAACACCACTACAAGCAGACAAAAAGTCATCGCTGTCATCACTACAAGCTGAAGAAAACACATCCATCTTTATAAGGCAACGCTTTAAAAATTTAAATACTGAGTGTTTATAAGTTTAAGTACAATGAATATATGTATGATAATTATGTATATACAAGATCAAAGTGACTATGTGTTATAGATATATTACTAAAATAAAATAAAATCTAATAAATAAATATATTAAATATATAAAAATATTTGTACGCTAAATCCATCTGCCGGTTGCCAATTTAAAAGAACCAATAGGAGCAATTTTAAAACATTAGAAACACAGAACAAAAAAAAAAGAAAACAAAACAAATAACTACAATAAAATACAAAAAATAGCAATTTACACCAATTTAGATTCACTTCCGTCAATCCAGGTACGGGGCCAAAAGTATTGGTTCCAGATTTGGAGTAAGTTGTGTCGTTCTTACAATTCTGAACGGAGCACAATTGAAACGCTGTCTGTCAGTCAGTATCTGTCATTGTTAATTGTCATTTATGAAAGAAACGAAAGTAGATATAACAACACCAAAACAAATGATTTTAATAGAAAAGTGGGTGTTTTTATAGACAAGGACAACTTTGAGTGAAATAAATTATGAGGAGGTATCTGTATGAAATACAATTTAAACGTACCTGGACTGTAATACGTATGTCGAGTAAGTATGTTACTTTTTAGTACCAGCACCTCGTTTAGTCTTCGCCCCAGTGGTTTTCGGAGCTGCGACGGGCGGCTTTGGTGCTGTAGCGAGTACTTCCTCCATCTGGGCCAATGACAGAACACGATGGCGCGTATCATCAGGACCCAAAACGTAGATGTAGCCCTCTCTGGTCCAACATCTTGCAACTCCGACCCTATCACGGGCTGCCATGAAAAGATTATGCCTAGACCTAGTCAGAAACTCGGACAGTGTAACCCCCGAGCCCTTGAGCTTTGTTTTATTGTACCAGAGTTGGTCTCGGACAGTCACATCACCAAACTTAACGAGTATGGGTCTTGGTTTCCTAGTGGAGGTAGCCTGGCCCAGTCTTTGGCAGCGTTTGAAATCATTTGCTGTAAGGTCTTTATGATTGAAGTGTTGTGAAAAGATTTTAATAGCAGTGTCAGTAACATTTTCACTGTTTATCTCTGCGACGCCATGTAAGAGCAGGATCTTCCGTCTCCCTTGCATCTCAATGCTGTCCACTGTATGGGTTAAGGCCTCCACCTGCTGCTGCAACAGTTTTAGGGCCTGTGTGATGAACTCTCTAAATGCGGCAAATTCAGTGTTCATACTAGTCACACTTGTAGACGGGCTGGATGATGTAGTGAGTTGGGCTTCAAAATCTTCCATCCTCTTGTTGAAGGTGATGGTTAAATCTTTTATTGCTTGCAGGGTGGTCATGTTGCGGAAGTAGATATTAAAGTTGATTTGAAAAGTAGTATGGAGTGTTGTGGGATCCGGCAGCTGGATGGTTTAGCTGATAGTTTGTAACATTTAGGTCCACTAATATTAAAAAAATCAACAAAAAACCAATTAATTTACAGAGCGATAAAAATTGTTAGTAGTTAATTGTTAGTTTTGCAATTAACAATTAATCAATTGTTAACTGTTAGTTTTGCAATTAACAATTAATCAATTGTTAATTGTTAGTTTTGCAATTAACAATTAATCAATTGTTAACTGTTAGTTTTGCAATTAACAATTAATCAATTGTTAATTGTTTCTGCAATTAAACTTTAATTAAATTTAAATAAAGTAAATAGAAGATGGAGGAGTGGCACAGGGTAGGGCTCTCACTTGACTGATAACCTTGCAGTCAGCAGGACTGACTGAACTGAACTGACAGGACTGACTGAATTGAACAGACAGGACTGACTGAATTGAACTAACAGGACTCACTGAACTGAACTGACAGGACTAATTGAACTGACAGGACTGACTGAACTGAACTGACAGGACTGACTGAACTGAACTGACAGGAATGACTGACTGAACTGAACTGATAGTACTGACTGAAATGGACTGATAGGAGTGACTGAACTGACAGGACTGACTGACATGAACTGACAGTACTGACTAAACATACTGAACTGACAAGACTGACTGACTGAACTGAACTGATAGGACTGACTGACATGAACTGACAGTACTGACGAAACATACTGAACTGACAAGACTGACTGACGGAACTGAACTGATAGGACTGACTGACATGAACTGACAGTACTGACTAAACATACTGAACTGACAGGACTGACTGAACTGAACTCACAGGACTGACTGACATGAACTGACAGGACTGACTAAACATACTGAACTGACAGGTCTGACTGAATTGAACTGACAGGACTGACTGACATGAACTGACAGGACTGACTAAACAAACTCAACTGACAGGACTGACTGAACTGAACTGACAGGACTGACTGACATGAACTGACAGGACTGACTAAACATACTGAACTGACAGGACTGACTAAGCGGACTGACTGGCAGAAGTTATGTAGATGGCCTTAAGTCTGAGCGAGAGCTTATAACTTTGACAAACGATCTTGACTTTTCGCTTATCTGCGCCCGCGCGAATAAAAAAGGATTGTATCTGAACAACAACAGGTAACACCAGTTTGCATTGAAAAATACACAGCAACTAACAGGAAGTTATAAGTAAGATAACAAGGAAGATCATTTATATTGAGTGCACCTACACAGGTGCAGTGCAGAAAAACATGATTATGAATTATTAGTTTTAATTGTTTGTTGCAACAATTAAAAATATTAGTTGCATTATTTTAATTGCAATTGATTTAATCACAATTAATTTCATTGCAAAATTAATTGCAATTGATTTAATCACAATTAATTTCATTGCAAAATTAATTGCAATTGATTTAATCACAATTAATTTCATTGCAAAATTAATTACAATTGATTTAATCACAATTGATTTCAATTGTGATTCATGTCAGTCAGTCCTGTCAGTTCAGTTCAGTCAGTCCTGTCAGTTGAGTTTGTTTAGTCAGTCCTGTCAGTTCATGTCAGTCAGTCCTGTCAGTTCAATTCAGTCAGACCTGTCAGTTCAGTATGTTTAGTCACTCCTGTCAGTTCATGTCAGTCAGTCCTGTGAGTTCAGTTCAGTCAGTCCTGTCAGTTCAGTATGTTTAGTCAGTACTGTCAGTTCATGTCAGTCAGTCCTATCAGTTCAGTTCCGTCAGTCAGTCCTGTCAGTTCAGTCACTCCTATCAGTCCATTTCAGTCAGTACTATCAGTTCAGTTCAGTCAGTCATTCCTGTCAGTTCAGTTCAGTCAGTCCTGTCAGTTCAGTTCAGTCAGTCCTGTCAGTTCAATTAGTCCTGTCAGTTCAGTTCAGTGAGTCCTGTCAGTTCAATTCAGTCAGTCCTGTCTGTTCAGTTCAGTCAGTCCTGTCAGTTCAGTTCAGTCAGTCCTGCTGACTGCAAGGTTATCAGTCAAGTGAGAGCCCTACCCTGTGCCACTCCTCAATCTTCTATTTACTTTATTTAAATTTAATTAAAGTTTAATTGCAGAAACAATTAACAATTGATTAATTGTTAATTGCAAAACTAACAGTTAACAATTATTAATTGTTAATTGCAAAACTAACAATTAACGATTGATTAATTGTTAATTGCAAAACTAACAGTTAACAATTGATTAATTGTTAATTGCAAAACTAACAATTAACAATTGATTAATTGTTAATTGCAAAACTAACAGTTAACAATTGATTAATTGTTAATTGCAAAACTAACAATTAACAATTAATTAATTGTTAGTTGATATTTTACAATTAACAATTAATCAATTGTTAATTGTTTCCTTGCAATTAAATTTTGCCCAACACTGCTACAATTTAATTCCAAAAAAGGGTACAGACAAAAAGAATTTAATTTTCAATCGTTACTCACTGAAAGTGCTTACTACACAACTAGAGATTATTTAAATGACGAATTTGAAGTTGAAATTAAAGCTGTATAGTCCTTTCACATTTGTTGTGTTTGAAAGTTATATATTGGGTCTATTTTTGTATTGTATCGCATAATATTATTTATCTCTAACATTGATTTAAAATTGTAAACTTTATTATGTATGTTAATGTGAATATAGTCTGGGCTTGTAATATTAGTAAATTTTTAGTATTTTTCTGGTGATTACCCACTCATACCCAAATGTCCTACATGCAGTAGTATCATGCGGTTAACTAAGACAATGGTTGGGACTCGTATGCTGGCTGTGAGTCCAGAAGGAAATCCCCTCCCTTGACTCCTTCCAATACAAAGACGCAGAGAGGGTCACACGGTGTGGTTTTAGTCGGTTCGAGTCCGACACACCACCCCGCCGGAACCCCCGACGGGGTGACGGTCCGCGGGGATTTCCACAAGTAAAAAAAAAAAAATGCCGGCTGTAGGAAACCGGTTGAATTACAACTATGGTTTTTTCTTCAAAAGAAAACCAAACCCTATACTGCAGATTATTACATTATAAATTTTGGTTTCTTTGGGTGCTAATAATTATAATTACATAACAAAATGAACCTTAGAACAATTCAGCGCCTTTTAGCTATAAAGTTCGACATGTAAAAATATACATAAAATATTTACTTTCAGTAAGTAAATATTTTATGTATATTTAAGTAAGTATTTATTTAAGTTTCATCCATACGTTGTTGGCATACCCAAAAGACGAACTAAACGGTTTGACAGCTCGTTTTTGGTGAGAGTCGCCAGAGTTTGGAACGACCTCTCTGGGTCTATTTTTCCTGATGAGTTGAACTCTGGAGCCTTTAAGAGTAGAGTGAACAGGTTTCTTTTGGATGGGCGTGTACCATCTTCGTCTTCATCTACACTTTCCATCAGGTGAGATGGAAGACAAACGCCTATACCATTACAACAATAAAATAATAATAATAATATTTATTATTATCATATTTTATGACTGCCTCGTTGGTCTAGTGGTAAGCGTATGCGACTGCTGATTCAGAAGGTGTCGGGTTCGATTCCCGGGTCGGACCAAATATTTGTCTGATCCGCAAATGTTTGTTTCGGAGTTTGAGAGTTTTCTACATATAATATGTATGTATTTACAAAAAAAGTATATTTATGTATTTGTATGAGTTGTCTAGTACTCATAATACAAGCTCTGCTTAGTTTGGGACTAGATAGCGTTGTGTGTAAGATGTCCGTTTTTTTATTTTTATTTTATTTATTTATTTTTTCATGTATTAGTTGCCAATGCGACTTTACTCTGTCTGATGGAAAGTATAAATAGAATCGAAGATTGGTGGTCACCAGCGAGTTCGAGAGTTCGAGGGCGTATTTCTAATACTCTGTAGTGTGTGTCTCACACTTACATTTTGACTGCACGTTTGGCCTAGTGGTTTAAATGGTTGCCACGCCTTTTTACACGTCGATGGGGTCGTCGTTTAATATCCCAAGTGGAACAACACTTTGTGTGATGCAGAAATTGTGGTGCTGAGTCTGAGTGTTCTTAGTGTCTGATCTTGTATGTTTATGCCCCGGGACACAGGATGTATACTCCTAATGTAGTCTTTCAAAAGATGATATTTTTATTTGGGCTCTAAAAATGTTTTCCTATATTGTTAATTACTTTTTGTAACCCTATATTAACATTTTTACCATATCATGTTGAGATGTTAAAGGGTTACAAACTAATGTTCGTCCGTCCGTCCGTCCTTGACCTACTGCCCAAACGGTTAGTGCTAAAAAGATGAAACTTTTGCATGAATATGCACTGTAATTACATCGACAAAGTGCTACAATAAAAATATGAAAAATGTTTTTATTTGGGGTATCTCCCCTACACTTTAGATCACTTATGTTAACGAACTCCTTCGCTAAGCGGTACGATATAAGGTACATTCCTGACACCTATACTACAATTCTAAAGCGGTAACTTCCAAAGCCAGCACGTATTGTCCTGTAGAGGAAGAGAGAAGGGCCTGCCCTCATTTATTACAACCACCACATGTATATCATGGCTGACTACAGAAAGTTATTTAGCGCGTAACTTGACACGCATTAAGCAAATTCTTAAAAACCTTATAAAAATAAAACTATAAAGTACATATGAAATCAATGGTATTTATTGATAAACTGCGATCTGATCGAGGGTATCGTTATTTAGTACAAGTATCCGTAAGGAGCGTCGCAGCCGCAGGCACATCTACCAGAGATGGACACGGAACCAGCAGCGGGGACAGCACCACCGAAGTTAACTGCTCCCATGATGGGGACCTGACCAGCTACAGCGGTAGTACCAGCTACGGGGAGCTCACCAGCAACAGCTACGTTTCCTTCACCAACACCACCGTATGGCGCAGGGTAGGCAACATCACCATACATGCCGAGTCCAGCACCAGGGTAAGCAATATCACCGTAAAGGCCGAGTCCAGCGCCAGGGTAGGCGAGCTCACCAAGTCCAGCGCGATATCCGCAAGGTGCTCCTACACCAGCCAGACCGTCATATGCGAAAGAAGCACCTAGACCGTAGGGAGCACCAAGACCGTAAGGACCAGCAAAGCCGGGAGCGATGAGTCCAGGCTCAGCGGCTACAGCGGCGCGGCTGGTGCACTGACCGAACACGCTCTGAAATAGGATTCACACACATTCAAATAGGATTAGGTTAATATTTAAGTAGAGCAGTTTTGGGAATTAAGCAGATAGTAAACAAATTGTGTTTAGAGTTAAAGGTACCAAAATGGCTCTACTGTGCATTGGACATTATCTTGCCGGTTTTTAACTTGTAATGTGCTGTACTTTTTTGAGTCAAATCTTTTATTTGAATTTTATAGCATACTTGATAAATAAATGAATAATAGAAATTGTTAAAGAAAAATCGGCCAAGTGCGTGTCAGGCCACGCACAGAAAGGGTGCCTCAGTCACCCATAATGGATTTAAAATCGTATTCAATAGATAATTGTTATGTTTACGTATTAATGCGTTAATTTTATATGTCGTTTTCCAAGTGAGCGCTTTTTACAAGTTAAGCCTCTATAACTTCTGAACCTTCAAAGTTCATTGTATGGACCACGATCTATTTCACATTTTTTTAAACCAGCCGTATAGCTTTTAGAGGGGTGTTTTTACAAAAAAGTGCCCTTTCAAGTGGAATATCTCGCAAACGGATACCTAAACAAAAAAATCATTTTTGAAACTCTTAATTGCTTTTAAAATACCTATTTAATGATACCCCAAAAGATGGGGTAGCCGCGAGAAAAAAATACCATCCCCACTTTACGCGTAAGGGAGGTACGCCAAATAAAAATATTTTTTATAATTTTATTATAGCACTTTGTCGACGTACTTAGAACACATAATCATGCAAACTTTCATCTTTCTAGCACTTACCGTTTGGACGGTAAATCGAGGACGGACGGACGCATGGACATAACGAATATATAGGGGTTCCGAGTCATAAACTTCGGAACCCTCAAAAAGTGTGGACGCAAATAAAAAATTGCAATATTTGGATAGTAATTCTAAAGCTAAATCAATCAAAATCATTTTTCCTACAGTAATACAAGAAAGATTGGCTAAAGACACGGTTGGCTTAGTGGCTTAAGCGGTCGCCACGCCGCTTCCTACTACGCCAAGTGTCGTGTGTTCAAATCCCAAGTAGGACAACACTTTGTGTGATTCCCAATTTGTTGTTCTGAGTCTGGGTGTCCTTTGTGTCCGTTTCATGTATGTTTGTAAAGTCCCCCGCGACACAGAAATTTAAATTCCTAATGCGGGAGTTGTCTTTTATAAAAAAAAAAAAAAAAAGAATATGGAGCTCTAAGAATTTTAACTGTCACATACCTGTACCAAGCAAGCTTGGATGCAGAGGAATACAACGGCGAAGGTGTTCATATTGGTGGTTGTTTCAGTTCAAGGGAAAGCTGAATAATGTATTTTGAGTCTAATTTTTGGGACTTTATATGTTACAATTTCTAAACTCTAATTATAATTTCATAATTTTGACACGTTTCAAAAATCAATTCGACCTGTCTCTGTTTGTTTTGTAGGCTTATCGTTATTACTCAAGCCTACTTACCTACATATTGACTAAGTATTCTTGGCATTTGATAACGAATTTCAGTATAAAAACAACTGCATTAACACCGAACATCACTCTTGTGTCAGAACTCACATTTGAACAAATAACATGTCTGCCAAAGCCGTCCTCATCCTCTGCGCTCAGGCGCTCCTCGTCGAGGTAAGTGTCTTAAAATTGTTAACAATATATTGAGTTTTGAATATGGAGAGCAAAACCAAAATTATATTTATAATTCCATTGAAATATTACTTAACTCTCCAGAAATTGAATTTGGTGAAACTATCAACCAATCATTTGTTTTAATATTGGTTAAAATATTGGTTCATCGACAAGTTGATTTTTGACGTAATAAGTCTACTTCAATAGTACGTCACAATAAGCTCTTAAATTCTGCTGTTCCATATTCAGAACAATTAAATTATAGACAAAACTTGTCCAAAATGGAGCATTATGTACATTGGAACCAATTCCGACACAAACATCTAATACAACAGAAATAGACATATTTTCACCACTTTTTTAATAAATGCCTTTAATGCACCGACACACCTTTTTCCGATACAATAAATTCAAGTTTTTTAACTCACAAACACATTCCGTGATTATTTATAGCAGTGTAATGCAGACCATTCTGGCTTATGCTTATGCGTTAGGAATGAAAATTCTGGATTAGTTTAAAAATATTTAAAGAATCACTTGGTTTTTATATATTTTTTAATTTATCTTTCAGTCTGCATTGAGTCAATGCCTCGCTGCACCTGGTTGGGCATATGATGGCTTGGCTGCTCCTTTCGCCTATGATGGTCTCGCTGGCTGGGCTGGCAGAGGTCTGGCTTATGATGGCTTAGCTTCTCCTATAGCCTATGATGGTCTTAATGGATGGGCCGGTAGAGGTTTGGCTTACGACGGACTTTATCCTGCCATCGCCCCAGCTGTCGACTTTACTCCTACCAGTGGAGGTGCACTGCCTGTCTCCAGCGCCTCTGCTTTTGCTCCCGTCGGAATCTCTGTAGCGTCTGAGAATGCTTACGAGGGTGCTCTTGCCGTAGCTGGAGAATTGCCCTTCGTTGGTACTGTAGGTTTGGAGGGAGTGCTCCCTACTGCCGGTGTGGGTGCCGTCAACCACGCCTGCGGCAATGGTATCAACGCTATGGTCAGCGAGAACACTGCCTTTGCTCCTGAATACTTTGGCGCTGCCATTGCTCCCGCTGCTGCCATCGCTCCCGGTCTAGGTTACCGTGCTGGATGGGCTGGTAGAGGATGTGGCTGCGCTCTCTAAACTATGAATGAAACAAATATATCTACAAACAAGCAATTCCTAATAATAAAAATGATTATGCAAACTGCATTAAGTTTTTTTATGTTTTAGTGATATTGCATTTGCCATTTGTTAACGACGTTTCTAACCATAGTAAATTTTGTGAATGATCTGCTACAATGTTCCATCAGGCCTACGGGTTAGCCTTATGGAACATAGTCTGGAGTCATTTTGTCCATACCAGCTGGTATACGAGCCCCAACCATCGTCTTAATTAACTAGTTTATATCAAGATTAACAGTTTGAATCACGAGACTAGCAGAACATGTGGGTCTGCCTTGGAAACACTTAAAACCACCAGAAAGATAGTAAATATGAACTTATATTATAAGCTTACACTATACTCACTATGAATATGAAGTGCTTCAATGACCACATACATCAATTAAAATGTCTATCACTTCAAACACAAATAAACTTAAATGCGGTAGTGAACAGCATTCGTTAGTATTTATTGTTCATTCTTTCATTTAGGGTTCCGTAGTTCATGACTCGGAACCCTTATAGATACGTCCGTCCGTCCGTCCTCGACCTACCGCAAAAACGCTTGGTGCTAGAAAGATGAAACTTTACATGAATATGTGTTGTAATTATGTCGTCAAGTGCTACAATAAAATAACGTATAATATTTTAATTTGGGGTACCTCCCATACACGTAAACTGGGGATGTTTTTTTTTTCTTGCGTCTACCGCATCGTGTGGTATATCATTAGATAGAAATTTTAAAGACATTATCAGGTTGCTGAAATATTTTTTGATTAAAGTATCCGTTTGCGAGTTATTCAACTTTAAAGCACATTTTTTTACAAAAACAGGTTGCCCCCCCCCCCTCCCTTTAAAAACTAAACGGCTTGTTCAAAAATCTGAAATAATTCATGATAGTAATCCATGTATTGAATTTAGACGGAAACTCAGTGTTTCAGGAGTTATAGGGCCTAATTTGTAAAATGCAGTCACTTGGAAAACTTCGTACAAAAATAAAGAAATAATAGGTTAACGTAACAATTATCTATTGAACACGATTTTTAATCCACCTACAACTATAGTGGACTACTATGGAACCCTGTTCTATGCGTTTCTGACACGCACTTGGTCAATGTTTATCAATAATTATTGAACTTAAAGCGCATTTTTTTTTAACTTGACAAATCTAAAAAAATCGTACCTATATACGACGAATTGTGAGACATTTACTTGTATTTACGAACTCCTTTACAAAGCTGTATTATATACGGGGTGTTTTAAATCAAATCAAACCATTTTATTTCAAATAAACCATACAACGGCACTTTTGAAACGTCAAGTAGTCAGTCAGTAGTCAGTCGTGAAGCTAATCGTCTGTTCCAATTAGTAGATCCTATGGAGAAGAACAGACAAGAAACTCCATGGACACTCTTTTCCAACATTGTTTTTACAATTTTTGGTTACATTGTTTAAGGCATTTTATTAAATGTTAGGACAATGTAACAATTCTGATATTTACACATGTAGTGTCCAAAAACAATTAAACAATAAATAGAAGTTGTGAGATGACCAGCCCCGACTGGCGGCGCCCGTATCACGAGCATGTCCCATGCACCAGCCATCGTCCAGTTCAACCATATCGTAGGGAGCCGAACGACCCGCTACACACGCCACCGCCAGCAGGACTTGAGCGAGCATGACATACTCACAACCGCCAGTCAACAAACTTATGCTACCAGTGACTACGTCAGTCGAGTTGAGAGTCGAGTTGAGAGTCGAGTGGAGAGTCGAGTGGAGAGTCGAGTTTAGAGTTGAGTTGAGAGTCGAGTTTAGAGTCGAGTTTAGAGTTGAGTTGAGAGTCGAGTGCAGAGTCGAGTGCAGAGTCGAGTTGAGAGTCGAGTTGAGAGTCGAGTGGAGAGTTGAGTTGAGAGTCGAGTTTAGAGTCGAGTTTAGAGTCGAGTTGAGAGTTGAGTTGAGAGTCGAGTGCAGAGTCGAGTTGAGAGTCGAGTTAAGAGTTGAGTGGAGAGTTGAGTTGAGAGTCGAGTTGAGCGTCGAGTTGAGTTGAGACTTAACTCTATTCTATACTCTACTCTAAACTCTACTCTAAACTCTACTCTAAACTCTACTCTAAACTCTACTCTAAACTCTACTCTGCACTCGACTCGACCCTCAACTCTACTCTCAACTCGACTCTCATCTCGACTCTCAACTCGACTCTCCACTCGACTCTGCACTCGACTCAACTCTCAACTCGACTCTCAACTCGACTCTCAACTCGACTCTCCACTCGACTCTAAACTCGACTCTAATTTCGACTCTCAACTCGACTCTCCACTCGACTCTCAACTCGACTCTCAACTCGACTCTCCACTCGACTCTGTACTCGACTCAACTCTCAACTCGACTCTCAACTCGACTCTCCACTCGACTTTCAACTCGACTCTAAACTCGACTCTAAACTCTAAACTCTACTCTAAACTAGGGTTCATGATTTCTCGAGCTTTTCAATTTCTTGGGTCTCGAGAATTCTCGAGGCTAATTTCTCGAAGTTCTCGGGTTGTCGAGAAATTTACATTTACGTACGTTTTCTCATATTATTTGGTGGAATAACCTCAACAAATTCAGTGGTTTTCCTCTCAAATAAAAGTATCAAATTAATTAACTTTTTTATAAAGACAAGTCTTGCATCAGGAATATAAATCCTATGTCGCAGGGACTTTACAAACATACATGAAACGGACACAAAGAACACCCAGACTCAGAACAACCATTTGTGAATCACACAAACTGTTCTGTTCCCACGTGGGAATAGCGGCATGGCGACATCTTATATCACTAGGCCAACAATACAGTCAAAAACTATACAAAAATATAAGGATGTAAATAATTGAAAAGACTTGTTTGAAGTCTAAAGATAAATTGTGATTATATTTTTTTTTTAAATTACCTACCAAAGTGACTCTACCCTGCCTGATGGAAAACACGAGCAGAATCCAAGAGTGGGGAAAACTATTGGTGCAAATGCAAACAATAAAGTATAGTGACCCACACTATGGTGGCTTAGTAAGATGCTTTTTCCCGCATCCATGATGATGATATTTGCAAGAAAAACGCACAAATAGAAATATTAATCTGTACAAACCGTTCCGATTTATAACACATATCAGTAGGATAGGATTACATTTTAAAAAAATACTTTTAAAAAACTAAACAAACACGCTTTTAAACTAAAAAGTAGAAAATAATTATAATGTAAAAAGCGTGGAGCGACGTTATTGAAATATTTCCAGAAAACACCCCACGCTTTGTTACATTAAAATTATTTTCTACTTTTTAGTATAAAGGCGTGTTTGTTTAGTTTTTTAAAACTATTTTTTTAGAAAGACTAAAAAAGACTATTTTTTTTTTAAATTAGTATATTGTCATCGGTCCTCGATAAATCTACAAAGTTCGAACGAAATCTGGCCATTTAAAGTGGGTCAAAATCGTTACAATCATACAAACAAACGTACAAACAAACATACAGGTGAAGCTAATAAAAACCTTGTAAAAAGGGATAGAATTACTTATAGAATGATTACACATTATATCATCATCATCAACAGCCTTTAACAGTCCACTGCTGCACATAGGCCTCTCCTTTGAAAGGAGGTTTTGGCCTACTATACCACGCTGGCCAGACGGGTTGGTAAAGGGTTTGTTTCAAGTTTTCCTTCTCTTGGCAGTGATGTTAACTGCTTATTTTGTTCCTTTAGTCGCCTCTTACGACACCCATGGAATGAATAGGGGTGGTGACACTTTGTATTCTTAATCCGTCACCACATGGAAATTATATTAGAATTGTGTCAATTCTAAATAATTATCAAAACTATTATGAAATAAGTGCTGTCATAAGTTTTAGATTTCAGTGAAATATTAACATATAATAAGTTATGAAACTTGACTACAAATATTACTTGTACTTTGCGTCCTTGTCGTGGATCGGTCAATTAAGGCAAGTCCTTCGGCCGACAGGATCTCGTATCTTCCTGGAGCCATCAGTCGGGTCGTTTTTGAGTCCCTGTTGGTAACGAAATGCTAGAAGAAAGAGGGTAGCTAAACCTCTCTCACTGGCGGCAACCAACTGCCTGTCAGCCCTTGCGTGAACAGTGGGCTGACCCACCGCAGGATTCCCCATGAATATTACTTCCGATTTCTGTCTTCACTCATCCACTCTTCTTTGATGAACAGAGAAGAACTGAGAGTGATCCCCTCCTTGTCGAGTTATTCGCCGTCATCCAATACACATCCCTTAAGGGAAGTCATGAACTGCCGTCCAAGGTGCACCGGTCCCCTGTTTCCTTTCCCCACAGATACATGATGGTCAGAAAGCAATAATTGAGGACGCACGTGGAGGTTACTTGAACAGCACTCCGAAGAATATAGGTATACCTACGTACTATTAAAATCTGGTAATGCCAATAATGGATGACAGCTGTTGCTATTTCATACGTAGGATTAAAATTTAAAACAGTAGCTTTATGGTCAAAGATAATATGAGCTTAGTTTAGTTTAGTTTTCCTGGGCGATTTCCGCAGTTAGTCCTAGCTATTGGACCATTGTACGTGATATGCTATTAGAGATATGAGCTTATGTAATCTTCGTTATGTTATTATTCGATATGTGTTAGCTTATGTTATTATTCGATATGTGGTGTTTACCTGTTATTATTTGTTACATTTGAATCAATTTTATGTACAATCATTTATTTTTCATGTAAGAGTGTAAACAGATGTTGGTGAACCAAATAAATAAATAAAGATAGCACGTACTGAAACAATGAAAACATACAACTAGCCAGACGAAAATAATCAGTAGGGTTTTTATAAATTAACTCCAACACAATCAACCACTGACACAGCGATACTTACAAATTCTATTGCTCCAGTGTTACATTTACACACCTCCTCCCTTTTTAGGGTTCCGAAGTTTATGACTCGGAACCTTTATAGATTCGTAATGTCCGTCCGTCCATTCGTCCGTCCTCGACTTACCGGCCAAACGGTAAGTGCTATAAAGATGATGACTTTGTATGAATATTTGTTGTAATTACGTCAATAAAGTGCTACAATAACATTATGTAAAATATTTTTATTTGGGTTACCTCCCCTACACGTAAAGTAGGGATGTTTTTTTTTCTCACGGCTACCATAACGTGTCGGGTATCATTAGATAGGTCTTTCAAAAACAATAAAAGGTTTCTAAGATTAGGTATCCATTTGCGAGAAATTCCACTTTAAAGGGCACTTTTTTGGAAAAACAGGGCGTCCCCTACTCTAAAAACTAAACGACTGGCTCAAAAATCTAGAAAAATTCAAATAGTTACATTCTCAAGGAGGACTGGCATCTTAAACATTTGTTTTTATTGTTGTAATGGAATAGGCGTTTGTCTTCCATCTCACATATTTTTAAAATCACGGTAAACTCACATAGAATTTAGGAAATAATATGATATAATGCTGAATGGATATAATTTGTCTTAAGAAGCGGTAATAACAATTAAATTAAAGATTAAAGTTTTTGCAGAAGGATCAATATTTATTTTTAAAACTTTGAAGATCTAGTAATATTCGATTAGTACATATATCCATATGGAACGTCGCAGCCGCAAGCGCATCTGCCAGTGATGGACACGGAACCAGCAGCGGGGACAGCGCCACCGAAGCTCACAGCTCCCATAATGGGGACCTGACCAGCAACAGCGGTAGTACCAGCCACTGGCAGCTCACCAGCAACAGCTACGTTTCCTTCACCAACACCGCCGTAAGGAGCATTGTAGGCGATATCACCGTACAGGCCGAGTCCAGCACCAGGGTAGGCAATGTCATTGTACAGGCCGAATCCAGCAGCAGGGTAGGCGAGCTCACTAAGTCCAGCGCGACATCCGAAAGGAGCTCCTACACCAGCCAGACCGTCGTATGCGAAAGGAGCACCTAGACCGTAGGGAGCACCAAGACCGTAAGGACCGGCAAGACCGGGAGCGATGAGTCCAGGCTCAGCGGCTACAGCGGCGCGGCTGGTGCACTGACCGAATACATTCTGTAAAGACACAAGTCAATGTTATAATTGGAAAGCCCTAAAATGTCTTCTAATCTAATTTGCTTAAGTTTGTTCATCGATTCAATGTTTTAAATTATCAAGATATTTAATTTATTTTATAAGTTGTTACAAATAAATAAATAAAAGTATCAAACATACCTTTTTTTTTTTTTTTTTTTTTTTTTTTTTTACGTGTGGAAATCCCCGCGGACCGTCACCCCGTCGGGGGTTACGGCGGGGTGGTGTGTCGGACTCGAACCGACTAAAACCACACGGTGTGACCCTCTCTGCGCCTTTGTATTGGAAGGAGTCCAGGGAGGGGATTTCCTTCTGGACTCCAACCGGCGCCTGCCCGCCCTGTTGCGGGCACCATCTCAGAAATTTACTCTCTGATTAGGCAACGTCCGGTCACACGCGAACGTCGCCCCCTCGCGGTTGGCCACTACTGCGGACGGACGGGAAACCCGTCCCGCCCATCCGCGGCCACTCTCAGGGCGGCATGAGACGCAGGTATGCGCGCCTCCGCCGCCCAGGGCGCCGGCGGCGGATCGGGTCCGAGTGGATATCGTCCTCCCGGGCCTTCTCCGCCACCTCCTTCTGCAAGATTACGTCCTCGCAGAAGGTTGCGACCGCGGTAAAATAACTGTCGCTGCCGGCCATCGATCTTATGACGGCCGGCAGCGAGAGATCCCCTCCGATGACTGCAGTGAGGGCACGGCGCTGCGCCGCCCAAGCGGGGCAGACCGCCAGCGTGTGCTGGGCCGTGTCCTCACTGCAGTCGCAGTGGTGGCAGGCGGGACTCGGTTCCCTCCACTCGGTTCCCTCCAGGTATCAAACATACCTGTACCAAGCAAGCTTGAATGCAGAGGAATACAACAGCTAAGGTGTTCATGTTTGGTGATTGTCAGATTTACGGAAAACTGAATACTGTATGTTCAGTTTAATTTTAGGCCTTTATATATATATTACGCTATCTTAATTAGGTTTACTAATTTCATTAACGTAACACATAACACATTAACAAATTTTCACTAACACACGTATCTGTAATTAATACCATTTTTTTAACCGACTTCAAAAAAAAGGAGGAGGTTCTCAATTCGTCGGAATCTTTTTTTTTTTTTTTTTTTTTTTTTATGTATGTTCAGCGATAATTTCGTCGTTTATGAACCGATTTCAAAAATTTTTTTTGCATTGGAAAGGGCGTAGCTTACAGGTGGTCCCATCGTCACCATATCGGGATCTGATGATGGGATCCAAGGAAATCGAGGGAACTCCTCAAAAATCATAGGCACAATGTCGCGATTTGGGTACTCGGAATAGTTTTTCATTGAAGTCGGTTCGTTTTTGTTAGAATTATTTATTTATTTCGTAGGCTTATCAGTCTTACTAATTATTATATTACTTACCTACTGATTGACAAAGTATTCTTAAAATGTGATAATATATTTAAGTATAAAAGGAGCGGTTTTATTACTGAACGTCATTCCAGTGTCCTAACTTACACTATAAACAACATGTCTGCCAAAGCTGTCCTCATCCTTTGCGCTCAGGCGCTTCTCGTCAAGGTATAGTTTAAAAAAGTAGTTCATTTTTGTTTAGTGTTCCAAAAGTTCTTTATTAGGGTCCCGTAGCCAAATGGCAAAAAAACGGAACCTCTCGGACATTCGTCATGTCTGTCTGTCCCTCCGTATGTCACAGTCACTTTATTCCAAAACTTTAAGAACTATACTGTTGAAACTTGCTAAGTAGATGTATTCTGTGAACCGCATTAATATTTACAAACAAAAATAGAAAAAAAAATCAATAAATTTTGAGGGTCATTAAACCCATACGTGTGGGGTGGGGTATCTATGGATAGGTCTTCAAAAATGGTGTTGAGGTTCTATTATCATTTTTTTCTAAACTGAATAGTTTGCGCGAGAGGCACTTCCAAAGTGGTAAAATGTGTCCTCCCCACTTCTACAATAAGCGAATGATAAAACTAACAAAAAATATGATGTACATTACCATGCAAACTTCCACCAAAAGTTGGTTTAAACGAGATCTAGTAAGTAGTTTGTTTTTAATACGTCATAAATCGTAAACCGCAATTTCCCTTTCATTCTATCAATACCCTAATATTAAAACATCGATCAAAGGTACAACGAACTACCAGAACTTTTACATGATGTTGCTGCTACATACCCCTTCATAGGCGAGTCCAACTCGCACTTAGGCATTTTTCTTTAATTTACTTTTTTATTTTCGTTTTAGTCTACACTGAGTCAATGTATCGCCGCTCCTGGTTTAGCTGCCCCTTTTGGACTTGCATACGATGGTTTGGCTGCTCCTTTTGCCTATGATGGCATCAACAGTTGGGCCGGCAGAGGTCTAGCTTACGACGGCTTGGCTGCTCCCCTAGCTTGTGATGGTCTCGCTGGTTGGACTGGCAGAGGTCTCGCTTACGATGGACTCTACTCTGCTGTCGCTCCCACCATGGACTTCACCCCTACTAGTGGTGGTTTACTGCCCGTCTCCAGTGCTTCTGCTGTTGCTCCCGTCGGCATCTCTGTAGCATCTGAGAATGCCTATGAGGGTGCTCTTGCCGTTGCCGGTGAGCTACCTTTCGTTGGTACTGTAGGTTTGGAGGGAGTGCTCCCTACTGCTGGTATGGGTGCTGTCAATCACGCCTGTGGTAATGGCATCAACGCTATGGTTAGTGAAAACACTGCCTTTGCTCCTGAATACTTTGGCGCTGCCATCGCTCCCGCTGCTGCCGTCGCTCCCGGTCTCGGCTACCGCGCTGGATGGGCTGGTAGAGGTTGTGGCTATGCTTTATAAAATTTGAACACAATATGCAAAATCACATAAAGCTATTATAAAGAATAAAACAATTTAATGAGCAATAATATGTAGCTTTTTTTGGTGACATCCAATGAACAATGAAATAATCACATGCTATTCATTCATTTTGAACAAATGATGCGATATACACAGACTATATTTTAGTATGTGCGTTTCGCACTGTTTGTTCTATTACGCAATTTACATTTTTGTGTAAATAATTGTGGTCCCCGAAAAATAATTTTATTCAAACGAAAATAAAGTGAAATAATAATATATTTGATTTGGTTGGTTTGATTACTTTTTCATACCATTTAGGGTAGAGACGCTAGATTAATGGGGACTGAAAGCTAGCTTAGCAACTGATTGATGGTTCTAGTGAACAAAAGGCTTACCTTTTTCTGACACAGAGAAATAGCATTGTCATTCAACGTGGTAATGCTGCCAGTCTTAAGCGAACACTACCAGTAAGCGACGATACTGAGGAATTTATTGACGCTTGTATGTAAATAAAGTATGAAAATAGCGTTTTATTGCATTATTGAATTTGAAAAACGAACCACGTGAAAGACCGCCATGTGAATAACAATGAATTGAAAGAGATGGTAGAAGCCGATCCGAGCCAAACTACCCAGGAATCAGCGGCATGGAATGCACGGTCCATCACTCCACCGGGGTTTACGGCGGGTTGGTGTGTCGGAAACGAACCAACTAAAAACACACAGCATGCCACTTTACGCCTGATATGGGAGAGTTCCAAGTAGTACTTACTAAATAGTTTGTAGTACTGCAGGCGAGGGATAAACCATACTTTACTTTCTCCGGACAAAGTAAGATTTAGCTACCACAATTAAGTTCGTCACCGCATGCAGCGCCCCAAATATTTGGTAAGCTTTTAAAACAATGCATTACTATTTTGAATCCTACTGATATTATAAACGCGAAAGTTTTTGAGTATGTATGTTGCTCTTTCACGCAAAAACTACTTAACGTATTTGGATAAAACTTAACAGTAATATAACTTATATATATCAGAATAACACAGAGGCAACTTTTTACTGCAATCACCGAGATACACGTTGGCGGTGCCGCGGGCGAAAGCCAGTTTTGAATGAATATTGGCCGTGATTCTGTTGTTAACATCACTAAACTAACCTAAACTAAAATTAGTGTTTAAATTATATACTTTAAGTATCATGGTTAGGTAGAGTTCATTTTTCGATATCTCAGATCCTAACTATTTCTGTTAAAATGTGTAGCCGAGTTAAGCAGTAACGTCAAACTAGACGTATCACACAAAAATTAGAAGTCACGTAAATACATGCCGACTAAACCAAATTAAACTCTAAATGTAGACAGACTCAGATTGAGGACCTGGTGGCCACCGTCGCTAGAGACGTTGTTGTAGAGGCGATAACGTGTCTCGCCGAAGCGACAAGTGGCCTGAGACCGGAGAGCGACCCGACCCCAAAAACTTATGCCAGCGTCGCAGCGGCCAGACCCGGGCGCCGCCCGGCGCTTCACTCAGTGGCGGTCACCTCCACAGACAGCCTTGAGACTGCTGAGGAGGTGCTCGCCAAGGTGAAGAAGACGGTCGACGCCAGAGCTACTGGCCTCAAAGTCAGTAGAAACAGGAAAGCAAAGAACCGCACCGTCATCCTGGGCTGCGACCCGGAGACGGAAAGGGAAAAGCTGATGGAACGCATCGAGCGTTGTGGTAACGGTCTTGTGGTAGCACCCATGACAAACTAGAATCCACTTGTCGTCTTAAAGGACGTTTATTTAGATGAAAACGATGAGGATACGGTAAGGGCCATATTATACACCCAGAACGTCGATATCTTCGTGGGCCTACCACAAGACGAACAAGAATTACTCATCAAATACAAAAAGCGCACATGAAACCCCAAGACGTCACACGTAGTTTTACAGGTAAAGCCAAGGGTGTGACAAAGGATGACGGAGGCCGGAACCCTCTACCTTGACCTGCAAAGGGTCAGAGTTGAGGACCAGTCTCCGCTCATCCAATGTACCAGGTGCCTTGGATTCGGCCATGGCCGTAGATTCTGCGCGGAGAGTGCGAGCAAGTGCAGCCACTGCGGGGGCTCGCACTTACGCGAGAGTTGCCCCAGTTTCGCAAAGGGAGCGGAACCACGTTGCTGCAACTGCTCGCATTCTGGGCTGCGAAATATAGGCCATAATGCCTTCAGTGCCGAGTGCCCAACTCGCATCAAATGGGACTACCTAGCCCGCTCCAACACGTCATATTTATGACTCACACACCCACAGCACACACATGACATCGAACATATACACACATAGACACTGATCTACGTAATATATATTAAATATATAGGAGTACATCAAAACATGCACGAACACTGAACAGTTACACACACAAACAGACATGATCAATTCACAACTGAGGAGTCAACAATTGTTTATAATTCGATTTATAAACATATTGTTGACTAAGATAGGGTGTTAAAAGTGAGTTGACACAACTGTACAAACACGAACTGAACATGCACAAAACACAACACTGGTCATAAATGTTACGTGGTTGGAGCCAGCACTCACGTGTGACGTCTTGGAGTAATCTACATCACCAACACAACTTTCACGACACAACACCATCACAACACCATACAACACAACACCATACAACACCACACCATACAACACCATACAACACCACACGACACAACACGCAACCCGCACATATTAATTAAATACATTCAAATAAAACTGAAACAAAAAACAATTATCGACTAATTTTAATAATTTGGCAGTCGGGTTTTTTATTTTACGATTCATTACAATCGTTAGCTTAACTTTCAATTAACTATGCGAGCCATAAACTACCAACTTTTATTCATTTTAAAAGATTATGCTAGCATAAAGACCGACGTGTGAAATATATGATATTTTAGTTAATTCATTTGCATATGAAAGTAGAAGGATTGAAAAGAAACAACGTGACAATTAAACTTGTAAAACAAATTATTATCAGAAAAATGCAACTTGACCACAGATTAATAAATAGTTACTACTTGACGGTTATAATTTTATTAATATCTTTTCCATTTTTACCTTTTCTACTTAATATTATGCTGTTTGTAAACACTATTAATTGTACCTATTTTTATTTTTTAATACGCATGTTGTGATCTCCCATAATTGAGGAAGCACAAGCATTAAAACACTTTGTTATTTCTGTTTGTTAAAAACTAGCATGTAAGGTGTATTCCTTGTCGGAGGTCCATTATAGATAAATAAATAAATAGCATCGGACTCGTAACAACTTCTATATTCTATATTTATCCAAAGAAGAAGCGACAATAAGTAAGTACATAAATACAAAACATTATCCCATTCCTAATTTAATGGTAAAGATTTGCTTTTTATTATTACTGGGATGGCTCGGAATGAAAAAAAAGGTTTTCAATATGCTTTCTTTATTATTATTTTCGGAATCATTTCAGTTATTCATGTTTTTACAAACCACAGCCACATCCTCTACCAGCCCATCCAGCACGGTAACCTAGACCGGGAGCGATGGCAGCAGCAGGAGCAATGGCAGCGCCAAAGTATTCAGGAGCAAAGGCAGTGTTCTCGCTGACCATAGCGTTGATACCGTTTCCACAAGCGTGGTTGACGGCACCCACACCGGCAGTAGGAAGCACTCCCTCCAAACCTACAGTACCAACGAAAGGCAGCTCACCAGCCACAGCAAGAATACCGTCGTAGAAATTCTCAGAGGCTACAGAAATTCCGACAGGAGAAATCGCAGAGGCGCTGGAGACTGGCAGTAAGCCACCGGAGGTGGGAGTGAAGTCCATAGCAGGAGCGATAGCGGGGTAGAGTCCATCATAAGCCAGACCTCTGCCAGCCCAACCAGTGAGACCATCATAAGCTAATGGTGCAGCCCAGTTGTCGTAAGCCAAATCTCTGCCGGCCCAACCAGTTAGTCCATCGTAGGCCAAAGGAGTAGCCAAGCCGTCGTACGCAAGACCTCTACCAGCCCATCCAGCAAGACCATCATAAGCTAAGCCAGGAGAACCAATGCACTGGCTCAATGCGGACTAAAATAAACGTAAAAAATACAATACAATTATTTTCAGTATTTAGTTTGCACATTTTTAGACTAGAAGTTATACAAAATGAAATGTTCTCTTGAAACTTGTAGTTTTATACAAAGACACCATACCATTTTTTTCTCTTTTAACAAGACAAATCCCGCATTAGGAATATACCTACACCCTGTGTCTCGGGGGGCTTTACAAACATAAATGAAACAGACACAAAGAACACCCAGACTCAGAACATCAATTTCTGGATAACACAACCGACCGAAAAGAGAGGGTTATACGTTTGGCGTTCTAAATATGTTTGTATATTTTACCTTAGCGCCTAAACTACTGAACCGTTTTTAAAGAATTAGACGTCGATGGATTTGTATTAATGGGCCCGGTGATATCCACATTAATATTATCAATAACTAAAGAAAGTAACTACACTATCTGTCTGTTATATTTAAAAGGCTAAACCACAGATTTGGGTGGATTGTCCTTGTAGAAAAATAAAATCTACTTCTTATCACGACTACCGATCTATGAACTGAAGGAGCCAACGGAAAAAGCTAGTTAGCTATATAAATAAATAAATATTTCGGACATATTACACACAACGCCATCTAGTACCTAAACTAAGCAGAAAATTGTATTATGGGTAACTAGACAACTGTTATAAATACATAAACGTTTTTTTTTTGTAAATACATACATATTTTGCATAGAAAACACCCAAACTCCATAACAAATATTTGCGGACTACATAAACTTTTGATCCGACCCGGGAATCGAACCTGAGACCTCTAGATCAGCAGTCGCATACGCCAATCACTAGACCAACGATTTTATCAAGAGTTTTACGCAGTCAGGTTGTAATTTTTTAAACTTTTTCTTTAACTTCAGAATGTACTAGGCTGAGTTTGTATTATTATTTGGCGGATATTATAAAAAATAAACATTTTATTAAAATTTACCTGAACGAGAAGCGCCTGAGCGCAAAGGATGAGGACAGCTTTCACAGACATGTTGCTTGTTCAAGTGTAAGTTCTGGCACTAGAATGATGTCCAATACCAGCGCAGCTGCTTTTATATTCAAATCTATTATCAAATTCATAGAACACTTTGTCAATAAGTAGGTAAGTAATTGAAGGTTTAGGTAATAACGATAAGCCTACGTAACAAATAGAAATATTTAGACCAGATTATTAAAACGTGTCTAAATGACGAAATTATTAACTTAATTACTGAGGCCATTGTATATAAGTGTTCGAAATTCAGATCAACATACATCATTCAGCTTTCGTTGAACTGAAACAATCACTAACATGAATACCTTCGCCGTTGTGTTCCTCTGCATCCAAGCTTGCTTGGTACAGGTATGTATAACTTTCAGACTTATTTTCTTTTAAAGTTTGTGTGGAGGAAGCATAAAAATAATTTGCATTACATCGTTTAAATATCAAGCATCTTGTCTTTAAATAGTCTTTAATCCCTTTAATACTTGTTTCAAAACAAAACACCCGAACTTCTAATTATTTTGAGCTGTAAAGGGTACTCTTCATACTTTGTTTAGATTTTTATTTAAAAGTGTATCGGTCAAATTAACATTAACATATATCTACCCAGATAACATCATAACTTTAGACAACAAGTTAATACCAGACGAAATGCATCACGGTTCGTTTTAATGAACATTTATTAAAACTTTTTAGCAAAAAATAAACAGCCGAATAAACAGAACGCTAAAAAACAATAAACTTTATAACGTAACCTAATTAACTAACTTCTTAAACTAATGTAAACATACCTAAATAATTTTGAGTCGGGAAAACTTTATCGTCGCTTAAACAGCTATAATGATTTTACAGAATGTCTTCAGTCAGTGTACCAGCCGCGCCGCTGTAGCCGCTGAGCCTGGACTCATCGCTCCCGGTCTTGCTGGTCCTTACGGTCTTGGTGCTCCCTACGGTCTAGGTGCTCCTTTCGCATACGATGGTCTGGCTGGTTTCGGAACTCCTTTCGGATACCGCGCAGGACTTAGTGAATTCGCCTACCCTGGTGCTGGACTTGGTCTATATAATGATATTGCCTACCCTGCTGCCGGACTCGGTCTGTACGGTGATGTTGCCTACCCTGCCGCCGGTTGGGCTGCTCCTTACGGTGGTGTTGGTGAAGGAAACGTAGCTGTAGCTGGTGAGCTACCCGTAGCTGGTACCACCGCTGTCGCTGGTCAGGTCCCCATCATGGGCGCTGTTAACTTCGGTGGTGATGTCCTCGCTGCTGGTTCCGTGTCCATCACTGGTAGATGTTCTTGTGGCTGCGATGCTCCTTACTGGTATTAATCGACATAAAGGCTTTTGAAAATAAACTTTAATCACGAAGCATTCATTTAACTGTTTTATTTACGAAAACTGATTTCTATATTAGTATTTTTATAAAATCTTTTCAGAGAAAGTTTTAAGCGAGATTTGGCACAATAACTTTTATAGTTTTTTTTTATTAAAAACTCCGACTTAGTAAAACCACTATGAGTACGGTTTCCCCATTCATCCTTCAAATTCTGTTTGCCTGAATAATTGTGCTATGTACAACGATAAAATTAATTTACAACCTTCTTTAAGTAAGAGCCATTTTTAACAATCCAGTTCATACAATGTAAATTAGTACATTTTCAAAACTAATCATTAAGTTTATGGAATTTCACCGCAAAATCCCACGTTAGGTAGAAGAGCCACACTGATTTCATCACCCAATCATTCATCATTCGATCGAGAATGTGCTGGTGCTGCATTGGGTGATGCAGAAACATCTCACTGAGCCACCTTGGTGTGGGTCATAGTGCACTGTCTGCACTCATTCAGAAAATGCACTATGGTGACACTTACTCCTAGATTCACTGTACCACTAGCACTGTACATCAGAGCACAAATATCGTAATTAACAATTTCTAATTGATTTTGCACTTTATACCTTCTTAAATAGACACGAACTTTCAGTACCTTAAGCAGCAATACATGTATTTTTCTTTTTTAAGTGATTCCATGGCAGTATTTGTTCGACATAATAATACGAGCGGGCATTTCAAGTTATTGTTTAAGAATGGCAGACATAAGCTCTAGGACTAAACGGTTCCGTTATTACTATTTGTGTAAAGAAATCAAAATTTGGATCAAAAACTGTGATCCCAGATCTTTTAAGCGTGTGTAAAAGCATTTCACTAGTGTTGACATACAGTGCCTTATCACTATTCATTATTTATCTATGACGAACCTCCTCTTTCGTTCCAAGCGCCGAGATAGAAGTTTCTGAGTTTCCTCTATAAATTAAAGTTAGCATAGAAGCAACTAGGCCATCATAGTATAGTTCACCGTACTGTATTATCCATATTCATGAATTCGTAACAAGGGAAGTGAATACTATTCTTGAATTTTAATCATGCTTTCCCTAAGTAGTGTAAAAAGAGTAAAGACTCTTTGTCGCCTATTACATTAAAAAAGTTTCATCATCAGATTATAGCAATCCACTGCTAGACATAAGTCACTCCAACAACATTCAACTTCATTCAATACTCAGCTTCCCGCATCTCGTTCCTGCCAGCCGTTTTGCGTAAATCACTGCGAGTCGAGTCGTTGTCCCCTCTAAAGAACCCATCTACCCCCACCTGTTTCTGTTTCTACAGCTAATATGGGCAGCCAACTGTCACTTTAGTTTGCTATTCCTGTGTGAAAACATATAGGTTCTTGCCTATTATTTAACACTTTAGAAAATAAATATTACCTCGAATGACATAAAAACCGTTTATATCTCGTTGTTTGGTAATTACTCAAGATTTTCACTAAGTGTTTTTATAATCTATTTGCGGTATGTGCGACGTCTCAATTCAACCTGAGATTTTTCCTTATGGAATGCCAGTCATATAGATTCGCTACCGTAAATAAATAAACTTTTCAACTAGTAAAACATTGAGTAGCTCGCTTGAAGAACCATTAAATGTACGATTATACAATTGCAGATGTTGTGGAGTACGTAGAGTAAATATTTATCAGTTGGTTACAGGTTTAATGTAGGTGATTATACATATAAACTTGTCTGTTCCTTCCACTGGTATTAGCTATGCTATCGCTGAAATTACATACACAGGTTTTTTTGTTTGAGTCCAGGGTCTTCCTTTCGAGGGTATACCTCGGCGCATAGTACCCGACACGGCTTGCGGTTTTAGTCGGTTTGAGTCCGACATAGCCACTTAGTGGTGGGGATATCCGCATGGAAAAAAGGTTCTTTTGTCTAAAAAACGCGTCAATCATATGTATAATGTTGAACGTATCGATTGTACCGTCAGCAAAACGTGTGTACAGTATGATTTTGTACAATCTGTTGTTTGGAAAATTTTAATTTGTCGTTTAAAAATTATATCTTTTGAATTTTAGGCCACTTTGTTTTGTAACATTATTTTATTAACAACTAGCTTACTCCCTTACTCGCGGCTATTGTTGTGAATTGCGAGTAACGCCGCAGAGATAAGCCAGTCTAAAAAATATTGATGACTGCTGTGTGCTTTTTATGGTTCTATTAAAATTGGCCGTTGCTTGCGGAAGGTTAAAAGTTTATTTTACCATTGTAATGTATGTATGTGCACGATTATTTTGACTTACACTATGTTAAGTTTTTCCTAAATGTTCTCCAAAGGATTTTAGTGCAAAATAATAGTAATAAATTTCCTTAATAAAAGTGTAAAGTAAATTCTTTATGATAAAAGTTTATTTATAAGCCTTCATGTCGGTTAGTACAAGTATCCATAAGGAACGTCGCAACCGCAAGAACATCTACCAGTGATGGATACGGAACCAATAGCGGGGACATCACCACCGAAGCTAACAGCGCCCATAACGGGGACCTGACCAGCGACAGCGGTTGTACCAGCCACGGGCAGCTCACCAGCGACAGCTACATTTCCTTCACCAACACCACCGTAAGGAGCAGCCCAACCGACAGCAGGGTAGGCAACATCACCGTACAGACCGAGTCCGGCAGCAGGGTAGGCAATATCATTATACAGGCCAAGTCCAGCGGTGGGGTAGGCGAGTTCACTGAGTCCAGCGCGGTATCCGAAAGGAGCTCCTACACCAGCCAGTCCATCGTATGCGAAAGGCGCACCAAGACCGTAAGGACCAGCAAGACCGGGAGCGATGAGTCCGGGCTCAGCAGCTACAGCAGCGCGGCTAGTGCACTGGCTGAAGACATTCTACAAAAGCAACACAGTTATATAACGAATGAAGACCCCTCATTGACATCGTACGACAAGAAAGTGTTAGATAATGAAAACATATACATCGTACGCAATAGGTAGTTAATAATATAATAATGATAATAAAAAGTCGACTTTGTATAAAAAACTTGAAAAGAAAGTACGTCTGAAAGTCACACATACCTGTACCAAGCAAGCTTGGATGCAGAGGAACACAATGGCGAAGGTGTTCATGTTAGTGATTGTTTCAGTTCAACGAAAGCTGAATGATGTATGTTGATCTGAATTTCGGACACTTTTATATAATTACTTCAATAATTAAGTCAATAATGTCGTCATTTAGACACGTTTCAATAGACAATCTGTTCTAAATATTTCTATTTGTTTCGTAGGCTTATCGTTATTACCTAAGACTGCAATAGCTTACCTACTCATTGACAAAGTGTTCTATGATTTTGATAATAGATTTGAATATAAAACAGTTGCACTGGTACTGGACATCATTCTAGTGTCAGAACTCACACTCGAAAAAGCAACATGTCTGCTAAAGCTGTCCTCATCCTTTGCGCTCAGGCGCTTCTCGTCCAGGTAAGTTTAAATGAAATGTATACTTGTTAAATAAACACGCGCAACTTTGATAGTCAAATCACAAGATACTTTTTTGGATTTGACTTTTGTAATGGAAGCGTTCTACTCATAGCTGAGTGGTCTTAGGTGATTGAAAACAATCACCGAGGGTAAGCAATGACGGCGCGGTCAGACCTAGATGGGTGACCGTATGTGGCATGATATGTTATTATGAGCGTTTCCGTGATTCGGAGGTCACGTTAAGATAGCAGTCGTGAAGCTTATTTGGAGCTCTTCGGGTTGTTTAAAAACATCCAACGCCAAGATTACGTAGCCTGTAGCCTCAACGTGTCTTGCCAGTCCCCAACCTGCACTCGGCCAGCGTGGGGACGTATGGCCTTAACCCTCTCTTGAGCGGTGACCTGAGCCCAGCAGTGGGACGTTATGGGTTGTTGATGAATATTTAGTGCAGGACATTGAATTTATATAATTCGTTTACTATAGAAACGACGTAATTAAACTCTCTCAAAAAAAGGAACATAGTACTCACAAAAGGAGTCAACAGTAGATGTATAAGTAGCAGTAAGAAAAATACTTTGTTGCTCTTTCACTCAAAAACTACCGAACGGCTGAAACTTTACAGTAATAAAGCTGGTAACATAATAACCCGACGGCGTAAGAACTCTTGACAATATTTATGTTGCATATGACATCCGGTTTATTGATACAAATCTATTGACATCTCAATCAGTGAAATCGGTTCAGTAGTTAACGCCGTTAGTACACCTACGCATTCGTATGCGGTAGCGAAACAACGAAAAAACTGTCAGTAGTATGGCAGAATTTCGCATACGCTACGTCTCACTCTAGCACTAGGCTACATTAAATAGTGGCGTCCTTGTCGGTATTGTTTCGCAAGGAACTGCGAAATCGTCGTTGCACAGACGCAGATGTTTCGCTAGTGGTGTTTCGCATCGCAAGGTGTTCGCATGCGTTCTGTCGTTGAGGACAGATTTTCTTACCATGGAAGCCGAAAATATTGAAATGTTCTTCTTTGCGAAAAAACTGATATGTACTAACGTTCCGCAGATATTTCGCTACCGCAGTAGTTTCGCAGTGATGCGCTGTCGCATACGAACGCGTAGGTGTACTAACGGCGTAAAGCGCTATGTGAGTACTGCAACGTTGGTCTAGTGGTTAGCGTATGCGGCTGCTGATCAAGAGGTCTCGGGTTCAATTTCAGGGTCGGAACAAATGTTTGTATGATCTCTAAATATTTGTTTCGAAGTTTTATGTATTTACAAATAAAAGATATATTATATTTTTTTATATCAGTTGTCTAGTACCCATAGTACAAGCTCTGCGTAGTTTGAGAATAGATGACTGATAAAATGTCGAAAATAAAAAATGTTGTAACATATAAAGGTACTTTACCTCGCAAAATTGTAACCCTTTCTTTTTGGTAAAAGTACTGGTTTAATTTGTTTTGTATTGAACTAAAATTATCGAAATAACTTTCCGGTTACAAAGTAAATACTATTTCTAGTCTAAAAAATTATAAACTTGATACTGACAATAACTTTATTGAATCTTTTATTTTTATTTTAGTTTGCATTGAGCCAGTGCATCGCTGCTCCAGGTTTGGCCTATGATGGTCTTGCTGGTTGGGCCGGCAGAGGTCTGGCTTACAACGGCTTGGCTGTTCCTTTGGCCTATGATGGTCTTGCTGGTTGTACCGGCAGAGGTTTAGCCTACGATGGCTTGGCTGCACCATTAGCTTATGATAGTCTCGATGCTTGGGCTGGCAGAGGTCAGGCTTACGATGGTGTCTACCCCGCCGTTGCTACAGGCATGGACTTCACTCCTACCAGCGGTGGCTTACTGCCCGTCTCCAGCGCTTCTTCTATTGCTCCCGTCGGAATATCTGTAGCATCCGAGAATGCCTATGATGGTGTTCTAGCCGTAGCTGGTGAGCTGCCTTTTGTTGGTACTGTAGGTTTGGAGGGAGTGCTCCCTACTGCTGGTATGGGTGCCGTCAATCACGCCTGCGGAAATGGCATCAACGCTATGGTCAGCGAGAACACTGCCTTTGCTCCTGAATACTTTGGCGCTGCCATCGCTCCTGCTGCCGCCATTGCTCCCGGTCTTGGCTATCGTTCTGGATGGGCTGGTAGAGGATGTGGCTGTGCTCTGTAAAGATTTGAGAAAGCTTCTGAAAAATAAACTTTATATTTTGGGCATCTTCGCATTTTTATTGTCTTAATATTGCTACCTCAATACTCCGTAGTCCTGAGTGCCCGGTCACTATTTCACTTCATACGTCATAGTAACAGATAAATAAAATAAATAATATCCTAAAAATAAAAGGACTTTAAATGTTTGACAACAGAAAATATTTTATTAAAACATTTATATGTTTTGGATATCTTACACTCAACGTCATCAAGTCCCAAATTAAGCAGAGCTTTGAATTATGGGTACTAGACAACTGATATAAATACATAAACATACTTTTTTTTTTGTAAATACAAATAAATTATAAGGTGGGTGGACCATGGAAGGCCACTCTAACGATTAAACGCTTTTTATTCGTTTATTAACTGGATAAATGAAAAGAACAAATTATCAAATAATAGTTTGTTTTATTGTGTACCATATAAATCACTTTTTTTTAACCTAGCTTTAATCAGTATTCATTAAACTTAAGTTTTGTTAAGCTCTTCCAAATGGCCTTGCAAGGAACACGGCTCCAAACAAGGCCAATATTATACATCAGTCGTTCAACTTAAAAATAGAGTTGTAACAATTAATATATTCGCTTTTACTAAAACTACATAATAAGCTCTTTCATTTTAGCAAAACATTAAATGCTCAAAATATTTTTATCTTTTAAAAAAAACTCAACGAACATTACTTGAACACCATCGTATAACTAAGAATATATTAATGGAAATTATTTAAAAACGGTAGTAATGAGTATTACATTGACATCAAATAACTTGCCAACGCGTATTAAAATGAAATTAAAAACTTTTTTTTACCTCAAATGGCCTTCTTATGGGTCCGTTCTTTGTAAGGCCCAAATGTTCCAAAATGTTAACAAGTTTAATAACCCTTATAAATAAAAATATTATAAATATAAAACATTGTTTTAACTGTAACGGTACGTATTTACAACTAAAAAGTAACTGTTCATATGTTCATGGTTTGTACATGTTCTTTGTAAGGCCCATGTACCCTAGCAAGGCCAACTGTCAAATTTTTGATTGGCCTTATAAGGAACCATCGGCTTTCCTGGGAACACTACCAATATTTTAACTTAAATCGAGGCAAAACTATTTTTTTTTCTATAATACCATAAACATATCCTTACACGACAATTCACAGTAAAAAAATATGAAATAATAATAGGTTATCTAACTAAAAATTTACGTTTTGCTAAGCGCGCGAATAACAATTGTAACGTCGACGACCGAAGTCTACGAAGCGTGAGATCGCATTGCCACAATAGCGGCGCGAGCGACTCGCCGCCGCATCTGTGGCCTTGTACGATGCAACCGTACACTATTGCCGAGTAAGCATTTTACCTTACTTGACAACTTATTACTAATTATAAAGTCAGTACACGAATACGATTAGCGGTGATCGCGTGTGCTCCCTCGCTCCTTTATAAAACTCCCAACCTTGGTCCACTAAATAAATAAGTGATAATCCTATTCCCACAGCATAAGGATAAGTTTGATGGATCTTGTCATCATATCAGGATAAGAAGTATGAGTTTGATGGATCTTGGTGTATAGCCGAAGGAATATGTGTTTACATGTCAATAACTACGACTTTTTGATAGTTGGCCTTCAAAGGAGCGTGGCCTTCCATGGTCCACCCACCTTACATAGAAAACATCCAAACTCAGAAATAAATATTTGCGGATCAAGCAAACATTTGGTCCGACCCGGGAATCGAACCCGAGGCCTCAAGCAGCACTGCGCCACCGAGGCAGTCCTTTCTCACCAATAAACGTATTATACATCAATACGTGAGCAGTAACTTATAGCATTTCTCTCTTTTAAAGACAACTCCCGCATTAGGAATATAAATTCCTGTGTCGCGGGGGACTTTACAAACATACATGAAACGGACACAAAGGACACCTAGATATGTCGTATTTGATTCTTTATTTTCTCGATTATTTCTTAATTTCTAGTTATTTCTGGTTTATTTTACAATTTTCAACCAAAGTGCAGTGAACCTTCTCAAACATTTCCGCACCACCCTCTAGTAGACTGGTAAAAAATGCCTGGGTCATGAAGTCCGCCATTGCACTTATAGTGCATAAAGTTGTTACATAAAAAAATAAAAGTAATGTTGATATGGCTATATATCATCATCTTCCGAGCCTTTATTACCAAGTTTATTTGGGGTCGGCTACTAGTTCAACCGGTTTTACCTGAATTTCAGTTTTTCCACGGAGCGACTGGCATCGGACCTCCGCAACCCTAAGGGAGAACTGAAATTCGAAGATTGAACTAATTGTCAGTATATGATATGGCTATATATGTGGGATGATATATGATATGGATGTTGGATGATATCCTACTTGGATTATCGAATAGACTCAGTTCTGCACAGATAGAAACAGGTAGATTGGTTTCAGAGCACTTTACATAGTATAATGTCTCACTATGATATTTTGCAATGGGGAATCCTGCTGACATTCACAGTACCTTTCAGGCAATTCATAATCTAAATTATATTCAGTCATCACTGAGGGATAGATTTAAAGAAATTGATATTATGACACAAAATATTCACAATTTTTTTTGAGATGCGACTATATCAAAAAAATTGTGAAAATTTTGTGTGTGTAAAGAAATTTTTTATTCACTAACTGACCCATGCAGCCCCGTCTGCATTTTCAATTGCCCGTAAACCCGACATGTCTTTTAAGGTTGGTTCACAATATGCTCTTTTGTGGGAAACGAATTTATTCCTGAGTATAACATCAGCGTGATGTTATACCCATTTATTGGTTCACAATATGCTCTTTTGTGAGAAACGAATTTATTCCTGGGTATAACATCAGCGTGATGTTATACCCAGGAATAAATTCGTTTCCCACAAAAGAGCATATTGTGAACCAACCTTAAAAGACATGTCGGGTTTAAGGGCCTGTCCACATCTCCACGTCACGACGTCGTCATCGGTATCGTAGCACGGCGCGTTCTCGCGACGTGTGTACGGCAACGTCGCGTGGCCTATGTGCTTGCTCATTTAATGTTTTAATGTGCTTGGTGCAAAGCACTGGAAGTTCTTCAACAAGTGAAATCAATAAATCACAATCTATGTTCTCCGACATCTTTTTTTCACAACTAATCGCTAAAGACACTAAAACATTAAATGAGCAAGCAAATGGGCTACGCAAGTCAACGCGCCGTTCCACGGCGACGCTGCCGTACCGTGCGCTAGCACGTCGCGGCAACGGATACCGCACCGTTCCACGTAGACGACATCGTAACGTGGGGATGTGGACAGGCCCTAACCCAGCCATCAGAAAGAAAATTTCGATATGGCAACACAAAAACGCATTCTAATTTTGTATATCTTTCGCGGACAGAGTTCCGCGCTCTCGTCAAGTATGGCCGGTCTCACCGGGGCAGTACTACCTGTCAGGGACAGAATTATTTTAGACCAGCATTGCTTTCTGTTGGTAATATTCAATTTGGATTTTTGGTTACTTTCGAGAATCATAATAGATAGGGCATTAAGTATAAACAAATATAAATCCTTATGCAGGCACCTAACTTCGTTATGCGCTATTCGCTATGTGTCTACGCCGTATTCGCCCAAATATTAGTTATGCACGCAAACAACAAACATGCCATCCACATTTCGAACTGGTATGCCAAATAAGCATCAAATAAGGCAAATATGTGTGTTGTAAAGATGTGTCGTCATTTTTATGGTGAACAAAACGAATACACCCTCCACACTTCGCCGTATGTGCGCGAATAACCCGCATAACGAAAAGCGCATAGCGAAGTGTAGTGCCTGCTTAACACAAACAAAAAACTCTTCAAAAGACTCTCAATACGGTTTCATATTATTTAAATGACAACAAAAACAACCCATAACGTCCCACTGCTAGGCACGAGTCTTCTCTTAGGAGATGGTTAAGGCTTTACGCTTGCCGGATGTGGGTTGAGGACTGGCAAGACACGTTCTGAGACCACGTAATCTTGCCATTAGATATTCTCCAGTCACTCGAACCTGTCATTTAATTAAGCGCTCATAGCCAAGTTGCCCTAGATGATTTAAAACAATCACAGAGGGTAAGCAACGATGGCATGGTCAGTACTTGGATGGGTAACTTCAAACTCGAGTAAAAAAATATTTGATCTTGCTAGAATCGATAACCACTGCGACAGGTATTGCAATTTTTTGTCGGTTTGTACTGATGTAATAATACAACACCTCTTCAATAAACAAATACTTAAAGGGCAACACCAACGTAAACTAAAGTAATTATATGAAAAAAATATTAAAACTATTTAGTTAATGATTAGACACAGATTGGAATTTATTTGGTAACTTTCTTAAGAAATATAACATTCTGATTTAGTACATGTAACCATAAGGAATGTCGCAACCGCAGTCACATTGACCAGCGATGGACACGGAACCAGCAGCGGGGACAGCGCCACCGAAGTTTACAGCGCCCATGATGGGGACCTGACCAGCGACAGCGGTAGTACCAACGGCGAGTAGCTCACCAGCAACAGCTACATTTCCTTCACCAACACCACCGTAAGGAGCAGGGTAGGCAATATCACCATACAGGCCGAATCCTGCACTTTGGTAAGCAATGTCACCGTACAGACCGAGTCCAGCACTAGGGTAGGCGAGCTCAGCAAGTCCAGCGCGATATCCGCAAGGTGCTCCTACACCAGCGAGACCATCGTATGCAAGGTGCACCTAGACCGTAGGGAGCACCAAGACCGTAAGGACCAGCAAGACCGGGGGCGATTAATCCGGGTTCAGCAGCTACAGTTGCGCGACTGGTGCACTGGCTGAAGACATTCTGCAAAGACGAGAGTTATAATTTCGGTTTTTTTTTTTTTTTGTTATACATATATATATATAATATCGTACTTTAGTTTAAAAGATACATTTTGATAGTTTTTTTAATACAAAGAAATTTAAGCCTACCAAAGTGACTCTACTCTGCCTGATGGAAAGCATGAGTAATATATAGGAGAAGGGGTCACCATCCTCGTTGTGAGTGTAGGCAATGCAGCATGGTGATTGGGCCTCCGGCGTCACACTTACCAACGAATTACGATAGCACCAATGCTGTCATTATTAGGATGGTCTTCTGTGTGAGGGTAGTAGTGCCCCTTTCGAGCCAGCCCATTCGTGCTGAAATCAGCGTGACTATACTACCTAGTATAGTATAGTTCTATTACTTTCGCATTGCAAACTCATATAAAGATGAAAATTTTAAAATTAATAATTACACTTACCTGGACCAAGCAAGCTTGGATGCAGAGGACTACAATAGCGAAGGTGTTCATGTTTGTTTCAGTTTAACTGTAAGCTGAATACTGAATGTTCAGCCTAATTTTATGGAATTTATATAAAACTAGCTAACCCGGCGAACTTCGTACCGCCCAACTTTAAAATTCCAGAACTTGATCGCAGCGCCACCTACTGGGTCCAATTGCGAATCTAAACCATTCCCAGATCCCCTTGAACACACACAAAAAATTTCATCAAAATCGGTCCAGTTGTTTGAGAGAAGTTCAGTGACATACACACTCACAGAAGAATTATATATATAAAGATGGTCTCAGTATTGAATTTTACATTTCTTAATGTTGACACGTATAGGCGGTTACTACAAAATTGATTTTTCCAATTAGTTTCATAGGCTTATCACAATACAAATGTAAACTTAGAAATCATTACAAAAGCATTAATTCCTTACCAAGATATTCACAAACTAATCTTCTTTTGACTGCCTCGGTTGCGTATGCGACTGCTATTCTGAAGTCTCACGTTCAATTCCGTGGTCGGACTAAATTTTTGTTGATAACCTATAAATATTTGTTTCGGAGCTTGGTTGGCCAAAATGTTATTGAGATTTTCTTACAAGGAATACCTAATAACACTCCTGAATGTTCAGTATGGATGTTCAGCGGTGTTTCAAGTCCACGCCTCTGAGCGCACGTTAGCCTTCATACATTGTGGCAAATTCAAAATCCCAGATTTCTTCTTTTTGTTATGGAAATTGTAATTTTTTTTAGTTTTATCACTCTCTTACTTCGGAAGTTACAAGGGAAGTTACAAAGTATTAAAATGTGTGTCCCCCAAAAGTACTAAGTAAGTAAGTAAGTAGTAACTAAGTAAACAAAGTAATGAAGACCATATCAAAGTATTTTATTTCAGTATGTGTAATATTAAATTTTTCATAATATATTGTGGCAAATTCAAAATCCCAGATTTCTTCTTTTTGTTATTGAAAAGAAAAAAAAAAGCGGTCAAGTGCGAGTCGGACTAGCCCATGAAGGGTTCCGTATCAGCAAGTAACATCATATAAAAGTTCTTGTAGTTCGTTGTAACTTTAATCGATATTTTAACAATGGTGTTTTGATTGAATCAAAGGTAAATTGCGGTTTACGACTTATGACGTATTAAAAAAAACTACATACTAGATCTCGTTCAAACCAATTTTGGTGTAAGTTTGCATGTTAATGTACATCATCTATTTTTTTTAGTTTTATCACTCTCTTACTTCAGAAGTTACAAGGGAAGTTACAAAGTATTAAAATGTGTGTCCCCCCCACACACATATTAATACTTTGGAAGTGTCTCTCGCACAAACTATCCAGATTAGAAAAAAAATATATTAGGAACCTAAATATCATTTTTAAAGTCATATTCATAGATACCCTAAACGTACGGGTTAGAGTACGATTTTTTTGAGTTTCAGTTCCAAGTAGGAACCCAAAAATTTAATGTGTTTTTTTTTATTTTTGTGTGAAAATCTTAATGCGGTTTACATAATTCATCTACTTACTAAGTTTCAACAGTATAGTTGTCATAGTTTCGAAAAAAGTTGCTGTGATATACGGACGGACAGACAGACAGACATGACGAATCTAAAAGGGTTCTGTTTTTTGCAGTTAGGTTACGGAACCCTAAAAATCTTCAAAATCGGTCAAGTCATTTAGAAGGAGTTCAATTACAAACACACGAACAGAAGATTTATGTATAAATAAATTGTAGCGCCACACTTTATATCTACAGCAGAGAATTCACAAAGTAATGAAGACCATATCAAAGTATTTTATTTCAGTTTGTGTAATATTACATTTTTCATATACAGTGGCAAATTCAAAATCCCAGACTTCTTTTTTTTTTTTTTTTTTTTTTTTTATATTTAAGCCTGCCAAAGTGACTCTACTCTGCCTGATGGAAAGCATGAGTAGAATCCAGGAGTAGGAGTCACCATGCTTATTGTGAGGGTAGGCAATGTAGCATGGTGACCCCTACCATGGCAGCCTGGTTAGATTATTCTGCATCATTCTCCCGGCCTTCGAAGGGCGGGAGAATGATGCAGAATGATTGGGCCTCCGGTCTCACACTCACCAACGAAACACGACAGCAAGAATGCTGTCATTATTAGGATGGTCTTCTGTGTGAGGGTAGTACTGGCCGGGTCGAGCCGGCCCATTCGTTCTTCTTTTGGTTATGGAAAAGAAAAAAAAAGCGGTCAAGTGCGAGTCGGACTCGCCCATGAAGGGTTCCGTATCAGCAAGTAACATCATATAAAAGTTCTTGTAGTTCGTTGTAACTTTCATCGATGTTTTTATACTAGTGTATTGGTTGGATGAAAGGTAAATTGCGTGTTACGATTTATGACGTATTAAAAAAAAACTACTCACTAGATCTCGTTCAAACCAATTTTCGTTGGTAGTTTGCATGGTAACGTACAACATATATTTTTTTTAGTTTTATCACTCTCTTATTTTAGAAGTCAGAGGGGGGGGGGACACATTTTTCCACTTTGGAAGTGTCTCTCGCGCAAACTATTCAGTTTTGAAAAAAATGGTACTAGAAACCTCAACATCATTTTTGATAATAATCCATAGATACCCCACCAGGTTTGATGAACAAAAAAATTTTTGAGTTTCAGTTCCAAGTATGGGGACCCCCAAAATGTATTGATTTTTTCTATTTTTATGTAAAATTTTTAATGCGGTTCACAGAATACATCGACTGACCAAATTTCCACAGTATAGATCGGACGGAGGGGTGAGACCAATTGCTGTTGGATCAACACTACGACGTCTGGCCTCCAAAGTTGCTGTTCGACATATTTTACCTAAATTAAATTCGGAATTTGAACCCGTACAGTTAGGCTTCGGTGTAAAAGGAGGGTGTGAGGCAGCCGTCCATGCCCTACGCTCTTTCCTAACTTACGGACAGCCTGACGTGTTGCTCAAAATTGATGTCAAAAATGCTTTCAATTCGGTAAATAGGGATACCCTGCTGACGGAAATAAAACAACATATACCGGAAATATACAACTATACCTTCTTCTTAGTTACGCTGACCCAACAAAATTGTTATATCGTTCTAATGAACTGTCCTCGGAAGTAGGTTGTCAACAGGGTGATCCCCTTGGGCCTGCAATTTTTAGTTTGGCTATAAATCCGATAATCAAAAATTTAAATTCTAAATTCAACGTTTGGTATTTGGACGACGGAACCCTAGGAGGTGATGTGGATACTGTATTTTCGGACCTTTTTTTAATTAAAAATAAATTTGAAGCCATTGGCTTGGAGCTTAATTTTAGCAAATGCGAACTTTTTATAAATAACTGCGACTTAAACTTAAATGACGTTAAACAAAAATTTAATATTTTGGCTCCAAATATTAAAATAGTTAACAGTAATTCCCTTTACCTTTTAGGTTCTCCAATTTTTGATGAATCTTTTTCTGAATATATTAATAATTCAATTAATAAATTTCAAAATTCTGCTGATCGTCTCCTTGAAATTAGTCCACATTATGCACTTTGCATCTTAAAATACTGTCTTTTCGTCCCGAAACTTACGTATGCGCTCCGTTGCTGCTCCTTTTGGAATTACCCAGATCTTTTGTCAAAAGTAGACGATTTAATCAAAATTAACTTAGAATCGATTCTTAATATGAAGCTGAACGAGCAATCTTGGAACCAAGCTTCCCTACCCATCCGTTATGGTGGTTTAGGGATTCGCAAAATTTCCAGTGTCGCTTTACCAGCCTTCCTATCTTCTGTCCATTGTTCAGCAAATCTCATAAGTAAAATTTTAAGGGCATCTCCTTCAAACTTTGAGATTGCTGGCTTGGAAGAAGCTAGGAACGCTTTCTTAATTGCATGCCCAGGTCAAAATTTTCCAGTTTCGCCAAATTCACAGAGGAGCTGGGACGACATATACTGCAAATTAACGTATGACAATCTTTTAAGCTGTAGTACAGGTTCGGCGCATGCTAGGCTTTTGGCCGTGGGTGCGCATGAAGCCGGCTACTGGCTTCACGCGTACCCTTCGTCAAATACAGGAACATTTCTTGAGCCTGACACGCTTCGAATCGCAACCTGTCTACGGCTTGGGGTTCTGGTCTGCGCTCCTCATAAATGTCCCTGTGGCAGTGATGTCGACAAGCTAGGACATCACGGATTGTCTTGCCAAAAAAGTGCAGGCCGCTTTTCGAGACATGCCGCACTTAACAATATCATACGCCGGTCTCTTGCCACCGTCAACGTGCCAAGTCTACTTGAGCCGACTGGTATTGCAAGAGACGATGGCAAGAGACCGGACGGTATAAGTTTGATTCCATGCAAGATGGGCCGGGTGCTGGTATGGGATGCAACCTGTTCAGACACGCTGGCCCCTTCCCATCTACATGGAACCAACAACAGAGCTGGTGCGGCATGTGAAGCGGCTGAAAAAGCTAAAGCATCCAAATACAGGGGTCTAGGCTCCGAATATGATTTTGTCCCATTCGGTGTCGAGACCCTTGGGCCGTGGGGTCCTAGCGCTATAAAGCTTTTCAAGGAAAAAAGATTAGTCGACATCACAGGAGACCGAAGAGCTGGCAGTTATCTCGGACAAAGAATTAGTCTAGCAATTCAAAGGGGGAATGCTGCCAGTATCTTCGGAACCATGCCTAAAGGGACTCCTTTTAATGATATATTTTAGTTCTAATATTATATTTTATTAAGGTTTTTAGTTTTAGGTTCATTGTTTTAGTTTATAACCAATATTGTACATACTATGCTCAATAAATTGAACACATTGATTTATAATAAAAAAAAAAAAAAAAAAAAAAAAGTATAGATCTTATAGTTTCGGAAATAATTGGCTGTAACATACGGACGGACAGACAGACAGACTTGACGAATCCATAAGGATTCCGTTTTTGGCCATTTGGCTACGGAACCCTAACAAATAAAAATTTGTTTTTAAAAACTTCTCTTTTTTCTTTCCTCTACTCCCCATCGGTACCTGAGTACCTCGTACCTCACTTTCGTCTCTTATGCTCAAACCATGACCGAAACCTTCGGTCAAGGAACATTAAGCTTCTTCTTTGCCCCCCTCACACCTCTAATTTCATCAATTCTTCCTTCTTCGTGCAGTCAGTTCTTCTATGGAATGCGCTACCTACCGAAATCAGGATGTCCACAAACCGCCTCACATTCAAAATGAAAGCACGTGATCTACTTCGGAATAAATTGGCAGAACGGTCACAACGATAATATCCGACTGAGTATCTATATTATACATATTATTAAATTTATTTATATATGTATGTTTGTATTTAATTTTATTATATATGTATATGTGTGTATATATATTAACGTATGTTTATATTTGTGTATATTAAATTGTTTACCGTAAAGATAATACTTACGTTTACAACTACTTTTATATTCTAAGTCTGCACCTACCACATCATATTCCTACATCACCTGAAGGTTGACTGGCAGAGAATGCCTCATGGCATTAAGTCCGCCTTTGTGCTACATGTGCATTAAGTTTTAAATAAATAAATAAATAAATATTATTTTCAGATTCACAAATATTTGTTTCGGAGTCTGGGTGTTTTCTATGTATAATATAAGAACTGTAATTTACTGAATTACAATAAATTACGTATTTACAAAAAAAAAGTATGTTTATGTATTTATATCAGTTGTCTAGTACCCATAACACAAGCTCTGCTTAGCTTGGGACTAGATGATGTTGTGTGTCAGATGTCCAAAAATATTTATTTATTATTTATTTATATTTAATATTTTTTGGTATACCCAAAGGCTCTCCATAACAACCGGTTCTATGCTGCCTGCATCCAACATATACGTAATTTATTGTAATTCAGTAAATTACAGTTCTTTGCATTATGTACGTTCAATGAAACATTAAGATGCAAGTTTTACATTACTGCTTCCATGTTAAAATATGGTTTTATCGTGAGAAAAGTAATTAAAAAATGTCTGCCATGTTCAAATATTTACACAGTGAAAGCTAGTAACATGGTAACAAAAAATGAAGATTTTTTTGTTACCATGTTACTAGCTTTCACTAGCGACTCTGCCCGCGTCTATGTCGGTTATCGCGGTAAAATGACCCTTTTCAGGCTTTAGACTATCTGTATGCCAAATTTAATCGGTGCAGTGGTTTTCGAGTTTATCGCGTGTACAGACAGACTTTCTACACATGTTTTATGCACATAAATTTATCTTTCTTTATTTTACAATTAACATATTTTAATATATTTCATTTGTTCTACTATTATTTGGCAGGAAGTTAAATATTGACTAGACATTTGAGACTAAGAATAGTATTAAGGTGTTAATATTACAACAATAAAAATACAGATGTGCAAAATGCCATGTTTATTTTTGAGAAGCGGTTTTAATCAATTTTATCGGTGATATTTTACAAAGCGCAGCCACAGCCTCTACCGGCCCAGCCAGCACGGTAGCCAAAACCAGGAGCAATGGCGGCGGCAGGAGCGATGGCGGCGCCATAATATTCAGGAGCAAAGGCAGTGTTCTCGCTGACCATGGCGTTGATACCGTTTCCACAGGCGTGGTTAACGGCACCCATACCAGCAGTAGGGAGCACTCCCTCCAAACCTACAGTACCAACGAATGGTAGCTCACCAGCTACAGCAAGAGCACCGTCGTAGAAATTCTCAGAGGCTACAGAGATTCCGACGGGAGCAATGGCAGAAGCGCTGGAGACTGGCAGTAAACCACCGCTAGTAGGGGTGAAGTCCATGGCGGGAGCGACAGCGGGGTAGAGTCCATCGTAAGCTATACCTCTGCCGGCCCAAGCACCGAAACCATCATAAGCTAATGGTGCAGCCAAGCCATCGTAAGCTAAACCTCTGCCGGCCCAGCTATTGATGCCATCATAGGCAAAAGGAGCAGCCAAACCGTCGTAAGCTAGACCTCTGCCGGCCCAACCAGCAAGACCATCATAGGCTACACCAGGAGCACCGATGCACTGGCTCGATGCGGACTGGAAGGAAATGATGGTTATGATACATTTTGTTTGTTTACATTGTTATAAAAGAACTAGCTGTAATTTATGTTAGTAGAAAATGTATTTTAGTTCCTCGGTCATCTCAGATGAACATTAAATAATACAGCACAAAAAGCCAGTCCACCAGATCCAAAGTGCCAGGTCACTTCAAAACCACTACCGTTGTTTAACTACGATGAAGTAATATTTGCGGGTCGGACCAAATATTTGTGCGATTCGCAAATATTTGTTTCGGAGTCTGGATGTTTTCTATGTATAATATGTATTTATTTACAAAAAAAGTAAGTTTATGTATTTGTTCAGTTGTCTAGTACCCATAATACAAGCTCTGCTTAGTTTGGGAATAGATGACTGTTCTAATGTCGAAAATAAAAAATGTTGTAACATATATAGGTACTTTACCTCGCAAAATTGTAACCCTTTCTTTTTGGTAAAAGTACTGGTTTAATTTGTTTTGTATTGAACTAAAATTATCGAAATAACTTTCCGGTTACAAAGTAAATACTATTTCTAGTCTAAAAAATTATAAACTTGATACACCGCAATCCGCGTTGTGTGTGGGGTGTTCGAAATATTTAATGTTACTTTATTAGGGTTCCGTAGCCAAATGGCAAAAAACGGAACCCTTATAGATTCGTCAAGTCTGTCTGTCTGTCCGTCCGTATGTCACAGCCAATTATTTCCGAAACTATAAGAACTATACTGTTGAAATTTGGTCAGGCGATGTATTCTGTGAACCGCATTAAGATTTTTGTATAAAAATAGAAAAAAAACCATACATTTTGGGGGTCCCCATACTTGGAACTGAAACTGAAAAATTTTTTTTTCATCAAACCTATACGTGTGGGGTATCTATGGGTAGGTGTTCAAAAATGATGTTGAGGTTTCTAATATCATTTTTTTCTAAACTGAATAGTTTACGCGAGAGACACTTCCAAAGTGGAAAAATGTGTCCGTCCCCCCCCCCCTCCAACGTCTAAAATAAGAGAGTGATAAAACTAAAAAAAATATATGTTGTACATTACCATGCAAACTACCAACGAAAATTGGTTTGAACGAGATCTAGTGAGTAGTTTTTTTTTAATTCATTATAAATCGTAACACGCAATTTACCTTTCATTCAATCAATACACTAGTATAAAAACATCGATGAAAGTTACAACAAACTACATGAACTTTTATATGATGTTACTTGCTGATACGGAACCCTTCATGGGCGAGTCCAACTCGCACTTGGCCGCTTTTTTTTATATACAATCACACATATTTATAAAATTTCGCCCTTATATAGTACCTTACCTTATAAACAAATTTGACTAAGTTTACCATTAAATTTTGGAAACTTGAACCAATGATTTATGAGCTCAAATTAAATTGAGTTAGAATTTATTTCATACACTAACAAAAATAATTATAACTCAGGAATATTTTTAGAATTAATAAAATAAATTTTACCTTAAGAAGAAGCGCCTGAGCGCAGAAGACGAGAATGGTTTTCGCAGACATGTTACCGGCTCAAGTGTTGACACTAGAATGATGTTCCGTACCTTTGCGACTGTTTTTATATTCAACGGTAGCGGCCATACTTGATACAAAAATTTCATAAAAGCCTTTGCTACAAATAGAATTTGTGACATGATAAGACTTTGAACAATATAAATTATCAAATTCCGTTTTGAAAACGTGTCTAAATGATGAAATTCAACGTGATTTTTTTGAGATTCTAGTATATAAAATGAACTCGAAGTAGGTTATTTACACAGCTTTCGTTAAACTGAAACAATCACCAAACATGAACACCTTCGCCGTTGTATTCCTCTGCATCCAAGCTTGCTTGGTACAGGTAAATTAACATTTTAATATCTTTCAAAGTCCTAGTTGTGTTGTCTTTTAGATAATCATTTTTTTTCCTTACTTCTAAGCTTGATTCGCTATTCTTGTTTTTTGTAATAAGATAAATCTGAAATAACATTTTTGTCTCCTAATTTGAGCATAAGTTTAATCATTTTTACAAAATAGAATGTACACAGATTTTCTATAGAATTTTTGACGTTAATCATTTTCTTCCTCTTTATATAACTATTGGGATATAAAAATGTATTATTTATTAATTTTTAATTTTCATTTTGTATTATATTTCTGTCCGTGTGGTGACGGATTAAGAATACAGAGTGTCACCACCCCAATTCATCCCGTGGGTGTCTTAAAAGGCAACTAAGGGATAGACTACGGAAGATAACATCAATGCAAAGAGAAGGAAAACTTGAAACTAACCCTATACCAACCCGTCTGGCCAGCGTGGTATAGTAGGCCAAAACCTCCTTTCTAAGGAGAGATCTATGTCCAGCAGTGGACAGGCTGTTGATGATTGATGATGATGATGATTATATTTCTAATCCTACTAGTATTATAAACATGATAGTTAGTGTGTATGTATGTATGTATGTATGTTTGTTGCTCTTTCATGCAAAAACTACTGAACGGATTTGGATGAAACTTAACAGTAATATAGCTTATATATCAGAATAACAGATAGGCTACTTCTTACTGCAATAATCGAGATACACGCGGGTGGAGCCGCGGGCGAAAGCTAGTACTAAACTAATGTTGTTTGATGTTCCAGAATGTGTTCGGACAGTGCACCAGCCGTGCTGCTGTTGCTGCTGAGCGTGGACTCATCGGTCCCGGACTTGGAGCACCTTTCGCATATGATGGTTTTGCAGGTCCCTATGGCCTTGGCGCTCCTTACGGTCTTGGAGCACCTTTCGCATACGACGGTGTGGCTGGTTTAGGATCTCCTTGCGGATACCGCGCAGGACTTGGTGAACTCGCCTACCCTGGTGCTGGATTTGGTCTGTATGGTGATGTTGCCTACCCTGCTGCTGGCTGGGCCGCTCCTTATGGTGGAGTCGGTGAAGGAAATGTAGCTGTAGCTGGTGAGCTGCCCGTAGCTGGTACTACCGCTGTCGCTGGTCAGGTCCCCATCATGGGCGCTGTTAACTTCGGAGGCCCTGTCGCCGCTGCTGGTTCCGTGTCCATCACTGGTAGATGTGCCTGCGGCTGTGACGCTACTTACGGATACTTGTACTAAGCCGTGTACCGTTTACTGATTTAAAAAAAAAAAAACCATGCATTTTGAATGTATTAATACGGACTTAATTATGAAAATGGTTTGTACTATCTACCTTCGCTATCAACAATAATAGCAATTTAGTAAAAAAAATATTTTGAAAAAATTACTGTCGAAATTTTACGGTGATTAAGTGATTCTTTATACCTTTAGTAGAAAGTCAATAGTTTTGGAATAAATTGTAAACGCAGCATTTATGTTTTTTTTTAATTTAACATTTTACCGAGAGAATGGTTCAGCAACATCTCTCTAAGCCACCATGGTGTTGTGACCATGCTGCATTGTATGAATTCACAATAAGGACGGTGGCCCTTACTCCTGGATTACACTCATGCTTTCCATCAGGCAGAGTAGAGTCACTTTCGTAGGCTTAATTTAAAAAAGACTTTATTCACTCTCTACCCATACTTCCACATTGTATATAATTTCTGTATCAAATCAACTTTTCGCTGTTCACTGTTGAACGAAGGTCTCCTTCAGGGAGCGTCAACTATGGTCTTGGATAATCCGCATCTCTCTTCAAATCGTTGGTCTATCATAAAGCAGGGTGCCTTACACCACGTTTGCCTTAATACGGTCTCCCATTGAGCATCACAGGACGGTGGACCGATGATAAGTTGTCAAAGTGTCTTTTCGCGAAATAAGACTGTATATAATTTTTTGTGGGACAATTTCATGAATAAACATTACATAATATGTTTGGGCTTATGCTTTAACAGTGGGGAACGCCTGCGTACAGTTACTCCCTACTGGGTTGCACTATGCGGTCTCTACTTCAACACATTACTCTATAAAAAAATAGAGAAATAGCCACCACACTTGCTGCGAATGCAGACAACTAAGTATGGCGGCCCACACTATGGCGGCTTAAAATGCTTTTTCACGCCCCGTTTGACAAACCCGGGGTCATAGTCGGAAGGAAACACGTGAGCTGGTAGTGAGTTTCAGTTTTTTGATTGCTCGGCACAGTAAGGAATAGCCGATTTTAAATCCAACATCGCTATTAAATTCAAATCTATAATTTTAAACACGACACGACAATCTTCCCATGTTTTCCCAATGGCTGCCAAACGTGGACCCGAGATTACAAGGCAAGACGAAACATTCAGAGAGCATTGGAAACTAGTATCTATGGAGTTTCTTATCTACTCCATAGGATCTACGAATTGGAATAGACAATTAGCTTCACGACTGAGTACTGACTACTTGACGTTTCAAAAGTGTCGTTGTATTGGTTAATTTGAAATGAAATGGTTTCATTTGATTTGATTGAGTTGCTTAAACATAAAACTGAGAGACAGAGTAAGAAATACAGACATGCGGAAAATAACCAAAGCAAATGATGCTCAATACTTCTCGTAAAGTCTAAAATTGAGGTGGACTGGTCATATTGCGAAATGCACGTATGTAATCGATGGACAATTCACACCAAAAAATAGAAAGGTCCACTTGGCGCGAAAAGGAGAGGTCTTGCCAGGTGCCAGGATGAGATTGTTGCAAGCGCAGGAAAGGACTGGATACGGCCAAAAATAGAGAAAAATGGAATTCATTGGAAGAGGCTTTTACCCGGAGGAGTATTTAATTAAGTATATTTCATGAAATATACTTAATTAAATAAATAAAAACAAATAAACTTAGGAATAAGGCTAGGAGGATAATGATTTCATGAAATATGTTTTTAGATTTTTAGTTTGTTTAATAGAACATTGTTTTCTTTGTTTAGAGTTACATATTTACAGTAACTTAGTTCATAATTTGTGGAAACAATAATGTAGAATAAATGAAGATTTTTTATTATTATTATTTACTATCTGCTCCCCGCGGTGTTACCCGCGAATTTTCGGGATAAATTAGCCATTTACAAACTATCATTATGGCTGCAATGCAAGTGTGTTATGCATAGCAACCTGTGAAGTTTTGACAGGAGATAAACAGTGATGCATTTTGACATCCTCGATTTATTTATTTTTAAAATCATCTATCGCCGTGTATCTCGATTATTGCAGTAAATAGTAGCCTATGTGTTATTCTGATACATAAGCTATATTACTGTAAAGTTTTATCCAAATCCGTTCAGTAGTTATTGCGTGAAAGAGCAACAAACATATACATATACAAATACATATACATATATATATATTTAAATACATATAAATAAATATATATAAATACACATACATATATAAATACATACAAACTTTCGCTTTTATAACATTAGTAGGATTTTATTCGCCCGCAGCCATAACCTCGTGTATGTCCGTTATCGCGGTTCAAAGTATCCTATGTCCTACCTAAGGTTCTAGAACATCTGTAAGCCAAACGGTTGCCTGGTTAGAAAACTAGGATCAGCGTTTACTTAAAACAAAAACTAATGTACTCAATTGTACATTTCGGAGACGCCATACTCCAGCATTACTTAGATATTTGAATATTATGAGAAATCTAGCACTCACTGTTAGTGCGATGGCCATCCCAAACCCAAAAAGGTGTCTCAAGGCAGAGAAAACAGCTGCTGAATTTGTCCTGTAGTGAGAGGGTGTAGACAAAAAGAGAAAATAACCTCTTGATTACTAAATGATTTTTAACGTGCTTCAGGAACGTCATAAGTACTTCAAGATACTTAGAAATAGTGGTGAAGCTATTCATTATTTACTTGAGTAAAAAATATCAGGGAAAACTTATTGCGATTAAAAAAACGCTGGAGTTTGAGAATAGCAATTAGCAAATATGTTACCAGTATTAATTACACAAGTATATAATTAACACTCAATCAAAAAAAGAATTATGTTATGTCAACGTTATAAAATAGATAACTAAGTTTGATGTAACATACATATATACAATAGTAAAGACACGCTATGTCTATTAAGTTGCAACAATTCAAAGGAAAAACTTAAGAAATATATGAAGCTTAAATCGACTAATATGATAAACGCGAAAATGTAAGTATGTATGTATGAATGTATGTTTGTTGCTCTTTCACGCAAAAACTACTTATCGGATTTTGATGAAACTTCACAATAGTATAGCTAACATATCGAAATAGATCATAGGTTACTTTTTACTGCACCAATCGAAATACACGCGGGCGGAACCACGGGCGAAAGCTCGTATTACTTGTTAGTATTTTAAATAAAAAAATAAATATTGGAGAGGCCTATGAGTATGTCCAGCAGTGGGCTGCAATAGGCTGGTGATGATGATGATGATGACGATGAATTTTTTTAGACAACGCCATCTAGTCACCAAAGTAAGCAGAGCATGTATTATGGGTACTAGACAACTGATATAAATATGTAAACAAACTTTTTTTTTTGTAAATACATACATAATATGATACATAGATTACACAAACAATCGGTCCGACCCGGGAATCGAACCCTCAAGCACAGCAGTTGCACTCACCCCCACTGCGGGGCCCATAGAATAAATGTTATAAGAAGTAAACAAAACATGTTACTACAAAGATTCGATTCTGAGATTGTCCGTGTGGTGATGGATTAAGAATACAAAGTATCACCACCCCTTTTCATTCCATGGGTGTCGTAAGAGGCGACTAAAGGAACAAAATAAGCAGCTAACATCACTGCCAAGAGAAGAAAACTTGAAACCAACCCTATACCAACCCGTCTGGCCAGCGTGGTATAGTAGGCTAAAACCTCCCTTCAAAGGAGAGGCCTATGTCCAGCAGGGGACTGATAAAGGCTGTTGATAACTACAAAGATGCAGGCGGCAGTAGCACGCAAATCAGATGGACTACCTGGGTACAAAATTTCATTTAAATCAATGCAGTGATTTTTGAGTTTATCGCGCACAGACAGACAGATGACGCGGCAGAATATTTCATTTTATAATATATTATGTAGTGAAATAATGAATTTGGTTTTAGAAATATTCCTTTTTAAAATAAAAGTAATCACCAGGAACATTTCAAAATATCACATTGGTAACCAAGAATTGAAAATTTGATGGAAATTGTCAAGATTAGAGTTAAATAATAATAATAAACAAATATAGTCCAAAAGTTTGTATTTTATGTTTTTTTACAACAATTTTATTTTTTGCTTATAAAATATTACTTCAATACATATAGCCAATGCCGTAGCCATTGTAGCATCCAGCATATCCGGGACCAGCATAACCGGAGGCAAAAGCGGTAGGTTCACTGGCCATCACATTGATACCATTACCGCAGGCGTGGTTGACAGCACCAGCACCAGAAGTGGGCAGCACACCCTCCATACCAGTAGTACCCACAAATGGAACCTCACCAGCTACAGTCAGGAAACCTTCATAACCGTTCTCAGAGACCACAGATATTCCAGTAGGAGGGATTGCGGAAGAGCTGGTTACAGCTAGTGCACCAGAGGTGGTAGGGGTGATTTGAATGTTAGAAGCGATGGCAGGGTATAGCCCGTCGTATGCCAGACCTCTGCCAGCCCAACCAGCGACACCATCATAGCCAAAAGGAGCTGAAAGTCCAGAGAAAGGAACAGCTAATCCGTCATAAGCGAAGGGGGCTGCAAGTCCGTTATAGCCGTAAAAGCCAGCAAATCCGTTATAGGAGTAAGGGGCAGCTAGTCCATCGTAGGCAAATCCAGGAGCAAAGCCTGCCCAGCCAAAGGGAGTCCCGGTTATAGAAGCATCAATTGCAGCGCGGCTGGTGCACTGGCCGAACGCACTCTGAAAGAAAAAAAAAATGGATACGTCCTCAATTTATTTATATCTAAGGGGTGATTTAAAAGTCCGTGTGGTGACGGATTAAGAATATATAGTGTCACCACCCCTATTCATTCCATGGGTGTCGTAAGAGGCGACTAAAGGAACAAAATAAGCAGCTAACATCACTGCCAAGAGAAGGAAAACTTGAAACAAACCCTCTACCAACCCGTCTGGCCAGCGTGGTATAGTAGGCCAAAACCTCCTTTCAATGGAGAGGCCTATGTCCAGCAGTGGACTGTTAAAGGCTGTTGATGATTGATGATTTTTCCTGAGAGGGAGTACAGGGTTGTTTTTTTTCCTAAGCAGTTTTTTTTCTGAATTTCATTTTCGTACGATTTCAGCACGCATGGGCTGGCTCGACCGGGGTGGTACTACCCTAATACAGAAGACCATTCTAATAATAACAGCATTCTTGCTTTCGTATTTCGTTGACTAGTGTTAGACCGGAGGCCCAATAATTCTGCAATATTCTTCCAGCTTTCAGAGGCCGGGAGAATGTAGCAGAAGCATCTTACCAGGACGCCATGGTATGGGTCGTCATGCTGCATTGCTTACCCTCACAATGAGGGTGGTGAGCCCTACTCCTGGATTCTACTTATGCTTTCCATCAGGCAGAGCTTACCAAAATGATAAAGTCATTTTGGTACGCTCTGCCTGATGGAAAGCATAAATATAAAATAAAGCTACACTCCTGATAAATGTGAAATACAATTCAATAGAGAGTTTTGACTGTCGAGAAGTCTGGGCTGATGATGAAAAAAATAACTCACCTGAATCAGGAGTGCTTGCGCGCAGAAGACGAGAATGGCCTTGGCTGACATGTTTCAAATGTACTCGTATAAGCTATGTTGTGGATGCTGACTTCAATATAACATCAGTAGTAACAGGTTCTGCTTTTAAGGTAAAATTTATCAACAATTACGTGATCAAAAAAGAAATGTTAAATAATTGTTAAATAGCCTTCATTAGTTAATGTTTAGTAGGCCAGTATATTAACACGTACGAGTTATGACATATTTAATTACTTGACAACCTATTATCTAGAAAATTAAATACAAATATTTTTTTCTATGTCCAACACAAACTAATAGGATCATTATCTGCCTATATTAGTTTTCTGCTGTACCCTATCTGGTATCTATCATAAGATACCCAAATTCCAAAATCCTATTCCAAATTTTCAATCCGTCTCCACCTTGAAAATGGGATCGTGAATATATATTGTAAGTAGAATCTATAAATTCCAGGCGATCTATTTTATTGGTAGATTTTTTTCTAACCTGTTCAAGTTTCAGAATTTTTGTTATTGTTGGGATGTTTTGTGGGAGGGATTTGTGCAAATTCCGGTATAGGGAAAATAATATTTATTTATGTGTCCTTACAAAAACAAATACTGAGACTAAAAATAATTCAAAAGACAAGTGTTTCCAAGGAGTTGATATTTATTATAGGGATAACCTGTATTATTCGTAACCAGGTCCTCACCCCTTGCAATTTAGTCCATTCAAATAAGTCCTCGGTCATATTAACCGAAGGTACAGTGGACCTATTAGCTTCAGTTTAACATTTTCCGTTGATGTTTTTGTACACACAAAGTTATTTTATATTAATAGGACATGCTTTAAAATACCAAAATCGATTTTCTGTAAGGCCTTCGTATCGATCAAGTCAGCCCTGATCTATATGTGTGACGTCATGACTCTGCCAAATTTGGTTAAGAACTAAGGATGACTTTTTATGAAGCGCTCACGGCCGGTGACCGTGTTTGGAAATAATTACCGAGGGTAAGCAACGAAGCTTTTAATGCTCCATTCCTCCCCATGCTTACTGAGTGCTGATAGGGGAATTTCGCACAAAACTCAAGTAGCTCCCAATTTGATTTCGCCGGAAGTATAGTCCATCTTAAGGTTGCCTGGAAGAGATCGCAGTCTGCGATAAGGCCGCCCATTGACCACTGTTTTTATTGGATTGGACCCTGCAATGTATCTTTTGCATTATGGTGTGCAATAAAGAGTATCTTTCTATCTATCTATTGTGGCGACGTAATCTTGACGTTGGATGTTTTTAAGCCGCACGGAGGTCTCTAACTAAGCTTCACGACTGCTATCTTATGATAACAAACGGGACCGACTACTTAAAATGGCATCCGATTCACGAAAACACTCACAACATATCACTAAGGCTGTGAGCTCTAAATATTTACGTGAGACTCAGAAATCAGAATTATTTTCAATTGCATCATTGGTTAGTAAAAAATATATTTTGTAAGTTAAGATAAAACTAAAATTCAAAATACAACACATACCTTTTATAAATTTCGAAATGTTTTTATGTTTCGAAATTAAATGGACGTAGATGGTTATTCTTGTAAAAGACTATTTAATACTTTACAATGATTAAATCGGATATTGTCAATCAAAGCCGCAGCAGTTGAAAAACATGAGTACACAAAAGACGTGGTCATAACGCTAAATGAAGACATTGCAGCATAATAATCTTAGTCGCCTTGACGCCACCTTGCTGCCTTGTTTAGTGGCTATATAACTACTCGGCACAGGAAAGAGGAAACAAATTATATTCATTTGTTTCAGTACAAATTAGAGAGCCAGAGTTTTTAGTGTTTTTTTCCTCTGCGCCTGAAATACGAGGGGGCCAGGGAACATGTTATATCTCCGTCTGGGCCCCTCCCAGCGCCTGCCCGTATTGACGAGGGCGCCATCTCGAATGAGAGTTTTTAAGTCTCAATTTAGGCGACGTCCGGCACACGCGGACGTTGCCCTCTCGCGGCTGAATGATATTATTATCTTGTATTAAAGAAAATCGATGTAAGGCTATCTCTATAATGGGTTGTCAGTGGGCTACCGGAATCTGACTTTTTAGGGTTCCGTTGCCAAATGGCAAAAAACGGAACCCTTACAGATTCGTCATGTCTGTCTGTCTGTCTGTCTGTCCGTCCGTATGTCACAGCCACTTTTTTCCGAAACTATAAGAGCTATACTGTTGAAACTTGGTCAGTAGATGTATTCTGTGAACTGCTATAATATTTTTACACAAAAATAGGAAAAAAGCTATAAATTTTGGGGGTCCCCATACTTAGAACTGAAATTCAAAATTTTTTTTTTCCTCAAAACCATACGTGTAGGATATCTATGGATAGGTCTTCAAAAATGATATTGAGGTTTCTAATTTCATTTTTTTCTAAACTGAATAGTTTGCGCGAGAGACACTTCCAAAGTGGTAAAATGTTGGTCCGGAACCCTGCTTGGGCGAGTCCGACTCGCACTTAGCCGCTTTTTTACTGCCTCGGTAGCGTAGTGCTAGCATATGCGACTGCTGTACTTGAGGTCTCGGATTCAGTTACCGGGTTAGATGGATTAAATGTTTGTGTGAAAATTTATATATATAAATGTTACCGGCAATCTGTATTATCCAGCAATATAAATAAAATCTAAAATGTATACGTAATGTATGAAATATAATTATTTTTAGTTAATTAAAATTATTTATTTATATAAGGCGCAGCCTATAATATCCCTACTAATCCATACTAATATTATAAATGCGAAAGTAACTCTGTCTGTCTGTCTGTCTATTACGCTTTCACGCCTAAATCACTGAACCGATTTTGATGAAATTTGGTATGAAGATAGAACTGAACTTGGGAAAGGACATAGACTACTTTTTACTGCAATAATCGAGACACAAAGGCCAAAGCTAGGTGATTATAAAAATACATCGTAGATTTCAAAATGTATCACTTGCACAGGCAAAACACACTTGCATGGCAACCATGATGATAGTTTGTAAATGCCATATAGAGCAGTAGACCAGGGTAGATAATTTTTGAAAACAAATAAAATTATAGTAGGATGAAACCTATTAGAAAAAGAGGAGAATAAAAAAAAATGAAAGGAAAAATAATTTACGGGCGATCGGAGGTCGGGAAGGGGTCCCGGGAGGTTTTCGGGTCCTTTAAGCGGGGCGTGAAAAAGCATCTCACTAAGCCGCCATAGTGTGGGCCGCCATACATTATTGTCTGCATTCGCAGCAAGTGTGTTAGCCCCGACTCTTGGATTCTGCTCATGCTTTCCATCAGGCAAGGTAGAGTCACTTTGGATGGCTAAATATATAAAACAAAGGGTAAAATACGGTTTATCTCGATTTCCGGCAAAACTACAAGTCCGGCAAAACAACAAGGAAAAAAGTTAAATGGCAAAGCTGTAGGTAATTAAAAGATCTACAATTTTTTAGGGTTCCGAAGTTTATGACTTCGAACCCCTATAGATTCGTCATGTCCGTCTGTCCGTTCGTCCGTCCTCGACTTACCTACCGTCCAAACAGTAAGTGCTAGAAAGATGAAACTTTGCATGAATATGTATTGTAATTACGTCGATAAAGTGCTATAATAAAATTATGAAAATACTAGCTTTCGCCCGCGGCTCCGCCCGCGTGTATGTCGGTTATCGCGGTAAACAGTAGCCTATGTCCTTTCCCAAGTTCAGTTCTATCTTCATACCAAATATCATCAAAATCGGTTCTGTGGTTTAGGCGTGAAAGCGTAACAGACAGACAGACAGACAGAGTTACTTTCGCGTTTATAATATTAGTATGGAGAAAATATTTTTATTTAGGGTACCTCCCTTACACGTAAAGTGCGGATGTTTTTTTTTTCTCGCGGCTACCCCCTCTTGAGGTATCATTAGATAGGTCTTTTAAAAACATTAAAGGGTTGATAAGACGATTTTTTGATTTAGGTATCAGTTTGAGAGAATTTCCACTTTAAAGGCATATTTTTGGAAAAACAGGGCGTCCCCCCCCTCTAAAAAGCTAAACAGCGGGCTCATAAATCTGGAAAACTTCGTGATAGTAGTCCATATAATGAACTTTAAATGAAAACTATAACGAATTAGATGACTTTGTTAGGTCAGGAGCTATAGAGGCTTAACTTCTACAATGTGCTTACTTGGAAAACGACATACAAAATTAACGCATTAATGCGTAAACATAACAATTATCCATTGGATGCAATTTCTCATCCACGTACCATTATGGGTGACTGAGGAACCCTTTCCTGTGGCCTGACACGCACTTGGCCGATTTTTTATTTACACTTTTTTCACATAACCTCAAATTATATATGAAAAAATAAAAAAACAAGTTTTTGGTTTTTTATTTTTATCTTTTACAAATAAAATTATTTACGAAGTTTAGTGAAAACTTACCTTTTTATGTCCCGAATACACTGTAATTGCGAAAGTAACTCTGTCTGTCTATCTGTTACGCTTTCACGTCTAAACCACTCAACCGATTTTAATGAAATTTGGTATGAAGATACAACTGAACTTGGGAAAGGAAATAGGATACTTTTATCACGAAAATAAAGGTAGAAGGGTTTGAAATAGGGGACGAAAGTTTGTGTCGAAGTTCCTTATTATTTCAAACATAAAATCATATAATATTGTTTAATCTACCCTTACCGTGTCACGCGATATAAACGAACTCCACGCGGGCGAAGCCGCGGGCGGAAAGCTAGTATAATATATGGGGACAGTTCAATAACAATCTGCATAGACTCATACTCTCATAAAGGTATGTTGACTTCAGCACAAATAGGCCGGCTCTACCGTGGCAGTACTACCCTCACATAGAAGGCCAACCCTAAAATGACAGCATTCGTACGTCTTTCTTTGGTGAGTGTGAGGCTAAAGGCCCAATCATTCTGAATCATGGTGTGGGTAATCAAACTGCATTAAATCATTACCATTAGATATTAGATAGGTCTTTCGAAAACATCAACAAGTTTCTAAGACGATTGTTTGATTGAGTATCCGTTTGCGAGCTATTTCACTTTAAGGGGCGTTTTTTTTTGTAAAAACAGGTTGTCCCCATCCACCTCTAAAAACTAAACGGCTAGTTCAAAAAATCTGGAATAAATCGTGATGGTAATCTATACGATGAACTTTATAAGAAAACTAAAATGACTTCGATGACTTGGTTAGTTCAGGAGTTATAGAGACCTAACTTGTAAAATGCGCTTACTTGGAAAACTTCATACAAAATTAGCGCATTAATAAATAAACATAAGAATTATCTATTCGATACGATTTATATCCACGTACCATTATGGGTCACTAAGGAACCCTATTCTATGTGTAGCCTGACACGCACTTGGCCGATTTTTTTAATACATCTTACTAGCTTTTGCCCGTGGCTTCGCATACGTGTTATGCTGATGTATAACATTAACTGCCTCTTTTACCCTCTTAAGGATGGAAGTTTCCAAAATACTGCTCGCTTACGCTCCTCAAGAAACACATTTGTATTTGGCAGTTATTTAAGTAAATAGAGCAACGCTAACCTCACACAGAAGACCAAGATAAAAAGAAATTTTCATTGGTGAGTGTGAGACCGGAGTTCACTCACACTATGGTATGGAGTGGCTTATCATGTTACAGTGTGTGTACTCAAAGTGAGGATAGTGGCCCCTACTCTTGGATTCTACTCACGCTTTCCATCAGGTAGAATAGAGTAGTAGATAGAAAACACACCTTAGAATTATCAGTTTCGTCTTTGAGTAAAATGTTGCTGCATCACCATCATTATCAACAGCCTTTAACAGTCCACTGCTGGATATAGGCCTCTCCTTAGAAAGGAGGTTTTGGCCTACTATACTACGCTGGCCAGACGGGTTGGTATAGGGTTGGTTTCAAGTTTTCCTTCTCTTTGCATTGATGTTGTCTTGCGTAGTTATTTAATGTTGCTTAATGACAGCAAATAATTAAGAAAAATATACTTTACGCATATTTAACTACTACAACTACTTTTTTTTACATTACGCATATATTCTTAATTAAATAATATATTATTTATCTGTTTGTAAAAGAAGTTAGTTCTGTTTCATTTCTATTTAAAACGAATTCAAAGAGTGACTTAACTAGCAATAACCATTTGTGGATCATTCAAACTTTGAGGACATAACTCAGTAGAAAGTGCCCAGCTAATGTTTTATTTACTATCCCAACCGTCAATGCGATCAATCTGACAAATAAATGATTATGTTTATGATTATGATCTCATGCCTGAGCGGAGATAACATTGATGACTTTGGTTTTTTTTATATTGAAACCTACCAAAGTGTCTTTGCTCTGCCTGATGAAAATCATGGGTAGAGTTCAGGAGAGTAGGGGTCACCATCCGCATTGTGAAGGTAAGCAATTCAACATGATAACGTGGTATACGATGGAGCCTGGTCGGATTCAGAATGTTTAGGCTTCCGGTCTCACACTCGCAACCAACGAAATACGACAGCAAGAATGCTGTCATTATTGGGTTGGTCTTCTGTGTGAGGGTAGTACTGCCCCGGTCAAGTCGGCCCATTCATTCTGATTATGCGTGGCTCTCCTACCTCCTGGCAAACATCTTAATATTAAAGCTATGGAAATTGTAATAATGTATAAGTCCATAACAGCTAGTTTTATACCCACATTCTTATCAAATATCAAAAGCAAAATAAAAAAATTATGCAATCCTGATAAACACATGAAGAACTGTGCGTATTGCAGTATTGTCACGTAGTGATTTCGAAATTTCTATTCTCAATACAAGACACTAGGGTATAAAAAGTAGGTCAAAATCCAGTTCATCATTCCGTATTCAGCTCCTCGTTGAACACTGATTAACAGCCAAAATGAACACCTTCACTGTTTTGTTCGTCTGCATCCAAGCTTGCTTGGTACAGGTGAGATAATCTAAAAAAATTAATCAAAATTTGTAATTTTTATTAAATTTATAACCAACATCTTTTTAAGTACTAAATTTATTCAGTTTTATCTCTAAAGAACAATTTAGCTTTAAGTCTAACGTCTCTGACCTGTAGTTTTCTATCCTGCCCCCGTAGCCAAGTTGCAAACAGGTTTTTTTTTCCATACTATTCTCTATTCAATTTCTCTATTCTGTTATTTCATTGGATAAAATCATGTTTTGGTCACGTGATTAAGTGATATTAGCTAACTAAATAAGGGAATATAATAGAAAACGAAAAACGTTTGCATCTTCTCTAGGGGGGGCGGGGCTGACTTATGCATTAAAGATATGTCACTCAGATATTTTTAAATTGGCATTAATAGTGACAGTATTGTAGCTTATTTCGTTTTTACAGAACGTCTTCGGTCAATGTCTGGGTAGATTTGGTGCTCTCGCTCCTGCTGCCGCTATCGAACCTCTTGCTGGCATTTCTCCATTTGGTGCTGCTATCGCTCCGTTCGGTGCCGCTGCTGGTCTTGGCCCCTTCGGCTATGACCTTGCCTACCCTGCCGTTGCCGGTATTGCTGCTCCATATGATGTGATTGCTCCTTACGGCGGTGTTGGCGAAGGTAACGTAGCTGTCGCTGGTGAGCTGCCAGTGGTAGGTACTACCGCCGTTGCTGGTCAAGTACCCATCATGGGTGCTGTTAGATTTGGTGGTGATGTCGCTGCTGCTGGAGCAGTATCCATCACGGGTAGATGTGCTTGCGGCTGCGACGCACCTCACGGATACTTGTATTAATCAACATAAAGCTTGAAAATAAACGTTATTCATGGAACTGGTTTTTCCCTAGATGTCAGTACACAGTTACACTAAATCTATCCAGTCATTGACCGATTTTAAAAAACAAAATAAGCTTCAATAGTGTCACTATTTATACCAGTTTTAGCGCATTTAAGTACCTTGTATCTATAAAGGTAAAATACCTGCCTAGAGTTCAGAAGGCCATAGATAAGATACCTTAGGTTGGTGGCTAAGTAGGCTTTAATATAATAATAACAAACCTATGAAAATCCAGCTATTTTAGAAGAATATGTTAAAAATTTGAAAGTTTTGGCAAAATTGATTAGCTTGTATATAAAAGCACCACTATCTTGTATTCGGAATAACAATTTCGAAATAATTTTGTTATCGTACAAATACATGCGTTTTTTTTTTCTTTTTACGTAAGACTATCACGATTTTACCAATTTCCCAATCCCTACTAATATTATAAATGCGAATGTAACTCTGACTGTCTGTTACGCTTTCACGCCTAAACCACTGAACCGATTTTGATGAAATTTGGTATGAAGATAGAACTGAACCTGGAAAAGGACATAGGCTACTGTTTATCACGATAACCGACATACACGCGGGAGGAGCCGCGGGCGAAAGCTAGTAAATAATAAGTACACAAAAGAGCAAGTGTTTGATAACAAATTTAGTATTAATTAGCTTGAGTGGAATTTTAAGTTATTCTCATATTCATTAAAGAATATATAGTTACATATATAGTTTCCGTTTCCATCATGTCTTGCAAAGCTAGATTTTTAGTCCAAAATTTAGGAGCAGTTTTGACAGTTTATAGTTTATACAAGTACAACAAATTTAAATAAATCTTAAATATATAAAATTCTTGTGTCACAATGCTCGTTCCCATACTCCTCCGAAACAGCTTGACCGATTCTTATGAATTTTTTTATGCATATTCAGTAAGTCTGAGAATCGTCTACTATCTATTTTTCATACACCTAGGACGCGAGCGGAGCCGCGGGCATCAGTTAGTAATATATATATTTATATATAATATATTATTTTTTACAAACGGACGAGTGCAACACAATAGATAACATGAAATCCAGAAAATAATAAGTTCACCTAGCCGCTGGCTTTTTACCACCATAGAAAAACACGACAGGAAGCAGATATTCCCCCCTGTCTAAGTATAAACCAAAATGGACCTACGCATTACAGTGTTATGACATGGAATGTATGTGTTTATCTAAAATTTTGTTCGTAGTGAGTTCGTCTAACTAGGGGTTGACGTATGCGACTGCCGATAAATGTAAATGTCTCCTGTCAGATTTACGCGTTGGGCCAAAAGTGTTGTTGAGTTTTTCTAACAAGAAATTCTTAATGGAAGAAATTCTTAAAGTTTAGAGGTGTTTTATACATGTGCGTTAAAGAGCACGATAAACTATCAGACCTGGTTGCATCAATGTATAACAAGTAGTTCCAATCTTGAACTAAGTTCACCCTCAGGGTTGCAGAGATTCGATGCCAATCTCTGATATTCAAGAAACTGACATTCAAATAAAACAATTAATCTATCTGTCTATCTATTGACTGCCTTGTTGGTCTAGTGGTTAGCGTATGCGGCTGCTGATCAAGAGGTCTCGGGTTCGATTCCCGGGTCAGACCAAATATTTGTGTGATCCACAAATATTTGTTTCGGAGTCTAGGTGTTTTTCTATGTATGTATAATATTACAAAAAAAAAAGTATGTTTATGTATTTATATCAGTTGTTTAGTACCCATAACACAAGCTCTGCTTACTTTCGGACTAGATGATGTTGTGTGTAAGTTGTCCAAATATTTATATATTATAAATATATATCTATCCACACCGTATTCGATGATGGCGACTCCCTCCTGTTCAGCCTGGATTCTACCCTAAGATGGGCTCTAATATGGCTAGCAAAGCCGAACTTGGTTATAAAAGCTCGGTTGCACCTCATACAGCAGAGCTGGCCGTCAGAGTTGCAAGTATAGTGGTACGAGATCTTGAGTCTGGTTTTGCGCATTTCACACGGGTGGTCTTGAACTCCTCGACACCCGTGAAGTCTAGCTAGGAAGATGAATTATTCTGTATTATCTATAGGTATTACGGTTTTACGGTAAGATTTCATCTAAATTTGTTCCGTAGTTTTTGAAAAAAATACAAACATTCATGCATCCTTACAAACTATTTCATCTGGAACATAAGTAGGATATTTATATAAAAATACGAAGTGTTACCACCCTTTTTATACCTGTTGGTATCGTAAAAGTGATCTAAGGAAGCAAACTATGTGGCACCACAGCCTTTACATAAGTGAAGGAAAACAAACTTTATACATGGCTGGATGGTACATGGTAAATCTCATTTCTACGGAGAATACAACGCGCAGTAGAGGAATGGTGTGTAAATTTTTAGAGATAGCGGAGTCTAAGCACCACTGCTGCCTCAACATTTGAATGTTTTGCTACAGCTTATGGTTTTGTTCACAAAACTTTTAAAGTTTATGTTTCAGCGTTTCATGTGGAGTGACATAGTATAACAAATTACTTATATGTAAGCACGGCGTGCACCATAAACAACAAGAAAGAAATGCTTATGCCAAAATTACAGTATACGATCAAATATAAGAAGCTTTTTTCAGGTATTTAATATGGTTTTACTAAACTTGCTAAGAGACTGTGTGTATCGACCGAACCCTACAACCATTGAGAAGTTTGCAAAGTCGTGGGACGGTGGAGTTTGCCCCGAGAACATTTCTGCGAAGGGAAGGATGCATGAGTGTAATGAGAAAGAGAGAGATCTTTTATTATGGATACTAGACAACTGATATAAATACAAAAACACACTCTTTTGTAAATCCCTACTCTGAAAAAATCCAAACTTTGAAACAAATATGTGTAGATTATGCAAACATATGGTCTGACCCGGGAATCCAACCCGAGACCTCACAGTAATCGCATAAGCTACCACTACCCCACCGAGGCAGTCACATTTCTATAACATCATCATGATCATCATTCTCTTTTAACAGCCAAATGTTAGAAAAAGGACTCTCCTTATAAAGGAGAAGAGAATGATGATCTGCCGGAGAACATGGCGTAGTAGGAAAAACCTTCATTCATGAAGGTTTTTTCCTTCTACGCCATGTTCTCTGTCAGTATTTTCTCTCTTATTCGGCTTACATTATATCATTAAGTTAAATATAAATTAAGGAGTAATAACAGGGGGGTGTCACTCCGCAGTTTAGGTATAGTCGGCCGGCTGCCTGCCGGGGCAAACATGCCGGTCGTATAGACATCGTCAGACCAGTTAAGAGTTACACGATAGAAAGAGACGCAATTGTAGGTAAATATAATCGTAGTGATTCGGCGCTTTGCGATCTGAATTGAACTTAATCTTTTGACACCGAGGGTATCTATTACTTTAATTTACTTTTCGGAGTGAGTCTTCTGTGCTGGTACTATTATTTATTCTGTGGTAATACTGCGAAGTATTAAATAAAAATAGCATGGTATGAGTTTCAAAAAGTGAGTCGTTTATTTAAAAAATCCATTTTTTATAGTTCATCATCTCAGTAAAGGTAGGGAGCCCCTTTACGTAGATTAGTACAAGTATCCGTAAGGAGCGTCGCAGCCGCAAGCACATCTACCAGTGATGGATACTGCTCCAGCAGCAGCAACATCACCACCAAATCTCACAGCACCCATGATGGGTACTTGACCAGCAACAGCGGTAGTACCAACCACTGGCAGCTCACCAGCGACAGCTACGTTACCTTCACCAACACCACCGTAAGGAGCAATAGCACCGAATTCAGCACCATAACCATATGAACCCAAGCCAAGACCGACACCAGGGTAGGCAAGTTCAGCTCCGTATCCTAATGGACCAAGCCCAAGACCGGCAGCAGGGTAGGCAAGTTCAGCTCCATAACCGAGTGGGCCAATTCCAGCGCCGAGAGCTCCGATTCTGCCCAAGCATTGACCGAATACATTCTACGTAAAAAAAGAATAATGTTGAATAATATTGGATAACTTAATAAATTAAAGTTTTAGAGTAATTTATAATACAAGTACGTCTTCATGTAATTATTATGTTTTATAAGTGTTACTAGCTTACGCCCGCGGCTCCGCGAGCGTGTATCTTGATTATTGCAGTAAAAAGTAGCCTATGTGTTATTCTGTTATATAAACTATATTAGTGTAAGGTTTCATCCAAATCCGTTCATTAGTTTTTGCGTGAAAGAGCAACAAACATACATACTCAAAAACTTTCGCGTTTATAATATTAGTAAAGATCTACAGATTGTGGCACGAGTAAATGGTTACCGAAACTGATTTGATGATTCTTTTTTCAAACCTTGAACCTTGTCTATGGATGATCAAAGACATACCACTTGTATTGAAAAAAGGGGAGGCTACTTACGCATAGCTTGTGGTGTAGGTATCTTAAAGCATCCACATGTCAAGCTTTGCATCAGTAACCTCTCCTATTTTTCATTAGAACTGACACTTGCCATCTCTTTCATTTTGAAACATGCCCAATTTATTTTTAAACAATCCTATGTATGTATCCTATATTTAAGTAATCCTATGTACCGGGAGACTTTACAAACATACATGAAATGGACACAAAGAACACCCAGACTCAGAACAACAATTTACGAATCATACAAAGTATTGTCCCACGTGGGATTTGAACCCACAACACTTGGCGCAGTAGAAAGCCAAAAGGCTACCTTTTAAACCGTGCAAATAACATTAAACTTCTAAAGTATGTATGTTTACGTAAGTATATTTACGTCTAACGTTGGCTCACCATCTGTAAGTGGTACTAAATGACCGGCAAAACCTTTTGGGGATACATATAAGTATATTTAGTTATAGAGTGACGACCTGCGTAAGATGGCTGGCAGGAGCTGGATGCGAGTAGCCCGAAATCGATCAAAGTGGTGTGTAATGGGAAAGGCCTATGTCCAGCAGTGGGCTGTGATAGGCTGATGATGATGATGATGAGTTATTGAAACAAATTATAAATGGTTAAATAACTTACCTGCACCAAGCAAGCTTGGATGCAGACGAGGAGAATAGCGAAGGTGTTCATGTTTAAACGAAGTGTTCAACAAAAGGCTGAAGACTGGATGTAGTTTTAAATTCTCCATGACTTTTTATACCAAATGCAGTTGTCGATAACACTGTGGTAAGGACTTCTATTTCACAATAATAGCATGTGTATTTTGTTACTTTGTTAGTTAATAAGCAGGCTTATCAGTCTTACACACATTTTTTTTATTCGAAATTACAATATTGAAGTGAAATTTATAACACGTGGTATCAAACCAGAATTTTGTATAAATTGATTGATACATTCCGTTTTTAGGGTTCCGTAGTTCATGACTCGGAAACCTTGTAGATTCGCCGTCGGCCAGTCCTAGACCTACCGCCCATGTGCTGTAATATTTTCTTTTGGGGTACGTCTGTATGTATGAACATTTAAAGTGCGGATGATTTTCTCGCAACTACCGCATTGTGAGGTATCCAAAACTATTTGTCGATTTAGGTATTCGTTTATGAGTTATTCAACTTGAAAGCGCTTTTTCAAAAAACAGGGCGTCCCCCCCCCCCACTTTAAAAGCTAAACGGCTGGCTCATTATAGCGGTTTTGATAACTTCATTATTTTAAGAGAAATGGCCTGTCATGTACAATGCACTCACTTGGAAAACTTCGTACAAAAATAAAGAACATAACAATTGTTGTCTATTGGACATGATTTTAAATCTACCTACCATTAAGGGTGACTGTGGAACCCTATTCTATTCGTGGCCTGACACGCACTTGGCTGTTTTTTTTTCTTTAAGCTTTCCAAAGTACCTCTACTCTGCTTGATGGAAAGCATGAGTTGAATCCAGGAGTAAGGGTCACCACTTTCATTGTGAATGCAGATTACGCAACATGGATACTAATACCATGGCAGCCTAGTGAGATGCATCATTGACACGAATGCTGTCATTATTAGAATAGTCTTCTGCGTGAGGTTAGTACTGCCTTTGTTTGCTTTGTGGCTTTACTGCTTTTGTTTTTGCACCAATAACAATATGTCTCCTTAATCTCACTGTATTGGCGCAGAGATTGACTGATGCAACCCTGAGGGTACACTGAATTCGAAGGTTTAATTACTTGTCAGTATACTGCCGGCACTGACTTCCCAATAACAATTGTTATATATATAAATTTTAATATAGATCGACGATTTAATATGGTCTGTGAGGCACGGGCCTCTACCAACTTGCTTACTTCGGCTTTTTCTGAAGTAAGCAAGTTGGTAGACAACTGAAACAGATATTAGCCGCAAACTATACTAATCGCGAGACCAACGAGGGAGTCACATCTCTCAACAAACATGTAAATAAATTGTACGTAAAAAAATATAGAAGAAACTCGTTTTCAATTCAAGAATTCATGATTTTACTAAAATCACGATAGCACTTTAAATCTTGACTTAATAAAGTTATTCATATTATAGCGACATCTACATACAGTGAAGCGAAAACGTATTTTAAAATCCAGCACCATCTAACAATCCAATTCGCCGTCGGTTTTAAGCCTGTTCCTTTCCCGGTCGTGTCACCGTTCCATCCATCGCCTTTTAATTAATTGAATTCGAGATTTAACTAAAATCACGGTAGCACTTTAAATCTTGACTTAATAAACTTATTTATATTATAGCGACATCTACATACAGTGAAGCGAAAACGTATTTTAAAATCCAGCACCATCTAACGATCCAATTCGCCGTGGGTTTTAGGCCTGTTCTGTTCCCGGTCGTGTCGGATAGCCGTTCCGTCAGATTATGAGAGCATGGGGGTGTCACTCCGCAGTTTAGGTATAGTCGGCCGCCTGCCTGCCCGGACGAGCATGCCGGTCGACTAGACATCGTCAAAACAAGTAAAAGTTACACGATAGAAAGAGACGCAACGGTAGGTAAATATAATTGTAGTTGATTCGGCGCTGTGTGATCTGAATTGAACTTTATCTTTTGACGTCTAGGGTCCCGATTTCTTTAATTTACTTTTCGGAGTGAGTCTTCTGTATCAGTACTATTATGTATTCTGTGATGAGAGTGAGGGAATAGAGCTTGCACCTGGATTTTCACCCATACTTCATTGTCATGCCACAAACGGTCCCCCATCAAAATACTAACTGCGCCATCGTTGCTTACGCTCGGTGATCATTTCCAATCACCTAGCGCAACTTGGCTAGAGCGCTTCACACACACTTGTCTACTATAATATCACCTGCGTAGCTGATGTTCTCATAGCCGAAATCGGCTAGAACATCACATTATAAAAGTTCTCAACATGAATCAAATCGCCCTTGCCCTCCAGGTATGGTCACATCGGCTAGTCAGTGGTTCCCGCTCCTTAATCGTGATCCCGACGTGATTGAAAGCGGTCTTCAAGAAGGAGCAGATCACTATGTCACCTCTGCTTATGTTTATAAGATTAAAAAGAAGCTAGTTTACGTAATACCATGTTTTGGTGATTTTATTGCTTTTCGAAGAAAGAGTGAGGATTCCAGAAGGTTGACTCCTTGTGCAGAATACTTATACACAGTGAGAAAGACAATTACATACAAGATTTGTGAGAAAATGCATCTGCCATCTATTTCTAGCTTGCATAAACTACGCGGTAGCAGATATCTAATATCTTTAAACTCTTTAAATCTCTAAATCTTTAAACTTGAAATCTTTAAACGAGAAATGTTTAAATATATTTAAAACTCTGAAACGGCTGTAATGATTTCGATGATTAAGCAAGTTTTCATGCGTTTTTATTTATGACTTTTTTTTTTTTTTTATATTTAAGCCTGCCAAAGCGACTCTACTCTGCCTGATGGAAAGCATGAGTAGAATCCAGGAGTAGGGGTCACCATGCTTATTGTGAGGGTAGGCAATGTAGCATGGTGACCCTTATCATGGCAGCCTGGTTAGATTATTCTGCATCATTCTCCCGGCCTTCGTAGGGCGGGAGAATGATGCAGAATGATTGGGCCTCCGGTCTCACACTCACCAACGAAATACGACAGCAAGAATGCTGTCATTATTAGGATGGTCTTCTGTGTGAGGGTAGTACTGGCCGGGTCGAGCCGGCCCATTCGTGCTGAAATCAGCGTGGCTCTACTATCTATAGACTTTCGGCATTCCTTGCGACATCTATACTACTCGTTCAGAAACACTTAGTTGGCTTGTGTTAATACTTCATTCAACACAGTAAACTACAGCTACTTGAGATAATAGATGGCGTTGTCAAACAATAAATATATAATATTATCTGTATTATTATTATAAAGCTACAAAGTTTGTTTGTTTGTTTGTTTGAACGTGCTAATCTCTGGAACTACTGGTCCGATTTGAATGATTCTCTCAGTGTTGGGTAGGCCATTTATCGAGGAATGCTATAGGCTACATTTTTCCAAATTAGGGATCCGTAATAAAATTGCTATTTTGTATCACAAGGTGTAAAACCGAAAACCTATTTTTTACCAAGAAACGAGAAAAACGCGGGTTAAACCGCAGGGCACGGCTAGTGTATTATATGTATAAATCTATATTATTCTTATATAAATATAGTCTTGTTGAGAAGACACCTGCCACGTACTTACCATCCAAAGGTTAGCTGGTAGAGAATGTTAGATGGCATTAAGTCCACCTCATGCAAATGTAATACAGGAAGTCTTAATAAATAATAAATAAATAAAAATCGAGCAAAGCTCGGTCACCCGGCTACTTTGTGTATGCCCGTCCGTCCGTCCGTCCGTCCGTCCTCGACTTACCGTCCAAACGGTAAGTGCTAGAAAGATGAAACTTTACATGAATGTGTATTGTAATTACGTCGACAAAGTGCTACAATAAAATTATGAAAAATATTTTTATTTGGGGTACCTCCCCTACACGTAAAGTGGGGATGTTTTTTTTTTCTCGAGACTACCCCATCATGTGGGGTATCACTAGATAGGTCTTTTAAAAACAATAAAAGGTTTATAAGACAATTTTTTGATTTAGGTATCCGTTTCCGAGAAATTCTACTTTAAAGGCCACTTTTTGTAAAAACAGGGCGTCCCCCCCCCTCTAAAAGCTAAACGGCACGCTCAAAAAATCTGGAAAAATTCCTGATAGTGGTCCATATAATGAACTTTGAAGGAAAACTATAACGGATTCAATGACTTTGTTAGTTCAGGAGTTATAGAGGCTTAACTTTTACAATACGCTTACTTGAAAAACGTCATACAAAATCAACGCATTAATACGTAAACATAACAATTATCCATTGGATACGATTTCTAATCCACGTACCATTATGGGTGACTGAGAAACCCTTTCCTGTGCGTGGCCTGACACTCACTTGGCCGATTTTTTATATGGCATGCCGTTATTGGTTAACATTGATGTTTGGAATAATATTTTAATCATTATAGCAAGAATAATATAACTTTTCTTCTTTTTCCACTTTAGCTATTTCTGTCTTGTTTATAAACCTGCAAAAAACCTCTTGTAGAATAGAGTTGACAGGCCCCTTAGCCGTAACTCCTAGAATTTTCTAGCAACAATGATACGCCTTTTTTGTATTTATGGGTACCAAAGTGACTACTCTGCCTGATGGAAAGCATCAGTAGAATCCATAAGGTCACCATTCGAATTGTGAGGGTAAGCAATTTAACATAGAGACCCATAACTTTTTCCGGCCTCTTAATGCCGGTGCTGATGCAGAATGATTGGGTCTCCGGTCTCACACTCACCAACGAAATACGACAGCAAGAGTGCTATCATTATTAGGATGGTATTCTGCGTGAGGGTAGTCAGGGCCGGATTTACCATATAAGCTGAAAAAGCTGAAGCTTGGGGCGGCAGAATTAGGGGGGGGGGGGGGGAAAATGGCCCAAAAACTAAACTGGTATAGAAAAAAACCCTTTATACTACACCTGATCGGAACAGTAGTCAATATTCCCTGAAAATGAAAAGAGAATGTTAGTCTTTTCCTTGACCTGAATAAGCGGGAGGAAAAATGTATGAAAATTCATTTTAGCGGGAGAGAAAGTTGTATGAATTTTCATTTCTCATGTGTATCTTATCTATGGCGCGCGCCTGCCCAAGGAGTTTTCATATAATTTAAATATGGAATCTCCGTGCCACTGACATCCTTTTGTGAAGAATAAAAAAAACAAAAGAAGCGCGAAATATTGGTCAAATTCTAAGCTAAATTGTGTCTTACATGGTCTCTTACGTTTTATTTTATTTTAAAAATACTTTAAATGTTCCTCACAGGTGTAGTATAAAGCAAATGTGTAGCACACGGGTAAAAGTCCCATTCCTACCTCGGGAGTATTGTGGCCCTAGGCTGCGCCTTCGGGCCACAAACTGCTCCCTCACTAGTAATCGGTCCCTTTCCTCCCTCGGTGAACAATGTACTATTTTTAGGCATTAGGAGTATAAATCCTGTGTCGCGGTGGGCTCTACAAACATACATAAAACTAACACAGAGGACACCTAGACTTAGGACAACAATTTGTGAATTGCACAAATGTTTTCCCACGTAGGAACCCACGACACTTGGCGCAGTAAAATGCAGCATGACGACCACTTAAAACACCTTTTTTTTGACGTGTGGAAATCCCCTCGGGCCTTCACGCTACCGGAGTTTACAACGGTGCTGTATGTCGGCATCGAACCGACTAAAACCAAATGGTGTCCAAACCACCTGAAATAGCAGGGGTCCAAGGAACCTGTTATTACGCCCTCTGAACCTCTCCCAGTGCTTCCTCTCACTGAAGCGGGTGCCATCAATTGCTTATCTCTCCATGGCGACGTACGACATACGTGGACTTCGTCTCCACTGAAGCGGATGGAGGAGAAAATTTTCCGTCCATTTGCGGCCACACTCTGGTTAGCATGACCATGGCATAGATCGCAGAAGGTTGCGACCGCGTTAACCGTATGTGGCTCAAACCACCAATATCCCCTGGGCGGTCTCCTGTGAGAACGTAATGCTCCAGAAGGAGTCCGCAGAGCGGGATCGGAAAAGGGCCAATCCCGCTCGAAGGAGGCGGCGAAGGGAATGCGGTAGAGGCAGCTAGTCCCCAATCGTTGCCTAAGGGTCGTTGCGGCTCCATCTTGGGAAAATGTGACCACTGCAAGCGACTCGAGCAGGCGACACCCCGGTGCGGCTGAAGGGTTTCGTCTGGGGTGGGTTGGTGTTCCGCCTTTTACTGTGTAAAACGGTGAGAGGCGCGATATCGTCCTGCCTCAAGGGTAATTTATTGATAACCCTGAGATGTACCCCAGTCATGGGGTAAGGCAGTGGGGACTCCAGAAGTCGCTGATGCGTTTCTAGAGCTCCTCCCGACTGCCGAGGTAGGCCGCCGCGGAGTTAAGTGGATAGACCGGTTCGCCGGGAGTCCCATACACGCCCTCCGTCTCCCCCACGGAGGGTATGGTGCAAAAAGCATTCCCCGCGAAAAAAAAGGTGCATGGTTAGCAGTATCGGGCCTTACTTACCTATCTTCCTTAGCCTACCAAACCTTATAAGTAGTGCAGTAAAAAACAAGCTTTGCTTAGCTTAAATAAAACATAAGTTATAAAATAATCTAGTAACTAAATTATTTCCTAAAGAAAGGAATTAACATAAGTGTGAAAAGTGTATCTAATTTTAGGAGTCAGTAGGGGCGGCTCAATTTTAAAGCTTTGAGGCGGCAAATGTGTAAATCCAGCACTGAGGGTAGTACCAGGGGGGTGTCACTCTGCAGTTTAGGTATAGTCGGCCGCCTGCCTGCCCGGACGAGCATGCCGGTCGACTATACATCGTCAGAACAGGTAAGATAGAGAGAACGATAGAAAGAGACGCAACGGTAGATAAATATAACTGTAGTTGATTCGGCGCTGTGCGATCTGAATTGAACTTAATCTTTTGACGCCTAGGGTCCCGATTTCTTTAATTTACTTTCCGGAGTGAGTCTTCTGTATGAGTACTATTATGTATTCTGTGGTAGTACTGCAAATACGTGCTAAAAACCGCGTGTCTCCACTACCTATTGTACAAACGAACAAGTATACAATGTTGCAGTCAGTCAATAAAGTTTAAAGCTATTGTCATATAAAGAACACGATCATCCAAACGGATGCTGCTATTGCTTGACAATTGATTCAGGGTTAATTAAGATTGTACTCTGCACTTAGTGCATTCTAGTACAGTGGTGTGTACGATTTACGACTGTATATCACTTAGGATAAAGTTTATAGTTCACCTTTAGAAACAATGCTTGTATTCTTTTCCTTACGAGTTAGCTTGTAACAGTAACTCAAGTCTTATAGGGGCATGCTAAAGGAAGCAATTTATCTAATAGAGCATGGAGTTTTTAGAAATACGATGAGTTGCGTTAACTACTCAACTTAGCGTTAAGATAACATTATTTAGTTTTAGGGTTCCGTAACCAAAGGGTAAAAAAGCGGCCAAGTGCGATTCGGACTTGCCCATGAAGGGTTCCGTAGCAGCAAGTCACATCATCTAAAAGTTCTTGTAGTGGTAACTTTGAACTATGTTTTAATAATTGTATTGATTGAATGAAAGGTAAATTGCGGTTTACGATTGTAATAAAAATATACTTACTAGATCTCATTCAGACCAATTTTCGATGGAAGTTTATATGGTTATGTATATCATCCATATCTTTTAGTTTTATCATTATCTTATTTTAGAACTTACAGTAAGAAGTTACATTTTACCACTTTGGAAGTGTCTCGCAACGCGCTAACTATTCAGTTAAGAAAAAAAATTTCTGAGAAAGCTCAATCTCATTTTTGAAGACCTATCTATAGATAACCCACATGTATGGGTTTGATGAAAAGAAAATTTTTGAGTTTCTGTTCCAAGTATGGGGAGCCCTCGAAATTTATTGTTTTTTTTTTCTATTTTTATGTGAAAATCTCAATGCGTTTCACATAATACATCTACTTACCAATTTTCAACAGTATAGTTCTTATGGTTTCGGAAAAAAGTGGCTGTGATATACGGACGGACAGAATCTATAAGGGTTCCGTTTTTTGCCCATTGGATACGGAACCCTAAAAAGGTACCCTATTACTAAGATTCCGTTGTCAGTCCGTTAGTCAACTGTCTCATGAAACGTGAGATCATTGCAATTTTCACAGATGATGTACATATTTCTGTTGTCGCTATAACAACAAACACTAAAAAAAAATCACCGTTGTTGTATTAGAACACTCTAATACAACAACGGTGATTTTTTACTCAAAATTGATAATGGCAACAGGTTTGATTGATGCTTGTAGTGTTTAGATAATAGTTTACTTTTGTAGTATGTCAACTTTTTTTAGAGAAAAGATGAGGTAGGTGCAATTATGTGCACCTATACCTGCCTCATTTTTTCTCTGCATCTATTATAATTATTTATTAACTCCCGCATTATGAATATAAAGTCCTGTGTCGCAGGGACTTTACAAACATGCATGAAACGGACACAAAGAATACCTAGTCGGTCGCTCAATCAGTCAACCACAATGGAAGTCCACCGATGCACGTATTTGTGCATAAGTTAAAAGTAAATAAAAACTTTACTTGGCTTGAGAAACAGAAATTCTTAGTCTTGAATTGTAAACAAACCAAACTGACATTGTAAATTATACCTTATTGCTTATTACTACAGTTTAGTTCTGTTTGCGAAATTTGTATCTTTAAATAGAATTCACGTGAACCGACCTTACAAAGGTTTCTATGAGTGTATGCGTTATGAAATACTCAAACCTTCATTCTGACGACATCAGCTTACAATGAACTCAAAAGAATAACTTATACTAAAAATGAATGTGGCAATGTTTTTACAATTTAAACCAAATCATTATAGTAACTAGTTAAGCCCTGCCGTTGACCAAATTATTATAAATACTAGCTAAGCCACCCTTAAACTATAAAAAATATTTAATATTTCGGACATCTTACACACAACGTCATCTAGCCCGAAAATAAGCACAGTTTGTATTATGGGTACTATAACGGTAAATACATAAACATACTTTTATTTTTGTAAATACATATATTAAACATAGAAAACACCCAAACTCCGAAACAAATATTTGTGAATCACACAAATAATATTTGATCTGACCCGGGAATTGAACCCGAGACTTCTTGATGAGCAGCCTCAGGCGCAATTCCAATACCTATAGATTGGAATTGAAATTAAGAGTACGGCTGGTAATTGCGTATTAACAACAAGCCATAATGTCCCACTGCTGGGCTCGGGTCTACTCTCAGGAGAGGGTTAGGGCATGATTCATGCTACACCGTGTCGCCGGGCCACACATGATTGTAAACTTTTTGTATGAATTGAGTCTGATGTGTTGTATGAATGACTCGGGCAGCTGGGTTTGAGGATGCACAGCGGCATTCGTGCTTCTGCGACGAATCAAACCGAGCGTGTACGCACTTCTTCTCATGCGACCGAGCGGGTTGGCGGGTTGCGGATAGCCAGTTTCCGTCTGCGGGACCGACAGTCTTTTTCCCTGACGGTCGGCCCCGCAGCCGGACCCGGACAAGAGAAGCTCCCTGAAGTCAAATCCCAGACCAAGGGTGACCCCTACCTTTATTTCCATGATCCAAATTCCAATAAACTCCCTCCTTCCTTATCATCCCTATATTTTGCTTTGTTCGGTCTTATTCCACTGCGCATTGTAGTGGAGTGAGACCGAACAAAGCAAAATTCCTTTCGATCCTAGAGGAGGGGTAACCTCAAATCCCAAAAGCCCACAAAACCCCCCCAAAAAAAAAAAAAAAAATATGAAGCACAAAGTAGAAACAAATCCCCAGGTGGGTCCCGGCCAGGCCCGGGAATCGAACACCTATAAGGTCAGTCCCCATCGTAATCTGGGGGGGGACACCTTTTTGCTCCCAACGTCATCGACGTCATCCGCGCTCAGAGCGCGACCGGCAGCTGACACACTAGCGCCCACGACACCGGCTGCGACAAACGCGCCCACAGACACAAAACCGGCTGCAACACATGCGCCTATCGACACACAACCGTACAACAACGACAAGAACCTGTGGGTACATACCAAATGACATCCCGACCACAACACTCACGCAATTCTGCTCCAGGGACCTGACGGCTGTCAGGCTTCTGAATGCTGAGAAAAACCCTGACATGGTACTGGCATCAGTGTACATGCCAGGCGACAACGAAAACTGCCCACCGAGAGAGATGGTCGACCTTGTGGATTACTGCGAGGGCGCCAAGCTGGATCTCATTATCTGCACTGATTCAAACGCCCATCACCAGCTCTGGGGATGCGACACTTCAAACACCAGAGGAGAGGTATTGTCCACTTACTTATTTTCAACTAATCTTAATATAGTAAACCGGGGCTCAGAGCCCACCTGGGTCACAGCCCGGGGACAATCCATCATTGACCTAACGCTAGGAACAGATAACGCTACAAATCGTATATCAAACTGGCGTGTATCCAACGAACTCTCCTGCTCAGATCACAGGAGAATTCGTTTTACAATAACAGTAAACACAATAGAGCCAACCCCGAAAAGAAAGCCGCGTCGGACAGATATACCTGGCTACAAGCGTCTTCTCGCTTCATTAATAGCTAGTAATCTACAACGCACATCAATCACAGACACCACACAGATAGAGCATACAGTGACTAAGCTGACACTTTACATCAAAGAGGCATATCACGAATGCTGCAAACTAAGAGTTCCGTACATTAAGTGTAAAACCAACCGATGGTGGAACGCTGAACTCGAAAAACTCAGAAATACACTACGTAAATAATTCAATCGAGCCAAAAACTCGAGACATCCGGATGATTGGGAACTCTACAAGGAAACCCAATATACCTTCAAAAAACAAATCAGACACGCCAGGAGACTAGCCTGGAGGAAGTTCTGCGAATCCATCGAATCAAACAACGAAGCCACCAAACAATGACACCACGAGAGCCAATGTAGCGAAGGGATGCCCACAAGGAGGTGTCCTCTCGCCCTTATTGTGGAAACTCGTCGTGAACAGCCTCCTAAGTGGTTTAAACGACAAAGGCTACTTCACCGTAGGATATGCCGATGACATAACAATAATAATAAATGGCACTCACGAAAACACACTGTGTAACCTCATGCGTCAATCCTTGAAAATTGTAGAGGACTGGTGCAAAGAGCATAAACTCACAGTCAGCCCCACAAAAACAGAATTAGTCCTCTTTACCAAAAAAAGGAAGCTGGCAAAATTGCAACTTCCACGATTTTACGGATCTACCCTAAACCTGACATCAGAGACCAAATACTTGGGCGTCTATTTGGACAAACAACTGAATTGGGCGAAACATACTGAATATATTACCACAAAAGCCAGTATATCACTGTGGCAATGCAAACAACTGCTTGGCAGAAATTGGGGCATCAGTCCCAAGGCCACTTACTGGCTATACACCACAGTTATTCGACCAACTATAACATATGGCTCCCTAGTCTGGTGGCCCAGGACAGACTTGGTTACTTGCCAAAAAACCCTAGAAAAACTACAGCGATACGCCTGCGTGGCTATCACTAGTAGCATGAGAACCACACCAACAGCCGCACTGCAAACTATGCTGGGGCTGCCACCCTTACACTTGGTTAAAGAGGAGGCAGCACTAGCAGCGTTTAGACTCCATAATGCCGGCACACTGGGAAATGACTCCAGAATCAAACACACACGCATAAGAGAACGAGCGATCACACATTAACCAATGTTGACATCACCCAACGATAGGATGCTGAAGAAATTTAATTTTCAGAAGCACTATAATATAAATCTAGATGAAGAACCACACGACAAATCAGATACAAATGAACTCAGAATATACACCGATGGCTCCAAAACCAACTCAGGAACCGGAGCAGGTGTATTCTCAGACGAACTCAACATCAAGGTATCGAGGCCGCTAGGCAGATTCAACACTGTATTCCAAGCGGAATGCGTGGGTATTATCCTGGCGGCCCACGCTATAGAGACAAGGAAAATTACGGACTCACACATCCGTATAGTCTCTGATAGTGCATCGGTACTTAAAGCCCTCAATAAAACCCATGTCACTTCGAAACTCATAATGGATTGTCACAACGCGTTAGAACGCGTTGCGACCTCCGGCAGGAATTCAGTGACAATACAATGGATAAAAGGACACAGCGGATCCCTAGGTAACGATGCGGCTGATGAGCTGGCTAGGAGGGGATCGGGCGCGGCGGTTTTCGGACCCGAACCCATCGTGCCCGTCCCATTCGGCCAGCTCCGTGGCTGGCTGCAAGAATTTACCCGCACACAAGTACAACACCACTGGCTATCTGTCCCAGGCTGCAGACAATCAAAGGAAGCCATGCCACTTCCTAATGACAAACTAACCAAACGCTTACTGCGTTTGGACAGGGACAGTCTGCGGCTGGTGGCAGGAACTATCACCGGACACTACTCACTAAACAAACACTTTCACTCCATAGGCATAACTGACAGTCCCCTATGCAGGGCATGCTTAGGGGCAGAGGAAACGGTGTCACATGTACTCATTGAGTGCACAGGTGTCACCGAAACACGCAAAAACACCCTTGGATCTCCCAAATCTGTTGCAGAATGTCTGAACAGGCTTGGAGACCTTATCCGCTTCTGGAGGGAGGTGGGCTGGCTGGAGTGATGGCCGCCCTCACGTACAATGGTCCACTTAAAGGACTAAGTGCGGAAACCACCCACATAACATAGAACATGAATGACTCACCGTGGCTTGGCCGTGCACAAAAAGTACAAAATATATTAAGTAACATTAGTTGACGGTGCCACGGCCGACGCTCGGCTCGGACCCGACACCGAGTCCGGCTCCCCACGCTAGCCGAGTGCGGCTTTAGGACTGGCAAGACACGTAGTGTGAATCAGAAATCAAAACTATTTTCAATTGCATCATTGGTTCATAAAAAGTCAAAATACAACAATAATAAATTTTAAAATGTTATCGTATATCGAATGTATCAAATCAAAATAAATATAATAATTTTAACAAGAAGGAACCGACTTCAATGAAAAACTATTCCGAGTACCCAAATCGCGACAATTGTGCCTATGATATTTGAGGAGTTGCCTTGATTTCCTTGGGATCCCATCATCAGATCCCGATATGGTGACGATGGGATCACCTGTAAGCTACGTTCATTCCAATGCAAAAATAATTTTTGAAATCGGTTCATAAACGACGAAATTATCGCTGAACATACATAAAAGAAAAAAAAAGATTCTGACGAATTGAGAAAATCCTCTTTTTTTTGAAGTCGGTTAAAAAGAAAAACAAAAGTAGGTATAGTTATATATTTCTATGTTTACAAAACTATGTTACATCCTGATATTTGTGATAATAGTTGGTCATATTATTTATATAATTATCAATTATCGCCCTCTAATATAAATAGTATGCTCCATTATTTCAGTATAAAAACATTTAATTAATTTTAAGCCTCTGTTATAATCATCGGTTATGAAATTCCAAGATATTGTTGTATTTACTAATACTGTAAATATTAAATAGATACCAACACACTAACTAAATAAATAAAACATGAGAATATAATTAATTAAACGCATTTAAAGATGAATTAAAAATTAATTTTGAAATGGATCATAAAAGTACATTTTGAGAAAGAAATTCGTGGGATTCACGAATACAGTTATTCCTTTTTAGAGGGTCCAATAGTGATTCTCATCTTCTTCGTCACTCCTCCTTCACAGTGTGCTGTATAAGAGTGAACTCCGACTTCGTAAGTGACACCTTGCTTCAACCCTTTAATTGTTGCTTTGGTTTTGTTTGCAGGAATGTCCAGTTCAGACACTTTATTATTTTTATCTTCTTGAATGTCAAAATGCTGAAAAAAATAATAGTAAATACATTAGTATCTATTTTGGTATATTTTTAAATTTTTGTTTAGATTTGTGGGGATGATTCATTAAATCAGTAAAATTTTGTTATTTGAAAGTTTTAAGCATCTCATTAGGCCGCCATACTGTGGGTCACCATATTGCCTGCATTCACAGTGAGTGTGGTACCCCCCATTCTTGTATTCTACTTATGCTTTCCATCAGGCAGAGTAGAGACACCTAGGCCTTCTCTCACCCTAGCAGAAGCAAGCCCGGTTGGCGGCGTGAGCGCTACGGAGCATGCGCGCTCCCTTTTGAGGACAATCAAGGGAACGTCAGGATTGCTATCCAGAAGGGGCTATCTACAAGCCGTAGGTGGCCCGTTTTACTCGGTTCGAATCAAACATAGTCATCAATTAATGGTATCCATGGAGATTTCAATTAGTCACCTTAGCAGGCGTTAAAAAAATCTCCTGAGTGCTTATTTCCCAAGCTACATGGGGGTTATATTTTAGATTTCGATAATATGACTGAACTTCAACTTATTACGTGTATAAATTGCCACCAAAATTAGCCCTAGACGCAACTAGAAATATTAATTATTTTAGGACTTCCCCCACCCATATCGATTGCCAATGTGGCGACCGGGACGATTTTAAAAAATCGATGTAGCATGTAGTAAATAAATAAATAAATATTTCGGACATGAATGAATGCATAATACAAGTCAACTGATATAAATACATAAACAAATTTTTTTTTGTAAATATTATAAATAGAAAACATCCAAACTCCGAAACAAATATTTGTGTATCACACAAACATTTGGTTCGACCCGGGAATCGAACCCGAATGATATTCGGCAACCACATACCCTAATTACTAGACCAACAAGGCAGTCACACATCTATCAAAGAGGACTATTTACTATTATCCCTGTACTTAAACGTTATGGGATGCCCTTGTTTTTCGAGAATTTCATAGTGATCCAGCGTAGATTTCTAATGCGGAAGTTATTTTTTTAAAGAGATAGACAAAATAATATGCATACCGGTAATTCTTCATGCGGTGTAGATTTCAATTTCTTTTCCGGATTTGTTTCATAGTGGTTAGTCGATCGGGGTTTGACTATCCACATCTTAACCTGAAAAGAAAACAGAAATTAATATTAATAGGTCATCAACGACTCATAACGTCCCACGGCTCTGTTCGGGTGTCCTCTCAAGAGAGGGTTAAGGCCATATGCCACGCTGGGCGAGTGCGGGTTGGGGACTGGTAAGAACATGTTGTTGATACGTAAACTTGAGGAGAAACGAGCAAGTGCCGTTGGATGTTTTTAAGCCTCTCAAAGGCCTCCAACTAAGCTTCACGACTGTTATCCTCCTCCGTCAATCACAGAAACGCTCATAACAAATCATGCCACAAACAGTCACCCATCTAGTACTGACCGTGCTATCGTTGCTTACCCTCGGTAATTGTTTCCAATCACCTCAGGCCATTTGGCTATTAGCGTTTCCGCGTTGTACCCGCCCATTCGTGCTGAAATCAGTGTGGCTCTGATGCCTTGAAAAGCCATAAATTTTACGTAAATAGGTTATGTGGTTTAAACTATCATTGTGTACTTTTTACTACGTTGAGTATTGTGGGTTTTTTTTTTTGTTTAAAACAGACAACTCCCGCAGTAGGAATATAAATTCCTGTGTCGCGGGGGACTTTACAAACATACATGACACGAACACAAAGAACACCCAGACTCAGAACAACAAATTGTGAATCACACAAAGTGTTGTCCTACGTGGGATTTGAACCCACGACACTTGGCGCAGTAGGAAGCGGCGTGGCGACCGCTTAAACCACTAGGCCAACCGTGCAGTCAAACTTAACATGGGTCCATACAATGTGTGATCTACAAATTAAATCAATAATTACGACGTCTAACACACAACGCCAACTAGCTTCAACTTAAGCATAGCTTGTAATATGAAGGCTAGAATAACTGATATAACACTTTTATGCTTTTTTTGTAAATAAATACATTTATTATGTACATTGAAAGCAACCAAACTCTGAAACAAACATTTGTAGATCGTACAAACATTTGGTTCAAATACTGGGTTCAAACGCAGTAGTCGCATACACCATTACTACGCCAATGAGGCAGAACAAATAAATTGTTCTTCTGTATCTGGGTGTTCTTTTCAGGTTATTTATGTTGTTATTTTATTTATTTATATTATTATTATCATGAGTTTAAATATCAACTAGTCTTCCTCTGTCTATATCATAATAATTTTAAAGTGCATCCGCTTAACGGGATTTTTCAGTATTCAATCCCTACTATTATAAATATTTAAATATTAATATTATAAATGCGAAAGTAACTCTGTCTGTCTGTTACGCTTTCACGATTAAACCACTGAACCGATTTTGATGAAATTTGGTATGAAGATAGAACTGAACTTGGGAAAGGACATAGGCTACTTTTTACCGCAATAACCGCGGGCGAAAGCTAGTTTAGATCAAAGTTGAATGACCATATTATATAACAAAAAAATCAGGCAAGCGCGTGTCAGGAGACGAATAGAATAGAGTTCCGTAGTCCTATACAATGGCAAATGAAATTTAAATCGTGTCCAATAGATAACTGTTATGTTTACTTATATTTCGTTATTTTTGTACAAATTTTTCAAAGTAAGCGTATTTCACAAGTTAGGTCTCTACAACTCCTGAACTAACAAATCTATTTAAGCCGTTATAGTTTTCCTTAAAGTTCATCACAAGAACTAACATCTTGAATTTGTTTATATTTTTTGTGCTAGCCATTTAGAGAGAGGATGCGAGGCTCATTTTTACAAAATAAAACCATTAAAATTAAATAAATCTCAAATGGGTAATTATATAAATAAAATGTCTTAGCAACCTCACAATGTTTTAAAAGACCTAACTAACGATATCCTACACAATGAAGTAGGTCTGAGAAAAACATCATCCCCATCATAGTTTAGGTACCTACTCTAATAAAAAAAAAAACATGATTTTATTTAATTTTATTTCATCGACGTGATAAAAACACATGTCAATGCAAAGTTTCATCTTTCTAGCACTAACCGTTTGAACGGTAAGTTGAGGTCAGACGAATGGACTAGAAGAACCTAATAAGGTTACCAAATCATGGACTACGAAACCTAAAAAAGGCAGTTAAAAAAATTATCACGCAAAACAATTAGCGTAATCAGTATTACGTTCAAAAATGTAATAATGACTTATGGGAAGCTATTCGTAAAAATTGTTTAAGAAATATCGATTGTAGAACAAATAACATTATCATTATGGAAACATTTGGTTATATTTTATCTTCTAAACTTAATAAACTAAGTATTCCAACAACTCATTAACTCATTTTGTTTGTTTAACATCGTAATTATTTCCTGAATGACTCAGTCAACTGTTTAACTAATATTTCCTAACATTAGTCATGTAAGGGTACACCAATAAATATTTTAGTGGGTTCTAACGTGAAAAACAACAGCACAGTCACAACACTAGTGTCTGTGTATTTTAGATAGATTATGTATATGGGGCATTTCACGTCAAGCGGACAACCAAAAAAAAGTGAGGTCATGAATTTTGTTTATATTCTGGTTAGTTATACTTCTAGTAGACGTGGATGTGTACACACAATATTTTTTTCGTATGATGCTATATTGCTGAGTTACGAGCTTTTAAAAATTCACTAAAAATGAATTCATGGTTTTTTAGATGCTTAATCTGCATCAATTATTTATTTTCTTAAACTAAAAAGTATGGTTACTTATAGTAGGAGAGTTGAAGTTTATAATTTTTTTGTCGAATTCTAAATTTGAATTTTTTTAGGTATAGTAAACCGGAAGTGAAAATTTCAAATCGTTTTTTGAGTAACTTCGACCCTTTTTATATTATTTTTTTTTAAATTAATTTACAGCAACAAATATACTAATTCTTCACAAAAAAATATAGAACGTGATCGCCAATAGTTTAAGACTTAGAGCACATAGAGTACATACACGTAGCCAAGAGCACGTTCTAAGCAATTGGGTTTTTGCGCTAAAATGCCAAAGTACTACGTTATTAATATTTTATTCCTTCATTCTAACATGCAAAAATATAAAATTAACGACTTCTTTCATTCTTCACAAGAACATTAAAACGTGATCGCTAATAGTTTGACTTAGAGCGGTTTTATTAATTGAGATTTGAAACAGTTTTATTGAAAACACATTTATTTTGTAATTTTTTCAATTTTACTATTTACACTAGCACTAACTCTCTATACACATAAGCACCCGTTGGTTGGAAGAAAATAATGCAGTTGTTTAGTTCCTGGAACGGTAATAGTAGAAGCGAAATGGACTCGCAGAAAATCTCGCTGTTGTTGAATACTTTCCTTGGAGCAGTAGTAAATAGAAGTCTCATCAATGATGACTTGGCACATTCAAATAATCTTATAGGTTTAGTGATAGCGTTATTGCATTATATTTGTTACCTAGTGAAACTTTTTTAGCTACGAGATGGCGTTACTGGTGTGTTTCACCATAGTATCATAGGTTTTGAAATTTTTATTTTGTATGACCTAGTCATTAATATAAAAAATATATTTATGTTGTTCAATATATTTTTTTTTTAAAACATTGGTATACTTTATATTTTTGCATGTTAGGAGAAAGAAATAAAATATTAATAATGTAGTATTTTGGCATTTTAGCGCAAAAACCCAATTGCTTAAAATGTACTCTTGGCTACGTGTATGTACTCTATGTGCTCTAAGTCTTAAACTATTGGCGATCACGTTCTATATTTTTTTGTGAAGAATTAGTATATTTGTAGCTGTAAATTAATTTTAAAAAAATAAAAATAAAAAGGGTCGAAGTTACTCAAAAAACGATTTGAAATTTTCACTTTCGATTTACTATACCTAAAAAAATTCAAATTTAGAATTCGACAAAAAAAATATAAACTTCAACTCTCCTACTATAAGTAACCATACTTTTAAGTTTAAAAAAATAAATAATTGATGCAGTTATTAAGCATCTAAAAAACCATGAATTCATTTTTAGTGAATTTTTAAAAGCTCGTAACTCAGCAATATAGCATCATACGAAAAAAATATTGTGTGTACACATCCACGTCTACTAGAAGTATAACTAACCAGAATATAAACAAAATTCATGACCTCACTTTTTTTTGGTTGTCCACTTGACGTGAAATGCCCCATATGTATGTGTATTTGTATTATATTTATATTATGTGTTATGCTGGTAATATATGTGTTATGTTTATTATATTAATGTGTATTTATTAATATACATAGTACCAATGCACCTACCGCATCATATTTCTACATCGCCTGAAGGTTGACTGGTAGAGAATGCCTTATGGCATTAAGTCCGCCTTTGTACAACATGTGCAGTAAGTTTAAATAAATAAATAAAAACTTCAGCTGACAACATTTTATATCAAGCTCAGCGATAGTAAATTACTTGGTTAGTCAGAGCTACTAATACAATATATTATATCTTTATATATATAATTCTTGTGTGAGTGTGTATGTCACTGAACTTCTCTCAAACGACTGGACCGATTTTGATGAAATTTTTAGTGTGTGTTCAAGGGGATCTGGGAATGGTTTAGATTCGCAATTGGACCCGGTAGGTGGCGCTGCGATCAAGTTCTGGAATTTTAAAGTTGGGCGGTACGAAGTTCGCTGGGTCAACTAGTCTTCCTATATAGTTTTTATTATTCCCAAAAAATATTTGTGGTTGCATACTAGTTCTACCGATTGTACCCGAATATCAATATTTCCTCGGTACTGCCTCGTTGGTTTAGTGGTTAGCGTGAGTGTTGTTGGTTTTTTTGTGACAGGAAATTCTCAATAATAGCCCGGAATATGGAAACGCGAAGCCGTTGGTCTCGGTTGTCATGAACATCCATTGTTATCGTTATTGGGAAGTCAGTGCTCTCAAATATACTGACAACTAGTTCAACCACTGAATTACATCTCTCCGTCAGGGCTGCGGAGGTCCGATGTCAGTCACTCCGTAGATAAACTGATGTTCAGGTAGAACCGGTTGAACTAGTAGCCGACTCGACGAAACAATTTTGGGAATAAATACTAGGGAAGAAGAAGAATATAATTTTTTCCTATTATGACTATTATCGGAACCCTGAGGGTGAACTGAATTTGAAGGTTCAAGTAGTCATCTTCCAATGTTCATAACAAACGGGAGCGATGGCTCAATATGCTCTCCGAGACATGGCCGGGAATCACTGTCAAATTCAATTCTCGAGGCTGCTATTAAGATTTTCTTTCCATCCAAATCTACATTTATATGTATATCAACTTTAACAACATTAACAATAGCAACAACAACTTCAAATCTTGCGATCCAGTTTAACGAAAAAGGCTATACCTATAAAACTACGCGCACACTAGGCGACACGCGACAGCGACGATTTAACGCCACGACAGGTTGCGGCCGACAAATTTCATATAATTTGCTTCAAGATCCGCACACTAGGCGTCAGAAACGCCCGAAGAAACAAAGACGTCGCGTCTTGTCACGGAGACTAGACGCGGCGACAAGTCGCCCAATTCGCGATTCCCGTTAATGTTATAAAAGTTAACTGTATCAATCCAAAAAATCGGAACACACGCAGATCGCATCGAGTCTACCCGAGTGTCACTTATTAACAAGTACGTGATATTAATGGTCTTTCGAAATACAAAATTAAAATTAGAATCACTCGATCGGTTACTCGATAATTACTAGGAACAAACGGAGATGCTGCTTAAAACAATTCTATAATACGCACACACACTCACACGCTAAAATGAAGAAAATTGTTTAATGTGTGTAACATAACATTTTTTGCTGAGTACAGGACTGGTATCCATAACACAAGTTTAATCTTACCGTGGGTACCAGAGCCTGATTATTAATTAACTAATCAACGAAAATGCTGTTTTATGAAAAAATATGTACTTAATTTTAGGATCAGTAATTATTATCAGTAAATATTATTAATGTAATTATCGCTTTTAAATTGAAATAATGTCTATTGAACATAAGAATATTATTGTCTGGACTTTAAAAGAGACTGTGATCCCTGAACTGGACTAGCCCCGAGAAGAAAGGACGAAACAAACTCATTGTTTCGTCCTTTCTTCTCAGGGCTAGTCCAGTTAGGAAAGGCTGATTTCATCTGCAAAAAAAAAGTTTAACTTGCAAAAGTGTTCATGTAACCTAAATGCAGAATAAATGATTTAATTTGATTTGATTATTTTTATCAAAGAACTCACTGAACTTAGTGGCCATTAGTTCGCAATACGAGGCATCTCGTGTGAGCATTGTCATGTACCTAATCCAATTGAAGTAATTCTTCAATTGGATGATGAGCTATGGGCGGAGGGGAATATGCTGCACTTTATTGTATTAAGAACGCATATAGTGCCCTATTGCATCTAGCGGCTTCTATTCTACGTAACAGCATTGGTCTAGCTTTAGTCCTTTGTTGAACTACAGACAATCGTCTATCTAATTTTATAAATTGAATGACTCGGTGGCGCAGTTGTAGTGTATGCAACTTCTGTGCTTCAGGTCTTGAGTGGCGTTAGTTGACGTTGCTGTCGATTTGTCACTATCGGTTAATAACTAAACACAGTACTTTAATATGAATTAATATTCTAAGGCGGTACGAAGTTCGCCGGGTTAGCTAGTTAAATATAAATAAATCTCTATAAATAAATCTAGTTGAAATAAAGAGTTTGTTTTAGGTCTTGGACTCGATTACGGGTCGGACCAATTGATTATTTCGGAGTCTGTGTGTTTTTTATGAATAATATGTATGTATTTACAAAAAACATAGTATAATATGTATTTATATCACTTGTCTAGTATCCATTAAAGTAGCCAGTGGTTAAAACCATATTTATTTTGAATTATTAGATGTACTATTGTCAAATACACTGCTACAATATTACTTTGACAAAAGAGTATCTATGCGTGCGTGTGTGTGTCAAATAAATGATAGTGTGTTTTACGTTTTATTGCTGTAATGTATTTTCTATGCATATTTTAAAAACTTATTATCTTCCAGTACTACTCCTCCAAATAACATATAAGTGTGCGAAATTTCAAACTGGAGGAGTCCACGTAAATTCTGTAAAAAGGGGTAGATCGATTTTGCTTCACGTATTAATATTTAGAAAATAATATAATATATACTATAATAAATAATAGTAAATAATAATAATAAATAATATAATATAATAATAAAGTAATATTTCAGACATGTAACACAACGCCATCTAGCTTCAAGTTAAGTAGATCTTGTGCTATATAAGCTATATTGACTAATAGAATACTAATATAATTAGTTTTACTAATAAAAAGTTAATTACTAATTTAGATTACAATAGAATTAAAATGTTTAATTATAACTTCTAACAGTTATATCGAAAAGTAATCAATATTACAAATTTATCATTAATTATGACTGCGTTTAGATTTGATTAAATTTGAAATGAACATTAAAAATGTACGCCATTTATACCAAACGAAATGCCATACAAAACATTATTAGTAGTTTACAATTTACTGTTTATTAAAACTGATCTCTGGAAACACTTATCCTGTTTCTACGGGACTTTCATTGGCAGACAACTGATCACTTAAGGAGTTACTTAGATTATTTACGGTTACGTAGTTCATGACTCGAAACCCTTATAGATTCGTCATGTCCGTCCATCCGTCCGTCCCAAACGTTTAGCTCGAAAAATTAAAAAAAAAACAGTTGGTAGTCCATGTGATGAACTTTGAAGGAAAACTATAACGACTTAGGTAACTAAGTTAGTTCAGGAGTTATAGAGGACTAATAACGAAATAATAAGTAAACATAACAATTATTTATCTATTTTAGGCACAACATTTAATAATAAGCAGGGATTTTAATTCCCCTGGCCATTGTATGTGACTACGGAACCCTATTCTACGCGTTGCCTGACACGCATTTGCCTGATTTTTAGACTAGCTTCACTTAGCTACGTTATAGAAATGAAAAAAGCGAGTAACACCGCGTATTTAAATTAAACTTAACCTCCCTTGGTGAAATTACCTTAAATCATAAGTAAATTAAATGTCTACTACCGAAAAACATTGTAATTTTGTAGTTATAGGAGTTTGGGCCCAGTCAGTCAGTCAAGCCAAATAATTTTATGATTTGATTAGCTGAGTCCCGAAGTTGTTGTTGTTTCAAAATCAGCCTTGCCGTTTGAGAGTTAATCGGAACAAACAGACAGACAGACAAAAACTTTAAAAAAATGATTATAGGTACGGTATATACATATATACAAAATTACAAACAAATACTTTAATTTTATGTATTTGTATAAATTCAGATGTTTAATTGAAAAATCTACTAACGACTAACACAGCGAATTGCCATTACAACAAAATGTAATCAATCGCTATAATTTAAAACACAATTTTTCTAATCACAACATATCAAAATCTTAAATTCATCGATAGTTATAAAATCCACACACATACATAGTGCATGACATACATTAATAAACACACACATACACACAATTTTCACAAAAGAACCACAGTAACAAGTCAATCGTTAAAATGAAATTATAAAAAGACACTAAAAAACAAAAACAGAAACAAACTTACATTTTGAAACAGACTAAAAATGAAAACAGATTCACTAACCTTATACCCCATTATGGGATCTTCAACATCAATTTCTTCATCTTTACTCCAGGAAATATCCAACCATAAGTCATCACCTTCTCCATTTGTGGCAACTCGGACATCATTTGGTGATGAACATTCCTTGAGGCTGTGGCATAGTGGTATTAAAAAAACAAGTAATAATAGTTTCATTGTAGCTGATTTTTTTATGTAGTTTATGTTTAAAGTACGTGTTCTCTCTGCCGTGTCTCCGGTAGTTGTGAGGTGAACTGAGGTGTATTAAGGCTTATACGAGCACGGTACTTCGGTATCGATAGGGCGTAGCTGTATTTATATGATTGGAGTTACCAGTTAATAAAATCTCCCTACTTCTAGGGGAAATCCATATTTTCTTTAACGTATTAGTATCTTTCGTTCATATTACTGTATGTATTTTTAGATTTGTGGTGTAAAATAAAACAGCGTGTTTATAAAAAAATATAAATTGTGGTGATGAAAATTTAAACATAATACTTTTAATATGTATTTATCATTGAAAACATTTAACCTGGAATTACTAAGAGAATAAATTTTGGCATGCAGACTCTTACGGCAGAGTAAGTGTCATATAACAGAAATCATCATCATCAATAGCCTTTCAGTCTACTGCTGAACATAGGCCATCAGACGGGTTGGTATAGGGTTTATTTCAAGTAGTCCAGAAGGAAATCCCCTCCCTGGACTCCTTCCAATACAAAGGCGCAGAGAGGGTCACACACCCCGCCGTAACCCCCGACGGAGTGACGGTCCGCGGGGATTTCCACACGTAAAAAAAAAGGTTTATTTAAAGTGTTCCTACTCATGGCAGTGGTGTTGTCCTGGTAGTTTACTCCTTTAGTCTTAGTCTGCTTTTACACTTAAGAATACTGGTGATGACACTATGTATTCTTAAACCGTCACCAAACGGACCGAAACAAGAACAATTTTAATGCTAAATGTAAAATGTTCCATTTTAGATAGATAGACACACACATATAAACAAAAAGGCAGACAAGTGCTAGGAAGACTCTCCAGTAGGGTTCTTTTTTTATTACAGGCTGTTGAAACTATTATATTTAAGGGAATATAGGGATCAGTAGGGATATTATTACTGACATAATAATAATCGACACTTCTTGGTATGACGTATAATTGCAGACTGCCGATGACACATAGCCATCGTACGAGTATAACAATTAATATAGTTACCCACTTATTCTTAAATATACATACATTATACCTCCACCACAATACACAAGAAAATTAAATCATAATATAAAAAAATAATAGACATACAACACGATACAATCCTTATGTAACCTGGAACCTGACTACAGGTCTACGTATTCGCTTGGGATAACGATTCACGGGTGATTCGGCTGGTGGTAGTGATGGCAGTAAGACATCTTTCTGAGATGTACTCTCATCATTCTTTCATAAATCATTCTGTTTTCTAGCACCTCCAATGTTTATGATTTGGAGTGGTTGTCCAACTTCCTCTATTCAGACCATTAGAGTAGGGTTCCGTACGTAGGATGATATAAATAATTCGGGAATCATAGTTATAGGTTAACAGGAAGTATTTATGAGGTTTAATTCCTTTGTTTAATTGAAATAATTATGCCTTTTTACTGAATAAACGTGGACTTAAGTAAACAGTTTAAGGTTCAACTCGATAATTTCGCGCATTCCCGAAAGGGTCGTGATAGACAGGCAAACAGAAACAGACAACAAAGTGACCTTATAAGGGTGCTTGTTTGCTTGTTTTTTTCTTTTCGAGGTATGGACCCCTTAAAATAGTTGTACAATAGGCGTTCTTTTTGTAGCTCGGGATCAAAGTCATAGTCATAGTCCTAAATATGTAAAGAATATTATTTTAAAAAAGAGACCTAAAAGAAGGCGATGGATTGACACTACATTATTATGAAACCTATTTTTTGCCATTAATTATATTGGTAAAATAGATGTACAAATACAATGTCTTTGGTGACAAGGAATAGGTATTTGAAAATTTAAAACACAAGTTCAATTATAAGGCGGTGTTTAATTTTACCTTATGGCAACACTAATTCACAAGGTACGTTCTCGAACACTAATCATGTTAACTTAAGCTAGGAATCCGTTCTATGCAACAGTCCTTGAATGTAATATCATTTCGAATCGGTTATGTGAATTCAAAGGAAAACTGCTGAATTTAAAATCATGCTAAAAGATCTATTGAAACACAGATTATAATTTATTTTTTTGTATGTAAAAACCAGTTATGTAAAAGATTCAAAAGGCATTGTTAACAACAAGATTATCGTGTAATGAAACGTTTTCATGGTTATGTGTACTACGTCAAAGCGAGTCGCATTTCTATGAAACTATAAGTGCATCATTTATAGGTATGCACTTATTTAACCTTTAACCAGTGGGCAGTAATGCCTTAATCACACGTACCGAGTAAACGGGCGAGACAGTAAAATGTTGCTCGGCCGAGACAGAGATGTAAGCTAATAGCTGTTCACACGTGTTTTGAGATTAGCACAGCCAGTTCAGTCGAGACTTTATTTCGGATACGACGGATCGTAAAAAGATAATTAGAAAATATACATAGATACTCATTTCACTATTAAATATAAAATAATAATATATATAATTAAAGGAATTGTTGGAAAAAGGGCAACGCCGGATTTAGACAAGATCATGCATGTTGAGATCTGATTTTGGTGCTACACACGATGATGGTTTGGTGGACACTCGGCCTAGTAAGTAGAACGGACGCCGAGCTACTGTCTCGCCACTTCGTTCGGCTGTATGTTTATAAGTACCGAGTACTCGGCCGAGAGCACTGTCTCGCCCGTTTGCTCGGTACGTGTGATCAAGGCATATGTTTATACGCACTGAGTACTCAGCCGAGAGCACTGTCTCGCCCGTTTGCTCGGTACGTGTGATCAAGGCATATGTTTATACGCACTGAGTACTCAGCCGAGAGCACTGTCTCGCCCGTTTACTCGGTACGTGTGATCAAGGCAGAAGTATTTAACGTCGGCAAATCTTCTGGAACAATTCTCCTACTTGGTTGATTTTGTCGTCATTTTGGCAAAGCTTTGAAATCTTTTGCTAAGCTTTTTACCTTTCTCGGGGCTAAACTACTTTAAAAAACCTCACCTAAGTGCTATTTGGACTCACGTAGGATTCTTTATCTTATGTAAATACATCCAAGGGTCTGCACGGTTGGCCTAGTGGTTTAAGTGGTCGCCACACTACTTTCTACTGCGCCAAGTGACGTGGGTTCAATTCCTATGTGGGAAAACACTTCACAAATTGTTGTTTTAAGTTTGGGTGTTCTTTGTGTCCGTTTCATGTACGTTTGTAAAGTCAATTCATCATTCTCAATGCGGGAGTTGTCTTTTTTAAAATAAGAATAATAAGATTTGAGTAAAAAATGGCAAAAATATTACGTTTCTTATATGGAAATCTCCTTAAATATTTATTTTATTCTCTTTTTAGTGTTTTTTACTACAGTGGCAACAGAAATTCATCAAAATTTAAACTGTCCGACAATTACGGTTCATTTGACACAGGCACAGGCAGCGTCATTTTAGTAATAAAGTTCTATTTTACGCTATCGGTATTCGACACATAAAATCAGTTCTTTATTTATTATAGACAAACTCGACTCATTAATTTAATGTTATGTAAAAATAAATAAATTAAAATAGTATTAAATGTATTTGCGGGCACCTTACATAAATAAATAATAAATAAAAAAATTAATAGTCCACAGCTAAACCTAAGCATCTACTTAAAAAGTAAGTTTTGGCCTACTATACCATTCTGGAAAGACGGATTTTGGTGAATAATTTGTTTCTTGATTTCCTAGTCTTTGCAGTATTGATAGTTCATCTGCGTACTTTCCCCCTTAGTCAATATTCACAACACTTACGGAACCAATAAATTATACGGGAAACTGTACGGTGTGTTAAGACACAAGATGCTTATGTTCGATTGTGACACGCAAATATATGTTTCAGAGTTTAAGTGTTTCTATGTAGGTATAATACCGTGTGGTGACGGATTAAGAATACAGAGTGTCACCAATCCTATTCATCCCGCGGGTGTCGTAAAAGGCGACTAAGGGATAAACTACGCAAGAGAACATCGATGCAAAGAGAAACCAACCCGTCTGGCCAGCGTGGTATAGTAGGCCAAAAACTCCTTTCTAAGGGGAGGCCTATGTCCAGCAGTGGACTGTTAAAGTCTGTTGTTGATGATGATGATAATACGTATATAATTACAAATAAAGGGTATTTATATATTTATATCAGTTGTGGGTACTAGACCCACAATACAAGGTCTGCTATGTACTGAACCGATTTTGAAATTATTTTACCAATAGAAGGCTGCGTTATTTGTGAGTGAAGAAGGCTATATCATCATTAACAACCCATATAATCCCACTTCTGGGCTCGTATCTCCTTTCAGAAGAGGGTTAAGAGGAGAGCCACGCTGCCCAAGTGCTGTTGAGGAATGGCAGGACACGTTGTGGCTATGTAAATCTTTCCGTTGGATGTTTTTAAGCCACCCGAAGGTCTCCAACTCAGCTTTACGATTGTTAACTTATAATAACAACCGGGACGGCCAAAAAAACAATATTAAATGTCTCCGTGCGGCGCTGAGGTGGGCTGCTAGTCAAGTATTATGTTGAATTGTTTACGGACAAATACCAATAATTATAGGTTAAGGGAAGTTCCACAGCGTGATAAGTGTCTGTCACATAGAGTATAAATTTTATCATAGATAGATAAAAATACAATGGCATACCAAGGACTATTTTGATTGATAGCTGTTGTAATAATGTCTATGATCTGTTGATAAAAAATAGTTCAAAATGAGTCATTGTCATTGCTTCATCGGCACATAACTCCAGCAAAAGTTACCTTGTAGATTTTGGAAGGAAATTTACAACCTATCAATATTGTAGTTATAAAACTATGCAAAAAAATTTTTTAGAAATTTTTGTTTATAATATCAAATAAACAGTTTTTTACTACATGCATGGGAAAGTATATCTGCCTCGTTGGTCTAGTGGTATGCGACTGCTAATCAAGAGGTCTCGGGTTCAAATCCCGGGTCGGGCCAAAAAGTATTTTTGGGATTTCCTTAGCAAATTCCTAATAGCTGCCCGGAGTTTGGAAGTTGGAAGTTATTGGGAAGTCAGTGCCTTCAATTAAACTGACAAACTAGTTCAATCTTCGAATTTCAGTTCTCCCTTAGGGTTGCGGAGGTCCGATACCAGTCGCTCCGTGGAAAAACTGAAATTCAGGTAAAACTGGTTGAACTAGTAGCCGACCCCAAATAAACTTGGGAATAAGGCTAGGAAGATGACATCAAGAAAGCAATTTTAAAAAAAATATGTATCTGTTCTGGCTTATCTCTGGAACGGCTTGACTGATTTTGGCATAAGTAACACCGTGGGCTTTAACTAGTCAAGTTATCTACCTGTCCATCTGTCACAATCCTATAGTGCATATAGATGACAGTCTTCAAGCAGTGTATCTTACACCTCATGATATACGGAGCTGAAACGTGGGCACTTACGGAACGGCTGGTCCACAAGGTCAGCCTGCTTATTGCGTTTTGCTGCGTATTGCTGCTAAGCGTTATCAGAAATGAGGTGATCCAGCAGAGAACCAACGTCATTGACACAGGATTAGTAAGCTGTAGTGGCAATAGGCTGGCCATATTAGCCGAAAAACGACTTCTTGAGTGTAGGTGGCGTCTCGGGCATCTTTGAAATAATTGATACTTGTGCCTGGGTAAAAATTGAACCATCTTTATTAAGAGTTTGGATCGTTAAAACCTACACCAAATTATCTATATCTATATCACCAGAATTATCTACAGATGAAGCTGTCACCTTGTTTGGCGTTTAATCTTTATATGAGACAATACTTAATGTAATCCAGAATTGTTGTTCTGAGACTGACTTCTTCATTCCCGTTTCATGTATGTTCTTTTACCTTCAATAAATAGAAATTAAGAGTGAACTGCTTGACGCTTATGACTACAACTAATGCAATACGTAATACTATGCACAGGCTAGGTGGAGTGACGATTTGCGCAGGATGGCTGGCAGGAGCTGGATGTGAGAAGCCCAAATCGTTCAAAGTGGTGTGCATTCGGAGCGGCCAATGTCCAGCAGTGGACTGTGATAGGCTGATGATGATGAAGATGATGCACTACGAGAGATATAAACCTTAATCAGTAATATTTAAAAAAAAATATTAAATTTTTACATAGTTACTGGCTAAGTGCCACAGTGTTTATCACGGTTGTAGTCGCGGGAATCTAATCTAAAAGAAATAACAAAGTTACTCCTTATGTCATAAGTTATCTGCCAGTGAAAGTTCCGTCCAAATCGGTCCAGCTGTTCCAGAGACAAGCCCGAAAAAACGTCCAGACAGACAAAAAAAAACAAATTAAGCATGTTTGATGAAAGTATTGTATGCATTTCATAATTTATGCATTGAGTACTACTGTTTACTTCATATAACAATTTGATTGCCGTGTGGTGACGGATTAAGAATAGTCTTTTTTTTTTTTTTCTAGCACCTCCAATGTTCGTTGGAGCCTATTTTATACTATTTCCTTTCATACCAGTTCTCGCTTGTGCTGCTGCTCGTACTTCCATGCTTCATACTATGTCTTTTTTGCATACAAACTTTCACACTTTTTCAGGTGGGATTCCTGATTCCCTAATCTACTATTTTTGTATGATCTGCTTATTTTCTTTTATCTTAGGGGGTAATAAGTATAACGCAATATTTATTTACATTTGTCCTTACTTTATAAACTAATTCTATACATATTTTACAGTTAAATTACAGTTCTAAATTAATACTATTTTATACAGTCTATCTTATTGTGCAACACATACTGTTCTAATTTTTAAATTTTTGCGTTATGATTACAATAATAATCTTAAAATTATTTTGAAATCATAATCTAATCTACTTTATTCCTTATATTTACTCACTTAATTATTTTTGTACAATATTCTAAAAACTTATCTCCATTTTTGCTGTTACCTATATTACTAAGATTTACAAATGTAATTTTTATATCTAATTGGCATTCTGCTTCATATCTCTGCCTAGCATATTTTGGACATTCGGTTATAATGTGGGGAACAGTCTCCGCGACACTCGGGTCACAACTGCATGATGGGTCCTCCTTACAGTATTCGGAGAACCCACCATGCCCCGAAAACAATTGTGTAGTGGTGCCGGCGATATCCATTTTGCGAACAATACTGGAAGCAGTCAGCGCGCAGGGGAAGAAGAGCTTGGTAACGGAGGCGGTCTCGCCCTCTCTGTACCTCCTGTTCCACTCGTCAAGCGAGGCCTGTCGAAGACTTCTCTGGACGAACGAAACAGGGCACAGACCGTAGCCCGGTGCTTTCTTCAGCCTCAGAGCTGCCTCCTTGGCCAGCTGGTCGACCCATTCATTACCAATCAACCCTGTGTGGGCCTTGACACAGAATAAAGGAAATTTCCTTACCCTGGATCATGCCTTTGCGAATGGCGACTCTGGTCTCCACCGCGAGGGGATGTAAGATGTTGTCACATCTTACATCCCCTCGCGGTGTCGTCTGTCTGACTGTCGTTAATCACCGTTTGGAGTGCGGCTCTGCTGTCACTGAAGATGCCAAACGTGGTCTCGCCTCGCCTGAGAATCTCACTGGCCGCTTTGCATCGGGCCAAAAGCTCGGCCTGGTAGACGGTACAGTAGGAGGACATCGCAAGTCCATATGGATAACGCTGCGCTGATCCGGCCCTCAATCTTGCTCCCGTCCGTGAAGATGCGTACCTAGATGTTATCGGTGCTATTTAGTTGTTCCTCGTCTACCAGAGTCTCGAACTCCAAGGCCGTATGCTCCGCGGGGTGAGGTGCCTCAATAACCATCCGTTCAACCTCCCTGTCCCCCAACCATGGCTGGCCCACCCCTCTCTTGGCTTCATACAATGAGGCCACCTTGCGAACTCTGAGGTCCAGAGGGAGCAGACCAGTCAAGATCAGCGCTGAGTGCAGGGAGACCGTCCGGTAGCTCTTGCACAGCTTTTAGGCGAATACGCGCTGTACCACGTTCAGCTGCTTTCGGATACCAAGCCCTCCTGCCGCCGCGCCCCAACTGCTAGCACAGTACAAAATGGTGGGCTCCACAGCAGCAACGTAGATGGTCCGGATCACCTCGGGGTGCAGACCCCAGCTGATCCGGGCCATCCGCGCGAGCTTGTTGTAGATCCCGATCGCCTTTCTGCAGATGTTTGTTACGTGTGAATACAGAGTGTCACCACTCCTATTCATCCCGTGGGTGTCGTAAAAGGCGACTAAGGGATAAACTACGCAAGACAACATCGATGCAAAGATAAGGAAAACTTGAAACCAACCCTATTCCAACCCGTCTGGCCAGCGTGGTATAGTGGACCAAAACCTCATTTCTAAGGAGAGGCCTATGTCCAGCAGTGGACTGTTGAAGGCTGTTGATGATGATAACAATTTGATTCATTAAGTTTACTTATTTGTATAGATGTGAAGACTAGCTGACCCACGTAAATCATATGCGCCATGTTTTAATCATGCTCAGCTCCTATTGGTCTAAGCCTGAAGTTATTTATACTATCTTTAGTGCGTCAGTAAAGCAAGCCCATCCAAAAACACAACTTTTCTTCTGTCTTATCTGAATCTGCCCATTTGAAAATACAAGCCAATGTTCTAAAGGCAAATTTGCTATTTCTTACGTACTAGGAGTTAGAGAAGGCTGATTAAATACATACATTTTTTTTTCAACACATTGAAATTGGAATTGGCTATAATTCAGGTTTAATATACCAAAAAATTTAATGCTTAATAAGGCAACAAAGAAATTGCTCCTAAATTAACAAATAATAAAGAAATGAATAAACCACGGCTTTTGATACAATATAAATATGTCATTCATTAAAATAATTTCTGAATTTGGATGTTTGGGTTAAATTTAGATAGATCTCTTTACCCTTTTTTTTGACTTCATCATAATTGGGTTAAAATAAGTACAGTATCTAATTCAAAGTATATGCTAGATTACCAAATATTTGTTCTGTTTACCCGACATACATTAGAATGATTATATACACATACATGGATAGAAAACATATATACATAGAAAACAAACACATTATTAAAACAAAACAAACTTATCTAGTGATCTTATGACATCGGCTTGTGACATACAGTTGAGATACGCTTCAGAACGCACGTGCACAAAAGTGCTATTGTTGAATTATAAACAGTTAATACAAAAGAAACAATGAAAGTAGTATTCTTCCTGTTTTTAGGAATATTATGGGTACACGGACACCCATTAGATGTTGCTCCTACAAAATTGACTTCTAAGGATGTGGCTCCCAGAGATTTGGCTCCTAGAGATATGGGTATATCCACACACGAAGATCATGATAAGCTATGGTTTGTGGTCGATTGGAGGAAAGTTGAAGATTTTGATAAATCTGATCCTATCTTGGGATACAAGGTTAGTAAAAATGCTTTTATTAGAGTTGTGTTTTTGTTTGAAAGCGTTTGTAAATAAGTTGTAGGGCCTTAAACCTCTCCTGAGACCTAAGGTAAACTAAGCCCAGCATAGGGACATTACGGGTTGTTGATTGAAGTTTTGGATATAACTGATGTGTGCAAATATCGATGCATCAAATATTATATACGGTATTTTGGTAATGTAGTAGTAATGTTACTATCTTGCATCGCTTTATTGTATTCGAGATTAACTACAAAGTTAACTTATTATTAAGGAAATATCTTATAGTACTTCATAAAGAATAATAAATAAATAATATGTATGATGAAATTTATAGACATTCTATATTATACTCAAAGATAATACTATGGCACCATTGAGTCTAATTGACTTCACCGTAGTGATATTCATATAAAAAAATATTAATGGTAGTCAATATATATGCGCACATCATATTACGACTGAAGAGAAAGAGAGGGAGAACGAAAGGTTAAATGTAGTAATATGTACTGTCATTTTTGATTTCAAGATCTCTGCCGATCTAAATAACTTAGGATGTGTATCATGATCAAATACTATCAGAGAATAAGCGACTAGTAGCATATTGCCACAATAAAAACAACCCCTAACGTCCCACTACTGGGCACGGATCTTCTCTCAGGAAAAAGTTAAGGCTGGCAAAAAGCAAATATTTGTTTCAGAGTTTGGATGTTTTCTCTATATAATATGTATTTATTTACTAAGAAAAAGTATTGTATATATTTACATCCGTTGTCTAGTACCCATAGTACAAGCTCTGCTTAGTTTAGGACTAGATGATGTTGTGTGTCAGATATCCAAAGAAATAAACGTGTCAATTGTTTTTATTTCTAGTGATATAGCTTATAAATAGATGGATGGTTCAAGAGGACATGAAAAATTCCTAAACACTCATTCAAACTAAAGCTTAGTCACTTAGAAAACAATTAGGAAATCATACAAACAATAATCAGTCAATCATCAACAACCCTTAACGTCCCACTGCTGGGCTCAGGTCTCCTCTCAAGAGAGGGTTAAGGCCATACGTCCCCACGCTGGCCGAGTGCGGGTTGGGGACTGGCAAGACACGTTGTGGCTACGTAATCTTGCTGTTGGATGTTTTTAAGCCGCCCGAAGGCCTCCAACTAAGCTTCACGACTGCTATCTTATGGATAACAACCGGGACCGACTGCTTAACGTGACCTCCGAATCACGGAAACGCTCATTACATATAATGCCACAAACGGTCACCCATCTAGGTCCGACCGCGCCGTCGTTGCTTACCCTTGGTGATCGTTTCCAATCACCTAAGGCCACTCGGCTATGAGCGCTGAATCAGTCAATGAGTTTCTGGAACAATTAGTCAGCTTCATTCAGAAGATAAAACAGCAGAAAACTGTGTCACGACGATAACTTTATTTGTTCTAAAATCGATATTTCCTTGTTTTATGATCGTAGTAATCGATTACCAAAAGTCATTACCGTTTCTTATACTTTGAACTAATGCTATGACTGATAATATTATTTGTTCTTGAAGCGATATTTGTTTGTTTTATGATGAAATATTTAGTGGTAATACCCATGATTTATTTATGAGTCATGTATACATTACATGCGTCACTTTGGACAGAAACCTTATTGTTAACGGGATTATCTTCTATGAAGGGCACGGATGACGTCACCTGGTGGTAATTGAATACCTACATTGCTATTCAATAGTAATTAGATGGCATATAAAACTAAAGAAACATAAGTTTCGGGTAATTATAACTACCATTAGAATTAAAAATTTTGACAAAAAGGAACCGACTTCAATGAAAAACTATTCCGAGTACACAAATCGCGACAATTGTGACTATGATATTTGAGGAGTTCCCTCGATTTCCTTGGGATCCCATCATCAGATCCCGATATGGTGACGATGGAAAAAAAAGAATCCGATTAATTGAGAACCTCCTCCTTTTTTTGAAGTCGGTTAAAAACAAAAAAAGCTGCCAAGAGCGAGTCGGACTCGCCAATGAAGGGTTCCGTAGCAGCAAGTCACATCATTTATAAGTTCTTATAATAGTGTATTGATTGAATGTAAGGTAAATTGCGGTTTAAGATTTATGACATATTAAAAAAAAAACTACTTACTAGATCTCGTTCAAACCAATTTTCGGTGGTAGTTTACATGATAATGTACAACATAATTTTTTTTTGGTTTTGTATGGGGACCCCCAAAACGTGTTGTTTTTTCTCTATTTTTATGTGAAAATCTTAATGCGGTTCACAGATTACATCTACTTACCAAGTTTCAACAGTATAGGCCTTATGGTTTCGGAAAAAAGTGGCTGTGACATACGGACGGACAGACAGACAGACAGACAGACAGACAGACAGACATGGCGAATCTATAAGGGTTCCGTTTTTTGCCATTTGGCTACGGAACCCTAAAAACGAACAAAACTGTCTTCAATTAGAATAAGCTTTATTTATTTTTTGTGAATTCTGGTGATGTTTTGAAAAGTTTTGAATGACAGAATTAGCACCGATGAACAATGGAAAATCTCGTCCTGGTTGCCGCGACACAAGCCAACTAGCTTAGTGCGGAAACCGTTGTTATGTACAAAATGTAATACCTAAGAATAAGAATAAGAATAAGAAAAACTTTATTTGTCTTTTACATAGATTTACAGTTAATAAACTACTTAAAAAAATAATAGTACAAAGACAAAACGGTCTTGGACTCAGCATGTGGATGACAGTGCAAAGCATGCCAGCCGCTGTTATTCTGTCCAAGCCAATCATGAATTAAATACGCCAAGAAAAAACACAATGATAACATCCCGACCACGAACACAATATAACAATATTCCACATTCACACACAGCAAGGATGCAGTTGTTGCTGCTAAATACAATGCAACCAGTCCAGTAACGTCCTAATAATAACAAATTATAAATTAATAGATAGATGCCTTAAGTATCGAAAAACACGAGTTCTTTTATTGCGTAGTCGCCTCGGATTGCCTCGCTAGTAACCATCTGCTGCAACGTGATTTAAATGGCCCTAATCCTAGAAATAATATGGGTGGGGGCAGGACATTCCAGCATTTGGAAGCGGCTATCTTGAAGCAACCCTTGGTTTTACACAGTGAGTGCTTGGGTAGAATTAATAACCGGTTACGTGACCTTGTTTCATAGTTATGTACGTCCGACGACCACGTGAGTTTGTGATAAAGATAATACCTAAGCGGTATTACATTTTGTTCTAAAGTACTGTTAAAATATTTTTTTTACATTAAATGTATGTATGTATGTACCCTACTGGTTGTCGCGTAGGGCCATATGGGAGAGGACGAAATGATGATACATCGTGTATTTTTGGATCTACGAATTTATTGATATTTTTTATTATTTAATTTTCAGGTAAAAATATGGGTAGTTAACAAAGTTAAAAGTATCGTTTACGCTTCAAATGCAGATGGAAAGTACTTGCCAACAGAAGTAGAAAAGTTACCGGTAAGTATAATTATGTTTAATACACTGGAATAAGACAACATACTATGTTTTATTATATAACATAATGCAAAAGTATCTCAATGGGCTGCCATAGTGTGGGTGACCTGGAGTATGGCTGCGGATGATCGGGACGGGTTTTCCCTTCCATCCACTACAGTGGCTAGCCGCGAGGAGGTGACGTATGACTTAAGTCACCTAAATTATAATAAAAATAATAAATATTTCGGACATTTTACACAACACCGTCGAGTCCACAAGTAAGTGTGTGCGGATTACACAAACATTTTGTCCGACCCCGGAATCGAATACGAGACCTTGTGATCAGCAGCCGCATACGCCAACCACTAGACCAACGAGGCAGTCACATTGTAAGTTTCATCAGATGGATGTGCCCGCATTCGTGCGGTCCAGAATTCATAATACCAGCTATTCCAGGATCCCTCCCGTCTCAGGCGCAAGGTTCACAGTTCTATGTTATGTAGGCCGGTTTTCACGCTTAGTCCTTTAGGTGGACCATTGTACGTGAAGGTGACACAGTGTGGGTAACCATACTGCATTAGTCCCGCGATGTTGACAGTGATTATTGTTGTAAAGGTACAATGATTAATATGGTTCACCAGGGTACCAAGTCAGTGCTGAATAGATTTTAACTATAGAATAGACCGATAGTGGAAGTAAAGTTAAAACGGTTGTAAAATTTCCTTCGATTATCTAAAAGGGAACTATTGGTGTAGTGATAACGCAACATCAATTACTCATATACTTAGAACTATTTTTTATCTTAGATCATAGACACATTGTTACAACTGTCAAACAAAATATACCTTGTTATGCCACCATAATTTTATCTGTCAATGATAAGATGTATATTCTGTGTCACCATCTTCTTAGCCTTAGTTATCCCCATGACAATTGGGGGTTAGGTAATAACTTAAGTAGTAGTAGTCAATGTTACTAACTGCTAAATCAAATAAGCCAAGTACTATACTGACACATATCCTATACTCCCAAGGCAAAGGTACGGCACAAACTCGGCATTAAACAAGGAAAAGTTTGACAAACTAGGCACTATTATTGAGACTATAACTGTAAATCTATTGACATTACGTTCGTTTCAAGCGGTCTAGTAATTTAATTGCTACCATAGAATATACAAACATACGAAGACTGTCATATCTATTATACTAAAGTTTGTGAGTATTTATGTATGTATGTGTGTGTGTATGTATGTTTGTTGCTCTTTCACGCAAAAACTACTGAACGGATTTGGATGTACTTTACAGTAATATAGCTTATATATCAGAATAACACATAGGCTACTTTTTACTGCAATAATCGGAATACACGAGGGGGCGAGAGCTCGGTGATTATTATAATACATAAATCGTAGATGTCAAAATGATTCACTGTTTATCTCCTGTCAAAACTTCACAGTTTGCTATGCAAAACACACTTGCATAGTAACCATAATGATAGTTTGTAAATGGCTAATTTTCAAATGATGTAGGCTACTTTTTATCCCAAAAATACGCGGGTAACACCACGAGTCGCAGATGGTAAGTAATAAAGGTCAAACACTGCCTCGTCATTTTGTTGACATTTGATTAAGTATTTGATTACGCGCTGTTTACCTATCTATTGACAAGAGGCGTCAACAGTTCAGCCATGTGACAACAACGTGAAAACAATACCAAAAATAACTTATATTTCCAAACACAACTTACAGTTTTTTATTTTTTTTATTTGATGCTTACCAATGTGACTGCACTCTGCCTGATGGTAAGCATGAATAGAATCCAAGAGTGGGGGCAACCACACTGCCCGCGATGCAGGAAGTAGGGCGATGCTGACCCAAACTATGGCGGCTTTGTGATATGCTTTTTCACACCCCTCTTAAAGGACCCGGGATCATAATGGGAAGGAAACACGTGGGATGGTAGCGAGTTCCAGTTTTTAACCACTCGGCACAGGAAAGAAGAGCCAAACCGTTTAGTTCTAGTGCGTATTTCTACCACTCTAAAGCGATTTGTGTAGAGACAGCATTATTCTACCTTACGAATAATGAACATATTTTATTGCTAAACACATACAAATTATGTACATGACATGTAAGTTTTGTTCTGTATTATGAATCTATGACACGGTGTAGAAATATAGAATTTTCAATCTATATTATTGCCAAGTTGACGTTTTATAAACTAACAATAATACCAATGATAATAGAATAGGACAGAGGCGTTAGCGTTTCTAATAGGCCTTGAGGTTTGAACAGAGCGAATTATTCACACTCAGAACATAAATAGTAGTCCTGGATGTAAAATAATTAATCCTGATTTAGCATAACACTTAGCTCAGCTGAAGCGGAAGCTACAGATGTTTTCTGTATTTGAATGTATAATTTATTCAAGTTTAACTGACTGACTTCCCAATAACGATTGCCATAGATATTCATGACAACCGGGACCGTCGGCTTTACGTGCTGTCCGAGGCACGAATTTCCTCGTCGAGGAAAGAATCACTGCCAAACTTCCAAACTCCGGGCTGCCTTAAGGAATTTCCTTAGAAAAACCCAAAAACACTTTTTTGCCCCGACCCAGGATTAGAACCCAAGACCTCTCGAATAGAAGTCGCATACACTACCCACTAGACCAACGAGGCAGTTGTAGACGACCTCCTTCCCTTGAATCTTGTATGTATATATCGTCTCGGTAAACGTAGTGTAGGACGCCCACAGGCGAGTTGGAGTGACGACCTGCGTAACGACCCATTCACGACCTTTCCGCTGTGAGCGGCAGCGAAAAGCGAAACGCCGAGCGGTCATATCAAAAGTATAGAAATGTACGAGGCACGCCACGAGTCGCCGCTCATAGCGAAAAAGCTAGCGGTTTTTGCCGAGCGAATTGCTACAGCGGCGAGCGGTATGGAGAGCGGCGGGAACAAAGGCACAAGTTCGTATGTGCGACGCCACGAAACGGAGCGGCGTGGACAGCGGTGCAGGAGTGACGGACTCAGCGGCGTTAAATAAAAACAAAAAATTTTAGACGATTTTATGGCGGTAATGGATACCGAGGCTTTTATAACAGAAATTTAAATAGACCGCCTATATGGATGTCAAAATATCCCCAACATAAATATAAAAAGGTTGTGGGAAGAAATTAAACAATGTTTTCCGGAATATAATGGTACTTACGTTTAATTTAAATTGATAACACAAAAACATAGAACCTAGGTACCTACCAAACGAAGCCACTGATATGTTGACAAAACTACTGGTATGTTTACGTAATGTAGGTGGATAGTTGACAAGTTTTAAAAGTTAATTTTTTTCTCTGTCAGTAGGTACCTAATTAGCAAAACAGTTTACATATCAGTAGATTTGTCTGTAGATATAACTACACACGAAACTACTAGTATGTCTTATACGCAATGTAAGTAGTTGACAAGTTTTTAAAGTTTTTTTTCTCTGTAAGTACCTACTTAGCAAAACACTTGGAAACATCAGTTACTTCTTATAGGTAGGACCTTCGTATAGGTCACTAAATCCACCATCTAAATACCGATCTTTATTTAGTTCGTGCACTCATTCTATCATATTTAAAAAAAATAATTGTTTCTAAACAGACAGGGGATAATTTTTATAACGCCATGATTTTTAACACGTTTCGACTACCTAAATACGTCCACCGTCGCCGCTGCAACTATTCGCTACTAGGGTTCGTGGCGTGCAAAACGCACCGCTCACCGACGCCGCTCCGCTTTTCACTAAGACCAAAACTCGTGGCCAGGCCGTAAAATGGCTGGCAGGAGCTAGATGCGACAAGCCCAAAATCGATCACAGTGGTATGCAATGGGAGAGGCCTATGTCCAGCAGTGGACTGCGATAGGCTGATGATGATGTTTTTTTTTTTTTTTTTATATATATTTAAGCCTGCCAAAGTGACTCTACTCTGCCTGATGGAAAGCATGAGTAGAATCCAGGAGTAGGGGTCACCATGCTTATTGTGAGGGTAGGTAATGTAGCATGGTGACCCATACCATGGCAGCTTGGTTAGATTATTCTGCATCATTCTCCCGGCCTTCGAAGGGCGGGAGAATGATGCAGAATGATTGGGCCTCCGGTCTCACACTCACCAACGAAATACGACAGCAAGAATGCTGTCATTAATTGGATGGTCTTCTGTGTGAGGGTAGTACTAGCCGGGTCGAGCCGGCCCATTCGTGCTGATATCAGCGTGGCTCTACTACCTACTATGATGATATATTTGTAGTGTCTTTGTATATATAAATTCGGTATTTGCCGGATTTCGGGGGTAAAACATCTATCTAGGTTTGTGTTATGTTTTTAGAAAACTCGCGACTTCTATACTACTCTTTCAGTAACACTTGGTTGGTTGGTGCTTAGTACTCCAATACAGTAAAACTACAGCTACTTGAGAGAGAAGATGGCGTTTTTATACAATAAATGAAGTCCAAGTACTGTAAAATAAAAATAGCTAAACTCCATTCCATTTTTTATTTACAGGAGCTTAATGTCCAGAAAGATCCAAGTGAAGAACTTACTGAGATTGATGTTCCAGCTGACAAAACTGAAGCCACTTATCACGGAATGAAGAAAGGAGTAACTTATGAAATAGCTGTATATGCTTACACTGCTAAAAATAAGGGGACTTTTTCAAATAAAATGAGAATTGAGGTCGAACCTGAAAAACCGATTCAATAAATGTATTTTAAGTACTACTTATAAGTTTTTTTTTAGCTTGAATGTCTAGTAGTTATTTTATTGTATTAACCAGCTGAATGACCATGGTTGCTGATGTAAATAATAATAATCTTTATTAGAACAAGGAAACAGTATACAAATTAACTTGTGTACGAAAATAACCACAGTAGTTATAAACTGTGTCGTGGCTAAATCACGGGTACTGATCAAAAGTAGGATACGTTACTTCTTATAACCAACAGCAGCCAGTCCCGTTGAAATCTGTCCAGCCGCTCCAGAGATTAACCGAAACAAAAAGATAGATAAGAAAACATACATATAGTGAACCTTTGTTATTTCGGAACTATAAATAGACACTTTAATGTTACTTACTTTGCAAAGATAGGGGAAAAGGCAATCAGTGACTACCTTCCATGAACTTCTGAAACTAGTTAGTTTGAGACGTTTATATCTCTTCCACAAAGGTTCCTTATCAGTTGATAAGGAACCTTTGTGGAAGAGATATAAACGTTATTATTAGTATAGTAAACTACCATGCTGTCACTTGGATCCAACCGCACCATAATCTGACAAAGTATGATGCCACTACAGTTTTACGAGTATTCATCATCATCTACAGTCCATAAGAGATCATTTCTGGACGTAGTATTTTTCAAAGAGGTTTTAGCGTATTATACTACACTGACCAGATAATAATAATAATATTTATTTCATTGAGAAATTATAATCATACATATGTTACAGTATAGGACATTTGATATAAAAGTAGTTCTTATGGTATTAAATAGGTTAAATTACATTAGCGTAAAATTAACAAAATCTATTAAATTATACATGCTTACATAGGTATTTATTTATTTATTTTAAATTAAGCTCAAATACTTAAATAGCTGCTTGCCTGAACTAGGGTAAACCTGTGTTTTAGGCGATTGCTTGACTCAGAATTGAGCTGTTAGTTCTTTGTTACAAATTTATACAAGAATTAAAATATAAAAGATATAAAATATATAATTGAAATATAGAAGAGGGGGAGAATAGGGGTTGTTCCTAGTTTTTCTTAACTTCGCAGTGTCGTATGGATGTTTGTTACTCTTTCGAGTTAAAACTACTAATCGTATTAAACTGACTACAGCACAGTCCGCTTTACTTCAGAATAAAAATATACAAGCTAAATCGAGTTCCTTAATTTATTGTTCTGGACCCACCTTCTCCTTGCGTCTACATAACGCAACGTCAATACAAAACTTTTCCATACAAAAACTATATGTTAGTATAAAGCTGTTTACTCAAATTTTACAATAAATAAATGTAAAGATTTGCCACTACGAGTTCAATTATTATCTTCGTTGGTGCCAAAGGTTACATACCATTTGGGATCTTGGTGCGAACAACAAGTTGCTAACACCTAATTAAATAAAATTAATATTTAAAAAATCAAAGTCGAGTTCATCATACTGTAAATTACGTACAAAATGAAGTTGTTATACTTGTTGAGTCTTTTGATCTTTTGTGATGGCTCACCACTGCTAGAAGCTCCAAAGAACGTGGAATTATCCAGTTTCCGACACGAAAAAGAGTCAGGGTTTGTTGTGAATTGGATTGGAGTGGAGAATGGAGATGAATCTGATCCTATTTTGGGTTATAAGGTTAGTAAAAGTTTTATTTTTGTATAAATTTTATAAATCTTATTTCTTATTATTAACAGCGCAATGTGTTCTTATGGGCTCGCAACCACCAACGTAACACGACAGAGCGAATGCTGTCATTTTAGTTTGATCTTCTATGCGAAGGTTCGCTCGTGCTGAAATCTATACATCTATAGTTTCTTCAAGTCTGGCACTACATATTTGGATTGTTGAAAATTTTCAAGCATAATATATGACAATGTTAAATTATGATAATATGGAGCAGATTTGATACTGATAGAGCCACCCTTATTTCAGCACGAATGAACCGGCCCACCCGGGGCACTACTTTCTTCACACAGAAGACATTCGAGATGTTGTATTTCATTATTGAATGTGACACCAAAGGCCCATGATGCCGTAGCACCTTACTCGGCCGTCATAGCGTAGGACACCATTGTGCTATTCGGCTTTCACAATGAGGTTTGTAAAAAGTACTCCTGTATTCTACTTATGCTTTCCATCAGGCAGAGTAGAGTCAATTCGGCAGACCCAAATACATAAAAAAGTTGGTTTATAGCATCTAAGGTAAATTGATTCTGTTTATGCATATTATTGATTTCTTCATCCTAGCCTTATTCCCAATATTATTTGGGATCAGCTACCAGTTTAACCGGTTTTACCTGAATATCAGTTTTTCCACCGAACCTCCGTAACCCTAAGGGAGAACTGGAATTCGAGGGTTAACTAGTTGTCAGTAAATTTGAGGGCATTGACTTCCCAATAACGATTGTCATAGATGTTCACAATAACCGGAACCGACGGCTCAACGTGCTCTCCGAGGCACGGGCGTGGAACACCGCCAAACTTCCAAACTCCGGGCTGGCTGCTATTAAAAATATACATTGACACTTTTAGATCGGGGTGGCTGAAGTTATGTTACGGCCTGACAGAAAATCTTTGCCAAAAAATTCTTTCATCACTCTTTAGTACTATTCGATTGTAGTTCTCGCATAATTCTGGGGAAAAATTTAAAGTGTATAAAACTGCCCCTTTAAAGGATTGCTTTATTTTTTCAGGTAACTGTATGGGAAGAGGATGTCGACTTTGGATTTGAACTGAAAGAAGACGGTACTTTGGAGCCAAAGAAAGTAGGAGATACACCGGTAAATAATCTTTCATTCCTATCTATTTAGAATAAACTGACAGGCTGGATCAGTTTCATCATAATCATACGCCTATCACAGTCCACTGCTGAACATAGGCTCTCCAATTGCACGTCACTTAGTTCGATCCTCAGCTACTCGAATCATTGGATCTAGTTCTGGAGCATTAAATTTTTTACAAAAGATTCTTTAAAACTCCAGTTGTAAAAGTGCGAAACGGGGATGGATTTTTTATAAAAATTTGTTGATCTTAACATGGTTTCTTTACCATCGCCATTGCTAATTTAATTTCAATTGCCTTTATTAAAGGGGCAACTAGTTAAATCTTCGAAATTCAGTTAAACCTCAGGGTTATGGAGGTCTGACGCCAGTCGCTGCATGTAAAATCTGATATTCAATTAAAACCGGTTGAATCAGTAGCAACTCCAAATAACCTTGAGAATAATAAAGGCTAGGAAAATGACGTTAAACAACTGCCACCAGACTGCTATAATTAAGCACTAAGTTGTATTGATATTGTTGAAAAGACAAAAACTGTTGTCGAACTTTTTAGTTTTTAAAATAATCATAACGATAGGCAATCTATCTATGTATCTCAATCTGAACATCTGTATGTTCAGATTGAGATACATAGATAGATTGCCTTATTTAAAAAAATGTTGATCTACGCGGTTGGCACTGAGCCACGACTACTCACTACGCTATAAGAATACGAAATTAAAAAAAAAATCACTTATTTCATTGTTTCTAAATTTGCAGAAAGCCCTGTTTGATGGTGCGGTTAATGTTTTTTTCGAGTTGATGCCAAACGGACGCTTTGAGGCAATGGAAATGAATGATGGTATGCTGGTATGTACCTATCTATTAAATTACACAGATCTTTTTTAATAATTGTCTCATCATCATTATCAACAACTTTGGGAGATTTTCTAAAGAAGGTTACAACTATGCCTCGCTGGTTAGACGGGTTAGTATAAGATTTCGCGTGCCGCCCTAGGGCCTGCCGGGCAAAGCCCTCGACCATATATCGGACCGCTCAGGGAGATGCTGGACACTTTCTTGTCGTCTGGTCACGGCCTATAGGCCAAGCGAGTTTCTGGACGAGGCGGGTAAACTTTTTGAGAGGGTATACTCTACCCGCATCGTCCCGATCTGTGGACTCCAATTTATCGGGCACCCAAATCGGATTTTGAGAGGGGTGTTCAACAGTTAAGGCCGTGCTGCGCCTGTGGTGTTGTGCTATTGGTGGTGTCGTTATACATCGCTTACTAATCTAATAGTCTGCCATTTATCTGTACCGTAACGAGCGTGCAGTGCGAGAGTGCCTGAGTGGCAGATCATTTAGAGGAGCGTACCGTCATATACGAGGATCTAGACGGCATCTTGAGAAGATGGTTCATATCGCGACGTGTTCCACAGGGGTCTATCCTTAGAACACTTCTATGTAACATGAAGTACGACTGGGTCCTTCAAAGTCAACTATCAACTATCCGAGAGAACAACCTCTATTCGGACCAAATCCGCCGCCGGAAAACCGATTTTTTTAAATATTTTTAAGTTATGTTAGCTTATTTCACTTTTGTGTGTTTCAGTTTAAAGTGTGGCAAAAGAAGACTAAAATGGTATACAGACTGAATTCCGAAGGGCAGCTAGTGCCTTTGAAACCTGTGGACATACCGGTAACATACTCTTTAGTATAGATTATTTGATTTCTTAGGTATAGAGTTATAAACGGCATGAATAGTTTAGATGCACAACTTTAAATGATACTAAAAATATAACAAAATACTTAATTTTGCCTTATCATGCAAAATCCGCGGATATCTTATTATAGGTACAGATTTCTTTTATGTATTAAGCCTACCAAAGTGACTCTACCTGATACTCTGCCTGGTGGAAAGCGTGAGTAAAATCCAGAAGTAGAGGAGGAGATGTTTTTGCATCATTCTCCCGCCATCTAGAGAACAGGAGAATGATGCCCTTTATACTGCCTAAACTCTTTAATACAAGGCATCCGACACCGTTATCTGGTAGAGCCTGTATGTCATTCTTCTTAAGCATCAACAATCCATAACGTTCTACTGTTGGCTTGCGGGATAAATGAATTGAACGATTCTAAAAGAATGGAATATAAATAAATATTTCGGACATCTGACACACAACGCCATCTAGTTTCAAACAAAGCCGAACTTGTACTATTAAAATTAGATTGGTTGTCTTAATATTTACATTTTTTTTGCAAATACATAGATATTATATAAATATGATAGAAAACACCAACTAAAATTTCGAAACAAATGTTTGCAGATTATAGGTTACCGGAATTTTTAAAACAAATACCTATAATACATTTTCAGGTATTAGAACTCCGACACGACTCAAGCACTAAAGAAACCGTAATAGATGTACCAGCTACCAAAACCGAAGCTACATTTAAAGGAACTAAACGAAGTCATATTTACGAAGTCGCCGTGCAAGCTTATACCTCAAAATCAACAGGACCTTTGTCAATAAAAGCAAAAATTGTCACTTACTAGTTTTAAAACTGAAGGAAAATTCTTATAGCCTTATGATTTATAGTTGCATTTGTACTTAAACAAATAAACTTGACGCAAATGGATAGAATTTTTCATATTTTAGAATATTTTTATGCTTAGAATCACATAGTGAAACTGAATTCTTGGGCTAGAAATGAGGTTCTAAAAATTACAAGCCCGTCTCAGTCATTGGTAGTGAACTAACAGAATACTTTATTTCTGACAGAACTATACCGTCCAATATTTTTCAACACATTTTTCTCATAGAAATAATTGAGGAGATTCGTAATAATAGGACGAGTGACTTACGCTATACAAATTTTATCAAAAGTTTACTTTTTTGTTATTTTTGCTTTTAGATAATATAGTATGTAAATAGCAGCCCGGAGTTTGGAAGTTTGGCGGTGATTCACGCCCGTGCCTCGGAGAGCACGTTAAGCCGTCGGTCCCGGTTGTCATGAACATCTATGGCAATCGTTACTGGGAAGTCAGGGCCCTCAAATAAACTGACAACTAGTTCAATCTTCGAATTTCAGTTCTCCCTTAGGGTTGCGAAGGTCCGATGCCAGTCGCTCCGTGGAAAAACTGAAATTCAGGTAAAACCGGTCGAACTAGTAGCCGACCCCAAATAAACTTGGGAATAAAGGCTCGGAAGATGAAGATGTAGTATGTAATATTAAATGAACATTAATATAGAAATGCATATCAAAACATATTTGGTACCAACATCAACAAGATTTTTTTTTAAGTTTTGTCTGTCTGTCTTTCTGTTTGTTCCGGGGTAATCTCTGGAACAGATGGACCAATTTTGGACAGAAAGCTGATGATAAAAGGAGTAACTTAGGCTATTTGTTTTTAGACAAGCTCTGCTCCGCGGCGTTACTCGCATTTACAACACAAACCGCGGATAGCACCGCTGGATTCAGCTGTTTTCTTTATTTTTATGCCAATACCTTCAGTCCGCTTTATAACAAAAACCGTACAAAGTAGTTTCTAATTATGTTCTTCAAGTGAGATTTTTGAAGTTCAAACTCACCTTTTTGTTTGAGCTTCTGACATTTTAACCATTCGGTGATAAGCCGTTGAAAAATTAACACCATTTTTTGTGAAGCTTGACACTCAGTGGTAACCAAACTTGCTAACACATTGTAAGGTTAAGCATTCCTAGCCAGGTTAGCTTATTGTGAGAGAGACCCAAGGAAATCTTCAAAGAAACCAATTTTGCATCAGTATCACATACATATATTACTTATAAACAATTATATTTGCGATTTACAATATTAAAATTTGATTAAATAAATTAATTACAATACAAACAAAGGTAGGTTGGAAGAAATAAATATTACAATTAAATCCCTCTGCAGATTGGTCAGGGATGGGCAGACGTCCACAGAATCACCTTGCAGACTCGAGGTAGTCTGCTGAGGTCTCTCACAAGCCCAAGGTAGCTCGTGTTTTTGGGAGACGTGTACCGGTGATCACTATGTAGGTGCTTGTTAGTGGAGGTAATATGAGAACAAAATACGTGACCTTTCACTAGACACAACAGCGAGCCTGAGAGTGATTCGCGCGGCGCTGGTATCTTACAAGACCTCTTCTGCAGAAAGGCACGACACACAGCACGGATAGTCTGAAGGGCACTCCTTCAGCCGTAACTTTGAATCCTACGAACAAAACAATACTCCTACATACGTTCTCAATGAAAAAAAAATATTATAAAAAGGTTATGACAAACTCACCACAAATGTGGGCACAAAACACAAGAATTTAACTCAAATTCAAGATAGGCAAACACAAAGAGTTCAACTTCAACAGTATTTCATCAAGAACAGTAAAAAATGACTCTTTGATCGAAGATACCTTGCTTTTTAAAGATAATTGTCCCTTAGTCGTAAAAGGCGACTAAGGGATAAACTACACAAGAAAACATCAATGCAAAGAGAAGGAAAACTTGAAACCAACCCTATACCAACCAACCATGTAAGCCAAAACCTCCTTCTAAGGAGAGGCCTACGTTCAGCAGTGGATTGTTGAAGGCTGTTGATGATGATAATGACATATAACTAAGCAGAGCTTGTATTATGGGTACGAGACAAGACAACTGATATAAATACATAAACATATATAAATATACATATAAAACACCCGAACTTCGAACCAAATATTTGCGGATTACACAAAAATTTGGTCCGACCTGGGAATCAAACCTGAAACCTCAAGCACAGCAGTCGCAAACGCTCCCACTACGCCACCGTAATTTTGGAAAGTAATTTATCTTATACCGGGTCACTGTAGATGAGTGTAACGAATCTTATATAGGTACAACTTTGTCTTAAATAGCACATGTACGTTTAAATGTAATAAAATAGTTCATTACTGATACGTTTTATTTTGATTTAGTCGACTCAATTCCTCGGCTTCTAAATGCCAGAGACAGCAAGTGGTTTTGGTCAGTATGAGTCCAACATAGCCAGCACAAACCTAAAAATTATTTGAACGTCGAAAGTTTTTGAATATATTGTTCTTGTTCATGTTAATCAATGGTCGAATTGATTTTCAGCTATTAGGAATTGCATTTGCATTCCTCGCATTGGCAGTATTTTGGTCGACGGGGCGACTTTTGCGGTGCCCTACTACCGCTCCAATGTAGGTCAATCTTTGCTCATGACTCGACTGGATTTTCACACGCTTTTTTTAGCTTCACCTGTATGTTTGTAACCGACTCCTTTGGGTCCGATTTTGACCCACTGTAAACTTCCAGATTTCGTTCAAACTTTGTAGATTTATCGAGGACCGATGACAATACTAATTTGAAATAAAAATAAAAAATATAATAAAAAAAATGTTTTAAGCAAATTAATATGTTTTAGGATTTCTAAAAAACTAAACAAACACGTTTTTAATCGAAAAATTATAAAATTATTTTAATGTAACAAAACTTAGGGTGCTTTCTGAAAATATTTTAATAACGTCGCACCACGCTTTTTACATTAAAATTATTGACTGCCTTGTTGGTCTAGTGGTTAGCGTATGTGGCTGCTGATCAAGAGGTCTCGGGTTCGATTCCGGGGTCAGACCAAATATTTGTGTGATCCACAAATATTTGTTTTGGAGTCTGGGTGTTTTTCTATGTTATAATATGTATGTTAGTACCCATAACACAAGCTCTGCTTACTTTGGGACTAGATGATGTTGTGTGTAAGATGTCCAAAATATTTATTTATTACAATTTTTTTTTTTTTTAATATTAAGATACATTTATTGAGCATAGTATGTACAATATTGGTTATAAACTAAAACAATGAACCTAAAACTAAAAACCTTAATAAAATATAATATTAGAACTAAAATATATCATTAAAAGGAGTCCCTTTAGGCATGGTTCCGAAGATACTGGCAGCATTCCCCCTTTGAATTGCTAGACTAATTCTTTGTCCGAGATAACTGCCAGCTCTTCGGTCTCCTGTGATGTCGACTAATCTTTTTGCTATGTCCTTGAAAAGCTTTATAGCGCTAGGACCCCACGGCCCAAGGGTCTCGACACCGAATGGGACAAAATCATATTCGGAGCCTAGACCCCTGTATTTGGATGCTTTAGCTTTTTCAGCCCCTTCACATGCCGCACCAGCTCTGTTGTTGGTTCCATGTAGATGGGAAGGGGCCAGCGTGTCTGAACAGGTTGCATCCCATACCAGCACCCGGCCCATCTTCCATGGAATCAAACTCATACCGTCCGGTCTCTTGCCATCGTCTCTTGCAATACCAGTCGGCTCAAGTAGACTTGGCACGTTGACGGTGGCAAGGGACCGGCGTATGATATTGTTAAGTGCGGCATGTCTCGAAAAGCGGCCTGCACTTTTTTGGCAAGACAATCCGTGATGTCCTAGCTTGTCGACATCACTGCCACAGGGACATTTATGAGGAGCGCAGACCGGAACCCCAAGCCGTAGACAGGTTGCGATTCGAAGCGTGTCAGGCTCAAGAAATGTTCCTGTATTTGACGAAGGGTACGCGTGAAGCCAGTAGCCGGCTTCATGCGCACCCACGGCCAAAAGCCTAGCACGCGCCGAACCTGTACTACAGCTTAAAAGATTGTCATACGTTAATTTGCAGTATATGTCGTCCCAGCTCCTCTGTGAATTTGGCGAAACTGGAAAATTTTGACCTGGGCATGCAATTAAGAAAGCATTCCTAGCTTCTTCCAAGCCAGCAATCCCAAAGTTTGAAGGAGATGCCCTTAAAATTTTACTTATGAGATTTGCTGAACAATGGACAGAAGATAGGAAGGCTGGTAAAGCGACACTGGAAATTTTGCGAATCCCTAAACCACCATAACGGATGGGTAGGGAAGCTTGGTTCCAAGATTGCTCGTTCAGCTTCATATTAAGAATCGATTCTAAGTTAATTTTGATTAAATCGTCTACTTTTGACAAAAGATCTGGGTAATTCCAAAAGGAGCAGCAACGGAGCGCATACGTAAGTTTCGGGACGAAAGGACAGTATTTTAAGATGCAAAGTGCATAATGTGGACTAATTTCAAGGAGACGATCAGCAGAATTTCGAAATTTATTAATTGAATTATTAATATATTCAGAAAAAGATTCATCAAAAATTGGAGAACCTAAAATGTAAAGGGAATTACTGTTAACTATTTTAATATTTGGAGCCAAAATATTAAATTTTTGTTTAACGTCATTTAAGTTTAAGTCGCAGTTATTTATAAAAAGTTCGCATTTGCTAAAATTAAGCTCCAAGCCAATGGCTTCAAATTTATTTTTAATTAAAAAAAGGTCCGAAAATACAGTATCCACATCACCTCCTAGGGTTCCGTCGTCCAAATACCAAACGTTGAATTTAGAATTTAAATTTTTGATTATCGGATTTATAGCCAAACTAAAAATTGCAGGCCCAAGGGGATCACCCTGTTGACAACCTACTTCCGAGGACAGTTCATTAGAACGATATAACAATTTTGTTGGGTCAGCGTAACTAAGAAGAAGGTAGTTGTATATTTCCGGTATATGTTGTTTTATTTCCGTCAGCAGGGTATCCCTATTTACCGAATTGAATGCATTTTTGACATCAATTTTGAGCAACACGTCAGGCTGTCCGTAAGTTAGGAAAGAGCGTAGGGCATGGACGGCTGCCTCACACCCTCCTTTTACACCGAAGCCTAACTGTACGGGTTCAAATTCCGAATTTAATTTAGGTAAAATATGTCGAACAGCAACTTTGGAGGCCAGTCGTCGTAGTGTTGATCCAACAGCAATTGGACTCACCCCTCCGTCCTTTTTGGTGAGGGCAATGAGGTTGGCGCCGAAAAGAATGGGAACAATTTCTGAATTGACATTACCGGAATACATAAAGTTTATTAATTTAGTGATCGAATTTACAAGTTGCTCACCTGCATCACCCACAGAACGCGATGTTAAGTCTTTCTTTTATTTATTTATTTTCTACTTTTTAATTTATAAGCGCGTTTGTTTAGTTTTTTAAAACAATTTTTTTTTCAGTTCGGTCTAAAGTAAGAGAGTTGACAGAATGATATTTTATACAGTTTTAGACTCTGGATAATGTGTATTTTAATCACCAAACAAGTAAATTAGGTTGGTAGATATTAGTAGATGTCAATACTGTGATGTTGAACATAATCTAGGTATTTAAGTGAGGGGTGCTGGCTAGAAAACCTCCTCGTGGTGCACCCTGGAAACGCTGGCGATAACCCTGTCCTTCCTCATTTCCTCCGCGTTATCTGGAGGAGAGGATTATCGCCAGCGGCTAATATTCTAGCAGGAGAGGAAGCCATGCCATCGGCTCTCGGGCAAGGCCCGGCCAGCAGGGTGGGCGTGTCTGCCGGTTGCCCTGCTGGCTCTTCGCTCCTCGGAGCATGGAGGAGGAAACCTCGTTAAAAAACCGAAGGTGGGACCCTTCATGGGTCGGAGTTTCTCCCGCTGATAGCGGTGGAGAAAGGATGGCGGGCTCGGCGTGTACTTACACTACCACCGAGCAGGCAGGGGGATGTAGTCCTCTTGCCACCGTCGGCATAGCGTAATCCCGAGAGAAGTGCTGTGGTCAAGTCTCGCGGCTTTGATCGGGGACGTGGGTCTTGGCTTAACCGCCCGGACCGCGAGGAAGAAAACCTCTCTAAAAAATTACCCCGAATCCCAAGTTCTGGTGCGTGGCCAGGGGATGCATGGCTGATGGGAAGTTCAGTTGCAAGCGCACCCCAAGCCGAGGTACCTGCGGACTCCTCGGCTGGGTTAAAAATTTTCGCTTGCCCGGGTATTGGGGGATCTCTGCCCGGGTCGACTTTTATTTCTCCCCCACTCGTGGGATTAATTATGGATAGTGATAACTCAAATATAAAGAAAGGATCGGACAACTCAAACAACATACAGGCTAGCACAACGGACAACGAAAACAAAAGCGGAAAGGGAAAGAAGAAGGGCATCCTCAAGGGAAGCTCTTCTGGAGCGGACGTCTCGGCGTCGAAGGAGGCTGTGGTGGCACTCGGGCCGCCCACCTCGGTGGGGCTCCCAGCAGTCAGACGGACTACTGGGAGCCAAAGTCGAGGAAGAGACGGGCGTTTCGAGCGTGTACGCTCTAAGTCGGCGGTCGCGCGCAGGAGCGACAGCCGAAAGCGGGAGGCCAAAGATCCGGACAGCGACTCGTCCATCGAGACGCCAGTCGCGAAGGGCGTCCGCACAGACGAGTCGCGAGCCCCTGTCTCGCTGCCGACGGACTCCGTGTTCTCAAATGCGGAGTCCTACAGGAGGACAAGGGCGGGCAATGAAGCCGAAGCGGAGGAGGAGATCGCCGATCTCCTACTAAAGATTCGGGAGCCGGTGGAGGGGGAACCCCCCAAAGCTCCCGTGTCCGTGCAGGAGAGGGCGAGCGCGGCGGTGGCCATAATTAACAAAGTGGCCATCAAGTCCACGAACCTGAAGGGCGTATTTGTCAAGGCCCTGAAGGACTCCTCCTCCGCCCTGTCGGAGGTGGTGGGGAAACTGTGCGGGGATATGGCGCGCCTCGACGAGGCCAACACCCGCCTGATTGCCCAGATGGCTGAGCTGAGTGCGCAGTTCGCCCAATTCCGGGCTCAGCGTGCTCAGCCGGTGGCCCCGGCCTTGCCTGGGTCATCTCAGCCGAAGGCCCCGGCCCCGCCCGGACCGTCTAGGGCAGAGGTACCGGCCCCGCCCAGCCCGTCTCGGGTAGAGGTCCCGGCCCCGCCTGCGCCGCCTCGGATGGAGACCCCGGCCCCGCCTGCGCCGTCTCGGCCGGAGGGCCCTGCTGGCGGCGAGTTCCCCGACGCCATGCTGCGTCAGGCGCTCGACGCCATGACGCGGATGTTGGACGGGCGACTGGCCGGCCTGGAGGCGAGGCTTCCCCCCGCGCCGGTTGTCCGCCCCCCGCTCGCGTCGCAGAGGCCACCGGTTGCCACTATGGTGGGAAGCCGCGTAAGCTACGCGGCGGCGATGGCGGCACCGCCCCCCCCCCCCCCAAAACCAAAAGGGGCCGAAGAAGGGGGCCGCGAAACCGGCCCAGGCGCCGGCCAAGGCACCGGCCAAGGCGCCGGCCAAGGCTCCGGCCAAAGCGCCGGCCAAGAAGGGGCCTCAAACGGCGCCCTCAAGTGGAGCGGACTTCCCCCCGCTTCCCGCTCCGGCGCCTCCGACGGGTTCCTCGGGACCAGCCCCCTCTAACGAGGATTGGCAGTTTGTGGGGTCCTCCAAGAGGTGGGGGCAGCGACAGCGGGCGCGGGCGAGGAAGGCCGCCCAAGGCGGAGCCCAAGCCCCGCAGTCTCCGGCGGTGGCGGCGGCGGCGGCCCCTAAGAAGAGGCCGCGGAAGCTGCAGCCGCCCAAAACCGCGGCGGTAGTTGTCACCGTATCGCCGGAGGCGGCCAGTAGCGGGCTCACGTACGCGGCCCTGTTCAAAAGGGCCCGTCCCGGGCTCGCCGCTGAGTTCGGGGCCGCGGGGATGAGGCTGCGCCGCGCCCAGACGGGAGTTCGAGTATTCGAGTTCCCGGGGGCTGAGGGCGCCAAGACGGCCGACACTTTCGCCGAGAGGCTTCGGGAGGTGTTTGCCGCCCAGGACGGTGTCAAAGTCGCCAGGCCCACCAAATGCGCGGAACTGCGCATATCGGGTCTGGACGACTCCATCACTCCAAATTGGATGGGTGACTGGGACGGCTCCGTGGCAGTCGTCAGCTCCACGGCGGCTCATTCCCCGCCCTTGTCGCTAAGAGACAAGGGTACTGGATATGTTGCCGTCGAATGGGGGGGAATCACCATTTATGGTGTATATTTCTCCCCCAACCGGAGTCTGAGCGACTTCGAGGTCTTCCTAAACAACCTGGAGACCTCGATACGGCGATTGGGGTCTGGGCACGTCCTCGTGCTGGGGGACTTCAATGCAAAGTCCATTGCGTGGGGTTCCCCGGCGACAGACGCCAGGGGCGAAGCCGTCGAGGAGTGGGCGGCGTCGGTGGGCCTCTGTTTGCTGAACAGAGGCGCCACCAACACGTGCGTGCGACAGCAGGGGGGGTCGATAGTGGACCTTAAGTTCGCTACCCCTGCAGTCGCCGCACGAGTAAGGAACTGGAGTGTCCTGGATGAGGTCGAGACGCTCTCGGATCACCTATATATCCGATTCGAGCTCTCCCGGTCCCAGGACGCCAGTAGGGGTCACGCGGCGCGGCTTCCCTCCCGTTTTCCGCGGTGGGCTGTCACCAAGCTGGACAGGGACCTACTAGAGGAGGCGGCCATTGTTTGCTCTTGGCTGTCTCCGCAGGCCCCGACCGAGGAGGTCGACGTGGGGGCTGGTCGCTTCGCCGATGCGTTAACGCTCATCTGCGATGCGGCCATGCCCCGCGTTCGTGGCCGTCGGCCTCCTCGGAAGGAGGTCTACTGGTGGTCCCAGGAGTTGGCGGACCTCCGTGCGGCTCGCGTACGTGCCCGGAGGTCCCACACCCGGAGTCGGCGACGTCACCGCGGAGGCGGTGAGGAGGTGGACCGGCTTCACGAGGAGTACCGAGCAGCTCGGGAAACTCTGAGGCTGGCCATCTGCCGCGCCAAAGACGCTTCTAGAGAGGAGATGCTGGAGAGTCTCGAGCGTGACCCCTGGGGTCGCCCTTACCGTGCGGTGCGTCAAAAGCTCCGCACACAGGGCCCCCCCTTACGGAGACTCTCCAGCCCAGCTTCCTGCAGGAAGTGGTCGAGGGCCTATTCCCGCAGCAGGCGGAATACACACCCCCATCGATGGCCCGTCGTGGTCGTCGTCGGGGCAGCGTGGGTGATGTTCCGCCTGTCAGGGAATCGGAGGTAGGGGCGGCTGTTCTACGGATCCGGTCCAAGAACACCGCCCCCGGGCCGGACGGGGTTCCAGCCCGAGTGATGGCCCGAGCCCTCGACTACATGTCGGACCACCTCAGGGGAGTGTTGGACGCTAGCTTGGCGTCCGGACGCTTCCCTGAGCGCTGGAAGTGCGGGAAGCTGGTGCTCATCCAGAAGCATGGCCGGCCTGCCCATTCGGTCGCGGCCTACAGGCCCATCGTGTTGCTGGACGAGGCGGGCAAGTTGTTCGAGAGGGTTCTCTCTGTCCGCATCGTCCGGCACCTCTGCGAGGTGGGCCCCGACCTGTCGGACGCCCAATTCGGTTTCCGAGAAGGGCGTTCGACGGTCGACGCGATCCTGCGCCTGAGGGCCGTGACCGAAGAGGCGGTGAGAGACGGCGGAGTGGTGTTGGCGGTGTCATTGGACATCGCCAACGCCTTCAATAGTCTGCCATTCGGCTGCATCAGGGCCGCACTCCAGTACCACGGAGTGCCAGGGTACCTGAGGCGGTTGGTGGCAGACTATTTAGAGCAGCGTACCGTCGAGTACGAGGACCGAGGTGGCGCCTTGAGACGCAGGGCCATGTCGTGCGGTGTTCCACAGGGGTCTGTCCTAGGACCACTCCTGTGGAACATTGGATACGACTGGGCCCTACGAGGGCTTCTCTCCCCCGGGCTGGGTGTGATCTGTTACGCAGACGACACCCTGGTCACGGCCCGGGGGGCAAACTTTGAGGAGGCGGCGCGCCTGGCCACCACGGGAGTCTCCCGGGTGGTCGGGCGCATCGAGGCGCTGGGTCTGCGGGTGGCCCTGGACAAGACGGAGGCCCTATTATTTCATGGGCCCCGTCGCGGTCCGCCCGCCGGCGCCTCGATCGAGGTCAACTCGGTCCTCATACCGGTCCGGGCCCAGATGAGGTACCTGGGTCTGGTCCTCGACGGTAGGTGGCTCTTCGACGAGCACTTCCGACAGCTTGGCCCTAAGCTGGTGGGCACTGCCTCCGCCCTAGGGCGACTTCTGCCCAATTTGGGCGGGGCCAGTGTCCCCACTAGGCGGCTGTACACGGGGGTTGTCCGGTCCATGGCACTTTACGGTGCACCGGTGTGGGCGACGGCTCTGTCCGCCCAGAACAAGGCGCGCCTCTGGCGCCCCCAGCGGATACTGGCGGTCAGAGCCATACGTGGATACCGCACGGTGTCCACAGAGGCGGCGTGTGCCTTGGCCGGAACACCCCCGTGGGATTTGGAGGCGGAAGTGCTCGCCGAAGTTTATCGGCGAGTGGCTGACTTCCAGGCGGAGAGCGGATTTCGCCCTCCGCCCGAGGACGTGCGCGAGTGGCGCGAAGCCGCTCGCCGAGCCACCACGCTGAGATGGTCGCTCCGGCTGGAGACCCCACGCGCTGGCTTCGCCGCCGTGGAGGCTCTTCAGCCGGTCCTCGAGGAGTGGGCAGGGCGGCAGCATGGGACCCTTTCCTTCCGGCTAACGCAGGTACTTTCCGGGCACGGTTGCTTCGGAAAGTACCTGCACTCGGTCGCTAGGAGGGAACCGAGTCCCGCCTGCCACCACTGCGACAGCAGTGAGGACACGGCCCAGCACACGCTGGCGGTCTGCCCCGCTTGGGCGGCGCAGCGCCGGGTCCTCACTGCAGTCATCGGAGGGGATCTCTCGCTGCCGGCCGTCATAAGATCGATGGCCGGCAGCGACAGTTGTTTTACCGCGGTCGCAACCTTCTGCGAGGACGTAATCTTGCAGAAGGAGGTGGCGGAGAAGGCCCGGGAGGATGCAATCCAATCGGACCCGATCCGCCGCCGGCGCCCGGGGCGGCGTAGGCGCGCATACCTGCGTCTCATGCCGCCCTGAGAGTGGCCGCGGATGGGCGGGACGGGTTTCCCGTCCGTCCGCAGTGGAGGCCAACCGCGAGGAGGCAACGTCCGCGTGTGACCGGACGTTGCCCAATTAGAGAGTAAAAATTTTGAGATGGTGCCCGCAACAGTGCGGGCAGGCGCCGGTTGGAGTCCAGAAGGAAATCCCCTCCCTGGACTCCTTCCAATACAAAGGCGCAGAGAGGGTCACACCGTGTGGTTTTAGTCGGTTCGAGTCCGACACACTCGAACCGACTAAAACCACACAAAAAAAAAAAAAAAAAAAGGTATTTAAGTGAGCAATCTTGATTGTTTTTATCTAAGTTTTGTTAATCAATACCAGTAAATTGAAGTCTGTATTATATGAAAGCATAAGCAGTACTTACATCAAAAAATCAAGTTTTGTTTGTTTGTCGGTTTGTTGAGGCTAATTTCGGCAACGAATTTAGACCAATTTTGTCAGGACTTTCATTGGCAGATGAGAATTCACATAAGAAGTATGAGATATTTTTAGACTAGCTTCGTTCCGTGGCGTTACTCACGATTTGCAACAATAGCCGCTGGTAACATGGTGGGAGTGAGCTAGTTATAATACAAAACAAAACGCCAAGCCCTATTGGATAATTCTAACAATTAGGAAAACCTAATTCTACAACTTTGAGATACAATGTTACATGGTATGTACATATTCTGCAATAATCTAATCAATTGGCCTTTAGCTCTATCAATAATATATTGTAAGGAGACGTGACATATTTTTGCTATTAAACTAAGATCAAAAAGCTATCTAAATAGTTCAAAACTAAACAAAGTAACATCAGTAAAGCACAATAATGACAATATCCTGGTTTAAGGGTACCACTTCACTAAACTAGAAAGTTTGAACTGAAAGAAGAATAGGGAATTAGAAAATGCTGCAAATGAATAAAGCTAAGGCCAAACTTCGAACTTCCAAAACTACATTGTACCTGTTTTTTTTTTAAGTAAGTCTACTACTAGGTTTGATGAAAAAAAAAATTTTTGAGTATCAGTTCCAAGTATGAGGACCCCCAAAATGTAGAATAGAATAGAATAATCTTTATTGTACACCATTTCATTCAGTTTACATTTAGGAGTCCATCTAAAGTATGACCATGTACAAATGGCGGCCTTATCGCTAAAAAGCAATTTCTTACAGGCAACCTTGGGATGGAAAAAATAGACTGATAAAGAACGAATTCACGGGCAGTTTTTGGTGCGAAAAGTAAACAAAAAAAAAAATGCATATACACACACACGCACACACACACACACATTCTATCCCCCTTCCCACACACACACTAAACCACATATACATTTATAATAGAATTCCAATCAGTATAAGAGTAAATTACAAAGATAGATTGATTGTAATACACAATAATACAAGTAAATAAATCCATTTAAAGATAGTTATACATCACATATAAATACAATATTTACATTATCATTACAAACAAAAATAATAGGATAGAATAAAGTGGATTAAGATGACAGGTAGTGTTCTTTCACTAGTTTTTTGAAAGAAGGTAAAGATTTGGCATGCCTTATAGCCATTGGCAATGCATTCCAAAGTCGGACAGCCTGTACAGTAAACGACTTGTCATAAAACCTTGTGCAGTGAGTTGGTACTGTCAGTTCAAGAGTTTCAGATGACCTCAAGGATCTCGAATGTGTGTCACTGAGGAAAACAAAGCGTTCCTTTAAATAAGTTGGAGTACAAGGGTGAAATAGAATACCATAAAGTATGGAAAGAATATGAGCATTCCGTCGAAGGCGAATTGGGAGCCACTTAAGCTGGTTGCGGTATTCAGAAATATGATCATACTTGCGGAGTCCAAATATGAATCTAATGCAAAAGTTTTGAAGGCGCTCAAGTTTATCAAGTTGCTCCTCCGTGATATCAAGATAGCTGACATCAGCATAGTCGAGTATGGGAAGAAGGAGGGATTGTGCAAGTTCGATTTTAGTAGCCGTTGGAAGAAAGTTGCTTAATCTTCGTAAGGAACCCGCCGATGCAAACAGTTTTCGACTGACCTCTCGCAATTGAGGACCCCATGTTAATGTGTTGTCGATATTAATCCCCAGATTTTTACAGAGCTACTGATTGTTAATGTTGTACCGTTGAACGATATATTCGGTAGTTGAGTCCAGTCTATCCTCGATATCATCCTTGGACTGCCTACAACAATAAGTTGGGTCTTAGATGGATTCACCACAACTCCGTATTGCTCACTCCATTGACAGACGCGCGCCAGATCTAGACTAATAGATGAAAAGGCTTCTGATAATTTGTGTAACGGTGCTTGAGTGTAAATTTGAAAGTCGTCTGCATAAAGGTGGTAGGATGAGGTTAATGACTTAGAGATGGAGTTTATAAATATAGTGAAAAGTAAAGGAGATAAAACGCCACCCTGTGGTACCCCAGCAGACGTTTCACACCAAGAAGATAAAGATTCTTCCAGGCGCACCCGTTGCTTTCGTCCAAACAGGTAACTTTGAAACCAATCAATTACTGTTGGAGATATGTTGATCGAACGCAATACGCCCAATAGTATGTGGAAATCTACGCTATTAAAAGCATTGCTAAAGTCAAGCAAGGTAAGAACTGTAAGATTTCCACTCTCCATACCTAGCCTGATGTCGTCAGTAACATTGATCAACGCACTTACCGTACTATGACCCGCACGAAAACCTGATTGGAAAGGATTTAGGAGTTGGTTTCTATTTAGGAATGAATTTAATTGGGTGTGCACGAGGCGTTCTAGGACTTTTGAAAGAAAGGGCAAAATGGAAATGGGACGATACTCAGAGAAGGATTTAGGATTGTTTTTTTTCGGTAGTGGGATAATTAGTGCTTCCTTCCAAATCTTCGGAAAAGTGCTGGACAGCAAAGAGTAATTTAAGATATGGCATAGGGCAGGTAACAGTTCAGGAAGAATTGGTTGGATCATGTTACGACTAATACAATCACTTCCAACAGCGTTGGAAGAGATGGACATAATACATTTCTCAACGTCACAAGCAGATAATTGATTAAAACAGAACGGTGGATGATGAGGAGCTGGAAGCATAGAAAGATACTGTAAGGTATTTGCCTTACGGGTCTGGTTAAATTTAGACGAAGAAGAGAAATGTTGATTCAGCAACTCGATGTCAATTTTTTTCGAATCTGAATATAATTGTGACTTACCAACTCCTAATGTTTTCAGAAACTTCCAGATTTTAGCTGGGTCTCCGTTCTCGACCGAATTATGGATATGTTGGCGTTGTGCTTTCCTACAAGCCTTACTGCAGACATTTCGGATGGTAATATATTTTTCCCGGTTACTAAGTGTTGGTCTAGATTTGAACTTACTTTTGGCTACAGCTTTTTTTGAAATTAAGGTTTTTATTTCATCTGTTAACCATGGTGTGGGTAAATGTTTGAGCCTTATAGCCCGAACCGGCGCGTGTGTATCATATAGGCTGGTCAATTTAGTGTTGAAAAAGCTTATTTTGCTATCAATCGAGTCCATTTATGACAACAAACTCCAATCGATTTCAGCAGCATCTCGTCGGAGAGTGTCATGGTCCATGTCTCTAAAATTTCGTTGCATAACAATCCTGGTTTTAGGTTTAGGAGGGCGTATTTTATAGGATAGGAATATAAGGTCATGGTAGGAAAATTCATCAGCTGAGCACTGTCCATGCTTAGCTACTGAATTTAGGGAAGAGACAAGGATAAGGTCTAGAAGGGATGGAGTAGAATTAGGAAAATGGTGAGTAGCATTTAAGGGAAGGACAGACATATTACACGACTCGACTATAGTCGAGTCGTGTAATATGTCTGTCCGTATACTGCGGAATGAGGAAGAGCGGTGATCATTTTTTAACAAGCAAGTGTTAAAATCTCCCATAATAATACTGTGACTGTAAGCGGGTGTTTTACTTTCTAATAATTTTTCGAATGTTGGTAAAAAATTTATTCGAGAAGCGGGACAATAGTAAACACCGAGTAATATCTTAATATGATTCAGTTCTATTTCCAAAAATAAGTGTTCCCCCGCGTTTGGTGATGGTGGTTGTGGTGACAAGTCTATAATTTGAAAAGGAATATTTTTACGTAAGTATATGGCAACACCTCCCCCAACACCATTCGCACGGTCATTTCTTATTAAGTGGAAGTCAGGAAGAGAATAAGTCATAGAAGGGAGACATGGCTTCAACCATGACTCTGAAACAAGAATAGCGTGAATAGTCTTACAGTCGAAAAATGTATTGTTTTTTTTTTATTTTTATGTAAAAATCTTAATGCGGTTCACAGAATACATGGACTGACCAAATTTCAACAGTATAGCTCTTATAGTTTCGGCAATAATTAGCTGTGACATACGGACGGACAGACAGACAGACAGACAGACTTGACGAATCTATAAAGGGTCAGTTTTTTGCCATTTGGCTACGGAACCCTAAAAATAAAAGAAAAATAAATTTACTAACTGTTTAGATTTTCGCGACATTTACACATACCAATATTATTTTGCTATAAACGGGACTTATTCGCGATAAAATTAAAAAGGCCACAATACCTTCTACTTTCCGACGTTTCGAAGGGGATAACCCGTTCGAATTCATCTACCCGTGTCCACGAGTGATATGACCCGTTCGAAACGTCAGAAAGTAGAAGATATCGTAACCTTTTTAATTTTATCGCGAATAAATCTCAGTTACAGCAAAAAACATGAGTAAATTTCCAAAAACAATAAGTTATGCTTCCTTAATTATAGAAGACCACGTCATGCTAAAGAAAGGTCACCAAAAATATCAACTTCGACACAACAAACATGCACATACACAAATACAGAATAATGCTAGCTGAGTAACGAGATGTTGCCCGCTAATATTGTCAAAAATCGTGGAGTGAAGCTTGTCTACAGAAAGTTGGCCTGATTTACTTACTCATCAGCCACCTACTAATATTTACGTTCAAATCGGTGCAGCCGTTCCAGAGATAATCCGGAACGAAAGGACAGACAGATAGAAATAAAAGGAAATTAGCTTTTTTGTTATAAGCACAGAAGTATTTACTTTAAACATTTAGAAAAAAAACCAGTTTATTCGAAATTACAAACAAATACTTTAATTTCATTTATTTGTATGGACTAATGTATGTGACAGATATAATATATATTATTATGTTTACTCTACTAGAGATTACTAAGATTTTTAATAAATTAAACTTGTCCGTGCGGTGACGGATTAAGAATAGAAAGTGTCACCACCCCTATTCATTCCATGGGTGTCGTAAGAGGCGACTAAAGGAACAAAATAAGCAGCTAACACCACTGCCAAGAGAAGGAAAACTTGAAACAAACCCTTTACCAACCCGTCTGGCCATCGTGGTATAGTAGGCCAAAACCTCCTTTCAAAGGAGAGGCCTGTCCAGCAGTGGACTGTTAAAGGCTGTTGATGATGATGATGAATAAATTTAACTTACATACGCAGTGTTTTATTAATAAAAACTTAGATACTCATTCAAAAACGACTTCTATATAATCAAATTGATCACACAAAAGTAAATACAGCAAAACTAGAGTATTTAATCAACAACCCGTAATGTGCCACTGCTGGGCTCGAATCTCCTATCAAGATAGAGTTAAGGCCATACGTTCCCGCGCTGGCCGATTGCTGGTTGGGGACTGCCAAGATAGGCTGTGGCTTCGTAATCTTGCCGTTGGATGTTTTAAAACCGCCCGACTGCTGTCTCATGATAACAACCGGGACCGACTACTTATCGTAGTTTGAGTGCGCGTGTGCACTATCGAATTGGGAGCCATTGCAGCTGGGAACGAAAAGCAGGCACATGATCAAATTTTAGGGTTGGAGATAAAAAAAAAATTGATTTTTATATACAAGCCTACCAAAGTGACTTTGCTCTGCCTGATGGAAAGCATGAGTAGAATCCAGGAGTAGGGGTCACCATCCTTATTGTGACGGTAGGTAAAGCAGCATGGTGATCCATACTATGGCAGCCTGGTCAGATAATTCTGCATCATTCTGAATGAATGATTGGGCCTCTGACCCACAATCACTAACGAAATACGACAGCAAGAATGCTGTCATTATAAGAATGGTCTTCTGTGTGAGGGTAGTACTGCCAAGGTCGAGTCGGCCCATTCATTCTGAAATCACTCGTGGCGTGGCGTAGCTCTACTACCTACCTTTTTATCCTGTAAAGGATAAAAGGATTCCTTATGAATAAGTCATGAAGCTTAGTTGGAGGCCTTCTGGCAGATCCTTAACTCGCACTCGGCCAGTGTTATGACGTATGGTCTTATCCAAATTTGTTATTGTTGTAAGTCATAGTTTCATTAGTATGTAGGCATGTTTTTCTTTATTTCTGTTGACTGCCTTATTGGTCTAGTGGTAAGTGTATGCGGCTGCGGATCAAGAGGTCTCGAGTTCGATTCCTGGGACGGACCAAATGTTTGTGGAATCCGCAAATAGCTGTTTCGGAGTCTGGGTGTTTTCTAGGTATAATATGTATTTATTTACAAAAAAGTATGTTTATGTATATTTATATGTTGTCATAATGTAAGTCTGCTTAGTCTAGGACTAGATGATGTTATGTGTAAGGTGTCCGAAATATTTGTCGAAAAATATTTTTCTTGAACGTGAGCTTTTATCATCTAGTTAGTATATGTATGTGTCAATAGGTGGCAAAACATATTGAAAAGGGGACCAATTTTCTCGTTTATCTCCAATACAATAAAACTAATAACTTTCACAAGATCTTAGAGAACCCTAACGTACACGGGTCACACTCGCGCTTGACCTGTTTCTCGTGTTTAATTAAAACATCAATAATATTAATGCTGTGTAAGTTGTTTATTTGACATGGGTTTATTTATCTACTCTCATAAATGTCAATTAAACAGGACTTATCTATAAATATAGGTACTAGTTACTTCAGTATAATAGTGGTATCTTGGAACCCAACAACAGAAGGTTACTTGAACAGAAACCTTAGTGAGGGTAATACGCTTCAAGCAGTATAAAAAAACAGAATAGAAAATGAAGATCTTATATTTCCTCGCTCTAGTGGTGCTCTGCTGTGCAGCTCCTCTTGATTCACCCCCACAAGATTTTGAGGCAAAAGTACACCAGGTGGATGGGAAAATAGGCATTAAAGCAACTTGGAAAAATCCTGAGCACGTGGCACACAAAGTAAGTTTTAATTTGTTATTAAAAATTTTTGAGAGTTGTATGGTGCCATCTGATTCTAAACTAGGTAGAGACAGTGCTATGGTTATTAAACCGCTAATAAACTGCCTCGGTGGCGCAGCAGCGTATGCTACTGTTGTGCCTAAGATCTCATTTTCGATTCTCGGGTTGGACCAAATGTTTGTGTGATCCGCAAATATTTGTTTCAGAGTTTGGGTGTGTTCTATGAATAATATGTACGTATTTAAAAAAAATTACATGTCACAAAAACATTGTATGTATATTTCTTAATTCATTCTTTAAGAGCGAGCGCACATTGAGCTACTTAGAGGTGACCACATTAGAACGACAAGTGACAGCCACCAGTTGCGGGCACTTTTCTCCATACATTTTGTTTAGCATCCGAACCACAGTCGACGGCTTCTCCTCCCACGTTTCAGCTCTAGTCTTGTTGATATATCTGAATTCTGCGACGTTTCCTATGTCTTAGTGACAAACTTAGTGACAACAATAACGAAATCAAGAGTACACTTGGACAACTGCCGCAAGTGGCAGCCACAGAAGGCCGCATTCAGCCACCAGTGGATGCCACTGATGGCGGTGTGTAGTGGTCTGTCTGAACCACTGGTGGTCACGTTTAGTAGCGGCGACTGTGGGCCATAATGTGCGGGGGCTCTTAATAGACAAATCACACCCAGATTCTTTAGAAATTATCATACTCATTTCATAATGATTTCTCTTCAATCCTATGATCCCTGAATCAGCAGTTGAGATTGCTAACCATGAAACAATATGCCTAACAAATCCTTCAACAAAAAACACGAGCAATGCTATTTTTATCTTAGTAGTATTTTTCCTCTTGTTTTATCTCTTCTGTACAACTTAGATCTTGGACTAGTTCATGGGTAACAAACATACCTACAGCATCCCAGAACTGACACGCTTGACTGTCTCCAATTCAAATCTCAGAACGCTTAATTTGTATCAAATCCACATACCGCCGTCCACTGCTGAACGAAGGTCTCCCTCAAGGAGCGTCAACCCGGTCATGGGCAGTGTACATCCATTCACTGTCAGTTACTTTCTTTAAATCGTTGGTCCATCGTGCTGCAGGGCACCCTACACTGCGTTTGCCGGTTGGCCTAGTGGCTTAAGTGTAGCGTCAAATGTTGTGGGTTTAAATCCTACACGGAATAGCACTTTGTGTGATCCTTAAATTGTTATTCTGTCTGCGTGTGCTTTACTTGTATGTTGTTTTACTTGCTGTGTTTAATACTAAGCGGGAGGAAAAAATGTAAAAAAATCCATTTCTAGCGTGTTTTAGCGGGAGAGAAAGTTGTATGAATTTTCATTTCTCATGTGTTATTTATCTATGGCGCGCGCCTGCCCAAGGAGTTTTCATATAATTTAAAAATTCACTGACATCCCTTTGTGAAGAATAAAAAAAAACAAAAGAATCGTGAAATATTGGTCAAATTCTAAGTTAAATTGTGTCTTACATGGTGACTTACGTTTTGATTTTATTTTAAAAATACTTTAAATGTTCCTCACAGGTGTAGTATAAAGCAGTGTGTAGCACTCGGGTTAAGGTCCCATTCCTGCCTCGGGAGTATTGTGACCCTAAGCTGCGCCATCGGGCCACAAACTGCTCCCTCGCTAGTAATCGGTCCCTTTCCTCTCTCGGTGAACAATGTACTATTGCATAGACATTCCTGAGGAAAGTTCAAGAATGTCACGCGTAAAATCCGGAGAAAATATTTGCGACTAAAACATATTGTTATGGATTTCATATTGTTTTACTTTATTTTTAAGGTGTCTGAAAGGCTAGTCTAGATTGACTATATCTCGCTCATTCACTCTTTTGGAATTGATCCCTGCTCGTGTAAAATCATAGTATTATCAACAGCAAGTGGAACATAATATATAACACATAAACTCGTTTAGAGTATAACTTTAGATTGTTTCAACTAAACTTGCTTGCCTCATCAAAGATGTTCTATTATATTTATTACAGTATTATCCGTTTATATTAATAAATTGCTGTTTTTTTCAGATAATTTTTCATATAGGTAAACTTTACTTCAGTGAAGGCAAAACAGATGATGGCACAAAGAAGGTTGAAGTCGTTGCTCCTACAAACCCGGTAAATATGTTTCTATATGTACTTTGTACCATTTTGTAAGCAAATATGGAGCAGGAATCATTTTAGAGCACGAAACCATTGCATATTTGGTGCTCTTATGATTTATGTATCGAAGAAGTACACAAACAACGTTTAATAAACTGCACGGTTGGCCTAGTGGCTTAAGCTGTCGCCACGCCGTTTCCTGTGACTACGCCAAGTGTCGTGGGTTCAAATCCCACGTAGGATAACACTTTGTGTGATTCAGAATTTGTTGTTCTGAGTCTGGGTGTTCTTTGTGTCCGTTTCATGTATGTTTGTAGTCCCCCGCGACACATGAATTTATGTTCCTAATGCGGGAGTTGTCTTTTAAAAAAAAAAAAAAAAAAGAATAAACTACCTCGGTGACGAAGCGGAGGCAAATTCAACTGATGTTTTGAAGTTTCGGAATTTAATCTTTGGTTGGATCAAATATTTGTCTAAGATAACTCCTGGACAAATATTTGAGCCAATCCAAGGATGTTTTCTATGTGTTATGTGTAGTAAACGGCCCAAAGTACGTTCCAGGTTCAAGGGTTGCCTTTTCTAGAGTACTCCTGGTTCCCCAGCTATGAGTACCTTGAAATAGCGTGCGGTTTTCATTCGGTTCAAGTCTGACTTAACCAGCAGTAGATGTTATTTGGGGGGAATTTTCAAAGAAGGGGTTATTTATTTTTATCAATCTGTTTACAGGAAAAACCCATGACCAAAGTAGCTGAGTACGATATACCGGCTGGCCAGAATTATTTCATTTATAACGATGTGCAGAAAGCTGTAGTGTACGAACTTGAACTACGAGCTTGCGAAGCTGATCGATGTGGCCCAGCTGCTCCGAGAGTTGGTGTTAGTTACATGTAAACCTATATAACTAATATTTTCATTTTGAGATCATTTACTAGTATTGTCAGGAAAAAATAAATTATATCATTCTATAACTAACCTGTGTGTGTGTTTTATTTACTTACTGCCTACCAGACTGCATGCCTTGATAGTCTAGTGGTTAGCTGGTGCAGCTGTTGATGTTTATAGAAATTAGTTTAATAACATAAAATTATATTTTTGATGAAGTAAAATGTAAACCACTCATAATAAAAAGTCAAGTGGCCACGAAAGACCATGCAAGGAATAGGGTTCTGTAGTCACCCATAATGGTAGCTAGATTTGAAATTGTATCCAACAGACAATTTTTGTGATAACTTGCTATTTCTTTATTTTTGTACGAAGATTTCCAAGTGAGTACATTCTACAAGTTAGGCCCCTATAACTCCTAAAATAAAAAAGTTATTAATACCGCTATAGTTTTCCTTCAAAGTTCAATATATGTGTTACTATCATGAATTTTTCCTGATTTTTTTAGGCAGAAGGAAAACTATAACGTATTAGATGACTTTGTTAGTTCAGAAGTTATAGAGACTTCACTTGTAAAATGCACTTCCTTGGAAAACGTCATATAAAAGTAACGCATTAATAAGTAAACATATCAATTATCTATTGGATACGATTTTAAATCCACGTACCAATAAGGGTGACTAAGGAACCCTTTCCTTTGCGTGGCCTGACACGCAATTTTTGTTACTTTAGGCTGTCTACAACGACAGCGTCTAGTACAAAAAAAAACCTTTACAATAATAAAATAATTATAACAGAAACAAAACATCCGACTGCTGGAAGAGAAAAACAAGTATTAAAATATATTTATATAATTTGGCTGACTGATACATTCTTTTGTAGGCTTAATAAATACATTCTGGTGCCTCATGTGGTGAAAAACGTGAATTTTTGTTACATATTTTGGCCCTATTCGGAGGTCACGTTAAGTAGTCGGTCCCAGTTGTTATAATGAGATAAGAGTCACAAAACTTAGAGGCTTTCGGGCAGCTTAAAATACATGCAACAGCAAGATTACGTAGCCATAACGTGTCTTGCCGGTCCCCAACCCGCCCTCGGCCAGCGTGGGGACGTGTGGCCTTAACGCTTTCCTGAGAGCAGACCCGAGCCCGGTAGTGGGACGTTATGGGTGGTTGGTATATGGCTCATTTCCAACCCTAATACAATACAGAGTATAAGTAATGTAATATAGATGAGTCCATAGATAGGTCACAAAGATTAAGATTTATAGCTTACACGAGTAACATTAATTATTATAATGGCAACAACAACGTAACAGCTCAAATTAGGTGACTATTGATAACAACAATCAATATGATGTCATAGGTTGTTTGATTGTTGTTGTTGTTTGATTTGTTGCAATGGATACATTATGAAAGGGACTTTGATCTAAACTAAAATTAGGCGCCACCACACTCGATGCAAATGTAGACATTACAATATGGCAGCTCACACTATAGTGGCTTAGTGAGATGCGTTTTGACGCCCCGCTTTAAGGACCCAGGATCATAGTAGAAAAGAGACATATGAGCTGGAACCAGGACTATCAACTCTTCTATTCATAATGCCTCGATGACGCAGTGATCAAGAGGTCTCGGGTTCGATTACCGGGTCGGACCAAATTGTTGTGTGATTCATTAATTTAGGTTTCGGAGTTTAGGTGTTTCTATGTATAATATGTATGTATGTTTTTACAAAAAAAAAATCGTTTTCGTATTTATATCAGTTGTCTAGTACCCATAATACAAGCTCTGCTGAGTTTGGGATTATGGGATGGCGTTGTGTAAGATGTCCGAAATATTATTCATTTATAATATCGTACCAGGCGATTATGACGGCCACACGTGAGAATAAAAAGAAGCGAAACTTAAAACAATATACTGCTATCGGACTAGCTTAAACCTCCTTTCTAAGAAGAAGCTAATAACCAGCAATGAATTTGATGAAATATATTATGGGTAGCCAGAAGCTCATCATCATCATCATGGACATAGGCCTCTCCAATTGCCCGCCACTTAGTTCGATCCTCGGCTACTTGCATCCAGTTCCTACCAGCCGTTTTGCTCAAAAATCATCACTCCACCTGTCTACTACACTACGTTTATCGAGACGCGGTCTCCACTCAAGTACACGTTTGCCCTAACGGTTGTCGGTTCTGCGGCTAATATGGCCACCCCATTGCCACTTCAGCTTGCTAATCCTGTGAGCTATGTCGATAACTTTAGTTCTCTGCCGGATTACCTCGTTTCTAATACGATCCCTTAGAGAAACGCCGAGTATAGCACTCTCCATAGCACGCTGAACGACTTTGAAGTTGCATAGTAGCTGTGCCGTGAGGCCAGTCCAGTCCTGATGGGTAGGACGCACTGGTGGTGCAGCTTATATTCAATATAAATCTTAAATTGTGTTAAGTTTTCCCTGCCTGTGAAGTGAGCAAACTGAGTACACTACATACGCAGGACAACATGTCTTGCGTATGTATTATGATCCCAGTTTTACGATACGATGTGAAATGGTGGTGGTGGTGACAGTCCGTATTCTTAATCCACGAACGAATCAATGCATGTCAGTTCTATTCATAGCTCATAATTTATTTTTGATAGGTATTATTCAACTTATTTTGATTAACCTATGTGACCTTTGAGCTTAACTTTGAGCTGCGATTGTAGGTACTTTCTCAAAACAAGATGTTACTAATAGATATTTTAGCATAAAGTCTGTATTGCTTTATTGATTTATGTGGAGTCAATACCCATATAAGTTCAAACAACGAGTTCAACATTAGGCGATTAACACACGGCACCGCGCACCGCCGTGGTAAGGTCGGCGAGAGTCGGTGAGAACACCGCTCGACCGCGCGGTCGTTACGTGTGTTAAGCATCAACGGATTCAGTAGATCCCAATATGACATGAGATCCGCTTCACCGCCTACCGCTGTGGTGCGCGGTGCCGTGTGTTAATCGCCTTAGAATTCAGTTCACCCTCAGGGCCGCGGAGGTCCGATACCAGTCCCTCGTCGAAAAACTGATATTCAAGTAAAACCAGTTGCCCTAATAAATATCCGCATTAATCTTGGCAATTATACAGGCTTAGAAGATTATGGATACAGTATTTGATTAGTTGTTAGGAAAATTAAGAGGAGGCATTTTGTGGTGACTTTGTGGAAAGGTGCAAAAAAAGATATATACCTAATTGGTTTCCTCTGAGATTGTGGTATTACTTCTGTCCAGCCAGCTCATTTTATGACAGGTCTAGTAAAACGCGTCAATGCTTCATCTGAAATCAGAAATCTTGAAAGTATCTACTAATGGACAGGACATGATTGCCTGTAATTAAAGAGCCCACTTTACCCGCCCTGACGTAAGTAGTACACTTTTTACTGAAGGTTTGAAGGGCATATCGGTGTACATAGTCGAAATAATAATATTTTTGTACAGTTAACCTGCAACGCTATTTAGTCCTAAACTAATTGGAGACAGACTGATATACATACATTTAAACTTTTTTGTAAATATGTTTTATATATATTACACACATAGTTTGGCTGTGTATAAAATCAAAACTAAAACAAATAGTTATAGACCTTATAAGCATTTGGTTCGACCTCAGACCTCAAACAGATCAGTAGAATACATAACTACAACACTAATGCGGAATATTAGAATATGTCGTTAAATCACTTTCTCAAATCCTAGGAAAACTACTGCAAACACTCGATTTACTTGCATTTTGCTTTCATGAAAAACTTTTATTTGTTTTAACTTCAAGAGATTTCACTAACATAAGAGTTTCTTGTTTCCACTTGAAAATGGAACCCTAAGAACAAATAAATAACCCGAGATACCTAGAACCGTTGTTTGTGTTCTCAGAATTTTAAAAACAAACTTTGCTCACCTCCAAAATAGGTCACTCTAGTCGGAGATGCGATATCAACTGAACGTCTCGAAGCTTAAATTTCTGCATCAAAGAGGTTGAGAAAATGAAGGTTTTACTTTTTCTGTCTATAGTGATATTGTGCACAGGCCTTCCAATTGCGTCAGCGCCTGAAAATGTAAGAACAGCTACGTATATAAGTACTGATGGAAAAGAATCGTACTTTGTTGTTATGTGGGATAAGGTTAAAAGTCCAGATGCTGCAGAGCCAGTTTTGGGTTACAAGGTAAGCGTGTAAGTAAATGTGGTAAGAATTATAAGAAAGAACGGTAACCACTACTCTTGGATTCTGTTTGTGCTTCTCATCAAGCAGAGCATGGTTATTCTGGCATGTTAAACACGAAAAAGAATATGTTGCAATTCTCTTATAGTTTTATTTTATTGCATAATTTTGCTAATAATTGTATTTATACACCTATATATTGTAAAAGAAATGTAAATGTACCAATGGATAAAAAATGATTTATTGGTGTCTTATTTTCTCCGGTTGACAATATTTTTTATCTCTACGAGGATTTTCTATTGCACCATCTTATCGACTGTCTTACTGTCCTGTTTCTTATTTGTGTTAAGTTCATGTCATCATAACTGTTCGGGAAAACGTGTGATTTTTTTCAGGTTCAGTTTTATCTTTAAGATGAGTATATAATCAATAAACTCGGAAAATATATGTTATACACGAAATATATTTATATCGTTTGTTACGTCAAACTTCTGTTTCTATAAATATATTGGAAGCATGAGTAGAATTGAGGTAACTTCCACAAAAAGCGCAAGCGAATAAATACAACCGCGCCATATACCGAAGAAAAACTGAGCCACGAAGAAACACGGAATGAGCTATACAAAGTAACTACCAATTCTGAATCGCGATAGAGAAATTCTGGCGCCGATTAGCATATATACAACTTCTCAACATCAACCGTTGGGCAGTGGTCCGCCAGGCATGATCACCCCGCCTGGTCGAAGGATCCTCTTTTTGTGTTGGCGGGATACATCTCTCTCCAGAATCCAGAAGAGAGGGGACACCATCCTCATAGTGAGTTCATACAAAGCAGTATGGTGACCCACATCAGAGAGACTTTGTAAGATGTTTCTTCATCATTCTCCCAGGAGAATGTTACGGGTAAGCCGGTGCTGAAATCAGCGTGGCTCTACTACCTTTCATGTAAAGATTGTTTTTTATAATTCAATTTTTCAATAATATAAGCTTAGGCCCTGTTCAATTTTTACAATAAAAACACTCCTTCAAATTGTGGGAATTTGGAAATGATAAATATAGTTCATCATCATCATCAACAGCCCGTAACAGTCCTCCGCTGGACATAGGCCTCTCCTTTGAAAGGAGGTTTTGGCCTACTATACCACGCTGGCCAGAAGGGTTGGTAAAGGGTTTGTTTCAAGTTTTGCTTGTCTTGGCAGTGATGTTAGCTGCTTACTTTGTTCCTTTAGTTGCCTCTTACAATACCCATGGAATGAATACGGGTGGTAACACTTTGTATTCTTAATCCGTCACAACACAGACTTATAGTTCACTATAACTAATTACATCATTATTGATTAATATACGAGTAGAACTAATATGGTAATAAATGTATAAATAAAGAGCCACGTTGATTTCAGTACGGATGGGTCGGCTCAACCGTGGCGGTACTTCCCTCACACAGAATTTCAACCTAAAATATTTCGTTGGTGAGTGTGATACCGTAGGCCCAATGATTCAGTATATGGGTCACCAATGCCTATTTTATTCTAATCATGTTTTTTATCAGGCAGATCACAGTCATTTTGGCAGTCTTAAATCATAATAAAAAAACAATAAGTTGAGGCAATTTAAGAAGAGGAAAAAAGATAACCACAGTTTCTAACTTGCCTATTTAATAAGATGTATCGACTCATTGATTTGTGTTGGAACTATTTGAAAATATTTTGATAATAATTTTTATTTTCATTTGCAGATAAAAGTATTTGAAGGGAATGTAAATGTTACTTATATTACGCAAGCAGATGGCTCAAATGCAACAGAACTCAATCTTGACTTAGTAAATGAATCGGTAATTATTTTGTAAATTTTCATTCAATAAATATAACCATTGAACATTGTCAGAGCAGCTTAAAATCTTCTTATATGTAATTTAAAAGCTTAGAATCCTGTTTTTCGGAACAGTTACTATGATTGACGTACATCGTACATTCATAATTGCCGACGGATTGTGATATTTGTGTAATAAAATTATTAAAATTTGTATCAACAAAGTTTTATGCAATTGAACTATCATTTTTTTTACTATTGTTTCATCTTATTAATGCATTAAAAGCCCAAAATCAATCAGAGTAGTGTGCAATGAGAGAGGGCTATACCCATCCTAAGATGATAATAAAATAATTATAAAATAAAAAAAAATCGGTCATCTTACACACAACGCCATCAAGTCCCAAACTAAGCAAAGCTTGTATTATGGATACTAGACAACTGATGAACGAAAACAAGCATACTTTTTGAAAATATTTTAAACTTAACCAAATTATTTTTTAATTTCCAGCAAGACCCAAGTGTTTTAGTAGATGAAATAGATGTACCAGCAGATAAAAATGAATACACATATCACGTTATGAAAGATAAAGCACGTTATGAGGTTGCAGTCCAAGCATATACAGCGCAAGGCGTTGGTCAAGAATCACAGAGGTCCAAATTTATTTGGTTATCTTACAGAACATAGGCTACGAGAACTAAAATGATTAATTGATTTATTAATTTATATCTTTATTGTATACATACAAAAAAAACAAAGGGGAAACAAAAGATGAGGTACAAAATATGTAAAAGTAACAATCTCTCTCTTCCGGACTCTTCCAGACTTTTCCATGATATGGATTTTAGATCTTATTAAATTTTGGGTAGTTTATGTACAAGTGACACACCATATTTAATGTGATTGTTCAAAATAGTAAAATATTACAAACACACACATATTGACATACATAAAAATTTATCTATATATTATATATACATATATATATATACATGCACATATATATACGTGCACGCATATACACAGACTAAATAGAAATGTTTTGTATCTAATATGACACTAAATTTCAATATTTACCCTAAATTTTGTAATCAACTCTTTTATTTTCTATTACCCTGAGGATACCCTGAGGATTTTATTTTGCCTTGAAATTGCTGTCAATCAAGAGATCTCGGGCTCAAAGCCCGGGTTGGGCTACAAGTGTTGTTGGGTTTTCCTCATGAGAAATTCTTTATGTGAAATTCTTGATACCAGGATTTCTTAGATTAAGGTCCGTGCCTCAAGGAGCTCGTCAAGCCGTCGCGGCATCGGTCCTAGTCATCATACATCTATGAAAATAGTTATTGGAAAGCCTAAATATTTATTGACAATGAGTTCAGCCTTCGAATTCAGTTCATCCGACATTCTTCGATAGTTTTGACACTTACAGAGATCGAAAGCCAATAAAGTTAAATAAAATACTTTTCATGAGCTAAGAGCAAGTGCGTGTGTAAAAATGTCGGAAGAGGTCGTCCACGGCAAAAATGACAATGTGAAAAGCACCTGGAATTGTCGAGCATACGTGCAACGATTGATAATGTGGACGAAACAAAATAGGTGGGGAATAGGCGTGACTATTTACTTCAATATTATCCATTTATTTTTCATTTTGTTTGGTATTCCAACAGCAAAAATAATATAAGGTAATCATTAAAGATAGCTAACGACAAAGCCAGTAACAAGTACTCGCAAATAGATACAAGACATAAACCAGACTACGAATACTATAACAAAAACAGATAAAATAAAAGAGCTTAGGAAAAGTAACAAAATATAATAGACATTATTCCTATAAGCTTGAAAATACTAATGTGTCAAAAACCGGTCAAGGGCGTGTCAGGCCACGCACAGGAAAGGGTTCCTCAGTCACCCATAATGGTACGTGGATTTAAAATCGTATCCAATAGATAATTGTTATGTTTACGTTTTAATGCGTTAATTTTGTATTACGTAAACGTTAGAGGCTCTATAACTCCTGAACTAACAAAGTCATCTAATCCGTTATAGTTTTCCTTTAAAGTTTTTCCATTATGTCCATTAAATGGACCCCTATCACGATTTTTGCCAGATTTTTTGGGCCAGCCGTTTAGCTTTCAGAGGGGGGCGGACACCCTGTTTTTACAAAAAAAGTGCCTTTTAAAGTGGAATTTATAGCAAACAAAGATGCAAAGAGAAGGAAAATTGAAACCAACCCTATACCAACCCGTCTGGCCAGCGTGGTATAGTAGGCCAATACCTCCTTTTCAAGGAGAGGCCTATGTCCGGCAGTGGACTGTTAAAGGCTGTTGTCTTGCGTAGTTTATCCTTTAGTCGCCTTTTACGACACCCGCGGAAAGAATAGGGATGGTGACACTCTGTATTCTTAATCCGTCACCACACCAATACATGTAGCGTTGAAAAATTTCAGCTAATTAGGAATATAAATCCTGTGTCGCGAAGAATTTTACAAACATATATGAAACGGACACAAAGAACACCCAGATTCAGAACAACAATTTGGTAATCACACAAAGTGTTGTCCCAAGTTGGTTTTGCATCCGAAAAGAGGCCATGTCTACTCTGCCCTCTGGTTCGCGGTTCTATGATATTTATACATAATAGACATTAAAGGAAAACTAATGAAAACGGACTTTATTAAAGTAACACAGAATTAGAAAAACAACAGTTTTTAGAATTTTTTGTCAGTGTGTGTGTCTATCACAAAAATAGTTTAATCGATTTGGATTTTTTTTTGATTTGTTGTCTTTAACTTCACTTAACATTTATTGTTTGTGTAATTTAGTCAGTAAACAAATAAAAAAAATTATCAGTTTAAAGATTCAATACAGAAACGGATGTAAACATTGACGGAGCTGTCATGTAAACATTGCATGTAATATTATTACACTACAAATCCTCACGTTTACGTACCATTTCAATTGCCTTGTTGGTCCAGTGGTTAGAGTATGCGGCTGCTGATCAAGAGGTCTCGGGTTCGATTCCCGGGTCAGACCAAATATTTGTGTGATCCACAAATATTTGTTTTGGAGTCTGGATGTTTTTCTATGTATAATATGTATTTATTTACAAAAAAAAAGTATGTTTATGTATTTATATCAATTGTTTAGTACCCATAACACAAGCTTTGCTTATTTTGGGACTAGATGACGTTGTGTGTAAGATGTAAAAAAAAAAAATTGACGTCTTGTCTCAACCATGAGAAAAGGCATAAAATAATATTCCCGAATTGCTCATGATTGACTACCATGAAATCATGAAATCAAATAGAGAAATTGCAGCATTGGGCGCATGTTTTAAAATAGAGTTTCGAAAACAATATTTTCAAAAGAGAAAGTTTTAATGTCTTATAATTATTATTATTAACCGACTTCAAAAAAAAGGAGGAGGTTCTCAATTCGTCGGGATCTTTTTTTTTTATGCATGTTCAGCGATAATTTCGTCGTTTATGAACCGATTTCAAAAATTCGTTTTGCATTGGAATGGGCGTAGCTTACAGGTAGTCCCATCGTTACCATATCGGGATCTGATGATGTGATCCCAAGGAAATCGTGGGAACTCCTCAAATATCATAGGCACAATTGTCTTGATTTGGGTTCTCGGAATAGTTTTTCTTTGAAGTCGGTTTCTTTTTGTTAAAATTATGTTATAATACTTATAATTTGACTTTCATTTCCTTTATTATTTATTAGTCCCATGATTTCACAAAAATATCAAGGTATTATACCTATTTTAAAGCAATCAGAAAAATCGTAAAATTAAGTTTTTTTTTTACTTGTGTTATCCGCCCTTGTTGCACCCATTTGGTAAAACAGATATAACATTAATTTTACTAGTGATTTTTCGTAAAACATAAAAAACAGAAACGAAGAAATGGAGAAATAGGGAAACATAATAATTTAAAAGGTATTTAGGAAATGTGCAGCTTAGTTGAAGGCCTTCGGGCGGCTTATAAACATCCAACGCTAAGATTGATTCGTCGGCGACCCGTACTCGGCTAGGGTGGGGAGGAAAGAGTCCCGAGCTCAGTAGTGGGACATTATAGGTTCTTGATTGATTGATATTTATGAAAATAGTCCTCTTAATTTTTACTTGAAAACAAATCTAAAGTGAACAAAGATAAAGTTTTATAATTGGAGGTCAAGGTTTAACAGATTTAAGAATTCGCTGTATAAACGTTTTCTGCAGAAAGTCACGTACAATAGCGATAGTATTGCATTCATATATATTGACTTTTTATGCAGACTGATAATTTTTCAAGTTATTGTGACCTTGACATTGATAAAGCTGTGTAAGAACTCAAGATGAATAATATCTGATTCTTCAATATGATTCCAGCACAGAGAATTAGCATCAACGTGCCAATGTTGTTCGTCTTTAGGGAACGCTACCAGTAAAGCGATGATGCGGGGGGATTTGTTAATACTTGTATGTAAATATTGTAAACATTCTTTAAGTTAAAATTGTAAATATATTGCAAACTTATATTATGCAGAGATATTCTTCAATTAAATAAATAATATTTCGGAAATCTTGCACACAGCGTAATCTAGTCCCTAACTAAGCAGAGCTTGTAATTAAGGTACTAGACAACTGATATAAACTGTTTTTAGGCTTCCGCGACTTTTACACATATTCATGTTTTTTACTGTATACGGGACTTTAAAAAGGTACAGTCTAACCGTGACCGCGAGCGGTATAACCCGTTCGAAACGTCAGGAAGTAGAAGGTTTCGTAACCTTTTCAATTTTATCGCGAATAAGTCCCGTATACAATAAAAAACTGATATAAATACATAAACATCCTGTTTTTAGGGTTCCTTAGGCAAAAACGGAACCCTTAAAGATTCGTCATGTCTGTCTGTCCGTCCGTATGTCACAGTCACTATTTTCCGAAACTATAAGAACTGTAATGTTGAAACTAAACTAAACTAAGTAGATGTATTCTGTGAACCGCCTTAAGATTTTCACACAAAAATAGAATAAAAAAAAAATTGGGGGTTCCCCATACTTGGAACAAAATTTCATCAAACTTAAACGTGTCACCCATGGATAGGTCTACAAAAATGATATTGAGGTTTCTAACATAATTTTTCCGGTTCCGTAGCCAAATGGCAAAAAATGGAACCCTTATAGATTCGTCATGTCTGTCTGTCTGTCTGTCTGTCCGTCCGTATGACACAGCCACTTTTTTCCGAAACCATACGAGCTATAGGTACTTTTGAATCTTGGTAAGTAGGTGTAATCTGTGAACCGCATTAAGTATATATATAGTGTTCAAGGGGATCTGGGAATGGTTTAGATTTGCAATTGGACCCGGTAGGTGGCACTGCGATCGAGTTCTGGAATTTTAAAGCCTTCGTACCGCCCAACTTTAAAATTCCAGAACTCGATCGCAGTGCCACCTACCGGGTCCAATTGCAAATCTAAACCATTCCCAGATCCCCTTGAACACACACAAAAAATTTCATCAAAATCGGTCCAGTCGTTTGAGAGAAGTTCAGTGACATACACACTCACACAAGAATTATATATATAAAGATAAAAACGTTTTCTGAAAATATTATAAGTAGAAGTATGAATTTATATGTGTAATTTTAAATTTATGTTAGTATAATGAAGCAAGTAACTTTTAATATTATTTTTACGGGAATTACCGCGATCACTTATTTAGGGTATTACATACCTCTGATTTGCCTGACGTTTCGACCATATTATTTCGATAATATTAATTATCATGTAACGCGAGTTTAAAAAAAAAAAAAAAAAAACAAGTAACTGTTAATTTACACTGAACTGTCTGGAGAATGATGCAGAAACATTTCACTATGCCGCCATGGTACGTGTTGTATGCACTCCCAATAGGGAGGGTGAACCCGGGGTACTCCTGGATTCTACTCTTGCTTTCCATCAGGCAGAGTAGAGTCAAAAAAAAAAGAGAATATATTTCAACATTAATAAATAAAATTAAGCAGAAAAGAAGTGACGGCCTTGTTGACGTATCTGCAAGTCACCTGGTGTAGATACAGCGCAGATAAATCGCGAGTAAGCCACCACATGTTTAGATTAATTGGAAAATTAAGACAAAAGTAACTAAATAAACCGTACCTATTTTGTAGAGTCCACGTTCTATTATAACTAGTTTTAAGACAGATAGTTCTGAATGTATAATCTAATTACATATAATTCTCGTGTCACCATGTATGAAACCTTCTAACCGAATGTCACGTTTATATTTAAAATGAGTATTTTGCTGGCGTGTCTAAAATAGGATAGTTCACAGTACGGTAAGATCGTTAAGAGCACACATGTAACACGAAGATATTCAGTCGAATTTGTTTAGGCCAGCTAGATTTGGGATAAGTTCTGAACTAATTCCAGGTAAATTATTGTTGTAATACGAAATCCTAACTAATATAAAAAATGCGAAAGTAAAGTATAAGTCTGTCAAGCTTTCACGCCCAAACTATTTTACTTATTTAAATGAAATTTGGTATTCATATAGTCTAGAGCCGTAGGAGAGGACGTAGGCTACTTTTGCCGAGATAACTGACATAGTAAGCCGCAGCCTATATTTTCTTTACATTGAAGAGATAAAGTAGTGAACAATATATTTTTATACTGCAATTTCAAATATTTCCTTCTAAGCTGTAGAGATTCCAATGTGACGCATGGCGCCGAGCTGTCTCTAAACCGTCTAGCGAACTAAAGTGCTATAGCTGCAAATATAGTTTTGCCAGCAAGGTATTACGTGTCATGTAGAACTACCTAGGTGCTGAGTTAGCAAGCTTCATTCAATGTTTTGGTCATAATTTATGTTTGATTAGTGACGTGTTGCAGCTCACATTTATTTATTTTTAACACACGTACGTCTACCATTACAGATATCTGAATATAATGCGGTATACGTACATAATTGCTGTAATCAAAGTAACTATTACCAATTTTATAGTAGGTGACCCAAGTAAATTCGCTCAGGGAACAAATAAATATGACAACAATATTAACTATCGGTTCAGCTATTAATTAGGTAACTACCGCCACTCAAGAGCACTTGCAAAATTAGATATTGTTGCAAGTGTTTATCTCTTCATAGTTAATTAGAGTTGGATCTGGTTTACCCAAATGTCCGGCTGCTGGGTCGTTAATATTAACTAATACTGATTAAGTATGACGACTTGACACTATGGTATTTTCTCCAAACTTAGGCAATCTTCACTCATGTTGTAGTTGTAGTTCTAATTACAGATTTACTGTGTATGTATTTCCGTTTATTGAGAACCCGACAAATATCCATACCCAGCATACTGAGCCTATCCTATAGCTACGGCTACAGGGGTATTCTGGATTCTGGTATTCTGGTATTCTGGGTATTCTGAAAAGTGGGGAGAGGAACGCATGGAGATCCTTTGTTAGTGAGCGTTTACTATACACCTGTCTTTACATTGAACTTGATTAGATTTTCTAGACACCATTGAGAAATACGACTCAGAAAACAGTCGAGTTCAGCGAAAAGCTCCTATAGTTTTTCCGACTGTCATTTTATTTACTGTTTCTTGTATCTTTATTAAATAAAAAAAATATTAAAAACATTGAATGCCTTTTATTTAGTATTTTCATTTTTTATTTCAACTTAATACAACCTACAACTACAATGATGACCTGCTCCGTGTCCCATGTTAAAGCAGTTATTTCCTGAACCTCCTAAACCGAAACCATATCCAATAGTTCCAGAACCAATACCAGTTAAGCCAATACCAGTTGTTCCGGCAGCATTAGAGACTTCACTAGTGATGGCAGTGATTCCATTACCACAACCGTAATGGACACCACCAGCACCAGCAGACGGTAGCACTCCTTCAAAAGTTATAGCACTTAAGAATGGTAGTTCACCAATAACATTCAGAGAGCCTTCGTAAGCGTTCTCAGAAGCTACCGATATACCACTGGGAGCTATAGAGGCGGCACTATGCACAGGAAAGCTCCCACCACTTGAAGGTACTACTTCAATTCCTGAACCAAGGCCAGCCCCAATACCCAATCCAACTCCATTACCAAAGCCAGCACCGTAAACAGCACCGCTTCCAATTTGTGAACCACATGATAAGCTGCTGGCATATGGAGCAACTAGATTCCTCGTGTACTCTCCGCAGGGTTGAACACACTGACTGAAGGCAATCTGCAATAAAGATTTATTTTTCATTACGGCATAATATCTTACCTTGCTTAATTTATTAATTCTATATTTTTTCAATTTTTGGAATTTGGGTAGGAAAACAGGGGATGATTGATTTTTCACTCACTGATCGTAAAGTATTCTCGTTGTTAGATTCTTCAAAATTTTTTTTTCTCATTCGAGCAGCATTCTTTGTAGGCCTACCCATGTTGGTATATAAAGTCTATTTTCCTAAGTTTATATTATACAACAAATAATGGAAAAATAATTATTTATTGCACTTTAGTAGGAAAATTTAATCAATAATACATAAATTAAGGAGAAGTCAATTTTCCTTCTGAAAATGACCTGCTAACGCATGGCTTATTTGGAAAAGACTTAAAGTTATATGATCCCAGTCCTTGGGTGTCAACAAAGGTCAGCTTTCCGGATATTTTAATATAAACGCACTGTGGGTGTGGTTGGTTTCGGAAAACATTCAGAATTTAATTATTGTGACTGGTATTGTGTAATTAATATGATTGAACATCAAATATAATTTCAAACTCGTTTGCCATTCTATTGCCACTACTTCTTTACATCTTAAGGGTGTAAAAAGCGACTATTAAACTCCGCAAGTTAAGCGCCAAAGACAAAGAAACGTTTGATCCACAAAAGAATTGAGTGAGAGTGGAGGTCGTAGTCCCGAGCCTACACTGCCCTTCTTACGGCATGATGTCCGTGCAGAAGGTTGCGACCATGTAAAATAACATACAAACATTATTCCCTTTTTTTACGTGTGTAAATCCCCTCGGACCATAACCCCCCCGGGGTTTGCAGCGGGGTGGTGTGTCGGACTCGAACCGACAAAAACCACACGGTATGACCCCTCTGCGCCTGTATTTTGGGAGGGGCCAGGAAATGGAATTTCCTTCTGGACCTCTCCCGGTGCCTGCCCGCACAGTAGCGGGCACTGTCTCAACTCAACAAAAAAACTACCAAATTGGGCTACGTCCGGTCACACACGGACTCCGTCCCCTTGCGGCTAGCCACGTTATACCAAACCCAGACCTAGCCAACGTGTTACAATATCCTTAAACATCCTTTCTGAAAGAGGTGAAGTGAACATGAGTGATAGTCATGGTCCTGGGTATTCTCTGCAGCCTCTTTCTGCGAAATGACATCTTCACAAAACGCTGTTACCGCGATAAAACTATACACAAACTCTACAAGAACCCGTCTAGCCAACGTGGCATATTGGCCCAAAATCTCCTCTGTAAAATAGGCCTATTTCCAGCATTGGACTATTTAAGACGATTTGATGTTCGTACCGTGTGGTGACGGATTATGAATACAGAGTGTCACCACCCTTATTCATCCCGCGGGTGTCGTAAAAGGTGACTAAGGGATAAACTACTCAAGACAACACCAATGCAAAGAGAAGGAAAACTTGAAACCAACGCTATACCAACCCGTCTGGCCAGCGTGGTATAGTAGGCCAAAACCTCCTTTCTAAGGAGAGGGCTATGTCCAGCAGTGGACTGTTGAAGGCTGTTGATGATGATGATGACTGGTTATTAGAATTCTAATAGTACGTAAAGAATTAGAGAACTTACGTGGGCGAGTGCTGCTTGAAAGCAGAATACGATAACAACTTTTGCAGACATGTTTTCAGGTTTTTAAAACACACTCTTGTGCGTCTTCTGTGAGTGAAGTGAATTTCAATTCGTATGCTGCTCATTTTATACCAAATTATGTTATCAGTTGAATGTGTTTTTTTTACGAAATAGTGTTTTTGTAATTTGCACTATTTATTGTAACCTATTATTAAGTAAAACAGCGTACGTGAAGTGATAAGCCGATTAATATTTGCAACAGTATGCGGTATAAAAGTGTCTCACATTTACAACAAAACATTCACTCTTCAGGCGACGGTCGAGAATAAACAAACTTCAAACATGAACTTCTTCACTGTTTTGTTGTTTTGCATCCAGGCTTATTTGGTACAAGTAAGTATATCATTTTTAGTTCTACTTGATTTAAGATAATATAAATAAATATTTTGTTATGAAAAATTCATAAGATTCATTCTGCGTGGTTGTAATCACTTTATGAAAATTGCTAAAATATTAAATTATTTCTTGTGATTCAACGAGTGCAATCGTTTTAATTTTTTTTACCTACTGCTCCCTAGAATGTACTCAGCCAATGCAGTTGCGGTAGTTCAGGACTAGCATCGATATCTCCAACTTCTTTTTCCCATGGCCATGGTTGTGGAGGTATATCCAGCGGTGGCCTGGGATATGGTGGTCTTGGTGGTTTAGGATATGTCATTGGAGGCGCGGGACTTTTGGGCAACGCTGGTGAATCGGTATATGGAGCATTATCGGGAACAGGTTACGGTGGTGTTGGTGAAGGTAACGTTGCAGTTGTTGGTGAACTGCCAGTGTCTGGTAACACGGCTGTTATAGGTCACGTGCCTATTTTGGGTGCAGTTAACTTCTTCGGTAATGTGCCAGCTGCTGGTTCAGTCTGTATCAACGGACAATGTTCATGTGGGTGCGGTTACTGATAGAAAATTGAAAAACTGATTTCAAGAAATAAATACTTGACAAACGTTAACATATTTTTTATTATATCAGCTGTCTACCCAAAACCCGTGATGATAGTTTTATCTTATATGTATAAAGTTTTCAAAAATTGCTTTCCGCTTGTGCCGTGTGCCGCGGGCAGGCGCTGGCAGGGGTGCAAATGTTGTAATGACACATGTTTACGGATCTCTCCCACCTTTTTTTTTTGTTTGTGCGGCATCGCCTCGGATACCACCGGTTGGTGGTTAAGTCGAACTCGAACCGACACGCCGTCACAGCCGTCACAGGTACCAGAAGCCGAGGAGCCAGGTGTATCCTCGCAATGAAATCCCTGGTACCCCGACATACCTCGGGTCACCTACAGCTTGTAGATAGCCCCCTCCTGTGAGAGAAACCTACTGTTCCTTTCCCGATCAACAGAAAAGGCGAGCATAACTCGCACACGCGGAGTTCCACGCGCTTTCACTCCGTATCATGGCCGCAGTCATGATACGGAGCGAGAGGATATTCACTCCGATGGCCTCCATGACGTCACGCCTCGGCTTCTCCCATGCTGGACATTTTACCAACGTATGGAGTGCCGTGTCAACGGTTCGGCCAACACAGTGGTGACACCCAGAAGCCGGTTCCTGCCGGATCAAATACAGATGATCCCCGAAGCATCCCTTGCTGGTGATCACCTGCGTCAAGGGGTATGAGAGGCTGCCGCGATGCCTCTCGAGCCAATCCTTCATGTCGGGTCTTACCGCCGCAATGATGGTGTGCCCAGCGCTCGGTTACCCGAGTCGTTCCTTCCACTCCTCCACAAGGACCTGGTGGAGCTGGAATTGCTGAGTTTCGATTTCTCGGATTTCAGGAATCGGATCCAACTCCCGCGCCTCCTTGCGCCACTAATAAAGTACGGCAAGGGATCTCTCCCATCTGAGACGCAGAGAGTCACACGGTGTGATTAGTCGGTCTGACTCCTACATACTACCCCGCCGCAAATCCCAGTGCCCCGTAAGGATCCCACACGTAAAAAAAGTTGTCAGCATATTTGAGGTGGACTGACTCCCAAAAAACAATTGCCATTGATTGATATACATTTTCATTATTTATTATTATTTTTCATGTTGAGGCAGTTTTTTTTTCAATCTAGCGTATAGTCAAATTAATTGTTCCACGTCGCAGGACTTTAAGAGTAGGGTTCGCTTTCATGAATTGAAGGAATTCATGATAGCGAATCAAACCAAAGTACTATAATTTATACTCAGATCAAATAAAAAAGGTAGATAGACTGGAAATAAGAATGCAGTCACCTTTTTTTAAATATATGATAGTCACTGAAGTGCTGTCACTTGTCAGGTCAAAAAAATATGCTCTGTTCTTTCTTACAAATTATAATAATATTAAACATTAAAAATATTTATGTAAATGTAGGTGGTATTTATAGCAAATTTAAATACCCCATTGATAATCCAATGTAAATTATGAATGATTTTTATTGGATTAATTATCACGAAAGCTATTCAGAAAATGTTTAATTATAAAGCCTAAACAGTTTATACACTATAAAGTTACATGATTTAAAAAAATATAATAATACTTATTTCACTTTGCCTGCAATTAATTTAAAAATTACCATATTTTTGATCTATTTTAATATTAACTACTCGCAACAGTCTCGCAGTAGGTCATTCGTGATATTGACATTATTTATGTCAAAGAACCTCAAAATTGTGTTTTAATAACACAAACCAATATAAATTTGGATGTACTAACGTGGGTAACGTTTTCCTTTACTTTCAGACTTTTTGTTCACTTTTGTATAATTTTTATACCATATACATCATACATATATACGTATATATACGTAGCCGCATGTGTCATTACACAGGGGGCATTTTTAAGGCCAATTAAGTGCACGAACCTTCGTACGAAAATAAAGAGAAGGCCGTTTGGCTTTTAGAGAGAGGGCGCCCTATTTTAACAAAATGCATTTCAAAGTTGAATAACTCGCAAATATGTTTTTAAAAATCCTATCCAATAATACCCGTATACATGAGAAAAAAAACATCCCCACTTTACTTGTAGGGGAGGTACCCCAAATATTTTTTTTTTTTTTTACAACGGTTCGGGGTTTAAACAACAGTTCGGGCGGTAGATCGAGGATGGACAGACAGACATGACGAATCTATAACGGTTTCGAGGCAAGAACTACGGAACCCTATGACACATTTATTATACATTATTCTTCAGATTAATAATATATAAGAATAATTCTTAATTAACTTATTGAGTTCAAAAATTATCAAAATTAATTGTTTTTATTTTTTTTATTTTTTACTTTTTAATAATGAGTCTTTTAATCTGTATAAAATTTGTTTTTAGGGTTCCGTAGCCAAATGACAAAAAACGGAACCCTTATAGATTCGTCAAGTCTGTCTGTCTGTCCGTATGTCACAGCCAATTGTTTCCGAAACTATAAGAGCTATACTGTTGAAATTTGGTCAGTCGATGTATTCTGTGAACCGCATTAAATTTTTTATATAAAAATAGAAAAAAAAACAATACATTTTGGGGGTCCCCATACTTGGAACTGAAACTCAAAAACTTTTTTTTCATCAAACCTATACGTGAGGGGTATCTATTGATAGGTGTTCAAAAATGATGTTGAGGTTTCGAAAATCATTTGTTTCTAAACTGAATAGTTTACGCGAGTGACACATCCAAAGTGGAAAAATGTGTGTGTGTCCCCCTCTAACTTCTAAAATAAGAGAGTGATAAAACTAAAAAAATATATGTTGTACATTACCATGCAAACTACCAACGAAAATTAGTTTGAACGAGATCTAGTAAGTAGTTTTTTTTAATACGTCATAAATCGTAACACGCAATTTACCTTTCATCAAATCAATACACTAGTATAAAAACATCGATGAAAGTTACAACGAACTACAAGAACTTTTATATGATGTTACTTACTGATACGGAACCCTTCATGGGCGAGTCCGACTCGCACTTGGCCGCTTTTTTGTATTGTTCTTATCAGCGAAAATATTTTTTTCAATTTTTTATAAAAAATTCAGACAGTCGTTTTAGTTTACCCTGACTGGTATTATTCGAATTAATCGAAATTAGTAAAACAACAAAATATGCCTTTTAGTCTATAATTATTTTATTGACATTACTTTTCAAATTAATACAGCCCACAACCACAATGATGACCTGTTCCATGTCCCAGGCTTAAGCCATTGATTCCCGAATATCCTAAACCGTAACCATATCCAATAGCTCCAGAACCAAAACCACCTGATCCAATATCAAATGCTCCGGCAGCGTTAGAGACTTCACTAGTGATGGCAGTGATTCCATTACCACAACCGTAATGGACACCACCAGCACCGGCAGACGGTAGTACTCCTTCAAAAGCTATAGCACTTAAGAACGGTAGTTCACCAATAACATTCAGAGAACCTTCATACGCGTTCTCAGAAGCTACGGATATTCCACTGGGAGCTATAGATGCTGCACTATACACAGGAAAGGCGCCACCACTTGAAGGTACTATTTCAATTCCTGAACCAAGGCCAGCCCCAATACCGAATCCAACACCATTACCATAGCCCGAACCAAAAACTGAACCACTTGCAATTTGTGAACCACATGTTAAACTGCCGGCAGGTGAAGCAACTAGATTCCTCGTGTACTCTCCGCAGGGTTGAATACACTGACTGAAGGCGACCTGAAGAAAATTTATTTTTAATAACGATATTATATCATAACTTTTTTATTAGGGATTAGGGTTTTGATCATTGTTTATTAGGATTTTAAAACTACGTAAAAATTTGAGAACTCACGTGGACGAGGGCTGCTTGAATGCAGAATATGATGACAGCTTTTGCGAACATTTTTTAGGTATTAAAATACACTCTTGTGCGTCTTCTGTGAAGTGAATTTTAATTCGTTTGTTGCTTGTTTTATACCATACTATGTTATCAGTTTGCATGTGATTTTTCTATGAAATAGTGCTACTGTAATTTGCAATATTTATTGAAACCTATTGTTAAGTAAAATAGCATACGTAAAGTGATAAGGCTATTAATATTTGCAATAGTGTCCAGTATAAAAATGTGTCACAGTTGCTACAAAACATTCACTCTTCAATCGATCTTCGAGAAGCAAGAAACTTCAAACATGAACTTCTTCACTGTTCTGTTGTTTTGCATCCAGGCTTGTTTAGTAGAAGTAAGTATATCAAATTATTTTCTACTTGATATAACATATTAAAATATATATAAACGTTGTCATAGGTAAGATTTGTAAAATTTATTTTGCTTGACTACGATCACTTTATTGAAATTGCGAAAACACTAACTTGTTTATTTTGATCAATTCTAAAACGATTGAAATTGTTTTTTGATTCGATTGAAATCTTTTCAACTTTCTTTACCTGCTGTTCCCTAGAATGTACTCAGTCAATGCAGCTGCGGCAGTACAGGACTAGCATCGATCTCTCCTACTTCTATTTCCTACGGACATGGTTGTGGAGGTATCTCCAGCGGTGGTCTGGGATATGGTGGTATTGGTGGTTTAGGATATGGTATTGGGGGCTCGGGCCTAATGGGCAACGTTGGTGGATCGGCATATGGAGTATCATCGGCAGCAGCTTATGGTGGTGTTGGTGAAGGTAACGTCGCAGTTGTTGGTGAACTGCCAGTGGCCGGTAACACTGCTGTTATTGGTCAGGTGCCCATCTTGGGTGCTGTTAACTTCTGCGGCAATGTGCCAGCTGCTGGCTCCGTCTGTATCAATGGACAATGTTCTTGTGGATGTGGTTACTGATAGAAAATTGAAAAAAAAATGATTTCCAGAAATAAAAACTTGACAAACGTTAACGTATTTTTTATCCAATACACACGATGAAAATTTTATCACAAACTTTTAAATTAATATTTCGGACATCTTACTCACAACGCTATCTAGTCCCAAACCAAGCAGAGCTTGCGTTATGGGCACCAAACAACTGATATAAATACATAGACAGAGTTTCTTTTGTAAATACATACCTACATAATATACATAGAAAAACACCCAGACTCTGAAATAACCCGGGAATCGAACCCGTGATCTCTTGATCAGCAGCCGCATAAGCTAACCACTAGACCAACAAGGCAGGTTGAGAGTTACAGCAGATGGTGGTGCCCGCATCAGCGCGGCCAGCGCTAGCAGGGGTCAGAATGTCGTAATATCAACTGTTTCCGGATATTTCCCAGGCGCAGAATAGCATACCGCGTGGTTTTAGTCAGTCCAACTCCGACACACCACCATGCTGCAAATCCCAGTGACGCCCCGACACATAAAAAAGTTGTCAGTATATTTATTGAGAGCACTGATTTCCCAATAACGATTACCATTGATTGACATAAATTATCATTATTTATTATTACATTTCGTGTTGGGGCAAATGGAAAGACAGTTCTTTTTTTCAATCTAGCGTGTAGTCAAATTTACTGTTCAACGTCGGCCCGAACTTTGAGAGTGGGGTTCGCTGTCACAAATTCCTACTTTTAATACTAACATCAAATAAAAAAGTTAGATAACTGGAATAAGAAAGTGAAGTCATTTTTTTAACTATGTATGAGTCACTGAAGTGTTGTCACTTTTAAAATATCTTTGGAAATTGCGAAAGCTTAGGTGATATGCGAAAATACATCCGTTTTTTCTTAAAAAATAACAATAATATAAAGCGTCTAAGAAGTAGTCCACCGACTTCGGGTACAAGGACCAAGAAACCGGTGGTTAGGGCTCGAAAGACAGAAACCTCCTCACTATACGTCCCGTGTCAAGAAGAACTGCCTTTTGCATCAGACCCTTAATCCAGCCATTAAACGAAAGCCTCTTATGATGTTGCTCAAGTCTCTTGGTTATCAATTCGTGATCAGATATGACTTGTAATGCTTATAACTGTTATTTTACTTAGTATGTCTTTACTTATTTACGAAGTTTTCCAAGTAAGTTAATTTTACAAGTTAGGCCCCTGTAACTCCTGAAATAAAAAAAAATACAAATCCGCTAAAGTTTTCCTTGAAAGTTCAATATATGAACAACTATCATGAATTTTTGCGGGTTTTTTGAGCCAGTCGTTTGGCTTTTAAGTGGCGGGGAACGCCCTATTTATACAAAAAAAAGCGGCCAAGTGCGAGCCGGACTCGCCCATGAGGGTTCCGTAGCATTATATAAAAGTTTTTGTACTTCGTTGTAACTTTCATCAATGTTTTATTAATAGTATTTTGATTGAAAGAAATGTAAATTGCGGTTTATGATTTATGACGTATTAAAAAAAAACTACTTACTAGATCTCGTTCAAACCAATTTTCGTTGGAAGTTTGCATGGTAATGTACATCATATATTTTTTCTAGTTTTATCACTCTCTTATTTTAGAAGTTACAGGGGGGGGGGGACCAACATTTTACCACTTTGGAAGTGTCTCTCGCGCAAACTATTCAGTTTAGAAAAAAATGAGATTAGAAACCTCAATATCATTTTTGAAGACCTATCCATAGATATCCCATCCGTGTGGATGAAAAAAATGTTTTTGAGATTCAGTTCTAAGTATGGGGACCCCCAAAATTTATTTGCTTTTTTTCTATTTTTGTGTAAAAATATTAAAGCGGTTCCCAGAATACATCTACTGACCAAGTTTCAACAGTATAGCTCTTATAGTTTCGGTAAAAAGTGTCTGTGACATACGGACGGACAGACAGACAGACAGACATGACGAATCTATAAGGGTTCCGTTTTTTGCCATTTGGCAACGGAATAAATGAGAAAAAAAACATCTCCATCTTATTTGCAGTGGAGGTACCCAAATTGATAATATTTTCAATAATTGTATTGTAGCACTTCGTCGACGTAATTGCAACACAAATACATGCAAAGTTTCGTCTTTCTATCAACAATGGTTTAGGTGGTCGGACAGACGGACTTCAGGGGTCAGAGACAAGAACTGCAGAACCCTAAAAAGGGTAGATTTCAAAAATTGATGACTTTATTCTTAATTAACGTATAAAGTAGAAATTTAAATATCGCAATCAAAATTAATTGTTTTTCATTTACTTTTTAACAATGAGTCATTTAATTAAGTTCACTATTATGAACAATGCAAACAACATATAAATTAAATGAAAGTGAAATAGCAAATAGTTTTTCAAAAATTTTGTCGTCGTTTTTGTTTACTGTGACAGGTGTTTATTCGAATTAATCAAAGTTATTAAAAAAACAAATATCTTTAGGACGATATATTTTATTGACATTTTCAAATTAATACAGCCCACAACCACAATGATGACCTGCTCCATGTCCCAAGTTTAAGCCATTGAGCCCCAAACCTCCTAATCCGAAACCATACCCAATACCTCCGGAACCATACCCGGCTGATCCAATACCAATTGCTCCGCCAGCGTTAGAGACTTCACTAGTGATGGCAGTGATTCCATTACCACAACCGTAATGGACACCACCAGCACCAGCAGACGGTAGTACTCCTTCAAAAGCTATAGCACTTAAGAATGGTAGCTCACCAACAACATTCAGAGATCCTTCGTAAGCGTTCTCACGCTACGGATATTCCACTGGGAGCTATAGAGGCAGCACTATGTACAGGAAAGGCGCCACCACTTGAAGGTACTATTTCAATTCCAGAACCAAGGCCAGCCCCAATACCGAATCCAGCACCATTACCATAGCCAGCACCAAAAACTGAACCACTTGCGATTTGTGATCCACATGATAAACTGCCGACAGGTGAAGCAACTAGATTCCTCGTGTACTCTCCGCAGGGTTGAATACACTGACTGAACGCAACCTGAAATAAAGTATTTTTTAATAACAACATTATATTACAAATTAATAACTTTTTCGTTTTTACGCGTATGTCTACAAATTCTTTTGTTCATTTCATTTAAAATTATACAATGAAAATTTTACTAAAGAACTAGTTTACGAGTGCAAAAAGCGTTTAAGTGTAGATGATAGCAAACGATTGACATTTTTGATTATGATAGACAACGATGTGCACAGCATTATTTTTAAGTACTTTTTAATTTATTTTTATGATAAACTTTGCTCTCAAATACCGTTTTGTCAAAGTTTCGTCCATTAAGTAACTGTTCGAAGAGCATGATAAATATTGCACCTACACGTTCATCAACAGCCTTTAATAGTTCACTGCTGGACATAGGCCTCTCCTTGAAAAGCAAGTATTGGCCTACTATATTACGCTGGCCAGACGGGTTGGTATAGGGTTTGTTTCAAGTTTTCCTTCTCTTTGCATTGATGTTGTCTTGCGTAGTTTATCCCTTAGTCGCCTTTTACGACACCCACATGAGATGAATAGGGGTGGTGACACTCTGTATCCGTAATCCGTCACCACACGCACGTACCTACATGTTAACATAATTTAAATATTGACTCCTGCAGCCCCGAGGAGCCAGAGATCCGAAGTGATTTTTCACCCCATCAACAAAAAAAGTGTTTCTTAAATGCACTGTACGTGCAGTGGGCTTCAGGAACCTTCTGAAACGATAACTCTTTTCTCACTTTATTTGTTGGCTACGTAGTAACGTATGAACCAAGTATGGTAGCACCATTAGACATCTCGTTCGTGACATAAGAAGTGACTAAGGAAGAAAACTACGCAAGTCAACAGCCAAAAGAAAAAAAAACTGGACACACAAACTATTGGGCACGAGTGAAGGTCATCGTCCCGGGCATTCACTGCCGCCTTCTTGTGCAAAATGACATATTCAAAGCAAGCTGTGACCGCGATAAAGCAACACCCAAACTCTATAAGAACTCGTCTAGTCAACTTGGTATTTGGACCCAAAATCTTCTTTCTAAAAGAGGCTTGATTCCGGAATTAGGTTTTTGATGACACTTGATTTTAACACTCCGTAATAATTTGAAAACTCACGTGGACGAGGGTTGCTTGAATGCAGAATATATTGAAAGCCTTTGCAAACATATTTTCCAGTTTTAAAATACACTCTTTTGCGTCTTCTGTAAGTGAAGTGAATCTCTATTCGTTGCTGGTTTTATACCATACTATGTTATCAGTTTGCATGATTGTGCTTTTTCTATGAAATAGTGTTTCCGTAATTATTGTAACTTAAAATAAAGTAAAATGGCGTACGCGAAGTGATAAGGCGATCGATTTGTGCAACAGTATCTGTATAAAAAGTGTGTCACAGTTACAACAAAACATTCACTCTTCAGTGGACCTTCGAGAAGAAACAAACATCAAACATGAACTTCTTCACTTTTCTGTTGTTTTGCATTCAAGCTTGTTTTGTACAAGTAAGTGTAATAATTTGAATCTGTTTGATTCTAAGCACTTTATAGAAATTGCAAAAATATTGACATATTTATTTTGATTAATTTCAAAACGATATAAATCAGTAAAATATGATTTAATTTTTTTAAATAATATATGTTTGTATGTCTGTTAAAATCTTTAAGTACGAAAACTTTTGTGACTTAATTTTTTGTACTGTTTTGTAGAATGTCCTCAGCCAATGCGGCTGTGGTAGTTCAGGTATAGCATCAATCCCTCCAGCTTCTATTTCCTATGGCCATGGTTGTGGAGGTGTCTCCAGTGGTGGTCTTGGATACGGTGATATTGGTGGTTTAGGTTATGGCATTGGAGGTGCGGGACTTATCGGCAATGGTGTTTCGTCGTATGGAGCATCATCGGCAGCGGCTTACGGTGGTGTTGGTGAAGGTAACGTCGCAGTTGTTGGTGAACTGCCAGTGTCCGGTAACACTGCTGTTATTGGTCAGGTGCCTATCTTAGGTGCTGTTAACTTCTGCGGCAATGTGCCAGCTGCTGGCTCCGTCTGTATCAATGGACAATGTTCTTGTGGATGTGGTTACTGATAAAAAATATTCAAAAGTTGATTCTAATAAATAAATAATTAACAAACATAAACGTATTCTATAATTTAAAAAAAAATATAGCTTTGCCAGAAATATTCAAAGAATGCCTATGGCAGAAAACATGAAATCCATAAACAAAACAAATCATCAAAGTGCGTGTCAGTCATTCATAATGGCCTCTGGATCTAAAATCGTATCCGGTAGATAATTATATTAAGTTTACTTATTAATGCGTTATTTTTGTACGAAGATTTCCAAGTAAACGTATTTTACAATATAGAACTCTAGAACTACTAAACCAACAAAGTTGTCGAAGGGCCACAGCACACTGGCTACTTTTAGCATCGACGATCGGCGATTTTGCGATGCCTCGATGCTGCATCGCGTTTTAGCGATATCAAAATCGCGCGTCATGTTGCATCATTCGCGACTTTCTGCGTTGGAATTCCGTATCGGAAACACGCGTTTTAGTGACTGTTCAGATGCCTGGATGATATTGCAGTATTCTGTAAACTGTGGTTTTCTTTACAAAAGAGAGTTTGGAGAGTAGCGTTCAGCTGCTGTGTCGCGCTTCTAAAAAGTGAATCGATCTCCGTGTTTGGCGTTTTTAAGTGTGCGGTGTGGAGCGTTCGGTCGCCGTATTTAGCTTCTAAAAAGCGACTAGTCGCCGATCGTTGATGCTAAAAGTAGCTAGTGTGCTGTGGCCCTAACTCGTTATAGTTTTTCTTCAAAGTTCAGCATATAGACTACCATGGCGTATTTTTTATTTTTTTCGAACCTACCGTTGAGCTCTTAGAGGTGGGAGGAGAGTATAGCTTTTTAAAAAAAATGCCCCATAAAATCGCAAACGGATACCAATATAAAAAAATCGTATTAGCATCTTCTCAATGCTTACAAAAGACCTATCCAATAATACCCCACACAATGGGATAGGCGCAAGAACAAAAAAAACTTCCTCTATTTACCTGTAGGAAAGGTACCCCAAATAAAAGTATATTTCATGATTTTATTTTACGACTTTATCGACGTGATATAAAACATATTTATGCAAAGTTTCATCTTTCTAGCATTAACTCTTTGGACGGTAAGTCGAGGACGGACGGATGGGCAGACATGACGTATCTATAAGGGTCAGAGTCATGAACTACGGAACCCTAAAAATAATAAAATTATTTGAGATGCATAAAATAATACTTAACTATAACGAGTATGAGTTGAAAGGCGTAAAATAATTGAAGCTAATTTGTGAACAATTTTATTATAATATTATATCGTTAAACTTCAATGGGACCATATAGTGTTTTAAACTTTCCTGGTCAGTAATATTACAATAGAAAGCTGCAGGATTGCGGGACTTTTTGTTAATAAGTCTTGTGTAAGTTAAAGCTACGTGCCTAGTTTAAGTTTTCTGTTACTATTCTGGTGTAGAATAAAGAGTTATATTATTATTCTCTTTATTTGATAATATTTACATATAAATTACATTTTAAATATAAATATAAAAAAATACATTTAATAATAAAGAAATACGTCAGTTTGGTGTCGGTAGTAGCGGTTGAGTTCTCTGTTTAAGGCTCATTTAAAAAATAATTTACTCCTCTTGTTCCATTAATTTAATTGCTAACAAAGTCTAGTGTGATTAATAAAAAAATATACAGTGTTTTTCAAAACATATAACAGAGTGTAATCTTATTTAAACTAAATAACAAAAACACATATCGGATCAGTGAAAAAAAACCTACCCTATTCCACAAAATAAAAAAAATAAAAGAACAAATAGAAACTTTGTGCTTGTGTGAAGCTGAATTGTTTGACCCTGGGTGTGTAATCGTGTGGTTACTGAAGTGCCAAGTGAATAACTCGTGTATTAAGCCTGAAAAACAACCTCGAATATAGTTTGACAGCAACGCCATCTGTTATCGAATAGACCGAATAAACACAATGGCAAACTGTGCGGCGTGTGGCAAATTTGTGTCTAATAAGAGTGTCACTGTATGCTGCAAGTGTACAAAAAAATTTCACCTATCCTGTGTCAACATGACAAAGGTAAATAAAGAATGGCAATGTCAGGAATGTAGGGGAAAACTTGCTAGAGACCGTGACCACCCAGTTTGTGAGGACGAGAATAAGAGTTCCCCCGTCAGCTCATATGACTCTTCGCAGTCTGTCACTGGCTCTGCAGATAGGGACCAAGAGCGAAATGTTGACATTATCCGCGAGTTGAAGCTGATGAGAGCGGAAATGAAGGAAATGATGGAAGATATGAAAACGGAGCTGCGGGAGATTCGTCTCGAGATGAATGACCTACGTCAAGCAGTGGCTACATCCAAGAAAAAGGTCGACCACCTGGAGAGTCGCCTAAACGACCTTGAGCAGAAACAAACTGCCTTACCCGGAGCCGCTGTGGACCAGCTGGACAATGCAGTGAGACAGCTGCAAATGGAGCTCAACGAACGAGAACAGGAGCTGCTGCTCTCTGACGTCGAGATCTCGAATCTCCCCGAGAGTCCCGGGGAGAATGTTTTTCACTCGGTGGAACTGGTGGCCCGAAAGTTGGGTGTGGCCTTGGAGGCACGGGACATAGTTTTTGCGGAGCGCGTGGGCCCCCGTGTGGAGCGGTCACGTGAGTCGGGAGCTATGGCGGGGGCGTCGCGGTGCCGCCACATCGTGGTGCGGCTGGCGCGGCGCGGGCTGCGGGACGAGCTGCTGCGGAGCGCCCGCGTGAGGCGCGGGGCCACTTCGGCGGATCTCGGCATCGAGGCGCCGGCGCGACGCTTCTACCTAAACGAGAGACTCACTAGAACAAACAAACATCTGTTCTACCGCGCCCGACAAGCAGCTGCTGGTCTGGGCTGGAGATTCACATGGACGAATCGCGGAAGGATACTGACCAAGGAAGCTGATGGAAAACGCACATACATTATTCGCTCGGAGAATGATCTCGAACGGGTTTTTGGTAAGCAAACAGCCACGACTTCCACGGATTAGCACAGTTATGTTTTTGTGTCTCTGTGTTCATGTGTCTGGTGGTGTAATAGTGACTAATAGATTATCACCGTTATTTTATAAATTTGAAAATATACTGAGTGTGTATCTCAGATTCTTTATATACCCCCTATATTTGGCTACCTTTGTGATAGTGTTGTTGATAGTTATCTTTGCTATGACTGGAACTATTACAAAACTAAACCCACACTTATTACTAATTCTATACCTTAAATCATATACAACTATTTACAAATTATATTTTTTTAAAACTCATTACAGTCATTTCTTACATGTAATTATTTACAGATATTATGTACAGATTTATATTAAAAAACACTTTATAGACCTTGTTCACCTTGCAAAACGAAAACTGAAACAAGTGTTTACAATGTTGTTCAATATCTCATATCATAAGGTTATGAGAGTTGTATTTTCTATAAAGATTACAATAATGAAGGTGAGCTTGGCTGTGGTTACGCTGGATACTAATTTTCATCTTGAGTCTAAGGCCACTATGGTTTGCGTGATGACTACCTGCAGGTGGCAAGCAAAAGAACATATTAACAATCAGTTACTAAATACATTAAATATAATGGTTTCTAAATATAATAGTATTAAGTTATGTTATAATGACCCGTAAAAAAAAATTTTTAAAATTTGGTCTTTTTAATGCAGGTTCTCTGGGAACTAAACATGATGAATTTCTAGTGGCAATGAGTCTACACTCAGTCGACATCATGGCTATAAATGAGACTTGGTTGAGGTCTGGTGAGGAGGGGAGAGCACCAGCAGTGCCAGGTTATAGGCTGAGGCACATTCCAAGACCTAATTCCATCAGGGATGGTCGCGGTGGGGGAGTAGGATACTATATAAAAAATGGGATCAAAGTGCAAACCAGAAGCCACCCCGCGCATAAAGAGGTGGAACAATATTGGCTTTTATTAACCATAGCTGGTAAAAAGCTTTTGGTGGGTACAGCTTACAGGCCTCCTTGGTTGTCTGTTGACAAATTTTTGGACAGCCTAACTGAAAGCATTAGTGCACTATCCCCCTATGATCACATCATTCTCTTGGGTGATTTCAATATTAACATGCTTGATGGGTGTGCCATAAACACTAAGAAACTGCAAGATTTTTTACACTACAACAACATGCATCAAGTAGTTGACACTCCTACACATTTCATAGGAAACAGTAGCACACTAATAGATATTATATGCACAGATGTTGATGTGAGAAATGTAGTTGTGAGTCATGTTCCCGACTTAGGTCATCATTCTATAGTAACATGTGAGTCGGTATTCAGGAAGGAAAAAGTCAAACAAAGATGGGTTACATATAGACCATTTAAGGACATTTTGCAAGTCCCTTTTAATATAGATATGGAGCATATTCCGTGGCGGGCTTTATCCTTACAAGATGGGGTGGACATAATGGTGGAAGGCCTCTCAAAACACATTATTCAGCTGTTTGACCACCATGCTCCTGTAAAGCACACATTGTTTAAAGGCGAGTACACCCCATGGATAACAGAAAATGTTAGATTAATCTTTGGCTTGAGAGATAGGGCTAGGAGAGTATTTCAGCAGACAAATTTAGCATCAAAAAAAAAATATTATTTAGATTTAAAACATATGGCTAAAGTAGCCTTATATAATGAAAAATCAGCATATTTCAGAATAAACATTAATAATAATATTAACAATCCAAGATCTTTGTGGAAAAATTTAAAAAATATAGTATTGCCATCACATCAACCTAAATTCTTGCCGGATCATTTGAATGATCCGGATGGTATTAACAGGGATTTCCTAAATGTGCCGGGTGACCATGGGGTAAGTATATCCAGACTGACATATTATGAGTTCCACAGATACAAACCAAACTTATATTTCAAGCTAGAACCTGTAGATCAACATACTATACTAACTATTTTGAATAACATTAAGACTAAAGCTATAGGTATAGATAAATTAAATATAGAAATGATAACACTTACACTGCCAAACTCATTAGATATTATCACAGATATTGTGAACACCTCCATTACCACCCAAACATTCCCAAGCATGTGGAAAGCCTCTATTGTCCGCCCTATACCTAAAATTAATGTTCCAAGTACCACCAAGGATCTACGACCTATTAGCATATTACCCTGTTTGTCAAAAGTACTTGAAAGAGTGGTATACATGCAGGTCATAAAATACCTGGAGGCCAATGGCATCCTTCCGGAGAAACAGTCTGGTTTTAGGAAGAATCACGGCACCGCAACAGCCTTATGTGATGTGGTAGGTACCATACTGGAAGCTAGGGATCGTGGAGAGGGAACAATACTTGCCCTGCTCGACTACTCCCGTGCATTCGATGCCATTAATACATCCCTTCTCCTATCTAAGTTATCGTACTACGGATTTGCCCCTGAATCGGTAAAGTGGTTCCACAGCTACCTCACAAATAGGTCACAGCAGGTAGAGCTGCATAAGGAGGATGGATCAGTCATGTCTTCTCGACCCCAAGCTGTAACAAGAGGAGTTCCACAAGGCTCCATACTGGGGCCTCTCTTATTTATATTGTACACAGCTGACATGACTGATTGCTTCTTAAACTGCAAATACCACATATATGCAGATGACACTCAGCTGTTATTTAATTTTAAACCAAATGAAACCAAGTCTGCAGTGGACAAAATAAACGAGGACTTGGAGAGGGTAGTTAGATGGTCTGAAGAACACTCATTGGTCTTAAATCCAATAAAGTCCAAATTTATGGTGTTGGGTAGTAAGGGGCAGATCCAGTCTGTTTTGCAAAATGACCCTGTCATTATTGTAAAAGGACAAAGGATTGCAAGGGTTGATGAGGCTTACAATCTGGGACTGCTGATGGACCCTGAGCTGAGGTTTGAAGCTCATTTAAGTAACATAGTTAAAACTTGTTTTTATAGACTCAAAACTTTGTATAACATCCGTGACTACATCAGTATACCCTTAAGGAAACAGTTAGTAGACAGCCTAGTATTATCTAAGTTTAACTATTGTGATGTAGTGTACGGTCCATGCTTACTGGCAAGAACAAAAAATTTAATACAAAGGGTCCAAAATGCTTGCGCTCGGTTCTGTTTTAATATTCCCAGACGTCATCACGTAACACCATACATAAATGACCATGACATCATAAAGATGGAAGCCAGAAGGAAGCTGCATTTAGCTAGCTTACTCTTTGGCGTAATAAAAAAATGTAGTCCTACCTATCTACATGAGACAATAGACTGGAGGCATAACCACTTCGCTTATTCCATTCGGCCATCGGCTGGAGCTCTCAGAATACCGGGACATAAAACAGCTGCATTTCGTGGTTGTTTTAAATATGCAGCCACACGATGCTGGAACTCAATACCACCACCCATTAGGGACCTGAAATCCATTTACTCTTTTAAATTCAAATTTAAAAAATACCTTTTAGAACAACAAAAACAACTAGCTATGACCATAGTTACGTACTTACCTTCAGGTTTTTGATCCATGAACAGTATGTTATTAATACAGATGGGGTAACATCTCCCTTGGTGTCCTGGTGTGTCCCGGTGTGATGGCAGTTTTTTAACTATAATTTAATTAATAATTTGTTTTGGGTATCAATTTGATCTTTAATTATTACTTGCTTTTTGTTTTATTTGTTTTAGTCTCACTTTGGTTCTATATTTGGTTTGTTATATTCCCCCTGAAAGGAATTAATGATTATTTTTGAGTAGTTATTATTGTGTTTGTAAGAATGTTATTATTGTAATTGTAGAATATTTCATACTGGACTTACCACTTTAACAATTTTCAATATTTAACTTTAACTTAGCTGCTATCGGCATTAAACTCGGCTGCTATGGTGGGCACTGAAAATCAGTTCTGTGATGGTCTAAGTCCGTTGCAGTAAATGCTGAGTGTCCACCTATTTTGTTAGACATGGCGTACAGCCCATATTACCACTATTGACTGCCCAGTGCCCTATTTCAGAGGCTTACTTTTGTAATGCACCAGTTAATGTACACTTTGTTTTTGTAATTTTTGGCATTCGATTCGATTTATGTAATATGCATTGACTTTACGTGTGAATTTCATTGTGATGCTAATTTACACACTAAAAATCAATGCCACGTCATTTGGCATTGACAGTTGACAGTAATGTCAATTGACAATGACAAGTGTTACAAGCCTCAAAAAATACTTCTACTTTGTATAGTGTTTAAAAATATCGCATTAAACCTTGTATGCTGTGTTTATCAAAAAAAAAAAAAAAAAAAAAAAAAAAAAAAAAAAAAAAAAAAAAAAAAAAAAAAAAAGTAATAGACCACCGACTTCGGGTACAGGGACCAAGAAACCGGTGGTTAGGGCTCCAAATACAGGAACCTCCTCACTATACGTGCCGTGTTAAGGAGGACTGCCTTCTGCATCAGACCCTTGATCCAGCCATCTAACGTGAGCCTCTTAAGGTGTTATTCGAGGCTCCTGGCTACTAAATTATGAGCAGAAACAACTATCGGAACAATGATCGCCAAATCGACATTCCACATATCGAAAATCTCGTGAGATAAATCCAAATATTTTATTATTATATTATTGTTATTATTACAAGTACTATGCACAAAAATAAAGATTTACGATTTTAAGGATTGTATGTAATCTTCTTTGCGTTTCAATGCGTGGCAATATTACTTGTCAGAAAAAAAAAATCTACCCAAAACGAAAATTAAATGAAATGATTTGGGTCACTCAAATACCTGGGAATACGTGTGGAAGTTCCGCAAAGGTGGACTCTATATTTACTGAATGCTGTACGTAATTTTCACATCGATTATCTCTCTTCCTCTTTTTCCCAGCTTTATTCCCAATATTATTTTTGGTCGGCTTTCGGCTAAAAAAAACTGATATTCAGGTAAAACTGGTTGAACTAGTAAGTTCAACCAGTTTTACCTGAATATCAGTTTTTTTCACGAAGCGACTGGCATCGGACCTCCGCAATCCTAAGAGAGAATTGAAATGCGTAGGTTCAACCCAGTTGTCACAAAATTTGAGGGCACTGACTTACCAATACATTTGCCATAGATGTTCATGACAACCGGGACCGACGGCTTTATATATAGGCATAAATCACCGCCAAACTTCCAAACTCTGGGCCGCTATTAGGAATTTCTTTAGAAAAACCCAAAAAATTTTTTGATTGAGCCTGATTTGAGCCTGAGACCTTTTGATTAATAGTCGCATACACTATCAATTAGACCAACGAGGCAGATATATCGATTGCCTTTCATTAGGTAAATATTTTAATGATTAGTTTGGGGCAAGAAAAAGAAAGTCAATCGTATAATTTATAAATTTAATCAAAGTAGAAAGAATATGACAGTTGATTCAATTTTATATTGCTTTTGTTTTTGTTGTGTTTGTGATATATAGGTACATATATACTGAGCAATCAAACAAGTGTTCACGTTCGATACTAGTTTATTACTAATAATACAAGGCGCTGCCGGCGCGCAGCGAGCGGCGAGCGGCTAGCATAGTACAACATACCCACATCTAGATATACATCACTCCTTCACACTTAGTTTTTCAAACCTGGTGACAATTAAATTTTCTCTTAGTACTATTACAGAACAATGTGTAACATCAAATAATTAGACCGATTCTAAACATTACTACTGAGTTTACACATCTTAAAAATATCCTTTATAGTCCACTGTTTTCCTAGGACGCTTCGAGCGGGAGGGTACGAGTAATGATGCCGGTGGTACGTCTACCACTGGTTGTACTGATTCTGAGGGTGGAGGTAGTGGTTCCCTTGCTGATGCCAATGGGGTTGCTATATTATCATCCGCACCCGTACCCTCACTCTCGGCCGCTTCACAATCACCCTGTACCTCCCTATCATCATAATCGGCGACCATTGTCGGATCCGAACCTACAGAAACTTCAATATTTTCACTGGGCCGAGGTTCACTGTTACATCTCGATTCGAGGGAAGTACCGGGCGATTGAAACTGTTGAGACCTCTTGTCAACAGTCTCCGTAATTGTCGGCTGACTATTACCAACATATTTGGTTAATTGGTCAATATGTCTAAAACAGAATTGATTCAATTCCTTAATGTAAATATTGTACATCTTATTGCCTATTTTATTCTTTACAATCCCTAATTTCCAAGATTCTTGCCGTGCGCTGTACCAACGAGTCCAAACAACGTCACCAACAACAAACTGTCTTTTCCCGTACACTTTTGTAGTATCAAGGTGGGACGCTGATTTGGAAGGTATTATTAAGTCTAGACGGGACCGTAAGTTTCTACCAAACATCAATTTAGCAGGCGTTTCCCCAGTAGTACAGTGCACGGTGTTCCTATAATTAAACAAATATCCCAACAATAACTCATGAATCTGACACACTGGTAAATTATCTTGTAATATACATTTTAACATTTTTTTTACAATTTCTCACTGAATTCTCGGCTTGACCATTACTACAAGGGTGATAAATAGGTGACGTCATATATTTAATACCGTTCGAACTACAAAATAATTTAAACTCGGCCGAATTGATCTTAACGTCATTATCTGACACTAATACGTTCGGTATACCGAAGGTTGAAAATATACCCTTCAATTTCGTAATTAGCGCTTTAGTTGTAGTCCCATTATGCATATGTAGGCATTCCACCCACTTACTGAATGAATCTACGATCACCAGATATACCCTCTGCCCTATGGTCATATAATCTATGTGCACGCGCTGCCAGGCACTAGAGGCGGCGGGCCACGGCGCAGGAGGATCGCGTGGTGGCGCGGGACGAACTTGGGCGCATGTTGTACAAGACCCTATCCAACGCTCGATATCGCGGTCGATTCCGGGCCACCACATCCGACTTCGCGCATTACTTTTAGTTTTAGTTATTCCTAAATGCGTATCGTGTAATTCGCTTAACATTTTATTTCTTAAAATTGTCGGAATTACTATTCTGTGTCCCCTAAAAAGACAGTTGTTTTCGTACTGTAAGTCAGACTTACATTGAAAAAAAGGTAAAATATCCCCACAATTTATTTTTCGCGGCCAGCCCCTTACCATGTACCTTATAACGGTTTGAATTACCGTATCGCGTTCAGTCGCTTGGGTCACCTCACGTATCGTGGTAGCGGGCGATGACTCATTTAGAAACTGAACTGCATAATATGTGTCTATTTCGTTATTTATTTCTTCCGACTTGTTTACGCATTTTAAAGGCGCGCGTGAAAAGTAGTCGGCCACTATGTTATTATCGCCCGACACGTAATTAACTGTAAAGTTATAAGCAGACAATAAAATAGCATATCTTTGAAGCCTTAGCGCTGTTGTTACCGGTATACCAGACTTATTACCGAATATGGACACCAACGGCCTATGGTCGGTTTTCAATATAAATGGTTCGCTACGGCCATATAAATACTGATGGAACTTTTTCACACCAAATATAATAGCGGTCGCTTCCTTATGTATCTGGCTATAGTTACGCTCACTTGATGTCAGCGATCGCGAAGCATATGCGATTGGACGTTCACGCGCGTCGTCCTGCCCGCGCTGCGATAATACGGCACCTAAACCAGTGGGGCTCGCGTCCACCGTCAGTACGAGCTGGGCCGAAGGTTCGAAATGCGCTAGCACGCGCTCTGACGCTAATTCACGGCGCACTGCCAACATAGCTTGTCGCTGTCTCTTACCCCATTTCCAGGCTACATCGTTCCTAAGTAATTCCAACAGGGGGCTCAGTATGGAGGAAGCATTAGGAATAAAACTTCGGTAGTAATTGACTACTCCCAAAAACCTTTTTACTTCGGTGACATTAGTGGGATCGGGGGCACCTATTATTGCTTTAATTTTGTCAGGACTAGTCATTAGCCCCTCTTTACTAATCACGTACCCCAAATAGGTAACCTTTGGTTTAAAAAAATCGCACTTTTCCTTTTGAAGGCGTAAGCCGGCGTCATTTAATCTGCCTAAGACTTCAGTTAATCTTTTAATGTGGGTATCCCGATCTGGACCCGTGATACATATATCATCAAGCCAAATGCTGACGCCATCTATTCCGCATAAAAGTGTCTCCATTGCTTTTTGAAATATAGCCGGCGCGTTGGCTAACCCGTAAACCAAACGAGTATATTTATATAGGCCCTTATGAGTATTTATAGTCGTGAGTATCTGCGAGGGTTCGTCTAAAATAAATTGATTGTATGCATTTTTAAGGTCAATTTTACTATATAGCTCACCCCCCCCAATCTTAGCAAAAACCTCTTCGATCCGGGGTAAAGGGTATTTTTCTATTAAAAGATCCTTATTTAGGGTAACCGAGAAATCACCTGCGATCCTTACCCTACCATTTTCCTTTAGTACCGGTACTATAGGCGTGGCATATTCTGTGTGATTTATTGGAACTAAAATACCTAAATTAACTAATCGATTTAATTCCTGTTCGACTTTGTCCTTTAAAGCAAAAGGAACGGTACGGGGCTTAAAAAACTTAGGAACACAATTTTTTTTTAGTTGCAGGGTAACTTTAAACTTATTAAATGCACCCAGTTCATCTCGCCACAAGTCGGGATATTTGTTTAATAAGTTTGAGACAGTATCATCGTTGCACACTAAGGACTTAACATCGGTCGTGATAAATAAATTAAAAGCGGACATGAAATCTCTCCCCAGTAACGGCGGCCCTCCGTTAGGGACTACAAAAAATTTAATAAGTTTTTTCATATTATTATATTTGGCCGTTATCATAAAAAAACCTAACGGAGAAATTTTATGTCCATTGTACAAACACATATGTACATTACAATTTTGTAGTCGATATTGCATAAAAGTTTTAATGTACAAATCATATGAAATAACACTACAGCCCGACCCGGAATCAAGTTCCATTTTAACGGAATGTTCGCCTAAAACTAAGTCTATTATAATAGGCTTATCAGCCGTAACGTACCTTAGGTTAAAGTTATGGCACTCTTCGCAATCCGTGTCCGGCGACTCGTTATCACTACCTTCATTAGAGTTCATATATTTGATACGCGATGTACTCTTAGAATTAACACACACCTTTTTTAGATGCCCCTTTTTACCGCACTTCAGGCATTTATAGTTTTTAAAACGACACGTATCACTGTTATGATTTTTAAGACCACAAACCAAGCACCGATGACTACCGCGGACGGCCGACCCTGAAGTACCGTTAGCACTACGTCGCCGATTAACTTCAGTTTGATATCTCGCCCGGTATACTGGTTCTTCTTTTATTGAGAATTCCTCTGTACTGGTGCCTAGCATAGACTTGGCCTCCTTTGCACATGCCGCCTGCTCCGCCAGATCAATAGCCCGTGACAACGTCAGTGTCGACGGGTTCTGTTCAAACAACTTGTCACGCTCTGGACCTGTATACATACCAAGGACAAAACGATCTCTAAGATTCGTTTCTAAAGAACTGCCGAAGTCACAGAGGGTTGCCAAACCTCGTAATCGCGCCACCCATTCTCCTAGGGTTTCGCCTGACTTCCTGTTGGCGCTAAAAAAATTCGCTTTGTCCACGAACGTGCATTGTTTTGGCTTAAAATGGCTGTCGAGTAAATCAACCAGTTCCTCAAAGCTCAATGTATCCAACTCCTTAGGAAAAGCTAGGTTAATTAATAAACGGTAGGTCTCCTCTGTAAGATGACACAGTAAAATTCCACTCTTTTTCACATCTTGTAAAGCGTTTATTTTTATGAATTGTATCAATTTACCTTTGTAAATCTTCCAATCACTACTCCTGTGATCAAAAATAGGTAAATGACCCAAATAAGCGCTCATTTTAGTTTTGAAAAAGTACTCCTACCTCGTCGCCAATGATATATAGGTACATATATACTGAGCAATCAAACAAGTGTTCACGTTCGATACTAGTTTATTACTAATAATACAAGGCGCTGCCGGCGCGCAGCGAGCGGCGAGCGGCTAGCATAGTACAACATACCCACATCTAGATATACATCAGTTTGTTTATGGTAATTAAAACGAAAAATAGATTTTTTTACTATTTTATTATAATCATATTCAGTTACAACTTAATATACTCCACAACCACAATGATGTCCTGCTCCATGTCCCAGGTTTAAGCCATTGATTCCTGAGCCTCCTAAACCGAAACCATATCCAATATTTCCGAAATCAATACCAGCAGATCCAAGGCCAGTTGCTCCAGCAGTGTTAGACACTTCACTTGTAATAGCGGTAATTCCATTACCACAACCATAATGGACACCACCGGCACCACCAGAAGGCAGCACTCCTTCGAAAGCTATGGTACTTAAGAAAGGTAGTTCACCAATAACATTAAGAGAACCTTCATATGCGTTCTCAGAAGCTACTGATATACCACTGGGAGCTATAGAGGCGGCACTATGCACAGGAAAGCCCCCACCACTTGAAGGTACTACTTCAATTCCAGAAGTAATGCCAGTCCCAATACCAAATCCAGCACCATTACCAAATCCAGCACCGAAAACTGAACCACTAGCGATTTGTGAGCCACATGATGAACTACTAAGTTTTCTCGTGTACTCTCCACAAGGTTGAACACACTGACTGAAGGCAACCTGAAATAAAGTTTATTTTTTATTACCGCATTATATCTCTTAGTAGTTTACATACGAGGAAGTACGTACGTTTACTTATTTATGTTCATTTTCATCTTAAATTTTATAACAGAAATAGCGAACGTGTGCAAAAAGCGCTTGAGTGCAGATGATAGCGAAAACTTTATCGAACATGAGTGAAGGTCATCCTCCCGGACATTCTCTGCCACCTCTTTCTGTGAAATGACATCTTCCAAAAGGGTGTTACCGCGATAAAACTATACACAAACGCTACAAGAATCCTTCTAAGCAACGTTGTATATTAGCCCAAAATCTCCTTTCTAAAAGACACCTATTTCCAGGATTGTAAAGGCTATTTGAAATTATTACAATTATAATACTACGTCAAAATTAGAGAACTCACGTGGACGAGGGCTGCTTGAATGCAGAATATGATGACTAGTTTTGAAGACATATTTTTCAATTTTAAAATACTCTCTTGTGCGTCTTCTGTGTGTGAAGTGAATTTTAATTCGTTTTCTGCTGATTTTATACCATACTATATTATCAGTTTGCTTTTTATATGAAATAGTGTTTCCATAATTTGCAATATTTATTGTAACCTAGAATAAAGTAAAATAGCGTAAGTGAAATGATAAGACGATAAATATGTGCAACAGTATCCAGTATAAAAAGTGTGTTACAGTTACAACAAAGCATTCACTCTTCAGTCAATCGTCGAGAAGAAAGAAACTTCAAAAATGAACTTCTTCACTGTTCTTTTGTTTTGCATCCAAGCTTGTTTGGTTCAGGTAAGTTTAACATAATATTCTTTCTGTTTGATTTTAGTCACTTTATAGAAATAGCGAAAATATTGACTTACTTCTATAGATTAATTTCAAACCGAACAGGAAAATCTTTTAAATAATGTGTATAGATTTTCTATGTGTTAAATTTCTTAATGAAGGGAACTTTATTGACTTAATTTCATGTACTTTTTTCTAGAATGTCTTTAGTCAATGCGGTTGCGATAATTCAGCTTCGATTTCCTATGGCCATGGTTGTGGAGGTATCTCCAGTGGTTGTTTGGGGTATGGTAGTGTTGGTGGTTTAGGCTATGGCATTGGGGGCGCAGGACTTATGGGTAACGCTGGTGGATTGGCATATGGAGCATCATCAGCAGCGGCTTACGGTGGTGTTGGTGAAGGTAACGTCGCAGTTGTTGGTGAACTACCAGTGGCCGGTAACACTGCTGTTATTGGTCACGTGCCTATCATAGGTGCTGTTAACTTCTGTGGTAATGTGCCAGCTGCTGGCTCCGTCTGTATCAATGGTCAATGTTCCTGTGGGTGTGGGTACTGACAAAAATTGTTGAAAAGCTGATCTTATGAAATAAACACTTGCAACATTATCATATTGTTTAATTACATGTATATGTGTGTTTAAGTGTGTGTCGCCATGTATCTATGTATTTGTACATAGTTAAAAAAAATATTTTATTTTGTTTACATTTGTGTACGTTTTCTCAGTAAGTGAATTCTATTATTGTTTTGAGAAATAAAGATTCTTTAACCGTAATTATGTAATTGTAGTAATAGTGACACAGGAATAAAATCACTAGATGAGGCTAATGTATGTAAACACAATACTAAAAAAATCACCATTAATTTGAAAAATTCTTTACCTTAGCTATTGTTTCAATTAAATAGCAGTATTTAAAAAATACTGAATAAAATATTGAATAACAAAAATTATTGACTTTTTGAATATGTATTTAGTTTTTAGGAAGTTATATGTGTACCAAAACTTAACTTAACCCATCTTAAATATTGATAAATTAATTAACGCTTCGTCGTCAAAAGATTTGATTTCATAATAGATTACTATTATAGTTTAAAGTGCTCCATTGTTTATGTACTTTACACGTACAAATAAATCGTCTCAACACTGGATAAGAAATTAGATTTAACTTGTTCATTTGTGTTTAAACTTTCTCGTGTAAATGAAGTACTCTAAATGTTAAAAGAAATAAATAAACCAATCCTCTGTTGATAAGTGAATTAGCTTTGCAGATACATATTCATCTTCATCAGGAACAATATTGGGAGGGGTGATGAATAAATATAATTGATTAATCTATGGTGTGGAATGTTGGCTTTATGAGAAACAGTTAAGAAGAAAAAATGCGTTTATAATAATAATTGTTTGCTACTTCAGTGGACTGTGTATTTGCGGGGTTTTCACAAAATGGCGGTCACTGTATCTACTGCTACGTTGCTAAACTGAATAATGAATCGTGACATAAACGGGGCATGAACTGCCTTTAGGAAAGCATGAGAAGATGGACAGACAGTTCGTTTAATAGGTAGGGACTAACTTCTCTGTGATGTCTTCACGCGTTGGGGCTGGAGGATGCTGCAAGGGGCTACTTGTCCATTTCGCCAGGCTTGTCACTGTCTGTATCGACAAACGCCTTCAACGACGGTTGAGGCGAAGATCGAACACTTCTGTAGATGCGAATGCGGGAGCGTCACGACTCTGAAGCTCAACCGTGCGCATTGGGGTCCGAAACGGACCGTATTATTACGTCAAATGTCAAATGTCAATTACACTTGACATTTGACGTAATAATACGGTGGTTTTCTATTGGTCGTTCATCCTATTTTGCTCGAGGATTGCGGAAACGGGAAATGTGGATAGGATGGACGCGATCATTAGTCAGTCAGTGTGACAATTAACAAAAATCGGACAAGTGCATGTCAGGCCACGCACAGAAAGGGTTCCTCAGTTTACGTTTACGTATTAATGCGTTAATTTTATATGACGTTTTCCAAGTGAGCGTCTTTTACAAGCTAAGCCTCTATAACTCCTGAACCAACAAAGTCCGTCCGTATCCGTTATAGTTTTCCTTCAAAGTTCATTATAATAATATGGACCATGATCACGATTTTTTTCCAGATTTTTTGAGGCCGCCGTTTAGCTTTTAGACGGGGGGAGGACGACGCTCTGTTTTTACAAAAAAGTACCCTTTAAAGTGGAATATCTCGCAAATGGATACCTAAATCAAAAAATTGTCTAAAACATCCTGTATTGTTTTTAAAAGACAAAAATATCATCCCCAGTTTACGTGAATGGGAGGTCCCCCAAATAAAAATATAAGGGTTCCGAGTCATAAACTTCGGAACCCTAAAAATGACAATATGGTTCATTCAACTGACATAAATGGAATACGTATTTAAATATATTGTTGAAATCGCACTGAATCTTGATTTACAGACTGTAGAAATTTAGAGGGTACACAATCTCAATTTATTTATTTAAACTTAAAGCCATGAGGTATTCTCTACCCGTGAACTTTAGGGTGACGTAGAAATATACTGCGGTGAGTGCAAAATAGAATAAAGAATTGGATATGGTAACTGTAAAATTTATATCAACGTTGAAATAGGATATTGTAAATTCTAAAACTAATATTTTGAATTCACTAGTAAATATTAAAGATTTATACCTCGACACCAAGATACACAAATAAATATATACTCGTAAACACGAAGCATAATTTATTTCTTGACCGAAGGTTTCGATCATGATTAGACCATAAAATACGAAGGTACAGGTGTCATTTGTGCCCACCAGTCAAGTGAATAGTCCATATATAGTCCTAGGTTCTTTATTACTGAACTCATGGGTAAAGTATGGTTGTTACAGACAACTGGTGGTATGACCGTCATGTTCAGTCTACTTATCATTTTGTTTGCTACCCACCTAACTAATTTGAAAACTATGGCGACTTCCCTCGCCTGGAAGGAGACCCGAACCCAGCGGAGGTATATAATAATAATATAATAATAATATAATAATAATATAATAATAATATTTGTTTAATCCGAAAACAGTTTACAAATACATATTATCCAAATTAAAATGTTATAACAGTATGTATGAACGATTTCATATAAATGATCGATGACACCTGTACTTATGCAAGCATTGTATCACAGGTGCCAGCGCTTTCACATTGATTTCTCCTTATAAGTTACCAAAATGAATAATATAATGTCCTAATATTAATATGGGTTATTGATTGATTGATTGATATAATTATGAACAATATCTCATTTTCATCATCAGCCTATCGCAGTCCACTGCTGGACAAAGACCTTTCCCACTGCACACTACTCTGATCGATTTTAAGCTTCTCGCATCCAGCTGAGAGAGAGCTCTTGCCAGCAATCCTGCTCAAGCCGTCACTCCACTTGTCTTGTCATCCTACACTACATTTGCAATAATAAATAAATGATTAAATATTTCGGACATCTTACACACAATGCCATCTAGTCCCAAATTAAGCAGAGCTTGTTTTATCGCTACTAGACTATGCATACTGTTTTGTAAATACATTGAAATTATACACTGTAAATACCTACATACATATCATACATAGGTAAAACCCAATTTTCAAAACAAATATTTGCTGATCTCACAAACATTTATTCCGATCTTAGAATTGAACCCGAGACCTCAAATAGAGCATTTATTATGATTTATTTGATATCACAATCAATACAGCAAGGATATTTTTCATAAATTGAGATTTCCAGAAACTTACACGTTACGGCTACTTTTAAAAGAGAAATTACGTTAGCGTACCCTTCTTGAGTACAGAATATGAGAATAATTTTGCTGGCATACTTTTAAGTTTAAAAAAATTAACAGCTATGCTTAGAGTATCCATCTATCGCATTTCTCTGTGCAGATAACATAGTCTGCTATAAAAATAGCAGATTTTTATAGCAGACTATGTTATCAGTTAGAATTTGCTTCGTTTATGAAGTAATGTATCTGTAAGTGTAAGTTGCATTAAATTGTGTAATATAACAAACCACAAGTGCATGCATACGCAATTTGATAAGTCGATTAATGTTTGCAATGGTAGTTAATTCTAGTTTAATTAAAAAACTAATTTTAAAAAACTAATTTTAAAAAACTAAACAAACACGCTTATAAACTAAAAAGTAGGAAACAATTTTAATGTACAAAGCGTGGAGCGACGTTATTAAAAAATTTTCAGAAAACACCCCACGCTTTGTTACATTAAAATTATTTTCTACTTATTAGTTTACAAGCGTGTTTGTTTAGTTTTATGTAACAATTTATCTTTAGAAAAATACTCTAATTTGTTTAAAATTTAAAGTTAGAATGTCCTTCGTTTATGAAGTAATGTATCTGTAAGTGTAAGTTGCATTAAATTGTGTAATATAACAAACCACAAGTGCATGCATACGCAATTTGATAAGTCGATTAATATTTGCAATGGTAGTTAATTCTAGTTTAATTAAAAAACTAAACAAACACGCTTATAAACTAAAAAGTAGGAAACAATTTTAATGTATAAAGCGTGGAGGGACGTTATTGAAAAATTTTCAGAAAACACCCCACGCTTTGTTACATTAAAATTATTTTCTACTTATTAGTTTAAAAGGTTGTTTCTTTAGTTTTATGTAACAATTTTTCTTTAGAAAAATACTCTAATTTGTTTAAAAAAAATTTATTTCTTATTTTTTTCAAATTACTGTATTGTCATCGGTCGTCGCACGTGGGTCGAAATCGCACCCAAAGGAGTCGATTTCAAACATACCAACAAACAATCACGTAGATGAAGCTAATAAAAAGCGTGTAAAAAGTGTGTACGTGGAGCTGCAACTCTGTTGCAACCAAACATTTATTCTTCGGCAGACCATACATCAGTAATAAATAAACATCAATATATATATTTTGTTCTTATCTTCTTCCCAAAACATTTATTCACTTGACACACTACTTCAGTGTAGTATATTGGAATTGTATTGTTGAGAAATAAGGGATCGTACCGCAGCAAAATATGTATGAAAATTCGCACCTAACTTTTAAAGTTTTTTAAAACGTATACAAACCAACTTTATATTGTATTTATTGTACAAACTATCATTTGTGTATGAAAACTCACATCACACGGCTATTAAAATAAAACAAAAAAATACATTTTGTAACTTAGAATTTATTAAATTACAAATTTCGGAACTAAATTTATCAGTAACCGCACCCACAAGAACATTGTCCGTTGATACAGACGGAGCCAGCAGCTGGCACATTACCGTAGAAGTTAACAGCACCCAAAATAGGCACCTGACCAGAAACAGCAGTGTTACCGGACACTGGCAGTTCACCAACAACTACGACGTTACCTTCACCAACACCGCCGTAAGCCGCTGCCGATGATGTTCCATATGCCAATCCACCAGCGTTTCCCATAAGTCCCGCTTCCCCAATGCCATATCCTAAACCTCCAATACCACCATATCCCAGGCCACCACTGGAGTAACCTCCACAACCATGGCCATAGGAAATAGAAGCTGGATAGATCGATGCTAGTCCTGAACTACCGCAGCTGCATTGACTGAGGACATTCTAGAAAATAATGCATAAATAAAATCACTTTCATTTTACAGATACACACATACAAATATTATATTTTTTCTCAATTTCAAGCATTTTCAGAAATAGAAAGGAAAATAAGTCAACTTTTGCAGTCAGCGAGTGAAAAAAAAATTGATTTACTTACTTGTATCAAAAAAGCTTGGATGCAAAACAACAGAACTGTGAAGAAGTTCATGTTTAATGTTTGTTTCTTCTCGACGGTTGACTGAGGAATGAATATTTTGTTGTAACTGTGACACACTTTTTATACTGAATACTGTTGCTAATATTAAGCGTCTTATCATATCACGTACCTACGCTATTTTACTTTACTCTAGGTTACAGTAATTATTGCAAATTACAAAATCACAGTTTCACAGCAAATACACATACAAACTGATAACATAGTTTGATATAAAACTACCAATAAACGAATTCGAATTCACTTCACTCGCAGAAGACATATTGACAAGACAAGACAAAAGTGTATTTTTTAACTTTAAAACATGTCTGCGAAAGTTGTGGTTATATTCTGCATTCAAGCACTCCTTGCCCATGTAAGTTTTCATTTTTTTTGCTTAATATTAAAATTCTAATAACAAGTAACAAAATAAACATCAAAACCCTTGAATTTTCCACTGCTTGACATAGAAATCTCCTTGAAATTTAATTACTCTGCTTGTCCGCCACTGTCCCCCCCCCTGTGGTCTATAGATCATAAATGGTCTCCTAGGTCTACACTAAGTCTAGTGTCGGTAATAAATACTATAAGCTTGGGGTAATTTCTACGAGTCGTTGTTCGCTCCCGCAAAGGAATACGAGGTTAGGTACGCAAATGACGGTAACATACCACCATGTTTTTGGGGACAAAATAATAAAACATCATAAAAACCTAGATTCTTTAGCATTCACATACGTTTTTAAACTATAAAATGTATTAAAAATAAAATAAAAATATGATTTCAGGTTGTCTTTAGCCAATGTAATCAACAATGCGGAGAATACAGTTGGAATCTAATTGCTCCATCGGCCAGGAGTTCATCATGTGATTCCCAAATCGCAAGTGGCCCAATTTATGGTGCTGGCTTTGGTAATGGAGCTGGATTTAGTAATGGATATGGTTCTGGAATTGAAGTAGTACCTTCAAGTGGTGGTGCCTTTCCTGTACATAGCGCCGCCTCTATAGCTCCCAGTGGTATATCCGTAGCTTCTGAGAACGCTTACGGAGGTTCTCTTAATGTTATTGGTGAACTGCCGTTCTTAAGTGCTGTAGCTTTTGAAGGAGTACTACCGTCTGCTGGTGCTGGTGGTGTCCATTATGGGTGTGGTAATGGAATTACTGCTATTACAAGTGAAGTCTCAAATGCTGCTGGTGCAACTGGTATTGGATCAGCCGGTATTGGTTCTGGTGGAATTGGATATGGTTTTGGTTTAGGAGGTTCAGGCATCAATGGTTTAAACCTAGGATATGGAGCAGGCTATCATTGTGGCTGTGGATTATATTAAATTAAAACTGAATATTGGTATAATAAATAAGGTCTAAAAAGCATATATCTTTCAATAATTTCTTGTAATTTATAAACAATAGTAATTAATATGACTGTCACATTGCACCTTTAACTAACCTCGTATCACATACTGTAGACTCTATTTTTTGGGGTCAGAATATTCTACTCTCTATATTTAGACAGATGTATTTAGGTAGTTATCTAAGTAGTAAATCGAAGCATGATGCAGTTTTCGGAATGTGATACACAGCTATTTAGTTGTAAATTGAACGTGTTGGAAAAACAAAGATAACAATTTAGTTCAAGTAACTCGGTCCCCTTGCACTCATTGCCCGCAGAAGTTAAGGATGATGAAAATATTGAACGGAAAGGAATGGTGTGGTCAGTCAGAGCAAACGTATTGGCGTACTGGCTTACATGTTCGATCGATAGAAATAACTTTAAAGTAGATTACAATGTTTCTTTCTACAGTAAGACTCAACTCTGCCTGAAGGAAATCATGAATAGAATCCATAAGTGGCGATACTATGTGAGTTAAGAGACCGCAATTAAAATAATCATGAAAGTGAACTGACTTTAAAACGACTGCAATAATAATTATTGAAATAAGTCACAGAAGAAGTCGACTGCACGGTTGGCCTAGTGGCTTAAGCGGTCGCCACGCCGCTTCCTACTGCGCCAAGTGTCGTGGGTTCAAATCCCACGTAGGATAACATTTCGTGTGATTCACAATTTGTTGTTCTGAGTCTGGGTGTTCTTTGTGTCCGTTTCGTGTATGTTTGTAAAGTCCCCCGCGACATAGGAATTTATATTCCTAATGCGGGAGTTGTCTTTTAAAAAGAAAAAGAAAAGAAAAGAAGCACAAAAACCTATGATGACAAACAGGTTGTTTATTGCTCGTGCTGTGATTTTTCTCAGCACTTTGTTATTTTCTAGACAATAAAGAGATGTATCAGCTCCGTGTTTTGGCATCGTACTAAAATGTTTATAGTTTTACAATCGACACATTGAAAATATCTCCACTATACTGTCTACGAATCAAGATTCTGTTCGATTTCAGACTTTCAGACTAACGTGCAACTGTGTTTATATTAATGCAGTTTTATCAATTAATTTATTTACCCTCCCTCGGGAAATAATACTATTAAAAATTTTTAGTTTTGAAAACTCTTAAAATATACAATATTTCAGATGGAAAACTTAAACACATACAAATAATAATGTTATAAATCATACATTTATTTTTAGATATTATACAGTCCATAAAAAACTTATACATAACTGCCTCGTTAGTCTAGTGGTTAGTGTATGTGACTACTGATCAAGAGGTCTCGGATTCGATTCCCGGGTCGGACCAAATGTTAGTTTGATTCGCAAATATTTTTTTGTTTATTGTAGTTTGGGTACCTATAATACAAGCTCTGATTAGTTTGGGGACAAGATGGCGTTGTGTATAAAATGACCGAAATATCTATTTATTTATTTATAAATGGAGCACTTCATAATATATTACTACGCCTCATTTGCGGCTCACCTAAATTATCATTATCATCATCATCAGACTGCTGCTAAGGACATAGGGCTCTCCAATTGAGATTGATCGTCTAAAAATATAACTTCACCAAAAAAGAATCACACGAAAACGTTGCTAATGTAAATTTGACTGTTTACTAGACGGATGGAGTGAAGTTGAATTTTAATACTTGATGTCGCTTTCAATAAACCAAAACTGAAAGTAAGTCATGTCGAAATTCGAAAAGAAAATCCTCATATAATATAACTAGCTGACCGACGCAGCTCCGTCTGCGTGTTTTATTACCCGTAGGCGTAGCGAATAGTATTAACAGATGGACATAATATGCTGCCGAGAATTTTTTTCAAGAACTTTTAAAGGGGAAATTCTGTCATTCATCATTTTTGCGAAACCTTATCTGTTTACGCAGCGCACGCAACAAAGCTCAGAAGAGGAAAAACAACCCCCGATGTTGAATCATTCCTTATTAGTGCTCCGCTCCTATTATTCTTAGCTATATAAAAACTATCGCCTTCCTCGATATATAAAATAACTAACACTGAAAGAATTTTTCAAATCGTAGTTAATGAATTAAGCGCGTTCAACAAAACAAACAATCAAATTCTTCAGCTTTATAATATAAGTATAGATATAATCTATTTGGTATATTTTTCTGCATGTTTCAAATCTATTCATGTTGTTTGAAACAATACTAATAGGTAGGTACCTAACCAATTTCTTAAAATGAATGGTGATGCTTTTGATGTTGTGCGTATGTAGGAACATCATTGTCATTAAATATTGTTATCAGGTATTAGCGTGGGATTGCTATAGATTTTTGTTTATTTTTATTTCATTTAAACTTTATACAAACATTTTGTATGTTGTATAAATGGACTTAATAAAAGAGTTGCGTTAAAGATATTTCCATTAGCCTTAAGGCAGCCCTTTATACCCTACTTATCAGATATTTTATGTTTAATTGTAACTGTGTAATATGATGAGTTTTCTATTCGATTTGATTAAAACCGTACCGTATTTTTTGCGCACAATGTTATATATTATCAGATCAGCCTAACCTATTATAATTATGGAGAATCATCTAAACATCTATCTATACATATATATAAAGATTTGGTTAATTTTGGTCTTGAATTATTTATGGAAGTCCAGAGAAGGTTTAAAAGATAAATGTCTAATTATAATTTTTTGATTATGGATTCCTTTTGTTTGTTTTAAAGTTATTTTATACAAAAGTTTAGGCCTTCTATTTATCGATGGAGGCAGTACAAAGTCTGCCGGGTCAGCTAGCCTCTAATAAAGTTTGAATGAATTTTGTTTCATTCTCTGAATATTGCACGACATATCTCTGTTGAATCATTACAATGGCTTAGTAAAGTAAAATATCAAAGATTTGTTAAGTATTTATTTCTTAAAATAAACTTGACATATATTTCTATCAGTAACCGCATCCACAAGAACATTGCCCGTTGATACAGACGGAACCAGCAGCTGGCACATTACCGCAGAAGTTAACAGCACCCAAAATAGGCACGTGACCAATAACAGCAGTGTTACCAGACACTGGCAGTTCACCAATCACAGCCACGTTACCTTCACCAACACCGCCGTAAGTCGATCCTGATGAAGATCCATATGCAACGCCATCATTGCCCACAAGTCCCGCCCCCCCAATGCCATATCCTAAACCTCCAATACCACCATATCCCAGGCCACCACTGGAGTACCCTCCACAACCATAGGAAATAGAAGCTGGAGCTATCGATGCTAGTCCTGAACTACCGCAGCTGCATTGGCTTAGTACATTCTAGAAAATAGTGCATAAATTAAAAATTTTACAGATACACATGCAAATACATATTTCGGTTTCAATCATTTCCAGAAATGGACGGATGAAAAAACTGAGTACATTTTTGTAGTGAGTGAAATCATGCCAAAAATAATTGACAAACTTACTTGTATCAAACAAGCTTGGATGCAAAACAACAGAACAGTGAAGGAGTTCATGTTTGATGTTTGTTTCTTCTCGATGGTCGACTGAGGAGCTAATATTTTGTTGTAACTGTGACACACTTTTTATAGGTACTGGATACTGTTGCAAATAGTGAGTGCCTTATCATGTCACATAGCTACGCCATTTTACTTTACTCTAGGTTACCATAAATATTGCAAATTACAAAATCACTATTTCACAGCAAAAACACATTCAAATTGATAACAATATTTTGGTATAAAACCACTTACAAACGAATTCAAATTTACCTAATTCACAGAAAACATTCAAGAGTGTGTTTTTAAAACCTAAAAACATGTCTGCAAAATTTGTGATTATATTCTGCATTCAATCACTCCTTGCACAAGTAAGATTTTAATTTTTTACTCAATATTAAAATTCTAATAACAAGTAACAACATAAACATTAAAAGCCTTGAATAGTCCACTGCTTGACATAGTCCTATCCTTTAAGAGTATACATGGGATTTAACTACTCTCTCTACTACTGTCCCTACCTGTGGTCCATAGACCACCTTCCGTAAGTTTGTAATACATGTGCATTAAGTTTTAAAATAAATAAATAAAAGCTAAACGAAGGGTACATAAGTACACAGGGGCTAAACAGGGTAAAAAAATATTGAACTATGAATGATTTCCGTAACCAACACACCCATGGTCCATTGAAAAAATAGATACATACCTAATTATTCCCGATTCACGTGAACAAATAAAATTTCCTTCTTGGTGCAATCGTGAGTTTTTGACACTAGCTGTCATAAACGGAATGAGACGCGATTTAGTATAAATATAGTATGAAAAAACTGCAAAAGTAGTGAAAACCATTAACTGGGGTCTGAGATTAGGTACACAAAAGCGTCAACGCACATGTGGCTCTTGAGTTGCAAGTTCCCATGGTTGTCGGTGGCTACTTAATGTCGGGTAATCTACAAACCCTTTGTTAGGGAACCCTAATAAATAAATGCTTATGCCATAACTTCACAATCTAGATGCTTCAGCACACACGTAAATAAACTATGCAGCTTATGAGATGTTCTAATGCCATAAATGAAAAAATTTGTTTCAGATTGGCTTTAGTCAATGTGTTCAACCCTGCGGAGAGTACACGTGGAATCTAATTGCTCCACCTGCCAGCAGTTCGTCATGTGGTTCACAAATCGCAAGTGGCTCAGTCTTCGGTACTGGCTTTGGTAATGGTGCTGGATTTGGTATTGGAGCTGCCATTGGTTCAGGAATTGACGTAGTACCTTCAAATGGTGGCACCTTTCCTGTACACAGTGCCGCCTCTATAGCTCCCAGTGGTATATCCGTAGCTTCTGAGAACGCTTACGGAGGTTCTCTGCAAGTTGTTGGTGAATTACCATTCTTAAGTGCTATAGCTTTTGAAGGAGTACTACCGTCTGCTGGTGCTGGTGGTGTCCATTATGGTTGTGGTAATGGAATCACTGCCATCACAAGTGAAGTCTCGAATGATGCTGGAGCAACTGGTATTGGATCAGCTGGTATAGGGTCTGATGGAATCGGATATGGGTATGGTTTAGGAGGTTCTAGCAGCAATGGTTTAAACCTGGGATGTGGAGCACGGCATCATTGTGGTTGTGGATTATATTAAATTGGAACTGAATATTGGTATAATAAAAAAGTCTAAAATGTATATCTTGTTTGAATAATTTCTTGAAACTCTTATAACCAATAACAGTAAATAATCACATTTTATCTTCATTTAAATTGAATTAAATCATTTTATTTAAATTTTTTAAATTCAAAATATAGTGCCATATTGTGTAGTGTATGGTTTGCTCAAACCGCGTAAAACACAATTTTATTTTTGTTCACTGTGCATATCTTTAATGGTCTACATATAAGAACTATATTTTTTATAACATTTTTCAATGTTGTAAATTCGTAATAACGGCGTGTCCATAATAAATAAATAAATAAACTTATTTTAAGACACATTCCACAGAAAACGAATGTGAATATGTCAGACAGTCGACACGGCGCGGTAAGACGGATGTGTCAAAGTTGAATTTTAGTACATTAAGTTGTTTCCAATAAACCAATAACCACAAGTGAATTGTGTCGAAACTCAAGAAAAATAATCTTCGATACAACATGATATAAAATATTTACAAGCATATTTCTAGTCTATCATTGCAGCTTAAAAAAAAACCATAATGAAAGCAAATTCAAAATTAATGGTATATCTCTGAATGTTGTGTGTTGAAACATCATCGTCATTATACACATCAGGTATTATAGATTTTTATGTGTTTTATTTTATTTAAACTTTACTTCACCTAACATTTTGCATATATGTTACAGAAGTAAACTTAATGTCTGGGCTAAGATCCCGGCTGAATAATTATGTTTAGGGGATGTTTGGTCACTCGAATTTGTCTGATCAACGAAATATAACTTTGTAATTGTATTTAATAACTTATTCAAAAATCAGACATGTAAAAATAGGTAAAGTTCATAAATTTTACAAAAAATTAATGAACTTTACCTGTTCCATCGCTCCAGTTAGAAACCCAAAATCTTTTTTAAGGTTTAGGTTTTAAGGTTCAATAGATCAACCATACAAATGTATGTAAGATGACTCTTAATTTTAGTTACCTTTCTGAGGAGTATGTGTCATTCATTCACTCGCTCACTGTCTGTGAATGAATGAGTAGGAAGTATAATGTCATATCCAGGTCACATGCGATAGTAACACAGATTAGTTGACTGCTAACGACTATAGCGAGTGGGCGAGTGGGCGTCTGTGAGTCGACAATTTAGAAGGATATAGTACACCTGCCCAGCTGTCACAGGGCCAGCTCCTCCTAAAGTACACCAGAGGCAACCAAATAGTTTAGGTTTCATTCATGTAAAAATAAGTTGTCTGATCGCTCTGGAATCTTGGACTCGTCGTATGTTTTTTGTGCACAATGTAATTTTTTTTAGATCAACGTCATTGTCAAGTTATTCTAAATTATCTAAAAAACTCTATAGGACTCTCATTCTCTGAAAGTTGCACAATTTACGAACTCCTGTCATGGCTGTCTGTGCTGTGCTGTCTGTATCATTACAATTACATAATAAAATAATAACTTAATGTTTGTCAAGTATTTATTTCTTGAAATAAGGTTCAAATATATAAATTAGTAACCGCACCCACAAGAACATTGGCCATTGATACAGACGGAGCCAGCAGCTGGCACATTACCGCAGAAGTTAACAGCACCCAAAATAGGCACCTGACCAATAACAGCAGTGTTACCGGACACTGGCAGTTCACCAATTACAGCGACGTTACCTTCACCAACACCGCCGTAAGCTGCTCCTAAAGAAGATCCGTATGCTGACACGCCAGCATTGCCCAGAAGTCCTGCACCTCCAATGCCATATCCTAAACCACCAATACCACCATATCCCAGGTCACCACTGAAGATACCTCCACAACCATGGCCGTAGGAAATGGAAGCAGGAGAGATCGATGCTAATCCTGAACTACCGCAGCTGCATTGGCTGAGTGCATTCTAAATAATTGAAAATAAATAAAGTCACTTTAATTTTAAAGATAATATATACACAAACAAATACAGATTTCAACACATTTTCTGGATTTCTATCATTTAATCATTTCCTGAAATTGTAAATATTCTTCTTCCTAGCCTTATTCCCAATATTATTTGGGGTCGGCCACTATTGTAATTATTATTATTAGTAATTGAAGGAAATCTCTACTCGTCCTTCCTAACTATTAATGTTATAAATGCAAAAGTAACTCTGTCTGTCTGTCTGTCTGTTACGCTTTCACGCCTAAACCACTGAATCGATTTTTATGAAATTTGGTATGAAGATAGAACTGAACTTGGGAAAGGACATAGGCTACTTTGTACCGCGATAACTGACATACACGCGGGCGGAGCCGCGGGCGAAAGCTAGACAGGAAATAATTTGGAGTGAAATCAAACCGAAGAGAAATTGATATACTTACTTGTATCAAACAAGCTTGGATGCAAAACAAGAGAACAGTGATGAAGTTCATGTTTGATGTTTGTTTCTTCTCAACGGTTGACCGAAAAGTACATATTTTACTGTAACTGTGACACACTTTTATACTGGATATTGTTGCAATTATCCAACGTCTTAACATGTCACGTACCTATGCCATTTTACTTAACTCTAGATTAAAATAAATATTGCAAAATTACAAAATCACTGTTACAGGAAACACATTCAATATTCATACTGATAACATAGTTTGGTATAAAAACTAGTAACAAACGAATTTAAATTCACTTCACTCACAGAAGACGTACAAGAGTGTATTTTGGAAACCTAAAAAATGTCTGCAAAAGTTGTGATCATTTTCTGCACTCAAGCACTCTTTGCCCACGTAAGTTTTCAATTTTTTTACTTATTATTAAAATTCTAATAACCAGTAACTAACTTAAACATTAATTCTCTTAAATTGTCCACTTATTGACATAGACACCTCCTTTATGGATATAGGTACTTGAAAAATATTATACCACCACGTTTGTAGGGGACAAAATAATACCATAAAAACTTAGATTCTTGAGCATCTACATACGTTTTTAAACTATATTGAAATGTAAAATTTAAAAAAAAACTTGATTTCAGGTTGTCTTTAGCCAATGTAATCAACCATGTGGAGAATACAGTTGGAATCTGATTGCTCCATCGGCCAGGAGTTCATCATGTGGTTCCCAAATCGCAAGTGGCTCAATTTATGGTGCTGGCTTTAGTAATGGAGCTGGATTTAGTAATGGATATGGTTCTGGAATTGAAGTAGTACCATCAAATGGTGGCGCCTTTCCTGTACATAGTGCCGCCTCTATAGCTCCTAATGGTATATCCGTAGCTTCTGAGAATGCTTATGAAGGTTCACTGAATGTTATTGGTGAACTACCATTCTTAAGTGCTATAGCTTTCGAGGGAGTGCTACCTTCTGGTGGTGCTGGAGCTGTCCATTATGGTTGTGGTAATGGAATTACTGCTATTACAAGTGAAGCCTCAAATGCTGCTGGTGCAACTGGTATTGGATCAGCCGGTATTGGTTTTGGTGGTATTGGGTATGGTTTTGGTTTAGGAGCTTCAAGCATCAATGGTTTAAACCTGGGTCATGGAGCAGGATATCATTGTGGTTGTGGATTGTGATAAGTTTGTATTATGTAATAAAAGTACATTTTGATTATTTCTAATAAATAACAGTAACATTAACCAAAACCAAATGTTATATTCTGTTTTTGTTTAACGTATAAAATATACTTTTCTTTTCTATTGCTTTAACTTTCATTTTAAATCCAGCACTAATAAGAGCAAATTACTGTGAAAATTACTTCTAAATACGGGACCCATCATTTGTAGAGCGTTCACACCTGTGCTCATTTATCTCATTGAGTTTAATCGTTGACTATAATTAAATTATAATATTATTTAACAAATCATTGTTAATTGATAAATCAATAACTTTAATAAAAAATCATTATGTGAGTCAAGTTACGTTATCATCCAATGATTTTACAATTCAATGTTTAATAAAATAAGTGGGTAGATGAAATTGAAAAGGTATTTTTTTTATTGCAATTGCATTTTATTGTATAGGAAAAAAGTTGCCAAGTGCGAGTCGGACTCGCCCATGAAGGGTTCCGTAGCAGCACGTAACATTAGTTTTAATTCTTATGACGTATTAAACAAAAAGCTACTTACTAGATCTCGTTTAAATCAATTTTCGGTGGTAGTTTACATGGTAATGTACATCATATTTTTTTTTTTGGTTTTATCACTCTCTTATTTTAGAAGTTACAGCCCCCCCCTCCCTGTATCTTTGTAATACGTTGTAGCCTACCAACTACACATTAGTATAATATACTTATTTATTATGTAGCATTGAAGCTGTTGATGGATGAAGACTTCTTCGAGCGCCCGCGAAGATTTTTCCACTTTGGAAGTGTCTCTCGCGCAAACTATTCAGTTTAGAAAAAAATGATATTAAAAAAACTCAACTAATTTTTGAAGACCTATCCACAACAAGAAGAAGAACTATCTATATACCCGTATGGGTTTGATGAAAAATTTTTTTTTGATCAGTTCCGAGTATGGGGACCCCCAAAACGTATTGTTTTTTTTCTATTTTTATGTGAAAATCTTAATGCAGTTCACAGATTACATCTACCTACCAAGTTTCAACAGTATAGTTCTTATGGTTACGGAAAAAAGTGGCTTTGACATACGGACGGACAGACAGACAGACATGACGAATCTATAAGGGTTCCGTTTTTTGCCATTTGGCTACGGAAACCTAAAAAAAACGCTTTGATCAATATTCTTGGAACGCCTTTAAATCTTAAATCGAAAATCTATTAGTTAAAATATACTCCAAACTATAGCAATAAAATTTCATCCAAGGGGGTGTCAGGTCACGCATAGAATAAAATTAGGTTTTGTAGTTACCCCTAATGAGGCGTGGAATTAAGAAGTTTTAGCAATAATTTAATAAATTAATAATAAAGAATTGTTTTTCCAATAACATAATACCAATAATTATAATAATTACAGTGGGGTCAAAAAGATAATGAATTATTTTTTGTAAATTTTTTCCAAACGAACGTATTTTACAAGTTAAGCCTGTAAAATTGTTGAACTAACAACGTTATCTAAGCCGTTATGGTTTCCCTCTAAAGTTCATCATATGGACTACCATCATAGAGCTTTCCAGATTTTTCCTTCTTGAGCAGCCGTTTTAACTTTTTAGAGGGGGAACGCCAAATTTTACAAAAAAACTGTTCCTTTTTTTTTCTTTTATATAATGCTGCCAAAATGACTCTGCTCAGCCTGATGGAAAGCTCAAGCAGAATCCACGAGTGGTGGCCACCGTCCTCATTACCAATGTGGACAATGCAACACGGTGACCCACACTATGGCGGCCTAGTCAGATGCTTCTTCACGCCCCGCTTGAATGTTGAATGACTCTCAAACGGATTCGTAAGTCAAACAATCATCTTGGCAATGTTTTCTGCAGACGCCACATGATTGGGAAGACGCGATAAAAAAAAAGACGTCCCCATTTTACGTGTAAGGGAGCTACCCCAAAACAAAAATATTTTTCCAGGTTTTATTTTAGCACTTTGCCGATATGACCAAAACACATATCCATGCATAGTTTCATCTTTCTACTACTTAATGTTAGGACGACGGTAAGTCAAGGACGGAGGGATGGATGGACTAAGGCACAAACAGACAGACATGGCGAAACTATTAACGTTCCGAATCATAATCTTACTTAATAAAAAATAAAATGTTATGTATTTTAACAGAACCAGTCCATTGTTTTCTAAAAACAGCATAGTATCCAATACTGAAAAAAGGCAAAGGAAATCAACCTCGCCGTCAACTTGAACAGTTCTGCCAATTAAGACAGGATTAATACCTTCGATGCAATTAGATTGAGATCGAACTCTTTGACCAACAATCGTACATACAAAATAGCGGCCAAGTGCGAGTCGGACTCGCCCATGACGGATTCCGTAGCAGCAAGTATCATCATATAAAAGTTTTTGTAGTTCGTTGTAACTTGTATCGATGTTTTAATAATAGTGTTTTGATTGAAAGAAATGTAAATTGCGGTTTGTGATTTACGACGTACTAAAAAAAAAATACTTACTAGATCTCCTTCAAACCAGTCTTTTGGTGGAAGTTTGCATGGTACATCATAATTTTTTTTTAGTTTTATCATTCTCTCCTTTCAGAAGTTACAGGGGGGACAAACACACATTTTACCACTTTGGAAGTGTCTCTCACGCAAATTATTAAGTTTAGAAAAAAATTATAATAGAAACCTCAATATCATTTTTAAAGACCATCCACATACGTTTTTAAACTATATGGGTATATAAAATTAATGAAAAACTTGATTTCAGGTTGTCTTTAGCCAATGTAATCAACCATGCGGAGAATATAATTGGAATCTGATTGCTCCATCGGCCAGGAGTTCATCATGTGGTTCCCAAATCGCAAGTGGCTCAATTTATGGTGCTGGCTTTAGTGATGGATATGGTTCTGGAATTGAAGTTGTACCGTCAAATGGTGGCGCCTTTCCTGTACATAGTGCCGCCTCTATAGCTCCTAATGGTATATCCATAGCTTCTGAGAACGCTTATGAAGGTTCTCTGAATGTTATTGGTGAACTACCCTTCTTAAGTTCTATAGCTTTCGAGGGAGTGCTACCTTCTGGTGGTGCTGGGGCTGTCCAATATGGTTGTGGTAATGGAATTACTGCTATTACAAGTGAAGTCTCAAATGCTGCTGGTGCAACTGGTATTGGATCAGCCGGTATTGGTTCTGGTGGTATTGGATATGGTTTTGGTGTAGGAGGTTCAAGCATCAATGGTTTAAACCTGGGTCGTGGAGCAGGATATCATTGTGGTTGTGGATTGTATTAACTTTGTATTATGTATTAAAAGTTCATTTTGATTATTTCTAATAAATAACAATAATATTAACCAAAACCAAATGTTATATTCTATTTTTGTTTATCGTATAAAATAAACTTTTCTTTTCTATTGCTTAAACTTTCATTTTAAATCCATCACTAATAAGAGCAAATTACTGTGAAAATTACTTCCAAATACGGGATACATCATTTGTAGAGCTTTCACACCTGTACTCATTTATCTCATTGAGTTTAATCGTTGACTATAATAAAATTACAATATAATTAACAAATCATTGATAATTGATAAATCAATAACTTAAATAAAAAATCATTAAGTGAGTCAAGTTACGTTATCATCCACTGATATTACAATTCAATGTTTACTAAAATAAGTGGGTAAATAAATCCGGAGAGCTGTGTCCGCCCTTGCCACCGACGTGGATACCTCAATGTGACCACGACCGCTCTGCCAAGAGCGAAACGATTGAGAAGAAATGAAATTTGAAGATGTAATTTTTTTATTGCATTTGTGTAACTCCAACACTTTGGGCAGCGCACGCCAAGATAGCTCTCAGAGGGTTCATTTTTTCAGACTTACTTGACAGCGTTATATTATGACCAAATTATAAAAAAAAACTATACTACTATACTATGTTATTAATTATGTTATTCAATATAGCTTCGACAGATGTCTAAGCTATTAATATAGCTTAGACATCTGAATAACATAATTAATATATATAAAATCAACCAGAGTTTCCACGGTCTCACAGAAAATCATTATTGAGTTATCCATTTGATGCATAACATACAGTGAAACAGAATTAAGTTTGACTTTAATCCCGGGTCAAACTTAATACCATCCTTCATTCGCTCAATGCCATGCCACCACCACTTAGCATGAGTCATGCATACGGTCGAAATGAATTTTTATTTTGCTAGCTTATATTGTGTCAGAGCATGGCTCGTCAAAATTTTATTTCAGCTCAGTTTTTATGTTTATAAGTTAAATGTGTTGCCGACGGATCTTATTCATTTTAACACATTTATGAGTATTTAGTGACTATTGCAAATTAGCTGGACTGTGCAAAATTAGTTACTCTAGCAGATACAGTTTTCAACATCTTTGCAGTCTCCTTATTGATAGCCCTTGAAAGTCATATAATTATGTTTAATTAAGTAGGTATATTTTATATAATAGTTACATAGTCTTCCTCGATACAAGATAAATCCAATCTAAAATGACCATTCCAGTTCAAACAAGTACTTCCTGACATTAGTGGGTTCAGCCAATCAAAGTGTAACAACTTTTTTTGTTAATATTAGTAATTCGATTTCATAACAAAATACAGGTGATATATTGTGTGTTTAAGTGATGTTTTTTGAGTAGTGAATAGAGGGTATGAGTTTTATTCCAGCGGGACCTTGAAATGCAATATAAAAGGCAGGCCATAATTCCCCAAGGAAAGAATTCTTGGTTCTACTGCGTTATTGTGCATAACTACCTGTCTTAGTATTGGATTCGTGAAGAATTTGTATTCAGTCACCCGCTGTCTAAAAATGGTAAGAAATCTGACGCTCATTTAAGCTTTATTTAGTTGTGCCAATGTCTATCTGTTTCAATAGGTATTTAGGATTATGTTCTCTTTTTCCTAGGGTTCCAAGGATTGATTTCAAGGTTTGGTTCGAGAATTATACCAAGAAACGTTCAAGTACGTTAGCAACGTGGCCTACATCGGCTATACCTTCGGGCACTATTGACGAAACCCACTGGCTGTGTGTGGGTTATCCGGCGTGCAGAGGTGATCGGTGTAAAAGAGAACCCCCTCTCGTACGACAAATCCCCTAGGCTTGCCACAGGATCACGTATGGAGTTACATTTATTCTTTTTATACTAATACCGACATTATCTGTTCGCCGGTGCGCGTTCCCTAATTAACGGGATGAAGAATCCCGTGGTGATGCGCCAAGGTGTCCGAGCACTCCCGTCCGACGTCTGCACGACCCGGTACGGGCGCAGGAGAGTCAGGTTAAAAGGAAGAAGAAATGAACACCAACCTTTTAGTTCTGTTAATGTTTAGATATTGATTATGTTATGTATTTTGACCCTTTTATTTGACTATCTGAACTTATGACAATGTAACAATATAGAATATATATATATATATATATGTGTGTGAGACTGAAGCTGTGTTTTTCTTGGGGAGCCCCCCCGATCACCCGTAGGCACATGCACAATTAGGTAACTTAGTTTTCTATGCAGCTTTTTCTTCTAATTAATTTCTTCCTGTGAACGGCGCCCTGGGATTTCTCATTGTCTCTGCTGGAGAGCTCGCCGGTGAAGTAATTCCCCCTGGTAGGGCTAGGGCCGACTAAAACCCCCCTTTACCGGGGCTAGGGGTTACAAAAGAAACAATCACTTTTATATTCAGTCAGTTTATATTTTAGTATCGCTAGCACAAAATACTTAATAAAATATGTCAAAACCTCCTTCTTAAAGAGAGATCTACGTCTAGCAGTGAACTGCTTAAGTTTGTTGAAATGATGTGAAAATAACTTTACATAATTTAAGGTAGAAGACGATTCAATAGGTCATAAAGGAAAAGCAAAGAAAAAATGTACTTAATATATCAATGCTATATTTTGGCATGTTTTACTAAGCAAACATTTTTTTTCAATAACCACATCCACAAGCACATTGGCCATTGATGGAAACGCAACCAGCAGCGCCCACATTACCTCCGAAGCTCACAGCACCCAAAATAGGCACTTGACCAGTAACAGCGGTGTTACCGGCAACGGGCAGCTCTCCAACGACTGCTACGTTACCCTCACCTAAACCACCGTAAACACCCGCTAATGCACCTCCATATCCAAGATCGCCAGCGTTACCAAAAAGGCCAGCACCTCCGAGACCGATAACAGAGTTACCTCCACAACCATGCCTTGATGTGAAAGCAGAAGGTGCAACCGATAGTGCTAAACCAGCATTATTGATAGCTCCAGTCCCGTGAATGCATTGGCTGAATACGTTCTGTAAAAACGGTAATTGAAATGTATACTTTTTTTTTTATATTTGCGAAAGTGCCTCTACTCTACTTTTAAGTTTGTATGTACTAGCTATAAGTTGTTTATCTGAATAAATGTTTGTTATTATTATTATTATTATTATTACTCTGCCTGATGCATGAAAGAATAATTAGAATCCAGGAGTGGGGGTCACTACCCTCAGTATAAGGGCAGGCAATGTAGCATGGTCACCCATACCACGGCGGCTTGATAAGATACTGCTGCATCATTCTTCAAGAATGATGCAAACTGGTTAGGCCTCCGGTCTTACCATCGAAATACCACACCAAGAATGCTGTTATTATTAGAATCTACTGTCTGCGGTCAACTGTGTGAGGGTAGTACTGCCAAGGTTGAGCTGGCCCATTCGTGCTGACATCTGAGTGACTTAACTACCTCGGACTTTTTTGGCCGAACGTTACCAGTACTTATGAACCTAATGTTTTCTCTCAATGGTATATTTTATTTAAGCTTTATTTGCAGGCGTGGCTAAGAATGAAACTGAATTATTCATTTTTTTAACACCCTAAAATTTGGAATTCACATCGTATGTCACGGGAGATTTCACAAACATACTTAACGGGCACAAAGAACACGTAGACTCATAACAACAATTTGTAAATCACAAAAAATGATATCCTATGTGGGATTTACCCTTCAATACTTGACACAGCAGTAAGCGTTGTCCAAACTGCTTAAACTACTAGGTCAACATTCAGTTGAATAGACTTCTGATTATTTATTTTTACTATTTAGTTTTGTTAATAGACTCTTAAAGGAAAACCCCTCACGTTTCTCAATTTATAAGACTGTCTAAATATAATTACTTTCTTCTTTAAAAAAAATGAGTTCAAAATTCTATACAAATAAATAAAATTGGAGTGTCTGTATATAATACCATAAACATTTTTTTAGTGAATGCATAATTATGACATTTATTTTATACTACGGTACTAACATAGAAAATGTGATTTTTAAAAGTTTTGTCTGTCTTTTTGTTTGGGAATCTCTGGAATGGATGGACTGATTTTGACGGTACTTTAACTGGCTGATGGCTGATGACATAAGGAGTAACTAAGGCTACTTTTTAAGATTAGTTTTACAATAAAAACCGCGGATAACACCGAAGACTCATAAAAAATAATATGAAACATTTTAACAATAACATTTACTTACCTGTACCAGACAAGCTTGAATGCAGAGCAATATAATAGTGAATGTGTTCATGGTGTTTTGTACTTTTCTTCCTGTTTAACGAAGAACAGAAGTGTGATTGACCCGTGATCCCTCACACATCCTTTTATATTAACCAGTGAACTATAGACACCCACTTTATCACTTTACGTGAGAAAGCCAAGTTTTTACTACCGTGCAATATTTATCGCAAATTTCAAAAATATTACTCATAGACAAAATGCATGTAGGCTGATGATAAAGTTTGGTATAAAACTAGCTGTAAATACAGCAAATATCATTCTCATCCTAGTTGTTCACTAGTTCACTTGAAAATGTCTGCCAAAGCTTTCGTAATCGTCTGCGCTCAGGCGCTTTTTGCTCACGTAAGTTCTTGTTATTCATTTTTTTACCTTCAACGTTTTTTTTTCAAATTTTTATTCTTACTGGAAACTGCAATTTATCTCAAATTGAACTAAATTGTAAGTTGTAAAGAAATATATCTTTAGATTAATACATTATTTTTCAGGCTGTAATCACTCAGTGTTGTCAATCTAGAGCAGAGCACACGTGTGGATTCATTATCCCGTCTGCTGGTGTTTCATCATGTGGGTCACACATAGGGAGTGGCTATACTGTAGGAAGTGGACTTGGGCTTGGTCTTGGAATTGGCGCTGGGGCTGGATTTGGTGCTGGACTCGCCAACGGTGGAGGTTTTCCAATTCACAGTAGCACCTCAATAGCTCCTAATGGTATATCTGTAGCATCTGAGAACGCTTACGAAGGTTCTCTGAATGTTATTGGTGAACTTCCCTTCTTGAGCACTATAGCTTTCGATGGAGTTTTGCCTTCTGGTGGCGCTGGTGCTGTCCACTATGGATGTGGTAATGGAATCACCGCCATTACAGGTGAAGTAGGTAACGCAGCTGGCGCTAATGGATTTGGATTAGCTGGTATTGGCTCGGGTGTCATTGGATTTGGATCAGGAGGCATTGGCTCCGGTGTTGGCTGTGGATCGACTTTGGGACATTCAGGAATTGCTGGTTTTAACTGTGGACATGCTGTTGGTAGACATTGCGGTTGTGGATTGCATTGAATTTAGGCTACTTGTTATCCTGAATGTGAACACTGTAATTATTAGAAATGAAATAAATTTGTACATCGCAGTAGCTTATTCTTACTTCATGACAATTTTGTCAATTTACCTATCAGTGGAGTATTAAAGATGATGATAAGACTGAATATTTTTTTGTTTATTAAATGATGTTAAGGCATTTGAGACATCATTGAATTCGCTGAAATTGTGATAATGACATAGGCTATAAACATCAAAATGGCGACCGCCAATGGAAAAAGGGGATTGATTTCTTTCATTGACTTTCTAATAACAATGGACCGTATTGTTTTTTTCTATTTTTAAATCTTAATGCGGTTCACAGATTACATCTAGTTACCAAGTTTCAAAAGTATAGTTCTTATGGTTTCGGAAAAAAGTTGCTGTGACATACGGACGGACAGACAGACAGACATGACGAATCTATAAGGGCCCTGTTTTTTGCACTTCGGCTACGGAACCCTAAAAAACGACTGCCTTGGTGACGCAGTGGTTATAGTATACGGCTGCTGATCAAGAGGTCTCGAGTTCGATTCCCGGGTCGGACCTAATGTTTTTGTGTGCCACAAAATATTTGTTTCGGAGTTTGGGTGTTTTCTTATACATAGAAAACACCCAAACTATAGTTATGTATTTAATATTATAAACGAAAAGTTTGTGAGTATGTAAGTATGTATGTTTGTTGCTCTTTTACGCAAAAACTACTAAACGGATTTGTATTTAACTTTACAGTAATATAGCTTATATATCAGAATAACACATAGGCTACTTTTTACTGCAAAAATCGAGATACACACGGGCGGAGCCGCGGGTGTAATATATGTATATGTCTATGTAAATATATGTATGTACGTGTTTACAAAAAAAAAAGTATTTATATCAGTTGTCTAGTACCCATAATACAAACTCTGGTTAATTTGGGACTAGATCATGAAGGACAATTTTTTACTTTTAGTTTTCTTTTATTAACTAAGAATATAAAAACATCATCGAATGAACTTCCCTATGAATTCCAATGATATCATTTCCTATTGGCAATTTCAAAACTACTTGCCAGTTGGCATTGAAAATTAAATGGGACCTCACGATAACCACCAGTTGTCAAATATAATTTTAACAAAAAGGAACCGACTTCAATGAAAAACTATTCCAAGTACCCAAATCGCGACAATTGTGCATATGATATTTGAGGAGTTACCTCGATTTCCTTGGGATCCCATCATCAGATCTCGATATGGTGACGATGGGACCACCTGTAAGCTACGCCCATTCCAATGCAAAAATAATTTTTGAAATCGGTTCATAAACGACGTAATTATCGCTAAACTTACATAAAAAAAAAGATTCCGACGAATTGAGAACCTCCTCCTTTTTTTGAAGTCGGTTAATAAAAAGAGTTAGTGAACTTGATAAACCCAGTAAGACGCTATGATGAATTATCATTTTTTTACGGATCACACAAAAATTGATCTGACCCGGGAACTGAACCCGAGACCTCTAGCACAGGAGTCTCAAGCGCCACCGAAACAGTCAAAAATATACTTTTGAATTTTATATAACTACATAATAACAAACAAATCTGAAACTGAAACGACTGCGACTAGATCTGTTTGACTTACAAAAGATAAGTAAATGATGACAATAGATTTGGCTGACATTATAAAAGTATACTTTTAAATTGTCAGCAAAATCTATCTACGCATATATCTAAGTATACGTTTCGAGTATTCTAAGAAATAAGGAATATTACAAATTAGAATTATGCACTATCTTTTTAGTTGCGTTCATACAAAAAATTGCTATCACTAAACATGCGTTATGAAATATGTCTGAATTGCGATACACATTGCAATAATAGTTACAGTAGTATTTTCCCTACGTTATGCGATAAAATCTATGTCATCAATGTTTTGTTTTCTATAAAAGTATAATTATAACTAGTTGACCCAGCGAACTTCGTACCGCCCAACTTTAAAATTCCAGAACTTGATCGCAGCGCCACCTACCGGGTCCAATTGCGAATCTAAACCATACCCAGATCCCCTTGAACACACACAAAAAATTTCATCAAAATCGGTCCAGTCGTTTGAGAGAAGTTTAGTGACATACACACTCACAGAAGAATTATATATATAAAGACTAGTTGACGGCAAATTTATCATTTAAAAAATCAGTAACTGTGTAGTAAGCTTTATCACACAGTTTCTGTTTAACCAAGGACTTAAATTTGTTAACACATAATTCATGAAATTTGCTTGGAATCTTATTGTAGAATCTCACACCCTGACATCGAAAAGACTTGCTTACTTTTTGTAGTCTAGTCGTTGGCAACACGAGTTTATCTTTATTTCTAGTGTTTATATTATGAATGTCGCTAAACTTTGTGAATGAATGTATATTTTTCTTAACATACACTAGATTTTCATATACATATTGAGATGCGACTGTCATAATACCAATTTCTTTAAACTTATCCCTCAGTGACTGCCTATAACTGAGATTATAAATTGCGCGAATAGCTCTCTTTTGCAACACAAAGATACTTTGAATGTCAGCAGCATTTCCCCACAACAAAATACCGTATGACATTACACTATGAAAATAGCTAAAATACACTAGTCTTGCGGTGTCTACATCAGTTAATTGGCGAATTTTATAAACCGCGTATGCTGCAGAACTGAGTCTATTCGACAAGCCATCAATGTGTGGGCCCCACTGCAATTTAGAATGTTGAATGTTAGTGAAAGTACCGTCAAAATGAGTCCACCCATTCCAGAGATTATCCGAAACAAACAGACAGATAGGCAGACAGACGGTCTATACAAAAAAGCCTTTTTAGGGTTCCGAAGTATATCACTCGGAACCCTTATAGAATCGTCATGTCCGTCTATCCCCCCCCCCTCTAAAAGCTAACCGGCTGGCTCGAAAAATCTGGAAAAATTCGTGAAGGTGATATATATGATGAACTTTGAAGGAAAACTATAACGGATTAGATGACTTTATTAATTCAGGAGTTATGGAGACTTAACTTGTAAATGCGCTCATTTGGAAAACGTCATACAAAATTCTTCTCATCGTCGATCCCACAATGCCTAAAAACGAAAGTTTTTAACCAGTGCGTCCTACCTGTCATGACATACGGAGCCGAAACGTGGACACTTACGGTGCGGTTGGTCCACAAGCTCAAAGTTGCTCAGCGTGCAATGGAAAGGGCTATGCTCGGCGTTTCTCTGAGGGATCGTATCAGGAATTAAGTTATCCGTCAGAGAACTAAAGTCATCGACATAGCCCACCGGATTAGCAAGCTGAAGTGGCAGTGGGCTGGCCATATTAGCCGCAGAACTGATGACCGTTGGGGTAGAAGAGTTCTGGAGTGGAGACCGCGTCTCGGCAAACGTAGTGTAGGACGCCCACAGGCCAGGTGGAGTGATGATTTGCGCAAGATGGCTGGCAGGAGCTGGATGCGAGAAGCACAAAATCGATCAAAGTGGTGTGCAATGGGAGAGGCCTATGTCCAGCAGTGGACTGAGATAGGCTGATGATGATGATGATGATGATACAAAATTAACGCATTAATACGTAAACATAACAACTATCCATTGGATACGATTTCTAATCCACGTACCATTATGGGTGACTGAGAAACCCTTTCCTGTGCGTGGCCTGACACTCACTTGGCCGATTTTTATATTAAATTAGTACTATATCTACTTTACTATTAATTTATTCTTGACAGTACCTATATGTTTAATGAACTTGAATGGTTTTTGACATTGTATTTAGTTTATTTTTGTTAATAATATGGTCACAATACGTATATTTATTTTTGACATTGCCAAACACTACACCGCGCTCCGTCGCGTAGCGCGGAGTGGCAGATATTAATATTGTATGCAAGTACATCGATTAGTATAGAAAACACGCCAGGTCCAACACACTGAACACGCGCTACGACGCGTGAGCGCGTGCGGCTAGCAGATTCGGGATTGGCTGCAATGGCTGCCCCGCGCCTACGCGCGTGTTCGCGTCGCCAGTGTGTGAATCGCCTTAGTATAGATTAAATAATAATGATTCTAGCTATTTCCAGAAAAGTAATGTTAAAATATTGCTGAAATTAATAAATTTGACCTTTTGACCTTTTGAAATATTTGTACGCTGGAAGCAGCAGAATATTATGGATGGGATTTCGTATTTAACCCCTGTAACTTACAATATTCTTACAAATAAATAAATATTATTATTATTTGATAGGTATTTAGTAAAATACTGTTTATTTGATATTACATACCGACACTCCAATTTTATTTACTTGTATAGATTAACCTAAAGAAAAAAGCTACTTTGAACACCTTCGTTACTTCATTGCTCTGTATTCAAGTTTGATTAGCCGGGCCGGGCCAAAAGTGTTATTGGGTTTGTCTCAATAGCCGCCCGGAGTATGGAAGTTTGGCGGTGTTTCACAGCCCGTGCCTCGTAAAGCCGTCGGTCCCAGCTGTCATGAACATTTATGTAAATCGTAAATGGGAAGTCAGTGCCCTCAAATTTACTGATAATGGTAATCAGGTTGCCGTTATTATGGAGGCCCGATGGTAGTTACTGCGTAAAAATACTGATATTGAGGTAAAACCGGTTGTGCTATTGACCAACCACAAAATATCTACATACTTAGTGACTCTAGATTCCCGATTCCCAAATACTATTCCTCTAAAAAAAAACCGTTAAGAAATTTCATTGTGTTTCTGAAGCGCTGCATCAGAAAGAACATCACCGGAATCGATAGTGAACCACCTCAAACTACAATCATTCTCTTCTACATAAAATTATCATAATAAGGATATTTGACTGCCTCGGTGGTTTAGTGGTGAGCGTATGCACACACACACACACATTTATTTGATTTTCACACACTCTCTGATTTTCAAATATCATCATCATCAATAGCCTTCAAGAGTCCACTGCTGGACATAGACCTCTCCTTTGAAAGGAGGTTTTGGCCTACTATATCACGCTGGCCAGACGGCTTGGTAAAGGGTTTGTTTCAAGTTTTCCTTCTCATGGCAGTAATGTTAGCTGCTTATTTTGTTCCTTTAGTCGCCGCTTACGACACCCATGGAATGAATAGGGATGGTGACACTTTGTATTCTTAATCCGTCACCACACGGACAAATAAATATGAGCACAGACTAATGACGATTGAAACACGGTAAATGTTAATATATATCTAAATCTTCTGTTCGTGTGTTTGTAACGGAACTTCTTCTAAACGGCTGGATCGATTTTGATGTAATTCTTTTAGGTGTTCTCTAGTGTAATCTAGTGTGTGAGTCTGGTAACAGGTAATCTAACTCAAGCAACTTCGTATTCCTCGCAGTGTGACGATATAACAGCGTGAACAAATGTCTTTAGAAGTTTAGAAATACACAGGACTTTCCTCCAACTCGATACCGAATCTTATGGAACAGCGGTGAGTCGGAATTAAATTCACTGAAACAGTAAACCACACGGCATCTTAAATTAACGGTTAGCTGGTATGTTATGGGAACAATGTACCTAGCAAGCAGAGTAAGTTTGAGATCTGGGAAAAAATTTTACTACTTACACTTTTTCTTCTATACTTACATTTAATAATAACAATAAGAGCGGTCCATTATTATTAGAAAGTCAGTGAAAGAAATCAATCCCCTTTTCCATTCGCGGTCGCCATTTTGAAGATGTTTATAGCCTATGTCATTATAACAATTTCAGCGAATTCAATGATGCTCTATGACATAACATCTTTTAATGAACAAAAAAACAAAAATTCAGTATTATCATAATCTATCTATAATAGTCCACTGATGGGTAAATTGTCAAAATTGACATGAAATATAAATGCTACTGCGGTGTACAAATTTATTTCATTTTTAATAATTACAGTGTTCACATTCAGGATAACACGTAGCCTCAATTCAATACAATCCACAACCGCAATGTCTACCAACAGCATGTCCACAGTTATAACCAGCAATTCCTGAATGTCCCAAAGTCGATCCACAGCCAACACCGGAGCCAATGCCACCTGATCCAAATCCAATGACACCCGAGCCAATACCAGCTAATCCAAATCCATTAGCGCCAGCTGCGTTACCTACTTCACCTGTAATGGCGGTGATTCCATTACCACATCCATAATGGACAGCACCAGTACCACCAGAAGGCAATACTCCATCGAAAGCTATAGTGCTCAAGAAGGGAAGTTCACCAATAACATTCAGAGAACCTTCGTAAGCGTTCTCAGATGCTACAGATATACCATTAGGAGCTATTGAGGTGCTACTGTGAATTGGAAAACCTCCACCGTTGGCGAGTCCAGCACCAAATCCAGCCCCAGCGCCAATATCAAGACCAAGCCCAAATCCACTCCCTATGTGTGACCCACATGATGAAACACCAGCAGATGGGGTAATGAATCCACACGTGTGCTCTGCTCGAGATTGACAACACTGAGTGATTACAGCCTGAAAAATAATGTATTATTCTAAAGATATATTTCTTTACAACTTACAATTTAGTTCAATTTGAGATAAATTTCAATTTCCAGTAAAAAAAAAATTAAAAAATAACGAACTTACCTGAGCAAAAAGCGCCTGAGCGCAGACGATTACGAAAGCTTTGGCAGACATTTTCAAGTGAACTAGGGAACAACTAGGACGAGAATGATATTTGCTGCATTTACAGCTAGTTTTATACCAAACTTTATCATTAGCTTACATGCATTTTGTCTATGAGTAACATTTTTGAAATTTGCGATAAATATTGCACGGTAGTAAAAAGTTGGCTTTCTCACGTAAAGTGATAAAGTGGATGTCTTTAAGTAGTTTACTGGTTAATATAAAAGGGTGTCGAAGGTCTCACGGGTCAATCACACTTCTGCTCTTCGTTAAACAGGAAGAAAAGTACAAAACACCATGAACACATTCACTATTATATTGCTCTGCATTCAAGCTTGTCTGGTACAGGTAAGTAAATGTTATTGTTTAGATGTTACATTTTATTTTCCATAAGCCGAGGCCTGCGGTTTTACCCGCGCTTGTTATTGTAACTTGCGGGCCACACTACGTGGCAAAGCTAATCCAAAAACAGTAGACTAATTTACTCAGTATGTCATCAGCCTTCTGCCAGTTAAAACCGTCAAAACGGTCCATCGATTCCAGAGATAAACAAAAAGATAGACAAAACTTTTAAATATAACATTTTGCATTTACTACAAAACTGCCCATGAAATTACATATAGACACTCCAATTCTATTTACTTGTATAGATGTATGTTCTCACTGTTTTTTAAAAAGAAGTAAGTAATTATATTAGTCTTACAAATCGAGAATCGTGAAAGAATTTCCTTTATGAGACTATTTAACGAAACTAAAAATAGTAAAATTATCAAAGGTATATTCGACTGAAGGTTGACATAGTGGTTTAAGCAGTCTTGAGCGACGCTCACTACTGTGCAAAATATTGTGGGTGGGCCCACATGGGACATCACTTTTTGTGATTTACTAACTGTAGTTAAGAGTCTACATGTTCTTTGTGTAAGTCCGCCGCGACATACGTGTATATTCCTAACACGGGAGTTGTCTATTTATACATAAAAAATAGGGAGTTAGAAAAATGAACAATTCAGTTTCTTTCGTAGCAACTTGCTTTCATGCATCAGGCAGAGTAGAGTCACTTTGGCAGACTTAAATATAAAAATAAATATTATACATTTCAATTGGTGTACTATTTTTACAGAATGTATTCAGCCAATGCATTCATGGGACTGGAGCTATCAATAATGCTGGTTTAGGACTATCGATTGCACCTTCTGCTTTCACTTCAAGGCATGGTTGTGGAGGTAACTCTGTTATCGGTCTCGGAGGTGCTGGCCTTTTTGGTAACGCTGGCGATCTTGGATATGGAGGTGCATTATCGGGTGTTTATGGTGGTGTAGGTGAGGGTAACGTAGCGGTCGTTGGTGAACTGCCCGTTGCCGGTAACACCGCAGTTACTGGTCAAGTGCCTATTTTAGGTGCTGTGAGCTTCGGAGGTAATGTGGGCGCTGCTGGTTGCGTTTCCATCAATGGTAAATGTGCTTGTGGATGTGGTTATTGAAAAAAGTGCTTGGTTAAGTAAAGCATGCGAAAATATAGCATTGATAATATTAAGTACATTTTTGTTTGCTTATCTTTTTTGACCTATCGAATCTAATCTATCGCCTCTATCTTAAATTGTGCAATGTTATTTTCACATCATTTCAACACACTTTAGCAGTTTACTGCTAGTCGTAGATCTCTCTTTAAGAAGGAGGTTTTGACATATTTTATCAAGTATGTTGTGTTAGCGACACTAAAATATAAAATTGACTAAAGTGATTGTTTCTTTGATTGGCTGAACCCCCAATGTCAGGAAGTACTGGTTTGAACTTGAATCATCTTGTATCGAGGAAGACTATGTAACACATATTATATAGGATATACCTACCTTCCCAATTAAATATAAATTTATAAAAATAAATACGAATTTCAAAAGCTATCAATAAGGAAACTGCAAAGACGTTGAAAACTGTATCTGAGAGACTAACAAATTTTGCGCAGTTTTGCTCATTTGTAGCCACTAGCCAATACTCTTAAACGTGATAAAATATGAAAGATCCTTTGCAATCACATTTAACTTATAAATATAAAAAACCATGCTCTATCACACATAAGCCAGCAAAATAAGAATTCATTTCGACCATGACTCATGCGAAGTGATACATTGAGCGAATGAAGGCTGGTATTAAGTTTGACCCGGGATTAAAGTCAAAATTATTTCTGTTTCACTGTATGATAAGCATTAAAAGGATAACTCATCAAGGGTTTTGTGTGAGACCGTGGAAACTCTGCATGATTTATGTTCGATCATGTATTGACGACGACTTTTATCTCTCCGTTATGATAAAAATATGCATGAGATTGTTTTTAAGTCCAGGGTTTTAATCTTAAATAGACATAATGTAAAGTATATAAAGGGTACTTAATTCATTTTTATGGTTCTGTAGTTCATGACTCGGAACCCTTATTAATTCGTCATATCCGTCCGTCCGTCCATCCACGACTTACCGCCGAAACGGTTAGTGACAAGAAAGATGAAACTTTGAATGGATGTATTTTTATTATATCTGTATAACTGTATTTTAAATGTATTTTTATTACATTGACAAATTGCTAGGAAAAAAATAAAAAATTTTAAGCTATTGCATAGCTTTTATCGTGGGCTTTGAGCGTGGCGACCGAATCAAGAAATTCCGTAACGTAAAAACCTTGTTAAGTTTTTACGTTACGGAATTTCTTAATTGTTAAAGTGTTAAAAAAGGATAGAGAATATGATCGTGACTGCAGTGCGACAAGGGCAAATAACAGGTGCCTGACATGCGTCATAGATTAATCAAATAGAAGGGATATCTTAGGCACAATACATAGCGCCTGGCATGCATCATAAATTAATCAAAAAGAAGGGAAATCGTAGGCACAATACATAGCGTCCGCGTCCTCCAGTGCCGTCTTATTGAATCTCAGTGTTTCTAAGCTATTGCATAGCTTTTATCACGGTCTTTAAGCGCGGTGACCGAATCAAGAAATTAAACCCTATGTTAAAATGAATAGAAAATATGATTGTAACTGCAGTGCGACAAGGACAAATAACGGGCAACTGGAATGCGTCATAGATTAATCAAACATAAGGAATATCGTAGGCACAATACATAGCGTCCGCTTCCTCTAGTAACGTCTTATTGAATCTTAGTGTGATAATTATGTTGTTTGGAAATAATAGAGTTAGAAAGCATGTTGGTAAAAAGATAGTGTATATTGTTTTGTAAACATGAATTAATTTCAAAGAAAAAAATACTGCTTAAATAAAAAAAATAACGAGCGCCTGGCATAATATATGGCATAGATTAATCAAATAGAAGGGATATCGTAGGCATAATACATAGCGTCCGTGACCTAAAGTACCGTCTAATTGAATCTTAGTTTTTTTTTATTCCATACATATGCTCATAAGTTTCCTGTTTAGTTGTCACTGCTTTACGTTCAATAGAATGATTATATCGCTTGGCAATAATAGTGTTACAATGTATTTTCGTAAAGAGACAATGTATAATGTTTTGTTAAGATTTAAGATCACAGAAAAAAAATGCTGCATAATTTTTTTATTAATAATTGCATAAGTTAATAAAAAATGCTATGCTACCGCGGCAGTCTCCGAGTGCCGTTCATTTTTTTTTGGGATAGCTTCCCTTCCTTCCCTACCCCATCGTGCGGAGTCCTTAAAAAAATGGAGAAGTTATTGAGACAATTTGTTGATAAGGTCTGCGAGTTATTCTACATCAAACGGCATTTTATTGTTGAAACAGAGCGTCCCCCCATCTAAAACCTAAACGGATGGCTCTAAAAATCTGTTAAAATTAATGATGGTAGTACATATGCTGAACTTTGAAGGAGAACTATAACGGCTTAGACAGCTTTCTTAATTCGGAAGTTGTAGAGGCCTAACTTCTGAAATACGCTAACTTGGGAAAATTCTACAAAAATAACGAAATCAAAATTACTTACCATCTTATATGACTACGGGTCCATAATCAATGCGTGGCCTGACGCGCACTTGCCTGATTTCTTATAAATGAGCCTATCAAAGCGATTTCAGTCTACTTGAAGGATAATATGACTCGAGACCAAGGTCGTCACCATACTACTTATTGATATTGCAAATACAGTCAATGCAGTATAGTGACCTACACATGAGAGGCAGCAGCATATGCTGTGATTACTCTTAAGTTATCAAAGATTGAGAAAGTGCACAAATGTGCTGCAGTAACTACCTCTCATTCAATAATAATTTATTATAGAAAAGAAACAGTCGACTTCTTAAAAGTAATGAACTCAAAAGATAAAAATAACTACCTATCATAATCCTACTAGTATTATAAATGCGAAAGTTAGTAAGGATGTGTGTGTGTTTGTTACTCTTTCAAGCAAAAACTACTAAACTGATTTTCATGACACTTTGCAGTAATATAGCTTATACATTTGAATAACATAATGAGTTAAAATTTATAGTTTTTAAGCTATTGTATAGCTTTTATCGTAGGTTTTGAGCGCAGCGACCGAATCAAGAAATTCCGTAACGAAAAGGATAGAGAATATGATTGTAACTGCAATGCGACAATTATGTAGCGGCTCCGTGCTCTGTAGGCAGATTAGCGCATGCGTGCTGCCACCACCAGCCGTTATTTGTTGCCTTGACAACACAGTCATTCTAGATTCTCCTTCCTTGCTTTTCTATAATCCTATTGTAAAAAACTAATGTCAAAATATATAAATTAGTATCTACTTCACACAATACATAGCCTCCGCTTCCTCTATGTTGAATGTAGATAAACTTTGTCTTTTTCACTAAGTAATTTGGACGAATAGTTTAAAAGTAATCACGATACGACATTGACTTAAACGGAACGTCATAAAGCGCCTAAAAAGAGCTGACTAATTGGGCAGACTTATGAATTGTTTTGTTTTTCATAACTTTTCACTATTATCAACTGACAAGATTTTTAAATATAAATTTTAACAGTTCAAATCCCTTAGTCATCCTGACATATTTGTACGCTTTGTGTCCATTTATGTTAAATTACTATCAAAATTTTAGCTAATTCAACAGTATCTCAAAAGACAAAATCACAAGTTTAAGGATGTTTTTTTTATAACCTCCAGGGACTGTTGACTAGATTTACGATAATATTGTATATCGAATGCGAACACCACAGCATGCTGAATGGCCAATGAGTTGCGATAACGTCATTGAGTTAGCAATAAAAGTCATCAGTATTATCGTCGAGTGCCTTTAATAGCCCACTATGGGGTGAATAGTCAAAATTACTGCGATATACGCTTTTATTTCATTTCTATTAATTATTGTGCTCACATTCGAGATTACAAGTAGCTTAAATTCAATATAATCCACAACCGCAATGTCTACCAACAGATTGTCCACAGTTGTAACCAACAATTCCTGTACGTCCCAAAGTCGATCCGTAGCCAAAAACACCTGAGCCGATATCAGCTGATCCAAATCCCATGACACCCGAGCCAATACCAGCTGATCCAAATCCATTAGCACCAGCTGAGTTACCCACTTCGCCTGTAATGGCGGTGATTCCATTACCACATCCATAATGGACAGCACCAGCACCACCAGAAGGCAATACTCCATTGAAAGCTACAGTGCTTAAGAAGGGTAGTTCACCAATAACATTCAGAGAACCTTCGTAGGCGTTTTCAGATGCTACAGATATACCATTGGGAGCTATTGAGGTGCTACTGTGAATTGGAAAACCTCCACCATTGGCCAGTACAGCCTCAAGACCTGCAGCACCAAATCCAGCCCCAGCGCCAATTCCAAGACCAAGTCCACTTCCTACAGCATAGCCATTTCCGATGTGTGAACCACATGATGAAACACCAGCAGATGGGGTAATGAACCCACACGTGTGCTCTCTTCTAGATTGATAGCACTGACTCATTACAGCCTGAAAAATCATGTATTATTTTACATTTACATTTGATTTTTACATTTGAAGAATCTCGACCGCATACAAACGTATACACACTAGCACACACATTCACATACGATCCCCTCCCCACTCCCTCCCTCCCATATTACACATCCATACATGTTGGTTTAATTTTAATCTTATATATATTTATTAGTTTTTTAAACATTTTCTGGTAATGGATCTTACAATCACTACATTTGTTATTTTGCGCTAGACATTTCGTAGGTTTATATTATTATTAGTTAATTAGGTAGGTAGGTTTATATATTATATTATAGGTTTATACTAGTACGGCTGACAACGTTTACCATATAATTCAAAAACAAAGTGTTTATGTTTTTATCAAAACCTTGATATGTAAATAATGTTTTTCTTGACTAATAAATTATATTATTATTATTATATTCTACAGATATATTTCTCTTACATTTAACTTAATTTTAATATTAATAATGGCTTTCATAGTACGAGTAAAAAAATATAAAACAGAAAGTTGAAGTAAAAAAAGAATAGCAAGAACTTACGTGAGCAAAAAGCGCCTGAGCGCAGACGATTACGAATGCTTTGGCAGACATTTTCAAGTGAACTAGTGAACAATTAGGATGGGAATGATATTTGCTGTATTTACAGCTATTTTTATACCAAACTTTATCATCAGTCTACACGCATTTTGACTATGAGTAATGTTTTTGAAATTTGCGATAAATATTGCATGGTAGTAAAAAGTTAGCTTTCTCACGTAAAGTGATAAAGGATGTCTATAGTTTACTGGTTAATATAAAAGGGTGTCGAAGGTCTCACGGGTCAATCACACTTCTGTTCTTCGTTAAACAGGAAGAAAAGTACAAAACACCATGAACACATTCACTATTATATTGCTCTGCATTCAAGCTTGTCTGGTACAGGTAAGTAAATGTTATTGCTGAGATGTTTTATTTTATTTTCATAAGCTGAGTCCATTGAATCAATCAATCCATAATGGGAGAATGGTATGGGTGGCCACACTACATGGCCTACACTTATAATGAGGGTAGTGACCCCCACTCCTGGATTCTAATTATGTTTTCATGCATCAAGCAGAGTAGAGTCACTTTCACAAATATAAAAAAAAATGTATAAATTTGAATTACCGTTTTTACAGAACGTATTCAGTCAATGCATTCACGGGACTGGAGCTATCAATAATGCTGGTTTAGGACTATCGATTGCACCTTCTGCTTTCACTTCAAGGCATGGTTGTGGAGGTAACTCTGTTATCGGTCTCGGAGGTGCTGGCCTTTTTGGTAACGCTGGCGAGCTTGGATATGGAGGTGCATTAGCAGGTGTTTACGGTGGCGTAGGTGAGGGTAACGTAGCGGTCGTTGGAGAGCTGCCCGTTGCCGGTAACACCGCTGTTACTGGTCAAGTGCCTATTTTGGGTGCTGTGAGCTTCGGAGGTAATGTGGGCGCTGCTGGTTGCGTTTCCATCAATGGCAAATGTGCTTGTGGATGTGGTTATTGAAAAAAGTGCTTGGTTAAGTAAAGCATGCGAAAATATAGCATTTATAATAATAAGTACATTTTGTTTGCTTATCCTTTTTGACCTATCAAATAGTCCTCTATCTTAAATTGTGCAATGTTATTTTCACATCATTTCAACACACTTTAGTAGTTTACTGCTAGTCGTAGATCTCTCTTTAAGAAGGAGGTTTTGACATATTTTATCAAGTATGTTGTGTTAGCGACACTAAAATATAAAACTGACTAAAGTGATTGTTTCTTTGATTGGCTGAACCCCCAATGTCAGGAAGTACTGGTTTGAACTGAAATCATCTTGTATCGAGGAAGACTATTTAACACATATTATATAGGATATACCTACCTTCCCAATTATATATAAATTTATAAAAATAAATACGAATTTCAAAAGCTATCAATAAGGAAACTGCAAAGACATTGAAAACTGTATCTGAGAGACTAACAAATTTTGCGCAGTTTGCATAGCTTTTATCGCTTTTATCGTTTGCATAGCTTTTATCGTGGGCTTTGAGCGTGGCGACCGAATCAAGAAATTCCGTAACGTAAAAACCGTTACGTTACGGAATTTCTTGATTGTTAAAGTGTTAAAAAAGGATAGAAAATTTGATCGTGACTGCAGTGCGATAAGGGCAAATAACAGGTGCCTGACATGCGTCATAGATTAATCAAATAGAAGGGATATCTTAGGCACAATACATAGCGCCTGGCATGCATCATAAATTAATCAAAAAGAAGGGAAATCGTAGGCACAATACATAGCGTCCGCGTCCTCCAGTGCCGTCTTATTGAATCTCAGTGTTTCTAAGCTATTGCATAGCTTTTATCACGGTCTTTAAGCGCGGTGACCGAATCAAGAAATTCCTTAACAAAAAACCTAACACCCTATGTTAAAATGAATAGACAATATGATTGTAACTGCAGTGCGACAAGGACAAATAACGGGCAACTGGAATGCGTCATAGATTAATCAAACATAAGGGATATCGTAGGCACAATACATAGCGTCCGCTTCCTCTAGTAACGTCTAATTGAATCTTAGTGTGATAATTATGTAGTTTGGAAATAATAGAGTTAGAAAGTATGTTGGTAAAAAGACAGTGTATATTGTTTTGTAAACTTGAATTAATTTCAAAGAAAAAAATACTGCATAAATAAAAAAAATAACGGGCGCCTGGCATAATATGTGGCATAGATTAATCAAATAGAAGGGATATCGTAGGCATAATACATAGCGTCCGTGACCTAAAGTACCGTCTAATTGAATCTTAGTGTTTTTTTATTCCATACATATGCTAATATTATGTTTCCTGTTTAGTTGTCATTGCTTTACGTTCAATAGTATGATTATATCGCTTGGCAATAATAGTGTTACAATGTATGTTGGTAAAGAGACAATGTATATTGTTTTGTTAAGATTAAGGATCAAAGAAAAAAAATGCTGCATAAAAAAATATATTTATAATTGCATAAGTTAATAAAAAATGCTATGCTACCGCGGCAGTCTCCGAGTGCCGTTCATTTTTTTTTTGGGATAGCTTCCCTTCCTTCCCTACCCCATCGTGCGGAGTCCTTAAAAAAATGGAGAAGTTACTGAGACAATTTGTTGATAAGGTCTGCGAGTTATTCTACATCAAACGGCATTTTATTGTTGAAACAGAGCGTCCCCCCATCTAAAACCTAAACGGATGGCTCTAAAAATCTGTTAAAATTAATGATGGTAGTACATATGCTGAACTTTGAAGGAGAACTATAACGGCTTAGACAGCTTTCTTAATTCGGAAGTTGTAGAGGCCTAACTTCTGAAATACGCTAACTTGGGAAAATTTCTACAAAAATAACGAAATCAAAATTACTTACCATTTTATATGACTACGGGTCCCTATTCAATGCGTGGCCTGACGCGCACTTGCCTGATTTCTTATAAATGAGCCTATCAAAGCGATTTCAGTCTACCTGAAGGATAATATGACTCGAGACCAAGGTCGTCACCATACTACTTATTGATATTGCAAATGCAGTCAATGCAGTATAGTGACCTACACATGAGAGGCAGCAGCATATGCTGTGATTACTCTTAAGTTATCAAAGATTGAAAAAGTGCACAAATGTGCTGCAGTAACTACCTCTCATTCAATAATAATTTATTATAGAAAAGAAACAGTCGACTTCATAAAAGTAATGAACTCAAAAGATAAAAATAACTACCTATCATAATCCTACTAGTATTATAAATGCGAAAGTTTGTAAGGATATGTCTGTGTTTGTTACTCTTTCAAGCAAAAACTACTAAACTGATTTTCATGACACTTTGCAGTAATAGCTTAGACATTTGAATAACATAATGAGTTAAAATTTATAGTTTTTAAGCTATTGTATAGCTTTTATCGTAGGCTTTGAGCGCAGCGACCGAATCAAGAAATTCCGTAACGAAAAGGATAGAGAATATGATTGTAACTGCAATGCGACAAGGACGTGGCGGCTCCGTGCTCTGTAGGCAGATTAGCGCATGCTGCTGCCACCACCGGCCGTTATTTGTTGCCTTGACAACACAGTCATTCTTGATTCTCCTTCCTTGCTTTTCTATAATCCTATTGTAAAAAACTAATGTCAAAATATATAAATTAGTATCTACTTCACACAATACATAGCCTCCGCTTCCTCTATGTTTAATGTAGATAAACTTTGTCTTTTTCACTAAGTAATTTGGACGAATAGTTTAAAAGTAATCACGATACGACATTGACTTAAACGGAACGTCATAAAGCGCCTAAAAAGAGCTGACTAATTGGGCAGACTTATGAATTGTTTTGTTTTTCATAACTTTTCACTATTATCAACTGACAAGATTTTTAAATATAAATTTTAACAGTTCAAATCCCTTATACTTTGTCCATTCGTTTAATATCTTTTTGACAGGTCACGCCTATAAATTACCGGTATTTTTTTTCGTAATAATGTACTACAGTAATGTCGTACTTTATAGACGGGTAGGGAAGTGGGCAGTGTGCATAGCTAAAAACAACATATAAAAAAGTTCTTGAAATACGATAAATCGATTAAACGATTAAAATGATCTATCTTGTTATTATGATAAAAATAATTTGGCTTCATGTAAGTATTGTTTCTGTAAATTCAATAAAATAAAAAGGAAATTAACATAGTATGACTTCAAGATTGATTATTTGCTAGGAATTTAGACGAAATTTTGGAATTTAAGTTCAAACTTAGAATAAAAAACAATAACTCTGTGCATTAATCAATTTATTTTTGGACCACTGACTTAAAATGTAACTATGCACGCGTTAGTAAAATTTGACTTTGAAACGCGTGGTTATTAACGTTTAAATCCAGAGTTATGAAAAAAATACATTTGAAAAATCACAATACTATACTACTAAACCGACCTTCAAGTGACTGTGTTCGGAAGTTTTCTTTGTTCTGGGTCAATTATATATCATAATAGTGCACATTTTATTTATTTACAATACTGACTTAAAGAATATTATATCGATAGATTTTGATTTCAAATCGAATCGGTGACGTGTGAGGGCGTCACTAATTTCGAAATTTGTTGAAGTGTCAAAAAGATAATAAAGGAATGGACAGAGTATAGTCATCCTGACATATTTGTACGCTTTGTGTCCATTTATGTTAAATTACTATCAAAATTTTAGCTAATTCAACAGTATCTCAAAAAACAAAATCACAAGTTTAAGGATGGTTTTTTTATAACCTCCAGGGACTGTTGACTAGATTTACGATAATATTGTATATCGAATGCGAACACCACAGCATGCTGAATGGCCAATGAGTTGCGATAACGTCATTGAGTTAGCAATAAAAGTCATCAGTATTATCGTCGAGTGCCTTTAATAGCCCACTATGGGGTGAATAGTCAAAATTACTGCGATATACGCTTTTATTTCATTTCTATTAATTATTGTGCTCACATTCGAGATTACAAGTAGCTTAAATTCAATATAATCCACAACCGCAATGTCTACCAACAGATTGTCCACAGTTGTAACCAACAATTCCTGTACGTCCCAAAGTCGATCCGTAGCCAAAAACACCTGAGCCGATATCAGCTGATCCAAATCCCATGACACCCGAGCCAATACCAGCTGATCCAAATCCATTAGCACCAGCTGAGTTACCCACTTCGCCTGTAATGGCGGTGATTCCATTACCACATCCATAATGGACAGCACCAGCACCACCAGAAGGCAATACTCCATTGAAAGCTACAGTGCTTAAGAAGGGTAGTTCACCAATAACATTCAGAGAACCTTCGTAGGCGTTTTCAGATGCTACAGATATACCATTGGGAGCTATTGAGGTGCTACTGTGAATTGGAAAACCTCCACCATTGGCCAGTACAGCCTCAAGACCTGCAGCACCAAATCCAGCCCCAGCGCCAATTCCAAGACCAAGTCCACTTCCTACAGCATAGCCATTTCCGATGTGTGAACCACATGATGAAACACCAGCAGATGGGGTAATGAACCCACACGTGTGCTCTCTTCTAGATTGATAGCACTGACTCATTACAGCCTGAAAAATCATGTATTATTTTACATTTACATTTGATTTTTACATTTGAAGAATCTCGACCGCATACAAACGTATACACACTAGCACACACATTCACATACGATCCCCTCCCCACTCCCTCCCTCCCATATTACACATCCATACATGTTGGTTTAATTTTAATCTTATATATATTTATTAGTTTTTTAAACATTTTCTGGTAATGGATCTTACAATCACTACATTTGTTATTTTGCGCTAGACATTTCGTAGGTTTATATTATTATTAGTTAATTAGGTAGGTAGGTTTATATATTATATTATAGGTTTATACTAGTACGGCTGACAACGTTTACCATATAATTCAAAAACAAAGTGTTTATGTTTTTATCAAAACCTTGATATGTAAATAATGTTTTTCTTGACTAATAAATTATATTATTATTATTATATTCTACAGATATATTTCTCTTACATTTAACTTAATTTTAATATTAATAATGGCTTTCATAGTACGAGTAAAAAAATATAAAACAGAAAGTTGAAGTAAAAAAGAATAGCAAGAACTTACGTGAGCAAAAAGCGCCTGAGCGCAGACGATTACGAATGCTTTGGCAGACATTTTCAAGTGAACTAGTGAACAATTAGGATGGGAATGATATTTGCTGTATTTACAGCTATTTTTATACCAAACTTTATCATCAGTCTACACGCATTTTGACTATGAGTAATGTTTTTGAAATTTGCGATAAATATTGCATGGTAGTAAAAAGTTA